>OY728123.1:1185562990-1187962990 GCA_963277665.1 Viscum album | reverse complement strand
TGATGAAATCAAATTTCCTGATAGGTTTTTGTGAAGTGATGGTCATAAATCTCAGAATTTCTATATGGAATATTCAAAAATGATAGAAACATCTTAGATAACAATTTATATACAAATCCTTCCTATGATAATATTTTTTGAAAATATCAAAAAACAATCTGGTAATTAATGTTAAATTATGGAAAATGTTAATAAGATATTCCATGAAATATGTTTTTATGAAGTCAGTTCGATTTCCTTGATGACAAAAACTATCAAGAAATTCAAAAAATCCATCATGAAGTATTTACCCTCATATAGAGAAGATTATAATAGAGTTTCAATGATGTGTAACCGTCACGACCCGTCCACCAGGGCCCATTCCATGACTACCCCAAGACCACCTTCCATAGGCCAAGGGTTAGTGACTGGCATCGAATGTCATATTCCCTAAAACCAGGAAGGCATTTCCTTTATATCCTGTAGACAATTTATCCAATCACAAATCAAATACAAACACAACTAAACTCCATAAAAATAGTGATGAATGTAATCGGGGCTAGAATACAAGCCCAATAGTAATGGTACATGTAAAACTGAAACACAATACAACTGAAGAAAGAGAAGACAGCTTCTAGGTCATCCTCTAAGGATCCAACCTGAAGGGTAGGTACAAATCATCTCCACAACACTCAACTTCTTACCGTATCCTATGCATACCGACACACCATATGGTCTACCTTCGGGCACCTTCCAGTCCTGATACCCTCAACCTCAATCAGCGATGTCCGTCGTCTCCACCAAACACAACAAGGTGCAAGAATATCGTGTAGGGGTGAGTACAAAGATACTCATTGGGGACCCTAAGTCCATCAAGGTCTCACAAAATCCATAAAGGATAAACCAAAATGCATGAAATTCTCTGAAAACCCAACTTAGGTATATTTCCATTAATATACCTAAGTTATCAATTATACCCATCTCAATCATGAGGAAACACAGTGTCCAACCCAAATACCCAAAGATAAACTGGTCCACAAAGGAAGTAATTCCACAAAGGTAAGTACCACAAAGGTATTTCACATAGAGTAATACCACAAAGGTATTACCACGAACTATAGTACCACACAGGTACGGACTCATCTCACACCAATTATAACTTAGGTACAGTAGTATAGATGATTAGATGTATCGACAGAATCATCTTACTCTGTTAAGAGGGAATCCCATCATAGATCTTATATTATCATTAGACCCACAAAGGATCATAGTATATCTTCAGACCCAAACATGATCTTAGTACCTCGCCAAACCCACAGAGGATCCAAGAACATCATCAGAACCACATAGGATCCTAGTACATCATTTGTACAACGTCAGAACCACATAGTATCCAAGTATATCGTCAGCATGTCATCAGAATCACACAGGATCCTAGTACATTGTTAGCATGTAGTCATACCCACACAGGATCCAAGTACATCGTCAGTATGTCATCATACCCACACAAGATCCTAGTACACCATTTGTACGTCGTTAGACCCACACAAGATCCTATTAAATAGCCACATCCAGCTATAGGGTTCTTGCACTAATATTTCTTGTACTAGGTAGGGTCCTCTCCATATGAAAATTTATGATACTCCAACTACCATTAAATCCCATAGAAAAGTATCCGAGAGGACTTCCATATCAAATGGATCTCAACGCAACAAACGATGCGTCAATCAGAAGCCCGATCTGTAAGTTATTATCTTTTTAGTACTCAGGGCCCTATTGGATTGGTGTTCAATCTAACTTGAACGTACCCCAACATTATCCAAATATCTAGTGGGGTATACCAAAGGGACTGTCTCGCCCCAAGTATTCTAGTACCACAGACGATTTTTCAAACTAATGCCTAGTACCAAAGTAATAGCCAAAAGTATGGAATGGGTTGAATCTATTCCGGGTCTGGTCTGACCCTGTCTGACCCATAGGGCTGACCTGGTTTGGGTCGCCCCAACCAGTCCCGCTGGGTCCGGTCTGGCCCAGCCCGCGATGGGCACTCTGGCCCGCACAGGTTGGCCTGGCCTGGCATTCCGCAGTGCGGGGTGGCAGAGGGGCGGTGGGGCACTACAGTGGGACATGCCGCCATGGCGGGCGAGATGGCTAGCCATCCTCTCCGCAAAGCACAATCGCGTGTTGTACCTTCGTTGGCGGCCATCTCGACCGACCGTCCTTCCTTCTCTGTTGCAGCACAAGCTTCAGTTCTCTTCCATCAGGCATCGAGGTCACATCGTCACCATTATCTTAATGAACACAACAAATAATCACTAGAATTTGCGGATAGGTCGAGCCATGTTCATTTGGCCCGCACACTCCGGGTTAGAGTAGTAGCAAGAAGCTATGATTCCTTCTGGAGTTATGAAGAGTCATCAAGAATGGGAAAGGGAAAAAATCAAAAAAAACCTACCTTTTTAATTCTTTAGTGTTGGCTCATGGAAGAATTATAAGATGTCGTCATTCATTGCATCCACCACACGCCACCGCTTCAGGGCTCGTTCATCGGATAATATCTCTTTGATGGAGGTGGTTCTTCATTGGAGAACTTTCTTCATTGGGAGGTGTTCTTCTTTGGAGAATCTAAATCCTCCCAAAATATCCCCCCTTCTCCTTTGCCCACAAAAATAATGAGGTTCCAACATAATTTAACTTATTAAGATTAATTATTTCGGCACAAATAAAATTAGGGACAAATTTCATTAAATGTTAGTTGGATCCAAGAATTTAATGGGGATTTGGCATAATTAAATAATGGTAGGAAGTTCAAGAGTTACCTCTCATTAAATGGTTTTGGGTGGTACCACAATTGAATTCAAAATGGTGGGTTTAGATTGGGTGGTCCCCACCTCCATAACCAATGTAGGGTGGTTTTAATAAAAATAATATAAAAGTTTATTTTATTTTTGTTTCATTTCCATGAAAAAACCAAAATCTATCTTTCACCCTTGTACTACTGTGGTCGAGGTGAAGGAATCCTTAATAGAATATCGACAGTACAAGTTCAACGGTGCTCTCATATTTTAATTTCGAGCACCAGTTTAAAATTTATAAAATCCCGCATGCACGTTTATTGAAAGTACATGAAAAAACTTTCAGAAATTCATTCTGGGCACACCGGGCAATAGAATCATGCACCGTAAATTTTCGTGGACTTTTAAAATTACCATATAGTAAAACAATTTCAAAGAAATTCCAGGTCGTTAAATTCTCCCCACCTCAGGGATTTGCATCCCTGAAATCCACATCACAAAACTAGGAAAAAAATTGGTGTTACTGAGCATGAGTTTGAGGCTCCCACTAACATGATCTCTCGTGGAGGATATCATGCTGTTAGCGAATATTGACAAGTGGTATCATCCACCCATGAAGGTCCCTCTCCTGTCGATCCTCAATGTCTATTGTAACCACCGTAAAAATCTCCCCATCATCAATGTCTAGCTCTCTGTGGTTGAAGATGTGGGAAGGGTCGTGCACGTATCTCCTCAGCTAGGATACATGGAAGACATCTTTCACCTGGTACAACTGAGGGGAAAGTGATAGGTGGTAAGCCACCACACCAACTCTGCTGAGGACCTGGAAGGGTCCAATGAACATCAAATACAACTTGCTTCCCTGACCAAATCTCCACAATCCTTAACGAGGTGAGACCCATAGAAAGACGTGGTATCCAAACTCAAACTCCATAGGTCTCCGTCTCCTATCTGCATAAAACTTCTTCTTGCCCTGTGTAGTCTTTATCCACTCCTAGATGATATGAAATTTCTCTATGGTAGCCCATATCATCTCTAGTCCCACTATAGCTGACTCCCCTAGGACAGTCCAACATAATGGTGATCTGAAAGGTCACCCATACAATGCCTCAAAATGTTCCATCCCAATGGTGGAGTGATATCTTTTGTTGTATGAAAACTCCACCATAGTCATGTGTTCCTCCCTGCTGTGACCGAAGTCGACGACGCAAGCCTTCAGCATGTCCTCGAGGGTCTGAATGGTCTACTCAGTTTGGCCATTCGTCTGAGGATGGAAAGCGGTGGTCAAACAAAGTTGTGTCCCAAAATCCTCCGGCAATCCCTTCTATAGATGGTAAGTAAAACTTGTATCATGATTAGAGAAAATTGTCAAGGGTAATTCATGTACCCGCACAATCTCCTGCACATAGAGGTGTCTCATGCTCTTTACTAAACCTTTCAATCTTATCAATAGGATGTGGGCCGACTTGGTGAGTTGGTCGATGATCACCCAGATAGAATCTTGACCCTAGGATTTACGTGGAAGTCCCGCCACGAAGTCCTTGGATATACCATCCCACTTCCACTCTGGGACCTCTAAAGGCTGAACTAAGCCTGTTGGTACGTGATGCTCCAACTTCACTTGCCGACAAGTGAATCTTGAAGAGACAAACTCTGATACTGCTTTCTTCATTCCCGGCCACTAGTGCTATTTTCGGATGTCATAATACATCTTCTCTACTCTTGGATGTACCGCTAGAGTGGATGTGTGGAACTCTCTCAACAATTCATCACAAAAGTGTCACTAGTACCTTGGTACATCCTCTGAAATGGATGATGTGATTCCCACCTTTAGTAAATCCATCAGGTGCCTGTCCTATGGATATCTGAGCACGTCGAGCCTCGCAGCTAGTGTCGACATTCTATGCCTCCTTAACTTGTAGAAGAAGTGGGGTAATGACTGTAAGAGATTGAAGAAAAGGTACTCCATCTTGATCCACAAAGGATATCTGACAAGGGGCTATCTTCTCCATCTCCTCACCGAGCATATGTATACTAGATCTTTTGGTGAGTGAATCTGCTACTATGTTTCTCTTACAAGGATTATAGACTATCTGGAAGTCATTGTCTTGGAGGAACTGAAGCCAATGTCTATGTCTCAAGTTCAGGTCCTTCTGAAAGAAGATATACATGAGACTCTTGTGACTCGAGTAGACTGTGAAATTATTACCCATGAAGTAATGTCGCCACATATTCAAGGAGAAGACCACTGCTGCTAACTCCATGTCACAGGTAGCATAGTTCTTGCTCATGTTGTCTCAGCTGTTGAGAACCATATGTGATCATTGCTCACTCCAACATCAGGACACATTCGAGACTAGTCCCTGATGCATCGTAGTAGTCTACGTACCCTACCCCTTCATCTGGTAGCCTGAAAATGGGGGCACTATTCAGCCTCTTCATTAGCTCTAGAAAACTCCATTGGCATCTCTCCGACCCATCAAAGGGTTTCCCCTTCTTTTACAATACTGATAAATATCTAGAAACTCAAGAGAAATTTGGCACAAACATCCGGTAGTATCCATCTAATCCCATGAAACTTCGTACCTTTGTCACACTCCTGTGTGGTTCCCATGCATGTATCACCTCAATCTTCACTGGACCCACTATAACTCCAGCCTTTGAGATGAAGTGACCCATAAAGTGCACCTCTTGGTTCCAGAACTAGCACTTCGTGTGCATACCATAAATATGGCGCTCTCGGAGTGTGTCTAGAACTATCTGTAATTGATAGGTATTCTCCTCCATAGTATCCGAGTAGATCATAATGTTGTCGATGAAGAATACTATAAAGAGAAAAAGGTATGGCTAAAATATCCTATTCATGAGTACCATGAACACCTCTAGTGTGTTGGTCATGCCGAATGGCATGACCAAAAACTCATAATGGTCGTACCGACATCTAAAATCCATCATCTTCACATCCTCATCTCACACTCTGAGTTGGTGATAGCCTGATCTGAGGTCTATATTCGAGATCCATCGTGCTCCCTTCAGCTGATCGAAGAGGTCGTCAATCCTTTGGAGTGAGTACTTGTTCTTCACAGTCACCTGGTTTGGGCGCCGATAGTCAACAAAAAGCCTCCATCTCCCATCTGCCTTCTTGGTGAACAAAATTGGGGCTTCCCAAGTACAAACACTGGGCCTAATGAACCCCTTCCCCGCAAGTCCTCTAGCTATACTAGCACCCCACGAGGCTCCACGGGAGCCATCAGATATGGTGGAGTTGATATTAGTGCTGTCTAGGGGTACAAGTCAATGTAAAAGTCCACCTCTCTAGAAGGAGGTAGACCTAGAACATCATTAGGGAAGACATACGCGTACTGGTACACCACTACAGAATAACTCAAATTCTCCATATCAACCACACTGAGGATAAGGCTAGCCAAGTGATGAGTGATCAGATGCACTCTCCTCTAAGTAAGTCCATCCTATGCTGCAAGGCTCCCTTCTCACCAATGAAGGTAAAACTAGTCCCATCTGTGCAGACACACCACCCATTGCGCCATATAAAATCACTCTGAGCGTGGAATATAGATTACTGGTCTATACCCAAGATGATATCGTAAGGCCTCGACACTGCTACTAGGAGATCCCTTACGATGCTCTCTCCTCCAATAGTAATCTCACACTACTGGAAGCAGTGCGTAATAATCGAATCCACTCCCATACGATTATATAGCAAAAAGGATCGAGCCAGTGGCTCCGTAGGAATCTCCAAGCTTCGAACAAGGGAAATGGAAAGAAAGGAATGGTTAGAACATGTGTCTATAAGTACTGTAGCCATGGTGGAGTAGACAAATATCATACCTCGTATCATCTCCGGAGCACCATGGTCATAGGCCTCAGCTTCCTGGAGCAGATCTCACCCATGTCCACCTGCTCTCTATGGTTGGGGTGGACCACCAGGTTGTTGGAGTGGTAACATATCGAATTTTCGCCCACCACCAACTGCACAACCAGCTCCTCTGACACGTTCGCCTGCTCCCGGCGGACCTCCTCGGTCGAACCTCTATCTCTACCTGGGTGGTCCTTCGGCCGTCTGCTAATCATCTGTATAGAGGATCAAAAAGTCATGATCCATGTGACCCGAACCGCAACATGTGAAACACTACCTGTTCCTCACTTGACTGGCTCTATATCCGGTACCCCACACAACCATTCTTGATTCATGCGGTCATCCACCTATAGGTCCAGTCCTCTTGGACCTCTGTGACATTTGTCTTTTTCCAGCTGCAGAAGACTCTACTATGTGATGTCTGGTGTTGGGTCTCACTGCTGGTGACTGCTCAGCAATAAAACTCTCCACTAAGAGGGCTCTCTCTAACACCCCCACCTGCGTCGGGATGCTGAGGGATATCATCGAATCCATGATCACCCTCATAAGTCTCTAATCAATGGTCTGAGCCCTAATGAATGCGTCCCCTACCATATCAGTGGAGTAGCGTGAGAGGTCGGTGAACCACACTGAGTATTGACCCACAGTCATGATGCCCTGGTGCAGATGAATTAGCTCTTGTATGCGCACTACACAAAGAGTCACTAGGAAAAAATCATCCCGAAACATGCTCTCGAAGTCTGCTGAGAGAAACGTCCCCTCGTCGTGAACCTCGGGCATCAAGCTCCACCATATGCCTGCTTCTTCCTGTAGAAGACTAGTGGAATGGATCACCATGAGATCAGTTGGTGTCCCTACCAGTCGGAAGACTCTCACCACAGCCTCGAACCAATCCTCAGATGCCTGTGGGTCTATCTCTCCCCGGAACCTCGGAGGCCTCTGGCATTGGAACTCATGCAACATGCTCATGTTTCATGAACCCTATGCTACTGGGGTTGGTGGCATCGGTGGCCCCATGGGTAATGGTACCACTGGTGCCTATACTGGTGCCTCTACTAGAAGAGGTCCCTACACCAAGGCCTCATCACTTGGTGGGCTATCTGTGCGTACTATATCCTGAACCCTAGCTGGCCGACAACGTGGAGGAATACTGAAAAACAAACAGGTGCGCCAAAGTCAAGAAGTTATACCTGGTGAGCTGACACAAAGAGATCACAATGAAAACTCTTGAAAACATACACTCAATCAATAATTTCGTGCACTGTGTCAAATATATAAAGTCGGGGTCCTAGTGTACGGATACATCGGACGCCGCACCGACACTAGATTCCCTAAACTGATATCAATCTTATTAAAATTAACATTATTGTCATTAAAATGATAAGATTCCAATTTTATATGGTAGAACCGAATCCTTTAATACCACTTTATCATGACACATCCCTCAGTGTCCATGCCGTGACTACCTGATGCCTACCTTCCACAGGCCAAGTCTGGTGACTTGAACCGAAAGCCGTATTCTATACAACTATGAAGGCATTGACTTTATATCCTATAAACATACATATCTGAGCACACAGCAGATATAGACACAATAAACTGTATAGAAAAAAGTGTTGAAAGTTAGAGGGTCCAGAATACAAGCCCAACAGTAAATGTACAAGTAAAAATAAAATACAATACAACTAAAGAAAGAGAAAGATAGTTATTGGATCGTCCTCTGAGGTTCCTACATGAAGGGTATTTACAAATCACCTCCTCAGCACTCCATGTCTTCCCATCTTCTCTACGTACCAACATGTTGTATGGTCCACCTCTGGGTACTATCTAGTCCAGATACCCTCAGTCTCAATCAGCGTTGACCGTCGTCTGCACAAAATACAACAAGGTGCGGGCATTGACCGTGCAAGGGTGAGTATAATGATAATTGGTAGGGACCCTGAGACCCTCAAAGTCTCACAGAATCCACAAAGGATAAACCAAAAATCATGAAATCAACTGACAACCCTACTTAGGTATATCCCTATACATATACCTATGTTATAAACTATACCATCTCAATCATGAGGAAACACATGGTCCAACCCAAAAGCCCAAAGCTCAACTTTTTCAAAAAGGATGGAATACCACAAAGGTATGTACCACACATGTATGCCACACAGAGGAATACCACCATGGTATTACAATGAAGGAAAGTACCACATAGCTATAAACTCAGCTCACACCAAGTATAACATAGGTACAGTAGTAGAGACGATTAAATGTATATACTGAATCATCTTACTCTATTAAGAGGAAGACCCACAAAGGATACTATATTATCATTAGACCCACAGAGGATTGTAGTACATTGTCAGACCCACACAAGATCGTAGTACATCGTCAGTACATCGTCAGACCCACACAAGATCCTAGTACCTCATCATTATGTCGTCAGACCCACACAGTATCCTAGTATATCATCAGTACGTCGTCATACCCAAAAAGGATCCTAGTACATCATCAGTATGTCCTCAGACCCATATATGATTATGTTACATCTCCATTACATCTTCAGACCCACACATGATCAGATTACATCATCAGTACATCGTCAAAACCACATATGATCCTAGTACATCACCATAGCCAGCTATAGGGTTCCTGCACACAGCTTGCTTGTCTTTGAGAGGGTCCGCTCCCCAAGCCACTGTTCGATACTCCAAATTCCATTAATTCCCGAAAAGAGGAATCCCAAAGTACCTCCATGTCATATGGGTCACAACGCATCAAATGGTGCATCAATCGGATGCCCGGTTTGTACGTTACTATCCTTTTAGTACCAAGGGCCTGGTTGGATTCGTTCTCAATCATACCCAACAATATCCCAACATTATCAAAAATCTCAAGTGGGGTATACCAATTGAACCATATCACTACATGGTTTCTATCACCATAGATGGTTCATCAAACAGAGTCTCGGTGCCAATTTTGTGGCCAAATGTTTGGAATGGGTCAAAACTGGTCCGGGTCTGGTCCGACCCGGCCCGGCCCGCTGGGCCGAACGGATTTGGGTCGACCCGGCCCAACCTGCTGGGTTCAGCCCGACCTGGCCAAGCAACCGAGCCAGGTGGCCTATAGTGTGGTGGGGCAGCTGTGGTGTGGCGGGGCGGCCGCAGTGCAGCAGGGCACCATGGCTGGCCAGCCATCCTCTCTGCACAGCGCGGTCGCACGCCGCACCTTCGCCGGTAGATGGCTTGGCTGAACATCCTTTCTTCGCTACTATGTAAGAAGCTGCAGTTCTCTTCTATTGTGTAGTGCAGTCATGCCATTTCCTTCATCATGAACAACACAAGAAATAATAACAATAATATGCAGAGAGGTCAGACCATGTTCTTTTGGCCCGCACTCTCCGCGTTAGAGTGGTTGCAAGTGGCTATGATTTGTTCTTGAATTCCGAAGAGACATCAATAACGGGAAAGGGGAAAAATAAAATAAAACATCCTACCCTACCTCGTTCGTTCATATGTTTTGGAATGAGGAATAAGTAGAAGATGTCGACGTTTTTCGTGCCTGCAATACGCCTCCGATCCTAGGCTCGTTCGTCGGATAATCTCTCTTTGATAGAGTTGGTTCTTCTTTATAGAACTTTCATAGTTGGGAGTTATTCTTCATCAAATAAGAATAATCCTCCCAAAATTTATCCTCTTCTCCTTTTCCTACAAAAAGAATGAGGTTCCAATATAATTTTACATAAGAAGATTAATTATGTTGGCACAAATAAAATTGCTGACACATTTCATTAAATGTTAGTTGGATCCAAAAAATTAAGAGGGAGTTGGTATAATTAAATAAGGGGAGTAAGCTCAAGAGTTACCTCTCAATAAAGAGGTTCGGGTGGTCCCCACCATTTAATTCACAATGGTGGTTTTATTTCAGGTGGTCCCCACCTCCATAACCCATGTAGAGCGGTTTTAATAGAAATTAAATAAAAAATTATTTTATTTTTTATTCAGTTCTAGGAAAAACCCAAAATATATCATTCACCCTCGTCCTATTGAAGTCGAGGTGATGGTCCCCTTAACCGAATACCAGCGCTACAAGTTCAACAGCGCCCTAAGATTTTAATTTCAGGCACCAGTTTTAAAGTTACAAAATCTCGATCGCACATTTACTAAACGTACCCCAATAAATTGTAGAAATTAATTCTGGGCACACCAGGCCTCAGAATCACGGACCATAAATTTTTGCAGACTCGTAAAATTCTAATATAATTAAAAAAAATTACATGGATATTCTGGTTCTTAATAAGAAAAATTTTAATAATTTTCTAAATCACTAATAATCAAAGGTGATCACCCATATCAACAAATATCTTGGGGTTTTTAATTACATTATTTGATCTAAAGTGATGAAAATACTCAAGTGGAGATTTTAGTTGAAGAATTTATATTTCTACATATGAAATATGGAAGATTTATTTAATGTTTTATGGAATTCACCATCCTTATTTTATCTATCTAATTATTTGTTGAATATTCTTTATTGAAAAAGTCCAACGATTAATCTTGATAAATTATACCAGTGTATCATATTTAGTATACAATTTTAAAATGACCATCATGGATGAGATAACATTAATTTTTATGAGTAGAAATTTTTATTTTTAAGAATAATTGATTAAATGATCCATATATATGAATTAAAGATGGAGATCTTCCCATGAGGGGGACTATAAAGTAATGATTACATATATTTATATTTCATCTAAATCTGACATCTCTATATGGTACTTATTTAAAAATTCATTGATATAATATGTTTTCATAATCTATTACCCCTATTCAGAAAAATTAAGTAAAATATATAAAATTTTGGGTGATGATATAAATAAATAAACAAAAATAAAATAGATAATTGTTAAATATTTTTATGGAATAAATTCATGAAAATAAAATTACATTTATAATTAAATGTTTTTTAGTCAAGTGCAAGAATGATAGGATGAACATTTATTGTGAATATTTTTTTTATCACACGGTATAAAAGAAGCTCAACATGTAATTACTCATTTGGAATTATTCTATAACATTGAACCCCAAAATAGATGAACAATCAATATATTAAGAATAATTTTATTGTATATAAAGTGGTATCACACTCTAAACAAATAATAGAAATCATTGATGTCTAAATTAAATGTAATTGTTTCTACATTGAGAATTTATAACATATAATTAGAGTGGGATAATTTTTGGAACATTGATACCATCATCTATCTGGTTTTTTTAATTTTTTTATCAATAATGAGATATAAGAAAATGAAAAGGAATTGAATAAATGAATAAAAAAAATTTAATTACCACTTTATAAATTTTTATTAACATCAAATAAAAAAGGGGGGGGGGTTGATTACCCACATTTATGTTTGATTTGTATGTGATTTCAATGTTTTAATCAGTGATGAATCACCCATGTCAATATAAATTTAGAAAATAAGAACTAATTCGTTGTTCATTGGTGTTCCCAAGAATGTTTGGTTGAATATATATGTTATATTTCTCATGAAATTAATGTTTACTAAATAATCATGAGTTTTTTGATTGTTACTTCCATTTAGTATTCATATAATATCAATTTATACTTGGTAGATATATACTACAATGTAGTTAATGTTTTGAAAAATTTCCATGAATTTATGTTTAAATGTCACACATAACATTTTTGGAAGAATTTTATTTTTGATTAATGATTGTAAAACTATTTTAAAATTTTATTGAATAAATGGTAAGGTTTTTTATTATTTTTACTATAATAAATTTTGGTGGATAACTACGAAAATTTTATTTTTCATAAAATAATTAAGTTGAAGAATATTTTTTATTGTAAACATCATTTATTTTTGTATTCACTCATTTTTTTAATTAGTATGGGAATTTGAAAACAAAATAGTGCATCCCATGTCTAACCAAGTACCCATTCAACAAAAGATAAGGATTTAAAGGGTCAATACCATGATAGAGTGTTGACATGTCTAAATGCAAGGGAAAAAGTTGGTGATATTTGTAGCCACATATAGGACATGAAGGAATCATCGCATTATTGACATATAACACCCACCAGGATGAGCATTAGTGTGTAAATGATAAGTTTATATAAAACAACGAGGTTCTAGAGTCAATGTTTATGGGAATACTATGGGAGTGTGTTAGCATTGTGTGTAGTGTTTTTATAGGAGAACATCTTGTGATACTATATTCTGCTAAGTGAATGGGATTGGTTTATTTATTAAGATACGACTGATGAAATTATAGATATATGTGGGATTATAAAAATCCTAGGTCCTTCTCCAATACTAAAAAAACATATATAATAACATCCCTATTATAAATCTTATCATGACATTCCAAATCAATCTAATTTTATCTTTGTCCTTTAATTTAATCTTATGTGGAAGTTTAAAGATATAGTCTACCCTTACACAAGTTGAGATTATCCTTTAATCTAGAAATCATATGATAAATTAAATCCATAAAAAAATATCATTCACTATCCATGATTTAGAATATAAAACCACTAGATATCAAAAAAAAGATCTATAAACCTGAGGCCATGCATAAAATTGATTTTTTTCCTCAATGCGATGAGTTGATGTATGCAATCAATATAAAGGAGAATGTTCAAGTTCTTTATCACAAAACCTCTTTTTATGATGCATTCACATTAAAAATATTTATACTTCATCCATTTAATGTTTACATTAATGAAATATTCCATTAGGTAAGGAAATAATAATTTATCCCTCAAAGGTACAGTAAGGTTTCACATGAAGAATAAGATGATCAGTGGAATCTTAGAGGTATCACATGATCAAGAGATGTGATCACATGACTTTATCTTATCAAATTTAATATGTAGAGACCAAAACATTTAGAATTTAAAATTTCATAAATACACTAAGATATTAATTTGTTTAAGGTGGTTGGAATCACCACTTTTATTATATATGCAATATTTCTCATATGGTTCAAGTAGTTGGTTACTCGTCAAAAAATACTAAGGTATAATCTATAATGAGTTGATGCTATTAAATATTTTTGAATATGTTTAAATGTACTTATTATTAAGTGAAGTATCTAAGTGTATAATTTAATCAATCATGTGGAGAGTAAGGAGATTCTAGGAAGTGAAGTTTCTTTGAAGAAAAATTATTACTATGCACTATATATTACTGTAAAAGGATAATAATTCTTAGGTTCTTCACACATTCAGGAGGGAAATAAATAAAAACTATACATGATAGTGTGTTATATATTATAGAATAAAAAATATAGAAACACATCTACCATATTGGAATTTTATAAACATGTGACATTCCCATATGTTGATTGTGATATTCACTATGTTTTCAAAATTGAAATTGATTTTTCATCATACCAAGAACCTCAATGGAAAGAATAGGATAAGAATGATGGGAAAATAAAATTATAATGATAAATATTATTATGTGAAAAGATGTAAAAATTTGAAATGGTTTTCTAGTATTGGAATAATGTTAATTTTATATTTTTGTACTATGATTTTGAAAATATGTTGCATTGGTATTATAAAAGGCAATTTATTCGTATTGTAAATATTGAATGGGTATCTTGAATCATTGAAAAATATATTTACTCCACTATAAATAATAAAGGAAAATAGTTAAATTTTAAAATTTTGATATTATGTATATAAAATTAATGATATATAGTGTCCACTAAAAATTCAGACTATTTTGAAAGACGAAGAGGAAGATACATTCTACATAATTGCAACATTTATGAGAAATATTATATATTTCTCAATTCATGGTATCTATTTAAATATTATTTAAGATATAGATGATCAGTATAATTATTTTCTGACAATGAATAATTTATCTAAATTATTGATCACTTAAATTGAAGCCTAACGATATCCAAAACATGTGAATTATAGAATAAATTTCACCAAAAGTTTTTAGTTATAGGAAAATGATTTCACTACCATTCCCTTTATTTTTCTATTCCATGATAATAAAATTAATGTTATGTGGGTTTGGAATAATAACCTCCATCTACTGAGGATATAGTTATCCAGACTATAGGAGACCTTATTAAAAATCATGATGAGATTTTTGATTTATTATTTCATTTTCATTATTCCTAATTAGATGTAATTAATATAAATAACCATTCACTAAAAAAGTAACAACGTAATTAAAATGGACAACTATTTTAAAGTGATTAAGGGTCACCCTACATTGATTCACCCTACCTCTTTGTTTTTTCATCTGAAAGTGATCCTAACCCCCAAAATTTTATCAACAAACTACCAACATGTATAATTAAAAGAAATATTTTATGATAACATTTAAATTCAACTAAATGACCTTGTAAAGAATTCCGTGTCACTTTGAGATATCCAAATATTTTGAATGGGTTTCAAACAATAACCTTTAGATAAGTCTATATATTTTCAAAAATCCTAACACAAGACTTGGGATATCTAAAAATCCCCCCCCCCTATATTTTTTTAAAAATATAACCCTTCATATATATCTCCCCCTTTTTAAATGTTATATAATAAGGCCGACATTGCATATATTGGACTTCATTTTCATATCCCCCTATGGGTGGTCTCAAATTATTTCTGCCTTAGTGTAAGATTATCCATCTTATTTTATACTTCCCCTTTTAATGGGATCATCTATTTCCATCATCTAATATAGAGAAACTGATATCCCCCTTTTTAAATTATCCTATCATCATTCATCTATTTCTCCCAGTTTATGTGCTTTTTTAAACTACAAGAACGATCAACAACCCCACTATCATCATCATTTGTTATCTTATTTGTAAAAAAAATATAAAGGATGATCATAAAAAAACACATCAAACAAGGCCTCAAAAAATGAATGCCAAGTGAATCATCATGAATAATGCACATCTCTTTGAGGGGGAAAGAACCAAAACAAGATAAGAAATTAAGATTCACATCATTAGGGGCCTTAGATGAAAGAAGTTACATTTCATTATTTCCCTCATTCTGAGTATGAATGATCATAATGAGAATGTTAATAAGCCTAATAATCTTTAGAATATAACAATATATATTCAATAGTGTATTAATAATTCCATAAATGGTGTATAAAATATTTTTTGAGTCAGTCACAACCACATATAGGGTAATATTGTTATGACTACCCAGATCGAGACCTATGTGGAAAAAATTTTCTTCGAATAGAAGGGATTTACCATTACCAATGGAAATTGTGAAATCCAAAATATCATATCATTTAGTATCTCACAATAAACAACCATCATGCATGCCCCCAATTAAAAATACACTTTTTTCAAAGAGGCATTCCACATAGGATTCAATACTTTCATTAGGATGCAAGAGGATGGTTCTCCCTTTCCATTAAACCCATTATCAAGACTCCTAAAACATTTGATAATGTTAAAAAAATTATTAAACAAATATTTATCTCTATCTAATACTTTTTATTATGAAATTATATTTTCAATACCGAAGTCTATAATCACAACATTTCAAAGATTCTAAAACCGATGTTGTAAAAATTAGCACTTTTAAAACAAATTTGGCTCTAAATTTTATACTCTTGGTCTCCCATTATATAATCATCTATATACCCAAATGTTAGTTCACCATTTATTGTCACTTTATCTATAATCACAATCTTCTGATCTTATGTTTTTTAAGAAAACCGAACCCATAATATCAGCCTCTCATAATGTTGAACGTCTCATAAATATCATTGAGCAATTTTACTACATGTCTATTGGGATTTAAAATAAAAATAATATAAGAATACTAAACCTAGTGTGTTTTTAGGAAACTATAGATTTATAAAATAACCAATGATATCTATGTCACTAATGATACCTATTAAATAATAGTTGTTATATATTTCACATTGCTAAAAAAATAAACTAAAATCTCAATAAAATTTACCAAATAAATTGTAAGTGTATAGATTGGAAGAATATTGAGTGTCAAAAATAACAAATGGATGATTAATCTATACCACATATTTAAATTTAAATAGTGATACCATTAGAGATCTAAGTATTTAACTCTTTTTAGGATTTATCCTTTAGAAAATATGATTTATCTACCTCAGTAATTTAGATTTAAATCTCTACGAATGTGTTTTTTATATCCTCACTCAAAATATTGAAATTTTATTAATATTAGGGGTTAAAATTATTTTAAAAACATCTATATATTTAGATTAATTTTCATCCCTTACACAATAGATAATTGATACAAACAGTTAGAACAAAAAAAAAATGAAATTCAAAAAACCTATTTTTGCAACTCCATATATGTCCACTTATTTTTGTCACGTGATAAATCAAATTTAGTGCCATTATTACACATTATTTAATCTTATGGTACTTTATAATAAAAAATTATTCAATGGTAGGATTTTAAATAACTTTCAGGATAATTTGAGAATCCATTATCAATTGAATCATGGTATTCCATTGAGAATATTTTTTATTCAATTTATAATATTTAATTCAACTAATCAAGTCATAATATACATTAAAATATAGTTCAAGAATTATATCAATTGATGACTATAAGATCCTATTATCTCAACTATTTTTTTATTTTTTTCCCTAATTTCATTAATTGTCATCGGATTGATAACTTATTTTCTCGTACACACACCCCATGGATTGATCCTTCAGTATATTAATTCATCCCTACACAAAAAGTTACAAATAATTTATTTCATGGGTAGATGGGTACACCAAACTTCATTACGTAAATAAATGGTGATGTCTATATTTGATAAACCAATTAATTTCTTCAATTCATTCCCCCTTTTTCAGTTTTATAGAGATAAATATCATCACTTTATTAATATATATTCTTTTCCAATAAATCACTAGAGATATATTTTATTTAATTGGAAATTAATTATTCTATATTATGAGATAAATACAACTTTAACACTTTTGTTACATTTTTCTTTATAATTACATAATCTGTAAATTTTCATTATCAGTTGGATAGCTCATACACTTGTCTTCATATCTTCACTTTTAGTGTTTTTGTGTGACTATATAGCCATGATTTTTAAACTATTTCTTGTTTTCTATGAATTTTATGTCATGATTATTACTCGGTTTATTCTAATCCTTCATCAAAATTTGATAATACATGTTAAATTTACATTAAAATATGATTTCCATATTTTTTCCAGTAAGTTTACCTTCTTTCATTCTATGTGGTTTTTTCATTTTAAGAACACATTATGAAACCTTACATGATATAATTTCAATATAGAATTATTATTGAACTATCCCTTGATAAATTTTATTGATAGGGAAATATATTTACTTTAGTTTAATATAGTACCCCATTATTCTAGCATAAATACTCATGTAATATTAATCAAATATATGACTAGTATGATGAGAATTAAGATAATTATAACCATTCCCATTATGTTGTGCCCGAGGGCTCAGTTTATTGTACTTTCCGCCTGATTAAAAATGGTCTATGAAATCCAGTTCCTAAGAAAAAAACTATACATGGTTATATGTATCCCATAAATTTATTACCTATTTCAATTTCTTCTTGTAGTTCAAATCCTTTTTGATAGACCTCATGTAGGGACATTCCTAAATCATTTCAATAAAATTTATAATTTTTCCTCATATTGGGAAGTTATAAAACTATATTCCTCTCATGTTTTAGGTGTTGAAATATATTTAGTTATTTCTTGGTAATGTATACTTTAATTTCCAATTTCTATATTTTCATTCAATTACATTCAAGATTAGAATTTATATTTTCCTTCAATTTGATAATTTTAATTATAATGTCTTATAATTCATTTGAGATATTTTATACCATGTCATGTTTCTCCATTAATTTATAGTTCATTTGAGAAAGAGTGTCATTAAGGTTATCCTTTTCTTTTTTCACCCTTATATTCACCATAAAAAGCTATACCATGTCTGTAGAAAATTCACCCCTCTATGAAATCAAATTTTCTATCCCTGTTAGTTTTAGTCATCTTTCATTATCCTCCTTCTTGATCTACTTCACTTGGTAATACATCCCTATAAAAAATTAATCTCTTTAGTCTCTATTAATCCTCATGTCCATAGATACATCAAAAGTTATATCATTTTTTATTTTTATCTATTCAACAGCAACAATCAGTGCCATGTCATGAACTACTTGTAAATACTTTTCCAATTTTATTCCCATAGTTTATGTATATTATTTTTGATCTAATTCCTATAAATGTTATACATGTTACACCACCACCCTCCTTGGAATTTTTTTATCATATATACTTCGTGTAATAGATGTCTTATTTTCCTCTTCATGTTTTCCATGGATATCCAAAAATTGGAAAAAATGTTCCAAATATGAACTGTTGATACCTTTCCCTTGATGACTGTTGGATTATATAATTTCAAAAATATATTCTCCAAATACTAAAATTGTATAATGATGAGATAAATGACTTTCTTTTCTATCTCATGTATATCTAGTATATAAACACTAAAAATGGCCTAAAATTTCACTATTACAAATCTTTAGGTGTTAAATGGACTTCTTATAAATATAACTCTCATACAATGGTATAAAAATACCCCTTATCAGTGGTGAAAGATATTCATCAATGATATAATTTTATTTGTACATGAAATATAGTAAGGTAATCTATCATTTGGACCACATTGAAGTTTTAAATCTCTAATAAAATGAAATCTATGATATAATAATAATAACTAATAATGGTAAAATACACTAGAAACTACATAACACTCTAGTACATAATCCTTTAGGGTTTATAAATAGTCATCAAGACTATAGGATATTGCAAATTCCAAACTAAATCACTAACCAACTGAGTATATTTGAATGAGTGTAGTGGACCGTTACTGAAAAAATTGATTACAGGAAAGGTGATAATAAAATAAAATGTTTTATATTACATATTATACATTAATGGTCAATAGGAGATGACTCAATAACATCCATATATACTAATCATGAACCTTATACCTAGCACACCATCAACTAATAGACCAGAGTAGCAATACCATGATCAATATAATTTTGATAATTAAAACCTAATAAGTAACATTATTATCCACATGAACCCTAATAACCTCTTTTTTGTTGTTTTGAAGGACTAAAATCTATATCCTTAAAAAATTCCAATAACATACCCACTACTTGACTAAGAATAACTCTCGAAAAATTCAAAAACAATTAAAAGAAAATCATATATCGCAATATGAACCAAATCATAGTGTTTCTTGATGACACTATGATAAAAAATGTCATTCTATACCACATTAGAAAAACACTATTAGAGTAATCCCTCCTTTTGGGAGAGATGAACCATGATTGGTCTTCCTATAACTACCCTAGATAGATTTTCCAAATGGTCAGTACCTACAACTAGAGGAAATCAGACCAAACCCTACATATAAAAAATACCCACTTACATTACATATTACCATGAAACTCAATAATTTATGAGTTCATTTTACTAAATCATTAATTAATTTCAGTTGGAAATTATTCCCCTGAAATCATATCAAATTACATAATCCATACCTGAAATGGTAAGCACTAGACATCTAATCACTCACTAGAATGTTTGATAATAAACAAAAGTACAAAAAGCATCAAATATAATTAATAAAATGATTTATCTCCTCCAAATAGTATTCATAAAATTCCAAACCTTATCGTACCTCTACTTCAAGGGAATTAATACCCAAATAATTAAATTAATATTTATTTCTAGGCTAGATGAACTTTTTGAATTTCATGGACTTAAACATCCCAATTGTGTATATATTGTAAATATAAAATATATATAGTAAATATTAACCTCGTAATTGGGGTTGACTAAATATAAATAATGATGTTATGTAAGGATTCAATATAAAGATGAACAATCTGTGGTCCATTCTCATCCATAGTTAGGTATTGATTATATATTGGAAATAATTTAGTCTAATAAAACATGAAAGGTATAACATTTAGGGAAACATATCACTTTAAGAATACTCTCTTATTTTTAGTGATGAATAAGAGGGATTAGAATAATAGAAGGATCTGTCTCTACAACTACATGGTGTACTCATCCTCACACTCAAGGCACTCAACTGGAGATCAACATGGTAGTAAAAATTAGAAATTCTAAACATGTGACTCAAAAAACATCAAGTAAAGTTATTAATATTTTATAGTTTAAAATAAGAAACAACATAATTACTTCCAATTACTCAAAACATAGTTGATCAATTATAGGGTCTCAAACAACTATGGAAAAATCTATCCCAACTTACACAATCTCATGGTAAGTATTATAAGACATATATGTTTCACATTATTTGGCACTGAATAATACTAAAAATATTAACTGGAATAATTTTTTCAGTTATGTAGAGTTCCACTAATAACTTATACTGAAAAAAATTTCATAACTTATTTTTGAAACATTAAAAAAAACTTATTTCATAACTATATAATATGTCATATATAATTAGATGAATATTATAAGAATTATTTTTCACTTATATGAGAACAAAAAAACTCTCTCTTACTAAAAATTGTTTTTCAAATTATAAATAGTAAATCATTCATCATATTTTTTTATAAATAACAAAATCATCATTTAATAAATCCAAGAAAAAAATAAAATCCCTAGAAACCTGTACATTATTTATAAAAGGTTAGCTATTCCAAATCATTATGCATATCCCATGTTTTGACCAAATCATCTATCCAACTACTATGTCTTAAATATCATGATATCCTAGACAATGCTCTAATAAAACTTTCTAATGAATCATTTTAGATTACCTTACTAACTGTGAACTAGAAATACCACATGATCTCAATAACGACTCATCATTTCCCAGATTCTAATAGATCATTGAGAGATACCCTCAGTAATTTAGGTAGAGTATATCCTCTTGGTTAGATTACCATATATAACCATAAAAACATAAATAAATAATCAACAAACACCGTGAAAAAATTGGGAAATTAAAATTGTGATCCAACCATAATAATATTATCAAACATGATATATCAAATTTAAAACCCATTTTAATTTCAAAATGTTATACATACACAATATGATTTAATTGTGTGCTAATTATTTAATAAATTTCCAAAAAACCAATAAATTTATTCAAATTACAAAATATTGGTCTGAGTCTCTACATAGTCAAATATCCCACTCTTGTCATATAAATTTATTATCCATATATTATTTGTACCATTCACTAAGTTGAATCGCATATTATAAAACTTGTATACAACCTTTGATTGTAGGGAATGGTCTAGGAATAAATTGACATTCCACCACGAATGGCCCCCTTCAGATTATTCAATATATAAATGTATGAAAGATGTTATATGATAATAAAAATAATAAAAAACCTATAATAAAAATAACTACATCGGTAAGAGGATATAAGTCATCCATTTTTTGATAATTCCTACTTCAAGATATACATGTAATATTTTTTAACCTTCCCCATGAAACATACAGTGTTTGGTATAATTTTGACCCATTTTTATAGTCTATCATGATTAATATAGTTTAACCGACTAGTTTTAAATTTTTTTCTAACTATACATAACCACCATGTCACATAATATTTTTTAGGGCAAATAATGTACACAATATCAATTGTAAAAAGTGTATAACATAACATTCCTATATAAAAATTATGATTTTTTAAATCTCACATTCCAATACATAATTATTTATATTTTTCTGAATTTAATCCCATACCAAAAATATCATTTCAAATAATCATGTCATCCCATGCCACATGATAAATTGAGTATATAAGGATATCATCCCTTTCAATTTCAAATATATTGTAAATTAGTAATATTTTCATATTTCAATGTCTACCTTGAGGTAAATTTTAATACTATCCCCCTTAATAGGAAATATACATGTAAACATGAATAACTTCCCATTCCATAAGTGAAAATATATTAAATGGGGATATCGTTCCCCACTATTAGAAATAATGAAATAAACATTTCTACCATACCATTATGTATGTAACATTAGTGTAATTGGTTATTTCCACCCATTTTATAGAAAATGTAAAAATTATTGAATATAACACACCATTACTTAGGTTAAAAAGATTAAATGGGAATATGAACCCTTCCAATGGAATACATAAGTAAAACATCATGGTGTCCCATGCTATATTCAACCACATTGTACATATGAATATCATCCACTGCATAAAAAGCATAATTGTATATTATATTTCATTGCATACCAAAGAAAACATTCTAAATTACTAGGTTTCACATCCCATAAAATTTTAATATCCAGAAAAAATGTCATACATATTATAGACACTTACTACATCATGTACATGTAGAAAGGATTCCCAATTTTCCACACAATATCAAAGAAGATCCATAAATTATACCAAAATATAGCCAAAAATTATAAATAACCCATTAAATAATATAATGAATATAAAATTACAATAAATTATAATTACACCCAAATTTGGATTCAATAAAATATTACGTTGGGCCGCACACACACATATAAACCTTTCAATCTATATTATATTCATGAAAAATTCCACATAGAACTATAAAACTTAAATGAAGTAAAACCTAAACCTTTTTCTATGTTATGAAATCAATTTTTCTTTAAGTTAAACTAAGAACCCATACAAATGAAAATTCTCAATTATATATTCTCAAATAATGAGTTCTCTATCATTTAGGGAATACCAAGGGAAAAACTGCAGTCTAATATATCACAATAAATATAATGGAGACACTATGAGTTTATTTTAGGCCATAAAAAGCCACCCACCTCACCCACATATCACATTTATCATAAAAAAATATAAATCAATGGTAAATATAATAGGTCAAAAAATATATAGTTTCATAAGTCCACTAAATGATAATCATATGATGAATCAAGATTGATAATATAAAATCCCTAAACCATATAAAAACCCTCATTTTATAAATTTAGAATATTGTTTCATGAAATAGAGAAATAAATTACAAATAATGAAGGAATAATGGTAACATTTACCAATTCTCATCTATAAATAAAAAAAACTCAAATCATAATATAGTCAAATGAGTTATTTTGGTTACATGGAACGACCCTTGATATGGTAGGATCTTTAGTCTAAGGATTGAATTTTATGGGACCAAAATGCTTTTAACGCTTTTTAATATTTATGATTGTTAAAAATAATGACTTCTTGCTATTGATTACTCATTCAAATACTATTGGGTACCTACATCCCATCTGGGTATCCCCCATGAAACCACTGGACAACCGATGACCCAAATGGACTTATCCCCCTTTATATAGTCTACTAGGTGACCAGTTCCAATCCACTTTGTAATTTGTAAAATGAATAAAAATATATTATTTATTCATCCCTAGTTAATTTAATTAATTATTGACCATTGAACATTTCTAACTCTAAAATAGTCTAAATTTACAAAATCAAAAAAGGTCTGATACAAATCAAATAGATTACTTTGTAGTTTTAGGTCATTAT
The DNA here is from genome assembly GCA_963277665.1 of Viscum album. NCBI lineage: Eukaryota > Viridiplantae > Streptophyta > Magnoliopsida > Santalales > Viscaceae > Viscum > Viscum album. Next base: position 1,187,938,736 of record OY728123.1, on the reverse strand, counting down.
AAAAATAACGGTTGATAACATAGTACAACCTAGGTCATATAAATCCATTTGTTATATTTAACAGACCTTTCTACATCATGTGAGGTAAAAGAGGATATCATATATGATTTGGGATACTCAAGGAAGTATAATAACCAATCTCGTATATTTTTATTGTATATCACACTATATGAAATTCATTTGTGACTCCAATGATTCATTGATTGATAATTTGATACTATGATTTCTCTTCTTAAGGGGAATTCAAGGTTGTGGGTTTTTTCTCAAACAATATGAAAAACATCACATTCCTTAGTCTATAATCCACAAGACCAATAAATAATAATATATCATTGCATCATAATAAAATCAATATAGAGACATAGAATTAGTGTTTGTAATGTGATTATAGTCATTGATATAGTATGAAATTTAAATGTCTGTCAATTAATTAATTAATACTTTTAATATGTATTGGGTATTTATATGATACATTCTATCTAATTAAAATGTATTTAATCATGTCTTGTATGTATACAAAACATATAATATTAATTTTTATATTAAATATAAAATAATTCAATAAATATCTATGTATTAGAATCTATTTGATAATATTTACATTCATTATGTACTTAAGAGATTCAATAAATTGGTTATTATTAGGTTTTACTCAATAATTATTCTTATTTTAAGTGTGGAATGGCCTAATATATATTTTTATGAATATTAAAACACAAAAAATATATTATTTTTTGAAACTTTGTTTTTTGATAAAATCAAATTAATTTCGTTAGATGTTAACTTATATCGGAAGAATCATGGATTATATTTTTTTTTCTCATTTTAGAGTATATTAAAGTGAGATAGATATAATTGAAGAATAAACTATGGAGATATATATTGTTATCCATATCATATAGTAATGTAAATAAATCTATTTACAATACACGATTAGTAATTAAAGGAATGGATCTGCTAAAACCTATGATGATCTTTCCTGACAAATTCTTGGTAGAAGAAAAAAAAATGGGATTATTTTATGTGTTGAACATCATGTATATGAATATTAATGACAATTTACATAACTTATAATGAATATTTTTAATGAATGAACCAATAATTAAAGAGATGGATGTTGGACCATGAGCTAAAAGTCATATACAATTCTACAAAAAATGAAACATGTTAAATGTTTATAAGAGAGGTAGCTAATGTTGGGGGGAACATTACTTTAATTTATTAGTAAATTGGTTATTAAAATTATATTTATAATTCCTTGGAAGAAATATTTATTGGGTTTTAGAAGCTTTGGAGACATTAGACTTCATTTTGAAGGCATTTTTATTAATCATTATTTATTGGAGTTCATTGAAAAATGGCAATGTCCCATATTTTATGCCTTTTACTCCTAATTTTATAACTTATATGTTGTCTTATAACATTTTACAAACATAATAATTTATCATATGACTCCCAGGATATTGTATTATTATATATGTACATTATACATGTGTGTATAACTTCTAGAATATCATCAAACTTGGGTATCTATCTTGAGAGATTCATTCATAAAACAATTACTTAGAAAGGGAACACAATATGATTATTAGAATATGAATTTTTACATTTGAAAAATAAAATCATGATTATTCATAGTATAGTTATTCATTTTATGACTTGAGATAAATCATAACACTTTGAGCTTATCATATGACATCAAGGAGGCCAAAATAATTCTCCTTCATACATTATTGTACTAATTTAGATAATTGAATGACTTTATCATATGAATCTTGTTTATATAGATGAATTTAATGGAGGATATTAATTCTTTATATGAATTTGATTATGTGATACGAAATGGTGATCATATAGATTTTCTGTTATACAATATATAATGACCCATTTGGAAGATCATATGTCCTTGCAAGCCATATGAAAATTGGGAAGCTGATCATAGAACATTATACTTATGAGAAATATGGTTTCATACTGGGTGAAAAATCATGTTTCAATATTCAAGAATACAATGGTAAAATCATTTTATATGACTTATAAGATGATATTTGAAGACAAAATCAAGATGAAAAAGTTATAAAATATATATTGATTTAGTAACTGATCTTAAATAAGGCAGAGAATATGTTTAAAATATGAAGAAATGTCTACAACATCAAATGTGTTGGAATTAATTTTTATGATTTTAAATTACAATTTAAATATTTATGAATTTAATATATAACTTTTAGTAAAATATTAAATAATTTAAGGCATAATATTGTTAAATTTAATAAATAGAACAAAGGTTCTAGGATGATACTTTAATTTGAAAAATCAAATTGTGTTTTATTATAGTTTTCATGATTAGCTCTTATGCATCAACTGAGGGTGTCTATTGTTTAATAAATGTGTTCAATGATTTTTATATAGATGAATCCATAGAATTGTTCAGATTTTGGATATATTTTTATGAATAAGTATACAATCATATATAAGCATAAATCAACTATTTAATCATATATTTGAGTGGGAATAGTTGTAGAATTATTATAATATCCAGTGAGATAACAATTAGAATCATTGGAATAAAAGTAGATATTTTAGAATATTAATTTTTAGTATGGAGACATAAATTCATCTCATTATTACTTTTATGGATATTGAGATTGAAATGAGTCATTTAATGCTGCCTCTCTTGCACGTGAGATGATGTGTATATTGATAAGTATGTAACAGAAAAATAATAATAAACCCAACTACATGCTATAAAAATAATGAGGACCATGAATACTAAAAATTTTATGATGAAAGGAACATGCATCCACTCTATGTTATATTAAATACAAAGAACAAATCTCTTATCTTATTTTGTTTAGAATCTATGGGGTTTTAAAGAATGAAAAAATAACAACGTTTCTAATGGGATGTATTATATTATTGATTAGTGATAATAATAGATTAAGAAATAAGTAAAAATTAGATTACATGGCTATGGTTGTATAAACTCCAAATCAGTTTATTCCAAATAATATACTGATTACTGTGGTAATATAGTATTTCAGCAGATTTTATCTAAAAATTCAAAATAACAAAAATATTTACAGATTAATAGAGGCTATGTTTCATGAGTTATGATTAAAGACAATAGGGAAGTAAAATATTCAAAGAGTTTGAGGAATCCTATCAGTGATTGGATGAAGTCACAACACTATTCATTATTTTAGATCTACATTTACAAGAAAATTAAATAAAATAAAGATCATTTAAAGAGGTTAATTCAGAATGTAAATCATTGTGGCATAACATATGTTCATGGAGGTAATATTGTGAATATATCAATAATTTGTAATATTTTTTGAGTGGGAAAGTATAAGAATAAACCATAACTCCGCCTATATTAATAAAAATATTTTCTTAGAGAATCCTTCATATGGAAAATCATATACATGAATGATGACGATTCATTTGAGTGGCCAATCATTAAAAACATTGTTATTAATTTATTAATAAGAATTTCAAAGGTAAAAAACATAAGATCAAATAGTATTAACCAATATCTGAATTTCAATTCCCAAGGGGAAGAATTGGTTTCTAGAAAAAAAAATAGAAATTCTATAAATCAGATAACCCAAAAAACACCCCCACAATTTTGTCTATAAAACCATCTTGGACTCTCTATTTCTTCCATTACATAGGTTGCATCATATTTTGATCTATTATTCATGACACATGATTTCATAGAACATTAATATCTATGATTGGACATAAATTTTTTTCTTACTAGTTGTTTTTACATTATATATATGAAGTTATTATTTGAGATGATTTAATAAATTCATCTGATGAAAGAAACTGGTTCTATTCATAATTATATCGAAATATTAATTTTAGAATGGTACTAAATATAGATATATTAAAGAGGAAATAATGGATATAGTGATCTTGAAAAATTAAGAGGTAACACAAATAATAGAGTTTGTTCAGAGTGGTAAATGTTGGGGAAAAGATATGGATTATCAGTCCTTTATCAAAAAAATTACAAGAAGTGAATATAAATGCATTGAATCTAAAAAATATCTATCTTAGGGATAGTGATTTTCAAAATAATATCAATATTATCATTGTTCATTAAATATTTATATTTATAAATGGGAATTATGATGAGAAGTCATAGTTAGAAGAAGTACATGATGTAATTTGGGAAATATAAATTGAATTCCCCTTGAATTGTTAAATATATTATATAAATTAAAAATAGTAATCCAAACATTACTATTAAAGTGTTTATTTAGTTGATAAGTAATTAAAAAAATTTATGAGGTATATGTATTTAAAATTTTATCAAGTATATCTTCCATTATCTTTAGATACAATATATAGTCTCTATGTATATTAATGAAATATAATTCAAATTAAGCAAAAACAAATGAGGTGGGACATAAATTGTTATTTTCAAGAGAAAAAAAATTCAAGAATATCATATTGAAACAATTTATACTGATTTGTATGCCATGTTAAAATCAATGGAAGAAAAAAACACAACTCTTAGCCTTATGTTTTGATAGTTGGTAATTGAACTGATGAATTTAGAAGAAGAAAAATAAAAATCGTCAAAAAAATTAGAAACATTGATACCTTATGTGGTTTAATTATTATCCTTTAACTGAATAAGAATTAAAATTTTTTCTCAAATAGATTGATATCATCTATAAAATTACCAACATGTTGCTCATAAAAAATTATATACCACTTTTTAGATAAATGTGTGAATGTTGAAATAATTATTTCTGGATTTCAAGCATAAAAGATAAATTTTATAAAAATATTGAAGATAAAAAATATAAATACATCCAAAAATATATAAAATAATACTATTATATTGTATAAAAATAATTTCCCCAAAAATGGAGGCAAAAAAGGCTCAAATAGTCTAAATAACCTACTCATGAATGTATGGATAGATTGTTTGCACTATTAAGAGAACAAGATTTATTTCTATATTTTTTTATATTAGAATTTTGGGTATGTATAAATGAATATTTTACACCATATATAAAATTTTGTAGTATGAGAGTAATATTTATTTCTATATTTATTTATTTAAGAATTTTTAGTATATATAAAAAAATATTTGACAAAATATATAAACATTTATAGATTATAGAAGACTATAACAAAGGGTGATAGAATTTATATGAGAATAACCCTTAATAAAAGAATGGAGAATGAATAACAAATAAATATTTTATTCATAATGAATATATATGAAATTTTTTATAAATTAAATGAACTTTTAAACAAAAAAATTAGTTTATATGATAATATTTGTATATGTAAATTAAAAAACACATTGATACTGATGTGAAGAGAAGGCCACAAAAGAGATTAAAGATACTGAAGAAATCATACAATTCCACCTTGGGAGGTAAATCTGTAAACATAATTGTTAAAAAAAGTTCTCCCACGAGTTCATTGGAGAATTCCTGAAAATATTTCAAATACATAGGGATATTTAGCTTTTATTTAGTAAAGAGATTCCACATCATCTTCCACATTAAAATGGGAATGAATCTCATCTAAAATGGTATAAATTAGAAAACTAATAATGAATTACTATTGGATTGATATACCCAGATTATAATTGTTGTTGATGTGAAAACATATAAATATAAATAAAAGATCAATTTATTCACATTTTAATAATCAAGAACTATATTCCGTATATACATACTAATAATATGAATATTATATAATTTTCCAGTGAAAAAGAAAAAAGTTTTATTTAAACTAAATTTGGTTTCATGCATTATATGATTTTATTAAAAAATATATTTGATATTTCTTAATTTAATATGATAAAATTAAATTAAGTTAAATAAAAAATTATCTTAAAATTTATTTCAATGAATATTTCAAAAAATATTATTTTGGGTGAATAATATAAAATAATAATTTTAAAAAGAATATCTTTTATTTTTGTTTATTTTCAAGTTAGCATTCTATTTTGTTTTTTAAAATTATTTTAATTATTTTCTATCAGAAGTATTAGATTACACTTATTTTGGATTAAAAATATAGTTTATAATTGTATATAATGTTATTTGTACATAAAATGAATTATTTTGGGAAACAATTTATCGCCGTGTTTTGAGGATTTTTGATATAATTTTCCCTCATATATAGAAATTTAATTAGGTTAAATGGAGTTAATATTTGGAATCACCATGTAAATATGTTTTATTATGTACACTAAATTTTGAAACAAAGTTTGTTACTATAGAAAGAGTGAAAAACAATTAAATGGGTTAAAACCAAAATAATAATGGTTAACATGACCTATACTATTTCATAAATATTATTTTATTTAATATCTATACCACATAACTTCTATTGTGTGATTACGAATCCGTCAACAACAACCTCTATTGAGAAATACATTATTATATTTTAATCCTTTCAAAACTTTCTTGTGTGTCCTCTCCCCCACCTCTAAAAGGACCAAACCACTCCCAAATTCTCCACATTTCAAAATAATTCTAGATCATCCATTAAATGATTAAAAATAAAAATTATATCCCTTATAATGTATTTTATTTTATATTTTTATTAGAATACCTTCATTCTATGTATTTAGTTATAATCCTATTGAAGTGGTTTGAAGAATATGTATATTTCTTAACTGAGTGTTATCTCTTATTATTTATTATATTACCTCATTCTAACCTATCCAAAAAAAATAATTATATAATAATTTCAAAATATTCCATATATAGAGTGTTTTTTATAGAAACCCCATTTCTATATACTTATCCTTCTAAATGGAAATAATAATATCTTTTATGTGTACGTGAAGACTACCATCTCATAAACCAATGTATGTTATTTTTCATCACTTCCATACATGGATGGAATATATATGTGTATATAAATTTCTTAGGATAATTATGAAGTAACAATAATTTTATTTTTTAAAAAAATTAATTTTATTTTCAATCATTTTTTTGAAAAATGGAAACATTACGTCCTTATACGTATGAAAAACCATCTCCATTTTGCAGCAAAATTCGTTTCATATAATCAAATGTCATATTTTGTTATAAAAGAGTAATTAAAATATTAAAATGGTAATTATAATATTTTAATGATTATGGAAGAGATATAATCATGATAAATTTGACCAATATCAACCTCCTGAAGACATTTTGGACTCATGGACTAAACATCATCAAAACATTTGTGTAAAACTTAATTAATTATTTTATTAAGTATTAAATTGTAATAAGTGAAATATACTATGTAATAAATTGAAAACTATTCTAAAGAATATTATTAATCAATCAATTAATTAAAATTTCATTATTATTCAAGATGACACGTAACATATATTAGATGTCAAGAACACTTTATGGGAAATTCCCTCTTTAAATATAGTTTAAAAATGTTTTGAATATTTAAATCTAGTATTTTTCATCTAAATGACTATATTATTTGATGTATGTTTACATATTTCAATAACTGAATTCAAATTTTCCATTAAATCATTATATTTATTTTTGATGAACGGTATTTGGGAGAATTAATTATCTTTTATTTCATATGTAATATATGACATTCTTTAAAAATTAAAAAATCAATTGTTTTAACGTATATGGAATCAATAAAATTTATGGTAAAATGAAATATTTATTTTATATTTACATTACATTAGAATATTATAAGTTTTATTTAAATAAAAATCATTCACCACTATTTTGTTGGAATTTTAATTTTAAATATTGAGTTTTAGTGGAATATATTATTTTAATCTTCAAATTTATTTTAATTATGTGTTTAAAAGTATATTATTATGAGTTCATTGATAAAAAAAATTAAGGTTATTGTGAATTTTAGGGTCCTTATATATTGTTTAAGTTAATTTTTGAGCCTGATATGGCTCTCGAATTTGTTGGGTAATAATGATATTCTCTATAAAGTAATATTTGAATTAATCAAGGAGGTCACTTCATATGAAAGGGTTCATGAAAAGGATCAATGATGATGATTCCCAAAAGATCCTAAATTACATTTCAATATTGGAAATAACTTTTCATAGATAAATTTTGACATAAAAAGTTATGTTAATGATATTTTTTAAAATCAATTATTATTATTTTTAATTAAAAAATGTATGTTTTTAAGAAAATAATTTTCACGAGATATCATGTTTTATTGGAAATAATAATGATTACGAATAATCGTTAATATATTTTTATAAACCATTTAGAAAAAAATTTTTGGAAAAAGAGATGATATCATATGTATGTAATGGATTATTTGGGCTCAAAACATATTATGTAAAACATTATACTCTCGTAATTGATCTCAGGGTTTTAGATTATAGTAATGGTTATTTTTTTTCTTTATATTTGTAATTTGTAGATGTTTTTTATTTCATCCCCTATTTTGATATTTATTTAACATGTTTTAAGGATTATTAGGATGATTTAAGTTGTGATGTTTTAGTTCATGATGAGTTTTTATGAAAAGAATCCAACATTCTTTTTAAAAGTGTTGTATAAAATGAACAATGAGTAGAAGTGTCTACTTTTAATGCATTTGTTTTCTATATATGATTTATCACTAATCTTTATAACACTAAACCCCTAATATTGTATTTCAGAATTGAAGAAAATTAATTTTTACTTAAAAATTATATTATAGAGTGAATAAGGATTGAGTCAATATAGTTAGATTCAGGGCATAGATTATATATGTTTATAGGATGACATAATGAAGTAAAGTAAACTTATGAGATTCTAATTTGTAGTTATCATAATATATCTTTTCAATACTTTTGTGTTTATTCATGTAATTTAAGTCCATTAAGAATGGTTTTATATAGAGGAAATAGAGAATATGACATAGGGAGACACCAAGAGGAAAATATACATGAAAATAAGAAAAAGAGAATGGTTATAATTGGTAATGAGTATTTTTTAATTATATTGCTCAAATGAAACATGAAATAAATTATAGTTGAATCCATTTTATAGATAAACAATATTCGTCATAGTGGAACTGATTTAAAGTAGAAAATTTCATGAAAAAAACCTGCAACATTCAGTGGGTCTTCTGACCCAGTGATAGTTGAGTATTTAATCAGAGCCATGAAATATATAATAAATTTCATGAGTTTTTCTATGAATAGAAAGGAAATTTCAGGTATTTATTATTCTTAATGTAATTCCAATCAATGATTTTCATGGTAAATAATACCAAGGATAAATAAGAATTTGATTCCCTGGAATGGGAATAATTTTAGAATATTTTCATAGTGAAATATAATCCCATATATATTCATCATATAATAGAAAATATTTCTTAGAATAGAGGAATATTTAGGATGAATCAGTTTCCATGAATGAATAAATATTAACATGATTGGAATGGTATAAAAAAATTATATTCATGATCAAGATAGTAAAATTAAAATATTTTACATAATATTATAGTCAATATATTGAGGGGAATTGGATTTTTTTTATTTTAAAAGTTTTGGGAAGCCATTTTTATGTGATGATATAGTACATGTAACACCCAATGATTTTATGTGAACACTATTTTTGAGGGATTATATTGCAAAGAACACTGAGCATAAACGAACACTAAAATATTATTATTTTAACATTACCATTATCACATTGCCATTGAATTAAATAGAATAAATGGTATTAAAAAATTACTGAATATATAGTTTTCAAACTCATTTTTATTATATTAATTAATTATTAGGAAATGAACACATAATTTTTATTAATTTAATTTTGTTCATCAATGATATGTTTTATTAAAAAGATATGTTTTTTCATTCAATATGAAAATAAAAATAAATTATTTTTTAAAATTTTGAAAAATGTTTTTGATTAAATTTAAATAATTTTGGGATTTATCATGTCAAAATTATCTAAGAATTCATTTATATTTATCTTCTAAAAATATTATTTTCCTCAATTAATAATTAAGAATACAAATTTTTTCATAAATTATAATTTATTTTCAATAAATAATGAAATTTAAATGTACCATTTTATTAAGGTGGTTGCATGTAAAATATTTAATACCTTGTTATATTACATCCTCATATATTATTTTTAACCAAATTTATTTTTTTGGAATAATAATACTTTTGTGATTAAAAAATAAATGATTTAAATGATTTAAAGTAAACAAGGTTTCGTCATTGTAATTAATTAAAATAATCTATAATTTTGAATGTTTTAAATGAAAATTATTGAAAACATTTCATTAAGTATTATTTTTTTAATTCATTTATTATTATTATTTATAGAGTTAATAAATATTCAAAATTTTCATGAAAAATACACTTCTTGAAACCTCACTTTTTCATCACATAAATATGTTGTGTTTTAAATATAAATTTTCCAATTATTGGAATGAAATGTGGTAAAACTGATTCCATATTTTTAATAATGTGGTAATAAAATTTTAGTTCATTTTAGTTTTTAAGAATAAAAATTTTACTATGGAAAACAAAATCATTACCATAATACTGGTAAAATAATGAAGTGGGTTAAAGTTGAATTGTAAAATCATAAAATAACTAAAAATTTAAAATTTAAATGTATGGATGATTTCATTTCCACTATAAATTCAACATAAACTATTAATTATAAATATAATTATTTTTAATTAAGGTCTACCAATTGTGGTTGGATTTGAATATAGAAAAATCCTTTTTTTAATTACTTAATACAGAACCTCTTTATGTATAAATACTACCCCTTTCTACCCTATTTCAAATAAATATACATTTTTCTCTTAAAATATCTGATGAAATCTCTCCTACACCCCCCACATCCATTTATTTATTTTCTCACCAAAATTCCAATTCCATTATCTTTAATATTTCATTTATGAATATGACACTAAAGATATAATTTTATTTAACAACCTCTCTTTTTTTCAATTCCACTTCTACCTACTCCTCACTGACTAATACCTCATTTTACAATAACTATATAATTATGTGAACACTATAATTTTATTTTATTAATGTAAGAGGTTATATATATAACTTTTTTTACATCCTCTTATTCAAGGTATTGAAACCATTGTCCAAATTATGGTTGTTAACCATCTCTACAGATAATGATATTTTTCAAATACCTCTTTTAATGATGGTTATAAAATAATTAATATAGTTAAATATGATTATAAATATTTTATTATAAACTATTTCATATTCTGTAACTACCATATATACATAATATAAAATATTACAATAGTTTTTTGTGTCGGTTAAAAAACCGTCAAAATAAATTAAACATTTATCATTATCATTTTATCAAATGAATAATCAATGTGTCAGTAATAAAAGTGATATATTAAACCATTTTAAAAATATTAATTAAATCAATACCATTTCAGTTTACTTATGAATTTTCATTTTGATTATACAAGATAATAATTAATTTTATAAAAATTAACCAATAATTAAACCATGTAATGAATGCACCCAAAACAATGTAAATAACAAAATATTATTGAAGAATTGCTGGTATTATGCTATTAAATGATCACATATTGTAATATAAATATGATTAATTTTATATAATTAAGAAATAAAATTTTTTAATCCTTTAAATGGGTAGTTAATGTACTCAAAACTAATGGAAAATGTGAGAGTAGGGTTTCTCATCTCACTTTTACCTTTACGAGATATACGCCTTGTTCACCACATATTTATTTCTTTTGTTGTATATACTACCATTTTATATATAATATCAATTATCTAATTTTATTCATGAAATTAACTATTTCATTTGATAAATATTACTTTTATGGGGAATATAATTTGACCGATTACCAGTGGTAATGGATTTATAAAATAAATTTCATTCATTGGGATAAACATATACTTTTTTGATTTTATCATGATAATATTATATGTGAAATGACATTATATTACCTTTTTTTTAATTTATACTTTTTATTTGTATTTATTTTATATACACATAAACAATTAATTTTACTAATGACCACTTTAGTGATATGATATCTTTAAGAGATTCCTTTTTAAAAAGATATCTTTTTTGAAATTTCATATAAACCCCCTTTTTATCCATGTCCATGTTGTCTATAAATTTTCTAAAATAAAATATTGTTAACATATAATTATTTAAAATCATTTAAATTTATTTTTTTCTTTTTTAAAATTTCTTTTGAAGGTATATCTTTTTCATTTTCAAAACAAGATTCTATGGGATTTTTTTTGACTTAAATATGGAAGGAATGTTTTTTAAGAAATACGAAATAAGATGAGTTTCCAAACATTGTTACCCATTATTTATTATTTGATTAACTTAAATTTTTAAAATATTATATTATATGCATTTGTATAATTTCATGATGTTTTATACACTAGTTATTTTCAAGCTAAAAATGGTATTTTCCTAATAAATTTTTGAATGCTCTCATTTATATTATTGTCATATATGTCAACATACATTATTCCATCATAATATTCATTTAGATCAATATCTTATCAGACTATATTTAATATTTCATTAATTGAATTATGAATAGTTTAACTTAGGTTGTACTATTTTGATACAATTCACAATATTATAGTATATTATTTATGATTATGTTCTTTTGATTAGAGAATGTGTTAAACTTTTTATGATTGTATTTAATATGTTTGTTTATATAAATGTTTTACCATTTAATACTGGTTATTATTTACACATTCCAGAAATGGATGGGGCTCAGTTATATATACCCCTCGACGAATCAGTATGTCCCATAAGACAAATCATTTTGCCAAACCAAACCTATATGTATGTAGGAGTTTTGATGTGGCTTGTAAAATGTTATGATAGTAGTGATCAGGTTTTAAAAACCTAATTGGTTTTTCTATAAGACCATTATACTGTACTATGAACGTTAATTATTATAGAGGTACCATGATTCCTGATATCATAACATCTAATAATTATGCACAATGTTTATTAAGTTTCTCTAATTATTATACATGTGATTTTCACTATGATATTACCTCTAGAAAAAATTCATTCCTTGTTATTGTTTAAATTTTATTTACTTCTGTTATTTACCAATACATATCTTTTTATTTATTATTTATGATAGATTCTGCTACACATAACCTCTAATGGGAATTTTATTTTTCACTTTTCCTATATTTTATTTTTAATTAGGGTGAAAAAAAGATTATTATTATTGATATGTTGTGTTAGGATAGAAGAAAAACAGTGTTATCGAAGGATTATATATGATTAATTTTATATTTTTATAGTTAATATAATGTTAATGAATTCCAATTGACTTCTAAAAATAATAAATGTTTAGTCCTTTGTAATGTGATTCCTTGTATATTATGAAAATGTAAAAAGTAACCACTAACTATGGACTTCTAGGGTAGGGTTTTTATGTTTGTATTAGAGAATAGTCGAAGAAAACATTGGAACTAGATTTCATAAATCAATTATTAGAGAATAAATACCTATGATATAATATTTAAATACTACCAACTAACCAAAATTTTGATTTTTTGATTAGTTATACATAAATTTTCATATTATGTTATGTTTTTTTGATAATAAAGATTATTGATAATATATTTATGATATATTCTAGTGTATAACATCATTTTGAAATGGAATATTGTAGACTAAATATGTTATTTATTAATAAATATAATACATGTAAGGATTAAACTCTTGAGAATGATAACAGAGTTGCTGTTATAGATAGAGATAAAGCTAAAACTAGAGCTCACTCACTTATAACTAATCTAGGAAAACTGAATCAGGTTATGATCTGAAACCTTACCAATATAGAACTCCCTGATGATCCAGAATGGAAGACCACTCTATACATTGACATCCTTTATATTTTTATTTAATTAAAAATCCATTTGTAGAAAAGAAATGTATATGTTACTTAGAGAAGGAATTTATCTCATTGGGATGTAATTAAAGGGATAATATTATCATTGATGTTTATTATATTCTGGGAGATTTATATCAATGGAGGCCATTGATTCAAAAAAAAGAGGTGGATTAAATTGAAAACATGTAATAGAAAAATTCTAAGGAACGTTTCTTAGAAAAATATTTTCCAGCTAAAGAGAAGAAAATATAGGTAGAAGAGTATTGAATCAGATGAAAAAGGAGAATTAGAATATCATTTTGTATGAAGCCATATTTTCACGGATAAATAAGAGTACAATAAACTATGTATATAATCCAAAGATTAATATTGAAAATGTCTTTGTTGGTCTTAAACCAGTACATCGATGTCAAATAGTCTATCAAATATTCTCATTATAATAGAATATAATATCATTATATATCATGATAGAGAATAAACATTACAAGTAATATGGTTCTGAATGAAAGATATATAATAATAGGATGGAATAAAAAATGAATTGCAGGAAGAAAAAAATAATAATTATTTTCGCGTGTCATATTTTTGGGGAGAAACAACCTAGTACATATTTTAAAGGAATACGAGTATTTTAACATTTTGGAGAGTAATTACACCAAACACTAGATTTAAAGGGGATAAAATAAGTTATGGAACATTTCATCATTAAGGAGATGGTATAACGGGAAAATAAAATACCTTATATTTTGGGGAGTATACCCAACAATAAGTAAAGGCATCAAATTCAAGATAATTTAATAGATATAACAAAAGGTAAATATTAATGTGCTTGTGTTTTTGGTTTGATGAAATATTTTTTAATTACTATTATAGTGATGATATTTTCAAAACATGTACGTATTGTATTAATGTTCAATTTTATTATATATTTCAAATCATGTGTCGAATATTACCATGATAAATGATTTAATAGAAACCTGATGTTTTGGAACACACGCTTTTGAGGGAGGAAAACACTTAATATGTTTTGAATGATAATATAATAATAAAGAAATGATTGTGGGATATTATTTTTTTGTTCCTTAAATTTGTAAGTTATTTAATGGTTTCGGTTATCTTTTCTAGAGTTTACTACATTATTGGATTTATGAAATATATCAACAAATAATTTTTTTTAAATAATAAGGATGAATTCATGGTTTTGTTAAGGTCTTAAGGTGATGAAGTTATTACCATGATTTTGGGAAATATTTTATCAAGGTATAACATGTTACATTAAGACATACTCTATGAGAGATTAATGATACGTTTATTTAAGGACCTATTTATTTTTTCCTTAGAATTTTGACTATTTTTTATAATATTTTGGAGATGTAATAAGATTGAACACATGTGTAATTGATTATGTAGAACAATGGATATAATTGATTGTGGATTAAGAATGAATTATCATACTGGATAAAACATGTTATCAATTTTTGTTTTTGTAAATATTTAGAGGATGAAGTAATGGATTATGTATCATATGATTCAATAAATATTATTTAGTACTAAAAAATCATCTTGAATATCAATCTATTGGTATTTGAAATGAAGTGTTGATATATGGATGTTGGAAAAATGGATGATATTACATTTATAAAATTGAATAGAACCATGTTATGATTAATTTATTTTGTGTGTTATCTGGATATTAAAATAATTCCTCAACTATAGAGAAATGATTTCAAAAAAGAATTATTCATTTAATGTCCTTTTATAGAAATAAATGTCCATTTAAACCATCACAAAATTATCATTTTCTGATGATAAACATTCAAATGACCATGTTCTATATCACTGCCCATCAGAACTGTATAGTTAGATGTCATTTCCATTTTGGTGTTTACACTTTCCAATAATTTTCTCCTTTACAAAAACCTAGTCTGGTGTTGACATATCATTTTCCATTCCCTATTTTTGAGAGGTTTTATTTTAGCACTTCATATTATTTGTGATTTACAGAAGGGTAATTTAAAATTATTACACTATGATTATAAAACATAATTTTAAATTTTGGGGATTCAATTAGATGATGTATCAGAGAATTTGACACATATGATTTTAATGGAAGAAAATTTGTGATGGCTTATGTTGCGTAGAACACCGAGTTTAAATAATTTCTAAATTATTATTATCTAAACATGACATTTATAACATAGATGTTACATTGGATGCAATAAATATTATTAAAAAAATTATATGATTTATAATTTTCATACTCAGTGTAAATATATTAAATTATTATTATGAAATAAACACAAAATATCTAGTAAGGTCATTTTGTACTTCCAATATATATTTTTTTCAAAAAGAAATTTTTATTTCCATATATAAGAAGGTAAATATAAATTATTTTTATGAAAATTATAATATTTATATTTTAAAATAAATATTATTTTTTAATAATAATGTAAAAATTATCTCAAGATTAATTTTTTAGAATCTTTTAATAATATTAATTTTTTACTAAATTTTCAATAGTACTATTTTTTATAAAAATAACATTTATTATCAGTAAATTAATAAATTTATATTTCCAATTTTGTTATGAAAATGGTTTCATTTAAAATATCTATTATTTAGAAAAATTGCATCAACTTATACGATTTTTAATCAACTTCATTTTGTATTTAATAGTAAGTTTATTTTTGGGTTCAAAAAGAAATATTTCTGAAAACTATTTTAAATTAAAAATGATTCTTCATTTTTTATTAAAATAATCACAAATGGGAAATGATTAATATTATATTTATATATTATATATTAGTAAATTTTAATTTAGTTTCATTCAATAATAATTACTTTTCATAGAGTGAACAAAAAATATTTTTTTTAAACAACACTTCCTAAAATATGGATTCTTCATAATGTTTGTCGGTTTTGTTTTAAATATAAATTTTCATATTCAATTAATTGAATTTATAAAAATGGATTATATAATTGTAATCATTATGTCTAAATTATGGAAAAAAATAATTTTAATATATAAAAATAAAATATATATCTTGTTAAAAAAATATTTTCTGTATTATAGCTAAAATATTGTAGTAGTATAATGTTAGAAGGTATATTCTTAAAATAAAAATAATGTACAATATTAAATGGATGATTTATGTGTTTATAGACCATAAATAGAATTCAAAACATATTTATCAATATAAATTTTTAATTCCACCAAAATGATGTAAGATTAAAATATAAAATAATCAGTATTTAATCACTTAAAACCACCCCACCCCAAGTATAAACACCTTCCATCACCACCCACATTCTCTTCACAATCATAAAATATAATAGAATATCCGATGAATCCAATACTCACTACTCCCCATTGACAATATTCTACTATTATCACGACAATTACAATTCCAAATCCTTTAAAGTATTATTCAATGATGTTATATTAGTGAGGTAATTTTTAAAAACCACCTCTTATTTTCCTTTCTTTAAAAACATTATCCATACACCATTACCCCAAAAGAGAACATTAACTTAAGAATAATTTAAATAATGATATTTAATATTTTTAAGGGAATATATTATTTCCATCTAATTTATTACATCCTCTTATTCAAATAAACAAAATAGTAGTCCAAATTATAGTAGTTAATTTTCTCCATGAATAATGATTTTTCATTTTCCATTACCGCCTTCAAGGATAGTCATCAAAGTATTATTCTAATTGAATAATATTTTACAAGGAATTTTATAAAAAATTTCATATTTTTTGACTAACATAAATACATTATATTAAATGAAACGAAAATAGATCATGATGGTTGGAAAAAATGCGAAAATAAACAAAACATTCATCATTAATATTTAATCAATCATCCTCATGTTAGAATTATAAAAAATATCTTTGACCATTTAGAAATATGTAAGGTCTTTAATTACATTTTTTTCATTTTATAATAATGTTTATAATTATACACAAATTTTCCAATTATGAAACCATGAATGGAAATCACCTCAACCAATGAATATAATTAAATATTATTAACAAATGTATGGAAATATGTTATAAATGTAGTGAAAATGAACTATAATTATTTCCATAGTGAATTAGTTAATTAATAACATTATTTTAATCTTTATTCATGATGTTAAATTATGAAAAACTGAAGGGAAACATGAGGTAAGTGTTTCTCATCTCACTTTTTCTTTTCTGAAATATATACCATACTCACAACTAATATATTTATAATGGTTTATATAACAACATATCATATTCAATATCACGAATATTATTTTATTAAACATATTAAAATATTCATTTTTTAATTATTACTTTTATTGGCCATACTATTTGACTAATTACAATTGGTATGGTGTTCTTAACTCAATTTCCATTAATTGGGTTAAACTTATACATCATTAATTTATTTTTTCTAAAATTATGTCTAAAATGTATTTTTACTACCTTTTATTTCATTTAACCTTTTTATGATGAATTATATTTTATAAACGTAATTGATTCATTTGATTAATACTCACATTAGTGATTTTATATTTTTAAGAAACATTATTTTAAAACAATATTTTTCTAATGTTTTCCATAAAAATATATTTGTCTCTGTGTATATGTTTTGTATGATTTATTTAAAATTTTAAAATAATATCCTATTTCTTTAAAGAAATTTTATATTATTTTTTACATTAAAAAAATAGTTTTAAGGGTATATTTTTTAGTTTCCTAAATAATGTTATTTGAATGTATTCTGGAAAAAAATAAGTAAGAAATTTTTTTTAACTTATAAATAAATAGATGCTATTTCTTCCATTATGAATCTTAAATGTTTTTAGGATTTCATAAGATTTTATATGATTATATTCAATAGAAATTTTTTATTTTGTAAATTCATTACACTTTAAAAATAATTTATTGTCAAAGTGAAATGGGTATTTTACTCAAGAAGTTTTGAATGGTCTAATTTAATTTATTTCTATCCAAAAAAATCCATTGTTGGATATTATAATTCATGTCGGTTGATATCTTATGACACTATCCTAAATATTTTATTTAATTCTTTGTGATAAATTTTACTAGGGGTGTACTATTTTTATACCATTCACCATATTACAGGAGATGTATTATTATTATGTTCAATTGATTAGGGTATGTATTTTCATTTATTATATCATCTTTTAATAATAATATTTTAGTTTATTATGTTTCAATCATACATTTTAGTAATTCCTTGGACATAAAAGCCACATGTGGGGACCATTTATAAATTTCCCCATGATACATCATCAGGTCTCGTGAGAAAAATATGATAGCCTTACCTAATTGGCTTATACATAATTGTTTTAAAGTATCATATGAAATATCTATACACAAAAGATGATTTCGGCCAAACCTAATTGGTTTTTACCCAGTAGTTTTAAACATTTTTGTGAATTTTTTTATGTTATATTTGTAAGGATATCTAAGATCAAAGTCTCCAAAAATTATGCATTACCTTTTTTATGATTTCTGTTATTATTATCAAAAATATTTTCACTATAAAAATATCTCTGAAGGAATTCTATTCTCATTTATTAATTAAATATAATGTGTTTAGATTATTTACATTTTCATAATTATTATTTCTTATTTAACATGTTTTTCTATAATTTACCCTTATTGGGTATTTTGGCTCACCGCTTTCTCATGTTTTAGTTTTCCCCTAATTTCTAAGACTTTTATAATTATTAATATAAATTATTAATATATAAGAATAATGGTGTTATAAAATTAATTAATATATTGTATTTTATGTTTCCATTTTTAACACATGGTTACCGTATATATATGGTCTCCGAAAACTACTATAATGTTTGGTCCATTGGGATGTTATTCATTATAAATTATGAAAAATTAAATAGTAATTACTGACTATGGGATAATAGGATAAAGGATTTTTAGAATAAATGCAGTTTAATAATGATTATTTGTATTATGAAAATTATATAAAAAGGGATCATGGATGAAAATTATGGAGAAGTATCCCTTAAAAGAATACATGAGTTAGAAATTAGTCTTTATAAATTTGATAAATGTGTAAAAATAAAGCCCATTAAATTTCATAAAAAATTATAGATGTTTTTAGGATGTGGAATTCATGGAAACATTATTCATAAAAATAAAAAAAAATATTTATAGAAATGATTAGGCAATAAATGTAATTCCTATAGTAAGAAATATTAATTGTAAGAATGTTATTCATTACTAAAGGACTATACATTATTGGAGTGAAAGATGTATTCCAACAAGATCAAATTTAGAAAAATTTCATCATGAATATATTTAGTTGGAATAAAATTTATTATCATTTGATGAATTATTACATTAATTTATAACAACTATATTGAATAATTTTATGTTGGCCCATTTATCTAGAATTTGTGTGTCTGTTATCTTAAAATATTATCATTTTAAGTGACATGGTTCTATTTTGATATAAAATGATCATGTAACTTCATTTTGATTATTAAAATTGAAACATCATGATATAATTTCTACTACACATTAACATGATCATATGGCTGTAGTGTTTTCCTTATAAATAATGATATACCATTTTTATGGTGTAAAATATTAAGTAAATACAAATCATAAATATTTAATGTATCTATTATCATCAAGAAACTAAAACATATGAGTGTGAAAATTTAAGTAATTGATTAAGGATTATGACAACATGATCCATTTCCACTATGTAAAATAAAATATAATAGAAAATTCTATATTCTAAATTATTGTGCATCCTTATATATTTTAAAAATGGATCACGATCATTTGGTAAATCATTTAGTACATATTGGCCCAGAAATATTGAATGTATAAACTTCCTCTATTTTTTTATGTGTCAGTGTTGTCGTAATTGGATAATAGAATTATTATAGTTAACAAGGAGGATCATGATATACAGGAAAAGGTAAAATTCATCATGAATAATTGGTAATATTAATTTAAAATTTTTATATATTGGTTATATTTTAATATAGAAATATATTATGTCTTCCATTTAACTTATAATTGAAAAAATAAGTATAAAAAAGCTCAAAACACACATTTTTATATTCATCTAGGCAGTATAAGGATATATTAATACATTTAGGATCATTTTTGGTGGGATGTAATGAACAAAGAGGAATTAATTTGATGAATTATTACATAAATTTATAAAAACAATGTTGAATAATTTTATGTTGGACCATTTATCCATAATTTTTGTGTCTGTTATCTAAAAATATTATCATTTTAAATGATATGGTTGTATTTTGATATAAAATGATCGAGTAATTTCATTTTTTTATTAAAATTGAAACATCATGATATAAATTCTACTACACATGAACATGATCATGTGGTTGTAGTGTTTTCCTTATAAATAATGATATACCATTTTTATGATGTAAAATATTAAGTAAATACATATAACAAATATTTAATGTATCTATTATCATCAATAAAATTAAACATATTTGTGTGAACATTTAAGTAATTTATTAAGGATTATGAAAACATGATCTATTTCCACTAAGTAAAATAAAATATAATAGAAAATGCTATATTCTAAATTATTTTGCATCCTTATGTATTTTAAAAATGGATCACGACACTTTGGTAAATTACTTAGTACATATTGGCCCAGAAATTTTGAATGTATAAACATCCTCTATTTTTTTATGTGTCAGTGTTGTCGTAATTGGATAATAGAATTATGATAGTTAACAAGGAGGATCGTGATATAAAAGAAAAGTTAAAATTCATCAGGAATACTCTGTAATCTTAATTTATAATTTATATATATATTTTTTAGTTTAAAATAGAAAAAGTTTATGTCTTCCATTAAATTTATAATTGAAAAAATAAGTATAAATAAAGCCCACAACACACATTTTTCTATTCATCCAGGCAGTATAAGGATATATTAATACATTTAGGATCATTTTTGGTGGGATGGAATGAAAATATATTTTTTAAATTTTACTATGAAATTATTGAATTATAAATAATATAATGTTGAACCAAATCACCAAAGGGGATTCAACATCTTTTTCCAGTGATTGAATCAAAATAGGAAAATATATTTATCGATTTTATAGTTATATTATGAATTACATCCTAAAAAACAATTCGATATAATGTATTATTGATCATATAATTAAATATTAAAATTTTCATCATATTCTAGATAATATTTCTTATGATCATCATTCCATGATTTATGTTATAGAGATGATAAAATTTCACTGATTCCTTCTTTCTGTTGAATCTGATTATTATACCAAATTTACATATATTTTCTGGAAAATACTTAAGAAGTCATTGTGTAATAGATTAAATATCAGTAAAAATTTTCAAACTCAATATAATAGTCATTTTAGAGAGAATGATTTATAAATTTATGGATTTTATTTTTACCATATTAATTTGATTGACATGAAATTTTGGATGATAATATTTTACTAGTTGAATTTTTAAAAAATAGTAGTTTTATTCTAGCATACATATGGAATATTTTGAGGAAATATATGTAAATAATTGAAGTACAATATATTATTGAAAAGAATATTTTGGAATAAGGTTTTTGGGTCATGAATTTTTAGGATAGATGGTTTAGAAATCGAAGGTGATTCAAAACAATTTGAGGGAATCTCACGGTAGGTAAAAAAATACATATAACCGAAGGATACTTCATTCATTAAAGGTGGGTGACACTGATTTTATTAATGTATATCCATGTAAAGGCATCATCTTTTTTCCTAATAGGGTAATAATTAGTGCACAAAATATTAGAGTATGTGAAATTCAAGATAATATTGGATTGAATTTTTATTGAGTGTTTTTTATTTTAAAATTATCATAGGTACGTGATGTGTTTCATGTTTCATTATTATGGAAATGTGCATCATATCTATCAAACATTTGGATCCCATCAGTAGTATAGTTGGAAGAGGTCATTTATTTTGATGAATATAATATTCATATTTTTGACCATTGGGAGAAGGTTTTGGGGAATTAGAAGATTCATTATGTCAATGATTTATGAAAAAACAATTTGAATAACGAAGCCACATGGGATTTTAAAAATTATATGAAAGAAAAATATACCTATTTCTCTAATAATTGAATAATAATTTTGAGGATACAACTTATAAATGTGGGATAGAATGTTAAATATATGGTAATATTAATCACATGTCAATGGCATTAATTATTCAAATTCAGGAATTATATTTCTTAGATACACATACATTATAGTATCAATAAGTAAATTATTATTAAAAAATAAAATGGTTTATTCGAAAGAAATCGTGTTTCATGAATTATAATAAATTTTCAGAGAGTATAATTTTAATATCTTAATGTTTTATTTAGATAATACGAACTTCGTTTTTTAATAAGTTAGTATAGATTATCTTTTCCATTTTTATGTAAATTATCTAAAAAATATGATTTTTGTGTGAATAATATAAAATACTGATTGAGTTTGGATTCTTTATTTCATTTATCTAAAAATAAAAACACTTTTATTATTGGTATTAAAATTTAAAATTACATTTTTACGAAGAAATATTTTTAAAAAATTCATCTGGATATATGTTACACGTATGTTTTGTATGGAAGAATTTCAATACTTAAAAAGTAATTTATCAGGTAAACAATATATCATCACCTATTAAGGGGTTATTTTTAAGATTATTTTTTTCTACTTATATAAATTGATTTTTTTATAATTGTATCATTTTTTAATAAAAATTTCCAATAAAAAATTTAAGAGGAAACATTCATTTTGTCATTATGTATTGTAATCTCAGTAAACAAAGAAGGTTACCACTATATGAGTAAAGACATGTTAATATCATTAAAAAAATGGAAAATTTTCAAAACGCCATAAAAACTAGACAAAATGAAATTTTATTTCAATATTTTAATACTATATCATATCCTCTATGAATATGAGAAATTTTGAGCAACATGGATTGAGTAAAACATTAATATATTTTAATGTTAGAAAGCATTAAACTTTTATCCACTTAGTTACTTATAAAAGAACACCACATCTCCTATTATATATATAACAAATGATATATTTATCCCATCCATTACCTAAAAAATAACAATAGAAAATCTCATCGCACATCCTATATATCTTGTTTTTATCATTATACCTTCCTATAATGGATTTAGATATAAACCTATGATGGTTGTCTAATGTAGATGTATACTTATTAATTGAGTATTTTATTTTTATTTTTATTTTTATTTTAACATATTAAAAACCTTTCCTAAACACAAAGATATAATTTAATAAAGATATATAAAAAATATTATGACTATTTTGTTAATGTTTTTCAGCTATGAATCCATCTAATAGAAAATGAAAACAACTTTCATGCGTACATGTGGTCTACCACATCACGAACCCATGAATTTTATTTTTCATCAAAAAATCACATGGGAGGTATATATATGGTGATTCAAATAAATAATATGACATTAATGATAAAATTAGCATTTCTATATTTTTTAAATGACATACACTTATTTACCTTACATTTGTAATAAAATGGATGCTTTACACACATGTACGTATGGTCTACTATCTCCATGATGAAACATAAATATTTTTCCAAACTAAATTAAATGGTTGGTAGTAAAATTATAATTTGAGTATAAAAAAGTTAATTTTATCCTAATTAGAATTCTTAAAATGATATAATCATGATTAATTTTACAATAGTCAACCTACCACAGTCAATTTTGGCATATGAACAAAACACACTTGAATCATATAGAGTATACTTAATCAATTACATGATTATGTATGACATGTAAATAAGAGACCTAAAATGTCTAAAAAACGTTAATTAATTTCAAAAAAAATTATTTAGAAGGTTAATATTTAATATAACATTATTATTCCAGATGATAACGAATTTGTGTGATAAGTTGAAGTCAAGGTAAGATAAATTATATCATAAAGCCACGTTTTAATATTTTTTAATGATTTAATTATAATATTTATTTTTCATGGCCATATAATTTTAAGGATATGTAAATAAATGAAGTAACTAATAAAACATTCCAATTTAACTTTATCTTTTACTTTCATAATAAGGTATTGGAAAGGAATCTTTTGGAATACTCATATGGAATGTATGAATTTATTTTTAAATTAAAAAAATAATTCTTTAACCTATAAACATAAAAAAATTTCCCGTTTTCCACAATAGTTATTTAGTATATTTATTTGTGTCAATCTTCCATGTTTTATTCAAGAAAAAACAATTCTTCCCTTTTTCATTAAGAACCATGTTTTTAAAAATGTTTTATTTATATAAATGGATAGATAAATTTCAAAAAATGTAATAATCATTCCTTTTTAAGTGTATTTTTATGAATTTAATGAATCAAATGAATAATTTTATGAGTTCCATGTATAATAAAGTCCTTTTACATTTGTTTAGGAATATTGGTAAACCTAATATATCTCCGGAAATAATGTTTACAATGATTATTTTCATCGAGGAATTATTTTTGTTATTAACAATGTTGGTTGTTTAATTTGTAAGGGTTATTGTATGTCTTTAATAAATATGATGTCTCCTAAAACCATCGTGGAATCTAAATGATGTAAAATTATTATTCACATAAATATATTTATTTGAAAATTTATGATAATGAAATTTAATATAAAGGAATTACTATAAAATTTAATAGTAAATGGTTTTCTTTTATGAATTTTTTATGGGTTCTAATTTTTACTAATAATCGCATATAATTTCTATTTTTCCTTAATGTTTTCTCATTAATTTTATTATGAAAACATTTCGGATGAAATGATGATTTCCAACATATATAAAATATTATTTTAATTAATATTTTATTATCTTAATTGAAAACACTATTTTATGTCCACATTGTTATGAAATGGGCTAATTTGTTATATTATACACATTATATATCATTAAATAAGACTTCTATTCACATCACATGTTTTTAAATGTTATTCATTGGGATAAAGGATTCCTAAGAATGTAGATGAATTCAAATTGAAAACCCTAAATATTTTTCATGAAATGATAACACATTTCCTATTAAATGTATCGTATTGTGTAAAATATGGAACTGAGTTGTTGGGTCTACTTTGAGATGATTGGGTTTTTATAGAATAGTAGTGAACCAATTATCTAAAATTAAAAAATGTAAATTGTTTTTTATATTAAATGAAAATTCATTTGTGTTTAAAAATTAAATTATGGGTGTAATAAGAGTCAATCCATTATATTGGAAACACTTAATTAATAGTTTAATGGGATGACAAAAGCTATTGATTATAAATATGATAAAGAGGTTTGTAGGTATTTCATGAAGGTTTTCTATTGTGTTGTAAAGTGTATGACATGGATTCTATAATAATAACTACCAATGAGATATAATATAAATTCATTATATTCCTTTAATATTACAACTATTTCTTATAGAATGGTATCCACACCCATAATGAAAAATTATTACGAGACTAGTGATTTGATAATCATATGGAAATAAAATATGAAAGCGGCTATGAATTTATTGAAATGTGAACATAAAAAATCTATTATTATTACAATAGTAGATAATTCTAATCTTGGAAAGGACTAAAAGGATGTAAATACCATACATCCATGAGATGTATATTTTTTAATAAATAATGATAAGAACACTATAAAGATTAGTAGAATTATTATATATTCAAATAATGTAATGTTTGTGTTTATAAAAAAGTATGGTCCCTACAGAAATTATTATGGATATTATAAAGTTCAATAATATTACTATGAAATCTATGATTGTATTAAAGGATAGGAATTTATGTTCATGAAACCTAGATAACATCCTTAAAGTGGATAACTTACAAAATAGGTGAGATTTTTAAGGAATTATTCCATTATTTTAAATCTATAGATCCAGAAACCCCATTAAAAATTGAAGGACGATGTTTGATTTCATTCTCAAATAGTTGTTTTAGATAATGTACATTATGTTTACTAAGGGGGAGTTATTATTTATAAAAATAAAGGTAAATAAATTTCACCTGAAATGTTTTCATGTCTATGTTAATCTGGGTACCTTTGGATGATTGTTTCTAAAAAATATACTAAAACTAACCCACATAGAGATAAATTCCGTATTGTTATAACCTTAATTTATATTTATAGGGAACACTATTTTCAAAATTAATTACAAATTATTCTACACCACATTATCCCATGTATACATAGAGTTTTTTAGTTGATTACACATTGATGATGAGAGAATGATACCACCTTAATCTAACATAATGTATTGAGTACAATGGAATTAGATGAATTAATGGGTAGAATATGAGCTTCATAAATTTTGAACATTCGGCTCAAAATTTGATAATATTACCATATATGTGTTGATATCAATAAAAGGTATTATAAACCATTCCAATTTTAACATGTAATTTTGGTAAGGTGAATGACTTTTTAACTGAAATTAATGTATTCATCATTATAGGGATGCATATTTGAATAAAATTGTGATCATTTTAAAATTGAAAAAATTGAATGTGTGGGGATATTATAGTTTCCATCAATTTGAAGAAGCATGGATTGTATTTATTTCATTATAATTTAAGAAAATGTGCAATATATATGGGTAAATTTACTTCTATGGATCATAAAAATTAGTATATGTCTCATAAAAAATAGGAAGTGAATATGATTCTAATTTTCATTAGGGAAAACCAATATGAATATACTACTTCATATGATGATTTGGATAGACATATTTTAAGTAGTTTCTAAAAATTAAAACTTTATGAGGAAATATTTATATTTTTGGAAAGTGAAGAATATATATTATCATTTTCATAAATTTGTATATTGGGAGAGAGATAAAGGAAGATTTTATTATAGAACAATGTTTTGGAAAACAAGTAATGTTTTCAAAAAAGTTTAAATAGGATCGATGTGTCTGTGGGATCTTTGTTATGTTAGAGAATTATCCTTGGAGAACATAATATTTTTCTTACTCAATGTAGTGTGAGAGTAACTTAGATTATTATTTTGTGAGTTCATAGAATCTTAGGAGATATTTAAATTGTGAGAGATTAATATTATATTTATAGTTGACTAGAAAAAAATATAATGTATAAAATGATATGAAATTTCCAAAAAATCAAATCACTTTTTTGGAAACCATATGAAACTTTACGTTCATAAGACATGGTTATATTAAACCATGTAATTATATGAAATTTATCATCTATAATACATGATTTTATAACATCGATAATATTTCTTAAATTTATCTTCTGAAATTAGAAGTTCAATCAAATTTAAATGTCCTATGACGGGAAAACCCGATGGCATCGAGTGTATGAATTGGAGCTACTAGGAATTTCAAAATTACAAAGTCCCAAAATAATATTTCATCATAAGACATGATAAAAACCACAACAAAATGAATTAATTATAGAACATCAGGGATAAAATATTATTTCTCTATCAAAATTCATCACATGCCATTGGCTAATCGTAATACATAATCATACAACTCTTATTTGAAAGAATGAATTTAATATAGCTTTTTTATTTCTTCATATTATATTGATAGAGTAGTAAAAAAGTGTGGCTATATGAAATTAATTTCATTTTATGAAATTTCAGTCAAAGTGAAGATCATATGAATATTAAATTTATATAAAAATTATGAAGTTGAGCGTATTTCATTATACATTGTGACTTTCTGACTTCAGATGGGTGAAAATTGATTTTTCAAATAAAAAAACTAAATGAGTAAGTCACATGATAATAATGTTGAGAAAATATTTAAGAAAGAATCATCAAGAAAAAAATCACATACATGATATGATTAATTTGGGAAATGATCTTCAGGTTGAGGGAGAATAATATCAAATCATGAAGTAATTCCTATAATATATAAGGTGTTGAAATTATTGTATAATATTTTCATTTTTATTATATATATTGACGATTGTAATAGAAAAATTTTCATTGCTATTGAATCCATTTATTAAGTTAGAATTTGAGAAGAAAAGATGCAAAATTGTTTCGAGATTCTTATATTGTGTATAAACTGAAACTGATTTTTTGATGATTTTTATGAGTATATATAACATTGGAAAAGATAATATCCTAACAAGTTGTGTGTTATATTAAATTCATACCCATATATAAACATGTATACAGTTATTACAGAGGTGTTTTAATGAATATGTATCAAATCATCTATAATAATAAAATAATAATTTAATCTCCATTTGCGAGGTAATACTTATGGGTGTTCATGGAATATCCTATGAGTTAAAATAAAAAATTATGGTAAGAATGTTCATATTTAATGTATATTAATTTTATAATTAAATATGAATTTCCTCTCATTATTCAATTAATTTATTTTTTAAATGATAGAAGATATTTAATTTGACATTTCAAGAACATGAGGTGTTGAATATATTGAGGATTAGAATGAATAAAAAAGATGAACCAATAACGCAAGTTTTGATAAAAAAAGTTAGAACTGAGAGAACTGAATATATTAAGGAAGAAGAGGACCCTGAATCTTTTGCCTATTGTAGTAAAGAAAAAGAATATATATAATCTATTGAAACAACAAGAATCTTTTAGGATTTGAATAATTAATCAAAACAATATATATGGAATTATAAGGCTTGTTATTCATAGTGGATGAAGAAGAAAGAATAAGTGATTGCAGCCATGATGGTAGTAAAATCCAATTTAGTTTTTTCCCACACATATATAAATGATTTTTAGAAAAGAATATTTTAGTGGAGTTATAATATTTATTATAATGAATTAAATTTTTTATAAATTGATAGTGGATTATTTACATGATATAATATTGAATACACCCAGGCAGTTGATGATATTGTGAGTTTGAGAAACCAAATCATTTTTTTGGTGTAGTGACATCCCTATTATGTAAATTTCATTATCATCCAGAAAATTTTGAAGGAAAATAAATATTATCTTCTAGAATTATCTCTTTAAAGAAATCTAATGGATATGTATTATTTTAAAATGTGTAATATTATGAACATGTCACAACTATATAGCATGTTGTAATTTGGTTGGGATAAAAATAACAAAAAAAATTACATGTATTGTTTATAATATTTTATTTGAGAATTAATGTGTTAGAAATCCGAATCATGATAAGGAATAGGATTACAGAGGGGATCCAATCCATGTAAAACAATTATTATATGTACTTATATATCTAAATAGTATATAGGTGTATGCTAAATTAAAAACAACAAGATCCAATAGACTTATCTCACTACAATACATCAAGTGCAAAGATATTAGGTGGGATTAATGTAAAAAATTAGAATCTGGTAACATTAAAAAACACTTCATTTACCCCTATCTTGGGATTGACTATATGATAAACTATGACTCTCATCATCGATTACAAATCAAAGATTATTGAGTGAATAAAATATTTCTCATTTCAACTCATGAATATTCTCAACACCTTTCCTCTAGCTTCCAATCAGATTATGTTACATAGAAAACTATCACCCATCAATATAATTAGGGTAACTATACACTTTTTACGTACACAAGATAGATAATTTCTTCTTGGATAAGCATTTACCATCTCCATGGTCAATAAATGACCTAAATAATGTTAATATTATTGTAATTAATCTAACAACTGATTATTTCATGTATTATATTATATTTATAATAATTATTAACATTATTTTTAACATATAATTACCTACAGATTTATTGATAATATTTTATTAGTATATTTTGTATACATCCAAAACGTATCTTATAAATATTAACCACTGATGTAACGCCCGGACCCAAGTTACCCAGAGTCAGGGAATTATTAAATTACATTAGCATGATACAAGGAATCATGTCTAGAAATATCAATAAGTTTAGTGGCCTTAGAAGTACTAGATATATATATAAGTTTTTCCTTAAAACAAGAAATAAAAACATCAACAAAATTTGGTCCTCTTTTGAAGACACTTATATCCTTAGTCTATCCCTAGAGGTCAACCATAAAATTCTTCTTCACATTCTAGGAAAAATAAAACATAGAAAGTGGTTAGCTCTGATTCTCAGTAAGGATAACAATATATCATAATAATTCATAAATAAGCCTAAATATTTAAGTAATTTTATAATAATAAAACAAAAGCCTTTTATATGTAAACTTCCTCATAATATGGCAATGAAAAAAATCAAATAATTCTATTGAATTATTCACAAGGATATTCTACTAGTCGAATATTCACATGCAATATCAATATCCACTTTCATAATGATGGAATGAATAATGCCAGACTTCATAATCACATAGTTAAGGTCTTGTGCCATGACTACAAAAAAGAATTTGTCAAGGCCTTATTCCAAAACACTAGTTTGTCTCATTAGAACAACTGATGCATCGAGGAGCTATAGCGGGCTACACTCGTGACATACTAAGTCCAATGCATTCCTATCATGAAATGGTTAAACATCACATAATCATTTGAATTAAAACTAGAATATGAATTTTCAATGCTTTTTCCATAAATCATGAATTTTTTAATAAATAACACATCCATAGTCATAAATATCAAAAAACATCAATACAATATGAATGATTTGAATTACAATAAATCAACCACGATCAATAATAATATCCCTTAAAAGAAGTTGACATAGTTGTAAATGATCAGTAAAAATATTTGAGTGATATATCCCTTTTTCATGAAATTATTTTAAAGTCCCATAATTTATAAACCCATTTAAAATATAAATTTTAATCAAATTTTACCAATCCACTTTGAAATTTTGAAAGGAATTAACATTTTAAAACATTCATGTTTATATAAATAAATCCTTAAAACCATTTTTAAAATATGGATATTAACGAGAATGGTTTAGAAGAATAAATCACTAAAAGATTCAAAATATTGTTTTAGTTAAAAATTACCCTAAAAAGAATACATTTGAAAAAAAATTTATGAAACATGGAAAAGGATAATAAATATGCCCTAGTAGATACTTGTGTAAAAACAATATCGGAAAATAATGAGATTGTGAAATTAACACTTACCTTGTAATTTTACTTTGTCTACAATTATTTATCCTCATGTATAATAGTTAAATAATTTTTATTAAATTTTACATGAACTAAGTACATAAATATTATATCATATATGATCCTATAATATTTCTTTGTTCATAACATTTTAGTAGTACCATCGTTTCGGGTGTTATCTAATTTGTTTTCCATTATATGATTGGTTAAGTAAGACATGTTTTTTATGGATAAAATTTATTTGATTAATATACAAAATTTTATTATGTTCCTAAACATTATTATTAATAATAAAATTAAAATTATTCTTGAATGATTACAATGGAGAATTAATCTCATCTCGTTCGTGGAGATGGTAATCTACACGTACGGTTGAGCGATAATATCATTATAGTGATGGAGAAATCGTATATAATTGGATGGTATATCTATATAAAGAATAATTAACGTGTTATATTTATTTTTTACATAAGTTATATTCATTATTATACCCATCCTAAATAATGAAGTGTTTGAATAACAAACTACACCACGACGTGAAGACGGAAAGTCGTACATACGCACGTATGGTGACTTTTTCATTAATAGGATTGGTAGAATAACGAATATGGTTTTACCATATTTATAATAAAATCTTAGTATATATATTATACTAGATTTATTATTTTATAATTGAAAAATCAAATAAAGTGGAAGTGGAAGATGAAAAGAATGTGAAAGAGATGATGAAATACTGACATCTTCTTTAAGTTCTTCTTATTGATTTGATCAAAAGAGCTCCATAGATTGGATTTCTGACCAAAGGAAGGCCTATATGATTAAGGTAGGAATTTAGGGAGGATATTTGGGCATGGGTTGGCCATATAAAATGGCTATGGAGGTGTGAAATTAAGATAAGGGGAAGTACCCTTTTTTAAAAGAGGACAGGGTCACTTTAGGAAAAGAAAGAAATATTATTTTATAATAAAAACATTTTCTGGTTCTAATGGATCCAAAATGATTTAATTAGAGTATAAGTTTGGTATGGGTATAAAACCTCTCATCCAATAGGTTTTAGACAAGCATAAGTCACTATATTTACCTTATCATTTAGATTTAACTCTTAGATAAATAGTTTGACATTTACCATGTCTCTTTGTATTTTTATATTATATGATTAATAAACTATATATAAACTTCCAAGAATACCCCAAGTGGTAATGTATTAATATATATAACCTTATCTAATTCCTTTTGTATAAATATTGATTTTTAGGAGTATTATATCAATAAATAATATAGTATTTTTTTTAAGAACTCAATTTTGTCAATTTAGACACTATTTAGAATTTGGTTTTTTTGAAAATAATAACAACATGATTATGTCAAAAAAAATATTTAATCAAACCTAAAATGTAATATTAACATAGAAAATTACTTTAATTCATCAGAATTATCAAATTACATTTATTTGGATATTTATAATATCAATTATTTTAATCTTTCGTTAATAAGGTTATTACTGCATCATCATTGTTTCATAAATAAATTAAATTATTTAATGGATAAAAATTAAAATTAAAAAATCAATTAGGTAGTAAATATTTTTATATTTCTAATGAATATTTATTCATATGGTTGTTTTGGGTTTAATTACACTTATAAAATAGAATTATGACATTTTTTTTAAATTATGAAGTCATTTTTAGCCTTAATTATCCTATTTACTTTTAACCATGGTAAATAAAAGTCAAAAGTTTCTATTCACCAAAAAACTATTTTCATCTTATTGAACCATATTTTTCTTATAGATATCAATCATGTCTCTTAGATTTTTTAAATTCAACTCACATAAGCTGTGAAATTATGTCTAATGCAAATTAGCAAATGCTCCTAGGAGGTGGGTCAAAGACGGTAAAAAGTTAAATAAAATTATTATATATGTAAAATTGTTATAAAATTACTCCAATGAATTAAATTAAACATATATAGGCTTTATATATCTATTTTGACCTAAAATAAATTTAAATAAAATAATTAATTATTTAAATAAAAATTCAATTTTAATCAATAAAGCAGTGTTTTTCACTATTCCTAAAAAATTAAATGTTTTCAGAAAAATACCAAAAAACGCACCCTAACCTATTTTGATATTATGAATTAAAAAATGAAGTCCATTTTGAAAAATATAAATTATAAAATTTCAAAAAGTGGGTATTACTATTTCTAATGGCATGTTTTATTGCTCGCGGTGTGTTGGAATCTCGAAGTTGCGTACAATGCAAGCTATTGCATTACTGAAATGTAAATGTATCGTGGAAGCTTGGGGTGTTACATTATCCCATCCTTAAAATAATTTCATCCCTGAAATTTCAATAATATTACTTCATAAAATTATTTGGGTGGTTTTTCATCATAAGTTCATAATGTTCCCAAGTTGCCTCTTACATCTTATGATTTCTGCATAGAACTTTTACCAGACAAGTTGTCCTGTTTCTCCGCACTTATTCTCTGGTATCAAGAATTTTGACATGCTCTTCACAATAAGAAAGCTCAGGTTCCAGTTCAATTTCATCATAGGTGAGTACATGCATTGCGTGAGGCATGTATTTTCTAAAGAGTGATACGTAGAATAAATCATGAACATTGATGAGACTTGGAGGAATTTCCAAACGATAAGCTACAACTCCAATTCGTTTTAGAATTTCAAAAGGTCTAATTTAACTAGGACTTAATTTAAACTTCTTAACGAAACATATAACACCCTTCCATGGAAATACCTTCAAGTAAACATGATCTCCTACTTGAAATGTGAAATCCTTCCTTCGATTATCGGTATTTCTATTTTTCCTACTTTTAGCTACTTTGATGTGGGTTTGGATAATCATCAATTTTTCCATTGTTTCTTCCACATGTTCTGGTCCTACATGTTGTTTTTCACCAACATCATCCCAAAAAGTTGGTGTGCGACATGTATTTCCATATAATGATTTATATGGTGTCATCTGAATACTTGGAAGTTATTTTTATAAGAAAATTATACCATAGGTAAATATTGATCCCACATACCTTGAAAGTCATGTGATCAAGGTCTCAACATATTTTCTACGGTTTATATAGACCATCATGATTGTCCATCAGTTTGAGTTTAGTAGGAAGTGATCTAATGATGTTCCGTATCTTGGGATTTCTGAAGACATTTTGAGAATCCTGATGTAAAACGGGGATCAAGAACAAGAATAATCGATAGGGGTACTACATGAAGTCTTACAACTTCATTAATTTATAGACTATCCATATATTCAAGTGGTAAATCTTCTCTAATAGAATGAAAATGTGTTAACTTTGTTTGAGGATCAACAATGAAATATATTACATAATTCCTTCTAGGATTCTTTGGTAACCCGATGACAAAGTCCATCGTAATATTATCCCATTTCCACTCAGGTATGGGAAAGGTTGCATGACTCCTCTAGGTTGTTGCCTTCCAGCTTTCACTTGTTGTCAAACCATACAAATTAACACAAAATCCGAAATCTCCCTCTTCATGTTGTCCCACCAAAAATTTTCTTTCAAATATCTATGCATCTGAGTGTTACCAGGGTGTATAGTGAAATTGGATCTATGAGCATCATCCACAAATCCATTTCTAGATCAGGTATATCAAGAAAACAAATCATCTTCCCAAATTTCAGTATTCAATCTTTATATATGAAGTCGATCAATCTCTAATCATTCACAGCTATAATTTTCTTTTAAAATTACTCATTGACAGTCTAAGAAAATTTTATTTGTTATAGTAAATATGGATGGGAAACCATTTGAAAAAACATTGACGTTTCACCTTTTACGATTATTCCCATATCCATCTATACTAGATCAATGAAAATAAAACCCCTTTCAACACTTATCATGTTCAAAACTCCATGATCTTTTCGGCTCAAATCATCTGCCACCTTATTTTCCTTCCCTAGGTGGTAGTGTATTATACATTTATAATCCTTGAGTAGTTCAAGCCTTCTCTGTGGCCTCATGTTTAGTTATTTTTTTGAGAAAATATACTTTAAACTCTTATGATTAGTATAAATCTCACATTTTTCACCATAGAGATAATGTCTATATATTTTTAGAGAAAATGTTAAAGCTGCTAACTCTAGATCATGAGTAGGATTGTTTTGCTCATGAATTTTTAGTTGTAGTGATGCATATGCAATAACTCTATCATTCTGAATAAGGAAACAACCAAGTCCTTTCTTTAAAGCATCACTATAAATAACAAACCCATTGTTCACTGATGGTAGAGTCAATATAGGAGCATTTACTAATATTCTCTTCAGTTCTTAAAACCATTATTCACACTCTTTTTTTCCAAAAAAAATTTAACCCCGTTATTTGTGAGCTTGGTTAATTGGTTAGACAACCGGGCAATATTCTGGACGAAATGTTGATAATAACATTCTAAACTAGTAAAACTACGTACGTCAGTTATACTCGTCGGTTCATGACATTCATGGATTGCCTTGGTATTTTATGGATCAATAGAGATTCCATCCTTAGATAAAATATGGCCATGAAATGAAATCTCATAAATCCACAATTCACACTCTCTAAACTTCCCATATAATACATTTCTTATAAGATTCATTAGAAAAATGTTCAACCGTTTTTCATAATCTTTAAAGATTTTTTATTATACCAATATATCATCAATAAATACCACTGCAAAGTCATCAATATATTCCATGAAAACTCTATTAATTAAATCCATAAAGATAGAGGGTGTATTAGTCAATCCAAAAGGTATTATTTTAAACTCTAAATGCCCACACCTGGTTCGAAATACTGTTATTGAAATGTCTTCCTTCTTCACACACAACTGATGATATTAATATTGAAGGTCAATATTTGAAAAATATTGAGTTCCATAATGTTGATTTAATAAATCATCAATTTGAGGTAGGGTATTCTTGTTCATAATTTGTATAGCATTAAACTTCCTGTAGTCCATGAACAACCTTATATATCCATCTTTCTTCTCAACAAAAAGGACAGGGACTCCCCATGGAGATAAATTAGGGCGAATAAATACATTGTTTCTCAATTTCTCTAGTTGTTTCTTTTGATCCACTAATTCAATAGTGTCCATTATATAAAGGGTCTTTGATATGGTCCTTGAAACAGGAATTAAATCAATATAAAACTCAATTTCTCATTCTGGAGGATATCCAAGTAAATCCTCTTGAAACATGTCAATATATTCATTCACAATAGGTACATCATCTATTCAAAAATTATTTTCCTCATCCATATTTTATTCTCTTACTCCCCAATAATTGTATTTAGTAGAGTTACTGGGGGTGGATCTTGATATGAATCAGGTGGTGACGTTTCTGCTCTAAAGATAAGGTACTCTTTAT
This sequence comes from Viscum album, assembly GCA_963277665.1. Lineage (NCBI taxonomy): Eukaryota > Viridiplantae > Streptophyta > Magnoliopsida > Santalales > Viscaceae > Viscum > Viscum album. The sequence continues at coordinate 1,187,901,302 of OY728123.1, read as the reverse complement.
CATCATCAGAAATTATACCCTCCTTCTTCTTACAATAAATTTTTTCATCATGTCCTGAAAGACAATCCATTCAGTGGATTATATAAAATTCAATCATGGGTATGGCGATGGGATCAGCAGATAAAGAACATTTATATACCATAATGGGAACAGATTCACAAAACATTATTGTGATGATACATCCCTTAGGTGTTTTGACTAACAACTCCCTAGTTAAGTCAAATTGAAAATATATAATTTTTATAGAAAACTGGGAACTTATGAAACAATGTGATCATCCAGAATCAAATAAAACATTTTCTAAACTTACGAAAACCATTAAATTACCTGCCACCATGTCTTTCGGAGCTTCAACCTCAGCAGTAGTGATCACCAAAGAATGCCCTTGTTCCCTTGGACTTTTCTGAGGAACTTTCCCTTGGAGGTTAAGAAATTCATTTTCATAATGCCCATTTTCTATATAATTTTAAAATTAGACATTAACACCCTCTTTCATCCCCTTGGAATCATGCCCTTGGTGTCCTTTTTCACCACACTAATAATAGACTCTCATTCCTTTCAGGAAAATACTAGGGTGTTTCTTCCCACATTTACCATAGGATGGATATTTAACCTCTCCCTTATCCCCCTTATTTCCATTTCAAGAGTGTTCAGCCAATTTATTTTTATCTTGCTTTTCTTTAAAGTCGTAAGACAAATAATTCCTTTTCTATATTGATAGAGCATTAGACAATATCTTCGTACGATGAGATGGATTTTGAAACTAATGCTCGAAGGAGAAATGGTTTTAAACCATCAATGAATCGATCAATCTTACTCATTGGGCTATGTATATAATCTGTTGCATGCCTTTCTAACCTTGTAATGTTAGCCTTATAATTTGCGACATTATCTTCCTCCTTTTCCCTAAAACTCAGAAATTGTCTTTCCACATCCACTCGATGGTCATGAGGAAAGTATTTCTCTATGAAAATCTCTTTAAACACCCCCCTATTCCATGTTTGATAATTATTTATCTTCCATTGTGTTTTGGATTAACGACCACCATTGATCTGCATCTCCTGTGAGGTGATAAACTGCCATGATAAATTTTTCCCTTTCGCTACTCCCCAAAGCATAAAATAATTTCTGTAAGGAATTAATCCATTGCTCATATACTAATTGATTTGTACTCCCATTGAATTGTGGTGGTTGTTGCCTCATGTAGGAGTATAACATTGATCCTCCGCATTGTGGATCAGGGTTCTTTATACTGGTAATGTTATTATTCCTACCCAGAGTTAGTTTTACCAGTATAGTGTTAAGGTGATTAGAACCAGTTACTTCACCAGCTCCACTATAATTATCTTGAGGAGGAGGTAAATCCCTTTAGGGATTATGTTCATTGATACAAATTACATTCCTTCCACCAGGAACCATTTCTTATTAATGGTATACACTAGATTAGTTTATGAATCAAAATACATAATTTCTATCTTTTAAAACACTTAACATAAATTGAAAAGTTTATGTATATAATATTTAATCATAAAAATGTTTTCTTTGAGGATGTATATACTAATATTCCATTCATAATGGTTTGTAATGAAAATGAAAATTATATTAAGCATATCCCTAGGGAGTTTCGTAACCAAGAGTGTAACAAGGCATGTGGTCGTGCACCAGTTCCCATTCGATTTTATCTCAAAATGGTGTTTTTGAGGTTGACCGCTAGATATATCTAAGCCAGAGCTTCCTCAACCTATTCATATCTTGACATGGATGTATTTCTTGGAAAACTCAAAAAATATCTATAGAACCAAAATTCTAGGATGTTCTTTAATACTAATCCTAAAATTCTCTATTAGGGTAGTTTTCTCTAATAAGTGTTTTTCTAAATCTAGTTTCCAAGGATTGTACAATGCTTCCTCTGATACTAACTATAACACCCTGACTCAAGTTACCCATAGTCAGTGCATTATTACATAACATTGGCATGATACAAGGAATCATGCCTCGAAAGACTGATCAGTTTAGTAGCCTTAGAAGTACTTGATACATACATAAGTATTATATTACATCTTGAAATAAAAACATCAACAACATTTTTTCCCCTTTTGAACACACTTATATCTTTATCCCACCCTTAAAAGTCAACTATAAAATACTTCTTCATATCCTGAGAAAAATAAAACATAGAATGGGGTGAGCTCAGATGATCAGAAATGATTACAATAGATCGAAAACTTTTTTAAATAATGATAAATATTTTAGGCAATGTATAAGACAAAAAACAATATAATTTTAGACATAAACATCAGCATAATAAAGCAAAGATAAAATCAAATAATTTCATTGACTTATTCCCATTGATATTCTACTAGTTTAATAATCACATTCACTATCAATAGCCACTTTCATAATGATGGAATGCATAATTCCATACTTCATAACCACATAGTCAAGTCCTTCAGCCAAGATTACAAATATGATTTTTTCAAGGTCTTGTGAAAAGACACTATTTTGTCTCATGTGACCTACCGATGTATCGAGAAGCTATAGCGGGCACCTCCTATCACTTACTACATACAATGCATTCCTCATATGAAAAGGTTCAAACATAACATAAACATTTGTATTAAAACTAGATTACGAAATTTAAATACATTATCTATAAACCATGAATGGTATGAAAATAACACATCCACAGTAAAACATATAACAAAACCTTTAATACAATATAGAATATTTCAATCATAATAAATCATCCATGATCAGAAATAATATCTCTTAAAGGATGTTGACATAGTTGAAAATGATCAGAAAAAACATTGACAGAAATATCCCTTTTTCATTAAATCAATTCAAAAACCCATAATTTACAATGGAATTCATTTAAAAGATAGTTTTTCAGAAATTTGTACCATTCCAATTTGAAACTTTTGAATGTAATTAACATTTTAAAACATTAATTCCCATATAAATAAATCCTTAAAACCATTGTGAAAACATGAACATTAACAAAAATGGATTAGAAGAATTAATTTTTTAAACATTTAAAATGATTTTTTAGTAAAAATTCTCCTTAAAAAGAATCATTTTGAAAACTCTTTTATTAAACATGGATATGGATAATAAATAAGTCCTAGTAGATACATACTTAAAAACGACCTCAGATAATAATGAGATTGTGAAATTAACCTTTACCTTGTACTTTTCCTTGATTGAGGGTATGTTAACCTCCTGTATAATAGTTATATCATTATTATTAAATTATACAATAACTATATACATAAATATGATATCATATATGATCCTCTAATATTTATTTGTTAATAATATTTTAGTGGTATCATCATTTCGGCTATTAACTGATTCGTTTTCTATTATATGATTGGTTACATAAAAAATGCTTTTTATGGATAGGATGTTTTTGATTCATATATAGAATTATATTATTTTCATAAACATTATTTTTAATCATAAAATGAAAATTATTCTTGAATGCTTTCGATGGGGAATGAATCACATCGCGTTCGTGGAGATGGTAATCTGTACGTACGCGTGATAGAAAATATCATTATATTGATGGTTAAATAGTATGTAATAGGATGGAATATCATACATACATATTAATTAACATGTCATATTTATTATTTACATCGGTTATATTCATTATTATACCCATCCAAAATAATGAATTGTTTGAATAACAAACTACACCACAATGTGAAGACAGAAATCCATACGTACGCACGGATGGTGACTTTGTAATTTATAGGATGGATAGATTAATGAATATAGTTGTACCATATATATAATAACATCATAGTATATAGAAGATAATGGATTTATTATTTTAGAATAGAAACAACTAATAAAGGGGAAGTTGAAGACGAAAATAACTTGAAAGTGGTGATGAAATATTTACCTCTTCTTCTGGTTCTTCATTTTTATTTGATCAAAAAGGCTCCCTAGGTTGGATTTCTGACCTAATGAATGCCTCTAGGATGAAGGGAGAAATTTTTGGCGGATACTTGTGTGGGGTTTGGCCGAGCCAAATGGCTTTGGAGTTGTGAAATTAAGATAAGGGTAAGTACCCTTATATAAGAGAGATCAGGGTCACTTTAGGAAAAGCTTAAAATATCATTTTATAATAAGATCATTTTAGACTTATAATGACTTCAAAATGATTTATTTCTATGATAATATTGGGATGGGTCAAAAAACTCTCAACCAATATATTTTTGATCGGTTTATATGACTATATAAACCTTATCATTTATATTTAACTCTTAGTTAAATAGTTTGACATTATCATGTCTCTTTGTATTTTTATATTATATGGTTAATAAACATACAATAAACTTCCAAGAATACCCAAAGTGGTTTATTATTAATATATATATATCATTATTAAAGTCATTTGGCTGATCCTTTGATTTTTAAGAAAATTATATCAATTAATAAAATAGTATTTTTTTTAAAACTCAATTATGTCAATTTTGACACTATTTAGTATTTGGTTTTTCTGAAAATAATAATATAATGAATACTTAAAAAAATTTATTAAATCAATTCTAAGATGATATATTAACCTATAAAATTATTTGAAATCATAAAAATCCTCAAATTAAATTTATTTGTATATTTATAATATCAATTATATTAATTAATCATTAATAAGGAAATTAATGAATCAACATTGTGTCAGAAATAAATTAAATTATTTAATATATAAAAACTATAAATAAAATACCATTATGTAGGAAAGATTTTTATATTTTTCATGAATATTAATAGTCTAATTTATATTGTGTGAAACCCTATATTAAAAATGTTTTAGTTATTAAACATTGAATTTAACTCTTTTAACTTTTCGTTAAAATAAAATAATAATAAATGTCCTAATCAAATTAAAGTGGACAAAATTGGATAATATTTTATTACTAGGGTTATTTTGGTTGAATTACACTTATCTAATATAATTATTACATCTATTAGGGTATTTATGATATAATTTGTACCCTTAATTATCATATTTACTTTAAATGATGAAAGTCAAAAGTTACTATTCACAAAAAATGTTTTTCATATTATTGAACCACATTTTACTTACTCTTATCAACTGCGTCTCTTAGATTTTTGAAATTCAACTCACAGAATTGGTAAAATTATTTTTTATGAAAATTTTCAAATGCTCATAGGAGGTGGGTGAGAAAAGGTAAAAAGTTCAATAAATTTTTTATATATCTAAACATTTTTTAAATGACTCCATTGAATTAAATTAAACATATATAGGTATTATGTATCTATTTTGATGAAAAAAAATTTAAATTAAATTAATAATTATTTAAATAAAAAATATGTTTTAACCTACAAGGATGTGTTTTCACTATTTATCATAAATTGAATGTTTTCAGAAAAATACCAAAAATTCTGCAAAAGCTAATTTAAATATTCTGAAATCAATAATGAAGTCCATTTTGTAATATAAAATTTATAAAATTTCAAAAAGTGAGTATTACAATTCATTACGTCTAGTTTGATTGGTCACGGTGTGTTAGAATCTCGAAGTTGCATACAATGAAAGCTATTGCATTATTCAAAGGAAAATGTACCATGGAATCTTGTGGTGTTACAACTTAATAAAATTACATTTTATGTTATTTAATGTTCATGACTTTATCAAAATTTCATATAATGTGTCCATGAATCCAAATAAATTATCAACAAGATGAAATGATCTATCATTACTAAGGGGTTAAGTGGAATAGTGCACAATAATTCTATATTTCACATAGGGATGGAGGATAAACCCACAACCTGAAATTACCCTTATATAAATGCATCTTAGAGTCAAACAAATTTATCATTTTATCTTATGTGTATTAAATTTATTTAATATAATGTGAGTACAAAAATGTTTTAAAATTTAGTTTATTTTTCTTTCATTAATCAAATATTTCAATGATTCCATTATAACGTGTTAGCAATGATAAAATCAATAAAAATAGTATAAATAATATTTAAACTAACACATGAATTTATGACTATATTGAAACCATGATATTAAAATAATAAACAGAAAATATATTTTTGAAAAATTCAAAAATAATTAGTTTAGAATTGAATTTTGAATTCACGGACCCTTATATATCTACTGATAATGGTAATCGTTGATACATGATTGGTATATTCTTTCAATAAATGTAATAATAGTCACTGAATTATATAAATGGAAATAATACTAAAATGTAAATACAGTAGATATTTTCTCAAATGGAAATACAAGGGGACTCTTTCATAAGAGAAAAACTAGAGATCTCTTCTCCGGATGAGGAAAACTAAAGAATATTGAGAATCACCTTTTTCAATATCTTTAGGGGATGAATTATCATCCATTATATATATTGAAATTTGAGAAATCAATAAAATTAAATGAACATTATCACATTGAAAACCTAATGAGGTGAAAAAAATGATCCTATGAAGGAAAATTAGAGCATTGAATTGCATATGAAAATTGACTGAACCACATTGGAGGATTCATTAATTTGGTTCCGAATAGGTTAAAATTAGAAAATATAGTTATTAAATTGCATCTTTCTGTATACGTATGGATCTCCATCGTGCAATGAGACTTGGATTACCATTATTTTAATTCCATTCCAAAATCCCATTTGTGATTTCTTCTTATACAATGTTTCAGTTTTAATAATATAAACAAGACTATATATATATTGTAACAGTACAATAATTATTATAAATAATTATCTATTATGTAATTATGTACATTATATTCACAAAAAAAGAAATTTATTTTTCTGTTTATATAAGAATTTATTTTGAATGTATTCTAATCATATATAGAAATTTCCAGTTTACATGGTCTCATATATTACCTCAATGAATTTTATAATGTAAAAAATTTCTATGATTCTTATTTAAAATCATTATATAACAGAATTATCTTGTAACAAATCTATAAAAAATTATAAATGGGTGTGATGTGATGTAATTTACCATATATACATTAGAAGATTTCATTTTTCATTTACAATGAGATTAAAAATTATATATTAATAATTTCCATCGTTTATAAGTTATCAATTTTTCTCACTACTCAAGAAGAATAGTTCTTATATAATTAAATAACATGTAATTATTTTATTATGGTTATGCAGTAAATAAACACCAAATTGAGTAAATGGATTTCATAAAAATCATATGTGTTGACACATCCATGCATGGGTAATAAAACAAAAAAACATGATTAGTTTACTAAAGAATTTAATTTTATTATGAAAAATTTCCAATTATGACATATAATGTATCAATGTATGAAACCTAAAATATAGGGAACCAATTTGAAAACCCCAAGATGACGGATCCGTAGAAAATTATAACTTAATAAACATTAGTGAAACATAGATGATATTCTATATAGTTTACTTTACGTGAATCAATCCAAATACATTTTCCAAAATATATTTCCCACGAGTGATGAGTTTTATATATATAAATGTGATTTTACTAATTATGGTATTGATATATTGTCACAAATGTATATTATGAACATCAACAAGGGATCACAAATTAATAGTTATATTCTAGATGTTGTTAAAATATCACCTCCCAATTTCAATAGGAAAAAACATAAACAAATTATAATGTATTTATTTTATATAAATTAAATTATATATATTAGTTAATTATAAAAAATACATTAGTTAAATAAGTGAAAAACACTAATAAAAATATTCATGTAATATTATAAAAATAGGATGACATCAAATTTCATTAAATTGTGAAAATAGATTATCCTCGTGAAAGAAAATTCTACACACACAACATAATGAGATTTAATATCAAAAGAATATATAAAATTAATAATGTTTTTTTAATATATTTTCTTCCATGAAATAATATTAAAAAATATATTATCACTCTCTAAAAATAAAAATATTTATCCCAAATATTGTTTCAAAAATTTATGTATTCTCAATTTATGAAATTATGAATGGAATTGATCAAAAACCATACATTATTTAAATTGTTGATTTAAATTTCTTCATTTTATTCATGTGTTCTCCACAGAAAATATAATAATTAATCATACCTAATTACAAGGAAAAATTAGTTAAAAAAAATATTTATAACAGCTTATGATTTGAATAGAGGAAAAACATATTCAATTGCTTATATGACACTTAACACAAATAATTGAAGATAATGTAACACCCTAATATATTATAATATATTTCTTTTTGAATAAAATCGATATATTCTATATCTTATAATGCACAAAATAATGAGTTTAAAAGAAACACGATACTCTATTAAAATACTATTATCTAAACATTAATTTTATAACCGAGACGTTAAACTTGGTGATTCAATAATACTAAATATGTTATGAAAATTATATTTATTTCAAATTTATAATATAAATTAAAATTCAATCTATATTTATGATGATATATGAATCATTTTTATGAAAAATAAATTATTTATGAAAAACATAATTTTTTTGGAAAGGTGGTTTAGTGGCGCTTTTCCCACATAATTTAAAATTTATTAACATCAAATTTATAATGTGTGTATGAAAATATACACTTACATTTTGAAATATACATGGTAAAATTATTTTTTGGATAAATTTTCTGAATTCTATAAAATGACAAATTTTTGATGAATATGGAAATATTATGATTTTGATGGAAAACTACCTTTTTGAGAAATTTTATTTAATGATAAAGATTAAATTATATTATTTTTAAAGTAAAATTTTTAAAATTGTATTAGAATTTTAATAATTTGGTTCATTTGATTCAATTACATTTTGAATTCTGAAACAAAAAACATTTTAAAATTATAAATGTTTTACTTTGAAAAAATCATTTTTGTTTAGTCTATGTGATTAATTATAAATTAGACTCATCCAATTATGTGAATTAAATTTTAAAATAGAAAAAATTATTCTGAATATTATTTATTATTTAATATGTTTCAGTTAATGTTTTACTATAATGAATAATGATAAAATGAAAAATTAATTATTGTTGTCAATGTGGATATAGATTTAAAGGGGTATTAAACTACGAAGATAATGGTTAAAATGGAATATCAATTTGTCAAATTCCCTCTTTATAGCCATATTTATGGCTTACCACCTATATCTTTACATAATTACCCATTTTTTTAGCCTTTTTCATGTGAAAATCATGGGTACAATTTACCCTTTACAAAAATTTTATATTTCTTCTCTCCCCAACTAATATAAAGAAAACCCCCTCCCATGTAATATTACCAAATGAAAGACCATTATATTTGAAAATAACATAATTAATACTATAATGAATCCTCTAAAGATTTACTACAGGTCTCATTTTGAACATAAAGACATCATTGGAAGGATTATAGTGCAAAATCTAACAAGGTCTATATAGATGTGGTAACATTCTTAAATGGGCGCTTTTATTTTATTTTTAATCTAACATCCCTAAGATTTTATTCAGTCATGTTAATATAACACCACCAATATATACTACATAATGATACAGTATTATGTAAATTTTCTGACTTACATCTCTCTCTTCTTTAGTCTAATGGGATATAAAACTATTGATCACATGTGCTTCGGGTTATCTCCTCATGATCTAATGTAGGGTTTTTTCAACCCCACATATTCTAGTTTTAAATAAGAATGGATTTAACATATTTTTATGATATCTATGAAATTATAATACTTATTTAATTAAAATACAATGTTATATTTCTTACATTAATAACCATTGGAAAACAATATTGTTGCTTATTTGTATGACGAAACACATCCTCATGAATTGTTGGGATGTGTTTTAAAATTTAAATTTTACATAGAGGGTAATAAGGATATATTAAAAGAGTATATATGAAAATATTAATTTAACTGTAAATTTTTAATTATGATATAACTTATACATTATTACTATTAATTCCCTGGGTGGTAGATAAATGTTGCACGTGTGTACGCTGAACTATGGCCTCAAAAAGCGATATAACTCATTTTTTAGTAACACATTACATGGAATATAATATGTGTAAATTTGAATAATAAATATATAAATTGTTATTTATTTATATGGAATCATAATTACTCAAGAAAATGTGATATATTGTTTACCTTCCTTTCATTCCATCCATTTTAAATTATGGAAACAACATTAATTTGTATGTACGACTTGCTGTCTCTTTAAAATATGTAATCCATTTTAATTATATATATTTTATAGATTAGTAAAAATAAATATATAAAAAAATTAGATTTATTTATTAAACATTTTAAATTATTGAGATTTTTAATCATTGAGGAAGGTAGAATAAGAAAAATTATCAGATCAAAAAAAACATGAATCCCCTATAAACTAAAATAGTGATTTTAAAAAAGAATTGATTCTAAATTTGTAATAAAATAATATAATAAATACTTTATAACATTAGATATGTTATTATTATTATTTAATATAATTATAGTAAACACATATTAATTTACATTACGTTAGGACCTTTACGAAGGACGTTGAAAAACATGTAAGGGTTTCTCATTTAACATTTACTTTCGTGAGACATATACCAAATTAATTATTTATATGTTTTGTGTGGGGTTTATACTTAAACATTTTTATGTTATATCATGAATCTATTTATATTAATTATACATAATGTATCATTTAATGATTATTTCTTTAATGCGGCTTATGATTTAGATGTTATGAAACTGGTATGTATTTATTTCTCAATCTCATCATTATTCGTGATTATTTATGATTATATATACCTAGGCGGAATTACATGATATTTATATCGTAAAACATATATATTATCTCATACTATAGTTATTAATTTTTACTTAATTTAAAAGTACCATTTTCCTCTATTGGTTATGTAAATTGACTGGAAAATTGTTTTTCAGAAGATATAACAATATTAGTCACTTCGGTCAAAAATCATTTTTCCTACAAATACATGTTTTTTAAATGTTATTTAGATAATGGTTTTACCATTCTAAAAATTATTTTATTAAGTAACAATTTTAAAAAAATACAAATTTATATAGAATAAATCTTTCTATAATTTTCCAATCTACATCTGTTAGGCTTTTATAGAAAATGTTGAAGGAATCATTGTTTTAACACATTACACATGAATAAAATTTAATATAATTAGGTATAATCAACTATTAAAAGTATTATTTGAATTTTTAAATGGATGTTATAAAATAAAATTATTTTTAAATTATTTTTCAAACTTTTATTTTTAATAATACATTGAATGATAAATGGTTATTTTCCAAAAGAATATTTCTAAAAAAAATTTAATGTAAATTTTATTTATAAATGAGAATAATCCTCTTTTTTAATTTTAATCTACTAGAGATATGAAGTAATGTTAACATCATTGTTTTTATCTCATGTTTTGTAATGAATATTTTTACCCGAGATTGTATTGAAATCTTATTTCTTGATTAATTTTTATAATTATTATCATTCCATTAAAATATTAATTTTAAATGATCACTAGAAAATATATATCCCCTAAATATCAATAATATTTATTATATATATTCTTATTAATTAGAAAAATATATCATTATTTACATATATTATTTTACTTTGAAAGTTATAATATTGGCTATAGGAATTATTTCTAATACATATTTGATACATGAAGAAGAAATTTATTGATATGGAATATTTTTCATGATTTAAATAAATATTTTGAAATATTATGAATTCATTAGAAATTAATTTTTGTGTGCGTAACTATAATATACCACACCTAGATTCATCAGTAGTCTCATGAGACAAATCATCTGACTATCCTTGATTATATTGGATTCTATTGTATACATATGTATCAGTTTAAAATTGGCCTATTAGGCTCATATGTTTAAATTTATAATGATGTCTACGATCATGAAGTCCAATATTAGGAATTTATTTAATTATTAATTTAGATAATATTATCTAGGATATTTTCACGATGTTAGTTTCTCACGATTTTTTTCTTTCTTAGATTCTTGTTTAAATGTCATGTGTGACATGTTATTTACCTTATGATAATTATTATTATTTATGTAATAATTAATGTCAAGTAATTCATAAAGTGGATTGTGTGTTCAAATATATAACTTCCCATATTGATTATATCATATCTCTCATTATTTATTTAATAATGATATCTTCTGCTATATGTTACCCTTACTGAGAATTTATGTCCTCTGTTATTTTGTTTCCATTCCCTGGAATCCAGGAAGTGGAACAAGAATGATATGAAATCATATAATAAGGGAAATAATGATATTCTCTAAAAAATAATTTTTTTATTTTTTTATTTAAATGTAATATGGGAATCAAGTTTGTATCTTATTTAACAGGACTACTAAACTATCTGATCATTTTAGATATAATCAAATGTACTTAGTTTCAATTTAATAAAGTAGACACCATCTCTAGGACACTGGGGTGGGGGATGTTACTAATGGGTTTAAGGAAATTCTTTCTTAATCCTAGGGAATTAGAGTTAGAATGACACATATTGGGGAACATAACCCTATAATGGACTTTATCTATATGTACGAAAAAAGTCATAAATTTTTATTAAAGTAGACATCAAGCAGTTTTTGTTAGAAATACCTCCCATACAAGATACTAAAAGTGTAAATTGTTATAGAATATGTATACATATAGAAAATATATCTGAAAAGGAATTTTGAAGTGGACATGATCATTACCTGGTATAGAATGATGAGCCATACAACACACCTGGTTTGAAACTCTTGTGGGATATGATTTAGATAAATAATTTTTTTTATAAACTATTTGAAGTATTTTATTGAATTTTGAAAAGAAATAAACTTGTATAAACCGATGATATCATATATTTAAAGGTGGATGTGAAGATTTTTACATCCAAAAAATGATTAAATGGTTTTCCAATTATTTTTATTGTTTTTGAAATAATGATTTTTTGTTTTTGTTAATGAATAGAACGCAATGTAATCAGGTTATCAATGAACATGAAAGGAAATATGGTGACTATGGGAAACTAAATGGGATATTTACTAGATTGAATTTAATCTTGATAATTTCTAAACATTTATACTAATAAATGATTAACAATAAATACCTTAACCAACTCTCAAAATGACAAAAGCAGAGAAACATGGATTACATAATTATCTTGGGTTACCTAGACCATATATAAAAGAAGAAATTATTTATTTCTCTTAATAAATGTGTAATGTGACACAAATTAATGTGTTAAAAGGGAATGTGCAAATATTTTTTGTGTGAAGAATTTTGGAACAAATTAATAAAATTTTCAAGTAAAATTAATATTACAATACATTTTTCTAAATTCATCATTGGGATACACTTATAGTACATCGTATTCAATGCGGGGAACCTATGAATTATCCATGTTAATGAGATAATATAAAATTTAATCGATAGAAAACTGAAGTATATATTCTTAAATAAACTTGTGGAAATATTTTTTTGTTGGGATTAAAGAATAAAATTGAATAATTATTTTTAACAGTGGTATTTTGGTTATACGAATCATGAAAAATATACGGAAAATCATAAATTTTAGAATCATGTATGTATTTATTACCTTAATTATTATGGATACCATAATGGGTTTATAAGTTGAATGTATCTCATATGTTAAATTCCATAAAACCCTCTTTTTAGGTTTTATATCATTGAAGTATACCATGATTAAGGATATTTTGGGAGGTATTAATGGAAATAAACCCCATTATAATTATTTTATGTTTCAGTGAAAATTTTATATGAGGAATAAATCAATTATATTTTATAGGAATAATATTATATTTGTTGGAAACCATTAGTATTCATCTCATCTATGATGTTGATGGAATTATGGGCTATTAAACATTGGGAATGTTATACGAAATATATGAATATATGTTTAAAAAAGTATAACTCATATATTGAATGGAAACCCATCAAATCCAACATGGTCGTGAGGCTTTAACCCAAAAACCAAGGGCTATGAGGGTGAAGTGACAACCCATAACTTACATGATATTCCAGTTGAAATGAAATTACTTCTACATATAACATATGATGGATAAATACTTATGGAATTGATTAAGTTTAAATTTTTATTTTTCTATTAAGGTATAGATAGTAATTTATTTTATTGACTAACTTCTCCTAATGATTTTGGATTGGGAAAATATTTAGAGACATACACGACGACTTTTAAATCTTATAGATCTTATAATATTTCAAAAATTAACATTAGTAATCTAGGGAGAAAATAATCTTGGATATTAATTCATTATAATATGAATTGAAGATGAAATTTATAGATAAAAAAAGTTGAAATTATTAATACACAAAATAACCATACAAAGTAACTATATTTCATTATATTAATATTATAAATAAAAAAATAATTCAATAAATTTAAAAATGATCTTGAAAAGAAATATCCTAGTACATTCGTTTTAAATAAATAAATGGTAATTTTGAACCAAAACACATTATGTTATTGATGGAATTATCATTATATTAATCATTAACTTTTCCATGATTTATGATCTCTATCAGCCTCAATTATTATTTGCACATTTCGTCAATGAACATATTTTTAAATAATACCAATTTTATACAATTTAGAAACCTGCAATGTGTTTTTATCAATGATATTTCTACCCCCATTTATCTCTTTTTAGTGGATATTTTATTATCCCTTATTTATGATGTGGTTTCTCAACAATGGTTATACTTATTATGACCATGATTGAATTATGAGGGAGAAATTTATTGATAGGCGGTATAATGTGACCCCTCTGATTTTAAAAGAGGAATATCATGTCAAATAGATTATTGGTCATGAAAAACCAATATTATAATAGAATATAACTTCAAGATACTTTATGATATATTTTTTTTAATGTAAATAAATCTCTTTGATATCAAGTTATTACGACAACACCAGGTTTAAATGAAACTGGATACTCTATTAAAATATTATTATTTAAACATGACCATTATGACCTAGAAGTTATGTTGGTGGGACTGAATATGAGTAGATAGATTATAGAAATTATATGGTAAACTAATATATAAATGAAATTAAATGGTAAAATATTTTCTATAAATAAAATAAGAATATTTTGAATTAAAAAGAAATTGTTTCCAGAAAAATTTATCATTCCAAAAGATGGTTTAGTCACCGTTTGGACAAATAATTTAAAATTAAAATTTCCAAAATTGAATAAATTCATTTCACTAAATAATCAAACAAACTAATATTTATATTTTAAAATAATCATTTGGTAATTTTTTTTTAAATGATTAATATTTTTGATGAATAGTGAAAATTACTAATATGGAATAAAAAATTATTTTTAGATTAAATTATTGAAAAAGATAAATTGTATATATAATTGGTTTAAAAGTTAAATTAGTCTAATTATATTAATATTTAATTAATTTAGGCTATTTATATAAATATAATATTTAATTCTATTTTGATATCTTTTTAATAATTTCACTTTCTTTCTTAGGAAAAACAATTTTTTCGACTCACTTGTAGGTTTAATTTTTAACTAGATTCTACCAATTATATGAATTGAAATTAAAAATATGGATTCCATATTTACAATAAGAATAATATATATTATATAAATACATTGAATTAATTTATTTCCATATTGAATAGTGAAAATTGAATAAAATTAAACACAATGGTTTTGGTGAAAACTTTTTATATGTGGGTAAACTAAGAAGATAATGGAGAAAATGATCTAAATACATGATTAATTAACATTTTTTAGAAAATTTAGAACATAAGGAATATAATAATTGATAATGAACTATTTTTATAGTACTTTAACGTGAATTATGTTGGAACACATTATTATTTTAAGAAATACCATGTCGGTCCTCCCACCAACTTATAAAAGGAAACCTCCTCTCCAATATTATTAAAACTTTCAAAATAATGATATTTAAAAATGACATAAAAATACCTTTTTTATTCTTATTAGACCATACTAGAGTAATTATATTGATATTATTGAAAACATAGTGAGGGTTTTCTTGTAATCCTAATGAATTTGTCCGAAAAAGTGGTAACTTTCTTAACTAAGAATATTTATTTTATTTTTTATTTACCATCGTTGAAGTATTATTAAATTATTATAATATAATTAAATGAACACATAAGATAAACTTGAACTTTTTTATGTTAATAGAATTATGAATATCTATATCCTCTTCCATCAAGTGGGAAACGAATCCATTGATCGTGTATACAGCGGACCACCACCTCGTGAACTGATGTTGATCATTTTCCATCACAAACCTCGTGAACTGATGTTGATCATTTTCCATAACCACATCTTACAGTTCCATATAATTAATGATTTAACATATTTATATGTTATTTCTGAAATTATACTATTATAAAAAATTTATTACCTTCAAACCCTTTATAAAATAATATCATCAATTTTATGTAAGACAAATTGTGAATTGTAGAACCATGGTGATGTGGTTTTCCATATGAATTTTACTTGGATGGGAATAAGGATATATTATATGAATATAAATGATTTTTTAATAAAAATATACCTCCATAATTATGATATCACATATACAATCTTACATTTAATTCCATGGGGTATATGATAAGGGTTCTAATGTGTACGACAGACTAATGCCCCACCAAGCGATTTGATTCATTTTTCAAAAACACATTACGTGGATGGTAATAAGTTTAAAATTATCTAATTTATTCAATATGTAATGAATAATAATAAAACTATAAAATAATTTATATTATTTACCTTCTTTTTATTCCATCATTCAAAAAATATGGTTACAATATTCATGCACACATACACTATTCATTATCCATGAAAAATGTAATCCATTTTCTACCTCTTTCTTTTATCAATTACAAAAAACAAATAGATAATGCATATAATTTATTTTTAGATCATGATGTGAATTATTAATATGATTAAAAAATTATTAATTTAAAATTATTGAAATTACCAAATGAAAACATATATGAATAATGAAGAAATTATCACATTAAATACTAAATTAAAAAATAATAATTAATTAGTGGGTTACAAAATACAGTAGGTAAAATATATGTTGTATGAAATATTTGAATATGGTTTTTAAATTGAGGCATAATTGAACTATACTTATTATACAACAAATTAGGACACAAATAGAGGAATTTGAATAAGTGGCATGGGTTTCTTTTCTCACTTTACATACATAAGATGTATACCATATTAACCACATATTTCATTTATATGATTTATATATTTAATTTTTGATATATTATATTAGATATATACATATATTAATGTAATTTTATGTTTCATTTAAGCGACAATTATGATTCATAATCTTCCAAAGTGTTTAGGGTTTATTTTATAATCTGATCATTATTTAAGATTGTTTATGATTAAATATATTTTAGTGGAATTATTTCATATTAATATCTCAAAACTAGTATATATTATTATACTCTCGTGAGTAATGAAATTTTAATTTAATATTATCATTTTCGTACCATAGGTCTCTATAATGATTGAGAAAATGTTTTTAAGAAAATATTTCTTTATTTCATTAATTGTATGGAAATTATTTTTAATCTAAATGCATGTTTTCAAATAAAAAATTTTTAAAAATGTTTCTAAGATTATAGAAATTATTTATTAAATAAATTTTTAACTATGTACTAATTTTTGAGAATGGTTTAAAATAAACTATCAGGTTGTATTCCAAAAAAGCCACATTTTTATTTTTCTAAAAATGTTAATGGAATGTATATTTTAACTTATAAAACATGAACCGAATTTACCCATGTCAAGCCCACTAAATTTCATAAAAATAAAATAGTAATATTCAAATGTTATTTAAAAAAAAATATTTTCAAATTTTTTTTGTTACCATTTAGATATAAAATGATTTTTAGTGTGAAAACGTTATTTTCCCCAAGAATTATTTTAATGTTTTATAGGAATTTTATATTCATAAAAACGTAAAAATTTATTTTACTTATACTTAAAAGGAGTTATATTGTAATGATACCATAGTTATTCATTGTAACGATTTTTTATGATTCGTATAACCAGGGAAATTATTAACATCATATATTTTGATTAATTTTTTTGTCAATAAAATTCCATTGAAATATTAATATTTTTATTATAATTAGAAATTAAATTTCTCATAACAACCAATATTATTGATCATGGGTATTCTTATTACCTAAAATTTATATCAATTATAAATATGATATTTTATATTGAATGTTATATAATAAATAGTGGAATTTATTTATAATTCAAATTCCTAACTCGATACATAAATTTTGTTTATACAAAATATTCATTATATTATAAATAAATCATTTGATATATGATGAATGAATTAGAAATGTAGTTATGTATGAGGTATAGTTAAATACAGACTTGTGATGAATCAATATTCTCATGAGATGACTCAGTTGGATGTCCTTATTTAAATTGGTTTATAGAGTATTCCAACATATCTGTTTAAAATATCTTGTGGATGGCCATGATGGAAAATTTAACATGATCCATAAGATGGTGAAATAAAATATTAATCATTTCCTTTATGAAGAATTAAATTATTATTATCCATCATATTTTCACATTATTATTATAAGTAAATGATTTTAATTCTCTTTTTATTGGTTAAATGGCTAGTGATTTTACCTATTTTCTTTTCCATGTTGATTATAAATTATCTATTCAGGATATTAATGTGGTGTATTAAGTTTTTTTGTTATATACCTTTCCATATTGATTATTCATTAATGATAAATCATTATTTATTCAAGATATTTTTCTATGTATTTACCCATTACCTAGTATTTGAGATCTCCCATATTTTTAATCAAATCCTAGGAATATATGTGGCGTAATGTGAATGATATGAAATGATATTATAGATGGAATAATTATATTCATTAATACAATTGGGATATAATTTTTAAATTCAAATGTAATATATGAATCACATATATATATATATAATTTACCAACATTATTAGACTATTTGGTCCTTTGGGATGCAATCATTTGTATCTAGTCTCAATGTTACGTCGTATACATAGTCTCCAGATTACTAGATTAGAGGTCTTTACACACATAAATGTATGATAGATAAGTGATTTTATACATTGAATTTATAAATTAAAATAATAGAGACTTATCCATCAACATTAGAGAAAACATAAACCACCAAATAAATCAAAAACAGATTCAGATTCAAATTTGTAGAGTAATTTTAGAAAAATGTAAAAATTAAATGAATAATTTTACATTCAATTTTATTTAAAAACTATACATTTAGATTTTCTAAAATAAAAAAATACTAAATTTAAACATTTTCAAAATATAACATGATTTACATCACGAAGAAAAGATAATAGATAAATCACTTCCATGAAAGAAAATAATTTTTATATTTTATGATAATTTTCACAGAACTATAAATTCATAATACTTAATTATAAAAGGAAACATTCCTAAATATTTGAATGATAAATTTATTTATATCATGATATATGATTTAGTCTTATGAGTGATCCATAATCAATCAAAACCTAAAGCACAACATTATTATTAATGATGAATTCCATAGTGATGGGTCCATATATGTTGTTTAATTCTCATAGAATTTCATATTTGTATTAGATAAAACATGTACTAGGGCTACATGAGATCTGAAACAACAAAATATTTGACCCCACATAGCTTTCACTATATGATGTATCAACATATAAAAAATTTCATGAGTCAAATAGTATTAATTAATGAATATTCATGCATGTTTCCACTAAAGGTTCCCATTTAGATTTATGTTATCATATAAATCTGAAATAATATTGAATATTATAGTATGAATGGAATTTTAACTTGAATGGAAAATATATTTCAATAGTAATATGTATAATAATTATCTTATAACCTTGAATGTTAAGAATTAAATAGTATTCATGAACATATTTTATCATGATTCATAGTGAAAACATAAAATAAATGAATGGTAGAAACACTCCCCCAATAAAATGTTGTTTTATGTCCTTTAGTTTGGTTACGAGAATCAAATTAATTTTCCTTGAATCCAACCTTCTTGCAAAAAAATATCATATAAAATATAAATAAATTGAATATTATATTGCCGCATTAGAGTTAAAAAAATTAATGTAAAACAAAAGGAAAACTGATTCCTTGAAACACCAATACTATAAATTACAATCTTAATAAACTAAAGCATCTAATTAAATATAAATTAATTTATGATGATGATGAAATTGTACTATTCACCACATATTAAATATAGTTATTGAAACATAATAACCATTTACAGCATAAATGTTCACACTAAATTTCATAATTAATTCACAAAATAAATATAAGATGCATTGATGTAAAAGAGATATTACCACAAAAATATACACTTTAGGAGATCATACATATTCTATCTGGACAAAAATGGAGGGTTGTCAGTTTAATGTGTTTTTAAAAATTAAAATCCAACAATCATATAATAATTTGTTTTATCAAAAGATATGAAATCATGGGATACCTCTTACAAAACTCTAGTATCAATGTAGCTTTCCACATTTTACTTAATGAGAAAAAATAAACTAGTTGGATTTACATTAGTCATTAAATATATATATATATATATATTTCTTCCTTGACTCATAATAAAAGAAAATTCCGTAATATCTTGTTCCATTGTAGAGGAAACGTGAACTCATCACAATAATAATATACCTAACAAGGATTCCATTAGATGTCTATTGCGATCGTAGTGAGATATTTGGTGGATGATGGTGGAACATTAGATATTATGTGGTTCTAATAATAAATTTACCAAAATATAAGATAATGATAATTTAATACATGTTCAATTAAAAATTTATTCATTGTTAACATCCGATATTCTATGCGATAGAGGGGAGGTCCTCCCTCTCATTTCCCACTTCTCTTCTTCAATATCATTAAATGGTATTATGCGATGTATTTTAATCACTATTTATGCTTGGATTTTACTTCTATAATCTCATTTTCCCATTTCCTCTAATGTTTCTTAGTTAATGGATATTTCTCAGTAGGGTTTGGAATAGAGTTTCACATTATAATTGAGAAATAAAACTATTACTGAGAAATATTTTCATTTGACTAATAGTGATTATCAGAGAATGTGTATTGATAAAAAATTCATTTTTATTTTTAGGTTGGTGAGTTTCCTAGTAGACTATTATATTTTCATTTATATATGTGGGTAATATTTATGGTTTTGAAAGCTATGATGGGTGTTCTAGGTGTCTCTCTATAGTCACAGGTAGGTATTAGTATTTATTTTTAGAGTTTATTTATTTACATTGGTTTATAATTTTTAAGAAGCCTCAAGATATGTTGATTATTGATATTCACATCAAGATATGAAACATAATTATGTGGTTTCATTTTCTAATAGTTTTTTAATAATGGTGTTTCCATTTATGTTACTACTAATAATTTTCAAAATATTAAAAAAAATAACAAAATTATGTTATTATATAATAAATTTGATAGTAAATAGATGGAATAAATTGTTTTATGATTTGTAATTATTTTAAAGTGTCTCATTTAGTAACATGGATACATTTTTTTTTAAACATTTAGTACATGTTTTTTTATATCATTATGTCTATACTGACTGAAAAGAAATATTCATTACAAAATTAATTATATTAATAATATTCTCAAAATCATCTTGTAAAAAATCTATTTGATAATTATGGGTTAACATGGTGGATTTTGTTATTATCCATATATTCAAGTGATCTTCCTTAATTTTTTGTTTATAAACATATTATATATTACTTATTCATTAATTAAGTTTTTTTTATGATGGAGGATTCATTATTGTTCATTTTTTCGATATATTATTAAAATGAAAATAATAAGATACATATATTCATTCATAAATTGAATGAAATGTTTTCCAATGAACAACACTTATCCATTAGATAATTTGTTTAATTATTGGTCTTATAATGGATACATCAGTTTAATTTGAAAATAACAGTTTATGAACTTGTTGTTGAAATAAATTTTATTAGGTTAATTCCTAATTAAATTGTAATTATTTCAAATTGTAAACATTATTCCTTTAGGAATAAGTATCTTGTGTGGAAAACTATGTGTGTATGAGTGGATAGTATTATTTTTGGTATTAGGGGAATTTGGTTGAATGGTTGTAGGGTTGTTATTTGAGAAAAATGTTGTGTCGAATAATTTTTTAATCCTAATTTAGGATGATTTATTTTCAATAACTCTTGATTTCATAATTCTTTCAACTGTTTGTGATATATGTACTTCATGATTATTACTATTATTGGATTGTTATTGTATAGTTTTTAAACCATTTTAGGTTTTTTCTATCATTTTAATTTATTTATTTCACATATTTCATTATTCTATTAAATTTTGTCTACTATAGTAATTTGATGTCATAGATATTTTTTTAAATATTTTTATAAATATGTTCATTTGGTGTTTAATAATTATAACAATTATGATTTCTAATGTAATCATAGTAGAAAGGTAGAGAGTAAATGATTTCATGGTGATGTAATGAATTTAATGGTGTGTGTTAATTTGGGATACCACATTATCTTCATATAGATTTTGATATTCCAAAAGCCTTTGGTCACATTCTGTATGGATTCAAAAAAATTATGGTTTTGACGGTCTCTTTTTTTATTATTGAATTGGTTTAATGAAATGTTTTATATGATCATGGGAGAATGATTAAATGTAAGTATTATTTTTTATAACATAGTCTCTGGAGTAGTTTGATGCGATATTTGATCGGTTTAACCTTTTTTAAGTTCTCATATTTCCATGTATTTTATTAAAAAAATCATCATGTACAGCTGTTGATATGGAATATAATTGGAATTGGTTTACAATCTGAAAAAATAGATAACATGTATTTTATGATATATTAAAACAATAAGTTTCTTTTTGAATTATTTACGATATTTCATCATTTGGATCGCCATTATGCATATTTTTTATTATTACTTATTATATGTAATTAGTTGATATATTCATTATATGTTGTTTTTGGAAAATTCATTCTTTATTTCTTTTTTGGATGGTAATACATCAATTTTGATATTATTTTCATATTTTTCATTCTAACATTCAATTTATGTGATGAATAATGGGATTGGTTAAAGGGTATCCTGAGTCATGATTAGATGGGAAATAATGAATTGGAATATGTTTATATGGTTTAATTTACCACTTACCATTAACTAGAGAATTTTTGGTTCATTCAAATGGGATAATAAGATGTGTCTAAATTACGTTGGAATTTTTTTGGAGGTATGGGAGTTATAATGTACTGTTTCATTATAAATCCACCTAGTTATATAGGAAAAGTTTATATTTTATTTTTGTTATAAATCCACCTAGTTGTGTGAGAGGTTTAGGTTGTTATTATTTTAGTTTAATGAACAATGCATGAAAAAATAATATGGTTAATTTTGTTATCTAACATAAAATATATATATATATAGTTAGATAGAGAATATCAATTACAAGGAAATACACACATAGATATATATATATATATATATGATTATTTACTTTTAAGAGTTTATGTCTCTTACAAATTCATATTGAGTCATTATAATCATATTATACATGTACACCTATCTAAAAATTTATTTTATTATATGGAATTGTATGAATGAGTAGGTGTGTGGATACCATTACTTGAATAGTTTATGGACATGTGTGGTGTTTGAGTAATTTTGAAATACATTAAACATATTATAGTGATGGAGGTAAAAATTAGTAAGAAAAACTATCATATACATATAAAACGATTTACTATTTTCTTATCTTAGTGTCCATGCATTTATTTTTATTTATATATGTGAATTTTTTGTGAGGATTATATACATTAATTGTGACATTTTATATTTTTTTATATCAGGACACCAAAAAATGAACTATAGTGTTCCAGTTTTTAATTGGTGGGTATGTATAATTTGTAGATAGTCCATATTATATATTTGGCAGAATATGATACAAGCCCTCAGTGCTTCCAAGAAAGGTAAATCATCCTCTAAATAAACACTTAATTTTCCATGATTTAATTATTCAATTTTAATCTAATCATGTAATGCTAATGAGGTAGATTTGGGTGTAGTCTAGTTTATCAGGTGATATAGGCTTGATGATTACAGAATGTATTATAAAGAATATGTTGGATTTTTTAAGGATTATTGATTTTACAATAGTTAAGATAGTGTCGTGTATCCTATCAATAGAAATATAGTAAACTAATGAAGGGATTTCCCGGTTTTATTTAATCACTAAGAATGAGTTAGTGATTTCTAAATATAATCAATAAGTTTATTATTTACTTTTTATTACATCAACATTATATTTTTATTAAAAAAATTATTATTTTAATTATTTATTATTTGGTTTACAATAAATGTTTATTTTTATTTATAGAAGTGGGGGTGATAAATAAAAAATTTATAGAATTAAATATAAAATTATTGATAATGTATAATTTAATAGTGGTTCAAGGATAAATTATCACTCTAATCTTCATAGCTTCTCTAATTCCTAATGTAGAGAGAATCACACTATGAAATACTATATTTTGAATCTAAGTCACTACCCATTACACAATATGTTTTCTTGTATAGAAAAAATTAAATCCATATTTTTGGTAATGTATAAAAAGAAAAAAAATATCTTATATAGATATAAATACTTAATGTAATTTACCTTTATGAGGTTAAATAACAAACCATATAAACAATTTAATTCAAAGTGAAAAAAATATAATCAAATACAAAAAATTGATGACATAAATGTAACACCAGATATTTTTATGAGAAATGTTTTGTTTTTATGTTATATAAATCATCAAAGTAATCTTTCACTACACACAACACTAACATGGCTTGCTTTAAATGCAATCACAACCTTCCTCGATAGCTTGCGTCATATGCAATACCGAGTTTCACTAAACAACGATATGCTATTAAAATATTATTAAAACTAGTCGTTAGGAATAGTATTACCCACTTTATGAATTTTTTTTAATTTTATCTTTCAAAATGGACTTCATTTGTTGTTTTGGAATATCTAAATTAGCCTAGTTTGAAATTTTGGTATTTTTCTGAAAACTTTCAATTTTTGATGAATAGTGAAAACACTTTGTTGCTATTTAAATGCCGAATTTTTATTTAAATAAATATTTATTTTATTTCAATTTATATTAGGTATAAATTGATACATAATACCTATATAAGTTCAATTTAATTCATTGTAGTCATTTTATAATAATTTTAGACTTATAAAAAGTTTATTGAACTTTTCACTGTCTTTTACCCACCTCCTAGGAGAATTTGGAAATTCACATAAAACATAATTTTACTACTTCTGTGAGTGGAATTTTGAAAATCCGAGAGACACGGTTAATATCAAGTACTAAATGTGGTTCAATTAGATGCAAATAATTTTTGGTGAATAGTAACTTTATACTTTTATTTACCACAGTTACAAGTAAATAGGGAAATTTAGGGTAAATATGATATTATTATTACCCTAAAATATGTCCCAATTCAATTGGATAAATTTAATTCGACCAAAAACAACCTTTGAAGTAAAATATGACCATTTAGGTCTACTTGGATTAGATTAGGACATTTATTATTAATTTATTTAAAGAAGGGTTAAAATAGTTAAATTCAAATTTTAATAAATAAATAATTTTTAATATTGGGTTATACATAATATAAATTCTACTATAAATATTCATTAGAAATATAAAATGATTTTCTACATAATGGTATTTTATTTATAATTTTTAGACATTAAATAATTTAATTTATGTATGACACAATGATGATGCAGTAATTATCTTATTAATGAAATATTAACATAATTGATGTTATAAATACCCAAATAAATGTAATTTGAGACTTTTTATCAATTAAAATAATTTCATAGGATAATATGACATGTTAGTATTTATTTAATTAAAAATTTTCTAACTAATCATTTTGTTATGATTTTTACAAAAATCAATTAACAAATTGTGTCAAAATTGACATAAAATTGTTTTTAATGAAAATATTATATTATTAATTGTTATTTTATACCTAAAAATCTAAGGTTCGTCCAAATAACTTATATAATGATATATATATTAATAATAAACAACATGGGGTTCTTATGGCTTGTTATAGTAAGTTTATTAACCATATATTGTAAGAAAACAAAAAGAGACGATAAAAGTTAAATTATTTAACTTAGAGTTCAATCAAATTTATAAGGCTATAATAGTAACCTAAACTTATCTAAAATCTATTTTATGAGAGGATTTTGACCCATCCCCACCTTAGTTTGGAAATAAATCAATTTGGAGCTATTACAAACCGAATATGAGTTTATAATATAATAATATTTTTAGTATTTCCTAAGGTGCCCCTCTCCTCCCTTATAAATGGGAACATCCTCCCTCTCCTCCTCACACCACATTGAGCCTTAAATCTCGTCCCAACCCTGCCAATTTCACTTTTCCACTTTTCTAGTAATATTCTACAGGTCTTGGTCTTCTTCAAAGACCATCTTTAGTGCCCTAAGAGGAGGTTAAGAAGAGGCACTTCAAAGAAGAGGTAATGTCTGTTACCGATTCATTCAACATTATTTCCTCTTCTACTTCTTCTGCTTTAGTTGTTTCATTATGAATTAATAAAATCAGTATCACTCATATACTGATATGTTATTATAAGTATTAAACAACCCAATTTCACCATCTATCCATCCTACGGAAAATGAAATCACCGCGCGTGGGTATGTACGAAATACCGTCTCCACGCCGTGGTGTAATCTATTTTGCGCCACCACCTTACTTGGATGGGTATAATGGTGTAAATAATAACTATATATGATTAATTTAATGTGATATTTATTATTAAATAGTATACGTACACTTGAATAAATTTCCATGATCATGGGAACGATATCATCGCTTGTGCGTACGTACAGCCTACTGTCTCCACGATGTGATGCAACTCGTTCTACATGATCTTCACTGCATAACGATTTTATAAATTAATTGAATGAATAAATATGATACACTAATACCATTATTGAAATGAGGTATCTATAACCTAAAAGAATAATAAGAATTTATTCAACAAAACACGCATAAGAACAAAAAAGCAATAAAAACCCGAATAACAAGTAACAATGAAATATTACTAATAAGAAGCTAATAATATGACAAAATATGCTATCATAACAATGATTATGATTCTGGAATAAGTCGATAACATTATTTAAATCATTATAGAAGAGTTTCAGACATGTATGAGGAAAATTGGACCTAAGGTAAGGGAAAATCTTGCAATCTCATTTTTATCTGAGATTGTTTATACTTCAGAATTTAGTAGGGAATATTTATCATCCACATACAAGTTTTTTCAATATGTAATATTATTTCTATCCTCCTACAATTTTTTAAATCCAATTTTACCCTTCGTTGAGATTTTAGTAAAAGATATGAAAGGAATCTTTTGTCATTTTTCATACGAGGTACTCTTTGACTTTTCCGGCCACAATACGAGAAGAATGTTTTTTTAATGTTATAAGGCCTGAATGGATTTGTAGAACACTATTTACACGAATATTCCATTACCATTTTTCAATATTATTTTTAATCAACTTTTTTTAGTTTAATATTATATGAAATTTTAATAAAGGAAAACTTTTTTGAAGTATAAAGGATATTTTCCTCAAGAATGGAGGTCAAGGGTTTTATCAAAATTATTATCCATCAATGATAATATAGGGTTCTGTTTCTATACCTATTTTTACATTTATTTGATTATGTTATGATGTAATTATTTTTAT
This sequence comes from Viscum album, assembly GCA_963277665.1. Lineage (NCBI taxonomy): Eukaryota > Viridiplantae > Streptophyta > Magnoliopsida > Santalales > Viscaceae > Viscum > Viscum album. The sequence goes on along the minus strand of OY728123.1, from coordinate 1,187,873,287 downwards.
GAAGTCCTTTTATCTTATATGATTTATGTTATGATGGCATGATGTTTAAGAATCCCATTTTTATTACATGGGTTATGCTATGATGTACGATTTATGATCTTGTGGAACACATAAGAATGGTATCATTATGAGATGGGTGGGACCTATATCTCCATCCAATGCATTGGGTAAAGATTTATATCTCATGAGATAGACATGGCTAGAACGGCAGGTTAATCCAGTTCAGTGATACAGGACTGAAACGAGGAGTGAACTTGGTTCAGAAATGGACTTTGTCCACTAAGATAGTCTTGGAAATGAGTCTTGACTACTAAGAAATGATTCTATATGATTCTGTGTGTATGACACCATGTTTCATGTTTTATCTTATGATTATTGGTATTACATTTCACTACTATGATTTATCCCATGTTATGAAATTATGATCTTTTTTGCAGGCTAAGATTTCCAAATTGTTATGTTATTATGAATATGATGTGATTGATATTTCTTTTGATTACCCTTACTGAGAATTTGAGCTCATCCTTTTGTATGTTTTCTTTCCCCTGGTCAGGAAGAAGGTTATTAAGTAAGATATGCCAAAAGGGACTCTAGATTTGATAAAATAAAGAGGAGATAGTGTAGATGATTTATGAACCAGTTGTTTATGTTTCCCAGTTTCTAAAGACACTATACATATATGGTCCTTTCATGTTTTTGTTATATGATGTAATAATTGTGCTTAAATTTTGAAGCAATAACATTTTATGTAAAGTATGGGTCGTTATAGTTGGTATCAGTGGAAAGATATAGTCAACCATTGGAAACTAGGTTGTGAAAGCCTTAGTAAGAACCCTAAAGATAAGTCTAAGCATAGAACACAATCATAGTGTTTTAGAAATGGCCATGAAAAACCTATGATAGGCCCTTATGTGTGAAATTTTATTGTTGATTATGTGGTTTTCCTATTATAATTATTGTTGCTCACACTATTATTCTTGGTTTAAGTAAATGGATAGAACCCAAAGGAAGCATGTTAATGAGGAATGCGACGGTCAATGCAATGGTTGTCCCCCTGAGCAACCAAATGTTATAGGAGCTGGAATGACAAATCTTGTAGCCATGGTCACACAACTTTCTCAAGCTATTAATCATGCAGGACTTCCAAACAAGCAAAGGATGGAGCAATATTCGGACGAATCCTTAATGAGGCAGCGTCCACCCTCATTCACCGGGTCTACTGATCCATTAGTGGCTGAACAATGGATCAATACCACTGAAAATATATTTTCAGTTCTTCAATGTTCTGAACACGATAAAGTCATCTTAGCAGTTTATCGTTTGGAAGGTGAACATGATCAATGGTGGAATCTTATCAAGAATACTAGGAAAAGGGATGAAATGTAATCCATGGAATGGGACGAGTTAAGAACTTATTTTTCAAAAAGTACTTCCCTCGTACTATTTGATCAAAGATGGAGAATGAGTTTCTTGAACTATAGCAAAAGGATGATGAATCTGTTGGTACCTACAATGAAAATTTTACAAGACTTGCAAGGTAAGCTTCTGATATTATTATCCAACCTAAGAGTAATTTCGATTGATTCTGTAGTGTCTTAAAACCAAGTCTTTGAAGGATGTTATCCATAAGGGACTTCATTTTCTACGAGCACTAGTGTAGAAAACGTTTTTTACGATGGTTATTTTTCATTTTTAAAGTCGGTTTCTAGCCGACATTAATACAGGCGACATTATAAATAACGTTATTGAAGTCGGTTATTTAAAAACCGACGTCAAAATCATAAAATCGCGATGTTTATGAAGTTCGATATTGTATAACCGACGTGATAAATAAAATGGGAAGGGTTTATCATGTCGGTTATTTAACAACCGACGTGATAAAAGGCCTGGAAAATGGTTTATCACGTCGGTTCCTAAAAAACCGACGTCATAAAAGGACAGGGAAATGGTTTATCACGTCGGTTATGAAAGAACTGACATGATAATCTGGGGGGGGGGGTTTATCACGTCGTTTATTATAGAACCGCCGTGATATACCGGGGGGCGGTTATCACTTTGGTTATTAAACAACCGACGTGATAAACTGGGGGGTGGAGCATTTATCACGTCGGTTTTTTAATAACCGGCGTGATAAACTGGGGGAGGGGGGTTTATCATGTCAGTTATTCTATAACAACCATGATAAACCGGGGTGAGGGGGGTTTATCACGTCGGTTATTATATAACCGCAGTGATAAACCAGGGGGGAGGGGAGTTTATCACGTTGGTTATTAAATAACAGACGTGATAACCCGGGGGGAGGGGGTCTATCACGTCGGTTATTAAATAACTAACGTGATAAATTATTTTTCAGGCTTTTTACCAGGTCGGTTATTAAATAACTGACGTGATAAACTATTTCCCAGGCGTTTTACAACGTCAGTTATTAAATAACCGACGTGATAAACCATTTTTAAGGCCTTTTATCACGTCGGTCATTAAGTAACTGACATGATAAACCATTTCCCAGGCCTTTTACCACATCGGTTATTAAATAACCGACGTGACAAACACAATTTTTTTTAAAAAAATTGAATGTAGTCATCTGCTGTCCACTAGAATCCAGCAGAAAAAAAATAAAGAAATCGTACCACAAAAACAGAAGCAGATCAAAATTAAGCATGTACATTGATAACATATAAAAATTACCCCCTAGACAGCCCCCACCCTCATGTATACCCCATGGACAGCCCTCCCCCAACCCGTTGGAGCCCTCACCCTCATGTATACCCCCTGGACAGCCCTCCCCCACCCCATTGGAGCTCCCACCCACATGTATACCCCTTGGACAGCCCCCCTCCCCACCCCATTGGAGCCCCCACCACACTCCTGGACTGGCCCCCGACCCCCGGACAGCCCCAAACACCCGTCGACAACCCCCCACCCGCCTGAACAGCACCCCCTCACCCCACATGACAGCCCCCACCACACCCGTGGACAACCCCCCCCCCCACCACCCTCATGTATACCCCCCACCCCTGGACAACACTCGCACACCCCTGAACGGCCTTCCCACACCCCTGGACAGCCCTGCCACCCCCTGGACAGTCCCCCCACCCCATCGGATAGCCCTCCCAGACCACTGGAGACCCCCCAACCCCACTGAACACACCCCCACACCCATGGAACCCCTCCCCCATAGACCCAAATCCATACCATAAAAACCATCATAAGTAAACCAAAACAAGAAGTAGAGAAAAATTAAACATCCACTTATATAACATTCAAAACTTACACTATCAACTTCAAAAAAAAAACTAAATCCAACCTAAAAAACTACCAAATACACAATTACAACGACAATATTCAAAATTACATTTTACATTACAATCAACTAAAATTCAACCAAACCTGTAAAATAATTTAACCACTCCAATTGTAAGTGTTTGATGTCTTCAACATTATATGGTTTAGGGTCATCAAAAAGCTACAAATGAAAAAGAATGTAGTTAACTTGTATAATTTATAAATCAAATTGAAATATTATGGCAATGTTTAAGAGGAAATCGTACCAGGTCAAAATTCACAACTGTCCCAGTTGTTATTATTTCATACATAAACCTTAATATATAATATCCACATTCGATGAGGCCTTGTTGTTCATGAAAATTCTGTTTGAATGATTGTAAATTCAATATATTATTTTTATGTAATAAATCAAAAGGTACAAATTATAAATGGATATTTACCTTCACATTTACATATTTGATCTTTGCACCTATTTTCATTGTGTTTTTTCGAAAGTAGTCCCATGCACTATTAGAAAATAATAGGAATGAAGTAAATTTAAAATTCATTTTAATATATAAAAATATTGAGAAATTGAATCTTACTTTTCCAATATATTCATAAAACTATCCCGCACATCACCATGGACAGAGAATATCCAAAAAGGGCTTTCTCCCTTGGTTAAAAAACACCTAACATCCAATGATCACTGATAAAAGGAAATTTGACGTTAGTGGTTTTTTATGTTAAAAGATAATTAACTCTTTGAGAGAAATGTTTTTCATACCTCTCTCAAAAAGGTATCATCCAACATTGGGTGATTATATTCTTTTCAAATATTTCAGCAAAATAAACCATTCTTTGTTCATCATTCAATGCACATGCTTTAGGGGAAATCAATTGAGGGTCCATGAATCCATATACTTCTGTCAGCTCATTCCTCTCACAAATTTTATAAAGATACCTAATAGAAAACATAAATAAGTATACATTTTTAATAAATATAACGCAGGGAAAAGGTTTTAAGACTTACATGGAAAAAAATTTCCCCACGTTGATGCCCAACTTATCTCCAGTAACAAGCTTCATGATATCAGTTTTTATAATACCCACTCTTATTTCACGTCCACAAACATGAGCTTCCATTGGAAAATCATAATAACCCGACAACAAATGTGAATATCTTGACAATCTGCCAAGACCATTTGAATCTGTATCTGATGTCATATCCATTTGTCTTTGTTGTTGTCTATACAGTATTTCTTTACCTTTGAAGTATTACTGTAAAAAAATTGAAAAATATATTAGTTTTCAAATGATAAAACAACTTTAATAAAAAAATAAAATAAAAGATATAACATTCATACCTCTATGGTAATGAGTCGAAGAAGTCTGGATGGCCAAATTAAAAAATGGCTGATACTCTGTCCAACTGTCACCACCTCATCTGTAGGTATTGGTACCCTAGCTGATCTATCTATAATATCCTGTACATTGACCCTCTGATTCTCTACCTCTAATTGTTGATGATGATCTGTATCTCCTATACAATATACCAAACCATATGCTACTATATGATGTTGAGAATCATCAACATACAACTCGCAATAAGTAGGAAGCTGTGGTGAAGGCGTAGGATAAAAAATGGGGTTCGCAGGCTGAGGTGGGGGAGTGGGAGCTACTGGCGGAGGTGGATGATAAATAATGAGGTCTGCAGGGGGAGGTGGAGGAGTGGGAGTTGCAGTCTGAAATTGTCTTTGCATTTCTGCAAGCATAGACTGCACCGACTCTCTAATCTTGTCCTCCATCGTCGCATTAATATTATGAACATAATCCTCCAAGGATTCTATTTTTTTTATAAACCCCATCAATGTTAGAAGTTTAAGAATGTGGAAACAGTATTCTTACTGATACACCTGCTGGATATCCTCTTACACGACCCGGATGTTCGGCCCTTCCCAATGCTGCAAATAAAATATCTTCCCTCCCAGTAGCTGTAAATGTCCCCTCTAAACTCTGATCCTCAAGAGAGTCCTGTATTAATTAATTGAACATTTCTGTAATGATTGAAATTATATAAAAAAAATAGTTAACTTAAATAAATAAAATAGATATCTTACAATCCTCTCATCTACGATTATCGATTCTTCCGAAAGATATTGCCCTTTTTTCCCTTCCGAGCTCTCTTCCTTTTTTCATGTCTAGAAGGAGGGGATGGAGGGGCCACCTCTCCAGAGCTTGAAGACTCAGCTCTTAGTTGTTGAAATTTTTCCACCATCATTTGTTCTTCTAATAATGCATACCCTCCCCGAGATAAACAATGAGGGTATACATTTTTAGATTGGATCTCCTAATGAGCTTTCCTTGTTTGTTGTAATTTAAGAATAAGAAATCATTAACAAAACATTAATAAAATCATTTATATAAGAAAGTTTATAAAAGTTTACATTTACCTTACCAAAAATGACTCTTTTCTTCTAATTTCAAAAAACTGTCTCCATGTGTCTTCATCTATAAAAGGATATATACGACATGTATTTTTATGACTCATATGACCAAAAATGAAATCAGATGAGATGGTTGATTTCAAATCCCTCCATCTCCTTCCAGCCAACGATAAGAATTTCTTCCTGGCTCCTCCAGTGTCAAGAAAATCAAATGTCATCTGATAAAGAAGAGGTTAAACATATTATATATACTAGAAACATTAAAAGAATAGTCAAACAATGAAAAAAGATCTTACCAAAATCGTCTCCCACAACTGAGAGATAATTGCTTTATCCACACTTCTCCAATCATCATACAGAATGCATACTTTGCTCTTAGCCTATGTTTCTACAAAAATCTTAAAATCTTCTACATTCGGACCTCTAGGAATATCATCATCATCAAACTCAACGACTATCCTCTGATCCTGCGTACGGGAAAGTGATAATTTTGGTAAACGTGTGCACCCACGTTTACCAAACTTTGAAATCATTGTTGTAGTAGGAGCATGCGAATGTTCATCCCCAGAGGTATGACCAGCAATATGCTCCTCTCCAGAATCATGTGGTTGATCATCTGAATGATCTGTCATTATCCTTCACATCAAAAAAACAAATGTCAGTTCACAAATATACAAATTCAAATATTTTAAAACTACTGTAATCATAAAATAGAAAAGTGTAATAAATTACATAATAGTAAACATTAGTAATATGGTAATCATGTTCAACAATGGTAAAGATGGTAAATATGGTAAATATTGTCAAGATGGTCAAGATAGTAAACATGGTAAAAATGGTAAACCTGGTAAACATGGTAAACATGGTAATGTAATTGCCAGTGAAAAAAAATAATAGATATATAATTCATGTAATGGTTATAAACTTGATAAAGTAAACTAAAAAAACATAAAACAAACAAAAACATATACTTATTTTGTTTTAAAACATGTTTTAATAAATAAAAAACATACAATATCTAACATTTATGGAAAAAATAAATGTAAACAAGAAATAAACATATGTTACCTATAATTTTAGGAAGGTACAAATGGATTGTTTTCCTAAATTCCTTCATCGTGATCATTCCTTATGGAACAAACTATGTCTTCAACATGATCATCAATATGTTCTGTTAATCTTTCCATGGATGTAGGGATCTCACATAAATCAGCATATTCATCAACTTCATCCTCACCAACATATTGTTTTTTCCCTTGTAAAACAACAGCCCACTGCATATCTGATCGATCTACTACATAGAAAATTTGTTTTGCATGTGTTTCCATTATAAAAGAATCAGATGTGTCTTCCAATCTATTCAGATTAACAAGTGTCATTCCAAATTCATCATGTCTGACATTTTTGTTACCATTAAACCTTTTACAGTTAAAAACAGGGAAATTAATTTTAATGTAATCAACAACCTGTATGTCTTCAATCACTCCATAATTTGAACTTGATACAGAAATTGGGTTTTTGTCCTTAGCACTCGAAAAATGCATTGCTTCTGCAAACACCAATACACCACTATTCTGAACTACACTTCTATTTTTCTGAGCATTCGTATGAAATGTATAACCGTTAATGTCATAACCGGACCATGTTATCACATTTAAACATGGACCACCCACTATCCATTTTAATGTCTCTGATACATCAGATCTACCAAGCAATGTCTTTTTAATCCATGACAAAAAATTTCTGTTGTGCTCATTCAAAATCCACATTTCTTTCTTCTTTGGATGAAATTGTTTCAACTCATTAATATGCAATGTGATATATGGTTGAGCATCAGCTATGTTATTCAAGATGTATGATTCTAACTTCTTCATCTGTTCAGCTGAAAATGATTTTACTTTCAAGGCGCGAATCCCCTTTCCCTCATTATTAACTCGTTCATGGAAAGATGGAGGCAAACCTATGTGTTGTGTCGCAGCCATGTAGCTCGTACAAAACTATGCTACCTCCTCAGAAATATACTTTTCAATAATGGAGGCTTTAGGTCGATATAGTTTTTTAACATACCCCTTTAATATTTTCTTATACCTTTCAAAAGGATACATCCAATGAAGATATACAGGTCTACAAATCTTTATTCTTTGAACCAAATGAATCATTAAATGCACCATTATATTAAAAAAGGTTGGAGGAAAATACATTTCCAATTGAAAAATTATAAAAATTGCATCCTTTTCCAAAATGTTCAAAGCATTCACATCAATCTCCCTGTTACAAATTGAATTGAAAAAATAACACAGCTTCATTATAGTCTTTTTGACACGAATGGGCAATATTCCATGCCATGAAACTGGTAGAATTTGTTACATCATGACGTGACAATCATGTGATTTCATACCTATCAACTTCAAGTCCTTCAATGAGACAAAAATTTTACATTAGAAGAATAACCTTGAGGCACTTTTCTATCATGAAGACACTGACAGAAGCTAATTTTCTCACTCTTCGATAATGTATGAAAAGTCGGGGGAAGAAATGTTTGTCTTCCTTTAGGAGTGGGAGCTAACTCCAAACGTATTCTCATTGATAGTAAGTCTAATCTTGCATTCAAACCATCTTATTCTTTCCTTTAATATCTAACAATGTTCTAATCAAATAATCACAGATATTCTTCTCCACGTGCATGACATCAATATTATGTTTAACTTCATGATACCTCCAATACGGTAGCTCAAAAAAATCGACCTTTTCTTCCAAATATGACTACCATTACGAGATTTCTGTGTCTTTGCTAATGTCACATCAAGGTTTTTCACCCTCTCAAAATACAGATCAGGGGATAAAGGTTTTGTAGCATTATCAAATTCTTGTGAGCCATTGAATGCCTTTTTTAGTCTTCCATAAGGGTGTTCCATAGGCAAAAACTTTCGATGACCCATGTACACTGTTTTCCTCCCATGATGCAATTGACACTATGACATCTGTTGTTCGCAAATTGGACATGCTTTATGCCCTTTAACACTGTATCCAGACAAATTTCCATACGCTGGGAAGTCATTTATAGTGAACAAAAGCACTGCATGCAGTTGAAAATATTTCATTTTATAAGAATCATATACCCTAATAGCATCATCCCATAACAGTTTCAAATCATCAATCAACGGTGACAAGTAAAAATCAATATCATTACCGGGTTGCTTTGGACCAGAGATCATTATACTGAACCTGACATATTTGTGCTTCATACAAAACTTCAGGAGAGAGGTTGTAAATTACCAATAAAACAGGCCATGAACTATGTGTGCTATTGAGGGTTCGATATGGATTCATTCCATTTGTGCACAACCCTAGTCTGAGATTTCTAATTTCATTTCCAAATGTAGAATACTGCACATTAATTTTCTTCCATTATGGACAATCATCTGGATGAAATATTTTTCCATCCCATACCCGCTCTTCAGCATGCCATCTTAACCTTTTTTCATCGTGTGAATTAGCAAATAAACTTCTGAAACGATTAATTATAGGAAGATACCAAAATACCTTTGAAGGGTGCTTTTTAATCTCTACACCAGCCTGTGATTTTTCTTTCACCTTATACCGTGATGTCCCACATTTAGGACACTCTGACAGAAATTAATATTCCTTCCTATATATAATGCAGTCATTCGGACAGGCATGTATTTTCTTGTATCCCAATCCCATCGGGCTTAATATTTTCTTGGCTTTGTAATGTGAATCTGGAATATCGTTATCTTTTGGAAGAATGTCTTTCATCAATTGTAGCAGCTCTGTAATAATTTTTTCACTCCATCCATGTTTCGCATTCAGGTTAATCAATCTTAACACCGCCGAAAAAACCGTAAAATCTGTACAACCAGGATATAATGGTTTTTCAGCATCACCATATAGATGGGAAACTGTCGGTTCTATCTCAATTTGTACTGCTACAATATCGCAAATCATTTCATCATTTCCATCGGAGTTACCATCTTGCGAATCATCATCATCAGTGACATTTCGTCCAGTTTCACCATGCCAAATCCAAGGGATGTAACTCGGATTAAAACCATGGAAAATCAGATGATCTTTTATCTCTCTACTTTTCAACTTCTTCATATTCAAAAATTTCAGGCATGGCCAGAAAAAAATGTCACTGATTGGAACATTTCATTTTGAAAATTCCAAAAAGGCATAAACACCTTCCTCGAATTCATTACTCATTCGATGTTCCGTAATCCAACTTCGACTCATTATGACATATAACAAATATAAAAAATATATATCTATTTTTAAGATAAGACAAATATATGTTTATATGAAAAAAATCATATTTTGAATGTAAGACAATTTAAAATATAAAACACATCTACGGTTATTTAAGAAAATATTCTTGAATATTATTTTTAAAACAAAATATAGTTAGATATAACAGTTTTAAATGTCATTGAATTAAAGAAAACCATGCCGCCTACATAGTTGATAGAAAATTGGAGAAAATGGAGTAAACCTGAGAATCACCCCCACCCCTCGGACAACCCCCACAACCCTCTGGACAGGCCCCCACCCCCTTTGACAGCCCCCACTCCCTGCCACCCCCTTGGACCACCCCTAGACACCCCCAACCCTCCGGACAGCCCCCCAACCCTCTAGACAGCACCCCCACCCCGCCTGGACACCACCCCCACCCCTACCCCTTCAACACACCCTGGACACCACCCAACCCTCTAGACAACCCCCACCCCCTGGACGACCCCCAAAACCCTCTGGATAGGCCCCCACCCCCGTGAACAGCCACTCACACCCACCCACCCCCCTTGGAAACCCCCCCGGACACCACCCGTTTCCACATTGTTGATATAACTTATTTTGTTTAAAATGTGAAATTATTAAAAACGTTTCATGAAATATGATGAAGATTCCAATCGTATTTCTTTTGAAAATTTTCTTACTAGAAAGGGTCTTAGTATTGGATAGAATAATAAATAAAGTGGCATAAAACAGCAATATAATCCTAAAAAATGCATATATAATCCAGCATAAATATTTGAATAAATATGTTTGTAATCAACCATCAAATCCAAAAGGTGTATGAGAGAACAAGTAGAGAAAAACTGGAAATGAGAGATCATTGTCATTGAGGGGGGATGGTGTCAAAGGAAACACAAAATCAAATGAACCGAGACCACTTTATGAAGTAATCCATGAAAAAGAAAAACCTACATCAAATAAAATCGTGAAACATCAAAAAACAAACACATACCCATTTGAAAGAGAATCTAGTAGAGTCCTATAAGACAAAATGGATGCACGATATTTCTGTGACATTTAGATTTTTTAAAGGGATATAATGATGTTAAATATATCCCAGAAGGGTGAAATTATAAGGGAGTTTAGTGTCTTCTAAAAATACAAAGTGGGTAAAAGTGAATTTGTTTCCATTAAAGAAAACAAATGGTTTATCATAGATTTATTAGACTCTATGAGGGTTAATGATAAATATTTATTTTATTATGTTCCATTATAACTCATGTGTAAATATTTATTTTAGTTCAATTAATGATTGATAAATGGTTTACATTAATGGTTTTTGTTTTCTAAAAAAATGACATCTTCAATATGGATGATTGATTCCTATTCTATGATAAGACACTCAACAAGGATGATTCACTATATATGATGATAATTTCTTTTAATTATCTAATCACATAAACATTATTGGTTATCCAACTACAAAATTGTTAGATAAACCAGAGCGTTAAATGAAATATAGGATAAAAGGAATTGATGAATCAACCATACCTCAAATTTCTTTTTGAAAATGAAATTCAAACCGGTCAAAACAGGAAATATTCCAAATCTTTCCTTAATCGTTCCATAGTCCTTCAATAAATAACCCCAAATATGATTCCAACATAGGAGGATTTTGAGTCATTAAATGCAAGGTAATATATCAAAATTTGTTTTATAAAGAAATACAAAAACAAGACACTCAAGATAAAAATGAATTTCCTGTGCCAATGATATTCAAAAATATTTAATAGGGTTCGAAATGGAAGAATCTATCCTAGTTTGAACAAAAAAATTGAAAAACATAAATATAGACTATCCGGGAAAAAAACGAACGAAATAAATTTGTGGAATGCTTACTTGAGTGTTGCGAGTTGAGATGATAGATCCGAGGAGACTAAAGATGATAAACGATGAAGCCAAAATGTGTTTAACGCAGGTCGATCGACAAACCGATTAGGGTTTACCGTGTGAGAGAGACAAGTCGGCGGACTGTTGATCGAAAAAACGTAAAATACAGTCCACGGGGCTTAAAATTTTTAAATGTTTTATAACATCAGTTATTTGAAACCCGACGTAAAAAACCACCCGTGCTTGGTTTTTTACGTTGGTTATTTTATAACCGACGTAAAACACTCGTAGATAACGAGTTTTTTAAGTCAGTTATTTTATAACTCACTTAAAAAACTAAAGTGTGGGGGGTTTTTTACGTCGGTTATTTTATAACCGACGTAAAAAACCCATAGATAACTCGTTTTTTAAATCTTTTATTTGAATACCGATGTAAAAACCCCCCACACTTTGGTTTTTTACATCAGTTATAAAATAACCGATGTAAAAAACCCCCCGCGCTTTGGTTTTTTAGGTCGGTTATAAAATAACCGACGTAAAAAACACATAGATATCACATTTTTTACATCGGTTATCAATTAACCGACATAAAAAACCCCCGTGCATTGGGTTTTTATGTCGGTTATAAAATAACCGACTTAAAAACCGAACACGCGCGATTTGTAACGTCGGTTATTAAAATAACCAGCGTTAAAAAGGTACTCAACGCATTTTTTAGGTCTGTTATTAATTAACCGATGTAAAAAACCACGTTTCACAGATTCTCACGTCGGTTATATATAACCAACGTAAAAAATGGTGACGTAAATAACGTTTTCTGCACTAGTGGAGGAAATTGTTCGTTATTATCTCAACGTTGAGATGGAGATTGGAGTAACCCATCCGTTATATATGTTTGATAAGAAGAGGAAAATAGAATTCAAATGGAAATCTAAAGAGCACACTGAAAAGAAGATGAGTTTTCCCTTATGATAAAAGTGTGGAAAGAAACATGGAGGCAGTTCTCTTAAATGGACAAGTAAATGTTTCAAATGTGGAAAAGAAGGTCATCAGGCATTTGAATGATGCAATGATGGGAAGAAGATATCTAGTGATGCAAACAAAGAAAAGGATACACAGAGTGCACCTCATACACTTCAATGTTACAAGTGCAAGGAAATGGGGCCTTTTTCCAGTCAATTCCCTAATCCAAGGGTTTTTAATGATGATCGACGTCAACAAACTCTTAAGTCTAAAGACAAAGGAAAGTCAAATTCAATTTCTATCAGCGATTTGGAGTATGAGAACAAAGTGGTGAAAGGTACACTTACCATCCACTCTAAAGTAGAAAATATTTTATTTGATTTTGGATCCACGCACTCTTTTATTTATGATGAATTTTCTAAGGGTATCATCATATTACCTCAACAATTAGATGTTCCGTAAGCTATTACAACCCCTAATGGCACAACAGTCACATCAAAAGTTTCTAATTCTTCTCTGATTGATGTTTGTGGGAAAGTGCTTCCTGCAAATCTTGTGATCCTTCCTATAGTGGAATTTGATGTCATTATTGGCATGGATTGGCATTCTTTATATGGAGCTCATATCAATTTCCAAAGAATGGAAGTCGCATTCCATATTCCAAATCAATCTATGATCATTTATCAATGAATGGATGAACATAACCTTCCAGTGGAAATTTCTTCCATCTTATGGGTCATGATTCCATTAAATGAAGGTTATTTATCTCAAATGGTTGGAGAGAAACTCACAATTAAGAATATGAACATTGTACGGGAGTTTGATGATGTCTGTCCAGAGGAATTACCGGGTCTTCCACCAAATCATGAAGTTGAGTTTTCTATAGAACTCGTACCGGGTGCATTACCTATTTCAAAGACACCTTATAGAATGGCCCCAATTGAGTTTCAAGAATTGAAGAAGCAACTCCAATAGAATCTTGGTAAGGGATTCATATTCCCTAGTGCGTCACCTTGGGGATCACTTATTCTATTTGTTAAGAAGAATGATGGATCAATGAGACTCTACATTGATTATCGAGAACTTAACAAAATCTCTATCAAGAACAAATATCCTCTCCCGTGCATTGATGACTAATTTTACCAACTACATGGAGCTCAATACATTTTCAAGATTGATCTATGTTCCGGGTATCATCAATTAAGGGTCAAAAGGGAGGATATACCAAATACGGCTTTCCGTACAAGGTATGGACACTATGAATTTATAGTGATGCCATTTGTTCTTACTAATGCCCATGTTATCACCATGGATATGATGACTAGATTTTTTAGAGACTATATTGATCAGTTTGTGTTAGTCTTTATAAACAATATTATTGTCTATTAAAAGAGAAAGGAAGAAAATAAAGATCACTTTAGAATTTTATTTAAGACGCTGAGAAAGGAGACGCTTTATGCCAAATTTACAAAGGGTGAATTTTGGCTTCAAAAAGTTTCATTTTTGGGTCACATAATCTCAAAAGAGGGGATATTAGTGGATCCAGAAAAAATAGAGGTTATCAAAAGATGGTCGAGACCAATAATGGTAACTGAGATCCGTAGTTTTCTTGGTTTGGCTGGATATTATTGACGTTTTGTGAAAGATTTTTCATGATTATCAAACCAACTCACCAGGTTGACTGGAAAAGGAGTTAAGTTCATGTGGACAGAGGAATGTGAAGAGAATTTCAAGGAATTGAAAATAAAGTTATCCAGTGAACCTGTGCTCACACTACCATATAGTAAAGAAAGGTTTGTGATCTACAGTGATGCATCCAAGAAGGGACTGGGGTGTGTTCTCATGAAAACTGATATGGTGATAGCTTATGCCTCAAAACAGTTGAAAATCCATGACCAAAATTACCCTACTCATGATTTGGAGTTAGCTATGGTAATATTTGTATTAAAGATTTGGAGTCATTATCTTTATGGTGAAAGGTGTGATATTTATATTGATCATAAAAGTTTAAAGTATATTTTCACACAAAAGGAGATGAATATGCGCCAAAAAAGATGGTTGGAGTTGATTAAGTATTATGACAGATCAATTCATTACCACCTAGGGAAAGCAAACAAGGTGGCAGACACATTAAGTCGAAAAGACCATGCTAGATTATCCATGTTGAGGATCACAAAAGATCCAATATTTATAGATTTACAAAGGATGGATCTTGGAATTATAATAGAAAGGGAAATATCTTATCTTTCTCAAATGAATGTTCAACCATCTATACATGTGAAGATTAAAGAGGCACATAAAGTAGTTGTAGAGTTAAAAAAGAAGGTGAGAAATGTTCCTGAATTAAACCTTGATTGTGATGGGATAATAAAGTTCAGGAATTCGGTTTGTGTTCCTCCCATCCCAGAATTAATGAAGGAGCTGCTGGATGAGGATCATAGTTCCTCATTCTCTATTCATCCAGGAAGCACGATGATGTATAGGGACTTGAAAGAGTACTTTTGGTGGGATGGAATGAAAAGTGATATTGCTGAATATGTCTCTTGATTCTTGGTTTTTCATCAAGTTAGAGCTGAGAGACAGAAGTCTGAGTGGATGTTACAACCATTACCCATACCTGAATGGAAATGGGAAAATATCACTGCAGACATTGTCACTGGACTTCCTAAAACATCCAAAGGAAATAATGATAACTGGTTCATAGTTGATCATCTTACAATGTATACACCCGTCATTTCTATTAGAGAGGATTTCTCTCTGGATCAGCTTTTCAGGATATATGTAAAGGAAGTGGTAAGATTGCATGTAGTACCACTTTCCATTATATCTAATCGTGAAACCGAGGTTTACCTCAATGTTCTGGAAAAGTCTTTAGCATATTCTGGAAACAGAGTTGAGCTTCAGCACTGCTTATCATCCTTATACATATGGTCAGTCTGAGAGAACAATTCAAACTGTGGAAGATATGATAAGAGCCTGCTCTATGGATTTCAAAGGAGGTTGGGATCAACACATACCTTTGGTGGAATTTTCTTATAATAATATCTTTCACTCCAGTATTCAGATGGATCTTTATGAATCTCTCCAAGGAAGGAAATGCTGAACTCCAACTTCCTAGGATGATGTTGTGGAAAGAAAGCTATTAGGACCTGATATTTTTGATGAGATGGCAGAAAAGGTCCGATCTATTCAAAAACACATAAGAGCAGCTCAGAGTCGACAAAAAAGTTATGACGAGAACCGAAGAAAAGACCTAGAGTTTGACGTGGGTGATAAAGTGTTCTTACGAATATCTCCTTGGAAGAGAGTAATGAGATTTGGAAAGAAGGGAAAGTTGAGACCTATGTATATCGTTCATTTCGAAATAATGGATTGTGTTGGGAAGGTAGCTTACCAATTGTCACTTCCACAGAATCTCTGTCATGTTCATGATGTGTTCCATGTATCTCTCCTGAGAAAGTACATACCCGATCCTTCACATGTACTCAGCTAAGAAGTTGTACTGCTGGAACAAGATCTTTCTTATGAAGAACAGACGATAGAGATTCTACATCGTAGCAAAAAAGTCCTACATAAAATGACCACTCACTTGGTGAATGTTTTATGGAGAAACCACCAATTAGAATAAGCTACATGGGATCTTGAGGATATGATGAGGGAGAGATATCCTCATCTGTTTGTTACAATGTGACGAATTTCGATGGCGAAATTCATTTTAAGGGGGGTAGAATGTAACACCCGATATTTTTATGAGAAATTTTTGTTTTTATGTTATATACATAATCAAATAAATCTTTCATGACATAAAAAACTATCGTGGCTTGCTTTACACGCAATCACAACCTTCCTTGATAGCTTGTGTCGTACGCAATACTGAGTTTCAATAAACAACGATATGCTATTAAAATATTATTAAAACTAGCCGTTATGAATAGTAATACCAACTTTTTGAAATTTTTTAAATTTTATCTTTCAAAATGGACTTAATTTTTGGTTTCGGAATATCGAAATTAGCCTAGGGTGAAATGTTTCTATTTTTCTGAAATCTTTCAATTTTTGATGAACAGTGAAAGCACTCGGTTACTATTTTAAAACAGACTTTTTATTTAAATAATTATTTATTCTATTTAAATTTATTTTAGGTCAAAATTGATACATAATACCTATAGAAGTTCAATTTAATTCATTGGAGTCATTTTATAATAATTTTAGACATATAAATATTTTATTGATCTTTTCGCCGTCTTTTACCCACCTCCTAGGAGAATTTGGAAATTCGCATAAAACTTAATTTTACAGATTTTGTGAGTGTAATTTAGAAAATAAAAGAGACACGATAAATATGAAGGTATAAAATGTGGTTCAATGAGATGAAAATAATTTTTTGTGAACTATAACTTTTTACTTTTATTTACCACGATTAAAAGTAAATATGGTAATTAAGGGTAAAAATGATATTATTATTACCATAACACACGTCCTAATTCTATTTTATAAGTTTAATTCGACCAAAAACAACCTTATAAATAACATACTACCATTTTGGTCCACCTGGATTAGATTAGGACATTTATTATTAATTTATTTAAAGAAGGGTTAAAATAGTTAAAATCAAAGTTTAATAACTAAATAATTTTTAATATAGGGTTTTACAGAAGATAAATTCGACTATAAATATTCATTATAAAGATAAGACTATTTAATACATAATGGTATTTTATTTATAATTTTTAGACATTAAATAATATAATTTATTTATGACACAATGATGATGCAGTAATTATCTTATTAATGAAATATTAACATAATTGATGTTATAAGTACACAAATAAATGTAATTTGAGACTTTTTATGAATTAAAATAATTTTATAGGTTAATGTGACATGTTATTATTGATTTAATAGACTTTTTTGGAACTATTCATTCTTTTATAATTTTTACAAAAATCAATTACCAAATAGTGTCAAAATTGACATAAAATAGTTTTTAAAACAAATATGATATTATTAATTGTTATTTTATTCCAAAAAATCTATGGTTCGTCCAAATGACTTATATAAGGTTATATAAATTATTACTAAATAACTTTGGGTTCGTTTGTCTTGTTATAGTATGTTTATTTACCATATAGTATAAGAAAACAAAAAGACACGGTAAAAGTTAAATTATTTAACATAGAGTTAAATCTAAATGATAATAATACAATAGTAACCTAAACATGTCTAAAATATATTATATGAGATTATTTCGACCCATCCCCACCTTACCTTATAAATAAATCAATTTGGAGCTATTAAAAACCGAATATGACTTTATAATAAAATAATATGTTTTGTTTTTCCTAAGGTGCCCCTCTCCTCCCTTATAAAAGGGCACCTCCTCCTTCTCCTCCTCACACCACTTTGAGCCTTAAAGCTCGGCTAACCCCTGCCATGTTTTCTTCTCCACTTCCCTAGTAATATCCTAGAGGAACTGGTCTACTTCAAAGACCATCTTTAGTGCCATAAGAGGAGGTTTAGAAGAGGAACTTCAAAGAAGAGGTAATGTCTATTACCGATTCTTTCAACTTTATTTCTTCTTCTACTTATTCTTATTTTGTTGTTTCATTATGAATTAATAACATAACTATCACTAATATACTTATATGTTATTATATGTATGAAAAAACCATATTTCACCATCTATCCATCCTACGGAAAACGAAATCACAGTGTGTCTGTACGTACGAAATACCGTCTCCATGGCGTGGTGTAATCTATTTTCCACCACAACCTTACATGGATGGGTATAATGGTGTAAATAATAACTATATATGATTATATTAAAGTTATATTGATTCTGAAATAGTATAAATATACTTCAATACAATTCCTCGATCATGGGAACGATATCATCGCTCGTGCGTACGTACGGTCTACCGTATCCACAATGTGATGCGACTCGTTCTCCTTGATCTTCATTGCATAATGATTATATAAATGTATTGAATGAATAAATATGTTACACTAATATCATTCTAGAAATGAGGTATCAATAACCTAAAATAAGAATAAAAATATATTCGACAAAACACGCATAAGAACAAAAAAGCAATAAACACCCGAATAACAAGTAACAATGAAATATTACAAATAAGAAGATAAGAATATGACCAAAATTGATATCATAACAATTAGTGAGATTCTTGAATAAGTCAATAACATTATTTAAATCATTATATAGGAATTTCGGACACGTAGGAAGAAAACCGGACCTAAGCTAAGGGAAAATCCTGCAATCTCATTTTTATCCGAGATTGTTTATACTTCAAAATTTACTAAGGAATATTTATCATCCACATACACGTTTCCTCAATATATAATATTATTTATAACCTACTACAATTTTTTAAATACAATTTTACCCTTTGGTTTGTTTTTAGTAAATGATATGAAATGAATCTTTTGTCATTTATCGTACGAGGTACATTTTGACTTTTCTGGCCAAAGTACGAGAAGAATGTTTTTTTAACTTATAGTGCCTGAATGGATTTTTAGAACATTATTTCCATGAAACACCCTTTATGAAGTTTTCAATATTATTTTTAATCAACTTCTTTTAGTTTAACATTATATGACATTTTACTAAAGGAAAATATTTTTGAAGTAGAAAGGATATTTTCCACAATAATGGAGTTCATGAATTTTATCAAAATTATTTTTCATCTATGATAATATAGGGTTCTGTTTCTATCCATATTTTTATATTGATTTGATTATGTTATGATGGAATTATTTTTATGAATTCCTTTTATCTTATATGATTTATGTTATGATGGCATGATGTTTAAGAATCCCATTTTTATTACATGGGTTATGCTATGATGTATGATTTATGAACTTGTCGTACACATACAAATGGTATCATTATGAGATGGGTGGGTCCTATATCTCCATCCAATGCATTGGGTAAAGATTTATATCTCATGGGATAGACATGGCTGGAATGGAAGTTTAATCTGGTTCAGTGATATAGGATTAAACCAAGGTGTGAACTCGGTTCAGAAAAGGACATTGTCTACTAAGATAGTCTTGGAAATGAGTCTTGACTACTAATAAATGATTCTCTATGATTATGTGTGTATTCCACAAGGTTTCATGTTTTACATTATGATTATTGGTATTACATTTCACTACTATGATTTATCCCAGGTTATGAAATTATAATCTCTTCTGCAGGTTATGATTTCCAAAATGTTATGTTCTTATGAATATGATGTGATTGATATTTCTTTTGTTTACCCTTTCTAAGAATTTGAGATCACCCTTTTGTATGTTTTCTTTCGGCAGGTCAGGAAGAAGGATATTAAGTAATATATGCCAAAAGGGACTCTAGAAATGATAAAATAAAAGGGAGATAGTGTAGATGGTTCATGAACCAGTTCTTTATGTTTCCCAGTTTCTAATGACACTATACCTATACAGTCCTTTCATGGTTTTGTTATATGTTTTATTAAGTGTGCTAAAATTTTTAAGCAATAAAAATGTATGTAAAGTACGGGTTGTTATAATAAAAATATAAATTTATAATGAAATCAGTATTTAACATGATCAAATATTCAATTAATATGAACAAATAGTAGTACTTTATGAGTGTCCTTATATATCAGTTCATTCTTTAGTCATGATTTTTTCTTTCATCTTCCAATATTTATAAATATATTACTATTAACAATTTCCCTCATTAACATCCAAAACATAATGTATCATTAAAATAATAATGTAATCCACTAATAATTTAAATAAAAATAATTTTCCATTAAGGAATTATCATGGATAAACTTCTCACATTCATTATTAATAGATGTTAAGTACATAAAACAATTTAAAAGAACATAATAAAGTGGTTGTAAATTTAAATATCTATGTTAGATCATAAGACTATAATAATTATTTTACATTTTACACATTCATATGATGTAGGTAATTGATATTATATCATTTTCTCTAATATTAACTAGAATCAATAATGAATTGAGGTCATTATCTTACATTGGTTCTCAGTAGTGAGTTAAACTAGTGATGTGGCCCTATTTGAATAATCAATATAGGTTTTTTCAGGAATTCATTGTCCACATTTGAGACCAAGTATAATGCTCTCAGATAATATATCATTTTTAGTATTCAATAACTTGTTATCTTAGTGACATTACAACAGATAAATAAGGAAATAGGGAAATAAAAAAACAAATCATGATGATGCACCTCACGTTGTCCCTGGATAATTCTGAATAAAGTGTCATCAGGTCAAAATATTTTAGAATTGTCATTTATATTATCCATTTATGTATTAATATAATGAAAAGTATTAATGATCCAAACATTTATTATTGGATATTACCTTCGTATATTTATATCATATGGTATAGAAACATAACACAACACAATAAAATATTTATAAAAGTGAATGAATGAAATAAAATATACCTCTAGAAGTTAAGGAACCTATAACGATAAAATAGATACATGATCACTGTAACTGTATTGTGAACCATCTGAATAATAAAACAAACAATTGAATAGTAACCTCACAAATTAATGTATAAATAGAATTTTTCCCTATTTTATGTGAAAAAATTATATATTTTCATATTAGTTTATGTAAGTAAATATTTTAAATATTTTTAATTAAGTGTTGGTATTTTTATAGGTCAAAAATATTTAATTGAATTTTATTTGATTAATATAAGAATTTAAAATAAAATGTATTCATAAATTTATATTTTGATGTCTTATTATTATAAGATAATTTTATAAATCCACAATTAATTTTTCAATGTGTTTGAAATGATGTTTTAATTTCAATATTTTTTATTTTCCAGGTGAATGATTATTTTAATTAATAATTATATTTCTCATATTTTGAATTTTTTTCATAAGATTGATTTCAATTTTCAATTATGCTTATCAATAAATTATTAAGGTGATTATTTTGGAATTTTTTTTAAATACTAGAATAATTTTTAAATATTAAAAGATATTAATTTATTTAATATATACTAGGTCGATTATATCTGCCACTAAGGGACACAATGCAAGGATGAATCCTGTAGAAAATTATAGGCCCAAATTCTTGAATGAGACATAGCTAATTTATAGAAAATGGGTTCAATATCACATGATTTAATTACAATATATAGACCCAATAATCATCACTATTTATTTACTAGATCAAAATAATAATTTAATGAATTAAATAATTAGAAAACATGACCCCATCCACTATAAACACCATCAATCAACTTCTTTTCCCCTAACACCTTTTAGACCACAATCCTTGACTTTATTCAACCCAATACTCATCCTAAACCAATACCTCACATCTAGGATATTTTTGTCTTAATAGAAGATGAAAAACAATCCCCTCAGGAGGTTCCCAAAAAGATGGAATCCAAAGGCAAAACCCTCTTATGTTTTCTTTCAATTTCATTTTCAGGTTCCTTTATTTTCATATATTATCCTCACATTCCATTGTCTATGTGGAATGAATTTTTTTATCTAATATATACTAGAATGTTATCATGTTTGTGGATATTTATTCATCAAAACCCTTATCCTCTCCCTTTTATTTTAAGAATAAATATATCATTTGTGAGGTGCTGATTTACAACCTTCATGGATGACATGTTTTATAGTTCAATTAAACCTTCAGGTCTAGTCAAGAAATCATTTTTATGGTTGAACTATAACATAATGTATATATATATATTATCTTATTTCATGTTCTCAAATAAAGTTTAACATGTGATAAGAATTAATAACAAAAAATGACTTTATTGTGACAAACAATCCTAAAATAAAATAAATGATTTTCATTAATAATTTATCTAATGAATCATCCTAACTCATGAAAAAATATTTCTTTATTATTATATATTTTCATTATTAGAAAATATGTTCATTTCTCTACAGCTATCCTCATTTTACATGACTTTCCTCTCACATATACAAGTGAACTCTTCATGAAAACAAGGAAACTAATGATCCTGAATGATGAAATTGAACATTGTAACCCATCAAACATGACATAAATAAACTGAATAAATTTATAATAAATATAATAAATGTATATTTGGTTTTTTTAATTATTAATTATTGAGTCTAAATTTATTATTTATTATATTATGATCATGTGCAAAATCGCTTCATACATAAGGTAAGGGATTCTACACAAACCATCATTATTCCACATGATTATTCATTCTTCCTTTTTTACCCAAATTATATTCTATTTTATTTTCATGGAAATAATATATATTATTTTAAAAACATCCAATCTAATTTATGAATATTTTTTATTTCTTTTTTCAGGGTTATACTTGTTTTTTAAAAGGTCCATACTCAATTCTTTCTAATAAGTAACCCCGATTTAAAGGAATTTTATGAATTATTACTCATTTTCAAGTGTGCCCAATAATATATTAAAATAAACCATTATATTTATAAGATCACTCATTTTATCATTAAATAATACCTTTGTTCAATTCTGGTTTTATACAATCAATTGTTCCTTTTCCATTTTAATAAATCTAGAATGTTTTCCACAGAACTGTACAAAAATGATTAATTTATAAATATTATAAAACACTTTGTTCAAATCAGTTTGACATAAAATATCATGATATATTCCAATATTACCTTATGAATATCCATCTAATATTTCAATATATCCTTTCATGGACACTAAAATTATGTTCCCATTTAATATTCCTTCAGACAGAATTATTATACCCAATTATTTCCATGGGTAACCCTTATGTTTATGATTGATTGATTATGTAAGATTATTTTTGTGGAAAACATGTTCATAAACATGTTATGTTGGGTGATCCCGTATATCACTCCAATACATTTGGTAATGTTTAGTCTCATGATACATTATGTTCAATGGTCTTGGTGGTTAGCCATGACTCATGATCTACGTACAACGGTGTTGGTGGTTAACATTGTCTCATGCTACTCTATAAGGAACAAGCCTTGAATATTGATCCTCTATGTGAAATGAGCCTAGGCACTTGAATATGTCTTATTTTATGTGGGTTACACATCAATATGAATCCATTATCTTATTATCCCATTTTATGAATCCTTATGTTTAATAATATTCAATGAATTTTTATGTCATTATGTTATTCCTTTTAACCCATGTTCTATGATTTATTTTAATATTGTATCTGTTACTTGTCATTTTAGATCATCACATTATTCATGTTATATGTAGGATATCCTATGTTTTTGAAAGGACTAAAAGGTAGTTGGGATCTCATTATAAATAATAAATATTGAAATTTTTTATTTAGTTCCACATTTCTTGTGTTATGTACCTAGTCTTCCAAGAAACTAAACTTTCCCATCCTTGTATTGAAATTTGATATTTAATTATGAAAAAAATTATGCAATGATACGTGTAATGGATAGGGTCATTATAGTGGGTATTAGAAGAAAATTATAATTATTTTTTGAGACTAGGAATAGAGCATATTGTTAAGAACTATAGTGATAAGACTACGTGTGAGAAAACATCCCTACATTTTGATTTGTATAGAGTAAGTGTTATATTTAAAAAATAAATCACTTTCAAGATACTTAATGTGGACATGGTTTTGGTATAGATGTACCTAGGTGTAACAAGTACAAAAATGTGTTCTGGGTATTGCATTGGGTAAACGTGTATAGGAAGAAGTGACTTAATACGCACAAGGATTGACAGTCCTGGTGATAAAATTTTGTAAATTCATAAACTCATTACAAACCATTATTAAAGAAAAAATACCATAAGAATATATATTAAGAAACAATTCATGGATAACCATGATTGAAACCCTGGGGATCACATGTCAATATATAAATTACCATTTTTGATTTTATCCTTTTATTTTAAATTATCCTTTTTATGCATATTAGAGATGTATTTAATCCCCCAAATTACACATTAATTTTCTTAGTTAATAGTGGGAAGTAGAAAAATGTTATGAAATAATAAATGTGATAATAAATGTGATGATTTATCTACTGATATTCCAAATATGATGAAATAGAGTGCTCAAAATTTCATGACATTACTCTCTCAATTGGATCAAGTTATGAAAAATAAAATGAATAACGTGGAACACCCCCATTTTCCAAGGTAAGATAAAGTTTCCTTTGAGTCATTCATGCCCCAAAATCCTCCCATGATTAGTGGATATTCTAATATTATCCTCACAGAATAATGGATTAACTCAATTGAAATGAAATTCTATGTCCCAATGTGTTCAAAAGAAGAGGATGTTGATATTTTAGTATATTGGTTTTATGGGGAAGCAGATCAGTGGTGGGAACTGATCAAAAATACAAACTCTAAGGACTAAATTGATTCTATTTTTTGGGAGTAATTCAAAAAAAGGTTTTTCAATTAAAAATTTCCCCTAACCCTCCATCTCAATATGGAACAAGAGTTCCTTAGAGATAAAAAGAAGGAATATGAATCTGTTGGGGCCTATGAAGAGAACTATACAAGGAATGAAGGATACGCCTCCAACATTTTCAATAACACTAAAAGCAATGTGGATAACTTATTTAGTTTATTAAAGCTGATTCAAGACCTTGCAAGTTATGAATATATTGTTTTTTGTGACATTAATGTTGAAATAGTGATAAGAGACTCTTAGTAGTATCATCTTCCTGGTGAAAGAAAGTAGTAAATAGTTTCTAATATTTTTGGACCTGTAAATAAATCCAATTATGGAATGAATACTGAATACCCCACATAAAAAAATTGTTGGATGAAGCGTCCTAGGAACTGTCTAAACAGAGCTATGAAATTTATCATATTTGAATGAATATGGCATATGGCTTAGAATTACCGAAGGGATATAAAGAATCCAACTAATGTGGAAGAATATTAGAAGGTTCTTATCAAAGATTATCCAACTGTGAGGTGTTTCAACTAAAATAAAAAATGGGAATTTTTTGAACCTATACTCTATGTCGAGGGTTGTCGAAGGGAATGAATAATAACCTCAACGGAAAAAAATGAAGCGATTAGGCTATCACTACAACTAAAATTAGGTCGGGCAATGATGTGGTGATATGTATTCCTGTTATTCATTAATGAATAGTTTCCATTCTATTTGTTTATAGATCTAAAAGTTGTTTCACATCCTTCATGTTTTGTAGAACAATTCACACACTTCCCCAAAATTTGGATGTTTAGTTATCTATGGAAATAACTAATGGGAGAGTTACTGCATCCAAAGTACATAACTCCTCGCCATTTAATTTTTTTGGATTGGTCCTTCAATAATATCTTTTTGAACATCATTAGGTATACATTGATGCTATTTTGAGGATGAATTGGAAAACATTATAAAAATCCAACATCAATTATCAAGAAAGTGAGATCACTCATCACATCCCTATGTATCCTCCAATTATTTATAATTTTACAGAGTATGTTGATTATCTATTAGAATAACCATCTCAAATGTGTATATGATGGCCTCATTTGCAAGAATATCTCACGAAAATTATTGATACAATGGAGATGATGCTTCCTGAAGACATGACCATTGTGAAGGATTAAACTAATGTATTCCTTAATGAATTTCATATCCTTCCCCATGGATGAGAAGTTGATTTCTCAATTTATCTTAATCCTTGATATCTACCTATATCAAATAAAACATATATAATGTCCACCGTTGAGGTTGAATAATTAAATAATATTTTATAGGAGTGTTTGGAAAAGGGTTTTATAGGCCTAGGTGCTTCACTACGGGGTGTGGTTGTCCTCTTTGTCAAGAAGAAGTATGGTTCAATGCGTCTATCCAGTGATTATTATGATATAAAAAACCCCTATAAAGAATAAGAATCTCATTTAACATATATATATATATGTGTGTGTTGTTAGAGAAGCTATGTGGAAGAATTTATTTATATAAGGTGAACTATTTGTCAGTATATCACTAATTAAAGGTGAAGAAGGATGATATTCCCAAGAAATCATTTCAAATAAGGTATAGACACTATAAGTTCATAGTGATGACTATTGGACTCACTAATTCTCTAGAATTTTTTGAGCATTTAATGAATAGATTATTTAATGATTTCCTTAACAAATTTTTGGTAGTATTTATCAATGATATTCTGCTATACTATAAGAGAAACGAGGAACATGAGTAGAATTAGAATAATGTTCTGCAGACAATGAGAAGGGAGTAACTATATAAAAATTATTGTAAATGTATGTTCTTATAGAAAGAAGTATTGTTATTAGGGATTGTTATCAATAATAATGGAATATATGTGGACCCTTCCAAGACAAAGGAAATCAAAGAGTGGCCTAATACAACATCTATTATAGTGGTCCATAGTTTTCGTGGCCTAGTTGGGAATTACCTACAATTTTTGAGGTGCATATAATGATTGTAAATCCCAATAAACAAGATGAAATGAATTACAGTGATGTTTTTATAGACTCTCAAATATGTGGAATATATTAAGGAGCTCAAAAATAGGCTTATCACTACACAAATACTCACACTCTAGACAAGTGGATAACACTTTGTGGTATACATCGATTCCTAACATAAAGGCCTAGGTTGTTTATAGATTCAAAATGATAAATTGATAGCATATGTATTAAGTTAGTTGATATTTCATGAGAAAAACTATCCAATGAATGACCTAAAGTTGGTAGCTGTGATCTTTGAATTGAAAATACTAATTTAGTATCTCAATGGGTAGAAGTGGGAGATATATAATTATCACACGAGTCTCAAATCTATATTCACATAAAAGGATCTCAATATGTCCCAACAATGATGGTTACATGTCATCATGGATTATGAATGCTCAATCCACTATCATATTAGTAATGAAAATAAGGTGGAATATTCTCTATGTACAAGGGATCCTACATCTTTATCAATTATGAAAATTGAAAAGGGTCCAATATTCATAGAATTATAAAGGATGGACTTGGGATTCATTAATAGGGGAACATAATCAATCCTCTTTCAAGTGATTACTCATCCATCCCTTATTGGGAAAATAAATGATTCTTAGAAAAATGATGTTGAAATTAAAAAAAGGGGAATCTATCTGAAATGGAAAATCCTACTATATAGAGATCGATGAGGATGTAGTTAAAATATTTGGGTCATGATTAACTATAACATCTAATCCGGAGATAAATTAAGTGATTCTAAATGATGAAAATATATCAACCATCACTATTCACCTGGGTAGAACAATTATGTCTTGAGATCTCTAGGAGAACATTGTGTTAAAAAATATGAAATAAGAAATCCTTGAATATACATCAATGTGACAGATATATCAACAATTTAAGGATAAAAAGAAAACGTCTGAAGGGATGATGCAACCATTACCCACACCGACATGGAAATGAGAAAAAATCACCATATACTTTGTCACTGTACATCCAAGGACATCTCAGAAAAACAATATTATATGTGTTATTGGGGATGTTCATACAATGAAAGTTTGGATTATCAAAATTCAAGAGTAATTTTTAATGGATAAACTTTCAATGATTTACATACAAGAAGTGGTAAGGATATATAGAGAAACACTATTTATTGTATCTGACTGAGATCTGATATTTACCTCTATGTTATGGAAAAGTCTTAAAAATGATCTAAGTGCTGAGTTGATCTTTAGTATGAACATCAATCATAAAAAATATGGCCAATTTGAGAAAACTATTATGACACAGCAAGACATTTTGAGAGTGTGTTATATAATCTTCAAAGGACAGTGGGGCCAACATCTTACACTCATTGAATTATCTTACAACCATAATTTTCACTCATGCATCCAAATGGAACCATATGAATCTCATTATGGTAAAATGTGTAGAAAACTGTCATGTTTTGATGAAGTTGGTGAATATAATCTGTTAGGACCTGATATGGTCTAATAAATGATGGAGAAGGTGAAAAACATTCAAAAACATATATAGTCAGCACAAATTAGGCAAAAGATCAATTCCATAAATCACTAATGAGATGAGGAGATTAAGGTTAGTGACATGGAATTTCATTTTATATCTTAAGGGAAGACGATCATGATATTTAGAAAGAAAGGGAAGCTAACTCCTGGGTACATCTTCCCCTTTGAGATCCTTCATCATGTCGGTGTTGTAGTATATCAACTAGCATTCACACAAACCATGTTTGAATTACATGGTGTATTCCATGTATCCCTCTTAATGAAGTAGATACCAAATCTTTCACTTGTACTATCTTTTGAGGTCGTACAGTTAGAGAATGATCTTTCATATAAGGATAAGATAGTGATGATCAAGGATCATATATTTAAAACTCTAATCAACATTCACAATCGTCTTCTCAAAGTACATTGTATAAACTATAAGTACGATACGTCAACATGGGAACCATATAATGTGAGGAAGTAGAAATGCCCCCACATATTTTCACCTTCGCGCGTTAAACAAATTTTCGAGCGTGAAATTTCATAGAGGGAATAATGTAATGAAACAAAGATTTATCAATGGAAATTCTATTATATAATTATTTTATATGGTATAATCTCATATGTGAACACAGATCAACCATTATAAATTATTAATGAATGAAATAAGAATCCTTTCTAGATGTTAAGGAACTTATACCGATTAAAATAGTATCTTGACCTTTAGAATACTACTGTGACCATTATGAATCTTAAAAATTCATATTAAATAGAAACCTCACTAATGAAGTCATAAATAAAACTTATACAAGTTAAAAGTGAAAATATTATATAATTATATAATAGTATATGTAAATAAATATTTGAAAAATTATTAATTTAGGGGTTTTATAGGTAATAAATAATTAATTAATTTTTTTTGATTAATTAACAATTTTAAAAGAAAATTTATTTTACATAAAATGTATTTATAAAACAATATATTGATTTCATAAGATCATAAGATAATTTTATTCAGCTGTACTTAATTTTTCAGTGAGATATAAAAGAATTTTTTGTTTTAAAATTTTTATTTTCCATGTAAATGATTATTTTAATTAAAAATTATATTTCAAATAATTATCAAATTATTTTTATAAAATGTAGATCATTTTTTAATTATACATGTTGAAAAATTGTTTTTCTGAATTTTGGGGATTTTTCTGAAATAGTTGATTTTTTGGAATAGTAAAATATTAAAATATATGGTATATATACCTTATAAGGTAAATAAACTATTTATTGATTCATATCTAATTTAAGAAAAATTGTTTCAATCTCACATGTTCTAATTAATTTTTTATTCTCAATAACCAACACCATTTCGTTTCTCAATAAAAATTACAAACTAATAGATTAAATAGAGATAAAACACACCCTCTTTTACTATATATACCACCCCTCACCACCTATTCATCTCACACCTCTCAAGACATGAGCCTTATATATATTATTTCCAATAATCTTCCCAAACCAATCCCCCACTTCCACGAGATTTTGGTCTTAAGAAATTATCAAAACAATTCCCATAAGAAGGTTCATAAACAGAAGGAATCAAGAGGTAAAACACTTTTTTGTTTTCTTTTAATTCCTTTTTCAAGTTCCTTTTATTTTATTATCTTCACCTCACATGCCATTATCCAATTGTCATGAAAAAACTATTATATCATATCTAATTTAATTTTATCATGATGATGGAATAATTATTTATCAAATCTCTTCTCATCTCTCTTTTATTTTATGAATGAAATCATTATAACAACCATGTTCTTTTATTACAAACTTAATCATGATTTATTACATAAACATCACATGATAAATCATAAAAGATCAAGATGTCGAGTGTTTATGGGGATTAGGACCATTACATTACAATTTAAAACATGAAATACAACATCTTTATTGAAATCTTCCGTTACATGACCACTACATTCCCCCATACATAGCATTTCATGGGATAACCTGGGGACATGCATAAGAGAAGGGTGACCTATAAATCACAGTAAAGGAATTAACATGGAATAACATAAGGAATACAATACATGTTAGGAAATGAACATATCAATGGAGCACAATAGAAAAATGAACATAAATGCATGATAATGCATCATAATCATAACATAGAAACGTGGCTACAACACTTAACATGAAATTAGCATGATCCAAGTCTCATTTCACATGGAGAATGATTAAACCCTCATTGCATATGAATCACAAGTAAAATTTGTTTCCCTTGAATTAGTATTAGTAAACACTCATTTCACATGAGGTATCATGATACTATTCATTACCTAGTGCATTGGAGTGCTATTAGGGCGCACCCTTCTTAAAAATTTCATTTCATGATTAAGTGTGACACATAGATCATATAACAATGACTCAGTCAACATCATAAGTTATTCCATGATTATGTAATTTTCAATAAATTCAATAAAGTACCAATACATTTTTATATGTGCATAATGCTGAATACCCTTGATAGATACATGTGTATAGTATTCACTACACAAAGATCTTTGTTTGGAAAAACACGGTTCAATTTTGGCATCATGACGATGTGAAAAATGGATTCATGACAATTGATATTGGGAGATAAAAGGGTTTCACATCATATGAACATAAAATGGAAAGTAAGGGGGTCATATAGATAAATTTTCCAATAAACATAATGGAATTTAGAATCATAATACACAATAATTACATGGATGCAAAAGTGGAGAGAGAAATCCCTCACGGAATTTCGGCATGGTAACAGGTGTACATGGTTTGAATTAATGAAATATAAAGAGGTCTCCCATTATCCAAACATAAATAGGTATGTATGGGGGAGGTGATAAATCATACACCCTCATTTTTAATTGAAAAAAGATCATAACTACTTAACAAAATTGGACAAAATGAGAAATGAAGAAATCCCTTACGTGGAAGTGCAATACCAAAATCTTGGGAGAGGCTTGAGAGAGACCTATTGTGAGCATAGGGCGCCTTGGTAGGATTAAAAAGAATGTATTGTAGGGGTAGGATGAACTAAAAGTTCTTTTAGTGAAGAGGAAGTGGGAGCTAGGGAGGGTTTATATAGGAAAAGAGAGGGAATTATTTATTATTTAGGTTTGGGTCAGCACACATTAATCTAATCAAAACCACAAAATAGACCATGGTTTTTTCCCATGTTTTTCTCTAAAGGGTAGTGGAATACAATATTTCATATGGCCAAGGTCATAACCTCTTAATATAATAGGGTTTCTTAGGTGGAGGAGAGTCAAACTCTCAAGGAAAGCAATTTAAAAAGGAAAAATATTTTATAAGCCCGGAAGGGTCCACTAACCCATTGTAAAATAAATCAAACAGACCCCAAAACACAATATTTTAACGGTAAAAAATATATTTTCCAAACATAATGTTTATATTATTTTATTAAATCACTATTGGGTCATTATGATTTCATAAAAGACATTATATATTTAAACGTAATTTTATTTTTACCGAAACATTTTACTGTCTTAAAAAATAAAAAAAAATCACCATTGGATAATTTCGACATCATAATTCCAAAAATAATTTTCATTTTTTCTAAATAATTTTCTAAATATGTGAATTTTTACTTTTAAAATAAAACCATTATTTATCCAAAATTCATGGGTTTTGACAGAAAAAGATTTCAAACCTTAACAAAAATTACAATTGTATTCATAAAATTATATGATCATTTATATTTAATAAAATTTAATTTAATAATAATAATAATATATTATATAATTTAATTCAAAAATCCATTAATTTATCAAAATATATTTCTCGGTTGAATATTAACTAAAAATACTATTTGCGATTTAAAAACTATTTTCAATGTAAAAATAATAAAATGAATGAATATTCTTTTGATGAAATCTCTGTGAGATGGTTATTTTAATAATCACAAATCATTGTTTTATTTATGATAATTTAATATTCTGTTCAATTTGTTCTAAAAATGATTATATACGTTTAAACCCTATCTACATAATGTTTATCTATGTTAATTCATGTTTTACTATTGACCTGGAAGCGTTATGGACTAAACAGACCCTTTGTGATGATTTTAGATCTCTTGACTCACCGATGAGAATGGTCACACCGATGAGAACTGTCGCACCGATGAGAACCGACACACCGATGAGAACCGTCGCACCGATAAGAATGGTTGCACCAATGGAAATGGTAAATGATGATCATGAGCTACCGATACCGATGCTGATCATGAGCTACCAATACCGATGGTGATCATGAACTACTAATGCCGATGCTGATCATGAGCTACTGATACCGATGAAGATCATGATCTACCGATACTGATGCTGATCATGAGCTACCGATATCGATGTTGATCATGATCTACCGATACCGATGCTGATCATGAGCAACTGATACCGATTAAGATTCAAAATGACTCACTGATCTCATGACTCACTGATAGTCATGAAAAACTGTTTGTATTTCTAGCAACTCTTATTTAATTCCAATAGTCATATTTGATGTTTTTATTGCAATTAATGATATTTAATGATATTTGTTGTCATGTCAGGGAACCGTAACTCTTACCTATGAAAAGGTAATCATTCATACTACCGGAGCTCATGGAATATAAGGAAGATCGAGCTGTAGTAGAAAAGAAACAAGTAGTGAGATAATTCCTTCACGCACGCACATATATGAAACGAAGAACACACGAGGAACATGAAGAACTCTCATACTCATCAAGAACAGAAGTTCAATGAAGAAGATGAAGTGTTACAAAGAAAACTTTCATATTCAAGTTGAACACTTATAGTGGAAGTGAAGGAACAAGAACTACAACACTCCGTTTCTCCTGAAAAACACCAGAGAAATACTCAGAGCTTCAACTCCATCAAACCAAGGAGTCCAGAGTTTCACTCACAACACATAGAGCACTATAAACTCATCTCTACCTGTTTCGATTCATTGTGTTTAATTCATTAACCTTTTGAGCAGTGTGTGCTTGGTATTTACAAACTAACTCCTGCACTGAACTGGAGGATACTAAATCATCACTCCAAACTTCTTACACATTACTTTATCCCACAGTGAATTGTGGAATAGGTCAAGTGTGACCTGAATAGCCTATGTGCTATTGTTTTTGTTTTCCCACGAAGAACTTTGGAAGATGTCTTAGTACCTGGATAGTCTCTATACTGTTGTTTTACCCTGATCTAGGGTGTAGATTAAATTTATATAAATTGTTTGAGAGGAAACATTCTCAGCATAATACTGAACCTCTTGGTTATATCTGCTGTGCATTCATAGATTATGTCTAAAGTATAATATATATTTTATATTCCTATTCTATTTACATTGAAATAAAAATATATTTTAACATTACTTTAATAGTTAAACATGCAAGTTTTTGTATGTACTGTAAAGCATTAGGTTAGATTCAAAAGTTAATTAATCTTCCGATTGAATTAACTAAGAATTAATCAATCTCTTGAGAACCTAACTGACCCTTTACTGTTATAAAAATTCACTACAATTTGACTTGTTTTATAAATTGGGGGATTTTAAGAGAAATATTTTCAACATAATTTTTTATTTGAACTCAATTCACCCCCTCTAGAGTATCCACTCTAACCAACATTTGGTATCAATGGTTTCTATTTTCTTTATCATGGTTTTCAAGATACTCTATTTTAAACTATGATTTTGTTTGTATCTTAAAGAACATAAATTTCTATTAGTTCTAAATTTTATCTCCTTAAATATATTTTTTAAAATATAATTATGGAAAATAGATTAGAAGGTGCTGCTTCCAACATGCCACCTTTCTTTAATGGTACAAATTATGCCCAGTGGAAGCTTAAAATGAAAATTCATTTGGAAAGTATGGGATTTGATATCTGGACTGTTATAGAATCTCAATATATGATTCCAAACACTGAGAGAACAACTTGTGATGAGCCTAGTAAAACTGCTTATAATAATAACTGTAAAGCTATGAATAGCTTGTACTGTGCTCTAGGATATGAAGAATTTAATCGCATATCTGGTTACAAATATGCTTGTGAAATTTGGGATAATTTGGGACTTTCTCATGAAGGAACAACCAATGTAAAACAAATGAGATTGAACTCCTATAATATTAAAAATGATAATTTTAAAATTATGTCTGATAAACCTATTTTTTATATATATCTCAGATTCAATGAGATTGTCAACACTATTAACTCACTTGGAAAAGTTGTTCCTGCAGAGGAGCTAATTATGAGAATACTAAGATGTATGCCAGACAAGTGGAGGGGAACATCAGTTTCAATTAGAGAATAATTTTATATTAGTGTGTTACCTGTTAAGGAGCAGATTGGTAATCTTATGATGTATAAAAAAGATCTGAAGGTGAACAAAGAAGAAGGTGATGAACCAAAAATAAAGTCAGTGGAATTTAAGTTTGCTACCTTAAAGAGAAAGGATAAGGATAAAATTCACATATCTACTAAAATCTCAACAAGTTAATGTTCTGATTTTGATAGTAATTCTGAAATGGATCAGATATCCAAGAGATTCAAGAAGTTCTATAGGAAGAAGAAATTGCTCAAAAAATAAAATTACAAAGGAAAATATGACAATAAAGGTAATTGGGAGAATGATTGGAAAAAGTCTGATAGGAGTGATGAAATTGTTTACTATGAGTGAAAAAGGAAAGGATATGTAAAATCTGATTTTGCTAAATTAACTTTCAAAAAGAAATATGAATACAAGGAAAACAAGTTAATGAAATCTATGAAAGAAACTTGGAGTGCTTCAGAAGATAGCTCAAGTGATTCTGATTCTACTCAGGATGAAAAATCACAGAAATCTAACATGTGTTTCATGACAAACACATCTGAGGTAATATTAGATACTCGTGCTTTAATTTCATATTATTATGGAGTTGAATCTGATTCTGAATCTGAAAATATGTCTACTAAAGAGTTATTTGAATACTGTAATATGCTAAAAGAAACCTGCAATGAATTTAAGGACAAGTATAAGACCTTAAAGAAACATCATGATTTGACCATCTCTGTTAAATCATCACTTGTTATAGAAAATGAAAATAATTCTCAATTACTTGAGGACAATACTGAACTGAAACTGTCTAATGAGCAATTAAGGAAGGACTTAGAAAAAATCACAAATTGAAAAGATACACTTACTCAAACACTAGGTAAGAAAACGACACCAAAATATACCACTAGAATAGGCTATCAGCCTGGACAGAGACAAATTACTATGAATAAATTTATTCCTATATCTGGAGAGAATGGTTCTAGTTCAAGTTATGAGAATTTATATTCTTAAACTTGTTAATCACATAGTTATAGATCAAATGGAATTTATTTTTCAAAATCTATTGATTCTGTAAATAATATGAAATCCATTAGACAAGTCCAGATACAGAAAGTTTTGCTTGCTAACCTGTCTGGACCCAAGAAAATCTGGGTACCAAAATCATTTTCTATTTAAACCTGTTTTGTAGGAAACATTCTTGAAAAGTTTCTTTATGAGGAAATGGTATTTGGACAGTGGATGATCAAGACACATGACAAATGAAATTTCATGCTTCAAAATCTTTATCAAAGTTGATGGAGGCCATGTCACCTTTAGTAATAATTATAAAGGAAATATCATCAGCATAGGCCAGATTGGTAACATTGATTCGATTTTAATTCCTAAAGTATTGTTTGTTGATGAAATTAAATATAATCTGTTATGTATTTCTCAGTAGTGTGATAATGTTTTCAATGCTAAATTTGTAAATGATTCATGAAATGTATTTTATTATAAAAATACTTTGGTATTTACTGCCTTGAGAAATGAAAATGTATATGCTGTGGATTTAACTTCTACAACCAAACAAAAATTTACTTGTTTAAAAGATTTTCATAATGAGTATTGGTTATGGCATAGAATATTAAGACACTGCAATATACACTCACTTGGAATACTGATTAGGAAGAACTTAGTTAGAGACTTACCAAAACATAAATTCCTATCAAACAAAGTTTGGGATCCCTGTCAAAAGGGAAAGACACATAATGTTTCTTTTATATCAAAGAACAAAGATTCAACTTCTCAACCTCTCGAGTTGGTTCACATTGACTTGTTTGGACCATCTATAGTTTCTAGTTTAAATCGGAATCACTTTGTCTATGTATTAGTAGATGACTTTTATAGATACACTTGGGTATATTTCTTAGCTCACAGGAGTGAAGCTTGTTGCCACATTATTAAATACTCCAAGTCTGTAGAATACCATAGTGGAAATAAGATTAAGACCCAGAGAAGTGATCATGGTCATGAGTTTTAATATCAGGTGTTTGAATCTTATTGCTAAAATAATGGCTATAATCACAACTTTTCTTCCCCTAGGACACCTCAGTAGAATGGTGTAGTAGAAAGGAACCCTTCAGGAAAATGCAAGAACTATGCTAACTGAATATGATCTACCTATTTATTTTTTGGCTGAAGCTATAAATACAGCTTGTTACATTATCTATAGAGTCTTGATTTGACCTGTTCTTAAGAAGACCCCTTATGATTTGTGGAATAATATGAAACCCAAAGTTAGTTATTTCATAGTTTTTTTGTTACAAAGTATTTATTATCAATATGAAAGATAATCTAGACAAATTTTCATCCAAGAGTGATGATGGAATTATTTTAGGATATTCAAATACTAGAAAAGCCTATAGAGTATTTAATAAGAGAACAAAGTGGTTTGAATAATCTGTTCACATCAAAATTGATGAAACTGATCCACATGAACCTAAACCTTCACTTGAAAATCTTGAAGAAGGTTTTTATGTTCTAAATCATAATGGAAAAGATAGTGACCCTGTTGTTATGTCAACCAGCTATGGAAATGTTCCAGAACTTTCTTCTAATGAATCCGAACCTAGAGAAGAACATGAAATTTCCAGTCCTACCTTTACAAGATCAACTAGGATTCTGAAGAATCATCCATTTGATGGTGTTGTTTGTAATCTCGATAAAGGGACACAGACTAGAGCTTCTCCAAGAAATCAGGTTGAACATAAATCTTTTCATTCACAGTTATAACCAATAAATATCAATGATGCAATCAATGATTAATTTTAGGTAGTTTATATGCAAGAAGAGTTACATCAATTTGAAAGAAACAAAGTCTGGTAATTGGTAGAAAGACCTAAGGACACCTTGACCATAAGCACTAAATGGGTTTTTAGAAACAAAGTTGATGAATCAGGGAATATAGTTAAAAACAAAGCAAGGCTAGTTGCACAAGGGTATAATCAAGAGGAAGGTATAGACTATGCAGAAACCTTTGCACATATAGCTAGATTAGAAGCCATTATAATCTTACATGCCTATGTTGTTCATCTGAATGTCAAGTTATATCAAATGGATGTCAAAAGTACTTTTCTAAATGGTTTTGTAATTGAAGATGTTTTTGTTGAACAACAATGTAGATTTACAAACCCCCATTTTTAAAATCATGTTTTTAATCATTCTAAAGCCTTGCGTGGTTCAAAGCAGGCTCCAAGACCTTGGTATGATAGACTTACAAATTTTCTTATTTATAAAGGTTTTACTAAAGGTATTTCTGAACCCACTCTCTTTATTAAAATTATTTCTAAAGATATTTTGATTCTACAAATCTATGTTGATGATATTATCTGTGGATTTTCCAAAAATTCTTTATGTACTGATTTTTAAAAGATTATGCAAAATGAATTTGAAATGAGTTTAATGGGTGAACATAAGTATTTTCATGGATTTCAAATTTTTCAAAATAAGGATGGTATTATTTTAAATCAATGTAAATATACAAATAATCTTTTAAAATGTTTTGGTTTGGATAGTAATAAGGGAAGTGACACACCTAGTAGTACCACCTGTAATTTGGATGATGATGAAACTGGGAAAACAGTTGACCAAAACAATTATAGAGGTATGATTGGAAGCTTACTTTACCTTATTACTAGTCGACCAAATATCATTTTTAGTGTTTGTATGTGTGAAATATTTCAATCCAATCCTAAAGAATCTCATTTTATTTCTGTTAAAATAATTTTAAAATATCTTAAACACACTGCAAATTTAGGTTTATTTTATCCAAAAGGACAACCCTTTGACATAATGAGTTATTAAGATGCTGACTTTGCTGGTTGAAAGTTAGATATGAAGAGAACATCTGGAACATGTCATCTTTTGGGAAAGTCCCTGGTATCTTGGTGTAGTAAAAACATAACTTTGTTGCATTATCTACTACAAAAGAAGAATACATTGTTGTTACTTGTTATTGTGCACAAATTCTTTGAATGAAACACACTTTATTGGACTATGGATATCAATTTAGACATGTTTCTATAAATTGTGATAACACTATTGCAATTAACATCTCTATAAATCATGTGTCTCACTCTAAGACCAAACACATTGATGTAAGACATCACTTTTTGAGAGATCATTATTAAAAAGATGATTTTTCTCTGGAATATATTGACTCTGAACATCAATTAGCTGATATTTTCTCCTATCCCTTAATCCCTAAAAGGATTGGATTTTTTAAACAAGATTTGGGTATGAACGATCAGTGAAACTGATATGTGAAACCAACCAGTGAAACCGATCAGTGAAACAGATCAGTGAAACCGATCAGTGAAACCGATCAGTGAAACCGATCAGTGAAACCGATCTGTGAAACTGATCCATGAAACCGATCTCTGAAACCGATCAGTGAAACAGATATGTGAAACCGATCAGTGAAACCCATATGTAAAACCGATCTCTGAAACCAATCTGTGAAACTGATCTCATCTACCGATTGAGTTGTACAGTTCGTGAAACTGTTAGTGTTTTTGAAAATGACATTGTTTTACTAATTTGTTATTATTGTTTATTATTATTATTGTAACCCTAAATGATAAAAATAATGACACATGACTATTTCTAAAGACTGTTGACCTTCCATATCCCACCAAACTTTTCTTTCTAAATCACAAATATTTCAAACCTTTCCAAACTCTCAATCCTCTAGAACCTCCAATGGAAAAGAAAAAGCATCGAAACAAGGAATCTGAAGGTTCATCTCCTGTGAAATGAGCATGAGGAGAATCGAGCATCACAACTCAAAGATCAGTAAACGTGGAGTTGGAAACTTGGGTAGTTACCGCTGAAAAGAAAGTGAGTTCCGAATGGGTGTAACCAAGAAAGTCTGCACTTTTAAAAGTTTTGGAGTTGCAAGGATGGAAAGACTGGTTCTGTGATAATTACCGAGTCTACTACCCAAATCTGGTGCATGAGTTTTATCTAAACATAAGTATTTTATTGGATAGAGTAGAAGCTGTGATATTATTTTCTATAATCAAAGGGAAAAATATTACATTTTCATCGAAGTGGTGGGATGAATGTTTAGGAGTACCTCATAATGGAAGATATGAGGATTATATTGGTAATATTCCTCCTACCAATGAATATTTTTCTTAAGAGCATGCTCTGGAGTTGCTGAATGGTAAGTCTGAATCCAGAAGAATAACGACTGCTAAATTTGATGGTGAAAGTAGAATTTTGTTTAAGTTTATTCAGAAAAAAATCTGTCACATAAAAGGTGATTTTGCTGCCGTAAAATATCAAGTTGTTTTCTTGTTATTTTTATTGCTAAATTATGAGATGATAAACATGTGTAGATATTTCACTATCTATATTGCTGATCTGGTAAAGCCATCCAAAAAGGCTACAAATCTATTATATTCTAAGAAAATAGCTGCCATGGTAATGTTCTTGGGCCACGTTGAAGATGGATATGAGTGTATCTCATCGATTAGTAGTTTCTGTATTTACAAGTATATATATAAAATGATGAAAATAAACACGAATACATGGAAGAAGGCTTGGGTTACTTATGAAGAGAAGTTTTATAACTCCTTCAATCCTACTGATCATCCTAAGAGACCAAAGGGGATGAGAGATCCCAGTTTAAAATCTGATGAAGAAGGTGTCTATTCTAATGTGTAAGAAGAGACAATAGCTTCAATGGACACTGGATAACACTCAAGTATTGCGGTTCTGGGTTAAGATTATATAGTGGAAGAGGAAGAAGAAGTGGATTTTACAAGAGTATGTGATTCTGTTAAGGCTCGATTAGTGGCTGAGTATATGGAAGTGATAGAAGACAGACCTGGTCCTTCAATTTCTAAATCCAGACCTGGTCCTTCAGTTTCACAATCTGACCTTGACAGTGTTAAATCTGAGTTTCTCCAAGTAGTTAGAGAGACAATAAAAGAGGAATTTTCTAATGATCCTCCTCCTGCTCCTTTGAATTTATCTCAGGCTGCTATGGATTCTCTAACTCAGAGAGTGGAATGTATCATTAATCCGGACCTGCGAAATACTAGTGAGATGATTGGAAGGCATATTACCTCTCAAAATCAAATGCTGAAAGATTTAAGCATTGGGTTGGTATCTCTGTCAGGTGAGTTTAGTTCAACCATCACTGGTATAATGTAAGTGTAAAGAAATTTGGTAGAACATCTAAAGAAAGATGGTTTGAAGAAGTTGAAAGATGAGATAACTCATATTGTTGCTCAGGCTAGCTCCTCCAAAGTGTCCAAGATCACTGGTTATGAAATAAATACCTTAATGGATATTATAAAAGAATAGTTAGCTACTTTTGGGAAGATTTTGGATTTGGACTCCTTGCAAAAGATGAAAGAAAATATTGATTATATTAATAAGATGGTGAAGTTGTATTCAGCTGATGCTACTAAGGCTCATAAAGCGATCAAGGAGAAATTGGATCACTATTTTCAAAAATTTATACCAAGCATGAGTTGAACCATCAGTTTAAGGTTTTGGCTGAGAATTGAGGCTTCCTCCAGTCACTCAAGCCTTTAAGGCTCAAGTTCAATAGCTGAAGGATTTTAATCATACTCTGTAGAGTTTCATGCGGAACAAGGATGAATTTTAAAAGGTTATGGAATATGGTGGTGAAGTAATTCAAGATTTTATCAATTTTCTCAATCCATATCGTCATGTGCATGCAAATGCAATTGTTCTTCCATCTACAGAGCCTCTCAGTTCATCAAATGTTTCTCCTTGATAGATTTCAGTCTCTCAAGATCTATCAAATATACAAACAGTCATTCACCAGCATCCTTCAGAAAGATCTTCTACTCCTCAGCAGGTAACCTTAGCACCCACTATGCTACCAGCTCTAGCTGTGCTACCTCATATCCCTATCTGGCCAGATCAACCATCCACCAAAGAACCATCTGGCCCATCCATTCCTCCCTCTACTAAAGGGAAATCTCCTTTTCACCCAATTAAATAGTTGTGTCTACCATTTTGATAGGGTGTCTATTTCTTGTACTTTTGACGTTCTATCTGGTTCTGGTACTCTTTTTCAGATATTTTTTTATGTGGAATCTTCTTCCTAATTATCTTAATTCTACTTTCTTTTTGATAGTACAAAAGGGGGAAAAATAATCATATCACAGTATATGTGGATATTTTGGGGAGAATATCTCAGGGTGGAGGATATAATCATATTTCACACATATATTTCAGGAAGAGACCTGTATATATAAGCTCTATATTCTATCCTTGTATATGGTCTGATGTCATGCCCTATTGACTTGTTTATCTTTATATATATATATTGTTTTTATATAGGGGGAGCATACTGAATGATAAACTATCTTCCCTCTTCGGTTATGCCATTGATTTGTGACTATCAAAAAGGGGGAGATTGTTGAACTCTCTGTGAGATGGTTATTTTAAAAATCACAAATCCTTTTTTTTATTTATGAAAATTTAATATTCTATTTAATTTTTTTTAAATATGTTTATATATGTTTAAATCATGTATACATAATTTTTATCTATGTTAATTCATGTTTTACTGTTGACCTGGAAGCGTTCTAGATTAAACAGACACATTATTAAGACTTCAGATCTCTTGACTCACCAATGAGAACAGTTGAACCGATGAGAATGGTCGCACCAATGAGAACGGTCACACCGATATGAATGGTCGCACCAATGGAAACAGTAGATGCTGATAATGATCTACTGATACCGATGCTGATCATGAGCTACCGATACCGATGCTGATCATGAGCTACCGATGCCGATGCTGATCATGCGCTACCGATGTTGATGCTGATCATGAGCAACTGATACCAATGTAGATCATGAGCTACCGATACTGACGCTTATCATGAGCTACCGATACCGATGTTGATCATGAGCTACTGATACCGATGCAGATTCATAATGACTCACCGATCTCATGACTCACCGATAGTCATGAAAAACTGTTTGAATTTCCATTAACTCTTATTTAATTCCAACGGTCATATTTGATGTTTTTAATGCAATTAATGATATTTAATAATTGTTGTTGACATGTCAGGGAACAATACCTCGTACCTATGAAAAGGTATTAATTCATATTGCTGGAGCTCGTGGAATATAAGGAAGATCGAGCTGTAGTAGAAATGAATCCAGTAGTGAGATAATTCATTCACGAACGCACATATATGAAATAAAGAACACACGAGGAACATGAAGAACTCTCATGCCCATCAAGAATAGAAGTTCAAAGAATAAGCTGAGGTGTTACAAAGAAAACATTCATATTCAAGCTGAACACTTTCACAGGAAGTGAATGAACAAGATCTACGACACTCTGTTTCTCCTGAAAAACACCAGAGAAAGACTCAGAGCATCAACTATATCAAACCAAGGAGTCCATAGTTTCACTCACAACACATAGAGCACTCTAAACTCATCTATACCTATTTAG
This sequence comes from Viscum album, assembly GCA_963277665.1. Classification (NCBI taxonomy): domain Eukaryota; kingdom Viridiplantae; phylum Streptophyta; class Magnoliopsida; order Santalales; family Viscaceae; genus Viscum; species Viscum album. The sequence goes on along the minus strand of OY728123.1, from coordinate 1,187,829,631 downwards.
CTCCATTGAGTTTCATTCATTCAACTTTTGAGCAGTTTGTGTGTTGTATTCACACACTGACTGTAACGACCCAAAGATTCATTAATGGAAATACCACTTAATCTAATTAAATCTCTCTTTATGTTTATATAAAATTCCAACTTCGTTGGTTTTATGTTACGAAATTTCACCGTTGCTAATATAGCCTTTGAATAGTGATCACGTGATTTGTATAAATATATGGCTTTAACAAATCCAATTTACTCATACAAAAAAAGCGAAGGCCTCATCAAGTAGAATTTATCCATACGAAGCCCATTTGTCGGAGCTCAGAAAAGAGGTGGCCTCATTGGGATTCTCTCTTAACCAAGCCAAAGCTGAGCTTTATCATGTTATGCTCGAACGGGACCATCTATGGGAAAAGTGGAAGTTGATAGAGATTACCACATGAGCAATGTTATCCGAGCCCCCCCAAGAGTCTGTCACCATCGCACACCTTACCCTTAGGACTTATGTGGCTGTTTTAAGGGGTTATGTAACAAATCGATAGTATTATGTTAATGTATATTATTTTTTTATATAATAATGAAAATAACTCCTTGTCATTTTTGATACATTGTAAATAGTTTTTAAGATACAAATAGTATTTTTAGTTATTATTTAATTAAGAATTAAATTTTAATAAATTAGGGAATTTTTGAATTAAGTAATATTTTAATAAAATATTATTATTAAATTAATTTTTATTAAATATAAATGATCTTATAATTTTATGAATGCATTTATAATTTTTATTAAGGTTTGAAAGCCATTTCTGTCAAAACCCATGAATTTTCGGTAAATGTGGTTTTTTATTTTAAAAGTGAAAATAAACATATTTAGAAAATTTTTTCGATAAAATAAATGTTATTTCTAGAATCAGGATGTTGAAATTATCCAACAGTGAACTTTTCATAGTTTTCTGAGACAGTCAAAGTTTTGGGTAAAAATTAAATACCGTTTAAATATATAATGTGTTTTATGACATCATAATGACCCAATAGTGATTTAATAAACTACTATAAGCTTTATGTTCGGAAAATATATGTTTTACCATTAACATAATGTGATTTTGGGTTCATTTTACTTACTTTTCCAAGCATTAATGTATCCCTCAAGACTTATTAAACACCCTGTCTTTTTAAATTGTTTTCCATGGGAGTGTGACTCACCTCCACATAAGCAACCTTATTATTTTAAGAAGTTCATACTTTGCCCTTATAAATTTTTTTTTCTCTTCCCTTTGGCAAAAACCATGGGCAAAAACCATTGGCTGGTTTGTGGTTTGGATTAATTTAATATAGGGGGTCCCAAACATAAATAATAAAGAATTCCCTCACCTTTCCTATATAAACCCACCCAAGCTCCCACTTCCTCCTCACTAAAAGCCTTTGGAGTTCGTCCAAACTCTTCCCTACTCTCTATAGAATCCTCCAAAGGTTCCCCAAGCTCCCAAGAAGCCTCTATCAAGCCTCTCTCAACCTTTGGAAGCACACTTCCATGTAAGGGTTTTTTCTCCCTTTCTCATTTTTGTCCAATTTTTCTTTATTTTGTTTTGCCTTTTAATTTAAATTATGAATTTTGGGGTATGGATTAACACATCCCTCATACTTCCCTATTTATGTTTTAATTATGGGAGACCCCTTTATCTCTCATTAAATTCCTCCCATATACACCCGTTAGTATGCCGAAATTCCGAAAGGAACTTCTCTCTCCACTATTACATTCAAGAAATACTTTTGTATCATGAATCTGAATTCCAATAAAATTACTGATACATGTATCTATATAAACTCCTTAATTTAAATTACATGTAAATATGAATAGAAACCCCTTTATCTCTCATCAACCATTTTTATGAATTCCTATGTCACGCCGTTATGCTGTCAAAATCGCACCGATTTTCTAAGCCAATGTAATTGTGTACTGAATACCATGCCCATTACTCCATCAAGGGTATTCACCTTTATGCATATTTAATTATTTGTTATAAAGTTTCATGTACAAATTCCACATTACTTTATCATGTAATAAATGATTATGTTTTATGAATCCTTGTTTTATGATCCATGTGGCACACTTATGCATGAAATGAAATGTTTAAGAAGGGTGCACCCTTATAGTGCTCCCATGCATTGCGGAAAGTATAGTATCATGATACATCATGTGAAATGAGTGTTGACTCATGATAATTCAAGTGCAATGAGGGTATAATCATGCTTCATGTGCAATGAGAGTTTACTCATGCTACATTTAGAATGATCCTTGGCTCATGCTAATTCCATGTTAAGTGTTGTTGCCACATGTTCATGTTATGATTATCATGCTTTATCATGCCTTTATGTTCATGTTTCTCTTGTGCTCTATTTACATGCCTAATTTCTGACATGTATTGTAGTGCTCATGTTATTCCATGTCTATTCCCTTACTGGGATTTATAAGTCACCCTTTTCTTATGCATGTCCTCAGGTTATCCCATGCAATGATAAGTACGAGGGAATGTAGTGGTCATGTAAAAGATTTTTTCAATAAAGTTGTTGTATTTCATGTTTTAAGTTTTTATGTAATGATCCTAAGACCCAAAGACACTAATCCTCTCAATCTTCTTTGTTTCATCAAGTGAAGTTTTATGTAATAAATCATGTTTATGTTTGTAATAAAAGAAGAGTTGTCATAGTTGGTATGAGAGGATAGGTTTAGTTATTTTTTGGGATTAGGATTAGAAAAACCTAGTAAAGACATAGATACAAGACTAATTATAAAAAAGACATCCCTAAGTTTTGGTGAGTATTGAGTAAGTGGGTTATCAATAAAATACTTCCCTGTCTGGATACGAGCAGGTAGAGGCGGCTCTGGCACATATGTATCCTAGGGTAAAACCCGAAAACACTACATTGAGCTAGACTCGAACAGGAACTGGTGCACGACAACGAGCCTTTCTACACTCTAGGTTACGACACTCCTGGGGGATATGATTTGGTAAATTCACAATCTTAGTATGAATCCTTATTAAGGGAATAAAAAGACCCCTAAGAATATATGTTAGAAAGTATATCATGAAAAGCCAACCCTATAGACTCATGAGTTAAGGAAATAAAATTTATTTTTAAGTCATAAACTTTTTTCTTTGGATTAACCTGTATGTGTTACCCCTGAATTTTCTTTTATTCCAGCCAATGGCTGGTAATAGGCGGACTCGGTCAAAAAACTGATGTAAAGATCAGGGTGATGACTGTACTAATGAGATTCCCAATCCAATGGGAGTGGGAATCGCGAACTTTGTCACACTTCTCTCTCGCCTAACTCATGTTTTGAATAGAAACACAGGAGAAGAGGAACGTTCAACCCCCCCTAGGAAAGATGAAGTCACTATCGAGAGCTTCATGAGACAAAGGCCTCCTACTTTTAGTGGATCATCTGATACCACGATCGGTGAACAATGGATCAACTCCATTGAAAAGATTTTCCACATCCTTCAATGTTCCGAACAAGAGAAGGTTCTCCTAGAGGCTAACTGTATGGAGGGTGAAGCTAATCAATGGTGGATGTTGATCAAAAATACGAAGCCCGAGGAGGAGATCAAGGATTTGGAATGGAAGTATTTCCGGAAGATGTTTTTCGATAAATATTTTCCGCCCACCCTCCGGATTAAGATTGAGAGGGACTTCCTTTCCCTCAAGCAAAAAGAAGAATAATCTGTTGGAGCGTATAAGGAAAAAATTCACAAGGCTTGAACGATACGCTTCTGGCTTTGTCGTTACCCCTGAATGCAAAGTTGACTGCTTATTTGGTGGGCTGAAGCCTAGCCTACGGAAAGCATTAGCGATCCGTGACTTTCATAGCTATGAGGAAATTGTCCGATTTCTCCTCAAGGTCGAAATGGATATTGGGGAATCACATGGGTATCATGGGGACAATACGCATAAGTTGTAATTCAATGCTGGTGGTCCAAGGGATAAATCCAATGGTGCTAAGAAGATCCAGCACCCCACTTGTCAATAGTGTGGAAAGAAGCACCCTGAAAATTGCCTTAAGGGGATGACGAAATGCTTCATGTGTGGAAGAGAAGGGCACCTAGCTATTAACTGTCAGCAAGAAAGACCCGCAGCTGCGACAGAAGAGAAGAACACTCTGTTTGAACCTCAACGTGTTGTTCAATGCTACAAATGGAATGAACCATGGCATTTTGCAAATCAGTGCCCTAATCCAAGGGTTTTCGGAGGCAACCAACCACCTCCAAGGCAGAAAGGAAGAGCTTTTTCCATAACTTCTGCCGAAGTGAACCCTGACAATGAATTGGTGACAAGTACGCTAGTTATTCATTCACGAATATCAAACGTACTTTTTGATTCAGGTTCTATGCATTCTTTTATATCTCTAACATTTATTAGAACAATCCCAGCACCACCACAAATCCTGGAAGTGAAGATGTCGGTGAGTACGACAAATGGGGAAATCATTGCATCCCATGAATGTAAGTCCTCCCATGTTATAATATGTGGATTTAATTTCCGGGAGAACCTCGTCATACTCCCTCAGGTGGAATTTGATGAAATTCCTGGCATGTATTGGCTTTCCTTATATAGATCCAACATAAATTGTCAGGATAGGGAAATCACACTCCATATGGAGAATCGACCCCCTATTCATTACATGTTTAAGGAGGAAGATGAATCTCCTTTAGATCCATCATCTCAAGCATGGATATTACTGCCCTATGAGAACGCGTATCTAGCTTCGATGATTGAGTCCAATGAAGAAACCATCCTTGAAGAAATGCCTATTGTGAGAGAATTCGCAGAAGTTTTTTCTGAGGAACTGTCTGGTCTTCCTCCTAGAAGAGATGTTGAATTTTCAATTGAACTTATACCCAGGGCATTACCAATATCCAAGACCCTATATAGAATGTCTTTTGTAGAGCTTGATGATCTGAAGAAACAACTACAAGAGAATCTAGATAAGGGGTATATACACCCAAGTGCTTCACCATGGGGTGCACCAGTCCTCTTTGTTAAGAAGAAGGATGGGTCAATGCACCTTTTCATCGATTATCGTGAGCTCAAAAAAATCATGATAAAGAACAAGTATCCTCTCCCACGAATTTATGACTTGTTCGATAAGTTTCATGGAGCACAATACTTCTCCATGGTGGACTTTCGGTCGGGATATTATCAAGTAAGGGTGAAGAAGGAAGATATCCCCAAGACTGCTTTTCGCACAAGATACAGGCACTATGAATTCATAGTAATGCCTTTCAGACTCACCAATGCTCTAGAAATCTTCATGGACATAATGAATAGAGTCTTTAGAGATTACCTCGACAAATTTTTGGTAGTCTGTATAGAGGATATTCTAATATACTCCAAAACTAATGAGGATAATGAGCAGCATTTAAGAACTGTACTAAAGACTTTGCGCAAGGAGAAGCTCTATGAAAAGTACAGAAAGTGGGAGTTCTGGTTGAAGGATGTCTCGTTATTGGGCCATATCATCACAAGAAATTGGATATATGTGGATCCATCTAAAAAATATTCAATCGAATGATGGCCGAGGCCAACATCAGTAACAGATATCCGTAGCTTCTTGGGGTTAGCTGGTTATTATCGACGATTTGTGAGGAATTATCACGATTTTACAACCCTCTTACCAAGATAACTCAGAAGGGAGTAAAGTTTCTTGGAGTGATTAATGCGAAGAAAGCATCAAGGAGTTGAAAAGGAGGCTTATCACTGCGCCCATGATCTCTTTACCCACATGTGGGGAACTTTTTGTGAAATTTAGTGATGCTTCGAAGAAGGGATTAGGCTGTGTGCTGATGCAAAATGATTAAGTGATATCCTATGACTCAAGGAAGTTGAAAATCCATGAGCGAAACTATCCAACGCATGATCTGGAGTTAGCGGCGGAGATCTTTTCCATGAAAATATGGCGGCATTATCTCTATGGGGAGAATTGTGAGATATATACTGACCACAAGAGTCTTAAATATATAATCACACAGAAAGTGTATAATATGAGCTAGAGAATATGGATAGAGCTCATCAAGGATTATGACTGTTCAATCCATTACCACCCTGGGAAAGAAAACAATGTGGCAGATGCCCTAAGTAGAAAGGACCCAGCGATTCTCTCAATGATGAGAATTGAGAAGGATCCAATCTTCTTATACTTGATGAAGATGGAAATGGGAATCAGAAAAAAGCGAACATCAACAATACTTTCACAAATTATTGCTCATCCGACTCATTTATAAAGGTTAAAGGATGCTCAAAAGGATGATGTGGTAATTCAGGAAAAAGTGGATCCTATCGAAAAAGGGAAATCCTCAGTGTTTAATGTTAATGAATAAGGAATTGTGCAGTTTGGGAAAAGACTATGTGTTCCATCAATTCCTGAGCTGAAGAAGGAACTTTTGGATGATGCACATAGTTCAAATTTCTCAATTCACCTAGGGAGCACAATGATGTGTCGAGATCTCCGAGAAAACGTTTGGTGGGATAATAAGAAGAAGGAGATCACTGAATATACATAAAAGTGCCTAGTGTGTCAGCAAGTGAAGGCAGATAGGTAGAATTCTATGGGGATGAAGCAACCATTTCCCATACTAGAATGGAAATGTATGAAAATCACCATGGACATTGTCACTGGACTTCCAAGGACATCCAAAGGCAAGAATGCAATCTAGGTTGTTGGGGATCATCTTACAAAGGTTGCACACTTCATTGCTATTCGGGAGGATTTATCTTTGGATCAACTGGCACAGATATATATCAGGGAAGTGGTAAGGTTGCATGGAGTACCACTATCTATTGTGTCAGACTGAGATCCAAGATTCACCTCTATGTTTTGGAAGAGTCTTCAACATGCTCTGAATACTGAACTGAACTTTAGTGCGGCTTATCATCCTCAAAGTGAAGGAAAATCCGAGCTGACTATCCAAACACTTGAGGACATGTTTAGAGTGGTCTCAATGTACATTAAAGGAAGATGGGATCAACATCTTCCTCTGGTTGAGTTCTCTTATAATAATAGTTTCCACTCGAGCATCCAAATGGCACCATATGAAGCCCTCAATGAAAAAAGGTGCAGAACACCAGCATGTTGGGATGAGGTCCGTGAATGTAAGATACTTGGACTAGAAATGGTCGAGGAAATGGTGGAGAAGGTGAAAAACATTCAACAACATATCAAGGTAGCTCAGAGTTGATAGAAGAGTTATGCAGATAATTGTCGACAAGACCTTGAGTTTAAAGTTGGAGACATGGTGTTTCTACGCATATCTCCGTGGAAGAAGGTCATGAGGTTTGGAAAGAAAGGGAAGATAAGTCCAAGGTACATCGTCCCCTTTGAGATTCTTGATCATGTCGGGGATGTGGCCTATCGACTAGCACTTCCACCTACCATGGCCAAAGTACATGATGTCTTTCTTGTATCCCTGTTAAGGAAGTACATACCGGACCCTTCACATGTACTCTCTTCTGAGGTGGTAAAACTGGAAGCTGATCATTTTTATGAGGAGCGACTAGTGAAGATCATAGATCTTATAGAAAAATTTCTATGAAATAATATAATGCCCCACATCAAGGTGTTGTGGAGAAACCACATGTTTGAAGAAGCGACTTGGGAATCAGAGGAAATGATGAAGATGAGTTACCCACATCTGTTTTGGTGTGGGAAAATGAAAATTTCGAGGGTGAAATTTCATAAGGGGGAATATTGTAACGACCGAAAGTTTCATTAATGGAAATCCCACTTGATCTAATTAAATATCTCTTTATGTTTATATAATATGTCAACTTCATTGGTTTTATGTTATGAATTTTGACCGTTGCTAATATAGTCGTTGAATAGTGATCACATGATTAGTATAAATATAGGGCTTTAACAAATCCAATTTACTCAGACCAAAGAAGCGATGGCCTCATCCAGTAGAATTGCTCCATATGAAGCCCATTTTTCAGAGCTCGGAAAATAGGTGGCGTCTTTTGGCTTCGCTCTTGACCAAGCACAAGCTGATCTTCGTCATGTCAAGCTCAAACGGGACCATCTATGATAAAAGTGGAAGTTTATAGATATTACCACACGAACGATGTTATCTAAGCCCCCCCCCCAATGTATGTCACCATCGCACACCTTAGCCTTAGTTCTTATGCTGCTGTTTTAAGGGGTTATGTAACAAATCTATAGTACTATGTTCATGTATATTATTTTTTTTATATAATAATGAAAATACCTTTTATTCATTTTTGATACATTGTAAATAGTTTTTAAAGTACAAATAGTGTTTTTAGTTATTATTTAATTAAGAATTTTATTTTATTAAATTAAGGATTTTTGAATTAAATATTATTTTAATAAAATATTATCATTAAATTAGTTTTTATTAAATATAAATGATCTTATAATTTTATGAATGCAATTATAATTTTTATTATGGTTTGAAAGCCATTTTTGTCAAAACCCGTAAATTTTTTATAAATGTCAGTTTTTCTTTTATAAGTGAAAATTAACATATTTAGAAAATTATTTAGATAAAATAAATTTTATTTCCGGAATCAGGATGTCGAAATTATCAAATGCTGAACTTTTCATATTTTTCTGAGACAGTCAAATTTTTGGGTAAAAATTAAATACCATTTAAATATATAATGTGTTTTATGACATCATAATGACCCAATAGTGATGTAATAAAATACTATAAGCATTATGTTCGGAAAATATATGTTTTAACATTAAAATAATTTGATTTTGGCTTTTTTTGGCTTACTTTTCAATGCATTAATGGATCCCCCAGGACTTATTAAACACCTTGTATTTTTAAATTGTTTTCCATGGGAGTGTGACTCACCTCTACATAAGCAAACTTATTATTTTAAGAATTTCGTACTTTGGCCTTATAAAATATTGTTTTCCTCTTCCCTTTACCCAAAACCATGGGCAAAAACCATGGGATGGTTTGTGGTTTGGATTAATTTAATATAAGGGGTCCCAAACATAACTAATAAAGAATTACCTCACCTTTCCTATATAAACCCACCCAAGCTCCCACTTCCACCTCACTCAAAGCCTTTGTAGTTCATCCAACCTCTTCCCTACTCTCTCTAGAATCCTCTCAAGGTGCCCCAAGCTCCCAAAAAGCCTCTCTCAAGCCTCTCTCAAGCCTTTTGAAACACACTTACAAGTAAGGGTTTTTTCTTCCTTTCTCATTTTTGTCCAATTTTTCATTAAGTTGTTTTGCCTTTTAATTTCAATTATGAATGTTGGGGTATGGTTTCATACCTCCCTTAAACTACTATATTTATGTTTGAATGATGGGATAACCCTTTCAATCTAATTAAATGCCTCCCATGTACACCTGTTACTATGGCGAAATTCCGAAAGGAACTTCTCTCTCCTCTTTTACATTCAAGCAATACTTTTGTATCCTGAATCTAAATTACATTACAATTTCTGGAAAATGTATCTGTATAACCTCCTTACTGTCCATTACATGTAAATATGACGAGAAACCCCTTTCTCTCTCATCAACCATTTTTATTAATTCTTATGTCACGTCGTTATGCTACCGAAATCGCACCGATTTTCTAAGCCAATGTCATTGTGTAGTGAATACCATGCCCATTCCTCCATCAAGGGTATTCACCTTTATTCCCATTTACTTATTGATTATAATGTTTCATCTAAAAATTCCACATTCATTTATCATGGAATAAATTATAATGTTTTATGAATCCATTTTTTATGATCCAGGTGGCACACTTATGCATGATATGAAATGTTTTAGAAGGGTGCTCCCTTATAGCGCTCCAATGCATTGGGTAAAGTATAGTATCATGATAAATCATGTGCAATGAGTGTTGAATCATGATAATTCAAGTTCAATGAGGGTTTACTCGTGATTCATGTGCAATGTGGGTTTACTCATGCTCCATTTGCAATGAGCCTTTGCTCATTCTAATTCCATGTTAAGTGTTGTTGCCACATTTCCATGTTATAATTATCATGAATTATCATGCCTTTATGTTCATGTTTATCTTGTGCTCTATTGATATGCCTAATTTCTAAAATGTTTTTTACTCCTCATGTTATTCCATGCGTATTCCCTTACTGGGCTTTATTACTCAGCCTTTTCTTATGCATGTCCTCAGGTTATCCCATGCAATGATAAGTACGAGGTAATGTAGTGGTCATGTAATGGATGTTTTCAATAAATATGTTGTATTTCATGTTTTCAGTTTTTATGTAATGATCCTATACCCCAAAGACACTAAACCACTTTATCTTCATTGTTTTATCAAGTGATGTTTTATATAATAAATCATGCTTAAGTTTGTAATAAAACCAGGGTTGTCATACTGACTCCTGGACTGAACTGAAGGATACTAAATCCTCACTCCAAACTTCATACACCTTACGATATCCCATTGTGAATTGTGGGAGAGGTCAAGTGTGACCTGTATAGCCTCTATGATATTTTTTTTATTCTTCCACGAAGAACTGTGGTAGAGGTGTTAGTACCTGGATAGTTTTTGTACTGTTGTTTTACCCTGATCCAGGGTGTGGATCAAATTTATATAAACTGTTTGTGAAGACTATGTCTCGGCTTGAGACTGATTCTCTTGGTTATATCTGCTGTGAATTCTTAGATTAAGTCTAAATTATAATATATATTTTATATTTCACTACTATTTACGTTGAAATACAAATCTATTTTAATGATACCTTTATAGTAAAACTATCAAGTATTTGTATGTACTGTAAAACATTAGGTTAGATTCACAAGTTAATTAATATTTAGATTGAATTAACTATGAACTTATCAATCTCTTGATATCCTAACTGACCCTTTACTATAATAAAAATTCACTGCAGTCTTGTTTTATAAATTGGGGGATTTTAAGAGAAATCTTTTAAACCAAATTTTTTTATTGGAACTCAATTCACCCCCCTCTTGAGTATCCACTTCGACCAACATAATTATTATACACAAAATAATGCAAATAATCTTAGTGCTATGGTCTTATTAAAAATACCTTTATAACACCCGCATAAGTCCTTAGGGTATGGTGGCGATGGTGACAAACTCTCGAGGTGGCTCGGATAAAATTGCTCGAGTGGTAATATCATTCAACTTCAACATCTCTCATAAGTGGAACTGGTCAAGGTTAACGTATTCAAACTCTTATTGGGATTGATCAAGAGATAATTCCAATAATTATACCACCTTTCTGAGCTCTGAAAAATGGGCTTCATGTGGGTAAAGTCTATTTGATGAGGTCATCACTTCATTTGTCTGAGTAAATTGGATTTGTAAAAGGCCTATATTTATACTAATCATGTGATCACTGTTCAATGGCTATATTAGTAACAATTATACTTTATAATGATATTTTAATATCTAGAAACATAAAAACCATGAAGTTCACATTTTATATATCCATAATAATGCATTAAATTTGATCAATAATAATTTCTATTAATTAATGTTTGGTTCAACACAATCCCCCCCCCCCCGAAGAAATTTCTCCCTCAAATTTTTTTCCCCACACTAAAATAGATTTTGGAAACTCTTCTTCGTCATTTCCTCTGATTACCATATCGCTTCTTCAAACATGTTTTTTCACCACAACACCTTAACGAGGGGAATTTTCTTATTTCGTAGAACTTTTTCTCTATGATCTAAGATCTTCACTGGTTGCTCCTCATAAGAAAGATCATCCTCTTGATGTACTACCTCGGAAGAGAGTATATGTGAAGTTTCTGATATGTATTTCCTTAAGAGGGATACATGAAAGACATCATGTACTTTGGCCATGGTAGGAGGAAGTGCTAGTCAATAGGCCACATCCCTATCATTGTGAAGAATCTCGATGGGACCGATGTTCCTAGGACTTAAATTCCCTTTCATTCCAAACCTCATGCCTTATTCCATGGAAATATGCATAGAAATACCATGTCTCCAACTCTAAACTCATGGTCACATCGACTATTATCTGCATAACTCTTCTTTTAACTCTGGCTTGCCTTGATATACAACTGAATGGTTTTCACCTTCTCTGCCATTTCTTTGACCATTTCTGGTCCATGAAGCTTATTACCAACAACTTCATCCCAATATGATGGTGTTCTGAAACTCTTCCCATACATGGCTCTATAGGGATCCTTTGGATTCTCGAGTGGAAACTATAATTGTAGGATAATTCAACCAGTGGAAGATGTTAGTCTCACCCTCCAATAAAGACTATAGAACACAATCTTAACATATCCTCCAGTGTCTAAATAGTTCGCTGATATTGGCCATCAATTTGAGGATGATAGGCCATACTGATGTTGAGTTCAATATCCAGAGCATGTTGACGACTCTTCCAAAATAGAGAGGTTAATCATGGATATCGATCAGATACAATTGATAGTGGTACTCCGTGTATCCATACTACTTCTCTGATATATATTCATGCTTGTCAATCCAATGAGAAATCCTACCAAATTTAAATGAATTGTGTAGACTTTGTAAGACTATCCACAACAACCCATCTTTAATTGTAGCCTTTTGATTTCTCTGGATGTCCAGTGAAAAAGTCCATGGGGATGTTCTCCCATTTCCATGCTGGTATGGGCAATGGTTGCATCATCTCCTTAGAATTTTGCCTCTCTGCCTTCCCTTGCTGACACACTAAGCACTTTGATGTATACTTAGTGATCTCCTGCTTCATATTATCCCACCAATAATGCTCTCATATATCTCAATAAATCATTGTGTTTCCTGGGTTTATAGAGAAATTCGAACTACGTGCATCATCCAAAAGTTCCTTCTACAACTGCAGACTTGATAGAACACAATGTATTTTCCCAAATCTCACAATTCCTTCTTCATTGACACTAAACTCTAAGGATTCCCACTTTCTAATAGCTTCCACTTTCTTATAAACTCCAATATTATCCTTTTGAGTGTCCTTTAACCTTTCAAAAAGATATGGTTGAGAAATAACTTATGAAAGGATTGTTGATGTTCTCTTCTTTGTGATTCCCATTTCCACATTCAACAAATCTAAGAAAGATTGAATCCTTCTCAATTCTCATCAGTGAAAGAATCACCAGGTCCTTTCTACATAGAGCAACTGCCACCTTGTTCTCTTTCCCAGGGTAGTAATGGATTGTGCAGTCATAGTATTTGATCAGCTCTAACCATCTTCATTGGTGGATGTGAAACTATTTCTGTGTAAATATATACTTAATAATTTTGTGGTCTGTATATATTTCATACTTCTCCCCAAAGAGATAATTCTAAAAAAATATTTAACTGAATATCAACAGAACCAACTCCAGTTCATGTTTTGGATAGTTATCCTCAGGAAAATTCAAATTCCTTCAAGCATAGGCGATGACATTGTCATTTTTCATCAACACACAACCCATTCCCTTCTTTGAAGAATCACTGAATACCAAAAAAAGTTCTCCACTTGTGGGTAAAGTTAGCACAAGCGTAGTGATAAGCCTCTTTTTCAACTCCTTGAAGTTTCCTTCGCATTCATCACTCCATGAATACTTTACTCCCATCCGAGTAAGCTTGGTAAGATGGTTGGAAAATTATGAGAAATTTCTCACAAATCATCGATAAAATATGACTAACCCTATGAAGCTACATATATCTATTATCGATTTTGGCCTTGGTCATCTCTCAATTGAATTTGTTTTGGTGGTATTCATAGATATCCCATTTCTTGTGATGATATAGCCTAGGAATGATACCTCCTTCAACCAGAACTCAAACATGTTGTACTTTGCAAAGAGCTTATCCTTCTCCAAGGTCTCTAGTACAGTTCTTATATGCTCATTATGATCCTCCTTGGTTTTTTAGTATATCATAATATCATCTATAAAGACTACCACAATTTTTTTGAGATAATACATAAAAACTCAATTCATCATATCCATGTATATTTTTGTAGCATTAGTGAGTCCGAAAGGAATTACCATGAATTAAAACTTCCAGTATCTTGTACAAAAATCAGCCTTGTGGATATCATCCTTATGCACCCTTACTTGATAATATTCGGACCAAAATCCACCTTGGAGAAGTATTGTACTCCATGCAGTTGATTGAACAAGTAATCAATTTTTGGGAGAGGGTACTTGTTCTTTATCATGATTTAGTTAGGATCACGATAATCTTTGCAAAGGCTCATTGACCCATCTTTCTTCTTTATGAATAGGACTGGTCCTCCCCCAGGTGAAGCACTTCTGTGTATAAACCCTTTATCCAGATTCTCTTTTATTTGTTTCTTTAGCTCCTTAAACTCTACAAGAGCCATTATACACAGAGTCATGGATATTGGAAACACCCCATATGTGATATCAATTGAGAATTCGACATCTCTTCTAAGAGTAAGACCAGGAAATTCCTTGGGAAACACTTCATCTAATTCCCTCAAAATAGGCAAGTCACTAGGATGGTTGCCTCTTTAGAATCAATCATCTTAGCCAGATATGTGTGCTCATAGGGCAGCAATATCCACGCTTGAGATGATGGAGATAAAGAAGATTCATCTTCCTCATTGCACTTATATAGAATCGGGGGTCGATTCTCCAAATGGAGAGTGATTTCCCTCTCACGACAATTTATGTTGGCTCTATATATGGAAATTTTGTCCCTGCCAAGAATTGCATCAAATCCCACCTGAGGGAGTATGAAAACGTTCTCCAAGAAATTCAATCCACAGATTATGATAGGGGAGGAGTTATATTCATGGGATGTATTGATTTCACCATTTTCCATACTCAAAGGCAACAGTACTTCTATGATTTTTGGTGGTGATGGGATTTTTCTATTAATCTTTTGGGATATAGAGAATGTGTTTAACTTAAATAAAAAAGTACGTGTTCTATTCATGAATGAATAACGATCGTACCTATCACCACTTCATCTTCGGGGTTCAAATTGGCAGTCATGATGGAAAAAGCTCACCCTTGCAACTTTGGTGGTTGTTGGTTGCCTCTGAAAACCCTTAGTTTAGGGAACTGATTTAAAAAGTTCCCTAGTTCTTTACAGTTGAAGAAAAAAATCACACATTGAGGGTCGAGAGAAGTTTCCCTCTCTTCTATCACAATAGAATATTTTTTATGCCAATAGTTAGTAGCCAGGTTCCCTTGTCTTCCACACCTAAAGCATTTCCTCATCCCCTTCATGCAATTTCCTGGGTGCTTCTTTCCACAAATTTGGCAAGTGGGGTGATGGATCTGCTTAGCACTATTGGATTTATCTATTGGACCACCAGAATTGAAGTATACCGTAAGCTCTATATCCCTAGGATACCCTAAAGATTCTCTGATCTCAATTTCGACCTTGAGGGCACATCAGACTATTTTTTCATAGCTTTCAAAGTCATAGATCTCCAGCACTTTCCACAGGTTAGGTTTCATCCAACCAAAGAAGTTTTCAACCTTGAATTCGGGGGTAATGAAAAAGCTGACGGAATGTATTGAAAGCCTTGTGAAGTTCTCCTCATACGCTCTGATAGATTCATCTTCTTTTTTTCTTGAGGGAATAGAAGTCCCTATCCATCTTAATTTGGTGGGTGTGCGGAAAATATATATCGAAAAACATCATCCAAAAATCATTCTATTTCAATACCTCGATATCGTCCTCGGGATTAGTATTTTTGATCAACATCCACCATTGATCAGCTTCACCCTATATATGATAAGAAGCTGGGAGAACCATCTCTTGTTCAGATCATTAAAGGATGTAGAAGATCATTTCACTGGGGTTGATCCATTGTTTGACGATTAAGGGATCATATGATCCATTAAAAGTAGGATTCTTTTGTCTCATGAAGCTCTCGATAGTGAATTGTTCATTCTTAAAGGGGGGGGGGGTTGAATGTTCCTCTTAACCCAGGTTTCTATACAAATTTTGAGTTAACTAGGAAAGAAGTGTGACAAAGTTCTTGATTCCTGCTCCAATCGGATTGGGCATCTCATTTGCACAGTGACCACATTGATCTTAAAATCAGTTATTAACCTGAGTCCTCCTATTACTGGCCATTGGCTGGAATAAAATGAATGTTAGGGGTAACACATAAAGGGTAATTCAACGATAAAACATATGACTTATATATAACTTTTTTTTCCATAACATATGAATCCATAGGCTTAAATCTATGCTATTAATGATCAAATTTCTAACATATATTCCTCAGGGAATTTTTTAATTCCCTTTATATAGGTTCATAATAATATTATGAATTTACCAAAGCATATCCCCCTAGAGTGTCGAAACCAAGAGTGAAGCAATTCCCTTTTTTGTGCACCCATTCTTGTTCAAGTCTAACTCAAATGAGTGATTTTGGGATTTACCCCTAGGATACAAATGTTCCAGAACTGCCTCTACCTGCTCATATCCAGACAGGGATGTATTTTCTTGATAAACCATTTACTCAATACTCAAAAATACATAGGGATGTTTTTATGATACTTATTCATGTCTCTAAGTCTTATCTATGGTTTTCTAATCCTAGTTCCAAAAATAACTAAACCTATCATCTGATAGAAACTATGAAAACCCTGAGATTTATTATACACTAAAACATGAATTATTACATAAGAGTCACGAGATAAAACATATAAGATCAAGAGGTATAGTGTCTTTGGGTCTTAGGATAATTACATAAGAACTTAAAACATGAAATAAAACATCTTTATAGAAAAATTAGTTTACATGACCACAATGTTCCCTCGTACATATCATAACATAGGATAACCTGAGGTCATGAGTAAGAAAAGGGTGATCTATAAATCCCAGTAAGGGAATAAACATGGAATAATTGGATGAATAAAATACATGTTAGAAAATAGGAATATCAATGAAGAATAAGAGAAATATGAACATAAAGTCATGATAAAGAACGACAATCATAACATGGATATGTGGAAACAACACTTAACCTAGAATTAGCCTGAGCCAAGGGTTATTGCACTTGGAGCATGAGTAAACCCTCATTTCCCATGAAGCACGAGTAAAATATAATTTCACTTGAATTATAATGTTTCAACACTCATTTAATGTATCACCCCAAGCATCCATGGCATGCTTCTCTTTGAATAATACAGTAGCGTGTGTTGTACGAAACTTCAAGTTCAAACACACACCACAACCAATCGAACTAGCCATTATGAATAGTAATACTTACTTTTATATTTTGATGAATAGTGAAAATTACTAAATTTTAATTAAAAACAACTTTTAAAATAAAAATAATTAATATTGATAAATTATGAATTTGAGTGTTTTTAAAATATATTTTGAATATATTTTTACCATTTTATACAATTTTGTCCATTGGACATAATTTCACTATTAAATCGGAAATAAACAAGTGTCAATATTTTGATAGTTATTATATCTTAAAAACAATCATTTTGTTTTGAGAGCGGGAATTAATTTTAAATTAGTTTCTGCCACTTCTGTGTTTTGAATTTAGAAAAATGAATTCAATATTTTTGAATCAGGATGTCCAAATTGTGTAAATAGGTAACTTTTATTTTTAGACATTTTAAATAATTATTTCGGTAAATATTTTATTTACCATGGTTAAAGGGTAAATCCAGTAAATAAGCGTAAAAAATAATATTATAATAATAATAAATTAGCATAGAACGTGTCCTAACCTTATTGGTGGATAAATTTCCAACCATGGGAATCTTGGGGTCGATTTTGGGACCCCTTGGAGCCATGTGTAGGTGATAGGGACACTTTATATTAATTAAGGTAAAGTAAATACAAAAATGACATAAGCTTATATCTTTTAGAATTTTTTTTTTACATCGGGTCATATATGTTATATTTTAAATTATAAATATTTATTAGAAAGCTAGAAATATTTCCTACCTAATTGTATTTTATTTATAATTTTTAGTCATTGAAAAAGTAAAAACATATATGACACAATAATGATGCAGTATTTTCCTTATTAATGAAAGAATCAAATAATTGGTATTATAAATGTTAAAATAAAAATAATTTGAAAGTTTTGATGACATAAAGGAATTTTATTGGTTAATATTACATGTTTAGATTTCTTAAATTAATTTGGGTCGAATTAATAAAGTATGTAAGACTTTAACAAAAATCAATTATTGAGTATTGTCAAAATTGGCATAAATGAGTTTTTAAAACAAATATTATATTAATAATTAATATTCTATTCCTAAAAATCTAATGTTCATCCATAGGACTTATAAAATTATTGGTGTATCATTAATGGAACACTTGGGGGTATCTTGGAGGTATATAGTATGTTTATTAACTATATAATATAAAAATACAAAGTGACATGGTAAGTGTCAAACTAATCAACTAAGAGTTAAAACTAAAATATAAGGTTAATATAATGACACAAACCTGTCTAAAATCTATTGGTTGTAATTATTTCGACCCATCCCCACCTTAGACTTTTAATATTCCACTTTTGGATCAATTAGATACTGAATATGATTTTATTATAAAATATTAATTTAAGTTTTTCTTAAAGAGCCCCTCACCCCTCTTATAAAAGGGCACTCCCCCTTCTCATTAATAAACACCATAAAATCCATTTTTCTTGGACATATTCTGCCCAAATAACCTCCAAACATCCATAAATTCATCATAGAGGCCTTATTTTGATCATAAATCCAACCTAAGGAGCCCTTTTGATCAAATCAAAAGGAAGAACCCGAAGAAGATGTAACTTTTTCACCACCCTCTTTAAAGTTCCTTTCTTCTTCAAATTATTCATTCCTTGTTATTTCCATTATAAAATAATAAATCCACTATATTTTAAATACTATGATGTTATTATAATTAAGTAACAAACAAATTCATTATTCTATCCATCCCTTGAATGACATGTCACCATACGTGCGTATGTACAACCTACCGTCTCCACGTTGTGGTGTAATTGTTATTCAATATATTATTATTTAGATGGTTATAATAATGATATATAATTCATCTAAATAATAAATATAACATGATAGTGATCCTTTCAATATTGTATACCGTCCATTTATATATTATTTTAATATCAAATGAATGATATTGTCGCTCGTGCGTACATACGGATTACCCTCTCCAGGAACGCGATGAGATTTATTCCCCATAGTATCCATTCAAGACTAAATTTTACTGGATGATTAAAAATAATATTTAAGGACTTAATATTATTCTGGATATGAATAAGATACAACCCATCTATAACAAACGTGGCTTATGTAACAAAACATATAAAAGAAAACGAGTAAGTTATCACCAGAAACAACGATAATACTAACAAATTATCAACAAAACAATATTAAAAGATCATATATGATATCATATTAATGTATATGATTCTTGTATAATTTAATAAAAATTATTTCACCATTATACAGGAGGTTAAGCAACCCTCGACTAAGGAAAAGTACAAGGTAAGGGTTTATTTCACAATCTCTTCATTATTCGAGGTTGTTTATACGTAATTATCTACTGGGACCTCTATATCATCCACATCCATGTTTCATAGAAATATATTTCAACACATTTTTAATATTTACTAGGAAATGGGTTAACATCATTTATACCCTTTTGTGTTTTGAAAGGAATCTTTTCATCGTTTTCCAAATAAGGAACTTTTTTTACCGTTTCAAAAAATTTAAGGTAAGAATGTTTTTTAACTAATACGGAGGGTGCGGCTATTTTCTACCATTATAAACTCGTCGATACTTCCCTTACAAGATTATAAGAATATTTTAAAAATAAAGGTTTTCTGTAGAATTATATGACTTTTAAATGATTTAAAAAAATGTGATATTTCTCTCAAATAGTTTTTATTTTCATCTATGTACACATCCTTTGATAGATTTTATGTTTATTTGAAGTTGACTTATTATGATACAAAACATCCTTATTGTATTGAAGGTTTTGTGATATGATTGACTGTGGATGTGTTATTTCTATACCATTCATGGTTTATGGAAAAAGTATTGACATTTCGTATTCTAGTTTTAATACAAATTTTTATGTATTGTTTAAACCTATTCATATGAGGAATGCATTGGACTTTATAAGTGAAGGGTGGATCCCTCTATAGCTCCTCGATGCATCGGTAGGTCTCATGAAACAAACTAGTTTCTTGGCATGAGGCCTTGACAAAATCTTATTTGTAGTCTTGGCACGAGGCCTCGGCTACGTGATTATGATAGTATGGAATTATGCATTCCATCATTATGAAAATGGTTATTGATATTACATGTGATTATTCGACTAGTAGAATATCCATGTGAATAAGTAAATGGAATTATTTCATTTTATATTTTCCATATTATGTTGATGTTAAAGTTTAGAAGGTTATTGTTTTAGTTATACATTGCCTTAAATGTATGTGTATATTTATGAAAGTTTCCGATATATTGTTATCCTTACTGAGCATCTAAGCTCACCCATTTCAATGTTTTATTTCTCCCAGGATGTGAAGAAGTAATATATGAATGACATGCATGGATAATATATGGGGATATGAGTGTGGACAATGGAGACTATGTTGTTGTTTTTTTCATTTATATGATATAATGTAAGACTTATGAATATATCAAGTGTTTCCAAGGCTACAAAACTAATCGATCTTTTGAGATTTGATCTTTCTTGTGATCATGCCAATGTTATATAATAATGCACAAACTCTACGTAACTAGGGCAGGGGCATTACAGTTGGTATTAGAGGAAGTTTAGTAGAAACCATTGAAACTATATTTAGATAAACTCTGATTAGAGCACATATAACTAAGATGGACATTGAGGATTAGTATAGAAAAACATCTTAGAATTTTGGTATTGTAGATATTTTGTGAGTTTTCTGAGAAATACATCCCTGTCTGGATACGAGCAGGTAGAGGCGGCTCTGGAACAGATGTACATAGGGGTAAAACCCGAAAACACCGCTTTGAGCTAGACTCGAATGGGAACTGGTGCACGACAATAGGATTTGCTGCACTCTTGGTTATGACACTCCCGGGGGATATGCTTAGGATTATTCTCATTTTCATTACAAACCCTTATGAAGGGTTTATGAGTATATACGTCCTCAAAGAAATTTTTTTATGATTATGGATTATATCCATAAACTGTTCAATTTATGTTAAGTGTTATACAAGTATGGAATTATGTATTTTAATTCATAAACTAATCTAGTTTATGATATTGTTTAGAAATGGTGCCCAGTGGAAGGAATGGAAACTGTATCAATGCACACACTCCACATAGGGATTTACCTCCTGCTCAAGATAATTATAGTGGATCTAGTGATGCAACTAGTGCTGAACTGCTAATCACCATACTGGGACTACTCACTCAGGTTATGAATAATAAAATTACCCGTATGGAGCACCCAAATCCGCAGCATGGAGGGTCAATGTTAGATCGCTTCATGAGGAAAAAACCACCAACATTAAATGGGAGTAAAAATCCTATAGTAGCTGGGAAATGGATAAATTACATAGAGAAAATATTCCATGCATTGGGAGTAGTGAAAGGGAAAAGTTGTCATGGCAGTTTATCGCCTCACTGGAGATGTTGATCAATGGTGGTCATTGATAAAAACACGAAGGAAGATGATGATGTATCCGAAACGGAATGGAGGGAGTTCAATGAGTTGTTCTTAGAAAAATACTTTCCTCGAGACCATCGAGAAGATATGGAAAGGAAATTTCTGAGTCTGAGGCAGAAAGAGGATAAGAATGTTGCAAAGTATGAGGCTCTCATTACATGTTTAACGAGGCATGCTGCTAATTATATACGTATCCCAATGTGTATTATTTATTTTTTCTTTGATGGGTTGAAACCATTTCTCCGTCGAGCATTAGTCTCACAAACCTTCTCTTCGTACGAAGATATTGTCTCGTGTGCTATCAAGAAGGAAAAGGAATTCTCTAAATCATATGACATTAAAGCAAAGAAAGAGCAGAAGAGATCTGCTGATCAATCTGGAAATGGAAATAAGGGGAAGAAGGGAAAAGTTGAAAATCCTTCCTGCAGTAAATGTGGGAAGAAACACCCCGGTACTTGCCTAAAAGGAATGGGAGTCTGTTACAAGTGTTGTGAAAAAGGCCACCATGCTCATGATTTCAATGGAAAGAGAGTTTCTGTGAGCGTGGAATGATATAATTGTAGATAGATGGGACATTATGAAAATGAATTTCCTAAGCATCAGGGGAACTTTCCACAGAAAAGGCCAAGGGATCAAGGCCAGGATTATGCTATCACTACTATTGAGGTAGAAGCTCCGAAAGATGTGGTGGCAGGTAATTTAATGGTTTCCTCAAGTTTAGAAAACACATTATTTGATTCTGGATCATCACATTGTTTTATATCTTCCTAGTTTGCTAAAAAAATTAGATATTTTAAATTTGATTTAACAAGAGAGTTTTCAGTCAAAACCCCTAAGGGAAGTATCATTGCAACAATGTTCTGTGAATTAGTCCCCATTAGAGCACATAAATGTTCTTTATCTGCTGATCTCATTGTCAAAAATATGATTGAGTTTGATATAATCCTCAGTATGGATTGGCTTTTGGACCATGATGCGAAAATTTATTCTAAGAAGAAGGAGGTTACGATTTTTGATGATGATGATAAGGAGCACGTTATCTTTAGAGAATAATCGTCACCATCTAATTCTTATCAAGATCCACCCCCAGTAGCTCAACTAAATTCAATTATCATGGAGGAAAAAAATGAAATAACTGTGGGTTAGGAAATGAATGTTCAAATAGAGGATGCACCTATTGTGAAAGAATATGTAGATGTGTTTCCGGATGATTTACCTAGACATCGTCTAGAATGAGAAGTTGAGTTTTCTATTGATTTAGTTCCTAGATCAAGGCCTATATCGAATACCCCTTATAGAATGGACACTGTGGAATTAGTTGAACTAAAGAAACAACTAGAGGAATTGAGTAGTAAGGGATTTATTCGACCTAGTGTTTCTCCATGGGGAGCCCCTGTCCTTTTTGTTAAGAAGAATGATGGATCTATGAGGTTGTGCATTAACTATAAGGATATCAAAGCTATAACAATAAAGAACAAGTATCCCCTACCTAGTAGTGATGATTTATTTGACCAACTACATAGAGCTCAATACTTTTCAAAGATTAACCTCCGATCTGAATAATATCAGTTATGTGTGAAGAAGGAAGACATTCTGAAGACAACATTTCAAACCAGGTACAGGCATTACGAGTTTACAGTAATGCCTTTTGGATTGACTAATTCACCCTCTGTATTCATGGATCTAATGAATAGAGTTTTCAAGGAATATATCAATGATTTTGTGGTGGTATTTATTGATGATATCTTGGTATACTCCAAAATCTATGAAGATCATTAACATAACTTGCGCGTTATCCTGAAGACTCTTAGAAGACATGAATTATATGGGATGTTTAGCAAGTGTGAAATCTGGATTCAGGAGATTTATTTTCTTGTCCATATTGTCTCTATGGATGGAATTTCCATTGATCCTTCTAAGAACAAGGCAATCCAAGAATCGTTAGCACCGATGAGTATAACTGAGGAAAAAAGTTTTATTGGTTTGGTAGGTTATTATCGACGTTTCGTCCAGAATTTTTCTCAGTTGGCTAACCCATTAAAATATATCACATGTAAGGGGGTTAAATTTTTTTTGGAAAAAAGAGTGTGATGAATGTTTTGAAGAACTAAAAAGAAGATTAGTCAGTGCTCCTATATTGACTCAACCATCGGGGAATTATGGGTTCATTATTTATAGTGATGCATCGAAGAAAGGTCTTGGTTGTGTCCTTATACATAATGATAGGGTTATTTCCTATGCATCATGACATCTAAATATTCATGAGAAAAACTATCATACTCATGATATCGAGTTAGATGCTGTAATATTTTCCTTGAATATATGGAGGCATTATCTCTATGGTGAAAAATGTGAGATATATAATGATCACAAGAGTTTGAAATATATTTTCTCACAAAAATAACTCAACATGACACAAAGTCAATGGCTTAAACTACTCAAGGATTATGATTTCACGATACATTACCACCCGGGGAAGGAAAATAAGGTTGAAGATGCTTTGTGTAGAAAAGATCATGGAGTTTTGAACATGATGATAGTGGAATGGGATCCTAATTTCATGGATCTAGTAATGATGGATATGGGAATCACCATGGAAGGTGAAACATCAAATCTTTTTCAAATGGTTGCCAAACCACCTTTACTAGAATGGATAAAGTGTTCACAGGCCAATGATGATGAGTTTAAAAAGAAGATTGAAGCTGTGAATGATGGGATATTGAGTGACTTTGTGTATGAAGATCGAATTTTTAAATTTAGGAGGAGACATTGTGTTCCTAATATACCTGATTTAAAATGGGAATTTTTAGATTATGCTCATAGATCCAATTTCTCTATACACCCTGGGAGCACCAAAATGGATAGATATTTGAAGGAAAATCTTTGGTGGGACAACATGAAGAGGTAGATTGCTAATTTTTTGTCAAGATGTATGGTTTGTCAAAAAGTGAAAGCTGGAAGGCAACAGACTGGTGGAGTATTGAAACCTCTTCCCATACTAGAGTGGAAATGAGATAATTTCACGATGGACTTTCTCCTGGGACTACCAAAGACTCCTAGAAAGAACAATGAAATATGGGTCATTGTTGAACATCTTACCAAGTTAGCACATTTCCTTTCTATAAGGGAGGATTTACCACTTGAACGTCTACCAAGACTATATATTAATGAAGTTGTGAGACTTCGTGGAGTACCCCTATCGATTGTCTCGGATCGTGATCCCCGTTTTACATCATGATTCTGGAAAAGTCTTCAGAAGGCCTTGGATACTGAACTTTTTTTGAGCACAACATACCACCCTCAAATAGATAGACAATCAGAACAAATTATTCAAACCTTAGAAGACATGTTGAGATCATGCTCACATGACTTTCAGGTTATGTGGGATCAATATTTACCTCTCATAGAATTTTCATATAACAATATCTTCCATGAAAGTATTCAGATGGAACCATATGAAGCGTTATACGGAAAGAGATTCCGCACACCAACCAGTTGGGATGACGTTGGTGAAATAAAATTTTAGGCCCAGAACTGGTGGAAGAAACGATGGAAAAGGTGAAGGTAATCCAAAACCACATCAAAGCAGCTCAAAGTATCCTAGAGGGCTATGCTGACAACAGAAGGAAGGATTTGGAATTTCAGGAAGGAGATCATGATTTCTTGAAGGTATCTCCATGGAAGGGAGTTATACGTTTCATTAAGAAGGGTAAATTGAGTCCTAGGTACATCAGACCCTTTGAAATTTTAAAAATAATTGAGGTTGTAGCTTAATGTTTGGAAATGCCTCCAAGTCTCTCCAAAGTTCACGATGTGTTCCATGTATCATAGTTGAGAAAATACTTTCCTGACCCAATGCATGTACTCAAATATGAGGAATTATAACTAGAAGAAGATATGTATTATTGCGAAGAGCCCGTCAGGATTCTTGATACAAGAGAACAAGTGCAGAGAAACCGTACCACTCATCTGGTAAATGTTCTATGGAGAAACCATAATATGGAAGAGACAACGTGGGAACCTGTGGAACTTATGACGAAGAATCACCTGAGTCTTTTTATGCAGTAATATTATAAGAAATTTTGGGGATGAAATTATTTGGAGGGGATAATGTAACACCCCATGCTTCCACAGTACGCTTCTCTTTGAATATTACAGTAGCGTGTATTGTACGCAACTTCGAGTTCAAACACACACCACAACCAATCGAACTAGCTATTATGAATAGTAATACCTAATTTTTGAAATTTTAAAAATATTATCTCTCTAAATGTACTTCATTATTGGGTTTGGAATATCGAATTTATCCTAGGGTGAAATTTTTGTAATTTTTTGATAACTTTTATATATTGATGAATAGTGAAAATTACTAAATTTAAATTAAAAACAATATTTTAATCAAAATAATTAATATTGATAAATTATGAATTCGAGTGGTTTTAAAGTACATTTAGAATATATTTTTACAATTTAATACAATTTTGTTCATTGGACATAATTTCACAATTAAACCGGACATATACAAGTGTCAACCTTTTGATAGTTATTATATCTTAAAAACATGCTTTTTGTTTTGACAGCAGAGATTAATTTTAAATTAATTTCTGCCACTTCTGTGTTTTGAAAATGGAAAAATGAATTCAATTTTTGGAATCAGGATTTCCATATTTTATAGATAGGTAAATTTTATTTTTAGACATTTTAAATAATTACTTCGGTAAATATTTTATTTACCATTGTTAATGGGAAAATCTGGTAAATAAGGGCAAACAAATAATATTATAATAATAATAAATTACCACAAAACATGTCCTAACATTATTGGTGGAAACATTTCCGACCATGGGAATATTTGGGTCGATTTTGGGACCCCATGGAGCCACTTGTAGGTGATACAGACACTTTATATTAATTAAGTTAAAGTAAATACAAAAATGACATAATATTATATCTTTTAGAAAAACAATTTTTACATAGGGTTATATTTGTTATATATTAGATTATAAATATTCAATAGAAAGATAATACTATTTCCAACATAATGGTATTTTATTTATAATTTTTATACATTGAAAATGTAAAAATATATATGACACAATATTGATGTATTATTTTTCTTATTAATGAATGAATTAAATAATTGGTATTATAAATGTTAAAATAAATATAATTTTATAGTTTTGATTATATAAAAGAATTTTATTTGTTAATATGACATGTTTTTATTTCTTAAATTAATTTGGTTCTAATTAATAAAGTAGTTAAGACTTTAAAATAAATAAATTATTGAGTAGTGTCAAAATTGACATAAATGAGTTTTTAAAACAAATATTATATTATTAATTTATATTATATTCCTAAAAATATAATGTTCGGCCATAGGACTTATATAATTATTGGTGTATCATTAATGGACCACTTGCGGGTCGCTTGGAGGTATATAGTAAGTTTATTAACTATATAATATAAAAAAAAGTGACATGTTAAATGTAAAACTAATTAACTAAGAGTTAAAAATAAAAGACAAGGTTAATATAATGACCCAAACCTGACTAAAATATATTGGTTGAAAGGCTTTTGACCCATACACACCTTAGACTTTTAATAATCCACTTTGGATCCATTAGAAACCGAATATGATTTTATTATAAAATATTACTTTATGTTTTTTCTAAAGAGCCCCTCACCCCTCTTATAAAAGGGAACTCCCCCTAATCATTAATTTTCACCTTCAAAGCAATTTGGATCGACCTAACTCTGCCCAAATATCCTCCCAAATTCCCTCACTTCATCCTAGAGGCCTTAGTTTGATCAAAAAGCCATCCTAAGGAGCCCCTTTGATCAAATCTAAATGAAGAACCCGAAGAAGAGGTAACATCTTCACCACCCTCTTTAAAGTTACTTTCTTCTTCAACTTCTTCTTTCCTTGTTATTTCCATTATAAAATAATAACTCCATAATCTTCTATATATTGTGATGTTATTATAATTATGGAACAAACACATTCATTATTCTATCCATCCCTTGAATGACATGTCACCATACGTGCGTACATACGGCCTACCGTCTCTACATTGTGGTGTAATTGTAATTCAATATATTATTATTTAGATGGGTATAATAATGATTTATACATCATGTAAGTAATAAATATAACATGATAATGATTTTGTCTCTATGATATAACATCCAATTATATGTTATTTAAATATCAAAAGATTGATATTGTCGCTCGTGCGTACGTACGGATTACCGTCTCCACGAACGCGATGCGATTCATTACCCATCATATCCATTCAAGACTAAATTTTACTGGATGACTAAAAATAATAATTAAGGGCTTAATATCATTCTGGATATTAATAAGATTCAACCTATCCATAACAAATGTGTCTTATGTAACAAAACATATAAAAGAAAACGAGTAAGTTATCACCCGAAACAACAATAATACTAAGATATTATCAAAAAAGCAATATTAGAAGATCGTATATGATATCATATTAATTTATATGATTGTTTTATAATTTAATAACATTTATTTCACCATTATACATGTGGTTAACCAACCCTCGTCCAAGGAAAAGTACAAGTTAAGGGTCCATTTCACAATCTCTTCATTATCCAAGGTTGTTTATAAGTAATTATCTACAGGGACCTCTTTATCATCCACATCCATATTTCATAAAAATATATTTCAAAACTTTTTTACTATTTACTAGGAAATGGGTTAAAGTCATTTATACTTTTATGTTTTTTGAATGGAATCATTCTGTCGTTTTCCAACCAAGGTACCTTTTTTACCTTTTCGACAAATTTAAGGTATGAATGTTTTTTTAACTTATACGGTGGGTGTGGCTATTTTCTACCATTATAAAATCGTCGAAGCTTCCCTTAAAAGCTTATAAGAATATTTTAAAAATAATGGTTTTCTGTAGAATTATGTGACTTTTAAAAGATTTCAAAAAAAGAGATATTTCTCTCAAATAGTTTTTATTTTCATCTATGTCAACATCTTTTGATGGATTTTACGTTTATTTGAAGTTGATTTATTATGATACAAAACTTCCATATTTTATTGAAGTGTTTCTGATATGATTGAATGTGGATGTGTTATTTTTATACCATTAATGGTTCATGGAGAAAGTATTGACATTTCGTATTCTAGTTTTAATACGAATGTTTATGTATTGATTAAACCTGTTCATATGAGGAATGCATTAGACTTAATAAGTGACGGGTGGAGCCCGATATAGCTCCTCGATGCATCAGTAGGTCTCATCAGACAAACTAGTGTCTTGGCACGGGGCCTTGAGAAAATCTTATTTGTAGTCTTTGCACGAGGCCTTGGCTACGTGGTTATGATAGTCTGGCATTATGCATTACATCATTATGAAAATGGTTATTGATATTTCATGTGATTATTCGACTTGAAGAATATCCATGTTAATTAGTCAATGGAATTATTTCATTTTATCTTTCCCATATTACACTGATGTTAAAGTTTAAAAGGCTTTTGTTTTAGTTATACATTTCCTTAAATGTTTATGTTTATTTATGAAAGTTTCCGCTATTGGGATATCTTTACTAAGCATCTGAGCTCACCCCTTTAGATGTTTTATTTTTCCAAGGATGTCAAGAATTAATTTATGAATGAACTGTAGGGTAGTATTTGGGGATATGAGTGTGAGATATGGAGACTATGTTGTTGTAGTTGTCATTTTTATGATGTAATGTAAGACTTATGAATATATCTAGTGTTTCCAAGGCTACTAAACTAATCGATATTTCGAGATTTGATCTTTCTTGTGATCATGAAAATGTTATGTAATAATGCACCAACTCTGGGTAACTGGGGTCAGGTCGTTACATTTAACATGATGTATCATAACACTATACTTACCCAATGCATTAGAGAGATATCAGGGCACACCCTTCTTAATCATTTAATTTCATGCATAAGTATGCCACATGGATCATATAACATGGATTCAATCAACATAATAAGTCATTACCTGATTATTTAATGTAGAATAAATACATGAATGTACCATTCAATAAGTATATGTGCCTAAATGTGAATACCCTTGATATATACATGGGTATGGTATTAACTACACAATGATCTTGGCTTGGAAAAACGCAGTGCAATTTCGGGAGCATAACAACGTGACATAAGGATTCATGAAAATGGTTGATGAAATAGAAATGTGAATCTCATCATATGTACATGAAATATACAGAAAGAGAGTAATATAGATACATTTCCCAACAAACATAATGGAATCTAGATGCATAATACAAAATAATTACTTGGATGTAAAAGATGAGAGAGAAATCCCTCACATAATTTCGGCATGGTAACTGGTGTACATTGGAAGAATTAATGGTATATAAAAGGGTCTCCAATTATAAAAACATAAATAGGACTGTATGGCAGAGGTGATAAATCGCACCGCAACATTTGTAATTGAAAACAAAATGGCATAAAAACATTAAGAAAATTGAAAAAATCAGAACGGAAGAAATCCCTTATTTGGAAGTGTAATCCCAAAAGCATGGGAGAGGCTTGAGAGAGACTTCTTGGGAACATGGAGTACCTTGGCAGGATAATAGATAGAGTAATGCAGGGTTTGGATGAACTCCAAAGGTTTTGAGTGAAGAGGAAGTGGGATCTTGGGTGGGTTTATATTGGAAAAGAGTTGAAATTCTTTATTATTTTTGTTCGGGTCACCACACATTAAATTAATCAAAACCACAAACCATCCCATGGTTTTTACCGTGGTTTTTGTCAAAGGGGAGTGGAAAAAAATATTTTATAAGGACAATGGCCGAACATCTTAAAATAATAGGGTTGCTTATGTGGAAGTGAGTCACTCTCTTAAAGAGAATAATTTATAAAGACAAAATGTTTTATTAGCCTTGAATGGTCCACTAAAGCTTTGTAAAATAAATCAAAAAAACCCAAAAAAAACATTATTTTAATGGTAAAAAATATATTATCTGAACATAATGTTTATATTATTTTATTACATCAGTATTGGTTCATTATGATGTCCTAAAACACATTATATATTTAAACAGTATTTAATTTTTACCCAAAAATTTGACTGTCTCAGAAAATTTTGAAAAATTCACCATTGGGTAATATCGATGTCCTAATTCCAAAATTAATATTCATTTTATCTATTTTTTTATATATGTTAATTTTTACTTCTCAAATAAAAATGACATTTATAAAAAATTCATTGGTTTTGACAAAAACAACTTTAAAACATTAACAAAAATTACAATTTCTTTCATAAAATTTTATGATAAATTATATTTAATAAAAATTAATTTAATAATAATAATAATTTATATTATTTAATTCAAAAATCCACTAATTCATCAAAATATATTTCTTGGTTTAATATTAAATAAAATAATATTTGCGCTTTAAAAACTATATACAAAGTAACAATAATGAATTGAATATCTATTCATTATTATATACAAAAAATTGACATAATCATAGTGCTAAGGTATTGTTACATAACCCCTTATAACACCTACATAAGACCGTAGATTAAGGTGCGTGATGGTGACAGACTCTTGGGGTGGCTTGGATTATATTGCTCGAGTGTTAATCTCTTTCAACTTCCACTTCTCTCATAGGCGGTTCCGCTCGAGAATAACATATTCAAGATATGATTTGGATTGTTCAAGATTGAAGCCCAATGAAGCCACCTCCTTTATGAGCTCTGAAAAATGGGCTTTGTACGGGGCATGTCTACTTGATGAGGTCATCACTTCCTTTGTCTATGTAATTTGGATTTATTAAAGCCATATATTTATACGAATCTTCTGATCACTGTTCAATGACTATATGAGCAATAATATCTATTCATAATGGTATTATAAAACCCCGAAACATAAAACCAATTAAGGTCACATGTTATATAACCATAATAAGACATTTAATTAGTTCATGTGGAATATCTATTAATGAATGTTTGGGTCCTTACAAACACCATCCTAAAGGTTCTGTTTTACCACCTTCGTGGATGACGTGATTTAATATTTCAATTCCACACTAATTTCTGGTCATGAAACCATTTTTCTGGTTCAAATAGATTTTAATATTTGAATTATATCTTATTTATGGTTTTGGAGTCATTATTTACACAAGATACTAATTTTCAAGAAAAAATGTGTTTGATCTGATATTAAATGCTATATTAATCTAAAAGATTGTCATTAATGATTTATCTAATTAATAATCCTATCCTACAGAATTAAATGGTATTTAATAAGATCATTAATAACATATTTGTTAAATTTTAGGAAACTATCATCATTATACATGATTTGTCAAACACATATACACGTAAGACGATCATGAAATTCTAGGAATCTAACTCTTCTGAACAATGAAATTAAACATCTCAATCTATCAAAAAGGTCATAAATGAAATTAATAAAGTTATATTAAATAAGTTAAATTTATAAATTGTTGATTAATTATTAAGTAATGAATCTAATTTGGTTATTTAGGTTATTATGATCAAGTATATAATCATTTTATATATAAGGTAAGGGATTCTACCCGAACCTCCATTTTTCCACCATGTTATTCTTTCTCTCTTTTTACCCATATAAAAATCACTTTTATATACATGAAAATATTTTAAATTATGTTAATATGTTCAAAAATAGTGTATAAATATCCGTTAAACCTTATTTTTAGTGGATATACTTGTTTTTAAAAGGTTTCATACTAGATTATTTTTGATATGCAAGCCTAACTTGCTGGAACTTACTGATTTGATACGCATTTTAATGTGATCAACATAATTTGTTTTATGACACCATTATTCTTAAACAATCACCCTTATTATAACTAAAATATAATGTGGTTAAATTATATATTAATACAAAAAATTATGTCTTTTCTTTTTTTAAATAATCTTGAATGTTTTTCCTTAAAACTAAATAAACTGTATTATTTCTAATGTTTCATAAGAACTATTTTCAATTTAGTTTGAAATTTATTATCATGATATATTCTTATATTACATTATGAATTTCCATGTATGATTCAAATCCACCCATTCTTGCATACCACTATGATATTCCGTTTTGATATTCCTTTTGATATAATTATGTTACCCAATTCTTTCTATGGGTAACCCTTAGGATTATGTTTGTTTTATTATGTATTATTATTTATGTGGAAAATATTTTCATCAATAATTTATGATGTTTCTATCCATACAGATCTCCAAATATATGGGTAATGTTTAGTCTCATGAGACGTCATGTTCAATGATCTTGGTGGTTGGACTTGACTCATGCTCCATGTCCAATTATCTTGGTGTTTATCCTTGAATCGTGCTCCTCTATGTTTAATAAGCCTTAACTTTTTCTCTTCTATGTGAAATGAGCATTAAATAATGCTAAATTCATGAATTATAATACTCCAAATTACTATGAATTTATGATTTTATAATCCCATTTTATGAATCCTTATTTTTAATCATTTTTCAGGCCTTTTTATATCATTATGATATGCCTTCTAACCCTTGTGCAATGATTTATTTTAATGTATATTACCTTACATGGATTTTAAACTCATCCATTTGTTCATATTATCCCAATTTATCATATGTGTATTTAAGGGCTCAAAGGATGTTATTATCTCAAAATGGTTAATAAATAATTATATAGTTTATTTAGTCCCACGTTTTTAGTTTTATGTACCTAGTCTTCTGGGAATATAGAATTTACAATAAATGGCTTGTAAATTGGGGTTTAATTATGCATAAATTATGTAATGATATATGTAAAAGGATTGGTTCAATATAAACCAATAGGGTTTATAATGACCTATATTGATCAAATATACAAATACTCAAATGCTAATAAATTTAATGTCATTTACAATGTGTTAGATCAATGATAAATTCCTAAAGCAGATGTTAATCCAGAAATTAAATAAATAATGTATCATGTTTTATATTGAATACTCCCATGAAATAATAATATGGAATATTTTTTTATAATCTAATGTTGTCTTGAGATGTAACATTTTATGCCCTGCGTTATATTGAAATTTACCCCTTTTATCTATAGTGATTATTCAGTCAAAATTTGTGTTTATCGAAAATCACTAGAGAATGAATAGTCAAGTGAATAGCCCATAGGATCATAAAATTGTATCATGAAGGTATTCTATGTGTGGTGGTTCTGTTTTTATATTCAATTCAATTTCACGTGGTTCATAAAACATGACTACACATTCATGGTTTTGTGGGAAGAGAGGTCAGTATGGTCTATGCATGGGCTAAGGGAACATGTACCATGAAAATTAATTTTGGATTATGTTATGTTATTTTACATTTAAAATACCAATTACCCTCTAATAAACTTCATTATACACTATATAAAATCCTTATATTTCCTATGGGATTCTTGAGGTAAAAATAATGGCTTCTCTACTAACTAGGAACATATATTCATCTAGGAATGTTCGAGATGGAATTAGACTAAATGTATGATTTTAGTGCTCCAATGAATTTAAAAATCATACATATTTTGTTTCTTTTTCACAATTAAATATATAATGTTTCATTATATATAAGGTCAATTTTTTAATTTTAATTAGAAATGAATGAATATTTATTTACGGTTAGTAATATTAGTGACTGTAGTATTAGACAACTTTATAGACACTTGACATATGGTTTTGGGATCACCACACATTCATCCTCCAATATAGATGGATCTTATTCAGACATCAATGTTTTTTAATTATATTTAGTATGATAAATTTAAATTTACACTATTTTATTATGGTATGTTGTTTTAAATAACTTTATTTGAATTTATTTTGTATTTCATTTTCCCTAAAAATAATTTAGTTTTCAAAATTGGAATTTTTTGAATATTTTTTTGGATTTTTATTAAATGATGTTTTTAATTGAATGTTTTTATGTATATTAAAAAATTTGAGTTTAGTTTTTAGATTTAATGTGAGTCATAGATAAAATATTTTTTTGAGGTGAAACAGTTCATGAAATTTGATGGTTTGAGATTGGGAAATGACCATGAACCGTTGAATATGTATAAAAGGACTCTATATTGGTGATAACATTTAATTATAATTACATGAATAATATATTTTGGAATTTTTGGGAATTTGGGACACACCCTAGAATTTTATTATCCATAATAGGTATATTTTATGATCATGATCAAGTCTTTTTTTCAAATTCATTATTCTTTATCAGGTATATTGGGATTATTTTTTATGACTAATCAATACTTGTGGTGTTCAACTAGGATGGTTTACATTTGTTTAACAAAAATAATAACTGCATTTTTTTCTAATGTTTTATTTCAGTTGTTTTTAATGTTGATAGAAAATTTTTTATTTTAAAAATTTTATCGATTTATTTTGTTGTAATTTATTAAATGGTTAGGATTACACCTCACAAGGTATTTCAAGAGTGTTAAATGTGGTAATCGTATTGGGTTTTTACAAACTCATCCTTACCCTTGTATAATTATGTTTTTCTAATGTCTTGTCTTAGGAAGTAGGTAATAGAAATTCCATAACTTTTATTTGTGATGGAACCATAGATATATGTTTATGGTGGATGTGGCGGTGCCGAACCATTTATTTTAGGAATATTTATCACATCCTCTTCTAGTAGGATTCATTTTATTAGTTTTTATGTATTATTGGGATTTTACTATTCGCAATTTTTTCTTATAAACTATTTTTTTCATTTAGTTCACGTTCAAAGGATACTCTCAATGAAATTATTTGGTATTAAAATAAAATTCCACATGTATATAATAAATTGTTGAATTTACATTAGATGAAAAATCATACCGCATCAATAATGATTTCCCCTTTTTACTAATTGATATACTCTAGTGATTGGTGGTGTAATTAATTCCCTATGGTGATACCATCCTTGCATTAGAACATATGTTTTTGTGTTGGGGTCATCGCTAAATAGTATCAGTGTGGGGTTTGAATACACTAACACATTGAACGTTTGATGGTGGGCAGAATGAAAATGTTTAAACTCATGAATTTCCTTATTGAGTGGATATATAACCACATTGTTTTGAGACATGAATTTAAAGGGAGTTTTTGTAAGATTATAAATTATTATATTTCTTATAGTATGTTGGTTGGTTGTTCCCTTATTTATTTACCACCATATCAAGATGGTAAGTGCTTTTATTATAATTCATCATTGTACAAATATATAGTCATGAAAAATATATAAATCGTATTTCTAAAATATTTTCAGTCTAATTTTTAAAAATTATCATTTTAGATAAAATTGTCTTCAAACTATTTATAAATTATCATTTAAAACTGATCTTCTTTGGAATTAATGACTATACATTGAATTTAAACAGTTTAACATTGAAAGGAGGTTATTTTATTTTAGCCCCTATAATTAGTTTTGAGGGAATTACAATATGGTGCCTCATGTGACATGTCATTTTTTATAACGTTGTAGTTATGGAATTGGGTAAAAATATTGTTCATGTGGAAGGAATTTTTAATGTGGAGAGTTGTCTAATTCAATATGAGGGTTTTAGGATTATATAATGTTTTACTAAACTCTTAAAAAATTGGTTGAAGCTTTCTAGTAGATTCAGAAGGGGAAAAATCTAGAGTGATATTTTTTTTAAAGGTTGGGGCCGAAGCCTCATTTTATTATTAATGCAAATCAGTGACCTCTTATAATTGGGTAGAGGGAAACCCATTACATATCTTGATGCCCCAATGGGATTTTATCCCATTATATAACCCGTGGGCCCATTTTTTTTCCAATTTCCATTATGATAATAGTATCCCGGCTACTACAGTACCCGCACAGTACCGCCGCTGCAACAGTGCCCTGCCGCCGCTACAGTACCCGCAGATCTACAATACCGCCACTGCTACAGTACTGCTATAGTACTTCTACAGTACCTGCGGCCAGTGGGTTTTGAACCCCCATTTTTAATGTAGGATTACAGGGTGCTTAACACAAATCAAGAGTGATATAAAAATGTTAATCATGTATCAAAGTTATAGAAGTATAATCATCAAATTGTTAGGGGAGATAATGTATTGAATGAATTTTACTGTTTCTAATAATGAATAAATATTATCATTATGTTTTTCCATATCTCAAATTCATCAAAGACGTAGGCAACTACATACATTCCTAATAGAAATTAATGTATGTGGTGGGAGAAATGGATTTTGTGAGTCTTCACTATGTTTTAAAATGGATTATATTCCCAAATATGTTAAGAATTTTTTTTTTCTCAAAATTACAATGTTATGGAAATAGTGAGGGTTAATTGAGTAAGTGTAAGGGAACATCATGGTGTTATAGAAAAATTACCATCTAATAGATTAGGATTACTTTTCACAACAGTTTCTCTCCAATGATAGTCACTTGAAATGATGGTTTGAGATGATTCGTTGATTAGGGATATGAGAAAGGGTAATTTATCATGATTCAATGGATTTTACAATAGTTGTGAACAAGGTTTAAATAGGATTGATGGATATGATATATGAAAATGTAAGACTATTGATTTTACTATAGAAAAATAACATCATAAATATTCTATTACATTGTGAACATTCTATTATAACATAAGAGTTTTAGTACCCAAATTATTATAATATAAAACTAGAAAACTAAATTCATAATATCGATAACAATTAAATCTATAAAAAATATTACAACATAAGAAACAACCAAAATCATGAAATATAGTGGATAATAAACTTCCTGAATGAAATGTATATATTGAAGATATTTTCTTGTCAATCAAATACATTCGTATCCTTTTTTAAAACAATTTCTAAGGACCTCATAATAGTGTGAAGAAAAATAGATATAATTGGTTGAATCATCTTGTGTGAATAATTATTTCTTGATATAATGTTGTTATGAACAATATTCAATGATCTACATACCAGAATACGGTTAACATTATGATATTTTAGAAATGAATATTTAGTTGACATAGCTAGATCAACATGAATATGAGGAATCTTCTAAATCTTTGGTAAATGTACCCAATGATCTAGGAATATGTACATTGTAATTTTTTAAATCGTGTATATAAAATATATCATTTAATTAAATTAATTGAATGTATGAAAATTATCAATATTTAATTTAACCATGATAAAATTCATATCATCTCAATGCTTTAAGAACGTTAAATTTTAATAATTATTTCAATGATTTTTTGATATGATCTACCACCATGTGTGGTATATTTAGAGAGATCATAATTTCCCTTGTAATTGATCAATAATTTTTCCTCTTAGATGGAATATATTTTGAGGCTTAGATCTTGAGTCATTTTTTATAACTAAAATTTATTATTTTATTAAGAGTGGAGGTTGTATGTTCTAAATGGTTTTTATAGAAACATTTTGATAGGATTAGATATTCCGATGGTTGAGGCATTAGAAGAGGTTTTGGGGATATGACATTTTAGTGATATTCTTGGTTTAATTCATGGTATTTCCTGATAGGATTACATTGATAGAAGTTCTCGAGGGACCTGGTTAACATAGTTCTGGTTATCAAGATAACTACTTTATTTGTAAAAAAGTAATTTATTATCAAATTAAGAACTGTTTTGGTAATAACATGAATTTATAGGTATTCATATTTTTATTTGATTCTCTAATAATTTTTTTACATTATTTTTTAATCCATTTATTTATTTTTTATATCGGAAAATGATTATCTTCTGATGTTTTACTATCGACAAAATTTTTTCACACAATAATTTTATTGGGAAGTATATTTTCTTATCTACTAAATACTCAATTGGGTAAAAAATTATTCGTTAGGGTTTGACTATAAGTCACCCCTCTTAGAGTGACATATGAATCTAAATATCAAGGACACCATTTTATATTTGATCCTAATATTTAGATCTAATTTCATATATTTTGAATATTGATATTCATTATACAAATGTCTATTAGAGATTATTTCTTTTATTTTTTTATAGAGTATCATGCAATCCAAATCATAGAGATCATTAATATTATTTCACTACTGATAAATAATATAGATGATTAAAAATAATTTATGGGAGTGGAGAAATAATTTTATTATCTATACTTGTGTGATTCAATTTATTATAATGGAATGATGTTAAAATATTCTAAATAAAACAATTAATGAATTTTACCTAGATGAAGTCTTTTGAATATTAGGATATATACAATGATCAAAATACTATTCTAATATCAATGAATATAATTATATACATTTAGATTTCACCATGTGAGATAGAAAATAGTACTTTGGAAAACATAAAATCATAATCATTGGAACAACCAAGTTTATAGAGTTGAATAGGGAGATATTGTGAGATGATTATAAAAACTTTTATTTTGTATAAGGTGAATCATGGCCATAATTAGATAAATTTTTTTTATGAAAGTTAATAATGGAATGAAAAATTTGGGTGAAACAATTACAGTCATGATTCTTGTAGAAAATATTATTGAAATTATTTTGAATTAATGGGAATCCAAACCGATGTCTATAGATGATACTAATCATCTAATGAGGCATATTATTTATTTTATTATTGGTTCATTTATGTATTATTATAATTTTATTAAGAGATATAATAAAAATAGATTAAAATAAATCGATCTCTATTCACTTCAAGTTCTATTCCTCCAAAATTAATGTACACTAGTACCATATGGAATATTTCTAAACAACATTTAGATGTTATAAATTTGGAAATTGTTAAAATGAGGTTTTTCTCAAGTTATGACATATATGATAATGATTAAAAAAAATAATAACATCTTTTGTGAATATATTATTGAATTAGTGATAACTATTGGAAGAAAAAATATTACAATACTAGTTCTCATGATTGAAAAAAAGATCGATTATTAGACCACATTATAATATTTTAAATAAAATACATAATGATGTGAAATATCAAACTAATAAATAGAGAAAAAATTATATAATATAGTGATCATTGATGGATAATGTGAAACCATCATAAAAATATAGAATTTATTTATAGAGTGATAATACAAAAAATATTTTTAATTTTTATATGAATCATACTCAAAATAACCTGTATTTTTTGGGAAGTAGAATCTCTATTAAATTTACAAAATATGTATAGATACTAATTTTACATTTATATTAGAAAATTATAGTTGTTCATACTCATTATAAATTTATTATATTATTCAATCATTGGAAGAATTATCTAGATATGTGACGTGATAATAAAATCATAAAAAATGTGAAGATGTAACATTTTTGTAAAAAGATAAGGTTTTATAATCTGGATTATTGGATTTCTATTTATTCTGTTATCATTTTTTAATATACATCTGGGTATGTTGCTAAATATAAGCATAGTTCCACCCATGAAAATCAGAAATTAATTTACATGATAAAATCCAAACATATTACATTAAAAAGGATTATAAAAAAATTACTTTCAATTAAGAGAAATTTGATAATGACTTATTATAGTTGAACCCAAATTTTATATCTTATAGATTAGTTTTTCATTTTGGAATGTATAATTTCCAATCTAGTTTTTGTACTCCTTGAATGCACCTTTTTTAAATAAGAATTATAGGGAGTAAATTGGAGAAACCATTGTTATTTAAACTGTGTTTATCCTTTTTGAAATCATAAGGATAATATTTCTGGAGAACAAATTTCTATAAAACATAATAGGGAAAAAAATATGTGGGTTTGTAATGTATTATTTTCTATCATTTAAAGATAATGAAATCATGGGAACCTAACTCGTTACTATCCAACCTTTTTTTCATTACAAAATAGAGTACATATGGGAAAAAATTGAGAAATGTCTATTTTTTTATCATTCATAATGTGAGATATTGATGAATCAATTTTTTATGAAATGAAAAACGTTATATTTTTAGTTTAATTAATTTTTTTCCTTCTCAGTATTAGAGTTATTTTAATTTTACATTTTGTGTGGGACTTAATCATGACCTTTTTAACTTTAGATAAATATTTGATGAAGGTTACTCCATGAACATGGGGAATGATACATGTACTAATAAATTTGTTGATGGAGTCCATGTTACAGCTGTTGATATTCATGATAAAATTTCTACAATATAAATAGCTGAATTCAGTAATAATAATGTATTTATTGGTAGTAATATGGAAGAATCTTCATGGATTTCGACATAGGTGGTTAGGAAACTATAATTCATTGGCCATATATAATATTACAAGGATGAAAATAGTAAGTGGTATTTATAAAATTACATTTTACTCTATCCACAGTTTTTACCCTTACAGATATGATTTGTAACACAATTTTGTATTTAAAACTACTATGGGTGTCTCATCTTCTTGAGCCTTATAGTTAGTGCACATGGACCATTTTGGACTAATAAAAAAAGTGAGTATTAACTTAATACACGATGTGTTCATCTTCATTGATGATTTCATAGGTAATACTTATACTTATAATATTTCACATAAATAAAACCCATTCATCAATTTTTTATGTCTATTTTATATCGTTAAAAATATTAAAATCCAACATTTTATCTTATATATAGTGATTATGTTGGTAGTTTGTAAATTTTTCTTTAGAAATATTTTTTACTAAGAATTTAATAACTCATAATTTCGTGAAACATAAATTAATTTAATAGAATGGTTTCATTCATGAAATATTTATACAACCCATCTATAAATTACATATTATATATAGTGTGAATTTTCTATAGCTTGGTATTTTTGGGTTTAAGCTAAAAGTACAACTTGTTAAAAAATAAATCATCATTTTTATTATGATCTTAGTTAAAACTCATAATAAAATATATAACGGTAGGAATCCAAAACATTATTACCTTATATTCAATTGATATAATATATTCATTTTTTACATTGATGACCATATTTAAAAAAAGTAATAAAAATTGTGATACTATAATTATTCATTACTACTCCATCTTTATTAAGGATTATTGTAATTTAATGAAATAAAAAATCTACGATTTGATAATGGTTAACTATTAAATTTTATGAATTGAATATTTATATTATGTGAAAAAATATAAAGGATAGTTATAAATATTTTATTTTTGAAGATCCTTAAAATTAATTACTGAAAGTTAAATCCAATGAATTAGAAATAATAATTTTAGAAAATAAACTAATATAATATGGACTACCAAATGTAATTTCTATGAATTTTAATTATTTAATTGTTAAAGATTAACTTTCTATTTTTCCGTGAAATTATTTGATCTTATAGAATCAACCCTCTGAGAATATCATTTTTCACATATATATAATAGATAAAGAAATAAATTCATTATAAAATGGATGTAAGAGCCACACATTCTAATATGAACATGAACAAAACATGGATTATGAATATTTAGATAATAAATGGTACATAATATATATGAAATAAAAGGTTAATCTATTTTAATTGAACGTGGTTTT
Source organism: Viscum album (assembly GCA_963277665.1). Classification (NCBI taxonomy): domain Eukaryota; kingdom Viridiplantae; phylum Streptophyta; class Magnoliopsida; order Santalales; family Viscaceae; genus Viscum; species Viscum album. Next base: position 1,187,787,465 of record OY728123.1, on the reverse strand, counting down.
AATATTTATTGAGTTCAAAAAGATATTTCAGTTGTTAGAGACTAATGGGTCTTCAAAAATAAATATGATGATAATAGAATTATTATTATGAATGAATCAATACTTGTTGTTAGTGGTTATAATATAGAAGAGGGAATATATTATAGAGTGACATTTGAATAGAAATCTATCCTAATATCCATTCGTATACAATTACATTTTGTATATCTCTTAACGTTACTATATATCAAATAGTTATAATGAGTGACTTTATTAATTGATATTTAATATGAGATATTTACATAAAACAAAACCCTATTTTCAACTTATCATACCTATCTAGTTCAACATAAATTTTTATCCCAAGATATCCCACAATAAATCCATAGAGGTGTTTGGGATCATCTCGGGCAGGAAATTATAGCCTGGCATTAATAAAAACATGATTCAGAACAATTTGACCCTTGAGAAATAGCTGAATAAATAACAATAAATGAATAAACTGATAATTTTATGTGAAAAAGAAATATAATTTTAAAAAATGGAACATACATCTAAATGACCACAAGGTCACCATAAACAAAAAACCATGACACTTATTGATAAACCAAAATATCATTAAGAATTAAAAATTAAATGATAGTTTAAGCATGATCACAAGAATTATTAATTGGGATTCCCTGAATATACTATACTATTTTCCATTCCATTAAATATAAAACTAATCATTCTATATTTGGAAAAAAGAAAAAACTAATGAAATGGTATTACCTTTCTTTCAAAAAAAATTTAAAGATGATATTTTAGATGAACCATGTAATTTTATAATTTTATTTTTTTAATGAAATATGATCCTTCCAAATAAATAATTTAAAAAATGAGCCTACAATAAAGTAAGTGTTTCACTTGGAATAAATGTAATTAGAAATGATTTTAATATTATTTTACAAAACAGAGGAATGTAGATTATAGGTAAAATAGATATCATTATTGTGTCCTAAAAAATTGAGGGATGTTATTTTACATATACTAATTTTGAAACCATATGTATTCTTATAAACTAGATCTATAATCAACAAAAAACCCAACATATTTCAACTAGACTCACTGGTTGCATAACCGAGCAAGGCCTTTCCCGATCATGGTGGATCATTTATGTCTAATCATGAATAAATAAAAGTTGTCTCCCAAATCTAACCAAGGCTATTATGATAATATAACAATCCTAAATGGGATGATATAAAGAAATGTAAAATTAGATATCTAATTGATAAGTCATTAAACAACATCATGAATGAAAATCCCAACTCCTGAAATCAATATGTTGAAGATCCTACTTAACTAGAAGACATTAGTATAGGTGTACACTTCTATGGTCATCATTTAAAATTTACTTCCGGGATAAATTATTTTGATAATAAAAACCCATTTCTATGTAAACTTTTTTATTTTCAAAATCACAAACCAAAAATAATCACAAAAAAATAAAATAAAACAGAATTTACTAGGTGTTAACCAGGCCTTCAATCATATAAATAAAAAACTATAATTTGGTAAAACATATTTTAAATCACAACCATTATATTTGAATAAACTCTTTATAGTCATACACATATATATATTAATATATATATATATACACTAGGTGATAATGTGCATAATCCGCTTAGTGTGAGTAACGATATAAAATTATTGAAACTATATATATACATCAATAAATATTTTTATTTATATGTATAATTAATTTTTAGTAGAATAATCGAAAAAAAATAAATTTATCAATTTTTTTAGTAAAACTATACATGGAATTAAACATTTATTGAAAAGTAGTCAGGTGGCCAAAATGTTATTTGTGTACCCAATTTTCATGACCGAAACCATTATGTTGGCCTACCATGAACCCATGATAATTAACATTTCAAAATAATAATCAAATGATTCTTTAGTAAAGTAAAACCATGATGGAAGGAAAGTTATGAGTAACTAGGGAGAAACTGATTCCAATCATCCCAACCATTTACAATAATATATTTATATCATTATATAGTGAATAAACCCAATTAAAACATCATGTAATTATATTATTCAATTAAAAGTCTCTATCATAGGGAATCCAACTTATGACTATGTGAAATCCATCTCATTCGAAGAACGTCTTAAGAAAGGGCCTCAAATATACCCTCACGAACTAAGAAAACTAATAAATGACCCAAAATCAACCATTTCAGGTATCTTTCCACCTATGTTGCATGAACCATGAAATAATATAAGTAACCATGTTAAAATTGGGGTAAGGAAGAAGTGTATAAGGTGAAATACCAACCTGATATGATCTCACTAAAATTTAAGATGGAAATTGGCCCAACATATAGTGATGGATGAGGTGAGGTGTGCTTCTATCTTCCACACTTTGTAAATGATTAAGAGGGGGAATGTTTTGAGAATGATAGTGTGTTTTTTTAATTTCCTTTGGGGATTAATTTTATTAACTTAAAAGCATTAGTTTTTTAAAAAATTAACTCCCTTGGACACTGTGTATTGTTTGGCCATAAGGAATAGTAATCTATGCACACAACCATGTACCGTATCTGTGCCACTAGAGAACCACTAATGGGATTGATGTACAATTTGGTAAACTGTTTTTCTACCTTGTGGTTCAACACTATAAAAATTATATAGTTTTTCTCATTGTTACTGAAAAATTTAACAAACCATGTTCCATTATTTATGATCTATTTTTTTCCTTAATTATATTTTATGCCCTTACTGGAATTTTTTGGATAATAAAACATTTTAAAAATATTTTTCACTTGGTTTATGGATGATTTAGGACAAGGATGATGTCATGATGTAAAATGTGATGATTTATCATGAAATGAAACAATATTTTTTTTATTAAAATGTTGGTTTCACAAATAAAATGGATAATATGTATAAATTTCCATTATTGAGGTACAACTATACATTGAAAGAGTTTATCATAATTTTCTATAAAAATTAATGAAAAAGGTCCATTAATTTTTCAAAATGTGATATTTAGTCCATCAATATTAAAATATGTTATTTGAATTCTGGGTTTATGTAGTGATGTTTTTTAGGAATTTAAAAACAATTATTATGATTTTATTTATTATAAAAATATCACCACTGTCATTTTGAAATTATTCAATTAATATGACATATATAGGTGAAAATAATACCAAAAAATATAACCCATTCACAAATCCCAAACATTTTATATATATAACAATAATGTGGAAACGAAGAATTTATTAAATCATATTACATTATTATTTTTTTAAATTATTTAATTTGAATTTCTATAAATTCCATAAATATTATCTTTTCATTGGGGAATCATTTAAGGTTATTATTTTCACACTAAACAATAAAAATAAGATATCATGATAAAATAATAATTTATATTTGAAATTAACAATTATAAAAAAACATACATTATTTTTAACCCTCTCAAAAATATTATAGATATTAAAAGCGGGAGAGTATCATTTTCAACATTGTCCATTAATAAATCATTATAATGGTCAAAATCAGATCCAAATGTAAATTAATGTTCTTTATATAAATATTGGGTTAATTTTTATGAAATTTAATACAAAAATGTATTTTAGGAATGTCTTAGGGTCATTTTCTAGTCCTTATCATTGTATTTTTAATATTAATTACCCAGTACACCATTTCCATAATAATAATTATTTAATCTGGTTATTATTCATAATGAAAAAAATAAAAGAGACCTATTTTTGTTTTTTAGATCACATAATTAAATATTTTGAATCCATTTTTGACGATTCAATTTAAAAAATTAGAATAATTGAAGTTAATATTGAATAATAAAACATATGATTTTTTTTTCTAAAAAAGTCTTTTCTCCATTATGAAATATTCATTTCAAATTCAACTATAAAATAGATTAAATTGAACATAATTTTATTATACAAAATATAAGAGATATAATTTTATAATTAATATAAAACAAAATAATTCTTTGGGAATGTGAGAATAAAAAATATAGTTTTCATCAAATGTTATTATATTAAAATATTCATCAGAATATCATATTTTTAAGAGAAATAAAAATTCATACATGTTGAGGCTAGGTTTGACATGAATATAAAAACGTTCTGTGAATTTGATCAATGAAAATTCAAAATTTTTGGGAAAATAATTAAAATATTTTCTTATAATAATTAAAATATATAAATTTTCAAACAAACATATTCTCTGAAGAAACACATGGCATTACTAAAAATTGAGTAATTATCTATTATGAATTTATAAATACAATTATATGGATTAGGCACATAGCATACATTTCACAATTTAATTAATCAAATTCATACCTTCCAATTATTTTCTAGGTTATAATAATAATAATTAAATAATAATAATTTATGGTTCTGTTAGGCTAAATGTTGTTTGACTTACATGCTATAAAACATTGAATTTAATTTAAAATAGGAGTACGTTATAAGAAGAAAATTTATAATAATACCATTTGAGGTGTATTTTAATTTTAATTGTATATCATTAGGATGTTTTATATTGATGTTTTATTTTTTTATTAATTTGGTTTTTTTTTAAATAATTTTTATTTTATAGTTTTTTATATTTCACTTTATTTTATTTTATTGAATGCTTTTTTGATCTGAAAACATAACTTCTGGTTAACTGAATAATTAATTGGAAGAAACATTATATGGTATCTTATGACAATAATAAACCCCCTCTTGCATTGTTATGTAACACTAAATGTTGGGAATAATAGTATATAAGACTAATATATATATATATATATTATTTTGTGTTTTTATTAAAAAAATAAGTTATTGTTCTCCTATATTTTGGATTTTTATTATTCTAGTGTAGGAAATAACATAAAAAGTATTGTTATGGTATCTTGTTAATTTTGTAGATAAAGTGATATTAAATTAGATCTTGAGTAAATTCAATAAATATTATTTTCTAGGTCTCGGTAAAAATGTAACCAGGAGATTATTAATGGGTTACTACATAGAAACACATGATACAAAATTGTTAAAAAATCCATCAGGATAAGAAATGCTCAAATAAAAAATATATAATGGAAATAACCATTTCTATTGAAGAAAGTGTGGTGATATCTAACAGAAATATAAACATTTTTAATTGTAAATAATCTAGAAAATATTATTATGTAACAGTCACAAATGGGTGCACAAGGTTAATTCATCAAGAAACCATGACACATAATAGTAATTCATTTTCCATCGAAAATGATTTAAAATTAGTTTATATCTATATAGTTGAATAACCCTATAATAATATCAGGTTCCAATTAAAAATTTATATTGTTATATATCAAGATGAATTAGAATCACTCTAGGATTAATGATAACACTATTCTATAATAAATGACGTTCAATAAATGATGGAAAATATGGTGATGATAAAACACGAAATATAAGATTCATAGTGTTTATCTTTATCTATGATAATAATATACACTAATAGGGGAAAGATATCCAATATGTACATGTTGTGGGGAATATTGTGTCTTAATATGAGTATATCTTCTGCTGTGTGATTTCATGTTCAATTATTTGATCAGGTAGAAGTTGGGAAAAGAAGACATTTATTTAATATATCCCTACACAGTGACTATAACCATTACAACATGATATATATATATATATATTAGTGGAAAATTTAAAGTTTATAGTCTTATACTTTAGTGCTTTTATATGAATTTCATTGGATAGTTGTAGTGGTACATTTTGTATAGTTATAGAAATTTTTTTGGGCTAATAATATTTAAATTATATATAATTGGAAGGGACATGGGAGGGTTCACACACCTAGGGAAACTATCTCTTGTTTTTATTTTAAATTATATAATCATGGAATTCATACAATTTGAGTGTTCACTTGATCAATTAATTGGTTCAATATTTATTCAATGCATTCTTAGGTTCTCAATTATTTTTATCCATTATTTAGTAGGATGAATATTAAATGTGAATGGCCTATTGAAAATGAGTGGCTATGTTCATTAAAGGGAGTGTGATCTACCAAAAATGATTTTTTTGTAATGATTTAATAATCCATTACTTATGCGATGATATTGACAATTATTATTATGTTAAAATAGAGATAATTCATCATTTATATCGTTAAATCACTAAATAAATATTTTTAATAGTGAATGAACCACAATACTATGGAGATAATGAATTCATGAAAAGTGAGTTGGATTATTATTTCATTTCTGTTATTATATCATAAAATTTCATTATCTTTTTCGATTAATTTGACCATGTATATCATATATACTAAATTACTATTAATATAAATGAACTATATTAATATCAATTTATTTTATTTATGTTAAAATATGTGTTTGATTATTTTATTAGTGATTTTGAGTTATTCTATTTAGAAAAACCCATTTTTAGATATTGATTCCACTATCCTATTTATTTCCTTTCACATTTATCTTATTATATTATTTTTTTAGTAAAGTATAATTTATAGTTTCAATACATGAACTGGAATGATATAGAATATCTTATATTTAGTTTAGTACATTTTCACTGCGATATGTAGTTCCCGATGGGGTGGAACATGTGATATCAATATATAATTCATTTGTAGTTATTATTTTTTATAATTATTGTCAGATATATATTTATAATGTGGATTTAATTTTTCCTTATAGAAGGTTATGGATTTGGAACAATATACAAGTTATAATGAAAATAAATTAATGACTAAAAAAGATTATTTAGATAAAAAATTACTTAACATGTGTATTTTGACTGATTTTAATTATGATTTTTTTTCCTTTTTGAAGCAATTGGATTGTTTTTTATAGTTATCATATGATTGATTTCACGGTGAATCAATATTATGATACACCATTTGAGTAATCATTTAATCAAGAGGAAACTACAACATATAAAAATAAATTTTGTGAATTGTTTTCCAAATAAGGAGAACGATTTAATGATCCATACTATTATAAGTATAATCAGTTCAAAAATCAATAATCGAGTGAAACTTATTATCAAAATTAAGAGGTAACTCTCCAATTATATATTTTTCATTAATAAAAATTGTTAGGGTCGTATTATCATGAATTACAAGGATCCCTATCATATTAAGAGGAGAAGTGAAAAAAAATTAGTGGAAATGCACATGGTGTACACTATAATAGATAAAGTGAAAATAAGAATGAAACATGAACATATTATTGATTAAGAAGATATATAAAAACATTACATAATCCAATCATAATTTATATTCCCTTTTTATAAAATTATATTTACATAATGATACTAGGATTTAAGATGTTAAATATAATAGAGAGTTACTAAATATTTTTAGAAGTGAAAAATGATGAATAAAAATAATTGATTGTATTTTTTGAGAATTTTATATAATAGGAACCACTAAAAATTAATTAAAAATAAGAGAAAAACTTTTTAAATTGAATGATAAATATTTGGATTTATAGAGGAGAAGAGATTAATCTAGGGGGAGGGTAAGTACAATCAATTTTTTCTACATTTTAATTAATCATTCATTATTAAAATTTAAGGATTTCATTACAAGGATGTGTAACATAGCTATATTAATTAATAATGATATCACATTCACTAGATGATTTGAATTCATAGTCAATTTCTTATTATGAATATGTAATTTCTTTTTATTCTATTATTTCATAAAAAATTAGTTAAGTCATAGCTAAAATACCATCTAAAAATTATAATGGGAGGAAACATTATATTTATTTCATTCATATTAATTATGTTGAAGATATATTTTATGAATTCCAAAGTGGTAAATTTCTACATCATTATAATTTTAATGTGTAAGTGGATTCAACCCAAAAAACATTCATGATTTTTTTTATTTTTGTCAGTTTAAAGGTATTGAAATATATGAGGAATAAGAAATATAATGGAGGGAATTTCATTAAAATTGTAGAATTAAATTATATTTCATATATATTTAATTTTCCATTACTATCACTTGTTTTTTAACGAATTGTTATTAATTATTGAATACATAGATTTATTTTATAAATTCATTGATTTAGGAAACCTCATCACTTAATAAATACATTAATTCTTTTATATAAAATTTAAATTAATCATGTTCATAAATTTCAGTGATATATGAAGAAACATTTTAATGTTATATTCATATTCATAATTTGAATATTTTTAATGTTATTTTTAATACGGTACATAATATTAATTTTCATTTTTGGAAACTGTTCTATATTAGATAAATTATTATTGATATGCCCTTGACTTGAGTGCCCAATATTTTTTTCAATTTCTAAGTGGTATTCTAAGACCATTTTTTCAATAATTACTTATTCTTTATTTGTTGAGTGTTTATTGAGAGATGCATAACAATAAGAAAATATATTTCTAGTTTTTCAAAAAAAATTAATATTTAATCTATTATATGATGGTTGATGGCATAAATTGATAAAAAATTTACCTATTTGATCTTCATACCTACCTTACATCTTATATTTTACGAATATTAAACAAAACATGAATTTCGATGATAGAAAAGTTACGTTACATGCTAGTTTATACATCTTAACCCTTTTCATCAGTATTAATAAATTATTATTTACAATAAAGAGGAAGTTATATGTAATATTCTTTGAAAATCCGTGATGCATGAAAAAGGTTGGTGAATTTGTTATCTGGATTTTTGGAATAATACAACTATACAAGATGGTTATATTATAAGAACACTTTTAATTAAGATATATTTAATAAGAGTTTACATTTAGTGTAATGAATTTTGAAGTTAAAAATTGTAATAAGAGTTAGTATGTTTTAATAATCCTAAGGATGGATGAGAATGTTTTAATTTTATTGGATAAGTTTTGTCTGAATATCAGTATGAAATATTTTTGAAGTTTTAAATTTAGATATTTTTTAAAAAATCCATACGTTGTTTTATTTATCAGGTTTTTGAATAAATATTTTATAAAATTGTACAAGTTTACAACATCAACCTATATGATTGTTATACTATGATGTTAAATAAGGATATCTAAAGATGTGAAAATTTTAAAATTCCTATAATTTTCCTTGATTTTGAAAGATTAATATCAGAAAAAGGCTACGAAACAAGCAAAAGGGAGATCCTGAAGTTTAATATATATTTTTTTAATTTTATTTGTAATATTTTTATATGTGATGTAATTTTTTACCAATATATAAGGTTTTTGTTTAGTAAATGAATGGGTTTATCCTTTTTCATTTTTATAAGATGTTTTATTTGGGATTGGAAAATTATTTCAATGCCATGATGTAAAAATGGTGGAATTTGGTAGAGAATACATAAGGTTTTATAAATATCATTATTTGATGTTTATTTAAATAATTAAACAATTTATAAGTCAATCTATATGGATGGTTGGGATATTTTTAATAGTTCTAGGTTTCTAAAGATGTTCACATCGTCGATGTATGTCATGAAACAATAATAATAGAGGTTAAATATATATGTATTTTTTCACAACAATATACCATAATTTTTTGATGAAATTGAATTCTCAATGAAAATTAAATGTATAATAAATAAGGAAGGAAATGCTTAGTAAAATTTTTGATTCATGAGAAAAAATGTGGTTCTCCCAGTATTAATTCACACTGTACTAAAACATATATTTCAGTTGAAAAATTTGATGAACAACCAAAATGACCAGATTATTATATTTGTTTCCAAAATATTATTCATTGAACTATATAGTTAAAATAATCAGAAAGGAGAATCGATTTTAATTGTAACACCCCAGGTAAATAAAGAATATGACATCTTTATATTTATCCATATTTGTGAATCAAATATTAATATTACTTTAAAGGGGATGCTATGCTCGATGGCGTACCCAATACGCAACAACGAGTTTCTTGGGAATCTTACATTGCACTCTAATAATAAAATAATATTATTTTAAATGGTAGTTAACATGTAGACGTTGTGTTGGCGGGAATGGATAGAAATAACTAAAATTTGATTATATATGTTTTTAAATGTTTTTACATTTATCCAATAAAATATAATGGCTTAAAATACGGAAAGAATTCAATTATAGGCGTATATGCCATAGTTTTCACTAAAGGTTCACTTATCACCTTTTGATGGCGAACCGTCATTAAATGTAGTTTTTTTTCACTATTATAAATTCGGTTGGACCAAATAAAACTCTTATTAAGAATCGGGACATCAAAATTTTCTTTGTGTAAATTTTTGGTATCTTTATGATAAAGTTCATTTTTTTAATGAATAGTGTAAAATGTTGTTTTTTTAATTCAAAACCTCTTTTTAATCTAATTTATTTATATGATTATATTTTCTTTTGAATTGATTTTAAGGTTAAATTAGAAAATATTTTTACCATTGAATCCAATAGTGGTCGTTGGAATTAATTACACTTTGAAATCGGACTTAAACTAGTGTCAATCTTTTGATACTTATTGTTTCATAAATACACGCTATTTTCTCTGACAGTGGGAATTAATTATTAAATTAATTAATGTGACTAATATGTTTTGAATTTTTTAAAACGGACTTAATTTTTGAATTCGGAATATCAAATATAGCTTAGGGTGAATTTTTGGGATTTTTCTGAAAAACTTCAATTTTTGATGAATAGTGAAACCACTAAGTGGTACTTATAAAAGCTGATTTTTTGTTTAAATGAAATTTTACCACTTATGTGTTTTGAATTTCAAAAATCCGACATACATGGTTGTCATTAAGAAGTAAAATATGGTTCAATGGGATAAAAATAATTTTTTGGTGAATAGTAACTTATTAAGTTTTTAATCGCGATTAGAGGTAATTAGTGTAATTTAAGGTAAAAATGATATTATAAGAATGTGAAAACACCATGAAACTTATCCTACACCTATTGGGTGAGTCATGGACGACCAAGACAAGCCATGGGCAAACTTGGGGACCCCATGGAGCCACTTTAGTTGGAAAATGACAATAATATATTTTTATTTAATCTTAAAATTAAATTGACACAAACATGATATGTTTTACTAAAACAATTTCTAAGTGGGGATAAACAAGTCCAAATTTTGATTATAAATAGTAATTGGAAAACTAAAACGATTTCCTACATCATAGTAGTTTTTTTATAATTTTTAGACATTACATAAATTAAATTATTTATTACATAATAATGATGCAGTGATGACATCATTATTTGACGATTTAAATAAAATGGAAAGATAATGTAAAATCTATGAACTACACATGTACAAAACCAATTGTATGAGTTGGTTTAGAACCCTTATCACCTTATCGACGAATTATATCAATGTGGGACCTTTTAAAACCGAAACACATTTTCAAATAAAGTAATATTTCTTTACTTTCCAAAAGTTCCCCTCCTCTCCTCTTATAAAAGGCCCCCACCTCGACCTAATTTCACACACTCCTCAAGCCTTTGGCTCGGCCAACCCCTGCCCATTTACTCTCTCCACATACCTCTACTCATCCTAGAGGATTCCCTTTGGGCAGAATCCTTTAAAAGGAAGCCTTTAGGCTCAAATCAAAAGGAGTTTCATTTTTAAAGGTAATTCATTCTATCATGTTCATTTGTTTTATTTTGCTTCTCCAACCCCCTAAACTCTTTTTACTTAATTATTTTGTAACAACACCAGTATCTTAAATATACTAGGATGTTTTTATAAGATTTATTCGAGCTACACTCTCACACAACTACATCAAATGGTTAAAGAACATACGGTTTCCGTGGATGGCGAAATTCTGCCTCCCAAAACGATGATTGTTCAATACTCATTTAACACCTTTAAAGGTGTCCATTATGATGTCACTATTATTATATATGATATATAATATGTTTATGTTTTACTTATGCTTCTGTATTTTTCATTTGTGTCTTACCTTTATGGCTTCCATTATGGGTATACGCGATATCTTCATTTTAGGAAGTGCGGACTACCGCCCCCTCAAAGTGATTTGATTCATTAAATACCATATGTGGGACATATAAAGGATGGAACTATGATATTATATATGATATTATACTGTAATTATAATATACCTTTATATCATTATTATTCCATTCTATAAAATACGAATAGAAATGAAAGTAGCGTTCATGTGTACGTACGGCTTACCGTCTCCATGAACGGTGCATTTCATTTCTTACCTCTAAATGATTATGTAATATTATAAATACATGTATATGCTGGATATATATGATATCCAAATAAGGAATGTAATTCTGGATATAAAGAACCTTTGGCCACACGAACAACATGTAATTGTAAGAAGTCCACTTTTGACTTAAGAACCAAATATCGGCAAAACAAATATTATTAACTTAAATGATTACATAATGTTTATAACATGTCAATAATTGATATAAAAGGAATAATGAACTTTTAAAAGGTTCTTAAGCAAGTAGAAATTAACTCAAGTTTATTATTCAGGACGTTAAAGAACGACCGAGTCAAGTCGGACCCGAGGTAAGGGATCTTACTCCTCTCTTTCTTTTTAAGTACACTCTTTTATGTCATTCCCTCTAAAGCTCATCTTTCTTGTTATTGGGATGTTATTTTATGTTAAAATTACTGTAATTTTTATGTTCATGTGATGAGAGGCCTTATTCTCTCTCATCAATCCATTTTGGAAGTTTTTTGTGGCGCCGTTAGGCTGCCGAGTTTTCGTAAGGGATTTTTCATCTTGCTTTTATTCCCGTGAGATTTATGCTACATATGCCACAAATTCCATTGAGTGGTGTATGTACTGCCCATTATTCTACTCTTTGTGTAATATACTTTCGTTTATGAGTATTTACATCAATGATCTATTGTCCTTCTTTCATGGGGTGTATGTTTTGAAAGATACCCAAGTCGGTAAGGGAGCCTTTCACCCTCCTCTTTTCTAAAAGACATCTTTTGTTGGGTCTTTTAATTTACATATTGTTATGTTGGGATATGTCCTCATATATCCTTATTGATGTAAATTTTATGTCCAATTGATGAGATAAACTTTTTATATCTCATCAACTCATTTTGATGTGATGCCGTTAGGCTGTCAAGGGAACTTTTTAACCCAATTTCGATTTCTTTGGGTTCAACATGTAGTCATTGAATATGTCATCCATTGAATATGTGTGAATGACCTTTTATTGTTTTACACTTAATATCCACTTATATTGGGTGTATTTATATTTGTCACACATATTTTTGATATTGATTTGTCCTTAATTTAAGGATACCTTTTTTATAAGGGATTTCATTACATTTGACATTTCTATTGAGGGTTCATTGTTGTTATGCACCAATTCACTCTTATATGGTGTATATACTATCCTTTGGAGTATTATATCATGAATCCATTTATCCTCATGATATTATAATGTTCTGACTAAATGTTATTCCTCAATTATTGTATTCAAGTATTTCTAATTTTGGTAAAACCCCTTTAACCAAAATGTCATTTTAAATGTTTTAATCATTTGTTCTTATTAATATCCAGGTTTTCAAAATGGTTTTAAGGATTTATTTATATGGATATTAATGGTTTAAAATTTTAAGCTTCAAGGTGGTATAGGGAACTTTGATTCAAAATTCTCTTTATTAAATGTTTTAAATGGTTTTGAAATGGTTTTGATAAAGGATTCTATTATGATATATTGTGATGTTGAAATGTTATCATTCCTTTATGTTGGATTTATGTGTTATGATTTTATAATGGTACCTGGACATTATGACGGGTGGTTCCGTGAATACCAGGACGGGTGGTTACATTATATCCTCCAATGCATTGGGTATGGAAGTCGGGCGTATGGCTATTCCATTAAGTATGTATGGAAATTGGCCGTATTGCTATTCCATTAAGTGATATGTGTGGAAGTCGACCATATGGTTATTCCACTTAAGTATGTTTATGTCCCAAGTTACCTTTATATATGTTATGTGTTCATTATATGGGTTTATGGTAATCCTTTGGTTACAAAAATGTATGTAATGATATTTTATTCGGTGAAGAGTTTTTACTACTTCATAAAGGTGAAAAGTATTACTTTGATAAAGTATACATGGTTTACTTTTTGCTTTTATAAACTAACAATTTTTATTCTTTGTGTATCCCTTACTGAGCTTCTTATGCTCATCCCAAGTTTTTGAAATGTTTTTCACAGGACATGGCGTGGAATAGGGTCATGGATGGGATCAAGGGAAAGTCATGCTACCTAAAACAAGGAACTATAAATGTTTCTTTTAAAGAGTTTTTATTTTATGGAAATTTAGTAGAAGTGACTACTTTGTAATCTTTTGTGATGTAATAGTTATTTCATAATTCTCTAAAACTCTAAACTTGAAAAGATCCTCAATGTGAATTACTCATTTAATTCAATATTAAGTAAGGTTTAAGGCTGGGGCCTTATAGTTGGTATCAAATGTCGGTTAAGATAACTGTAGAGGTTAGGGTATTCTTTAAGCATAAGTGACATTACCACAATGGTTAGGATTTCAGAAAGAGTCCTAGTTTTAGATAAAGTAAACGAGTAAGTGCATATTAGTGTTTACCTTACTCATTAGTACATGATGGTTTTGTTGATATACTCACACTGATCTTTTTGGTTTTAGTAAATGGCTGGATCTAGCAGGCACCAAAGTGACAATGGGTTTCAAGGAAACTGCGGTAGTTCTCTGATTAAGATACTGGATGAGACGGGGGATTCAATGAGGAATCTCATAGTTGTTCTAAACCAACTATCAAGGAGTCATGATCAACCACTTCAACCTTGGTGAGTTCTCTAATGCATCATGTACGAGATGGCCAACTCGATGTGGAAAATTTAGGTAATAATTATTAAGGTCACCATTAGGGTTTATATGATCCTTACTTTTTAGGTAATTGTGGGTTACTCTATGATATGATGGAAAATGAAAGGAATGAGATAAACTTGAGGTTAAAATATGTTATGATTATTCTTGAAGATTTTATCTCATTTTGGGGAATGTTTTAAGAATTATATAGTTTTGGAAAAAGGACAACACGCAGACCGTGTGACATCCCGTCGCATCGGACAAAGCTGTGGGAATCGAACCCTCAACCAAAGTGCGACTGGTATTTATTGCCTACCACAGGACTATGTGAAGTCCCTGGTTAGTTTGACTGATTCTTTTTTTAGTGTAAGTTGATTTTGGGTTATTTATGAAAATGATTAACCTATCATGGAGGATATGTGATTAGGATAATTACTTTTCAATGCGAGACTTTAAGAGAAACTGATTTTGTTTGGAGATAAATGTTACGATTTAACTTGGAAGACTATGTGACTAAATCCATCAAATTTTTGGGTTTCAATATTAGATTGGTTTACATTGAAGAATTTTATGGACAAATTGTTTATCGGATGATCCTCGTTGAACTTTGGGTTTTTTTGGACAAATTTTGGAGATTAAGAATAGATTTTCTTTTTATAAAGGGTTATCCTTTTCTGGATTATCTGACCTTGTACTAACCTCTACGGTTTTGGTTTTGGTTAATGCCTAAAGACATGGGATGCATATAGTTCTCTTTTGTGGATTAGTTGATTCTCTATTAGTTGATTATAGTACTCTTAATGTGAACAAGTCTTCCTAAATACTCACCTTTTGGAGAAAATATGAGTTTGTGTAAGGAATCCAATAACAGTTGAGAGTCAACATGATAAGTTATTATGTTTCCTTATGAATAAATTCCTCAATAAAAAGTAACTTAAAACAAAAATGTTGTCTATTAACTTTTCATACAGAGGAATCGAATACCGTTTAACCCATCAGAAGTTTGTGATTTTCTCATGGTTAACCTTCTCCTAAACATGTTTTCTATCACTCTCCATCAGAACATGACCCTATGTTTTCTCCTCCATGTCCATGTTTTCATACTTGTAATCCTAGTATGGGTTAACTCGGGTGACCTTTGTACTTATCTTTCTTTATTTTAAAGTGATTGTTTTACCGACTCTTCTCCGATGTGGGACTTTCAAGGATGTTTCCAAGCCCAATTTTAAAATTGCGAGGACGCAATTCTCAAAAGGGTGGAAGGATGTAACACCCCAGGTAAATAAAGAATATGAAATCTTTATATTTATCCATATTTGTGAATCAAATATTAATATTACTTTAAAGGGGATGCTATGCTCGATGGCGTACCCAATACGCAACAACGAGTTTCTTGGGAATCTTACGTTGCACTCTAATAATAAAATAATATTATTTTAAATGGTAGTTAACATGTAGCCGTTGTGTTGGTGGGAATGGATATAAATAACTAAAATTAGATTATATATGTTTTTAAATGTTTTTACATTTATCCAATAAAATATAATGGCTTAAAATACGGAATGAATTCAATTTTAGGCGTATATGACCTAGTTTTCACTAAAGGTTCACTTATCACCTTTTGATGGCGAATCGTCATTAAATATAGTTTTTTTTCACTCTTATAAATTCTATTGGACCAAATAAAACTCTTATTAAGAATCGGGACATCAAAATTTACTTTGTGTAAATTTTTGGTATCTTTATGATAACGTTCATTTTTTTATGAATAGTGTAAAATGTTATTTTTTTAATTCAAAACCTCTTTTTAATATAATTTATTTATATGATTAGATTTTCTTTTGAATTGGTTTTAAAGTTAAATTAGAAAATATTTTTACCATTGAATCCAATAGTGGTCGTTGGAATTAATTTCACTTTGAAATCGGACTTAAACTAGTGTCAATCTTTTGATACTTATTATTTCATAAAAACACACTATTTGCTCTGACAGTGGGAATTAATTATTAAATTAATTAATGTGACTAATATGTTTTGAATTTTTTAAAACGGACTTCATTTTTGAATTCGGAATATCAAATATAGCTTAGGGTGAATTTTTTGGATTTTTCTGAAAAACTTCAATTTTTGATGAATAGTGAAACCACTAAGTGGTACTTATAAAAGGTGATTTTTTGTTTAAATGAAATTTTACCACTTATGTGTTTTCAATTTCAAAAATCCGACATACATGGTTGTCATTAAGAAGTAAAATGTGGTTCAATGGGATAAAAATAATTTTTTGGTGAATAGTAACTTATTAAATGTTTAATCGCGATTAGAGGTAATTAGTGTAATTTAAGGTAAAAATGATATTATAAGAATGTGAAAACACCATGAAACTTGTCCTACACCTATTGGGTGAGTCATGGCCGACCAAGAAAAGCCATGGGCCAACATGGGGACTCCATAGAGCCACTTTAGTTGGAAAATGACAATAATATATTTTTATTTAATCTTAAAATTAAATTGACACAAACATGATATGTTTTAGTAAAACAATTTTTAAGTGGGGTTACACAAGTCCCAATTTTGATTATAAATAGTAATCGGAAACCTAAAAAGATTTCCTACATCATAGTATTTTTTTATAATTTTTAGACATTAAATAAATTAAATTATTTATTACATAATAATGATGCAGTGATGACATCATTATTTGACGATTTAAATAAAATTGAAAGATAATGTAAAATCTATGAACTACACATGTCCAAAACCAATTTTATGAGTTGATTTCGAACCCTTATCACCTTATCCACGAATTATAACAATGAAGGACCTTTTAAAACCGAAACACATTTTCAAATAAAGTAATAATTCTTTACGTTCCAAAAGTGCCCCTCCTCTCCTCTTATAAAAGGCCCCAACCTCTACCTCATTTCACACACTCCTCAAGCCTTTTGCTCGTCCAACCCATGCCCATTTACTCTCTCCACATCCCTCTCCTCATCCTAGAGGATTACCTTTGGGCAGAATCCTTTCAAAGGAAGCCTTTAGGCTCAAATCAAAAGGAGTTACATTTTTAAAGGTAATTCATTCTCTCATGTTCATTTGTTTTATTTTTCTTCTCCAACACCCCAAACTCTTTTTATTTACTTCTTTTGTAACAACACCAGTATCTTCAATATACTAGGATGTTGTTATAAGATTTATTCGAGCTACACTCTCACACAACTACATCAAATGGTTAAAGAACATACGGTTTCCGTGGATGGCGAAATTCTGCCTCCCAAAACGATGATTGTTGAATACTCATTTAACACCTTCAAAGGTGGCCATTATGATGTCAATATTATTATATATGATATATAATATGTTTATGTTTTACTTATGCTTCTGTATTTTTCATTTGTGTCTTACCTTTATGGCTTCCATTATGGGTATACGCGATATCTTCATTTTAGGAAGTGCGGACTACCGCCCCCTCAAAGTGATTTGATTCGTTAAATACCATATGTGGGACGTATAAAGGATGGAAATATGATATTATATATGATATTATACTTTAATTATAATATACCTTTATATCATTATTATTCCATTCTATAAAATACGAAATAGAAATGAAAGTAGCGTTCATGCGTACGTACGGGTTACCGTCTCCATGAACGGTGCATTTCATTTCTTACCTCTAAATGATTATGTAATATTATAAATACATGTATATGCTGGATATATATGATATCCAAATCAGGAATGTAATTCTGGATATAAAGAACCTTTGACCACACGAACAACATGTAATTATAAGAAGTCCACTTTCGACTTAAGAACCAAATATCGGCAAAACAAATATTATTAACTTAAATGATTACATAATGTTTATAACATGTAAATAATTGATATAAAAGGAATAGTGAACTTTTAAAAGGTTCTTAAGCAAGTAGAAATTAACTCATGTTTATTATTCAGGATGTTAAAGAACGACCGAGTCAAGTCGGACCCGAGGTAAGGGATCTTACTCCTCTCTTTCTTTTTAAGTACACTCTTTTATGTCATTCCCTCTAATGCTCACCTTTCTTGTTATTGGGATGTTATTTTATGTTACACTTACTGTAATTTTTATGTTCATGTTATTAGAGGCCTTATTCTCTCTCATCAATCCATTTTGGTAGTTTTTTGTGGCGTCGTTAGGCTGCCGAGTTTTCGTAAGGGATTTTTCATCTCGCTTTTATTCCCATGAGATTTATGCTACATATGCCACAAATTCCATTGATTGGTGTATGTACTGCCCATTATTCTACTATTTGTGTAATATATTTTCGTTTATGAGTATTTACGTCAATGATATATTGTCCTTCTTTCATGGGGTGTATGTTTTGAAAGATACCCAAGTCGGTAAGGGAGCCTTTCACCCTCCTCTTTTCTAAAAGACTTCTTTTGTTGGGTCTTTTAATTTACATATTGTTATGTTGGGATATGTTCTCATATATACTTATTGATGTAAATTTTATGTCCAAGTGATGAGATACACTTTTTATCTCTTATCAACTCATTTTGATGTGATGCCGTTAGGCTGTCAAGGGAACTTTTTAACCCAATTTCGATTTCTTTGGGTTCAACATGTAGTCATTGAATATGTCATCCATTGAATATGTGTGAATGACATTTTATTGTTTTACACTTAATATACACTTATATTGGGTGTATTTATATTTTTCACACATATTTTTGAGATTGATTTATCCTTAATTTAAGGATACCATTTTTATAAGGGATTTCATCACATTTGACATTTCTATTGAGGGTTCATTGTTGCTATGCACCAATTCACTCTTATATGGTGTATATACTGTCCTTTGGAGTATTATATCATGAATCCATTTATCCTCATGATATTATAAAGTTCTGACTAAATGTTATTCCTCAATTATTGTATTCATGTATTTCTAATTTTGGTAAAACCCCTTTAACCAAAATGTCATTTTAAATGTTTTAATTATTTGTTCTTATTAATATCCATGTTTTAAAAATGGTTTTAAGGATTTATTTATATGGATATTAATGGTTTAAAATTTTAATCTTCAAGGTGGTATGGGGCACTTTGATTCAAAATTATCTTTATTAAATGTTTTAAATGGTTTTGAAATGGTTTTGATAAAGGATTCTATTATGATATATTGTGATGTGGAAATGTTATCATTCCTTTATGTTGGTTTTATGTGTTATGATTTTATAATGGTACTTGGACATTATGACGGGTGGTGCCGTGAATACCAGGATGGGTGGTTACGTTATAACCTCCAATGCATTGGGTATGGAAGTCGGCCGTATGGCTATTCCATTAAGTATGTATGGAAATTGGCCGTATGGCTATTCCATTAAGTGATATGTGTGGAAGTCGACCGTATGGTTATTCCACTTAAGTATGTTTATGTCCCAAGTTACCTTTATATATGTTATGTGTTCTTTATATGGGTTTATGGTAATCCTTTGGTTACAAAAAGGTAAGTAATGATATTTTATTCGGTGAAGAGTTTTTACTACTTCATAAAGGTGAAAAGTATTACTTTGATAAAGTATACATGGTTTACTTTTTGTTTTGATAAACTAACAATTTTTATTCTTTGTGTATCCCTTACTGAGCTTCTTATGCTCATCCCAAGTTTTTGAAATGTTTTTCACAGGACATGGCATGGAATAGGGTCAAGGATGGGATCAAGGGAAAGTCATGCTACCTAAAACAAGGAACTATACATGTTTCTTTTAAAGAGTTTTTATTTTATGGAAATTTAGTAGAAGCGACTACTTTGTAATCTTTTGAGATGTAATAGTTATTTCCTAATTCTCTAAAACTCTAAACCTGACAAGATCCTCAATGTGAATTACTCATTTAATTCAATATTAAGTAAGGTTTAAGGCTGGGGCCTTATATTAATTACCTTGAGAAACAGGTTTAAAGGCCTTTTAAGGGAGAGTTCAACTTTTGTTATTACATGGTAGGGAGATGGAGCCAATGGGATGGATCTCAATGGAAGTATACACCGACATTCTGCTGATGAGGCTCTAACCCCGAAGAGCACTAGGGGTCCCAGGAGAAAGAAGGGGAGGAAGGACTATTCTTCACTTCCTCCTCCTTTGAAGACTCTCTCAGTGAAGAGGACGAACGACAAGAGAACTGAAATAGAGCCTTTGAGTCATTTGAGACCACGGGAGCAGGATTGTTAGCCCTTGGTTTTGATTCTATGCTCTAAAGAAGAAGTGATTGAACATGTCCTATTACTGAATTCTATCGAGGAGGATGCTGCTGGAATTATGGGTAGATCTCTAGAGGTGCCCCTTATTGAGGAGAAATATTATTGGATTGGAAAACGGGGCTCAATTTCGGTAGGAGGATTCAATCATGGAAAGAATGGTGTTGAAGAATACATTCAAACTTGGGATAAACTAGTGCATGATTTTGAGAAGCGGATATTGGAAAAAGAAGAATTGATCTTACCCTCCCTAACATAGAAACTATTTAGGGAAACAGATATGGGTAATATTAAATTTTTCTTTAGCAACGTTGTTTATTCTTGTGGTTTTGGTTGGCTCGTATGAGTGAATGGGTTCTGTGAGCCATGGTTGTTTCGGGTTCCTTACAGCTCAGTTTATTCTTGTTTTCAACAGGCATTTGGATCAGCTCCGGATGGGGATTGGTGCATTAAGTCTTCATTTATGTAGGTCTCGTATAATTGGATGATTCAGAGGTTATGGCTTCGCCATCGGTTCCATGCCCGTGCTTCTGCACAGGACTTCTTGCTGAGGGGTCCTATGTCGGTGAATGATTTTTGTTGGCACACTTGCTGGGATGGGGTGGTCAAATTGTTTTCTATTGTTTTATGTGGTTTCTCACTTTTTCATTAAAAGTTTTTTTAATAAAAAAATAAATTTCAGCCAATTATAAGATGATCTATCTACTTTATTTGATTAAGAATAAGATACAAGATGAGAGGTAATTAAATAATTGAAATTTCAATTTAAATTTTCTTGGTTATTTATGTAGGAAAGAGGAAACCCTATGTTATGAGAGGATACAATGATGAAAAATTAATATTGAACAAAATTGATTTTATTTTATATATGAATTTTAGTGTTTAAACTCTTACCAAAAAGACTTATATTGAAGATCTATTTTATGTGAAATGTGTTTTTCACAAAAGATGAATGCATATCCAAGATATAGTCTATATGGGAAAATGAGCATAGAAGATAATTAATATTTTTATCACTAGTTTTATGAAACAAATAAACATAGGTTGATGAAAATAAAGTTTACCATTGGTTTTTCATATTGATGACATCATAATAGATATAAAAAAAATTAAATGCATGAATTATTCACCAGGGAGCAATTTTTTTCTTTTTAGCGAATTTTATTGTAAAATAAAATATTCAAATTTTATGTGAAGGGTTGTATATTGAAGTAGAAATAAATAATAACTTAAAAATTATTAGAGAGTATATTTAGAGTTAGGTATGTATGAAAAATAAATTTTTTATACTGATCTAGAAATTAAATTAAATTTAATGAACTGTGATGTGACCCTAATGTCTTTATACAGACCAAACTGTAACATATGTATTATATGTATGGGAAAATGAGTGAGTGTCCTTATGAATGAAAATTATTTTTTATAATCCTTATTGGGATGTGGGCCTAATAATTGGGTGATAGTATCATAAAACATAAATCTAAAAAACAATGAGTTTTATTGGATTTTGGAATATTACTACAATACTGAGTGTGTTCACTAGGGATATACCATTGTGCCCATGCACAAAGTAAAAATATTTATTTCACTGTATGTATTACATTATATACATATAAATAATATTATTTTTGAATGAATTTGATAAAGATAATATAATTAGTGATTGATTAAGAGTTTATTAAAATAATAGAACAATATCCGATGGGTGAAAAAAGAGTAATTTTTTTAAATCTACAAATACAATGATTCACAACTTTTGAAGGTGCTTTGAGATACAAATTGTTGATTGAAAACCAATTCATTCTATAATGGAATCCAAATTAAAATTTATATTATGTATACTTTAAAGTGATTAATGAAATGTATTCTATTGTAAAAGAATATTTATTTGATACAAATAATTTTTTTAATTAAAAAAATGAGATGATTCCATACTTTGATGTAGATATGAGAATATCTTGTAATATTTTATTATGTGGAATTATTATTCTAAATTGGACATTAATATTGAATCATAACAATCATTAATAGTAGGATAGTGATGTATGTGTCATGAATGTCTTGAAATAGTCATTGTATATAAATTTGGAACAACAGATTTCTCACTAAAATGAATCAAATTAAATGAGGATGATGTTTTAAGAATTTAAGGAGGTATATACTATTGAAGAATAATGTTATTCGTATATATTCAAATATGGTAATAAAAATCGGTTAAAAATAGAATCAATATTTTTTATGAGGTGATTAAAAATTATTCTTTACAATATAAATGTATAGCAGTTGTATTAGTATCATATCACGTACTTTATTATATGAAGGATGAGGGGGAGGGGTTGAATTTTGGAATTGATTTAAAAACCGATTATTCATCAATTATGGATCTTTTTCTATCACCTTGAGGAACACTTCCATTTATCACTCTTTTTTCTCTCAATGAGAGATGATTGTAGTTAATAATGTGAGATATTTTACTTGGTTTAACCACACTAGGATATATCTAAGAATCATTCCTTAAAATAGTCCCATGCACCATAATCACTAAAACATCAATTAATTATAAGTATAAATTTGGTGCAGTCTCATAGACCCTCCCAGTTCATAGTAACACATAGATTGAGAACTCACAAATATCCTTCACCAAGGATCTAGCTAATATTCAGGATGATGTATCTATAACTTCTCCAAATATAATTAAAATAATATCGAAATAATTTTGTTTATGTTTAATAAATAATGTGTTGAAAATTCAATGAGATAATAGTGAAACAAGAATAACATCTTCTTTGACCATCAACCTTTCAAATGAGTTACATAAGAAACCATTATTCTTTTACCTTTTGAATCTTTCTTATCCTTATGTTTATCAATCTATACACCTACATTTTTATTCTTATTTTCCTCTTTAAATCATTTACTTAATATGAATTGCATAAATTTAAAGAAATAAAGATTAATTCCATTAATACATTACTAAAACCACCCATTATATGGAATTTATATCTTCAATAAAATAAGATGATCATTGAGATGTTTTTTTCTTGATATACTAACTCAAATGATTAAATGGTGTTCACCAAGATGTGGGTAAAATTCCATTCTCTTTTCATCTAAACACACCATGCCCCACATCTATAGATTACCACTATAATCCATTTTAAAAAAGAAGTTTCACCCTGAAACACAACCATAAATATGATTGTATTGTGAATCACCAAGGATCTCAAGTGAATACCCAAACCCTCATCCCACACATTACGCTTGTATTATAACTCCTCTTCTATCACAGATGAAATATAGGGAACCATGTAATAGTATGATCCTGTATCATAACTCCTCTTTTATCATAGTTGAAATTCATGCCACCACAACTAGTGAAATTTATTAGTCTCACACATGTTGGCCTCCATCAACTTTGGTCGTTTCATGTATAATAAATGCATAACCACAAATATCTCCCTATGACTTTGATAAAAATATTGGTAGTATAAAACATGCAGCATTATTTCACCATGATTAAGTTATTGTTTTTTATTCTATCCTATCATGTTAACAATAACTTCTTCCAACCACATTTTTTTCCTAGAGGGTATTAATTCATGCTTCACTAAATATTTGGGAATACTTTATTTTACTTTGCATAAAGTATCATTTATCAAAAATATAATCAAACACATCAAAAAAATTATTACTTATTTCCCCTAATAAACCCTAGGTTTTTTTTGGAAATACTCTAAACACACCTAGAATATATTCAAATACCATTGAAAATACCACTATCATGATATATATTAATCTGAAATTTGTGAATAACTAAAATATCTTTGATCCATGTTTAGTATGATAAATAATTATTTATTGAGAAATCATTCAATAACCACATATCTACACTATTTGTTTTCTTTGAAATACACTCCTTTTTGTATTTATCCCTTGCGATTCAACCACTTTAAAACATTCATTGATATTTATCCGCATTTCATAATACACCCAAATATATTACTTCTCTAAAAAGATAATTGGAGATATTTTGAATCCAAGAAATTATATGTGATAAATAATTACATTCCTATGAGAGAAATAATGTGGAATGTGGTTTCTATATTTGAACTAATTAAGTGGATGGATATGGTTGGGCATTATGATCTAGCTGATGCTTCTGAAATTCCACATTTGATAATCTCTTTTTTATGATATCTTCATCATTATCATATATTGGATGATTCTCCATCATAAAAATTATTATCTACACATTCTACCTTTGGATATGATTTTTTATATTAATTTTCGTGATCTATCAATGTTCTATGTCTTTATTTCTATGATTAACTATACATGGATTATTAGATATGATTGGAAGATGATAAATTACATCTACATCCACATTAACAAGTTGTTTATTTATCTACAAGAATTGATTGGGGATTTATTGTATTAAATGTATTTAGACTACATAGTACTAAATGATATGAAATCATTTTCTCACTTTTCAATGATATAAATGAACTCTGATGATATAAATCATGACCTAAAGATGATTTTTTTGTCCTCGATCAAATGATTCCAATTCACATATATAAATCCAAAAAAATTACACGACGAGTACTCCAGATTGAATATCCCATAGCATACCATATAATGGATATATCGTATAATTATTCTCACTTGGTTCATAACGATTTTTTGGGTCACCTCAAAAAATGAGTATCTTGAAAAGTAAACAAATAAATTATGGTCAACTAGAAATCAATTATATTAAACATTCAATGATTGTTCAATAATAATTCATATTAAATTTTTTTACCCATCTATATTTAATAAATTTCATTTTTATATTATATGATGTTTTCATAGGCCCTGGATACACAATCTGAAATCAAAATAAATTTTTTTGTTAGATTTTGTTTGGGAGATAAATATCCCATTAACACATTGATATAATTCCAATTTAATGAAAAATAAAAATTTACTAGTTAGATATATCTCAAATTTACACCGGGTTAGTTCCAAGAACAAATTCAATTAGCCATTGCTCAGTCATCGAAAATAATTCTTCAAAATAAATAATCACCATCTAATGCTACTCATCCATCTTCATGATTTTGAGGTTCTGGTCAACCCCATATCAATAAGTACTGATCATATTTATAGATTTTTCTAACATATAATACCCTATTCTAGATGATTTTTTATCTTATTTAAATTATTTCTTCCACAATATATAAGAAAGATTCTTACTTATGATCTTTTATTTATTGTTGTTTGAAAAGATGTTGTCCAACATTGAACACTTTTCTATTGACTTATTTCAACCCCACTTATTTATTTTCATGAACCTATTGTATTTGATATATCTTCTAGATAATTAAATTTATTATAAAATTTATTATCAGGCCTTCAAACTCCACCTTAAATCTGTGTGCTTCTTAATCAATTTTTTTGTCAAAAAATAATTCATTATTATGAAAAATATATTCACCTGTTTTCCATTTTTTTCACTTTCAACCTCCATAATGTCATTTACAAAAACTAATTTTCCATATTTATTATTATATAATAGATGATATTTTACCATTGATGAATATCTTTGAAATATCCATTTATTTCCCCAATCAGAAAATATTTTACTTTTCTCATTATTTTGAATAAAATCATACTTCCAAACACCCAAAATCACCTAAGTGAAGTATTATATTCCTAAAGAATTTCCAACGGATTTTCACTTAATTTTTAATAATAATACTATATTTAATATGTATATAAATACTAGAATATTCCATAGATAATATCTTTATAAAAGGGACTTCTCTATAACTTTTCTCCACTCAAGTTTGTTGGCTAGATGATTTATTCTCTATTCTAACACATTTTTTTGTTATATTAACCATTTAAAACACATTCCAAAGTCTATATATCAAAATCATTCCATGACTATATGATAATTACATAATGGTCCATTATTAGTTTAGAACATCTGAATCATCATGCCTATAATTTTTCCATCCACCCTCAAATAATGAGTGATAAATATATATAAATTATTCTTATGTATGATATAAATAATCCATGGAATCTTACTAAAATAATTAAAAAACATATAATACAATTTTCTATATGTGGTATTGGGTTATATTAGACAACATACATCCACAATCATTGGCTTAAGCAATCTTTATGTATTTCCCTTATTTTTCTCGAAATTATTATGAATGATCATCCCTTTTTGAAATGAATGACACATGTTTTTGTGATCATATGTGAGATAGGGATTCTGAAAGTCACACCTAATACTTTATATCTACAAATAATGTTAGATAAAATAGAATGACCTCATATTCTAGAGCCTAAATTTTTCGTTTTTGGATAACATAAAAAAATTCATCTCCAACAAGTTTTATGTCACCCTTTGTTATTATTAACACTAAAACAAGTGATCCATATATATATTTAATACTACATAACTTTTTATTTAACTTAACCACATGTTTGAAGTCACATTATTTTAAAACACTAAGAATATTGTAACACAACCCTTATAATTGGAGAACATCATCTCGCCAAATATTTTTTCCTATAATTTTAGCCTTTTTAGAAACAAAATTTTTAATACCCTCATCATTCCATAAATGTAAATCACCATCCTTGTTTCTAATTATATTAAAAATTATTTCATGGTTTCCTATCATGTTTGATGTACAACCACTGTCCAATATCTATGAAAATTAATTTTCCATTTCCGTCAATATAATATTATAAAATACATTTTTTATAAACATTATTAATTTATCGATGTTGGAGATGAGTATGTTGGTTCAATATTTATCTTGATAAACTCTTATTCAACATTTAATACAAAAAACAGTTGAAAACATTCTCTCATTTTGGATGATGATTATAACTTTTTCGTTCTTCCAATTGGAGATATTATTAATTCCCATTATATCCCTCTTGAAGTTAAACTATTTAATATAATACTGAATCATGCACAATAAATTAAACATCCATTAAAGGAATTAGACATATTATAAATTCTCTATTTTAGTATAAATAGGAATTATAGCTAGAAAAATCAGTTAGCAACGGAGAACAATTGTTTTGTGTTTCAAAACATTTAATAGAGAAAATATCAAATCATTAATGTACTTATATATTCCTTGGGTGAATGACTTTTAATAATTTTAGTGCAATAAAGAAATACATTCTTTTAGGGAGTTGATTAATGTTCTTTCAAAATAACCACTTAATGATTTTTCTCCTAAGCGTACATTTCCATTATTTTTCATTTATCTTTTAATATTTATTATAAAAGAGAAAGAATATTCACATCAATAAAAACAGTAATTCCTGACATGATGATGATTACTTGTGATCATATATAATTATGTAGGGTGTTAATATTATTTAACAGTCTTCACACTTCAAACAAAAACTCATGACTTCTTGTTCAATATGCACAATCATTATAACTATATATTTGAATTTTTTGTCTAAAAAATTATAAATTCGTGTATTTTTTAAAATTTAAACATCTATTCAAATATACTTCACGAATATGAATATAATGTAGATATTTTTTCAATATCAGACCTTATATTTTTATTTTTTCTATATTTTTGTTTCATTTTATGTTTTGATTCAAGAACAATGACATTATACATTTTATTTTTTCCATCAAACCATAAATTCTTTCCCGGGTCACTTTATGTTATTCTTGATAATCAACTCTTCCCAAAACTAATCCATTCTAATTATCACTATCATAATCATTTGGATTACTTATAATATATTTCAACAAATAATTTCCCATTAAATCACTAACTTTACCTATTTCACTTTATCAAGAATAATAATAATTAAAATGAAAAATGAACCTTAAAAAAGATGTGCATTTAGTGTTTTTGTACATTCAATATCATTTATTTCCTAATTATGTTTCTTCCCTTAATCAAAATTTTCCTGATGAATTTTTTGACATTTATCGGAAATATTTCCCACTATTCCACATTTAAAGAATGAATGATGAAGCTTTTCATTACAGTTTTCTATCACTATTTTATGATTTTTAAATAAATATATAACATCTTCAAATTAGTTAAGATGTAGAATCTCCATGACTGAGGGATTTTTTATGGATGTTTAAGATGCCAATTAGCTAATATCCTTTATTCTTAATTTATTTTTTTCATTTCTCATCTTATAAGTACCAATAATACTATGAAAAATATCAATGGATATTTAATTTGGGCGTTTTTTTCTATAAGAAATAGATTTTTATTGAAATGAGGAGGGAATATTCTCATTATCATCTTCAAAATATTAAAATCACTAAAATCATAATGGAGGCCTCAAATATATTAATCAAGAACAATTATAAGATTGAGAAATACATCTACATATCTATTTAATTAATGATAAAATCACCATATTTTTCTCATTAATATTATAACTTTTCATCTTCAACCATCAAATATCCTTAATGAATATCAAAAATACATTCCCATAAGACATGCTAGTTTTTCACAATTTTACCTTTTTGAAATATATTTTCAATAGAACATCCAAATAAATATATTGTGTTTTCACATGCATTTAATTATTGATGATATTTATCCATTATGTATCCTCTCTCTATTTTTGTAGTGATTTAATAAATGGAAAATATATAGAGATTATGGTTCAAAGATGTTAAATTGTTTTTCATGGGGATTTGAAACAACTAAAATTTATTTCCTTAACATATAGTAATATCATTATGTTTTATAATCATCATAATACATCCAAGTGTTTGAAATGAAATCCATCCTCGAATACAACTAGTTAGTCATTTATCTAGGTTTACACACAAATGGGAGGGGTGAATATTGTTATAAAAGAAAAAAACAACTCTTACTCGATTATTGATCTTTTCCCCTAACCATGAGGAATACATTTATTCTTATATATCCCTTCATTCAATGAGTGATGAAGTTATTGAATAATACGAGTGATTTTACATGGTTTAAATGAACTAAGATTCATTTTAGGAGAATGAATATCAATGTTATTGGGAACCAAAATATGTAAAAGTACACCACATTATAAGTAAAAATATGGATATATCTCTAAAAAACTCCTGGATCACTACCATTTAAAAATAGACATCTCATTTTACTTCATCACAATGGATATCATTTCATTGTTTGATGATTCCTTTCCTATTTATCTATTGATTGTGGATACCAACACCATGAAGGGATTTTCTCTACAACATATGAATTTTTTAACATCCAATGAGAGGTTAGAGATCTTGTAATTATACCATCTTTGACCATCATCCTTTTAGAGGAGATCCATAATAATCATATTTTCTTCTTCTCATTCACTAATTCATTCCATTCCACTGATTCATTTCAATAACTTATTTATTTCATATTCTATTCATTTAATTATATCTTTAAAATTAATTCCATTTAATAAATTGAATTTATTTATTAAGGGATTAAAAAACATGAAAAAAACCACGTGATAAATGCTGTTTATAACTTCTATAAAAACTCCGGATTGTCGAAATAATTTTTTTTAATATCTATTAGTAAAATATAAAAAATAGTTTCATTGTGTAATTGTATAAAAACTATGGTCTTATTTTTTTAAAACATCGAGAAACATACATATACCTCTCAACTATAAGTCATTTTAAATAGGTTGTTATTCTTCATGACATGAACATTAATATGACAATAGTGTGACTCCACATGGACCATATATGAATACTATAAATGATATTCTTTTGATGAAAACTATAGTATGACACCATATATATCATAGTTAAATACCCAAACTACATAACCTATTTAAACTAATTTCCTCACATATTGTTCCCTCCATCAATGCTAGACCATTGATATATAACAAATTATAGACCATGACTTTCAATGCATGGCCTTGTGGGAATATATTGGTCATTTTGCCTCTAACACAGAATGTTACATGGATTAAACCATAAATAACCATCCATGATAACACAAAACCCTTCATTTTTAAGATAAGATCATCTTTCAAGTATTTGGTCCTGGTCATTTTGATGGCTCGATTCAACAAATAAGAGAAACTCATTCCATCAACATACTTTGAAGCATCCTTCATCAAATATTTCGTAAAAAACACTACAAAAAATACATTATGAGTGATTTTTTTGATAGATTGGTTATGATAAATGTAAATATTTAGATTTTAAATTCCATAAATAATTGGTGATTGATAGTAAAAAATGGTAAATATATCTTCTGGAAATTATGGGGATTTTTTATTCTAGAAAAATTTCTTTTTATGACATAATAAAAATGTGAAATTAATGAGGGCCAATGTTTAAAAAATAATGATAATATAATAGGTTTAGATGATATAAATAGAATGTTTATAAAATAATATATGAATTTTTTATATTATATTGTATGAATTCACAAGAAAATTATTGAATAAAGTGTCATGCATAAAGAATTTGTTCACGTGTATATGTTAAGAATTGAAAAATAGAAACTTAATGAAGCATCAGATAATCCCCTTAGAGTGAATTATAAATATAACATGTTGAGAATTTATGATTCATTTATTTGGAATGAAATAATTTCCCATAATATATTTCATTACATTGAACACCCATTTAACTGTGTGCTACAAACAACTCTAGGTTAACTTACATGACACATGACATTGATTTTAATCAAAACCATGATATATGTTTAATATTATTACTCAAACAGAAAAGTTATAATATAGATGGAAAAAATAAAAATATTAATATTAAAAACTACATTAATAAAATTATTTGTAATGGTTTTCTATAAATATAACATTTATATAAAAAATTAAATTAATTTTATTTAAAAGCATTTTACATTTTGAAAATAATAGTTTATCAAAAAATGTTTTATTATTATTTTTCTTTGAGAAAAATAATAAAATTAATTTCTATACACATTTTGAAAAAAAAATTCATATCATGAGAATAAATTTTAGAATCATCATTTAAAATTAGATTAGGGTGAACATTTTTTTATTTTTATGAAAAGTTACAAACACAACGAATAGTTAAAAATAAGAAATTGTTTATTGAAGAATTTCATTTCATTTAAATTATTTAAAAATTTATATTATATTTTAAATTCATTTTAAAGAAAAATAAGTTGATTTATATGAATTTAAATATAATTTATTCTAATTTATCAATTTAATAATTTATTTTTAAATATATTAATTACATACATTCGAACATTTTTACTTTAAAAAAAATTCACACTGTCACTTCATATATAGGATTTGTTTAAAATTTCATTTTTATGTTTTGTAAATTGAATTTATAAAAAATGAAACCAACTTTTTTATATGTATAATTTATATTATTTAACAATTTCAACTTTGGTTTTTGAACAAGACTAATAGTAAAGGTAGTAAAATTAATTTACAATGGTTGTTGTACAAAGGGGTTTACCATAAGTGGTACTAAAAATATAATGATGAAAAACAACTCAAAACATATCCAAAACTAATTTAATATCCATATTTATACAATATAACTTATAATATTGATAATGGTCTATTATTCGTGCCCTGTGATAAAAAAAACATGGGAAAATTATTTCTTTCTAAAAATTACAAGTGTGCCACATGCCTAAAATATAAAATGAAACAATTTATACTCTACTATTTAGAGCATCAGACTCATTTGGGTCATAAATGACGAGCCCAAATACCTTTCCAAATTCCACCCTCTCATCGAATAATCCAGTGTTTGGAGATAAATCTATCCAAGTAAGGATTTTGGTGAACACCTAAAGAGGATAAATAAATAAGTGGTAAGGTTTATTGATGAGAAATTCTATTTTATTTATTTATACACATTATTCAATATAATATAACATTTATCATCCATATACTGTTTTATTGGTTTGTTAAGTTCATTATCTAAAACCATCTCCACATCCATCCATTGGGTTACAAAGTCATCATTCTTGTTTATGGTGGACTACCGCCTCCTATACTGATGCTATTCATATTTCAACCAACACATTGTACTACCGATTTTAATGATAAATTAGATTATTAAATATGAAATTTATTATATTATTATACATATAAAATTATTAAATCACAAAAACTGTCACACCCTACATTTTTTATAATACATTAACGGCACTCGTGTGTTTGGAAAACTATAGCCTCGTGAAGTGGTGTGATTCATTCACACATTACATAGAATGTAATAAGGAGTGGTTTGATTATCTATTATGATATCAATGGAATAAATATTATTTTCTAATTATAATATTTAATTTACCTTTATTTTATTCAATTCAATATGAAAATGGAATCACCGTTCATGCCTTCGTATGGCCTACTGCCTACGTAAACAATTTACTTCATTTTCATTCACATTATTTAATGAAATACCCTAAATAAATATATATTAAATACAGAATATATTTATTTAATGTTTAATAATATTTTTAGGATTAAATATTAATCAATGTAAAAGCAAAAAAACATAAATTTAATATATATATATATATAACAAATTTCTTACTAACAAAAATGTATCATTGACATTAAATAATTATAAAATTAATAATAAAAGGTCATAAGAACATAATAAAGTGTATGATATATATAAATATTATTATGTAATATATTTATTATAAAATTATATTCACTATCCCTTATTTATTAATATGAATAATGAAATTCAAATCATATCCTACGGGAATTGATTTCTCAGTTTTCATTCTTTGAGATGTAAGTTTCGATATGAACCTATATTCATTCACAAGGTGTATAAACCACTTATTGTTTCATAATATCATGTATTTATTTATCATATTGATATTCTATGTTACATTTTATATAATTACATCATGTGGCTTATGATAAAAATTTATCATAGTAGTAATCATTTTATGTAAGAATCTCTATGTTTATTTAGAATGAATTTTTTATGTATACAATGATAAAATCATATGATATATCTATCAATAAAATGATTATTTTTATTATCCTCATATCAATCATTTTATTTCCATATAACATTAATATTATCCAATATTTTATAAATAAAATAATTGTGATTTTTTAATAATATATAGGTTTATTTGTATCTTCGGTTGAAAATCATGTTTCATCAAATAAATGTTTTAAAAAAAATTCAATTTTCTATTACTAACCAATGAGTTTATAAATAAATTACTTCCCATGTATTAATTTTTTAGAATTTATTTTTAATTGAATATTCATGTTTTTTTCCAAACAATACTCCTCAATATTTTATAGATATTGTGAATGAAACCATCTTTCAACCTGAATGAAACGAATGAAACTTCCCATCATTGTGAAAAGTATTCTCTTTGAAGCCCCATTTGCCTATTTAAAAGGTTACATACAAGGAAAATAATTTAATTTTTTTTTTCAAATTTTAGAATGTTCTTTTGAAATCAGAATATATATTTTCTTTATGAAATGTTTTAAATGATCAATCAAAATAATATTCTATCAAGAACGACATCTGTTGATGTTACATATGCCTTACTAGGGATATGATCTGAGGACATCATTATTATTATTTTTCCTTTAATGAGTTATTTTGATGATGAAATTATGTTTTATAATCTCTTTTATCATCAACGGGTTAGATAATGATAAAATATTTAGGAAACGTGGTTATTTTCTTTATGATATGATATAATGAAATGATGAAATAATTTTTAAATCAGTCAAATATATATAGGTTTTGATATACTGAAATATTTCTAAATAAAATTTCATTTCATGGGTTCTGATATTATGAATTTTCAAGCTATTCTATGAAACATAAATAAGGGTTTTCACTATGAGATAGTGGGGTCTTGTATCCATATCTAATTAATTGGGTATTTTTTTATATCTCATGAGATATATAAGAATAAAACAGGGAGTGAAACCATTTTATAATGTGAATTTTCTACAATAATGGTCTTTGTAGTGAACATTGACTACTTTAATGGTTTATAGAGTGAACCCTTTTTATATTGATTAAATTTAAATATATCCTTAACTTCAATGGAAATGACATTCTATTCTTGTTTATTTGAAACAAATCAATCCATTATGCCAATGATATAGTCTCATGGATTGTGTTCCCTGATTCCATTATCATTAACATCTTACGATATCTAACTCTTTATTCCACAAGTCAATATAATAGGCTCTGATATGTAGTGTATGGTTTTTAAATGTTATTCCCCTATTCTTATACCCTCAAATTACTATTATGCTTCCATATCTCCCTTGTATAGCCTTAAAATGCATCTAATCTCACCCTTTCCTATTGTTTCCCCATTTTATGAGGAATCTCATTATATATGATATGTCTAACAAGGGTGAATATTATGAAGATCAATGTGTGGGAGGATGTATTTATACAGTCGACCAGTTTCCTGTATTTCCAATATTCAAAAGGCACTAAACTATTGTTGTTATTAGGAATGTGTTTATTCAATTAATAATCAATGAAAAAGATGTAATATCTATGTTGAATAATCCTTGGGTGATATTGTTGTAATCATAGGATATGATTAGTTATCCTTTGGAAAATAATATGAGAATAAATTAGTGATAACTCAATGGACATGTCTAAGGACATGTTTAAGGATGTGTAAATGTACATGAAAATATAGTGTGATTTTGTAAAGGGAAGAGTGAGGGGTTTCCCTGTAATTTCATCACAATGTGGATACTGCAATTCGATTTTTTCTACAATAGAGGAACCTTGTGGTAGAATGTCTGAAAAGGTTGTATTGATATTGACTAAATCATAAAATCGTTTATGATAATGCTCTCTTTGGAACACTAGGTTTGACACTCTCAATGGATAAGCTTTGGAAATTCACAATCTCTTCATGAACCATCTTGAAATATTTAGATAGATGTTGAAAATAAAGCACCTATGATAATAATATGGTGTCAATGAATAAATAAGGATTCATTATTTAGTCATATGATATGTTATTTTCATTATTATGTGGTAACCCATCAGGATTATTGTTTATTACATTATTATTTTTTATTTTAATCCATGAAAATATCCTAAAGAAACCATGTAAATGTAGAATTTTGGTGAAAAGGGAATGATTTCACACATGATAATCTCAATATTATGGTATTCGGTATTACAAATGTCATTGTTATGATCACACAACATTATCAAGATATGAATCATATACGGAATCCAAATGAATATAAGAGAGAATAAAATACACTTGAGTCAATAATGAGGAAACATCCACATTCATTCATAGAGTCGTCCAATCAAAATGTTTTTGAATAATTGATTATCACAACATAAAATGTATTTTTCATTATCCAGTGTAAGGGACAAGGAAATTTCCTTTTAAAAGTATATAATTTGAAAGGAAAATTTGATCATTAGTGGATATTTATTAATAAAACAGGAAATAATGCTGAAATTAACTCATTGGAATGTAACAAGTTCAAGATATTTTTTTTAATATGTATATTCCTTATATTGTACAAAATAAGACGTAGAAGGAGTTCCATGATTGAAAGAATTTTTTTGATGAAATTTGGAACTGAAGTGGAATCCTTTAGATTAAATTTGAGTTATTCGTATTATATTATCATCCAATGTAAGAGTGAAGTTGATCTATTATACAATTTCATAAATCTATGTCACCAAAGGGAGTTTTTTGGAAGATACATCAGTAGTTATGAAGGAGCTTCATGGAATGGTAAACTAATACATATTTATATTTGTCCCATTGATGATATTATTATCTTTTTAGAAACACATCAATAAGGATCAATGTTCTTTGAAACGTAATGTTGTTAATTTATAATATAATATAGAATTGTATTTCAGTTAAAATACATTTTTTATAATTTATCAATTGAAGAAGGAAATGTGATTTTGGAAGAAAGTGAAACTAAGATGTAGATATTGATTCCTCTTTGAAATTTATTATCATATCAAGAACATATATTTTCATATAGTGCTTCCACTTAGCCTCTATAAAGTCCATGATATGTTTCATATCTGCCTCTAGATGAAGTACATTGTTGACACTTCACATGTATTGAACATAGAGGTCATACCACTAGAATAATATCCTTCACCCGAGGAAAAAATAATTGTGATTATGGATTATATTGAGAATGTTATATTAAGAAAGACCACTCACCTAGTCAATTCATTGTAGTAATTCCACCAGATTTAGGAAGCAATAGTGGAATTTAAGGATGTGATGTGGGAAATTTAACCACAATTTTTTATATTAATGTTATGAATTTCGATGGAGAAATTCAATTGGGGGTGGGGGGTGAATGTAACATGTTTTTATTTGTGAATTATTATAAATTATGAAATTATATTTATTTTATAACTTACTTATCAAATAATACAACCACAAGAATGCGATACAAACAACACTAGGTTCTCTTTTGTTACACATGAAATTTAGTGTTTACAATACCAAAATATATAATAAATCTTATTATTCAAACACTATAATTATAACCAAGAAATTATTGTTAGAGATATTAATAGAAGAAATAATTTCTAAATATTATGTATAATGGTTCTATATATCAAAAACTTATTTATAAAAAGAAAATTAATTTTCATTTAACTCGTTATATGTTTTGAGAAAACTATATTTGAAGGAAAATTATTACTCATTATTGAAAAAATAATGGAAATAAATCTTTAGAAAATATGAAATTATTTTTGAATAATATAATTTATTTTTAAAACATTAGGTAAAAATTAGTTAAGGGTGATTTTGTTTTTATTTTTCTAAAATGATTAATTTTTAAATGAATGGTGAAAAATACAAGAATTCAATCGAAAACTACCTTTTATTTAAAATTTTTATAATGATAAATTATATTCAAATTTTTTATAAAATAAAATTAGGTCAATTATATATCAATTAATACAATTTAATTCAATTTATAAAAACGTAAATTTTATTTTGATATAAAAAAATTACAATCTTTTGATTATTATTCTATTAAAATCCCTCTTTTCGATTTTGTATTTTGGAATAATTTAAAATTAAATATCTCCATATATGTGAATTGAATTTGTAATAATGGATTTCATATTTAGAATCATAATAAATTTTATAATATATAATATTAAACTTAAGTTATTACCAATAATATTAGTAGAAACAGTAAAAATGATGTAACGCGGTAAAGGAAAAAAAATTTCTGATGTTTGTGAGGTGTTAAAATAAAAAGAGATATAATAAAAATAACATATAATTAGACCAAAATTCATTTTATTTCCATATATTGACTTTATATCTTCTATAATTGAGATTTTTCCATTATTAGAAACTTTTTCATGGAAAAACATGGGCGGAATGTATTTTTTCAAACAATCACTAGTTTTCCACTCAGCACACATATAAAAGTGAACCACATATCCTCTCTTATTCACACCATAAATCACTTTGGGATCATCTATGACCTTAAAAAATCCCTTTACAACTTCTCTCTTATCATCTAATATGCTTTATTTTAGACACCATGCCATCCTTAGAAGGATTTTTGTTCATACATAAGTTGGATACCCAACGAAGATGCAACATTCATATACGAGAGATTTGGATATATTTCCTCATCCACTTCAAAAAATTATTGCTAAACCATGATGATATAATATACAAAATATATTTTATATAAAATTATTTTTTTGTTACAATATGTTCCTACAACCATTTCTACTTCTTATCAAATGCATCATAAAATCATCATTTTTGTGTACGATGGTTTAATACCTTACAAAAATATGTCAGTTATTTATAAATCACCACCTATCAGAGTAGTTTATAATGAATTATTAAATATTTATATATCATATTATTGATATTTTATAATTTTTTAATTATTATATCCCACATACCCTCATACTTATCTTTTTGGGGGCAATATGAATAATTCACTCAGTCGTACGGAGGACTACAACCTCGTGAAATGATGATATTCCTTCACACATTACAAAGAAGGTAATAATGGTGTGTTTAATTTAAAATGTTCCATGTATGAAAAAAATGATCAGGATTTCTAATATATCATTTACCATTCATTATTTAAATCAATCAAAAAATATAAATATCGTCTATGCGTATGTATAACATACTATCTCCATGAAAGTGCACTTCATTTTTTATCAAACAATATTATAGATTACTATGAATACATATATAATGAATATATATTATTTTTATATAACGGTTAAAATTATATAGATTATAAAATAAGGATCAAATAAATGGGAAAAAACCAAAAAATCAAAGCATATATAAAAAGAGGTTCTCAAAAGATAACCTTGAATATAATTGTTAACAGAGAGCTAAAAAAGGGTCATAAGAAAATGATATGTTGAATGATATATATACATATGTTTTATAATTGCTTTTTAATAATATTATATGTATTATAAATGTAGTTTTTATGTGTGTGGTGGATGTTATGAATTAATGTATTTGTTTTTTGTCACAAATTTCCTTCTATGATATTTAGGTTTTCTTATTGAACTATATTAAATCATGATATTTATATAAAACCCCTTGAATTGTAATATTAGACATTTATTTTTCCCCATGGTTTTTTAAGATCCATTTTATTTTATTCCTTCATGGGTCTTAAGATGCAATGTTAAAAAAATGGTATTGTTTTTTATAATAATGTCATTGTTTATCAAGACAATTTTTTAATATGTTTTCGATAATAAAATATTATGATCCATATATCAAGAAAAACATTAAGTTTATTATTATATGATTAATACTGATATTTTTAGGTAATATTACCATTTCCCCTCTTTTTTTGGAAATTAAAATAATTGATATTTTTTTTAATAAAATACTACATGGTATATTTATTCAATTAAAAATATATTTTCTTGAAAATCCATATTTTATATAAATGTTTTCAAAAATGTATTATTATTATCCAATAATTTTAAAAAATCCATTATTACTTTTGTTTTAGTTATTTATAGATTCTCGTAATGATATATTAATTTCATTTTCCAAATAGTTCCCATTTAGAAATTATCAAAAATTTTAAAGGAATATTTATTTTAACGAATATGGTGTGACTGAAACTTCCCATCACCAGTTCCATTATTTAACTTGTTATTTACTTTATAGTTTTTCAGATATATTTTTAATAAAAATTCTTCTAAAATAGGTTTTTTTTTAAAATGTTTTGTCAAAGTGGAAACCATATTTTCTTGAATACATTATTTAAATGATATATCAAAATAATTTACAGTGAAAGATGACATCGGTACTTTTTTACCTATGACATACTGGGAAAATTATCTACGTATAACATTATCATTATTTCCCTAAAAATCATATGTTACTGATGGAATTTTTTTTTGGAAAACTATTCCTCCTCCATGGTTAATATCATGATACAATTATTATGATATTTCCCTTATTTTATATGAGTTAAGAAATGATGAAATGATTATGAACTATGTATCTTTTTTATATATAATGATATGTTGAAATGTTTATAAAAAACATTTCATTTCATTTATTATTATATAATAAATGTTTTAATATGTTATAGCACACACACACATATATATATATATGGTTTTTATTATGATATGGGTGGGACCTTTATCAACAACCAATGCATTGGGTAAATATTTATATCTCATGGTATTGAAAAAACTAGAATAATGATTGAACCCAGTTTAATAAAGGACATTGTCTGTTATAAATTCATTGACAGTGATCCTTGAATACTATGGTGGATTGGGGAGTAACCACATTCAACTGTGATATCCGTTTAAGTAATACATTACAAATATGGATGTAATATTCTATTTTTACTTGTATTCAAAAAATATAAGCCTTATGCCAATGTAATTCAATAATTCCTCATGCTCATTGATTCCCTCATGAATAATATCTTATGAGATGCCAATATTTATTCCATGGATCATGATTAAGATTTTAGATTTTTTAAATGCTAGGACCATATACTCATTATTTACTAATGCAAAGTAATGACCTCTTTAACTGGGTAGATGAAGACCCATTGCATAACCCTAAGGCATAGTATGCATTTAGCCGAATACATGGCCCAAAAGCCCAAAATTTTTCCCCAAGGCCTATTCTATGAATAATTCTAAGGCAGTACCTACCTGCTATGGTACCGTATAGTACCTACCACTACTACAGTGCCCTGCTACCACTAATGTGCACACCATTGCTACAGTACCACTGCTGCTACAATATGCTATAGTCTACAATAGTATCCGACATCTAATGGGTTTTGAAACCCCATTTTTATTGTAGGATTATATGATACTTACCACTAATCCAAACCCCAACTACATGTTTAATATTTTTGTTATGAATTTTATAGTTTTAAAATCATATTCTCATGTTCTAGAACCCTAATTTTTATGATATTATTAAATGTCACAATTTTTTACCAATTATGAACATTTGAGATCACTATTTATAATTCTTCCATTCCACAAGTTGTGAATAAATTTATTAAAATTGTTATTTCAAAGAATGATTTTAATCATGAACATCATTCTGGAAGATGGTTTACTAAATCTATGGACCACTTGTATGTGTTTACATGATTAAAAAGATATTAAACTATCATGGTCCTCAGTATAAGGACTCAACCTTATAACATTACATAATCTTGAATTTTAGTCATGAATATACATTATTACACATTAAGGATCTTTTTAATTTTACAGTTCTATAAAATTATGATAGTTTATATACATACCATTACACATTCATACAAGATGGATACTACTAAAAATAGTATCCATTTTTTCAAAATATAAATCATTAATGCATAAAACAATATTTCATCGACAAACATTAATATCATTCATAACTACTCCCTTATTTCTATTACCATTAATTATATCATGTGAAAAAAAATTAAAAGTATTGGGATGATTATAAAACTCATTAAGGGATATAATGAAAGAGATCATTAGTCATGTGATAACATGCAAACCATTAAAACCAATAATCATAAAAACTCACATGCATAGAAACATCATAAAGTATCCCTGGTACATATTTACCATATCACTCTTACATTCCCCATTACACATGGAATTACCTTTTGGTAAAATTCCATATCTGGAGTACCCAATGCATTGAAGAACTATAATGGGGCACACCCATCATATCTTGAGCTATAATGGGCTCAACCTAACCTATATTTAGCTATAATGTTTTCAAACCCACATATCTTGTGCAATAATGGGACCAATCTAATATAAATAATTTCCATGGAATATATCATGGTAATAAAGGATATTTAAATCAGAAGAAACCACTCATTCCATAAAAACATTCCTTTTAGAATTTATTAAAGAGAGTTTTTAATATATTTTAGAAACAAATCCCTTAAAATATAATTGGAGTGAGATTTAAGAAAAGGAATGGATATGTGTATGAACTATAAATACCCATAGTTCAACATAATATAAATAAAAAACATCACACTAATAATATTATTACAACATAATTTATAAAGAATAAGGTCAACCCAATGAATGGGAATTGGGTTAATAATTCCCTTACCTTAGGTTCTTCATTCAGAAAATGTTTTTAAACATCTGTTATAATAGATAAATGAGATTTATTAATATATTGAAGAAACATATTCATGTTTATAACACCTTCTATAATCGTTTCATAACATCATTTCATCCTTTAATTATTAGTATTTTGTGCATTCCCTTGTTTTGAGTGCTTTATTTAAATGTTTTCCATGATCGGTTCATGATGTATTCTATTTTCGATTGAAAGTGAAACCCAAGAATTGTAATGGAAAGGTATGTACATATTTTCAGTAACATAAATTTTACCATTTATCATTTTGATGTTTTATATGAGGATGATTCATAAGTTAAAACACTAATGACGTTCCTTTAGATCATTTTAGTGGTTCCTGGTTAATAAGGACCTCAATTTGTTTTATAAATTAAAACCATGTGTACAAAATAGTTATAGAACCATGGATGAGAAATTATAAACATATTATAACATGGTTAAAACATGAAAATTTTCTCATGACCAGACATGAAATATTTAATTCTAATTTGAAATTACATCATCCACAATGTAGGTAATTTGACACATCACAGAAAATGTTTTTATTCCTTAAATAAGAGGGAATAGAGAAGAATAATGATGATGAATTTTCTATGAAAATGAGAAAATTCATAAAATACAAGATTTAGGTATTTTCACTCTTCTTGGATAAGTGTAAATTAGGATAGAAGAAAATAAAGGGACTCTAAATAAAATATTAGTTGAGAAATCCATTACGAAAATACGGCATCCTAACCACATCACATAAAAATTCATAAATATATTGATGAGAGAAAATA
Source organism: Viscum album (assembly GCA_963277665.1). Classification (NCBI taxonomy): domain Eukaryota; kingdom Viridiplantae; phylum Streptophyta; class Magnoliopsida; order Santalales; family Viscaceae; genus Viscum; species Viscum album. Next base: position 1,187,743,957 of record OY728123.1, on the reverse strand, counting down.
GGGTATAAAATAATTAATACATAATATTAATAATATGGGGGATATGTAATTCCATATAACAACATAATAAAATAGAATATAAAAATATAATGACATAATTATAGTTATTTAAAAAAGATACAGATTTTGTGATGAAAATTATACAGCATAACGACTGTGCAACATGATTATAAAAAACATTAAAAAGAGATGTGACAAGGGTCACCCATACATAAAGGAATAATAATATATAATAGAGAAATAATAATAAAGAAATAATAAGATGTTATAGAAACATGAAAGTTATTTCACATAAAAGAGAGTTTGATTGGAAAAAGAATGATGTTGAGAATTATCTTACAATGTAGAGTAACTCTCAAGACATGATTGTTGGGACCTTGGGGGCCTGACTAAACCCTGTTAGGACAACTATGTAGGTAAGGATTCCATATATTAGTTTAGGAGGAACTGTAAATGAATTTAATGAAGGAATGGGTTGGTATTTATAGAAAAAGTGAGAGAATATTTTTATAATTTGTAAGGGACACCTCATTAGTGGTATTTTAAAAAGCATTGGATTTCTGATGGTATTGCCCACTTGGGAGACCTAATATTGTATTATAATATAAAAAATTAGACCATAATTATTACATCATAGTTACATAATTAATTAGGTCATAAAACACATCGAAACTCTCAACTGTCTTTACTATTCACTGAATATTCAACTATTTCAGAAAAATCCCAAAAATTCACCCTAACAATTTTCCAACGTGTATAATTCAAAAACTAAATCCATTTATTGAAAATAAGTTTCTAAATATTATTAATTAAATTTTTAAATAAAATCGTACTTATTTCAATAATTAACCATTTTAACTCTATGACTGCTTTTATATCACATTGAAAAATAATCCAAAATACCATTATCCTAACACCTTAAGAAAATAAAATTATAATAATATTTACCACTAATTAGTTTCATAGTACTATTCAAGTTACTACTCACATAACTATTTAAAAACGTATATTACTATTCACCAAAAAAACATGTTGGTTCCATCAGACTCCAAATAACATACTGAACACAATTATAGATGATTGTTTTTAAAAATTCCAAACATAAAAGTAGAAAAATTATGTTTAATATCTAATTATGAATATCAATTTAAATAAATGTTTCATGAATTTCATTTATTTGTTTAAAAACTTTGGGTGTTACATTATCCTCACCTTCTAGAATTATTTTCCTCACAATTTTATTTATATATTAAATAAATGAGGGTACCTTTACCACATAACATTTTCAGTATCCCATGTTTCCTTTTCAACCATGTGGTTTCTCCATTAAACCTTTACCGAGTAGATTACGTTATTTCTAAAGACATGTTATTTTCAATCAAGAATCTAAAAAAGATTCTCTCCATATGGAAGGATCTCCTCCAACTGAACTGCATCTATGATCAAATCATGTTATGAATATGGAACATACATTCATAACATTGAAATATAAAAAAATTGTGTACCTGAGAAAAACTCATAGGTAATGCTACTTGATATTCAACTAGTAAAAATTTCTCTAGTATTTAAAAAGGAATTATGAATCACAGAATTATCATTATTTTCATACCAAAATGCATCACACTTTTCTAATGATAGATTTTAAGGAAAAACTGTCACGTACCTCGAAAGAGAATTATTTCCTTCAATTATCTGTACAACTTTTCTGCCTGCTCTGAGCTATTCTCATGTGTTGTTGGATCATCTTCACTTTCTGAACTACTTCCTCTACGGATTCTGGCCCCATAAAACATCTTTCACCGACTTCATCACAAAAACCTAGAGTTCCACACTACTTCCCATAAAATGCCTCAAAAGGTTCCATCTGTATACTAGAATGAAAACTATTATTATAAGAATACTCGACTAAAGAAATATGATGATCCCAACTTCCCTGGTAATACATTGAACAAGCTCAAAGCATAACCTCCATGGTCTAAATCGTTTGTTCTTACAACCTATCTAATCGAGGATGAAAAGCTATAATGAAATTCAATTCTTTTCCCAAAGACTTCTGAAGGCCATCACAAATGTCTGAAGTGATCTCAGCTTCTCAGTTTGATACAATGGATAGAGGAACTACATGTATCTTGAAAATATTTTTGAGTTACAATCAAGAATGCTTATCCCATGACTTTGTATCGTGAATAGAATAAAAATGGTCATATTTTGTTAGCCGATGAACAATAACCCAAATTGAATTGTTACCTAGGATGTATTAGACAGTCTCAACATGATTTCCATGGATATATTCTCAAATTTTAACTTTGGAACTAGAAAAGGATGAAGCACCCCCTTTTGTAAATGTCTCTTTACTTTAAACTATTGACATGTCACACATTTCAAGGTAAAATTTACAATATCTCATTACATTACATCACACCAATAATACTCATGAATGTCTCTATACATCTTAGTACATCCAGGATGAATTCAAAATGGATATCTATGAACATCAGACAATAAATCAGTCTCCAACTAAGAATCACAAGGCAGACACAACCTTTTCCAAAATCATAACACACAATATTTTTGAAGATTAAATTCAAGAAACTTACCCATTTTACCAATTCTACCTTTTTTATAGCTCATGGTATTCCTTCTGTGATGGTATAATTCTTTTTGATAATGATAAATGCACAAAATCCTGAATTAAAACTGATATATTCCTTGCACTGAAAACTTCTAATCCAATATTCATCAAATAATTAATCAAGGGATCCTGTTCAAAACATAACATGGTTAATGATGCACGATATTTTCAACTCGACGAATCCAGCACAATGTTTTCATTTCCTGGATTTTAATTGATCATTCAATGATTATATTTTATCAATTTATTCCTTGTTCTAAGCCTCTTGTTTAATTCTTTCTGAGTGAAAATATATTTCAGACATTTATGGTCATTATATATTTGACATTCGGATCCAAATAAATGGTGCCTCCAAATTTTTTAAGCCAAAAACCATTATTGCATATTCTAAATCATGTGTGGGGTAATTTAACTCATGAGGATTTAGTTGTCTTAAGGTATAAGCAATTACCATGTCATTCTGCATCAGAACACTATCATCTCTCTTCAATGAAGCATCATCGTAGATGAATAACTCTCCATTTCGAGAAAGAAAGGCCAAAACTAGATCATTCACCAATATTTTCATCAGTTCCTGAAAACATAGATCACATTCTTCTATCCAAACAAATTTAACACTATTTCATGTTAACATAGTTATTGGGATAGATAAAATTGTAATGTTTTTAACAAACCATCGGTAATAACATGTTAATCCAAGAAAACTATGAATATCTGTAACATTTGTCAGTCTTGGCCATTCATCAACCTCTACTGTTTTGGCATGATCAACTGTTACTCCATCCTTATTTATAATGTTGACCTGAAAAGAAATTGGTTGCTACCAAAATTCACAATTGATGAATCTTTCATACAGTTACTTTTTTAGGGGTTTCAAAAAACCCTTATATGTTTTTCATGATTCTCTTTACTTATAGAATACACCCAAATGTCATCAATAAATACAATAAAACACTAATACAATAACTTATGAAATATTCTATTCATAAGATCAATGAAATAGTAGGTTCATTAGTTATCCCAAAAGTCATACCCATAAATTCATAATGCCCATAACTAGTAAGGAACGCAGTCTTTAGGATGTCTTCATCCTTTACTTTCAACTAATGGTACCCTGTCCTATGGGAAACCATTAAAAAATACTACGCTCCATGGAAGTGATCAAACAAATCATTGATATATGGAAAAGGATACATGTTTTTAACATTAATTTTATTCAAGGCACTATAATCGATGCATGTCTCATTGAACCATCTTTTTTCTTAAAAACAAGACAAGACCTCCCATGATGATATGCTAGGTTGAATGAAGTATTTATCAAATTATTATTCCATCTTTTTTTAAAATATACAAGTTTCATTTGGGACATTCGATAAAGTGGTGTATAAATTTTCTTAGAATCAGGAACTAAGACAATAGTAAACTCAGCCTCTCAATAAGGAATAACACTGTGAAAATCATTGGGAAAAACGTCAAAACTATTTATTTACCCCTACTACATCCTTAATCTATATAGTTCCCTTATCTTCCAAAAATATTATAAAGGTAGCTTTCATTTTCATCCTTTATCAGTTTCATTGATTTATGATATGATAATAATGGGATGGGTTCATTGTTGTACAAAAACATAAATTATTTTTGAAAACAAAATTCTTTTTCTTTGAAATCTATTTTAGCTTTTTTAAAAAGAAAGTCATTCCATACCCAGAATATCATCAAAACCTACTATAGAAAAAACAAAAAGGTTTGTAGGTAAACTCCTCCCAAAAAACATTGATAAGTTGATTCTTATAATCTCTTTTTTCTACAATATTCTCTCCAGGTGTTTTCACCTTGAGATCTAGTTTTATTTTAGGAGGTTGAATTCCCAATTTTTTTGAAAATTTCTCAGAAATCAAGGAATGTATAGACCCTGAATCAAAAAACACATTATCAAATTATATAAAAAAATGTACATGAGACCTCCTCATTTGATAGATCTAAATTTTCTGAGGTGATTGTGAAATAGAAACCCTTCTATTTTTTATCTCGCTAATTCCTTGCATGATTGACTAGCTTTAGAAAAAATTTGCCAAATGGCCCAATACCATATAGTCAAATAATCTCACCATCAGTTGATCATTAGTTTTTGGATCATTTTCCATGAACTCACAAGACATGTATCTAAACATCCCATATCAGTAGCATTTCTGAGAATTTACATTTTAATCAGCAAGATGCCTTTTACGACACTTTTCACAAGAAGGGAAATTATTTTTTTTACCTCCACAAGTCTTCTACAAGTTCTTCCACATTACCTACCAACATAACTGCTTCTTATTCATGTCACCATGAGTAACATATGTGTTAGAAAACTCCATCTCAAATTTTTCAACACAACAAAAAAGATTCCCAATGCTTTTAAAGTCTTGTGAAGCCAAATCTCTTTCTAAATTTTTTTTCAATCCAGAGTAAATTATATTAATTTTACTTGCGATATCCAAAGTAAAATATGATACATAAGTATCCAGTCATGTAAAATTATCTCCATATTCTACCACATAATCATCACCATTCTTCTTTAGTTCCATGAATTGTTTCTCCATTCTATGTTGAACAGTTTTGGGAAAATATTTTTATAGAAAAACAATCATCAAAATCATCCCATTCCAAACTACAAATATCACCTATTTCTCTCGTATACAAAAATGGATACCACCAGTTATCTGATTAACCTTCCATATTATAAATGTCTAGTATTAAATTTTAACATTCTGAACATTCTAGGGCAACAAATATCATTTCTATTGTGTTGATCCATCATTTGGCTATCACTTGATCATCGGTTCCACTTAATGTTGGAGGATGCTTGCTTATAAAATTCTCCAAAAAAAAATTCGTCTTTATTATAGATCATGTTCCTATATATCATGGTTACCACCCCAATTTATTTATTGAGTTTACAAATCCATTTCTATCACAGACTGCTCGGTTCTGATTCCCACTATTTCGTGCTGCATATTTGGATAGAAATCATCCTCTTTGTGCCTTCCTACTTCATCATCCCTATTTCTTCTACAGATAACCATTCTAAAATATCATATATTAGATTCATAGATATGGTAATCTTTAGATTCTATAACATCTAGAATTAATCATAATGTAAAAAATCAGTTATGGTATTCTTTTAACTTCATCTTAAGCCCTAGAGTTATCTAAACCATCCTCTTATACCAACTATAAGGACCCGGCCTTAAAATAGTTCTTAATCATGAATTTTATTCAAGAATATACATTATTACACATTGAGTATCTTTTTTAGTTTATTGTTTTAATGTATTAGGATACCTTACATATATAACATTCCACATTCATACAAGAGGATACTATTGAAAACAATATCCATTTTTCCAAATATAAAATATTAAAGCATAAAATAAGATTTCCTTGATGTTCCTCTATATCATTCATCAGTAATCCCTTATTTCTTATACCAATCCAAATATCCTATGAAGAAATTTAAAAATCATGGGATGAGTACAAAACTGAATAAGGGTTATAGAGAAACAAATCATTTGCCAAGTGATAACATGCAAACCATTAAAACCCATAATCATAAAAAATCATATGCATAGAAACATCATGAATTTACCTTGGGACATATTTACCATATAACTATTTTATTAACCCTTAGACATGGGATAACCTTTTTGGTCAAATTTCATCGCCGGAGTACCAAATGCATTAGAAAGCTATAATGCGTCTCACCCTTCATATCTTGAGCTATAATGGGATCAACCAAACATATCATGAGCTATAACGAGATCAACGAAACATATCATGAGATATAATGAGCTCAACCGAACATAAATAATGTCCAAGGAATATATATTTGTAATAATGTATCTTGAAATCAAAAGAAACCACTCATTCCATAAAAACAATCCTTTTCAAATTTATTAAAGAGAGTATTTAAAGGATATTAAAAAAATTCCATACAAATATAATTTGAGATATAATTAATAAAATAGAATGGCTATGTTTATACACTATAAATACACATAGTGAAAAATAATATAAACAAAAAAAATATCACCCCCAAAATCATAATCCTCATAATGATTAAAGAAGAAGGTTAACCCAAAGAATGGAAATTGGGGTAAGAATTATCTTACATCGGGTTATTCTTACATCAAATGTGTTTAAAACTCATGTATAATTGATAAATAAGTGTGATTAATATCACACAGAAACATATTAATGTTTATAACACCTTATATGATTGTTTCATAACATCATTTCAACATTTTATTATTATTATCTTGGTCCTTTCATTTTTTTGGGTGATTTCATTATATTTTTTCCATGATCAATTCATGACGGATTCTCATGTCGATTGGAAGCGAAACACCAAAATTCGAATGGAAATGTATTTACATATTTCCAAAACCATTTATTATACAATTTATCATTTTTTAAGTTTTATATAGGATGATTCATGAGTTAAAACATTAATGATGTTTCTTTAGATCATTTTAGTGGATCTTTGATAATAACGACTTCATTTTGTTTTATAAATAAAAACCATGTGTAAAAAAGTGTTACAAAACCATCTATGAGATAATAAATATATTATAACATGGCTCAACTGTAAAAATATTTTGATGATGAGACATGATATAATTAAAGAAAATTGAAATTATATCGTCCATGATGTTGGTAATTTAACATATCGTGGACAATGTTTTTATTCCTTAAATAAGTAGGAGAGGATAAGAATAATGGTGATGAATTTTCTGAGAAAAAGAGAGAATCAAAAGTATACATGATTTTTGGAGCTTTCATTCCTCTTTTATAATACGAGATAAGGAATGAATAAAATAAAAGAACTTGAAATAAAAGAATGGTTGAGAAATCCCTTACAAAAATTCCACAACGTAACGTCGTCACATAAAAAATCATAAAATATTTTGATGTGAGAAAATATGGTGTCACACCATTAATAAATAATATGGACATTAAGGGGGATACATAAAGACATAACCCAATATAATACAATTTATATTAAATGATAATATTATAATAAGAATTCATTGAAAAAGAGATAGATTTTGAGATGAAAATTCTGCAGCATAAGAACTATAAAACCTGATTTTAGAAAACATAAAAAACATATGGGATAAGGGTTTTCCAATGAGAATTTAATCATAATATAGAATAAAAAAATAATAAGGAAAAAATAAGAACATTGTTAGGAATCTTGAAATTAATACCACATTAAACTGAATTGGAAAGGAAAAAGAAAGAAGCTGAGATTTCTCTTATCATGTAGAGTAACAACAAAAACATGATTGTTGAGATCTTGGGGGCTTGATGAATCCTTTGGTGGGAAACAATGGAGGTATGGATTCTTTAGATTCATTGAGGTGTAATTTGGAATGAATTTAATGTAGGAATGGTCTGGTATTTATTATAAAAGTGATGGAATATTTTAATAATTTCAAAGGACGCCTCATTAGTGGTATTTGAAAAACCAAGGGCTTTCCCTAAGATATTTTCCCATGGTATTGGATCCTTGGGACACATAATATATTATTTTACTATATAAAAGATGACCATAATTATTACATCATTATTAAATCATTATTGATGCCATCAAAAACACCGAAACGCAAAACTGTATTTTTACTATTCACCAAAAATACAACTATTTCATAAAAAAACTCACCCAAACCAATTTTCAATGTGTTGAAATCAAAAATGATCTCCATTTTTTTAAAATAATTTTCTAAATGTTATTAATTTAATATTTTAATACAATCTTACATAATAAGAAAATTACGTTTTTAATTCTATAACTGCTTTTATATCATATTGAAAAATTATCCAGGATCCTATTATCTAAATACCATAATAAAATAAAATAATAATAAAATTTACTATTCATTAGGGTGATGTTACTATTCAAATTACTATTCATAATGGTATATTATTATTCACCAAAAAAGAGGTTGTTCCATCAGATTCCAAATAACATACTGAACACAATTGTACAAGATTGTTTTTGGGACTTCCAAACATAAAAGTAGAAAAATTATGTTTAAATTCTAGTTATAAATAACAAGATAAAAATAGTTTCATTCATTTCATTTATTTATTTAAAATCTAGGGGTGTAATACTCGAGCATGTGTTCTTTTATGAATATTCATAGAAATTTTTTTAGTGTCTAGGTATGATAATATTTTCGCTATAAAAATGATATGATGAATATTTATTATAATAAAAGTAAGTAACACATTAATACTTTCAAATTCCAATTAAGGGAGAATAAGTGAAGGATTATAATGTATATGTAAGATAATTATTATTTTAAATTAAACAAAGAAATAACTATTGTAACATGGACACTATAGATGGTATCATAAGGTATAAAAATATGAATGATGGGTAAAGATGAATATTCTTGATAAACTTTAGGGAAATTATTGTCAGAGAAAGGTATTAGCAAAATGATAATTCTCTATAATATTGGTAAAAATAAAGATTTTGTTCAAGGATAATTTTTGGATAACTATGTAGAGGATCCCTACTAACAAATTAAATCTATTGATGTTTATTGGAATGTATAAATATTTTATTAGGATATGTTTTATTTGTATTTATCATGGTTATATTGAATGGTTTAACAAAAAATGTATTAGAGATGCTAAGATGGCATCTCCAAAAACTACGACAAGTAGGAGAAAATAATGAAAGTAGGTGGAATCTATTTTAATAAAAACAAGATTCATTATGATGGATGATTATGATACGGGAAGAAAAATAAGGGTTCTACAAGTGGAATTTGTGAATTATTCACTACATACATCATAGAGGGAAAAAAGTGTGACTCAAGAACTACTGTTTGTTTTTTATGATAATGTTCTTGAAAAATAGAATAAGTGATCCTGGAGAGTAAACATGAAATAATTTATTGTTACCATGGTTCTAAAGGATGATATAAAATAATTTCCATCACATTTCATGATGAATAAGGCTATTCAAATCAATCGTTGTAGAATTTATATATTAATATGATTTAAAAAATCTAAATGTGAATTAATTTTCACAATTTAAGAGAATAAATGAAGAATGATGATCTAGATTTATTTATATCACCATAATCTATGAGTGGAAGTCTAATGGATTTGTTCTTTTACAGAAAATTAATAATGTAAATGATTACATAAATAGTGTATTTATGCATGGATCATTAAAGAGTGGGATGATTTTCAGAAAGGACATAAATATTAAATTTGGTAAGTTGAAGGGATCAGATCCTAATATTTGTATATAATATTACACTTGTGGTATTATCTTGACAAATTCATTAAATTTGATAATAAATCAAGGGTTAGTTTAGATTGGTCAACCACAAACTTTTACATCTCAATATTTGAGGCATTGTTATCTTGATTTAATTAATCCTTGTATTTAATTATTATAGTAAAGAATGATTAAATGATAGATATAATCCATGTGTTATATAAGTTAAAAGAAGAAGAATTAATTATGTAATGGAAAATGATTTATAATGAAATAATTTTATTGATAATATATAAAAGGAAACAAGAAGTGTTTAATGAACACTTTATTGATTCCTAAATATGAATTTATTCCATTGATTAGTATCACTGGTGGGAAAAGATTCTGGGATTGAAAAAAATATGGTTTAGAGATTGAATGGAGATATTTTCTAAATATTGGTATACAATAAATGATGATGAAAATAAAGTGTTGTAAGGATATAAATGATCATAATTTGATACCAATAAATCATCATGTTGATGAAATGATAAATATGTTTATACATACTGAAATGATGACATATAATTTGTATAGATCCTTATATTTAATTAAAGTTTTGTCAAATCATTTCAAATTTGTTTAAGGGTATCGATAATACTATGTAAATAAAAATACAGAATCATTCCATTACACATAGGAAATATTTTATAAGGATGAATATTGATAAAATGATGAAGTAGAATCTACATTAATGGATGAAATGGTATTGTATATTTTTATGAACTCTCCATGTCATATCAACTAATTACATTCCAGGATAATTAAAAATGATGAATGAAATATATTTTAAGAAACATGGGGTGTTATCATGGATATTTTTATATGAAATTTGGGGTCAAAAGAATATTGAATTAAGAGAAATTAATTATGAAAATTCCAATGAAGATTTCCTCATCCTAGAATGGATAAGTCATGTAATGAAGATAAGGTCATGAATATCATGGGATATTACTAGTTTATAATAATGATATATGTGAAATCAGTTTACATGTTTTATGTTAAAAAACATGTGTTTTATTTAATATACACTAAAAATCTTGTGTGTGTATATGATTTAGATTACTATAAGTTTACTGTTTTAAGAAATTGAATGATTTTTCTACAATATTTCTGGGAAATATTTATGTGATATAGAATACATTATTTTTTAATTAGACTCTAATTTCCAATAATAAGTTGTTACATAGTAGTATTAGTGTATTTATTAATGACTCTTTTCATTGTAATATATTATATAACTATTTTCCTTGATAATAATTAAACTGACAGTGAATATCATTGGAAATAGAAGTTATAATGATGGTAGATTGAATAAATCAAATAAGATCTAATGAAATATATGAAGATGTCAGAAAAGATTATTTTTTAATGTAAAATATTATTGATGAATCATATGATGGTATGAATTTACAAAATGGAGTAGGGTCCCTTTAAATAAAAACATTCCTTGATTAATGAAAATATAGTGATATTTATTGAGAATTTTTTAAAACTAGATTTTATAAATAGAGAATGTGAAGATATTGAAGATGTAATAAAGTATTTGGAGAAAATGAATCCTTTTTATCTTATTTTGTAGAGGGTATAATTATAAGAAAATATTTATATAAAATAAATATTCTCATAGAATCATGGATTAAAAGATAGATAGGGATATACTATCTCTATATAATGATAGATCATCAGTTTATTGAAGTATTGTATAAAAAAAATATAACTGATAGAGATTGTTGTAACTAGAAGGGTATTTTTTAATCATTGAAAAAAATTTATTGTTTATAATAATTAATGAAGTTGTGGGTGGGTTTCCATGAAAAATGTAATAATACATAGTGATGGTGTTCTGAGCATTCCTGAATTTATGATTTTTAGAAATGGAGTTTCATGAGAACAGATGAGGATTTTATTATTTTCCATTTGAATAAGTGTGATTAGGTTTTTTGATATTTGGTGAAGGCCTAGAAGGTCTAAAAGTGTATGGAGAAGGGTGGTCTAAATGTTTTCTTTATGATTCAGAATGATTTATAGTATTGGTAAGTTTAAAAACTATTTGAACTATAATATACTTATGTTTGGTGAATATTGATTTTAAAAAATTAGATAACTATAGAACCCCATACTGTATATGTCTATAATTTTTGGATGTTTAATAAGGTTTTTTTATGAAAAAAATTGGAAATATGGATATTTTTCATGTATATATAAGAGTACAATCAAGAAGAGGTTGTGAAATACAATAATGGGAGAACATTCTCTTTAATTCAAATAGTTTTTAATTTATATGATATATTTTTTACATGGTATTACCATTTTTGTTATTATATATGGTTTTTATTAGTAAAAAATATGTTTATATCTTTATTATGTTTTGAATAAAATAGTTGGTTGTGATATGGAATAAATGGACACATATGAAGTCAAAATGAATTATGGAATTAGATTCACCTTGAGAATTCATAATTATTTATACATTTACATATTTGAAGATTTCATAATAACACAGTGATGTGAAAAATCACAAAATGAGGATTCTTGGGTGATATTTAGTAAATTCATATTTCTATAGAAACTCAATATATTGAATTAGGTCACAACATAATAGGTATAAATGTTAAAAATGTCAACAAGTTTTCATGCCTCTATACAATGAACCAATTTGTGATGAAATAAAATGTTGTAAAACACATAAAATATAATGAAATATTGATGAATATGATTATTATGATATAGGATATTTTAGAAAAATATATAGTTCATTTTATAAATCATCATATCACATAATAAATTATATTTATTTAGAATAATCTAATGTACAAATAATTTAACCATGGTATGATACATGTTTCCACTCCATGATTGCTGTAACATGAATAGTTAAAATATAATTGTAAAAATGGATATATCTGGAAACAATTTGACCATTATTGATGGGATTTTAACTATAAATTTGAATTCTATGGGTCGATATATATTATTAAAATTTCCAAGGGTTTTTCTGAAGAAAATTATGTTGTAATCTAATTGGTACTTTAATATTTAAAATTTTATTTTAAATTTATTAGATTAAAATAGAAGAGATCGGTTTAGGTATAATGCCTAGAGAGAAGATGACAATGAAAGGGGAGCTATGTATTCCAAGGGGGTACAAGGCAGAAAAATTAAAGGTATTAAATATGTGTTTTATTATATATCAAAACTAGAGAGGTTTAATTATTGTTTTATAATATTGTAAATAATAATTATTTGAGGGGAAAAGTGATGTGCACTGATCAAGGAGGAATATATGTGATCTCAACTAAAGGAGAGGATGAACATTGAATATTTTCACTATTTTATATATATATATATGTTGAAACATGGTTTTAAAAAAATTAAGGATTCACATGTATTGTTTTATTAAGGAAGATAAAATATAATTGTATATAGTTCATATACCAGAATTATTCATTCTGATGATTATTTTTTACTATTAAGTGTATCTCATTTGGAGATCGATAGTTTAACTCTTCTGAAATTATATTTATATTAAAGTGGAATTATATAAACACTAGAAGTACATAAATTAATAAATTTTTAAATATATTTTCAAGGCATATCAATTCCTTTTAATAATATGAACTTGACGTCCATATCAACAAATTGAGAGTGATCCTCATGTGTATATTCTGACCAATTCTCCACAAAATTATTGCATGAAGTATGAGAATGGATAGTGTCCCATGGAGTGACAATGATTTTTTAACCTAATAGGGAATGCTCACCATAGAATACGGTGACCATGGAATAAAAATATTTCTTTATAATAAAAATATTTTTTAGTGTATTATGGTACACCAAGAAAATGATTTGTGAATTCTCCTTGTATATAGTTTAGTGTTGGTGAATAAATTAATATTATATATTTTACATCATTAATTCTATTACACATATATGCATGATAGATTTTGTGAATTCTATTGCTAAAGGGAATATAATTAAATGTGGAATATATTTTTTCCTCAAAAGGGAATGATCTGAAGGGAAATATAAGTATTAAGAACATCTTAAATATGTTACCACCATGATTAACCCCCCACATAGGCTATCATAGGATACATAATTATTCAATTAAAAAATAAATTCAGTGGTTAGTGATTAACCGTATGAGTAGGTTTTAATTACATAATGAAATATGGGTGAAGCATCTCTTATTCATTTATGGAGAAGGCTTAAATACCTATTATTCATCCTGATTACATTGTTGATCCAAAATTGATGGAAATATATAATTTTTATAGAAAAATATGGAAGGGAATATTTTGGATGAGAGGAAAAGAATTTGTTTTATATCCATACTTTGGTTTTTAATCCTATGATGTCCCAAAGGAATCTAGTTTGACCCCAAACCAATCACCTGAGATAATCTAAGAGATATCCTGAAGGGCGTTCCTAGTCCCCACAGTCTACGAACTAGATCAAGACACCAACAGAGAGATATGTGAACAATTTCTCTCAAGGGAAATAAATAAACAAAGCTATAAAAAGGGGAATAGAGCATATGCCATATATAAATAATAATCTTTTACCAATATAAAATGAACAACCATATTATACAATAAAACACAAACAGAGACTGACAACCCAACATCTCTATGTGGTCATTTGAGTCACTCTCTGATTCAAAGAAAAACTGTTGACCACGATGACCAATACCAAGATGAGACCTACATGACAAGCTAATGACAAGGGGAAACAATAGGCATGATTATTAAAACTGAATAGGTATTCCTGAAAAAATATTTTAACCATGCACACACTTTATAATATAGAAAAAAACCGCAATATTCGAATAAAATAAATAAAAATAATATTTTAAAACACATCTTTATATTCAATGAAAACACATACAATTACCCTTTTCATTCCAAAAACTAGGTTCTTTCCTATTATATTTACATTATCATTTTCAAGGGTAAATTGATACTTCGATTCAAAAAATGGAATAAGATACTCTAAAACACATTTACTTTGATTTTTTTCATTAACATATGGAATCTAGCTCTTCACATTCCAAGAATGAAACAAAAAAAAAATCTCGATAATGATCACATAATAAGGGAAATGGAAATAACCACATAATATTAACTATGTATATCAATCATCCATCATATGTAACTAAGTTCCAATAGACATGATAGAACCTATGAGACCGTGTATAATCTTGATAATACTATTTCCTGAGACTTATTCCCAATAGAATTCCTCACGTGCTAAAATCAAAATGCCTGAAATACTCATGGAGTCCCCTATTTTGGAATGTCCAAGAGGAAATACCATTAAAATAATGACAATATATCCACCTACTATGGGCATCTAAAGAGTGTGTAATCTAGCAACTATATCAATCATTATTAAAAAATTATCTCACTATTCCAGGTTTCCATGCCTGGCATATAAAGGGGGTACATCAACAAGTGTAAACTAAGCATCTAATAACTTGAACACATGTCGTATATAATAGTTTATACAAAATACATTTCCCCAAATATCTATATGGATCAATCATATAAACATAAAATGCATAAATGGATTAATTGGTCTCAAGTATTATTTATCAACGTCATCCCATCAATTCATAATAACAATGAAAGTGAATTATCTAGTGAGGGTATTCAAGAAACATAGTTTCAACTTTCACAAAAAGGCAAAAAAAATACTCAAGTTCCACTTAATAACACATAATTTATCAAATATCCAAATAATGCTTTCAAAAATGCGCATGAGAACCTAAATGTATTTCAAAATCATTCATGAAACAATTACAGAGAAACATTCACCCCACATTTACAGGCTAAAACAATTTTCCTAAAGATTCCAAATGTTCCACTATCTAAGCATGACATGCCGAATCATTTTACCTGATCCAAACACATGTTTCTATTAAAAATTAAATTCATGGTATCCCTTATGTTGGGAAGAAACCCAAAAATGTATCATTGATGCCTTTTTGATGTGATTGTGTTTGTTGACAAAGTGGGCCTTTGTGTTGTGTTTGTTGACAAAGCAAACCATGACATACAAATTTGTTGTTGAAGGGGATTTCATTTTGGAATGTCGAGTTCAAGGGATGTTGTTAGAAATACATTATTGATTCAAGAATTTCAAAAAAGGAATGTTTGATCTAGAGGTGGTTAAAAATGAGTAGATACAAGGTGACACCGTATCGATGTGGTTGCCAAATGTTTGGGCCTCAATGACGACAAATGGAGAAAAGTGTTTTTGGAAAAGGGAAATGTGCACCATGGTTCTGGAGGCTTGGAAACATGAGAGCCATATTTTTTTCATGATTAGAACATCAAAATATGGAAAAGGGAAAATGGGCGCCAAAGTTTTAGGGTTGGTCGCTCAAGTGACTTGCGCTCCGAGACTTGCGCGCTGAGAGGAGAATTGCGCGCCGTCACAAAAGGTGTCCAAAGGCCTGTAAATTGAGGTCGAACCCTCATAATTTGGTAATAGTTCAACACTTAGAGAAAATCAGAGCTCCCGTCGCACAAGTGTGGTTGTCGCGCAAGTGGTGGTGTGGTCACACAAGTAGAAGTTGCATGCCAGTTTATTATTGCACCCCCAGAGTGGTTTGGGAGAGAAAGGAAGGGAGTCGCCCAAGTTTAGAGTTAAATAAGGGTTTGTCACACATGTGGTTTGGTGGAACTTACACACCAAAATTTGAAGAAGTGAAACAGTTCATGGTTTCACACAAATATTGGTTTGGGCAATTAAGGGTGCGAGTCACACATGTTTCGAGTGGCAGAAGCTAGTGTCACGCAAGTGGTTGAGGTGAACTTGCCCGCCAGTTTAAACTTGTGTGCAGAGACTTGCGTGCCGGCTTGGAGAAGGGCGCTAGGTATGGTTGAAGCACGACGGTGATTCAGGGTAGCTTGAAAGCTGGAATATTGCCTGATACCTTCGATGCAAAGTCAGATTCATCTATTGGTGAAAGTTGAACTTCAAAAGAGAATCTACATACAACAGAGGATGCATTCATTAGTGATAATGAATAAACCTACATGTCTTTATGCTGTGAGTGGATCCTTTCTGGATCAGTGAGCAAAGGAAGAGGAAGAAAGTGATCCTCTCAACTGACAGTGAGCTAGAGAGAGAGAAACAGGGAGTGACCCTTGGGAAAGCAGCGAGTTGACCCTACTCCTTGTAAAGGCAGTGAGCATGGGCATAGAAGTAATCTAGCCCAAACCTTGTAGACAATAGTGTGCTTTAGTGGATTTGGTACAGTGGAACATCCCCATTGTATGCTCCTTTGACGTAGCCCAGTGAGGGTGAACCATGTAAAAATCTTTATGTCTCCCTGCTTACTTCCCTACATATCATTTAAAGCATCATCATCAGATAGAGAATAATAGTAGTGGTCATAATAAACACACAAGTGAAAACAAAGTGACCCTTGTAATAAAGAGGTCAAGATCCATTGGGGCAGGAAGAATTTTGAAAAATAATATCCATACCCTGATTCACCCCCCCCCCCTCTCAGAGTATATAGGCCCATATTGGTCCTAACACTTTATATGAAACATGATTCATTATTTCACTTGTCAAAAATTTATTAAAAAATCCATACAATCCTTTAAATACTACAAAACACACACAAAAGGCCAAAAAAACATTTTATCAAATTCATGGTCTTGAATAGTTAACAAAACAAATTTATTTATTATAAAACAAATAATAAATCAGAAAATTTCACCCCAAACAAGAATTTCATAGGTCACACATCAATATTTCAAATCATGGGAGGTGTGAAATGCATGAAATCAATGATTCATTAATTCGAAAGTAAAGTGAAATGGAAACATACCTCAATGTCATGATGCTTCAACAACACACACTCGAACCCACTCCATGAATTTTCCATGATACAAGATTTACCAAGATAATCCATAATCAAACAAAATATTGTACCTAATTCAAGAGAAACAAAAACTCCAGGTCAACATGACCATGATTGAAGTGGAACTCAATGATTAAAATGATGAATAAGGAAGAGGGATATGAGGAGAGGAGTTTACCTAGAGTAATATGGACCTAAACATGGATAAATCATTATATCCACACCATTAGATTGAGAAAAAATCTCAAAAACCAATGAGGGTAATCCATAGAGATATATGAATAATGTGGGTGTAGAATAGTGGGATTTGGGTTAAAAATATTCATAGGGTAGTTTGTAAATGTTATTAATTTTCTATTATTGGAAACCCCCATTGTTTGGACAGATTTTTTACCAAATCATGAACCAACTATGTTCTGCTATGTAGACACGACTAGGCACCCTATATAGTTAGTATTCACAATTTCCAAACCATGCATAAACCATGTGGAATGGTTCTCCTTCGGTACATTAGAATTATTCAAGCTTACCACATGGTTTTCCTAGCCAATTATTGGTTGTTCTCCCTTAACCAGAAGCACACCCTGACATGCATGATTTCCTAGAGAAATCCACATGTCTTTCCAAAATTATGGAATGAACCTCCTCTTGGAGAAAAAACCTGAAAATTAAAATGATAAATAATTCACACCTGAATCTCGAGATACAAATCAATAGAAAAAAGATAAACTCGTACAATGTTCAATAAAAAATATAGGTGTGAAAATTATCCCTATATGTAATATATCCAACCCCTAGAAATCCACAACATTTCTAGTTGATCTATCAACGAATAAGGATTCCATAACCATACAATAGAACCTCTTAAACCATGAACATCCCATCCTATACTAATGATACTTATGTGTTTTGTCCAATTCAATGAAACAAATTGAGACTATATACCAATAAATGAATAGAAACTCAAGCACAAGCTCCAAAACCAAGCTTATATTAGGACCATTTGCCATCTCTAGTGAATCCCAATGCAAAAAAACTGAAAATTATACAAAAATAAATGACGTCAAGTAAGAAACTATGTACCAGACTAACACTAGTGATTAAACCACATTCCAATTAAGGGTTTTTGTAATATAAGCATCCCTATTAAAAACAACTATCACCAATTTTATTCTTATGATAATACCCAATGAGAACAATAGACGGTCTCTTCAGCATTAATAACCAACAAGCACTAACCAATCAAAAATTCAACAAGAACCAACAAAGGGCCTTTCAAACATTGATAAGAAAAAACACATCCACACTAGTATACCAACCATCGTTATATAGAACAAAACAACATCATTGAGACTTCCCACTTTAAAATGGAGGGTTCATAAGTGAGAAAAATGTCCCTTCATCACTGGATATTTCTGGACTGTGTGAGAATATTCACTCCAAGACCTATGAATGGAGGTCTGATGGTTAATTCATCTATTGTGAGGAAGTATGGAGTTGATAACTCCAACATGGAGAATGTATTCACAAATTATATTAAAAGAAAAACTATAATTTAAAAAATTAAAACCCCGCTTCATTTGAAAATATGAGTTTCTTAAAAGAGCTACACAATTCCCTTACATTTTAAATAAAATAAAACACCACTCACCCAACTGCCATAATAAAAGATCCCTAAAAACTGGAAGGAAACTTACAAAAATTAATCATTAAGCTATTTCCCAAATAGAACATCAGTTTTGTGAATTAGATCTGTGAAATATTCTTGAATAACCTCAACCAAACTACTGAAAATTACTTAAGCACCTACATGCATGGTAGGGCCATGGATCTCTTGGGCATGATAACTTCTTTTGACCATTCATGAAACACTGATAACACTCTATGTCCTATTGTCCAGAAGATGTTTGTGAAAGATTCTAAGGCATTTGTATTCCTTGACCAACACCAATAACTTCCTGATTCTTTTCCATTTACTTTTTCTAACTCTAGTCACCACAGACTTGGACTAGAGGAAGGTCTGCAACATCATGCACTCTTTATAGAAAAACTTTTAGGTGGAGATATTTCATCACTAATTTGGAAAAATATGTTAGGATAATATCTGCCACATTTGATCGTATATTATAATGAATTATATACTCTAAATTTTGAGTCATCATGGAATCATTTAAAAAATCTTCTAGAAGGTAAGGAACTTGGTGTATGAATGGACAAATATATACCAACACCAATCCATTACCATTAGGAAAACAACACATTGCTATTAAATTTCACATCCAATTCATTTTTGTGAATTATTGATGAATAAATGATTCCTTGAAGAACTCCCAAGTACGATCTTCTTGGGTATTGTTTTGTGACACTAAATTCCACCACTTCCACAGTGAACCATTAAGTATAAATGTATAAAAATTAACCTTCAACGAATCATGAAACCCAAGGGAATTAAGGATCACTTCAATTTTCATGCATACACTCTTCTACTCTAAAAATAAAAAATTAAATCCTTAGATTGATAAGATATAAGGCCATATAATAGGTAACTACTAGTTGCCACATATTGAGTTTCCATTAAATATCTATTTGGGTTAACACTGAGAAATAATGAAACTCATATATTTATCAAAATAAACCCATCATAAATAGTTCTCAAACTCAAAACACTTCATAAACAATACTTCCAATCATGAATAAAATAATAACACAACCTCTAATTTTTCAAAAACACCATAACTTTCCCCTCAATAATATTTTCAATGAAATCACCATGGTGGGTTGAACACTCACCAACACTATTCTATGAAGCCTCACACATGTACATACCATGAAACCATAGGAATCTAACATCCCATGACAATATGAACACATTCCAACAAAATTCCATATATATATGTGCATTTGAGAACCTATTAAAGCACCAAAGTCCAAAAAGACTTCCTCGTTTAACAATTCAAAAAACTTTTCAAATCCCAGAAATCATCAAGTCAAAATCACTTTTTCAAACTCCATATATCAATGTATCTCTTCATTTAATTAACAAAAAACTCATTTATTCATTTCCAAATATCCTTTTTTTATTCATTTTACACAAAATAGTTTTAGAAACTCGCAGTTCTCATTTATGAAAAGCAATTGATTAAAACCCACAACTTTTTTTAAAACAATTTAAAAAAAACATGATTTTTTAAACAATAGTTCTCTATAAACACCATGTTTTTTTTAAAATCCAACATCATTTAGTTTTTTTCGTTTTACCCAATCAGGTGATTTTAATGAAATTCATTTTTCTCTAGTCTCCCATAAGGCTAATTCTAAAAATCCTTTTTCACATTTTCAAAAAACTAACACCTTAAACTAAAAAAATACATTCACCATTCCAACATAAGTGCTTTCAAAAAAATATTTATTATTAATGAATACTTCAAGAGACTCACAACTGAAACAGTGTTGATGGGCGACATGGCTCTATAGTTAGTGGTCATATGCCAAACACACTAATGTCACAGGGAGCCTTCTAGGACTAATTCCAAGGCTGCACATGTCTTGATAGGCCCTACGAGCTCCAAAAAACCTTAATAACTACTTTCATATTGTATCCAAAAAATCAAACAATCCAAAAAAACCAAATGGGAACCAATACAACTGGATATACCCTTGAAAAACAAGTATTTGAATGAGTCAGTGTTCATGATGTCCTTCTAGTAATGACCACTTATTTCATGATAGTACTAAAATATAATATACATTTACATCCAAAAATAAAAAAGGGATCTATAAAAAGAAATATCCATTAAAGATTCAACCATCTCCGTAACCATTTAGTAAAAAATCCACCAAGGTAGACCCCAGACCGGTCACCAGAGATAATCTACGACATGACCAGAAGGGTGTTCCGGATCCCCATGGGATGTCAACAAGTTCCAGTCAATAGGGATAAAAATTAACAATTTAACCAATGTAAACTAAATAAATGAAACACCAAAAATATAAATAAAACAACCCAAATACAAATAATCAATATTTAAAATTCCTAAAAAATAATCTATATAATAAAAACATGACTGAAATCTTACAACCCAACAACTCCATGATATCCTAATAGTCACTCTCTAATACTAAGAACAACAATCACCCACCGTGAGTAACACTAATTTGATACATGAACCACAAGTTAAAATAATAGGAAACTATAGGTGTGAATTTTAAATATCATTAGGTAATCCTAAAAAAGTCTTTCCCTAATGCACATCCTTTAAAATAAAAGAAACCCTGACCTCCTGTTTGAAATAAAATATATAAAATAAATAATTTACCAAACATTTGAATTTAAAAGAAATCACAATCCATATATCATTTTATTCCAAAACTATGTTCTATTTCATTTTATAAACAATAATATTTTCAAGAGGAATGTGATTACTTCATTCATAAATGGCACCAGAGAGTATAAAACACTTTTAATTTGAAAATATTTTTCAAAAACCTCAGGAATCCAACTCCAAATTTTATAAGAAATGAACCACACATGAAATCACTTCAAGGATCACACAATAAGGGAAATGAAAAAAAACTATAGAGTAACCAGTCATCTCAATAATCTATCATAAGTAACAAAATTACATTAGAGATAGTAGAACCTCGAAGATCATGAATAATCCATAACATTCTAATACATGAGTCACATCGCTATAAGAATGCCTCAAACGATGATACTAAAATGACATAAATACTCCCAGCCACCATAACATTGGACTGGATGGGTGGAAAATACCATAGAAATAAACAAAATATATCAACCTATTATAGGACACTAGGTAGTGCCTAATCGAGCCAATGTAGCATTCATTCATAAAAAATTATCTAATTATGTCATGTTTAATTGTCTCTCATATGTAGGGGCGATCAATCTAAATCCAACTGAGCATCTAATAAAATGAACATATATTATATATAATAATTTACACAATTTGAATCACCCTGAATCACTCCATGGATCTATCCTCTTTCTATATGATGCATAAATGGGTTAATGGGTCTCAAGGGTTCTTCAATGAGTAAATCCCATCAATTCATCTAACAAACCAAGCTTTATGTACATGAAAATTACGTTAATTTTGAGGAATAAATACAAATTTAAACAAACATTCACCCAAATATTGTATTACTTTACTACCATTGGAAACATGGAACACAAATATTTAGTATAGTGAATGATATTCATTGCTTCCCATACTGACCACCCCCTTTTGTACTCCTACGTAAAAAAATTATTTATAATATGGGGAAAAACCTAAGGGAGGGTGAGATTAGTTAACCAATAAGAGTAAATAAGGGTGATATATAAACAAAAACATGAGAATAAGGTTTATTATAAAGTGATCATAACATTAGAATGTCATTCCCTATATATCAAAGAAAAAATTTTATCATAAAAAACTCAAATAACATAATTAAGAAGATCATAAAATTGACATAAGGAAAGAAATTCTGGAAAAAAATCAACTTGTAACTTTTTGAACATGTATAAATTAAAAAATGATAACTAATTATGGTCATGAAATCATGACCTTGCATAAATATATGAAAATTTACACAAAGTCCACTAAAAATGTATAGACATGAAATGTAGGTCCACACATAGAATTATGAACATGTAATTAGGTTTATGAATAATATATATACCAAATTTGTTATAAATTTTTAAAAAACACATTTCATAGATATATAGGTACCAAAAACATCATAATTAAATCATACATATATGTTACAAAAAAAGATAAATCATTCATCATGTCAGAATTAATGAAATAAAATGGGTTTCTTAAACATCATTCAATCATAAATTGGTACATAAAAATGAATGGATTTTGTAAATATCATTCCATAAAAAACATATTCAACTATACTAATAATAGTTATGATATACATGAAATATATCCTTATTATATAACTTCACCTTAAATGGAATATTATTTTTATAAAACACTTGGAATTGGATCTTAAAGAAAATATCCTTTCCTCTTCGAAAACATTTACTTTTCATAAAACGACAAAAAATTAAAAGAAAATAATTTCATTGAAAATTAAAATGAAATATTATAAGGGTGGATGTATCAAAATATGGTGTTATAGAAGCATTAAAATCCACTCACGTTTTATAAGATAAAAAAACATTCTTTTTGTACTTATGCTAGAAAAGTAAAAAATTACCACATTTGGAAAATGAAAGAAATAATATTTTAAAACCATGAAGTAAAAAAAATTAAAAAATGGGTAAAAATTAATTTAAACATCCTTGAGAGAATATTAAAACCCCTTATGGAAGATTTTTTTCGAAAAAATATTAATGGATTATAATTAAATATATTAAATACATACCTATAATTAATCTCGAATAACAATGAGATTACGAAATTAACCATAACCTTAGGTTTGATATCCTTTGTATGTATCCAAACCTCAAGTATAAAGATGTAAATAATTTCACTGACTGAATATATAATAACAAAAATATTTTATGATATCATATATGACTATATTATCATTTGTTTCTGAATAAGATGTCATTATTACATGGTAGTCAGTTATTAACTTTTTCTTTTTTCTATGAATGTTATGGAATGTATGTTTTGTTTGTAATTATAAGTTCATATTTATAACATTAAAATCAGTATTAAGATAATATATACCTTTATTATCGATTATATACATATATATAATCACACATTAATGGATATCATGTGAATTGCTTTGCATCGTGGAAATGGTAAGTTGTACGTACGCACGAGTGACGATATCATTCGCATAATTGTGAAATGGTATTGAAGTGGGTGGTATTTTTTTTTCCATAATCCACGTAAAGTTATAATTATCACATTTAGTTATTATTTCCATCAGTATACTAATGAAAATAAGATGATGGTAAAAAACAGATTAAACCATGGTGTGGAGATGGTAAGTCGTGCATATGTACATATGGTGATTTATTTTTTCGTAAGATAGATAGAAGGAAGAATATTGTTGTTCCATAACCATAATGAAATGTCAGCTTATAGTTAAAACTAGAGTTATTATATTATAATTTAAACAACAATATTATATCATGTATAAGAATTAATTATTTTTAATGAGTTGGTAAGGAAGCTAACTGTTCTTTGTCTATCACCCTTTACATCTCCTCTTACGAACCCTATTGTTTTTCTATTGATAATATAAAAACCTATAGAATGTGTATAGGGATTTTTATATTGTAAAGTTTTAGATTTTGGATGATAATAAAGGCTCAATAGGATATGAAGATGTGATGGAGGAGGTTCCTGTTTTATAATTGATGTACATGCCTGTTTTGGACATTATCAAAAGATTAATTTATAATAAATTCATATTATATAAAAATACAACCAAATATGTCTAGATTTTAATATTAGATGATATAATGTTGTAATGTTTTGAAATAAAAAAATTTATACTTTTTTTGGTTTTATTTTAAACCTTATCATTTAGATTAACCCGTAGTAAATTTGATTACATTTTAATTTGGATAAAAACTATTTAAATATTAAATGGTTCTAATTATTTAAATATATTGAGTAAATTCTCGATAAATGGATTCTTTATAATATTTTGGACCATAAAAAATAAATTTTAAATTTTAATTATTTTAATGATTTTTATGTTATTTAATAATATATTACATTCGTAAAATATCATGAGTGTTAATTTTGACAATATTCATTACAATGACATTTTATAACATACAAGCAATAAGATAATATCGATTGAAATTATTTTATACACTCTTAAATTTTCAATGTAACCAATAAAATTCTTTTATCATGTTAATTAATTTAAATTTTATTTATTTTTATATCATTAATATCATTTTTTTAATTTTTCTATTAATTAAATAATTATGCCATCATTTTTGTGTAAGAATTAATGTTAATTATTTTTCCTCTAAAAATTATAAATAAATTAGAATAAAATATATAATATTTTTAAATTTCCATAGAATATTATTGTTTGAGGATACCTACTGGTTATCCCAATATAAAAATTATTTCACTTATAATAATGTGAGTGTGACATTTTATCACTTTCTCTGGTCTTATTACAATTTATAACATTTTCATGGACATGTTTCAGTTAAATGACACAATTTCTAACCTTTAGTGTTACCAAATTAATTATAATAATCCAATAAATTTTGTCAATTTGTCGGGGTTATTTTATATTATTTATTATTTTATTTACAACCAATATTACTTAATTTACACATTATTGTGGTAAATTTTTTTACCATTGTAACTATTTATATTAACCAAGAGAAAAGGAAACTACATAATAAATTTGGATCTTATCCATCCAAATTTGAAATCAATATTTCAATGTTCTTAACATATAAGTTGTATTTTATAATTTATAATTAATCTCATTTTCAGATTGAGAAAGAGAGTTCTTAATGTTAAAATATTGCAAAAAGATTAAATTTTTTTTACATCTAAATTAATTTTAAATTTTATTCCAATGACCTATGTTATATTAAGTGATGAAAATTTATTCTATTTATACATTTAAATCATTCAATATGATAATGTGACCATATAAATTACTTTGATGAAAAAACAATTTTTAATTAAAATTTATTATATTATTATTATTCCACAAGACATGATAGTTATATGAAAAATATAAAAAATTCATACAAAGTAAATTTATTATATTAAAAATCCAAATAAAAATTTTATTTTGTAATTATAAAATTTATAACTATAAATAACAAAAATTAAAATCAGTGTTCCAACAAATAGTGGTAATACAAAATTTTTTGGAAAAAAAGCTTCTTTTATCTGATAAAAATAATTTGTTCTCATATCATGTATAGAAATGATATAAGTTGAGTTTTAAACATTATATTTATTATATTTCATATATAATTGTTAAATAAAATCCCTATAGTGTTATTTTATTAATTTTAAAAATCATGTATTTTTATTCAAACAATTTTTTAGAAAAACATTACTTTTTATTTAAAAAGGGTTTTATTTTTATTTATAATTAATTTGTCACAAAATAATTTTATATATAAATATTTTTAGGGAATATTTTTATAAATTAGTTTTGAATACTCTCTATTATAATGAAAAGGTTATACGGTAACATGATAATATTTAGTTTTCAACATAAACTCGGTATTACATAAAATGAAATCTAAAAGAAGAACTTGAAATTGTGTGTAACACAATTGTAGAATAGTGTTGTGTATTCCACAAGATACACTACTTTCAGGTTAATATCAACATATCTTAGTGTAGTATATATCATAATATATAAATAAAATTAAAAAGAATCTATCTCTTAAACATCAAAATGTGTTACTTTCTACCCCTATAAAATGAATTTCACCCTTGAAAATTGTTTGGGATATAAAATTATTAATAAATGAAATTTTCATTCATGTAAACCCATATTATATAACTTAAGGCTAAAAATTCTGTATAAAATAATTATTTGTAAAATAATAGTTTTCTAACATAAATTATGATTAGTCCTCTACGTAGGATAACCTAGGTGGAGATCTAGGAATTGAGGTAAATAATAAATGATCATAGATATTGAAAAGGATAATTGATCACAAGAGTTGGGTTACCTAGAGAAAGTTAAAAAAACACAAACTAAAGTAGAAATAAAGTGATCAATTTTATTGTCAAAAATGATGATAATATGAAACCATTTTACATCACTATCCATTTTCTTAATGTTGAATAATTTTAATGAGATGATATAATTAGAGGATTTTAGCACAATCTCACTCTTGGTCATGAATCAAACACTTTCAACATCATCTCTTAATCAAATAAAAGAAGTTGAATTTTTCATTTCACAAGTGTTATCATATCATGTGATCCATAAATAGAATGATAGGTGATTTTATCTATCATTATTACAACAACATGGATAACAAAATTTATCAAATATGAAAAAGTCATACTGTATTGAGAGAATGATTAATTCTAAAAAAAATAATCCAAATATTAACTTAAACATTCTTTAAATATATAACCTTATAATCACTCTGAAAACAAAAAATCCAAAACATTATAATTAGATGATCTAAATCAACATAACATTTAACCCTCATATATCATAAGGCATATCTTGTTGGTCACATTACAGACACGTGGATTCCTTCATCGTGTATTCTACTTACTAAAAATTCGTTATTGAAAACATGCATGTTTAATAATTATTATATCCAAAAATTGGTAACCTTTATTCTGGATAGCATAAACTGCTTTTCAACATTCCATAATCACATCTAAGGAAATAATTTTTGTCTGATTTACTTATTCAAATCCAACATATCATTTTCTAAATATCATTATCACATTATTATTATGCTCTTATTAAGGGTTATCCATATTTTAATTAGGTGTTTTCCGAAATCATAAACTAATTACCCAAAGAAATGTTCATGTGTTCAAGTAATTTTCAGTATATTCTATTGAATCCCTATAGAAAAACTATAGTGAACCAATACAGATATGTTCCATTATTCCATAATACCATAAATATACATCCACTATATTATTCATGATTTCTAATAAATAAACACTAAATAATTCAACAAATTCAATGTTAAACTCCATAACTCCAAATGTGATCACATGTCACATTATTTTGTCATTCGTATTAAGAGATTGATGATGTTGATCATCATCATTATCCCTTGTATCTGATCATTGGTTAGCGTAATACACATTTTCATTTCACTTGAAACACTGACATCTAGAAGGTAAATTCTAGACTGAATTTGGTTTATTTCCATTATTATAGTAATAAAATTCCTAATTTCCTTCGTTCCCACACTTAAAACATTTATCAATCCCCTTTAAGTAAATTTCATCCATCTTCCCTTCCACACTTTGCATATAAAGAAAAAACTAATATTTATTTATCTTTAGATTTTAGTGCTTCATTTGAACTATGTACTTCATTTATTATCATATCCATGAGATAGATGGGTAACCTCAATATACCTTTTTATATGAAGAATATGAGGAGGAACATGCTGAAAAATAAATTCATTAACTATCCTAAACCATTTTAGTAAATTTTATCTTATTTCCTCATATTCTTGATAATGTTACGCCATAGATTCACTCTAGTTTCCAAGAAATATGATCCCAATTTAACTTTTTCACATTCTAAACAACAGATAATGGAAATCATTTTTTCAATGGTAGAGATCCATTTCGTAGCAAATAGGGTATTGGTGACTCCACTAAAAAAGGTGGAAGTTTCCTTAAAAAGAATTGAAGAGAACGTTGTTCCCTCCTTTTGTTATTTGGAAGCATTGTAGGATTCACGAAAATCAGATTTTGTATTCAACATCCTTTAATATTCAGTTTCTTATGAGGAAAATTATATCATTACCCCCCAATTCCAGCATTAACCTATTTATTTTGTGTTCCATTGATTTTCTAAAACACGAAATGAATAGTGTGAGTGGTAAAAATCAGAATAAGAATACAATTTAATCAAGGGGAAGTAGTTTTAATCTCTAAAAACATAGATTTAGTCATATGATAAACTTTGTCATTTACAAAATTCAAGGATTGTAACCCTTTCCCCTGCATTATACTTAGGTACATCCCTATAAATATCATTTTATGTATATCAAGGTATCTCTATAATTTTTTCTCATCCATGTTTCTAAAGGTTAGACAAACCTTATGTATAATACCAACTCTCACGAACAAAGCTTGATGTACATAGAAATTACATTAATTTTTATGTATAATTAATAAATTTCACAAGAAGATGCCCAATTAATGTATTAAATTATGGAAATAGGAAACCTAGAACACAAAAATATAGTCTAGTGAAATATCATCACTATTTATGTTACCATTTTTATGCTCCTACCTAAAACATTTATTTCTAACCTGGGGAATAGAAAAAATAATAAATGTTGGGCTCAGATGTTCTGTAAGAGTAAACTAGGGTGTTATATAAGAATAAACATAATCATAAATGGTACTAAAATTTTATCTAAACATTTATGGTCATTCTATGCATACTAATGTTAAACTATAATCTTAAAAAAAGGAACACAATTCATAATATTCTAAAATTTATATAAGGGATGAAATTGGGGCATACACATCAACTTGTAAATTTGTGAACATGTATAAATAGTGACTGGTTCACTCATTAAGGATTTTAAATCAGGCCCCTACATAAACATATGGACATAAAAACCAGGTATGGTCATAAATTTATCGACATTAAATCTAGGTCCACACATATAATTGGGACATGAAATCAGGTTCAAAGATAACATATATAACTAATGGTTTATCCATCCTTTCCCAATTTATTTGAGGGTGATATAAATTTCACCCTTATCATATTTAAAACATTCATATGTGTTCCAAAATTACATAAATCATTCATCATATCATAATCCAAAAAATTAATGGGATTTCTTAAACATCGTCCCATTATAAAATAATCTATTAAAAAGAAATGGATTTCATAAAAATATTTCTATTATAAAAATCATCAACCATATTAATAATATGGATAATATACAAGAGACATATCTTTATTATATAATGTTACCTCAGATGGAATATATTTTTGAAAAACACACATGAAATTAATTCTTTAGGAAAACACCCTTTCTTCTTCAAAACCCTTTTTTTAAAACGATTGAAAAATTTAAAAGATAATAATTTATTAAAAGATAAAAATGAAAAAAATTTATGTAAGACTTAAGGAAATAATTAATTATTAATATATAAAAATTGATCCATTCTATATAATTTAAAAAACGTTCTTCTCTTACTTATACAGGAAAATTCCAAAAATTACCCCGTGTAGAAAATGGAAGAATATTTTTTTCAAACACTGTAATAAAAAGGAAAAAATGTGTAAAAACTACTTTAAACATCCATATGATTATATTAAAACATTTTAGGAAAGAACATTTTTTATAAAAAATGAATATGTATAATAAATAAAATGGATTAAATACATATGTATAAATAATATCGGATAATAAGGAGATTACAAAATTATCCATTACCATAGGTATGATATCATTTATATGTATCTGGACCACTTGTATAATGATATAAATAATTTAATTTAATTATTATAGTATCATAGTCATGATAATGATATAATATATGACCATATTATCATCTTTTTGATAATAACATTTCATTACTACTCGTTATTCGGGTATTAAGAACTTCATTTTCTTGTGCGTACATTTTGATAAAATTTCTTATTATCATTCTATGGATATAGTTATATAATTAAAAAAAGATATTAACCTAATATTTATTATATTTATTAATTATAAAAATGTATATAATCATACTTTAATTGATATCGTGTTTATTGAATTGCATCACATCATCGTGACGGTAGGATGTATATACACACAAGTGGTGATGTCATTCCCATAATTGCAAAATGGTATGGAAGTGGATGGTATATATTTTATCTAAAAATCCATATCAACTTATAATAATAAAATATAGTCATTATTTCTATCATTATACCAATCCAATTAAGGTGGTGGTGAAAAATAGGTTACACCACAACATAGAGATGAAAAGCTTTACGTACAAACTTGTACATATTTCATTTTTTGTCGGATTGATAGAGGGATGAATATGGTTTTTACATAACCATAATAAAATCTCATCATATTGTTAACATTTTATTTGTTATATTATAATGTAAACAACAATATAAGAGGGATAAGAATAATAAATGATTTTTAATGTAAGAAAGTTACCACTTCTTCGACGATCACCATGCAGATATCCTTTTAGGGACCCTATAGTTAGTCTTTTGAGAAGAAAAAACATGTAGATAATTCATAGAGATGTTTATAATGGAAATATGAAAATATTATTGATCTTCAAGGCATAAGGGATATGAATAAGTGAGGGAGGAGGTTCGCTTCTTAATTTACGTAAGGGGAACTTTTATAATTTCTCAGAAGAATAATTTAAAATAAATTTATATTACATAAAAATACCACCAAAAGGCCACAGATTATAATATTGTATGATATGAGGTTTTAACATTGTCTGAAAATAAAATTTATAAATGTTTCGGTTATATTTTAATCCATAACATTTCGAATAAACCTTAGTAAATATATTTAAATTTTAATTGTCATAATAACTATTTAAATATTAAATGGTTTTAATTATTTACTTAAAGGTTTCAATTGTCCTTAAATGGAATCTTTTTAATATTTTAGACCACAAAAAAATAAATTTCTTATTTTTAATGATTTTAATGAGTTGTAAATATCTTAATGAAATATTATTTTTCAAAAATATCATTACTGTCAATTTTGGAAATATTTATTATATTTAATTTTAATAAAATCCCAAAAGAAAAATAACATGAAACAAAATTATTTAATACCATCGTAACATGTCATAGTAACCTATAAATTTTTTATCACTTTAATTAATTAAAATTTAATTTATTTTAATATTATTAATATCATTTATTTGATATTTCTATTAATAAAATAATAACACCATCACTAATTTTTCCACATTAAAGGTAGTTTTGTTCCCCCAAAAAATTATAAATAAATTTCCATGATATAGATAATTATTTTATATTTCCATTTAATAATTATGTTAGAAGATATCTCATTCTTATACCGATATTAAAATTATTAATTTAATAAGAAATGTGAGTGTGACATTTTGTCATTGACCTTGGTTTTATTAATATCTATGTCTTTTTCATAGACAACTACTCATTAAATGACTCAATATAAAAGCTTAAGTATTATGGGTCGAATTATAATCATGAAATAAATATTTTCATTTTTCATATTTATTTAATTATATTTTGAACCAAAATTACCTAATGTACCCTTTACCATGGTATAAAAGATATTCCAAGGTTACTATTCTTGTCGACCAAAAACAAAAGGGACCTACATATTAAATATAAACCCTCTAAATAAAAATTTTACATCCAAATTTTTAAATTTAAAAGGTATATGTTTTTGTAATTAATTAGTAATTAATCTCATTGTTAAAATAAGAAAATAGGTTTTAAAAATTATTATACTGCGAAAGATTGAAATTTTTTTACATTTAAATTCAATGTAAAATTAATTTCAATGTCCTAAATTATATAAAATGATGAAAATATAATATATTTATTCTTTCAAACCTTCTAATAATATAATTTGTTGATAAAAATTATTTTGAATAATAGATTATTTTTTAATTAATATTTGTTATATTTGTACTACTCATCCGTACATGAATGCTATGGAAAATTTATCAAAAAAACATAGAAAGTAATATTTTACATCCAATTTCAAAAGAATAAGTTTATTTTATTTAATAGAATATATATAATTCTCAAAAACTATATTCATAATGGGTGCCCCATCAAAAAGAAGTAAAATTTTATTTATTTTAAAATACTTCATTAATTTGGAAGATTGAATTTATTATTATATCACTTCAAGAAAACATACAAGATGAATTTGAAACATTATATTTTATATTTTAAATATATTATTTATTAATACAATCCAAAGAGATTGATTATAATATATAAGAAAATAAATTCTATTTATTCAAATATGTTTCAAGAAAAAACATTCCTTTTATTTTAAAATGGTTTTATTTTCAATTATAATTAATTTCTCACAAAGAATTATTGATATATAAATGTGTAAAGAATATTTTCATAAAACCTTTTTTATTATTCACCATTATAATGACTCAATTATAATGTATCATAATAATATTTTTTTGTTCACTTATCACGGTCTTTTGGGAAATGATATTTATAAAAAGAACATGAAATTTTGTGTAACCCAAGAAAATAATAGTGTTGTGTATACCATAAGATAAGACAGTGTTATGTGCAGTGCAAGTTAATCTTTGTGTAGCATAAAAAAATACATTAATGAAATTAAAATTAATATATATCATAAAAATCATAGGGTTTTACAATTCACATAAACAGAGAAAGAGAATTATCCAAGGTGAGTTTTCTTGATAAATATTTGTCGCATTCATAAAGGGGCTATACGCCTAAAGTTCCTTTTACAAAACCCAAAATTTCTCAAATAAGCTATTAATTAATTAAAAATTCTATAATCACATCTAATTATATTTAACAATCTTTCATAAAACAATCCCTTTGAAAAAATCACCATAGATTTACAAGTTATAGTATTTTTCATCGAGATGCCAAATGAGCCAATATCTAACCACGACATTGTAAATCATTTTTCAATAGATAGAAAAATGTTTCTATTAAATATAATGTACTTTTTAACCCTTATAATAAAATAAAATAATTATTTATCAACAAACACATTTATTAACAATGCCAAACCATGGTTTAAATATTACAAAAATCCTACAAAGGCCAATGGAACATTTTATCAAACACTTGGTGTGGAACATTTAACAAAACAATTTTATATATCATGAAACAAGGAAGAAATCCCCACTTTTCACACCAAAAAATCATTTTAATGGTCACATAATATTATTTCATATTAATTGGATGTGTTAAATATATGAAATCAATTATTTATGAATTAAACATGAATGTGCAAGGAAAACATACAACAATATCACGATGCTTCAACAACGCACACCTAAAACCACTATACGTAGGATTCGTGAATAAATATCTACCAAGGGAAACCCTAATCATAATAAATAAATGACGTAAATCATTGGAAACAAAAACTATATATCCACATGACCATTGGAAAAGAGAAAATCATGAAGAAATGGAAGAAGTACCAAGGGGGATAAGGGGAGTAGTTTTTCATGAGTGATCTAGCCCCAAACATGAATGAATCCTTATATCCATACCAAGGGTATAATAAAGAAGATTGTAGAGAAATGTTGAGGAATCCCTAGGGCTGTAAGAACCTGTTGGGGGATGAATAGAGTAGATTTTGGTTAAACATTCTCAGGGTAATTTTGGGAATTTATAGAATTTTTCATTCATGAAAACATGAACGATATGGAAGCATGGTTTACCAAACCATGCACCCCACACTAGACACCCTTGGTCACCATACATGGTTAGGCTTCATAGTTTCCAAACCGTACACCAAACTTTTGAAATGGTTCTCCTGAGGGAAAGTGTCTTTCTGACGCTTACAGAATGGTATAACAAACTAGGTGTAGGTTGTGTGCCCTCAACCAGAAGTACAGCCAAGATAACATGTATACAAAGAGTAAGACACACAGTTTGGCCAAATAGTAACATTCCAAGCTTCCACGGTATGGTTCTCTTTGAATAATACAGTAGCGTGTGTTGTACGCAACATTGAGTTATGACACACACCACAACCAATCGAACTATCCATTATGAATATTAATACCTACTTTTTGAAATTTTATAAATATTATCTCTCAAAATGGACTTCATTTTTGGATTTGGTATATCGAATTTAGCCTAGGGTGAAATTTTGGTACTTTTCGGATAACTTTTATATTTTGATGAATAGTGAAAATTACAAAATTTTATTAAAAATAACTTTTTTAATCAAAATAATAAATAGTGACAAATTATGAATTTGAGTGGTTTTAAAGTATATTAAGAATATATTTTTACCATTTAATACAATTTTGGTCATTGGACATAATTTCACAATTAAACCGGACATAAAAAAGTGTCAATCATTTGATAGATATTATATCTTAAAAACACGTTTTTTGTTTTGACAACGGGAATTGATTTTAAATTAATTTCTCCCAATTCTATGTTTTAAATTAGGAAAAATGAATTTCATATTTTTAATCAGGATGTCGAAATTGTGTAAATAGGTAAATTTTATTTTTAGACATTTTAAATAATTATTTCGGTAAATATTTTATTTACCATGATTAAAGGGTAAATCCGGTAAATAAGGGTAAAAAAATATATTATAATAATAATAAATTACCCTAAAATGTGTCTTAACCTTATTGGTGGATACATGTCCGACCATGGACATCTTTGGGTCGATTTTAGGACCCCATAGAGCCACTTGTAGGTGATAGGGACACTTTATATTAATTAAGTTATCGTAAATACCAAAATGACATAAGCTTATATCTTTTAGCAAAACAATTTTTACATAGTATTATATATGTTATATTTTAGATTATAAATATTAATCAGAAATATAAAACGATTTCCTACATAATGTTATTTTATTTATAATTTTTATACCTTGAAAAAGTAAAAATATATATGACACAATAATGATGCAGTATTTTCCATATTAAGGAATGAATCTAAAAATAGGTATAATAAATTTTAAAATAAAAATAATTTGAAAGTTTTGATGACATACACGAATTTTAATGGTTAATATGACATGTTTAGATTTCTTAAATGAATTTTTTTTGGAATTCATAAAGTTTTTAGGACTTTAAAAAAAATAAATTATTGAGTAGTTTCAAAATTGTCAAAAATGAGTTGTTAAAACAAATATTATATTATTAATTTATATTCTATTCCTAAAAATCTATGGTTCGGCCAGATGACTTATATCATTATTGGTGTATCATTAATGGATCACTTGGGGGTCTCTTGGAGGTATATATTACATTTATTAACTATAGAATATAAAAATACAATGTGACATGGAATCTGTCAAACTAAGTAACTAAGAGTTAAAACTAAAAGATAAGGTTAATATAATGACCCAAACTTATCTAAAATATTTTGGTTGAAAAGATTTCGACCCATACCCACATTATAATTTTAATAATCCACATTTAATCCATTAGAAACCGAATATGATTTTATTATAAAATATTTATTTAAGTTTTACCTAAAGAGCCTCTCACCCCTCTTATAAAAGGGCACCCCCTACTCATTAATTCACACCTTAAAATCCATTTGGCTTGTCCAACACCAGCCCTACCATCTCCAAGTTTTGGTGTAATTGTTATTCAGTATATTAGTATTTATATGGGTATAATTATGATGTATACTTCATGTAAATAATAAATATTACATGATAATGATTCTGTCTATATGATATACCATCAGATTATATATTAATTTAATATCAAAAGAATGATGTTGTCGCTCGTGTGTACGTACGGATTACCATCTCCACGAATGTGATGATATACATTCCCCTTCATATGCATTCAAGACTAAATTTTATTGGATGATTAAGAATAATATTTAAGGGCTTAATATCATTCTGGATATGAATAAGATACAACCTATCCATAACAAATGTGGCTTCTGTAACAAATCATATAAAATAAAATGAGTAAGTTAACACCCGAAACAATGATATTACTAAGATATTATCAACAAAGAATTTTTTAAAGATCATATATGATATAATATTAATGTATATGATTCTTTTATAATTTAATAACAATTATTTCACCATTATACAGGAGGTTAACTAACCCTTGACCAAGGAAAAGTACAAGGTAAGGGTTTATTTCACAATCTCTTCATTATCTGAGGTTTTTTATACGTAATTATCTACTGGGACCTCTTTACCATCCACATACATGATTCCTAAAAATGTATTTCAAAACAATCTTATTATTTTAGAGAATATGGTTTAAAGTCATTTATTCCCTTGATTGAATTTTTATAAGAATTTTATAAATAATTATTTATGTCATTTTCCAAACAAGGTCTTTTTTAACCTTTTCAATAGAATTAAGGTAAGAATGTATTTTTTTAGCTTATACGGCGGGTGCAGTAATTCTCCGCAATTTTACACCTTTTAAGCTGCCCTTACAAGCTTTTAAGAATATTTTAAAAATAAAGGTTTTCTGTATAATTATGTGACTTTTAAATGATTTCAAAAAAAGAGATATTTCTCTCAAATAGTTTTGATTTTCATCTATGTCAACATCCATTGATGGATTTTAAGTTTATTTGAAGTTCATTTTTAATGATACAAAACATCCATATTATAATGAAGTTTTTGTGATATGATTGACTACGGATGTGTTGTGTTAATACCATTCATGGTTTATAGAGAAAGTATTGACATTTCGTATTCTAGTTTTAATATGAATGTTTATGTATTGTTTAAAACTATTCATATGAGGAATGCATTGGATGTAATATGTAACGGGTGGAGCCCTCTATAGCTCCTCGATGCATTGGTAGGTCTCACGAGACAAAGTAGTGTCTTGGCATGAGGCCTTGAAAAAATCTTATTTATAGTCTTGGCACGAGGCCTTGGCTATGTGGTTATGATAGTCTGGCATTATGCATTCTGTCATTATGATTTTTGTTATTGATATTGCATGTGATTATTCGACTAGTATAATATCCATGTGAATAAGTAAATGACATTATTTTATTTTATCTTTGCCATATTATGCTGAAGTTAAAATTTAAAAGGCTTTTGTTTTAGTTATACATTGCCTTAAATGTTTAATTTTATTTATGAATGTTCCCGGTATATTATTATCCATACCGAGCATCTGATCTCACCCCTTTCAATGTTTTATTTTTCCCAGGATGCGAAGAATTAATTTATGAACGACCTGCAGAGATAGTATGTGGGGATATGAGTGTGGACTATGGAGACTATGTTGTTATTGTTTTCATTTTATTGATTTAATGTAAGACATGTGAATATATATAGTGTTTCCAAGGCTATTAATCAAACCAATCATTCGAGATTTTATCTTTCTTGTGATCATTCCAATGTTATGTAATAATGCACCGAATCTAGGTAACTGTGGTCGAGGCGTTATAGTTGGTATCAGAGGAAGATAAGTACAAACATTGAAAGCTAGATTTAGATAAACTCTAATTGGAGCACATAGACATAATATTAACTTTGAGGATTAGTATAGAAGAACTTCCTAGAATTATGGTATTATATTGATTTTGTGATTTTTCCGAGCAATACAACCTTTTCTGGATACGAGTAGGTAGAGGAGGCTCTGGGAAATATGTACCTAGTGGCAAAACTCGAAAAAACCGCTTTGAGCTAGACTCGAACGGGAACTGGTGCACAACAACGGGCCTTGCTGCACTCTTGGTTATGACACTCCCAGGGGATATGCTTAGGATTATTTTCATTTTTATTAAAAACCATTATCAAGGGTTTATGAGTAAGTAATTTCTTAAAGAAAACATTTTTATGATTATGGATTATATCCATAAACTGTTCATTTATGTTAAGTGTTTACAAGTATATAATTATGTATTTTGATTCATAAACTAATCTAGTTTATGAGATTTTTTAGAAATGGATCCCAGTGGAAGGAATGGAAATCGTATCAATGCACGCACATCATGTTGGGATTTCCCTCCTGTTCACGATAATTATAGTGGAGCTAGTGATGCAACTAGAGCTGAACAGCTAATCACCATACTTGGAAAACTCACTCATGTTATGAATAATAACCTTACCCATATAGAGCACCCTGATCCACAACATGGAGGATCAATGTTAGATCGCTTCATGAGGCAAAACAACCAACATTCAATTGGAGTAAAAATCCCATAGTAGCTGAGAAATGGATAAATTCCTTAGAGAAAATATTCCATGCCTTGGGAAGTAGTAAAAGGGAAAATGTTGTCTTGGTAGTTTATCGCCACATTGCAGATGCTGATCAATGGTGGTCATTGATAAAAAACACAAAGGAAGATGATTAAGTATCAGATATGGAATTGAGGGAGTTCAAAGAGCTATTTTTAGAAAAATACTTTCCTCGAGACCATCGAGCAGATATGGAAAGGCAATTTCATAGTCTGAGGCAGAAAGAGGATGAGAATGTCGCAATGTGTGAGGCTAACTTTAAAAGGTTTGCGAGGCATACTGCTGATTATTAACTCTCTAATTATATATTTTGCATTAATAAAAATTGTTAGGGTAGTACTATCATGAATTACAATGATCCCTATCATATTAAGAGGAGAAGTGAAAAAAATTAATGGAAATGCACATGGTGTACACTATAATAAATAAAGTGAAAATAAGAATGAAACATGAACTTATTATTTATTAAGAAGATATATAAAAACATTACAGAATCCAATCATAATTTATATTCCCTTTTTAGAAAATTATTTTTACATAATGATACTAGGATTTAAGATGTTAAATATAATAGAGAGTTACTAAATATTTTTAGAAGTGAAAAAATGATGAATAAAAATAATTGATTGTATTTTTTCAGAATTTTATATAATATGAATTACTAAAAATTAATTAAAAATAAGAGAAAAACATTTTAAATTTAATGATAAATATTTGAATTTATAGAGGAGAAGAGATTAATCTAGGGAGAGGGTAAGTACAATCAATTTTTTCTACATTTGAATTAATCATTAATTCTTAAAATTTGAGGATTTCATTACAAGGAAGTGTAACAACGCTATATTAATTAATAATGATGTCACATTCACTAGATGAGTTGAATTCATAGTCAATTTTTTATTATGAATGTGTAATTTCATTTTATTCTATTATTTCATAAAAAATTAGTTAAGTCATAGCTAAAATACCATCTATAAATTATAATGGGAGGAAACATTATATTTACTTCATTCATATTAATTATGTTGAAGATATATTTTAGGAATTCCAAAATGGTAAATGTGTACACAATTATAATTTTAATGTGTAAGTGGATTCAACACAAAAAAATTTCATGAATTTTTTTATTTTTGTCAGTTTA
The DNA here is from genome assembly GCA_963277665.1 of Viscum album. Taxonomy (NCBI): domain Eukaryota; kingdom Viridiplantae; phylum Streptophyta; class Magnoliopsida; order Santalales; family Viscaceae; genus Viscum; species Viscum album. The sequence goes on along the minus strand of OY728123.1, from coordinate 1,187,703,401 downwards.
AAGGTATTGAATTATATGAGGAATAAGAAACATAATGAAGGGAATTTCATTAAAATGGGAGAATTAAATTATATTTCATATATATATATTTAATTTTCCATTACTAACACTTGTTTTTTAACGAATTTTTTTTAATTAATGAATACATAGATTTATGTTATAAAGTCATTGATTTAGGAAACCTCATCACTTAATAAATACATTAATTATTTTATATAAAATTTAAATTAATCATGTTCATAAATTTCAGTGATATATGAAGAAACATTTTAATGTTATATTCGTATTCATTATTTGAATATTTTTAATGTTATTTTTAATACGGTACATAATATTAATTTTCATTTATGGAAATTGTTCTATATTAGATTAATTATTATTGATATGCCCATGACTTGAGTGCCCAATAATTTTTTCAATTTCTAAGTGGTATTCTAAGCCCATTTTTCAATAATTACTTATTCATTCTTTGTTGAGTGTTTATTGAGATATGCATAATAATAAAAAAATGCATTTTTAGTTTTTCTAAAAAAAATTAATATTTCAATCTATTATATGATGGGTGATGGCATAAATTGATAAAACATTTACCTAGTTGATCTTCATACCTACCATACATCTTATATTTTAAGAATATTAATGAAAACATGAATTTCGATGATAGAAAAGTTACATTACATGATAGTTTATACAAATTAACCCTTTTCATCAGTATTAATAAATTATTATTTACAATAAAGAGGATGTTATATGTCATATTCTTTGAAAATTCATGATGCATGAAAAAGGTTGGTGAATTTGTTATCTGGATTTTTGGAATAATACAACTATACAAGATGGTTATATTATGAGAACACTTTTAATTAAGATATATTTAATAAGAGTTTACATTTAGTGTAATGAATTTTTAAGTTAAAAATTGTAATAAGGGTCAGTATGTTTTAATAATCCAGAGGATGGATGAGAAGGTTTTAATTTTATTAGATAAGGTTTGTCTGAATATCAGTATGAAATATTTTGGTAGTTTTAAATTTAGATTTTTTTTAAAAAATCCATACGTTGTTTTATTTATCAGGTTTTTGAATAAATATTTTATAAAATTGTACATGTTTAAAACATCAACCTATATGATAGTTATACTATGATGTTAAATAAGTATATCTAAAGATGTGAAATTTTTAAAATTCATATAATTTTCCTTGATTTTGAAAGATTAATATTAGAAAAATGCTACGAAACAAGGAAAAGGGTGATCCTCAAGTTTAATATATAATATTTTAATTTTATTTGAAATATTTTTATATGAGATGTAATGTTTTACCAATATATAAGGTTTTTTTTAGTATATGAATGGTTTTATCCTTTTTCATTTTTTAGAAGATGTTTTGTTTGGGATAGGAAAATTATTTCAATGCCATGAAGTGAAAATGATGGAATTTGGTAGATTCACCTAGAGAATACATAAGGTTTTATAAATATCTTTATTTGATGTTTATTTAAATAATTATACAATTTATCAGTCAATATATATGGATGGTTGGGATATTTTTAGTAGTTATAGGTTTCTAAAGATGTTCACATCGTCGATGTATGTCCTAACACAATAATAAAGGAGGTTAAATATATATGTATTTTTTCACAGAATTATACCATAATTTTTTTATGAAATTGAATTTTCAATGAAAATTAAATGTATAATAAATAAGGAAGGAAATGATTAGTAAAATTTATGATTCATAAGAAAAAATGTGGTTCTCCCAGTATTAATTCACATTGTACTAAAACATATATTTCAGTTGAAAAAATCGATGAACAACCAAAATGACCAGATTATTATATTTGTTTCCAAAATATTCTTCATTAAACTATATAGTTAAAATAATCACAAAAGAGAATCGATTTTAATTACCATGAGTAATAGGTTTGAAGGCCTTTTAGGGGAGAGTTCTTCTCTTGTTATTAAAGTTGAGGGAGATTGAGCCAATGGGATGGCTCTCAATTGAAGTATACACCGACATTCTGCTAATGAGGCTCTAATCCCGAAGAGCACTAGGGGTCCCAGGAGAAAGAAGGGGAGGAAGGACTATTCTTCACGTCCTCCTCCTTTTAAGACTCCCTCAGCAAAGAGGATGAACGACAAGAGAACTGTTATGGAGCTTTTGAGTCATTTAAGACCAGGGGAGAAGGATTGGTAGCCCTTGGTTTTGATTATATGCTCTAAAGAAGAGGTGATTGAACATGTCCTATTACTCAATGCTATCAAGGAGGATGATACTAAAATTATGTGTATATCTCTAGAGGTGGCCCTTATTGAGGATAAATATTCTTGGATTGACAAATGAGACTCAATTTTGGTAGGAGGATTCAATCATGGAAAGAACGGTGTTGAAGAATACATTCAAACTTGGGATAAACTAGTGCCTGCTTTTGAGAAGCATATATTGGAATAAGAAGAATTGATCTTATCCTCCCTAACATGAAAACTCTTAAGGAACCAGATATGGGTAATATTAAATTTTTCTTTAGCGACGTTGTTTAAGCTTGTGGTTTTGGTTGGCTCGTATGAGTGAATGTGTTATGTGAGCCATGGTTGTTTCGAGTTCCTTACAGCTCAGTTTATTATTGTTTTCAACACGCTTTTGGATCAGCTCAGGAGGGGTATTGGCGCATTAAGTCTTCATTTATGTAGGTCTCTTACAATTGGATGATTCAGAGGGTATGGCTTCGCCATTAGTTCCATGCTCGTGCTTCTGCACTGGACTTCTTGCTGAGGGGTCTTATGTCAGTGAAGGATTTTTGTAGGCACACTTGCTGGGATGGGGTGGTCCAATTGTTTTCGTTGGTTGTATGTGGTTTCTCACTTATTCATTAAAAGTTTTTTTAATAAAAAAAATAATTTTCAGCCAATTATAAGATGATCTATCTGCTTTATTTGATTAAGAATAAGATAAAAGATGAGAGGTAATTAAATAATTTAAATTTCAATTTAAAATTTCTTGGTTATTTAAGTAGAAAAGAGGAAACCCTATGTTATGAGAGGATACAATGATGAAAAAGTAATATTGAAAAAAATTGATTTTATTTTATAAATAAATTTTAGTGTTTGAACTCTTACCAAAAAGAATTATATTGAAGATCTATTTTATGTGAAATGTGTTTTTCACAAAAGATGAATGAATATCCAACATATAGTCTATATGGGAAAATGAACATAGAAGATAATCAATATTTTTATCTCTAATTTTATGAAAAAAATAAACATAGGTTGATGAAAATAAAGTATACAATTGGTTTTTCATATTGATGACATCATAATATATATAAATAAAATTTATATGCCTGAATTATTTATCAGGGAGCAATTTTTTTCTTTTTAGTGAATTTTATCATAAAATAAAATATTCAAATTTTATGTGAAGGGTTGTATATTGAAGTAGAACTAGATAATAACTAAAAAAATTAGAGAGTGTATTTAGAGTTAAGTATGTATGAAAAATACATTTTTTATACTGATCTATAAATAAAATTAAATTTAATGAACTATGATATGACCCTAATGTCTTCATATAGACCAAACTGTAACATAAGTATTATAAGTATGGGAAAATGAGTGAGTGTCCTTATGAATGAAAATTATTTTTTATAATCCTTATTGGGATGTGGGCCTAAGCATTGGGTGATAGTATCATAAAACATAAATCTAAAAAACAATGAGTTTTAGTGGATTTTGGAATATTACTACAATAATGAGTGTGTTCCCTAGGGATATACCATTGTTCCCATGCACAAAGTAAAAAATATTTATTTCATTGTATGTATTAAATTATATACATATAAATAAAATTATTTTTGAATGAATTTGATAAAGATAAGATAATTAGTGATTGAGTAAGAGTTTATTCAAATAATAGAATAATATCTGATGGGTGAAAAAAGTGTAATTTTCTTAAATCTACAAATACACTGATTCACATCTTTTGAAGGTGCTTTGCGATAACAATTGTTGATTAAAAACCAATTCAATCTATAATGGAATCCAAAATAAAATTTATATTATGTATATTTTAAAGTGATTAATGAAATGTATTCTATTTTAAAAGAATATTTATTTGATAGAAATAATTTTTTTAATTAGAAAAATGAGATCATTCCATACTTTGATGTACATATGAGAATCTCTTGTAATATTTTATTATATGGAATTATTCTTCTAAATTGGATTTTAATATTGAATCATAAGGATCATTAATAGTAGGATAGTGATGTATGTGTCATGAATGTCTTGAAATATTCATTGTATATAAATTTGGAACAATTGATTTCTCACTAAAATGAATCATATTAAATGAGGATGATGTTTTAAGAATTTAAGGAGGTATAAACTATTGAAGAATAATGTTATTCGTATATAATCAAATATGTTATAAAAAATCGTTTAAAATAGAATCAATAATTTCGATGAGGTGATTAAAAATGGTTCTTTACAATATAAGTGTATAGCATTTGTATTAGTATTATATCAAGTACTTTATTATATAAAGGATGAGGGGGAGGGGGTGAATTTTGGAATTGAAGTAAAAACTGATTATTCCTCAATTATGGATCTTTTTCTATCACCTTGAGGAATACTTACATTTATCTCTCTTTTTTCTCTAAATGAGAGATGATTGTAGTTAATAATTTGAGATATTTTAGTTAGTTTAACCACACTAGGATATATCTAAGAATCATTCCTGAAAATAGTCCCATGCACCATAATCACTAAAACATCAATTAATTATAAGTATAAATTTGGTGTAGTCTCATAGACCCTCCCAGTTCTTAGTAACACATAGATAGAGAACTCACAAATATCCTTCACCAAGGATCTAGCTAATATTCATGATGATGTATCTATAACTTATCCAAATATAATTAAAATAATATCGAAATAATTGTGTTTATGTTTAATAAATAATGTGTTGAACATCCAATGAGATAATATTGAAACAATAATAACATCTTCTTTGACCATCAACCTTTCAAATGAGTTACATAAGAAACCACTATTCTTATCCCTTTTGAATCTTTCTTGTCATTATGTTGATCTATCTATACACCTACATTTTTATTCCTATTTTCCTCTTTAAATCATTTACATAATATGAATTCCATAAATTTCAATGAATTAAAGAATTAATTCCATTAATACATTACTAAAACCACCCATTATATGAAATTTATATCTTCTATTAAATAATATGATCATTGCGATGTGTTTTTCTAGATCTACTAACTCAAATAATTAAATAGGGTTCACCTAGATGTGGGTAAAATACCATTCTCTTTTCATCTAAACACACCATGCCTCACATCTATAGATTCCTACTATAATCCATTTTAAAAAATAAGTTTCTCCCTAAAACATGACCATCAATATGATTGTATTGTGAATCACCAAGGATCTAAAGTGAATACCCAAACCCTCATCCCACACATTACGCTTGTATTATAACTCCTCTTCTATCATAGATGAAATATAGGGAACCATGTAATACTATGATCCTGTATCATAACTCCTCTTCTATCACAGTTGAAATTCATGCCACCACAACTAGTGAAATTTAGTAGTCTCACACATGTTGGCCTCCATCAACTTTGGCCGTTTCATGTATAATAAATGCATAACCACAAATATCTCTCTATGACTTTGATAAAATATTGGTAGTATAAAACATGCAGCAGTATTTCACCATGATTAAATTATTGTTTTTTATTCAATCCTATCATGATGACAATAGATTCTTCCTCCCACATTATTTTCCTAGCGGTTTTGGATTCATGCTCCACTAAATATTTGGGAATATTTTGTTTTACTTTGCATAAAGTATCCTTTATCAAAAATATAATCAAACACATAAAAAAAATTATTACATGTTTCCCCTAATAACCCCTAGGTTTTTTGGAAATACTCCAAACACACCTAGAATATATTCATATACCATTGAAAATACCACTATCATGATATATATTAATCTGAAATTTGTGAATAACTAAAATATCTTTGATCCATGTTTAGTATGATAAATAATTTTTTATTGAGAATTCATTCCATAACCACATATCTCCACTATTTGTTTTCTTTAACAAACACTACTTTTTGTATTTATCCCTTACGATTCAACCACTTTAAAACATTCCTGGATATTTATCCCCATTTCATAATACACCGAAATATATTACATCTCTAAAAAGTTAATTGGATATATTTTGAATCCACGAAATTATATGTGATAAAGAATTACATTTCTATGAGAGAAATAATGTGGAATGTGGGTTCTATATTTGAACTAATTAAGTGGATGGATATGGTTGGGCTTTATGATATTGCTCATGCTTCTGAAATTCCACATTAGATAATCTCTTTTTTATGATATCTTCATCATGATCATGGATTTGATGATTATCCATCATAAAAATTATTATCTACACATTCTACCTTTGTATATGATTTTTTAATATTAATTTTCGTGATCTGTAAATGTTCTATGTGATTATTTCTATGATTAACTATACATGGATTATTAGATATGATTGGAAGATGTTAAATTACATCTACATTCACATTAACATGTTGTTTATTTATCTACAAGAATTGAGTGGGGATTGATTGTATTAAATTTATTTAAACTACATAGTACTAAATGATATGAAATCATTTTCTCACTTTTCAATGATATTAATGAACTCTAATGATACAAATAACGACCTAAAGATGATTTTTTGTCTTCGATCAAATGATCCCAATTCACATATATAAATCCAAAAAAATACACGATGAGTACTCCTGATTGAATATCCCATATCATACCATATAATGGATATATCGTATAATTATTCTCACTTGATTCATAACGATTTTTTGGGTCACCTCAAAAAATGAGTATCATGAAAAGTAAACAAATGAATTATGGTCAACTAGAAATAAATTATATTAAACATTCAATGATTTTTCAATAATAAGTAATATTAAATTTTTTTACCCATCTATATTTAATAAATTTCATTTTTATATTATATGATGTTTTCATAGGCCCTGGATACACAATCTAAAATCAAATTAATATTTTTTTGATAGATTTTGTTTGGGAGATAAATATCCCATTAACACATTGATATAATTCCAATTTAATGAAAAATAAAAATTTACTAGTTAGATATATCTCAAATTTACACCGTTTTAGTTCCAAGAAAAAATTTAATTAGCCGTTGCTTAGTCATAAAAAATAATTCTTCAAAATAAATAATCACCATCTAACGCTACTCATCCATCTTCATGATTTTGATGTTCTGGTCAACACCATATCAATAAGTACTGATCATCTTTATAGATTTTTCTAACATATAATACCCTGTTCTAGATGATTTTGTATCTTATTTAAATTATTTCTTCCACAATATATAAGAAAGATTCTTAACTATGATCTTTTATTAATTGTTGTTTGAAAAGATGTTGTCCAACATTAAAGACTTTTATGTTGACTTATTTCATCCCCACTTATTTATTTTCATGAACCTATTGTATTTGATATATATTATAGAGAATTAAATTTATTATAAAATTTATTATCAGGCTTTCAAACTCCACCTAAAATCTGTGTGCTTTTTAATCAATTTTTTTTGTCAAAAAATAGTTCATTATTATGAAATATATATTCACCTGTTTTCCATTTTTTCACTTTCAACCTCCATAATGTCATTTACAAAAACTATTTTTCCATATTTTTTATTATATAACAGATGAGATTTTACCATTGATGAATATCTTTGAAATATCCATTTATTTCCCCAATCAGAAAATATTTTACTTTTCTCATTATTTTGAATAAAATCATACTTCCAAACACCCAAAATCACTTAATTGAAGTATTGTATCCCTAAATAATTTCCAAAGGTTTTTCCCTTCATTTGTAATAATAATACTAAATTTAATATGTATATAAATACTAGAATATTCCATAGAAAATATCTTTATAAAAGAGACTTCTCTATAACTTTTTTCCACTCCAGTTTATTGGCTAGATGATTTATTCTCTATTCTAACACATGTTTTTTTGTTATATTAACCATTTAAAACATATTCCAAAGTCCATATATCAAAAACATTCCATGAATATATGATAATTAAATAATGAACCATTATTAGTTTAGAACATCTGAATCATCATGCCTATAATTTTTCCATCCACCCTCAAATAATGAGTTACAAATATATATAAATTATTCTTATGCGTGATATAAATAATCCATGGAATCTTACTAAAATAATTAAAAAACATATAATACAATTTTCTATATGTGGTATTGGGTTATATTAGATGACATACATCCACAATCATTGTCTTAAGCAATCTTTATGTATTTCCCTTATTTTTCAAGAAATTATTATGAATGATCATCCCATTTTGAAATGAATGACACATGTTTTTGTGATCATATGTGAGATGGGGATTCTGAAATTCTCCCCTAATACTTTATATCTACAAATAATGTTAGATAAATTAGAATGACCACATATGTTAGAGCCTAAATTTTTCCTTTTTGGATAACATAAAAAAATTCATCTCCAACAAGGTTTATGTCACCCTTTGTTATTATTAACACTAAAACAAGTGATCCATATATATCTTTAATACTACATAACTTTTTAGTTAACTCCACCACATGTTTGAAGTCACATTATTTTAAAACACTAAGAAGATTATAACGCAACCCTTAAAATTGGAGAACATCATCTCGCCAAATATTTTTTCCTATAATTTTAGCCTTTTTAGAAACAAAAATTTTAATACCCTCACCATTCCATAAATTTAAATCACCATCCTTGTTTCTAATTATATTAAAAATGATTTCATGATTTCCTATCATGTTTGATGTACAACCACCATCCAATATCTGTGAAAATTAATTTTCTATTTCCGTCAATATAATTTTATAAAATACATTTTTCATAAACATTATTAATTTATCGATGTTGGAGATGAGTATGTGGGTTCAATATTTATCTCGATAAACTCTTATTCAACATTTAATACAAAAAACAGTTGAAAACATTCTCTGATTTTGGATAATGATTATAACTTTTTCATTCTTCCACTTGGAGATATTTTTAATTCCCATTATATCCCTCTTGAAGTTAAACTATTTAATATAATATTGAATCCTTCACAATAAAATAAACATCCATTAAAGGATTTAGATAGATTATAAATTATCTATTTCAGTGTAAATAGGAATTATAGCTAGAAAAATCATTTAGCAATGGAGAACAATTTTTTTGTGTTTCAAAACATTTCATAGAGAAAATATCAAATCATTAATGTACTTATATATTCCTTGGGTGAATGATTTTTAATAATTTTAGTGCAATAAAGAACTACATTCTTTTTGGGAGTTGATTAATGTTCTTTCAAAATAACCACTTAATGATTTTTCTCCTAAGCGTACATTTCCATTATTTTTCATTTATCTTTTAATATTTATTATAAAAGAAAAAGAATATTAACATCAATAAAAACAGTAATTCCTGACATGATAATGATTACTTGTGATCATATATAAATATATAGGGTGTTAATATTATTTAACAGTATTCACACTTCAAACAAAAACTCATGACTTCTTCTTCAATATGCAAAATCATTATAACTATATATTTGGATGTTTTGTCTAAAAAATTATAAATTCGTGTATTTTTAAAAATTTAAACATCTATTCAAATATACTTCATGAATATGAATAAATTGTAGATATGTTTTCAATATTAGACCTTGTATTTGTATTTTTTCTATATTTTTGTTTAATTTTCTGGTTTGATTCAAGAACAATGACCTTAGACATTTTATTTTTTTCCATCAAACCATAAATTGTTTCCCGGGTCACTTCATGTTATTCTTGATAATCAAATCTTCCCAAAACTAATCCATTCTAATTATCACTATCATAATCATTTGGATTACTTATAATATATATCAATAAATCATCTCCCATGAAATCACTAACTTTACCTATTTCACTTTATCAAGAATAATAATTATTAAAATGAAAAATGAACCTTATAAAGGATGTGTATTTAGTGTTTTTGTACATTAAATATCATTTGTTTCCTAGTTATGTTTCTTTCCATAATCAAAATTTTCCTGAAGAATTTTTTGAAATTTATCGGAAATATTTCCCACTATTCCACATTTAATGAATGAATGATGAAGCTTTTCATTACAGTTTTCTATCGCTATTTTATGATTTTTAAATAAATATATATCATCTTAAAATTAGTTAATATGTAGAATCTCAATGACTGATGGATTTTTCATGGATGTTTAAGATTCCAATTAGCTAATATCCTTCATTCTTAATTTATTTTTTTCGTTTTTCATCTTACAAGTACCAATAATACTATGAAAAATATCAATGGATATTTAATTTGGGCCTTTTTTTCTATAAGCAATATATTTTTATTGAAATGTGGAGGTAATATTCTCATTATCATCTTCAAAATATTAAAATCACTGAAATCATAATGGAGGCCTCAAATATGCTAATCAAGAACAATTATAAGATTGAGAAATACATCTACGTATCTATTTAATTAACGATAAAATCACCATATTTTTCACTTAAATATGATAACTTTTCATCTTCAACCATCAAATATCCTTAAAACTAACAAAAATACATTCCCATTAGACATGCTAGATTTTCACAATCGTACCCTTTTAAAATATATTTTCAATAGAACATCCAAATAAATTTATTTTGTTTTCACATGAATTTAATTATTGGTGATATTTATCCATTAAGTATCCTCTCTCTATTTTTGTAGTGATTTAATAAATTGACAATATATAGACTTTATGGTTCAAAGATGTTAAATTGGTTTTCATGGGGATTTGAAACAACTAAAATTTATTTCCATAACATATAGTAATATCATTATGTTTTATAATCATCACAATACATCCAAGTGTTTGAAATGAAATCCATCCTCGCATACAACCGGTTAGTCATTTATCTAGGTTTTCACCCAAATGGGAGGGGTGAATATTGATATAAAAGAAAAAAACATATCTTCCTCGATTATTGATATGTTCCCCTAACCATGAGGAATACATTTATTCATATATATCCTTCCATTAAATGTGTGATGAAGTTATTGAATAATACGAGTGATTTTACATGGATCAAATGAACTAAGATTCATTTTAGGAGAATGCATATCAATGTTATTGGGAACCAAAATATGTAAAAGTACACCACATTATAAGTAAAAATTCGGATCTGTCTCTACAACACTCCTGGATCACTAACATTTAAAAATTGATATATCACTGCACTTTATCACAATGTAAATCATTTCATTGTTTGATGATTCCTTTCCTATTTATCTATTGATTGTGGATACCAACACCATGAAGGGATTTTATCTACAACATATGAATTTTTTAACATCCAATGAGAGGTTAAAGATCTTGTAATTATACCATCTTTGACCATCATCCTTTTAGAGGAGATCTATAATAATCCTATGTTCTTCTTCTCATTCACTAATTCATTCCATTCCACTGATTAATGTCCAAAACTTATTTATTTAATATTCTATTCATTGAATTATCTCTTTAAAATTAATTCCATTAAATAAATTGAATTTATTTATTAAGGGATTCAAAAAGATTAAAGAAACCACGTGATAAATGCTGTTTATAACTTCTATAAAAACTCCGGATTGTCGAAATAATATTTTTAATATCTATTAGTAAAATTTAAAAAATAGTTTCACTGTGTAATTGTATAAAAACTATTGTCTTATTTATTCAAAACATCTATAAACATACATATACCTCTCAACTGTAATTCATTTTAAATAGGTTGTTATTCTTCATGACATGAACGTTAATATGACTATAGTGTGACTCCATATGGACCATATATAAATACTATAAATGATATTCTTTTGATGAAAACTATAGTGTGACACCATATATATCGTAGGTAAATACCCAAACTTCCTAAGATATTTAAACTAATTTCCTTACATATTTTTCCCTCCATCAATGCTAGACCTTTGATATATAACAAATTATAGACCAGGACTTTCAATGCATGGCCTCGTGGGAATATATTGGTCGTTTTTCCTCCAACACAGAATGTTACATGGATTAAACCATAAATACCCATCCATGTTAACACAAAACCCATCATTTTTAAGATAGTATCATCTTTCCAGTATTTGGTCCTGGTCCTTTTGATGGCTCGATTCACCAAATAAGAGAAACTCATTTCATCAACATACTATGAAGCATCCTTCATCAAATATTTAGTAAAAAACACTACAAAAAATACATTATGAGTGATTTTTTTGATAGATTGGTTGTTATAAATGTAAAGATTTAGATTTTAAATTCCCTAAATAATTGGTGATTGATAGTAAAAAATGGTAAATACATCTTCTGGAAATTAAGGGGATTGTTTATTCTAGAAAAATTTCTTTTTATGACATAATAAACATGTGAAATTAATAAGGGCCAATGTTTAAAAAATAATGATAATATAATAGGTTTAAATGATATAAATAGAATGTTTATAAAATAATATATGACTTCTGTATATTATATTGTATGAATTCACAATAAAATTATTTAATAAAGTCTCATTCATGAAGAATTTGTTCATGTGTATAAGTTAAGAATTGAAAAATAGAAACTTAATGAAGCATCAGATAATCCCCTTAGAGTGAATTATAAATATAACATGTTGAGAATTTATGAGTAATTTATTTGGAATGAAATAATTTCCCATAATATATTTCATTACATGAAACACCCATTTAACTATATGCTACAAACAACTATAGGTTAACTTGCATGACACATGACATTGATTTTAATCGAAACCATGATATATGTTTAATATTATAACTCAAACAGAAAAGTTATAATATAGATGGAAAAAATAAGAATATTAATATTAAAAACTACATTAATAAAATTATTCATAATGGTTTTCTATAAATATAACATTTATATAAAAAATTAAATTAATTTTATTTAAAATCATTTTACATTTTGAAAATAAGTGTTTATCAAAAAATGTTTTTTATTATTTTTCTTTGAGAAAAATAATAAAATTAACTTCTATACACATTTTGAAAAAAAAATCATATCATGAGAATAAATTTTAGAATCATCATTTAAAATTAGATTAGGGTGACCATTTTTTATTTTTGTGAAAAGTTACAAACATAACGAATATTTAAAAACAGGAAATTTTTTATTGAAAAATTTCATTTCATTTAAATTATTTAAAAATTTATATTATATTTTAAATTCATTTTAAAGAAAAATAAGTTGATTTATAGAAATTTAAATATAATTTATTCAAATTTATCAATTTAATAATTAATTTTTATATAAATTAATTACATACATTTGATCATTTTTCCTTTAAAAAAAATCCACACTGTCACTTCATATAAAGGATTTGTTTAAAATTACATTTTTATGTTTTGTAAATTGAATTAATAAAAAATGAAACCAAATTTTTTATATGTATCATTTATATCATTTAACAATTTCAACTTTGTTTTTGAACAATATTAACAGTAAAGGTAGTAAAATTAATTTACAATGGTTATTGTACAAAGGGGTTTATCATAAGTGGTACTAAAAATATAATTATGAAAAACTACTCAAAATATATCCAAAACTAATTTAATATCCATATTTATACAATATAACTTATAATATTTAGAATTGTCTATTATTCGAGCCCTGTGATAAGAAAAAACATGGGATAATTCTTTCTTTCTAAAAATTACAAGTGTTCCACATGCCAAAAATATAAAATGAAAAAATTTATACACTACTCTTTAGAACATCAGATCCATTTGGGTCATAAATGGCCAGCCCAAATACCATTCCAAATTCCACCCTCTAATCGAATAATCCATTGTTTGGAGATAAATCTAACCAAGTAAGGATTTTGGTGAACACCAAAAGAGGATAAATAAATAAGTGGTAAGGTTCATTAATGATAAATTCAATTTTATTTATTTATACACATTATTCAATATAATATAACATTTATCATCCATATACTATTTTATTGGTTTGTTATGTTCAGTATCTACAACCATCTCCACATCCATCCATTGGGTTACAAAGTCATCATTCTTGTTTACGGTGGACTACTGCCTCTTATACTGATGCCATTCATATTTCAACCAACACATCCCACTACTGATTTTAATGATAAATTAAATTATTAAATATTAAATTTATTATATTATTATACATATAAAATTATTAAATCACAAAAACTGTCACACCCTCCCTTTTTTATAATACATTAATGTCACTCGTGTGTTTGACAAACTATAGCCTCTTGAAGTGGTGTGATTCATTCACACATTACATGGAATGTAATAAAGAGTGTTTTGATTATCTATTATGATATCAATGGAATAAATATTATTTTCTAATTATAATATTTAATTTACCTTTATTTTTTTCAATTCAATATGAAAATGGAATCACCGTTCATGCCTTCGTATGGCCTACTGCCTACGTGAACATTTTACTTCATTTTCATTCTCATTATTTAATGCAATACCCTAAATAAATATATATTAAATACAAAATATATTTATTTAATGTTTAATAATATTTTTATGATTAAATATTGATCAATTTAAAATAAAAAAAACAAAAATTTAATATATATATATATATAACAAATTTGTTATTAACAAAAATGTATCATTGACATTAAATAATTATCAAATTAATAATAAAAGGTCATAAGAACATAATATAGTGTATGATATATATAAATATTATTATGTAATATATTTATTATAAAATTATATTCACTATACATTATTTATTAATATGAATAATGAAATTCAAATCATATCCTACGGGAATTGTTTTCTCAATTTTCATTCTTTGAGATGTATGTTTTGATATGAACCTATATTCATTCACAAGGTGTATAAACCACTTATTGTTTTATAATATCATGTATTTATTTATCATATTGATATTTTATGTTACATTTTATATAATTACATCATGTGGCTTATGATAAAAAGTTATCATAGTAGTAATCATTTTATGTTACAATCTCTATGTTTATTTAGAATGACTTTTTTATGTATACAATGATAATATCATATGATATATGTATCAATAAAAAGATGATTTTTGTTATCCTCATGTCAATAATTTTATTTCCATCTAACAATAACATTATCCAATATTTTATACATAAAATAATTGTGATTGTTTTAATAATATATAGGTTTATTTTTATCTTCGGCTGAAAATCATGTTTCATCAAATAAATGTTTTAAAAAAAAATAAAATTTTCTATTACTAACCAATCAATTTATAAATAAATTTCTACCAATGTATTAATTTTTTAGAATCTATTTTTAATTCAATATTCATGTTTTTTTCCAAGCAATACTCCTCACGATTTTACAGATGTTGTGAATGAAACCATCTTTCAACCTGAATGAAAATAATGAAACTTCCCATCATTGTGAAAAGTATTCTCTTTGAAGCCCCATTTGTCTATTTAAAAGGTTATTTACAAGGAAAATAATTTCAAATATTTTTCATATATTAGAATGATCATTTAAAATCAGAATATATATTTTCTTTATGAAATGTTTTAAATGATCAATCAAAATAATTTTCTATCAAAAACGACATCTGTTGATGTTACATATGGCTTACTAGGGATATGATCTGAGGACATCATTCTTATTATTTTTCCTTTAATGGGTTATTTTTATGATGAAATTTACTTTCGAAATCACTTTTATCATCAACGGGTTAGATAATGATAAAATATTTATAAAACGTGGTTATTTTCTATATGATATTATATAATGAAATGATGAAATAATTTTTAAATCAATCACATATATATAGGTTTTGATATACTGAAATATTTCTAAATAAAATTTCATTTTATGGGTTCTGATATTATGAATTTTTAAGCAATTATATGAAACATAAATAGGGTTTTCATTATGAGATAGTGGGGTCCTGTATCCTTATCCAATTAATTGGGTATTTTTTTATATCTCATGAGATATATAAGAATAGAACAGGGATTGAAACAATTTTATAATGATAATTTTCTACAATAATGGTCTTAGGAGTGATCATTGACTACTTTAATGGTTTAGAGAGTGAACCCTTTCTACAATGATAAAATTTAAATATATCCTTAACTACAATGGAAATAATATTCTATTCTTGTTGATTTGACACAAATCAATCCATTATGACATTGTTATGGTATCATGGATCGTGTACCCTGATTCCATTATCATTAACATCTTACGATCTCTAAATCATTATTCCACAAGTCAATATAATAAGCTTTGATATGTAGTGTATGGTTTTTAAATGTTATTCCCCTATTCTTATACCCTCAAATTCTTATTATGCTTCCATATATCCCTTGTTTAGCCTTAAAATGCATCTCATCTCAACCTTTCCTATTTGTTTTACCCATGTTATGAGGAATCTCATTATATATGATATGTCTAACAAGGGTGAATATTATGAAGATCATTGTGTGGGAGGATGTATTTAAATAGTGGACCAGTTTCCTGTATTCCCAATATTCAAAAGGCACTAAACTATTGTTGTTATTAGGAATGTATTTATTCAATTAATAATCACTGAAAATGATGTAATATCTATATGTAATAATCCATGGGTTCTATTGTTGTAATCATAGTATAGGTTTAGTTATCCTTTGGAAAATAAGATGAGAATAAATTAGTGATAACTGAATGGACATGTCTAAGGACATGTTTAAGGATGTGTAAATTTACATGAAAATATAGTGTAATTTTGGTAAAGGGAAGACCGAGTGGTTTCCCTGTAATTTCATCCCTATGTGGATACTACAATTCAGTTTTTTCTACAATAGAGGAACCTAGGGGTATAATGTCTGAAAAGGCTGTATTGATATTTACTAAATCATAAAATCGTTTTTGATAATTCTCCCTTTGGAACACTAGGTTTGACACTCTCAATGGATAAGCTATGGAAATTCACAATCTCTTCATGAACCATCTTGAAATATTTAAATAGATGTTGAAAATAAAGAACCTATGATAATAATATGGTGTCAATGAATAAATAAGGATTCATTATTTAGTCATATGATATGTTTTTTTCATTATTATGTTGTAACCCATCAGGATTATTGTTTATGACATTATTATTTTTTATTTTAATCCAATAAAATATCATAAAGAAACCATGTAAATGTAGAATTTTGGTGAAAACAAAATGATTTCACA
This sequence comes from Viscum album, assembly GCA_963277665.1. Taxonomy (NCBI): domain Eukaryota; kingdom Viridiplantae; phylum Streptophyta; class Magnoliopsida; order Santalales; family Viscaceae; genus Viscum; species Viscum album. Next base: position 1,187,686,036 of record OY728123.1, on the reverse strand, counting down.
CATGATAATCTCAATATTATGGTATTCGGGATTACAAATGTCATTGTTATGATCACACAACATTATCAAGATATGAATCATATACGAAATACAAATGAATATAAGAGAGAATAAAATACACTTGAGTCAATAGTGAGGAAACATCCACATTTATTCATAGAGTATTCCAATCAAAATGTTTTTGAATAATTTATTATCACAACAAAAAATGTATTTTTCATTATCCAGTGTAAGGGACAAAGAAATTTCCTTTTAGATGTCTATAATTTGAAAGGAAAAGTTGATCATTGGTGGATATTTATTAATAAAATAGGAAATCATGCTGAAGTAAACTCATTGGACTGTAACAAGTTCAAGATATTTTTTTTAATATGTATATTCCTCATATTGTACAGAATAAGATGTAGAAGGAGTTCCATGATTGAAAGAAATTTTTTGATGAAATTTGGAGCTGAAATGGAAGCCTTTAGATGAAATATGAGTTATTAGTATTATATTATCATCCAAAGTAAGAGTAAGGTTGATCTATTATACAATTTCATAAATCTATGTCTCCAAAGGGAGTTTTTTGGAAGATACATCAGTAGTTATGAAGGAGCTTCATGGAATGGTAAACTAATACATATTTATATTTGTCCCATTGAGGATATTATTATCTTTTTAGAAACTCATCAATAAGGATCAAAGTTCTTTGAAACGTAATGTTGTTAATTTATAATATAATATAGAATTTTATTTCAGTTAAAATACTTTTTTTAAAATTTATCAATTGAAGAAGGAAATGTTATTTTGGAAGAAAGTGTAACTAAGATATAGATATTGTTTCCTCTTTGAAATTTATTATCATATCAAGACCATATATTTTCACATGGTGCTTCCACTGAGCCTCTATCAAGTCCATGATATGTTTCATATCTGCCTCTAGATAAAGTACATTGTTGACATTTCACATGTATTGAACATAGAGGTCACACCACTAAGAAAATATCCTTCACCCGAGGAAAAAATAATTGTGATTATGGATTATATTGAGAATGCTATATTAAGAAATACAACTCACCTAGTAAATTCATTGTAGTAATTCCACCAGTTTTAGGAAGTAATAGTGGAATTTAAGGAAGTGATGTGGGAAATTTAACCACAATTTTTTATATTAATGTTATGAATTTCGATAGAGAAATTCATTTGGGGGTGGAGGGTGAATGTAACATGTTTTTATTTTTGAATTATTATAAATTATGAAATTATATTTCTTTTATAACTTATTTATCAGATAATACAACCACAAGAATGAGCTACAAACAAAACTAGGTTCTCTTTTGTTACACATGAAATTTAGTGTTTACAAAACCAAAATATATAATAAATATTATTATTCAAAAACTATAATTATAACCAAGAAATTATTGTTAGTGATATTAATAGAAAAAATAATTTCTAAATATTATGTATAATGGTTCTATATATCTAAAACTTATTTATAAAAAGAAAATTAATTTTCATTTAAATCGATATATGTTTTGAGAAAACTATATTTGAAGACAAATTATTATTCATTATTGAAAAAATAATGGAAATAATTTCTCAGGAAATATGAAATTATTTTTGTAAAATATAATTTATTATTAAAACATTAGGTAAAAATTAGTTAAGGGTGATTTTGTTTTGATTTTTCTAAAATGTTTAATTTTTAAATGAATGGTGAAAAATACAAGAATTCAATCGAAAACTACCTTTTATTTAAAATTTTTATAATGATAAATTATATTAAAAAAAATTTAAATTAAAATTAGGTCAATTATATATCAATTAATACAATTTAATTCAATTTATATAAATGTAAATTAAATTGTGATATAAAAACATTTCAATATTTTGAATATTATTCTCTTAAAAGCCCTCTTTTCGATTTTTTGTTTTGGAATAATTTAAAATTAAATATCTCCACATATGTGAATTGAATTTGTAATAATGGATTTCATATTTCGAATCATAATAAATTTTATAATATATTATATTAAACTTAATTTATTACCAATAATATTAGTAGAAATAGTAAAAATGATGTAAGATAGTAAAGAAAAAAATTGTCTAATGGTTGTGTGGTGTTAAAATAAAAATAGATATGATAAAAATAACGTATAATTAGACTAAAATTCATTTTATGGCCATATATTGACTATATATCTTCTATAATTGATATTGTTCCATTATTAGAAACTTTTTCATGGAAAAACATGGGCTGAATTTATTCTTTCAAACAATAACTAGTTTTCCACTCAGCACACATATAAAAGTGAACCACATATCCTCTCTTCTTCACACCATAAATCACTTTGGGATCATCTCTGACCTTAAAAAATCCCTTTTCAACTTCTCTCTTATCATCTTATATGCTTTATTTTAGACACCATGCCATCCTTAGAAGGATTTTGGTTCATACATAAGTTGGATACATGACGAAGATGCAACATTCATATACGAGAGATTTGGATATATTTCCTCATCCACTTCCAAAAATTATTGTTAAACCATGATGATATAATATACGAAATATATTTTATATAAAATTATTTTTTTGTTACAATAAGTTCCTACAACCATTTCTACTTCTTATCAAATGGATCATAAAATCATCATTTTTGTGTACGGTGCTGTAATACCTTACAAAAATATGTCACTCATTTATAAATCACCACCTATCAGAGTAGTTTATAATGAATTGTTAAATATTTATATATCATATTATTGATATTTTGTAATTTTTTAATTATTATATCCCACATACCCTCATACATATCTTTTTAGGGGAAATATGAATACTTCACTCAGTCATATCGTGGACTACAACCTCGTGAAATAATGATATTCATTCACACATTACAAAGAAGGTAATAATGGTGTGTTTAATTAAAAATGTTCCATGTATGAAAAAAATGATCAAGATTTCTAATATATCATTTACCATTATTTATTTAAATCAATCACAAAATATAAATATCGTCTATGTGTATGTATAACATACTGTCACCATGAAAGTGAACTTCATTTTTATCAAAAAATATTATAGATTACTATGAATACATATATAATGAATATATATTATTTTTATATAACGGTGAAAATTATATAGATTATAAAATAAGGATCAAATAAATGGGAAAAAACTAACAAATCAAAGCATATATAAAATGAGGTTCTCAAAACATAACATTGAATATAATTGTTAACAAAGAGCTACAAAAGATTCATAATAAAATGAAATGTTTAATGATATATATAAATATGTTTTATAATTTCTTTTTAATAATATTATATGTATTATAAATGTAGTTTTTATGTGTGTGGTGGATGTTATGAACAAATGTATTTGTTTTTTGCCACAAATTTCCTTCTATGATATTTAGGTTTTCTTATTGAACTATATTAAATCATGATGTTTATATAAAACCCCTTGAATTGTAATATTAGACATTTATTTTTCCCAGTGATTTTTTAAGATCCATTTTATCTTATTCCTTCATGGGTCTTAAGATGCAATGTTAACAAAATGGTATTGTTTTTTTATTACAATGTCATTATTTATTAAGGCAATTTTTGAATATGTTTTCGATAATAAAATATTATGATCCATATATAAAGAAAAAAATTAAGTTTATTATTATATGATTATTACTGATATTTTTAGGTAATATTACCATTTCCCCTCTTTTTTTGGAAATTAAAATAATTTATATTTTTTTTAATAAAATACTACATGATATATTTATTCAATTAGAAATCTATTTTCTTGAAAACCCATATTTTATATAAATGTTTTCAAAAATTTATTATTATTATCCAATAATTTTAAAAAATCCATTATTACTTTTGTTTTAGTTATTTATAGATTATAGTAATGGAATATTAATTTCATTTTCAAAATAGTTCCCATTTAGACATTATCAAAAAATTTAAAGGAATATTTATTTTAACGAATATGGTTTGACTAAAACTTCCCATCACCAGTTCCATTATTTAACTTGTTATTTCCTTTATAGTTTTTCAGATATATTTTTAATAAAATTTATTCTAAAATGGGTTTCTTTTTTAAAATATTTTTTCAAAGTGGAAATCATATTTTCTTGAATAAATTATTAAAATGATCTATCAAAATAATTTACAGTGAAAGATGACATCGATTCCTTTTTACCTATGACATACTTGGAAAATTATCTATGTATACCATTATCATTATATCTCTAAAAATCATATGTTACTGATGGAATTATTTTTTGTAAAAATATTCCTCCTCCATGGTTAATATCATGATAAAATTATTATGATATTTCCATTATTTTATATGAGTTAAGAAATGATGAAATGATGAAATGATTATGAACTATGTATCTTTCTTATATATTATGATATGTTGAAATGTTTATGAAAAACATTTCATTTCAATTATTATGATATGATAAATGTTTTAATATGTTATAGCACACACATATATATATATATGGTTTTTATTATGATATGGGTGGGACCGTTATCGACAACCAATGCATTGGGTAAATATTTATATCTCATGATATTGAAAAAACTAGAATGATGATTGAACCCAGTTTAATAAAGGACATTGTCTGTTACAAATTCATTGAAAGTGATCCTTGAATACAATGGTGGATTGGTGAGTAACCACATTCAACCATGATGGCCTTTTAAGTAATACTTTTCAAATATGGATGTAATATTCTATTTTTACTTGTATTCAAAAAATATAAGCCTTATGCCAATGTAATTCAACAATGCCTCATGCTCATTGATTCCCTCATGAATAATATCTTATGAGATGCCAATAATTATTCCATGGTTCATGATTACGATTTTAGTTTTTTTAAAGGCTAGTCCCATAGCCTCATTATTTATTAAAGCAAAGTAATGACCTCTTTAACTGGGTAGATGAAGACCCATTGCATATCCCTAAGGCATAGTATGCATTTAGCCGAATACATGGCCCGAAAGCCAAAATTTTTGGCCCAGGGCCTACTCTGTGAATAGTTCTACTGAAGTACCTACCTGCTACGGTACCGTACAGTACCCTCCACTACTACAATTCCCTTCTACCACTAATGTTCACACCATTGCTACAGTACCACTGCTGCTACAATATGCTATAGTCTACAACAGTATCTGACATCCAATGGGTCTTGAAACCCAATTTTTATTGTAGGATTATATGGTGCATACCACTAATCCAAACCCGAAATACATGGTTAATATTTTTGTTATGAATGGTATAGTTTTCAAATCTTATGATCATGTTCTAGAACCCTAATTTTAATGATATTATTAAATGTCACCATTTTTTACCCATTATGAACATTTGAGATCACCATTTCTAATTCTTCCATTCCACATGTTGTGAATAAATTTATTAAAATTGTCATTTCAAAGAATGATTTTAATCATTAACATCATTCTAGAAGATGGTTTACAAAATCTATGGACCACTTGTATGTGTTTACATGATTAAAAATATACTAAACTATCATGGTCCTCAGTATAAGGACTCGACCTTATAACATTACATAATTTTGAATTCTAGTCATGATTATACATTATTAAACATGAAGGATCTTTTTAATTTTAAAGTTTTATAAAATTATGATAGTTTACATACATAACATTACACATTCATACAAGATGGATACTACTAAAAATAGTATCCATTTTTTCAAAATATAAATCATTAATGCATAAAACAAGATTTAATTGACAAACATCAATATCATTCATAACTACTCCCTTATTTCTATAAACATTAATTATATCATGATAAAAACATTTTAAAAATATTGGGATGATTATAAAACTCATTAAGTGATATAATGAAAGAGATCATTAGTCATGTGATAACAGGTAAACCATTAAAACCAATAATCATAAAAACTCACATGAATAGAAACATCATAAAGTATCCTTGGGACATATTTACCATATCACTCTTACATTCACCATTACACCTGGAATTACCTTTTGGTAAAAGTCCATATCTGGAGTACCCAATGCATTGAAGAACTATAATGGGGCACACCCATCATATCTTGAGCTATAATGGGCTCAACCCAACCTATATCTAGCTATAATGTTTTCAAAACCACATATCATGAGCAATAATGGGACCAATATAATATAAATAATGTCCATTGAATATATCATGGTAATAAAGTATCTTGAAATCAGAAGAAACCACTCATTCCATAAAAACATTCCTTTTGGAATTTATTAAAGAGTGTTTTTAATATATTTTAGATACAAATCCCTTAAAATATAATTGGAGTGAGATTTAAGAAAAGGAATGGATATGTGTATGAACTATAAATACCCATAGTTAATCATAATATAAATAAAAAAATAGCACACAAATAATCTTAATATAACATAATGTATAAATAATAAGGTCAACCCAATGTATGGGAATTGGGTTAATAATTCCCTTACCTCAGGTTCTTCATTCAGAAAATGTTTTTAAACATATGGAATAATTGTTAAATGAGTTTTATTAGTTTATTGAAGAAACCTATTCTTGTTTATAACACCTTATATTATCATTTCATAACATCATTTCATCCTTTAATTATTAGTATTTTGTTCATTCCATTGTTTTGGGTGCTTTATTTAAATTTTTTCCATGATCGGTTCGTGATGTATTCTCTATTCGATTGAAAGTGAAACCCAAGAATTGTAATGGAAAGGTATGTACATATTTTCAGTAACATAAATTGTACCATTTATCATTTTGATGTTTGATATGAGGATGATTCATAAGTTAAAACACTAATGATGTTCCTTTAGATCATTTTTGTGGTTCCGGTTAATAAGGACCTCAATTTGTTTTATAAATTAAAACCTTGAGTAGAAAAGAGTTACATAACCATGGATGAGAAATTATAAACAAATTATAACATGGTTAAAACATGAAAATTTTCTCATGACCAGACATGAAATAATTAATTCTAATTTGAAATTACATCATCCATAATGTAGGTAATTTGACACATCACAGAAAATGTTTTTATTCCTTAAATAAGAGGGAATAGAGAAGAATAATGATGATGAATTTTCTATTAAAATGAGAAAATTCATAACATACAAGATTTAGGTATCTTTCAATCTTCTTGGATAAGTGGAAATTTGGAAAGAAGAAAATAAAGGAACTCCAAATAAAATATTAGTTGAGAAATCCATTATGAAAATTCGGAATCCTAACCACATCACATAAAAATTCATAAAATATATTGATGAGAGAAAATAGGGTATAAAATAATTAATACATAATATGGATAATATTGGGGATATGTAATGCCATGTCACAACATAAGAAAATAGAATATTAAAATATAATGACATAATTATAGTTATTTAAAAAAGAGACAGTATTTGAGATGAAAATTATACAGCATAACGACTGTGCAATATGATTATAAAAAACATTAAAATGAGATGGGACAAGGGTCACCCATACATAAAAGAATAATAATATATAATAGAGAAATAATAATAAAGAAATAATAACATTTTGTAGAAACTTGAATGTTATTTCACATAAAAGATAATTTGATTGGAAAAAAAAGATGTTGAGAATTCTCTTACCTTGTAGAGTAACTCTAAAAACATGATTGTTGGGACCTTGGGGGCTTTATTAAACCCTGTTAGGACAACTATGTAGGTAAAGATTCCATATATTAGTTTATGAGGAACTGTAAATGAATTTAATGAAGGAATAGGTTGGTATTTATAGCAAAAGTGAGAGAATATTTTTATAATTTGTAAGGGACACCTCATTAGTGGAATTTGAAAAACCATTGGATTTCCCATGGTATTGGACACTTGGGAAACCTAATATTATATTATAATATAAAAAATTAGACCATAATTATTACATCATAGTTACATCATTAATTAGGTCATAAAACACATCAAAACTCAAAACTGTCTTTACTATTCACTGAATATTCAACTATTTCAGAAAACTCCCAAAAATTCACCCTTACCATTTTCCAATGTGTATAATTCAAAAACTAAATCCATTTATTGAAAATAAGTTTCTATATATTATTAATTAAATTTTTAAATAAAATCATACTTATTTCAATAATTACCAATTTTAATTCTATAACTGCTTTTATATCACATTGAAAAATTATCCAAAATACCATTATCCTAACACCTTAAGAAAATAAAATTAAAATAATAATTACCACTCATTAGTTTCATAGGACTACTCAAGTTACTACTGACATAACTATTCAAAAAGGTATATTACTATTCACCAAAAAACAAGTTGGTTCCATGAGACTCCAAATAACATACTGAACACAATTGTAGATGATTGTTTTTAAGAATTACAACCATAAAAGTAGAAAAATTATGGTTAATGTCTAATTATGAATATGAATTTAAATAAATGTTTCATGAATTTCATTTATTTGTTTAAAACCTTTTGGTTTTACATTATCCTCACCTTCTAGAAATATTTTCCTCACAATTTAATTTATTTATTAAATAAATGAGGGTACCTTTACCACATAACATTTCAGTATCCCATGTTTCCTTTTCAACCATGTGTTGTCTCCATTAAGCCTTTACCTAGTAGATTACGTTATTTCTAAAGACATGTTCTTTTTGATCAAGAATATAAACAAGATTCTCTCCATATGAAAGGTTCTCCTCCAACTGAACTGCATATATGATCAAATCATGTTAAGAATATGGAACATACATTCATAACATTGAAATATGAAAAAAAATTATGTACCGGAGAAAAACTCAGAGGCAATGCTACTCGATATTCAACTATTAAAAATTTCTGTAGTATTTAAAAAGGAATGATGTATCACAGAATTATCATTCTTTTCATACCAAAATGCATCACACTTTTCTAATGATATATTTTAAGGAAAAACTGTCACCTACCTCAAAAGAGAATTATTTCCTTCAATTATCTGTACAACTTTTCTGCCTGCTCTGAGCTGTTCTCATGTGCTGCTGGATCATCTTCACTTTCTCAACTACTTCCTCTACGAATGCTGGCCCCATAAAACATCTTTCACTGACTTCATCCCAAAAACCTAGAGTTCCACACTACTTCCCATACAATTCCTCAAAAGGTTCCATCTGTATACTGGAATGAAAACTATTATTATAAGAATAATCGACTAAAGAAATATGATGATCCCAACTTCCCTGGTAGTATATAGAACAAGCTCAAAGCATATCCTCCATGATATGAATCGTTTGTTCTTACAACCTATCTGATTGAGGATGAAAAGCTATACTGAAATTCAATTCTTTTCCCAACGACTTCTGAAGGCCATTACAAATGTTTGAAGTGATCTCAGCATCCCAGTTTGATATAATGGATAGAGGAACTACATGTATCATTACAATATTTTTGAGGTACAATCAAGAATGTTTATCCCATGACTTTGTATCGTGAATAGAATAAAAATGGTCATATTTTGTTAGCCAATCAACAATAACCCAAATTGAATTGTTACCTAGAGATGTATTAGACAGTCTCAACATGATGTCCATGGATATATTCTCCAATTTCATATTTGGCACTGGAAAAGGATGAAGCACCCCCTTTGGTAAATGTCTCTTTACTTTAAACTATTGACATGTCACACATTTCAAGGTAAATTTTACAATGTCTCATTACATTACATCACACCAATAATGCTCATGAAAGTCTCTGTACATCTTAGTACATCCAGGATGAATTCAAAATGGATATCCATGAGCTTCAGACAATAAATCATTCTCCAACTAAGAATCACAAGGCACACACAACCTTTTCCAAAATCATAACACACAATATTTTTCAAGATTAAATTCAAGAAACTTACCCAATTTACCAATTCTACCTTTTTTATAGCTCATGGTATTTCTTCTGTGATGGCATAATTATTTTTTATAATGATAAATGCACAAAATCCGGAATCAAAACTGATGTATTCCCTGCACTGACAACTTCTAAGCCAATATTCATCAAATAATTAATCAAGGGATCCTGTCCAAAACATAACATGGTTAATGATGCACGATATTTTCAACTCGACGAATCCACCACAATGTTTTCATTTCCTGGATGGTAATTGATCATTAAATGATTATCATTTATCAATTTATTCCTTCTTCTAAGCCTCTTGTTTAATTCTTTGTGAGGGAAAATATATTTCAGTCATTTATGGCCAGTATATATTTGACATTCGGATCCATATAAATGGTGCCTCCAAATTTTTTAAGCCAGAAACCATTATTGCATATTCTAAATCATGTGTGGGGTAATTTAACTCATGAGGATTTAGTTGTCTTAATGTATAAACAATTACCATTTCATTCTTCATCAGAACACTACCATGTCTCTTCAATGAAGCATCATCGTAGACGAATAACTCTCCATTTCGAGAAAGAATGGCCAAAAATATAGCCTTCAACAATATTTTCATCAGTTCCTGAAAACATATATCACATTCTTCTATCCAAAAAAATTTAACACCATTTCATGTTAACTTAGTTATTGGGCTTGATAAAATTGTAAGGTTTTTAACAAACCATCGGTAATAATATGCTAATCCAAGAAAACTATGAATATCTGTAACATTTTTCGGTCTGGACATTCATCAACCTCTATTGTTTTGGCATGATCAACTGTTACTCCATCCTTATTTACAATTTTGTCATGAAAAGTAATAGGTTGCTACCAAAATTGACAATTGATGAATTTTTCATACAGTTACGTTTTTAGGGTTTTCAAAACAACCCTTATATGTTTGTCATTCTTTTCTTTACTTATAGAATACACCCAAATGTCATCAATAAATACAACAAAAAACTAATCCAATAACATATGAAATATTCTATTCATAAGATCAAAGAAATATTAGGTTCATTAGTTATCCCAAAAGGCATACCCATAAATTCATAATTCCCATAACTAGTAAGGAACATAGTCTTTAGGATGTCTTCATCCTTTATAATCAACTAATGGTACCCTATCCCGTGGGCAACCATTAAAAATTACCACGCTCCCTAGAAGTGATCAAACAAATCATTGATATATGGAAAAGGATACATGTTTTTAACATTAATTTTATTCAAGGAACTATAATCGATGCAAAGTCTCATTGAACCATCCTTTTTCTTAAAAACAAGACAAGACCACCCCATGGTGGTGTGCTAGGTTAAATAAAGTATTTATCAAATTATTATTCCAACTTTTTTTAAAATCTAGAAGTTCCATTTGGGACATTCGATAAAGTAGTTTAGAAATTGGCTTAGAATCATGAACTAAGACAATAGTAAACTCAGCCTCTCAATTAGGAATAACACAGTGAAAATCATTGGGAAAAACATCAAAAGTATTCATTTACCCCTAGTACATAATTAATCTATATAGTTCCCTTATCTTCCAAAAATATGAGAAAGGTAACTTTCATTTTCATCCTTTATCAGTTTCTTTGATTCCTGATATGTTAATAATGTCATGGGTTCATTGTTGTATAGAAACATAAATTCTTTTTGAAAAAAAAATTCTTTTTCTTTGAAATCTGTTTTAGCTCGAAAAAAGAAACTCATTCCATACCAAGAATTTCATCAAAACATACTATAGAAAAAACAAAAAGTTTTTTAGGTAAACTCCTCCCCAAAACATGGATACGTTGATTCTTATAATCTCTTTTTTCTACAATATTCTCTCCAGGTGTTTTCACCTTGAGATCTGGTTTTATTTTAGGAGGTTGAATTCCAATTTTTTTTGCAAATATCTCAGAAATCAATGAATGTGTAGACCTTGAATCAAAAAAAACATTGTCAAATTATTTAAAAAATGTACATGATACCTCCTCATTTGATAGATCTAAATTTTCAGATGTGATTGAAAAATAGAAACCCTTCTATTTTTTATTTCGCTAATTCCTTTCTTGATTGACTAGCTTCAGAAAAAATTTGCAAAATGTCCCAATACCATATAGTCAAATAATCTAACCATCAGTTGATCATTAGTTTTTGGATCATTTTCCTTGAACTCACAAGACATGTATCTAAACATCCCATATCAGTAGCATTTCTCATAATTTACATTTTAATCAGTAGGATGCCTTTTACGACACTTTTCACAAGAAGGGAAATTCTTTTTCTTACCTCCACACTTCTTCTACAAGTTCTTCCCCATTACCTACCAACATAACTACTTCTTATTCATGTCACCATGAGTAACATATGTGTTAGAAAACTCCATCTCAAATTTTTCAACACAACAAAAAAGATTCCCAATGCTTTTAAAGTCTTGTGAAGCCAAATCTCTTTCTAATTTTTTTTTCAATCCAGAGTAAATTCTATTAATTTTACTTGCAATATCCAAAGTAAAACATGATACATAAGTATCCAGTCATGTAAAATTATCTTCATATTCTACCACATAATCATCATCATTATGCTTTAGTTCCATGAATTGTTTTTCCATTCTATGTTAAACAGTTTTGGGAAAATATTTTTATAGAAAAATAATCATCAAAATCATCCCATTCCAAACTACAAATATCATATATTTCTCTCGTATACAAAACTAGATACCACAATTTATCTAATTCACCTTCCAAATTATAAATGTCTAGTATTAAATTTTGACATTCTGAACATTCTAGGGAAACAAATATCATTTATATTGTGTTGATCCATCATTTGGCTATCACTTGATCATCAGTTCCACTTAATGTTGGAGGATGATTCCTTATAAAATTATCCAAATTTTTTTTTCTTTATTATAGATCATGTTCCTATATATCATGGTTACCACCCCAATTTATTGATCGAGTTAACTAATCCATTTCTATCACAAACTGCTCGGTTCTGATTCCCACTATTTCGAGCTGCATATTCGGATAGAAATCATCCTCTTTGTGACTTCCTACTTCATCATCCCTATTTCTTCTGCAGATAACCATTATAAAAAAATAATATATAAGATTCATCAATATGGTAATATTTAGATTCTATAACATTTATAATTAATAATAGTGTAAAAAATTAGTTATGTTATTCTTTTAACTTCATCATAAGCCCTAGAGTTATATAAACCATCCTCTATTACCAACTATAAGGACCTGGCCTTAAAACGGTACTTAATCCTGAATTTTATTCCAGAATATACATTATTACACATATAGTATCTTTTTTGTTTTAGTGTTTTAAATTATTTGTATACCTTACTTATATAACAGTCCACATTCATACAAGAGGATACTATTGAAAACAATATCCATTTTTTCCAAATATAAAATATTAAATCATAAAACAAGATTCATTTGATGTTCCTCTATATCATTCATCATGAATCCCTTATTTCTTATACCAATCCAAATATCCTGTGAAAAAAATTTAAAAAACATTGGATGATTACAAAACTGAATGAGGGTTATAGAGAAATAAATCATTAGCCAATTGATGACATGAAAACCATTAAAACCCATAATCATAAAAACTCATATGCATAGAAACATCATGAATTTTCCTTGGGACATATTTACCATATATCTATTTTATTAACCCTTAGACATGGAATAACTTTTTTGGTCAAATTTCATCTCTAGAGTACCAAATGCATTAGATAGCTATAATGCGTCTCACCCTTCATATCTTGAGTTATCACGGGATCAACCAAACATATCATGAGCTATAATGAGATCAACGAAACATATCATGAGCTATAATGAGATCAACCAAAAATAAATAATGTCCATGGAATATAAATTTGTAATAATGTATCTTGAAATCACAAGAAACCACTCATTCCATAAAAACAATTCTTTTCAAATTTATCAAAGAGAGTATTTAAAGGATAATAAAACAATTCCCTACAATTATAATTGGAGATATAATTAATAAAAAATAATGGATATGTTTATACACTATAAATACACATAGTGAAAAATAATATAAACAAAAAAACATCACCCCCAAAATCTTAAACCTCATAATGATTAAAGAAGAAGGTTAACCCAAAGAATGGAAATTTGGGTAAGAATTATCTTACATCGGGTTCTTCTTACTTCAAATGTGTTTAAACCTCATTTATAATTGATAAATAAGTGTGATTAATATCACACAGAAACATATTAATGTTTATAACACCTTATATTATTGTTTCATAACATCATTTTAACCTTTGATTATTATTATCTTGGTCCTTTCATTTTTTGGGGTGCTTTCTTTATATTTTTTCCATGATCAATTCATGATATATTCTCATGTCGATTGGATGTGAAACACCAAAATTGGAATGGAAAGGTATTTACATATTTCCAAAACCATTAATTATACAATTGAACATTTTTGATGTTTTATATAGGATGATTCAGGAGTTAAAACATTAATGATGTTTGTTTAGATCATTTTAGTAGATATTTGATAATAACGACTTCATTTTGTTTTATAAATAAAAACCATGTGTAAAAAATTGTTACAAAACCATCTATGAGACATAATAAATATATTATAACATGGTTCAACCGTAAAAATATTTTGATGACGAGAAATGATATAATTAAAGAAAATTGAAATTACATCGTACATGATGTTGGTAATTTAACATATCGTGGACAATGTTTTTATTCCTTGAATAAGTGGGAGAGGATAAGAATAATGGTGATGAATTTTATGATAAAAATAGATAATCAATAGTATACATGATTTTTGGAGCTTTCATGCCTTTTTTATAAGAGGAGATAAGGAAAGAATAAAAGAAAAGAACTTGAAATAAAAGAATGGTTGAGAAATCCCTTACGAAAATTCCACAACCTAACGTCGTCACATAAAAATTCATAAAAAATTTTGATGTGAGAAAATATGGTGTCACACTATTAATAAATAATATAGAAATTAAGGGGGATAATTAAAGAAATATCCCAATATAAGACAATTTATATTAAATGATAATATTATAATAAGATTTTATTGAAAAAGAGATATATTTTGAGATGAAAATTCTGCAGCATATGAACTAGACAACCTAATTTTAGAAAACATAAAAAATATAGGGGATAAGGGTTTTCCATTGAGAATTGAATCATAATATAGAATAAAAAAATTATAAGGAAAAAATAATAACATTGGTAGGAATCTTGAAATTAATACCACATTAAACTGAATTGGAAAGGGAAAAGAAAGAAGATGAGATTTCTCTTATCATGTAGAGTAAAAACAAAAACATGATTGTTGTGAGCTTGGGGGCTTGATGAAACCTTTGGTGGAAAACTATGGACGTATGGATTCCAAAGATTCATTGAGGTGTAATTTGAAATGAATTTAATGTAGGAATGGTCTGGTATTTATTATAAAAGTGATGGAATATTTTAATAATTTCAAAGGACACCTAATTAGTGGTATTTGAAAAACCAAGGGCTTGACCTATGATATTTTCCCATGGTATTGGATCTTTGGGACACATAATATATTATTTTACTATATAAAAGATGAACATAATTATTACATAATTATTAAATCATTATTGATTCCATCAAAAACACCAAAACTCAAAACTGTATTTTTAATATTCACCAAAAATTCAACTATTTCATAAAAATAAAAAATTCACCCTAACCAATTTTCAATGTGTAGAAATGAAAAATGATCTCCATTTTTTGAAAATAATTTTCTAAATTTTCTAAATTTAATCTTTTAATAAAATCTTATATAATAAAAAAATTACATTTTTAATTCTATAACTTCTTTTATATTACATTGAAAAATTATCCAGGATCCCATTATCTAAATACCATAACAAAATATAATAATAAAAAAATTTACTATTAATTAGGGTCATGTTACTATTCAAATTACTATTCATAATGGTATATTATTATTCACCAAAAAATAGGTTTGTTCCATCAGACTCCAAATAACATACTGAACACAAGTGTACAAGATTGTTTTTGGGACTTCCAAACATAAAAGTAGAAAAATTGTTTTTAAATTCTAGTTATAAATAACAAGATAAAAAATGTTTCATTCATTTCATTTCATTTATTTAAAATCTAGGGGTGTAATACTCAGGCATTTGTTCTTTGATGAATATTCATAGAAATTTTTTTAATGTCTAGGTATGTTAATATTTTCGCTATAAAAATGATATGATGATTATTTATTATAATGAATGTAAATAACACATTAATAATTTCAAATTCCAATTAAGGGAGAATAAGTGAAGGATTATAATGTATAAGATAATTATTATTTTAAATTAAACAAAGAAATAACTATTGTATCATGGAAACTATAGATGGTAGCATAAGGTATAAAAAATATGAATGATGGGTAAAGATGAATATTCTTGATAAAATTTAGGGACATTGTTGTTAGAGAAAGGTATTATCAAAATGATAATTCTCTATAATATTGGTAAAAATAAAGATTTTGTTCAAGGATAATTTTTGGATATCTATGTAGAGGATCCCTACTAATAAATTAAATCTATTGATGTCTATGGGAAAGTATAAATATTTCATTAGGATATGTTTTATTTGTTTTTATCATGGTTATATTGAATGGTTTAACAAAAAATGTATTAGTGATGCTAAGATGACATCTCCAAAAATTACGACAAGTAGGAGAAAATAATGAAAGTAGGTGGAATCTATTTTAATAAAAACTAGATTCATTATGATGGATGATTATGATATGGGAAGAAAAATAAGGGTTCTACAAGTGGAATTTGTGAATTATTCACTACATACATCATAGAGGGAAAAAAGTGTGACTCAAGAACTACTATTTTTTTTATGATAACGTTCTTGAAAAATAGAAGAAGTGATCCTGGAGAGTAAAGAGGAAATAATGTATTGTTACCATGGTTCTAAAGGATGATATAAAATAATTTCCATCGCATTTCATGATGAATAAGGCTATTCAAATCAATCGTTGTAGAATTTATTTATTAATATGATTTAAAAAATCTAAATTTAAATTAATTTTCACAATTTAAGAGAATAAATGAAGAATGATTATCAAGATTTATTTATATCACCATAATTTATGAGTGGAAGTCTAATGGTTTTGTTCTTTTACAGAAAATTAATAATGTAAATGATTACATAAATAGTGTATTTATGCATGGAACATTCAAGAGTGGGATGATTATCAGAAAGGACATAAATATTAAATTTGGTAAGATGAAGGGATCATATCATAATATTTGAATATAATATTACACTTGTGGTATTATCTTGACAAATTCATTAAATATGATAATAAATCAAGGGTTATTTTAGATTGTTCAACCACAAACATTTACATCTCAATATTTGAGGCATTGTTCTCTCGATTTAATTAATCCTTGTATTTAATTATTATAGTAAATAATGATTAAATGATAGATATAATCCATGTGGTATATATGTTAAAAGAAGAATAATTCATTATGTAATGGAAAATGATTTATAATGAAATAATTTTATTGATAATATATAAAAGGAAACAAGAAGTGTTTAACGAACACTTTATTGATTTCTAAATATGAATTTATTCCAATGGTTAGTATCACTGGTGGGAAACGATTCTGGGATTGAAAAAAATATGGTTTAGAGATTGAATGGAGATATTTTCTAAATATTGGTATACAATAAATGATGATGAAAATAAAGTGTTGTAAGGATATAAATGATCATAATTTGATACCAATAAATCACCATGTTGATGAAATGATAAATATGGTTATACATACTGAAATGATGACATATAATTTGTATAGATCCTTATATTTAATTAAAGTGTTTTCAAATCATTTCTAATTTGTTTAAGGGTATCAATAATATTATGTAAATAAAAATACAGTATCATTCCATTACACATAGGAAATATTTTATAAGGATGAATATTGATAACTTGATGAAGTAGAATATACATTAATGGATGAAATGGTATTGTATATGTTTATGAACTCTCGATATCATATCAACTAATTACATTCTAGGATAAATAAAAATGACGAATGAAATATATTTTAAGAAACATGGGGTGTTATCATGGTTATTTTTATATGCAATTTGGGGTTAAAAGAAGATTGAATTAAGAGAAATTAATTATGAAAATTCCAATGATGATTTCCACATCCAAGAATGGATAAGTAATGTAATAAAGATAAGGTCATTAATATCATGGGATATTACTAGTTTATAATAGTGATATATGTGAAATCAATTTACATGTTTTATGTTAAAAAACATGAGTTTTATTTAATATACACTAAAAATATTGTGTGCGTATATGATTTAGATTACTAGAAGTTTACTGTTTTATGAAATTGAATGATTTTTCTATAATATTTCTTGGAAATATTTATGTGATATAGAATACATTATTTTTTAATTAGACTTTAATTTCCAATAATATGTTGTTACATAGTAGGATTAGTGTATTTATTAATGACTCTTTTCAATGTAGTATATTATATAACTAGTTTCCTTGATAATAATGAAACTGACAGTGAATGTCATTGGAAATAGAAGTTATAATGATGGTAGATTGAATAAATCAAAGAGGATCTAATGAAATATATCAAGATGTCAAAAAATATTATATTTTAATGTAAAATATTATTGATGAATCATATGAAGGTATGAATTTCCAAAATGGAGTAGGGTCCCTTTAAATCAAAACATTCCTTGAGTAATGAAAATATAGTGATATTTATTGAGAATTTTTTAAAAATAGATTATATGAATAGAGATTGTGACGATAGTGAAGATGTAATAAAGTATTTGGAGAAAATGAATCCTTTCTATCTTATTTTGTAGAGGGTATAATTATAAGAAAATATTTATATAAAATAAATATTCTCATAGAATCATGGATTAAAATATAAATAGGGATATACTATCTCTATATAATGATAGTTCATCAGTTTATTGAAGTATTGTATAAAAAAATATAAATGATAGAGATTGTTATAACTAGAAGGATGTTTTTTATCATTGAAAATAACTAATGGTTTATAATAATTAATGATGTTGTGGGTGGGTTTCCATGAAAAATGTAATAATACATAGTGATGGTGTTCTGAGCATTCTTGAATTTATGATTTTTAGAAATGGAGTTTCATGAGAACAGGTGAGGATTTTATTATTTTCCAATGAATAAGTGTGATTAGGTTTTTTGATATTTGGTGAAGGCCTAGAAGGTCTAAAAGTGGATGGAGAAGGGTGTTCTAAATGTTTTGCTTATGATTTTGAATGATTTATATTATTGGTAAGTTGAAAAACTATTTGAACTATAATATACTTATGTTTGGTGAATATTGATTTTAAAAAATTAGATAACTATAGAACCCCATACTGTATATGTCTATAATTTTTGGATGGTTAATAAGGTTTTTTATGAAAAAACATTGGAAATATGGATATTTTTCATGTATATATAAGAGTACAATCAAGAAGAGGTTGTGAAATACAATAATGGGAGAACATTATCTTTAATTCAAATAGTTTTTAATTGATATGATATATTTTGTACATGGTATTACCATTTTTGTTAATATATATGGTTTTTATTAGTAAAACGTATGTATATATCTTTATTATGTTTTGAATAAAATAGTTGGTTGTGTTATGGAATAAATGGACACATATGAAGTGAAAATTAATTATGGAATTATATTCACCTAGAGAATTAATAATTATTTATACATTTACATATTTGATGATTTCATAATAACACAGTGATGTGAAAAATCACAAAATGAGGATTCTTGGGTGATATTTAGTGAATTCATATTTCTATAGAAACTCAATCTATTGAATTAGGTCACAAAATAATATGTATAAATGTTAAAACATTTGAACAAGTTTTCATGCCTCTATACAATGAACCAATTTGTGATGAAATAAAATGGTGGAAAACATATAAAATTTAATGAAATATTGGTGAATATGATTATTATGATATAGTATATTTTAGAAAAATATATAGTTCATTTTATAAATCATCATATCACATAATAAATTATATTTATTTAGAATAATCTAATGTATAAATAATTTAACCATGTTATGATACATGTTTCCACTCCATGTTTTCTATTACATGAATAGTTAAAATATAATTGGAAAAATGGATATATCTGGAAACAATTTGACCATTATTGATGGGATTTTAACTATGAATTTGAATTCTATGGGTGGATATATATTATTAAATTTTCCAAGGTTTTTTCTGCAGAAAATTATGTTGTAAACTAATTGGTACTTTCATATTTAAAATTTAATTTTAAATTTATTAGATTAAATTAGAAGAGATCGGTTTAGGTAATAAGTCTAGAGAAAAGATGACAATGAAGGGGGAGATATGTATTCCAAGGGGGTATAAGGAAGAAAAATTAAAGGTATTAAATATGTGTTTTATTATATATCAAAATTATAGAGGTTTAATTATTATTTTATAATATTGTAAATAATAATTATTTGAGGGGAAAAGTGATGTGCACTGACCAAGGAGGAATATATGTGATCTCAATTGAAGGAGAGGATGAACATAGAATATTTTCACTATTTTTTATGTATATATGTTTAAACATGGTTTAAAAAAAATTAAGGATTCACATGTATTGTTTTATTAAGGAAGATAAAATATAATTGTATATAGTTCATATACCAGAATTATTCATTCTGAGGATTATATTTTACTATTAAGTGTATCTCATTTGAAGATCGATAGTGTAACTCTTCTGAAATTATTTTTATATTAATGTGGAATTATATAAACACTAGAAGTACATAAATTAATAAATTTTTAAATATATTTTCAAGGCATATCAATTCCTTTTAATAAAATGAACTTGACGTCCATATCAAAAAAATTGAGTGTGATCCCCATGTGTATATTCTGACCAATTCTCCACAAAATTATTGCATGAAGTATGAGAATGGATAGTGTCCCATGGAGTGACAATGATTTTTTAACCTAATAGGGAAAGTTCACCATAGAATACGGTGACCATGGACTATAAATATTTCTCCATAATAAAAATATTTTTTAGTGTATTAGGGTACACCGAGAAAATGATATATGTATTCTCCTTGTATATAGTTTAGTGTTGGGGAAGAAAGTAATATTATATATTCTAATTCATTAATTCTATTACACATATATGCATGATATATTGCGTGAATTCTATTGCTAAAGGGAATATAATAATATGTGGAATATATTTTTTTCTCAAAAGGGAATGATCTGAAGGGAAATATAAGTAGTAAGAACAACTTAAATATGTTACCACCATTATTAACCCCCACATAGGCTATCATAGGATAAATAATTATTCAATTAAAAAATAAATTTGGTGGTTGGTGATTAACCGTATGAGTAGGTTTTAATTACATAATGAAATAGGGGTGAAGCAACTCTTATTAATTTATGGAGAAGGCTTAAATACCTATTATTCATCCTGATTACATTTTTGTTACTGAATTGTTGGAAATATATAATTTTTATAGAAAATTATGGAAGGGAATATTTTGGATGAGAGGAAAATAATTTTTCATTATATCCATAC
The DNA here is from genome assembly GCA_963277665.1 of Viscum album. Classification (NCBI taxonomy): domain Eukaryota; kingdom Viridiplantae; phylum Streptophyta; class Magnoliopsida; order Santalales; family Viscaceae; genus Viscum; species Viscum album. Next base: position 1,187,664,447 of record OY728123.1, on the reverse strand, counting down.
TTTGGTTTTTAATCCTATGATGTCCCCAAGGAAACTAGTTAAACCCCAAACCAATCACCTGAGATAATCTAAGAGATATCCTGAAGGGCGTTCCTGGTCCCCATAGTCTATGAACTAGATCAAGACACCAACAGAGAGATATATGAATAATTTTTCTCAAGGAAAATAAATAAAAAAAGCTATAAAAAGGGAAATAGAGCATATGACATATATAAATAATAATCTTTTACAAATATAAAATGAACAACCAGATTATACAATAAAACACAAACAGAGACTAACAACCCAACATCTCTATGTGATCATTTGAGTCACTCTCTAATTCAAAGAACAACTATTGACCATGATGACCAATACCAAGATGAGACCTACTTGACAAGCTAATGAAAAGTGGAAACTATAGGCATGATTATTAAAACTGAATAGGTATTCCGGAAAAAATATTTTAACCATGCACACACTTTATAATATAGAAAAAAACCTCAATATTCGAATAAAATATATAAAAATAATATTTTAAAACACCTCTTTGTATTCAATGAAAACACATCCAATTACCCTTTTCATTCCAAAACTAGATTCCTTCCTATTATATTTACATTATCATTTTCAAGGGTAAATTGATAGTTCGATTAAAAAAATGGAATAAGATACTATAAAACACGTTTACTTTGATTTTTTTTCATTAACATATGGAATCTAACTCATCACATTCCAAGAATGACACAACAAACAAAATCACGATAATGGTCACATAATAAGGGAAATGGAAATAACCACATAAGATTAACTATGTATATCAATCATCCATCATAAGTAACTAAGTGACAATAGACATGATAGAACCTATGAGACCGTGTATAATATAGATAATACTATTTCATGAGACTCATTCCCAATAGAATTCCTTACATGATAAAATCAAAATTCCTAAAATACTCATGGCGTCCCCTATTTTGGAAAGAACAAGAGGAAATACCATTAAAATAATCCAAATATATCCACCTACTATGGGCATCTAAAGAGTGTGTAATCTAGCAACTGTATCAATCATTATTAGAAAATTATCTCACTATTCCAGGTTTCCATGTCTGGCATATAAAGGGGGTACATCAACAAGTGTAAACTGAGCATCTAATAACTTGAACATATGTCATATATAATAATTTATATGAAATACATTTCTTAGAATCTCTATATGGATCAATCATATAACCTTAAAATTCATAAATAGATTAATTGGTCTCATGTATTCTTTATCAACGTCATCCCATCAATGCATAATAATAATGAAAGTGAATTATCTAGTGAGGGTATTCAAGAAAAATAGTTTCAACTTTCACAAACAGGCTAAAAAAGACTCAAGTTCCACTTAATAACACATAATTTATCAAATATCAAAAAAATGCTTTCAAAAATGTGCATGAGAACCTAAATGTATTTCAAAATCATTCGTGAAACAATTCCATTGAAACATTCACCCCACATTTACAGGCTAAAACAATTTTCCTAAAGATTCCAAATGTTCTACTATCTAAGCATGACATGCCGAATCATTTTACCTAATCCAAACAAATGTTTCTATTAAAAATAAAATTCATGGTATCCCTTATGTTGGGAAAAACCCAACAATGTATCATTGATGCATATTTGATGTGATTGTGTTTGTTGACAATGTGGGCCTCTGTGTTGTGTTTGTTGACAAAGAAAACCATGACATACAAATTTATTGTCAAAGGGGATTTCATTTTGGAATGTCGAGTTCAAGGGATGTTGTTATAAATACATTATTTATTCGAGAATTTCAACAAGGGAATGGTTGTTCTAGAAGTGGTTAAAAAAGAGCAGATACAAAGTGACGTCGTATTGATGTGTTTGCCAAATTTTTGGGCCTCAATGCCGAAAAATAGAGAAAAGTGTTTTTGGAAAAGGGACATGTGAACCATGGTCCTGGAGGCTTGGAAACATGAGATCCATATTTTTTCATTATTAGAACATCAAAATATGGCAAAGGGAAAAGGGGCGCCCAAGTTTTAGGGTTGGTCGCTCAAGTGACTTGTACTGTAGAGACTTGCGCTCCGAGACTTGCGCGTTGAGAGGAGACTTGCACACCGTCGCACAAGGTGTCTAAAGGTTTGTAAATAGAGGTCGACCCCTCATCATTTGGTAAGAGTTCAACACTTAGAGGAAATCAGAGCTCTCGTCGCACAGGTGTGGTTGTCGCGCAAGTGGTGGTGTGGTCATGCAAGTAGAAGTTGCACGCCAGTTTATTGTTGCGCCCCCAGAGTGGTTTTGGAGAGAAAGGAAGGGAGTCACCCAAGTTTAGAGTTGAAGAAGGGTGTGTCACACAGGTGGTTTGGTGACACTTACGCACCATGATTTGATGAAGAGCAATAGTTCATGGTTTCACACAAATATTGGTTTGGGCGTAAAAGGGTGCCAGTCACACATGTTTGGAGTGGCAGAAGCTAGTGTCACGCAAGTGGTTGAGGTGCACATGCCGGCCAGTTTAAACTTGTGTGCTGAGACTTGCGTGCCGGCTTGGAGAAGGGCGCTAGGTATGGTTGAAGCACGACAGTGATTTAGGGTACCGGGAAAGCTGGAAGATTGCCCGATACCTTCGATGCAATGTCAAATTCATCTATGGGTGAAAGTTGAACATCAACAGAGAATCTACATACTATAGAGGATGAATTAATTAGTGATAATGAAGAGAACTACATGTCTTTAAGCTGTGAGTGGATCCTTTCAGGAGCAGTGAGCAAAGGAAGAGGAAGAAAGTGATCCTCTCAACTGGTAGTGAGCCAGAGAGAGAAACAAGGAGTGACCCTTGGGAAAGCAGCGATTTGACCCTACTCCTTGTAAAGGCAGTGAGCATGGGCATAGAAGTAATCTAGCCCAAACCTTGTAGACAGTAGTGTGATTTAGTGGATTCGGTACAGTGGCACATCCCCATTGTATGCTCCTTTGACGTAGCCCAGTGAGGGTGAACCATGTAAAAATCTTTATGTCTCCCTGCTTACTTCCCTGCATTTCATTTAAAGCATCATCATCAGATAGAGAAGAAAATAAGTGGTCATAATAAACAAACAAGTGCAAACAAAGTGACCCTTGTAATAAAGAGTTCAAGATCCATTGAGGTAGGAAGAATTTTGAAAAATAATATCCATACCCCAATTCACCCCCCCATCTAAGAATATATAGGCCCATATTGGTCCTAACACCTTATATGAAACATGATTCATTATTTCACTTGTCAAAAATTTATTAACAAATCCATACCATCCTTTAAATACTACAAAGTACACACAAAAGGCCAACAAAACATTTTATCAAATTCATGGTGTTGAATAGTTAACAAAAAAATTATTTATTATAAAACAAATAATAAATCAGAAAATTGCACACCGAACAATAATTTCATAGGTCACATATCAATATTTCAAATCATGGGAGGTGTGAAATGCATGAAATCAATGATTCATTAATTTGAAAGGAATGTGAAATGGAAACATACCTCAATTTAATGATTCTTCAACAACACACACTCCAACCCACTCCTTGAATTTTCCATGAAACAAGATATACCAAGAGAATCTATAATCATACAAAATACTGTACCTAATTCAAGAGAAACACAAACTCCAGGTCAACATGACCATGATTAAAGTGGAACTCAATGATTAAAATGATGAATAAGGAAGAGGGATATGAGGAGAGCAGTTTACCTTGAGTAATATGGACCTAAACATGAATAAATCCTTATATCCACACCATGATATTGGGAAAAAAGATAAAAACCAATGAGGGTAATCCATAGAGATATATGGATCATGTGGGTGTAGAATAGGGGGATTTGGGTTAAAAATATTCACAGGGTAGTTTGTAAATGTTTTTAATTTTCTGTTATTGGAAACCCCCATGGTTTGGACACATGGTTTACCAAATCATGAACCAACCATGTGCTTCTATGTAGACACAACTAGGCACCCTATATAGTTAGGATTCACAGTTTCCAAACCATACAAAAACCCTATGGAATGGTTCTCCTTTGGTACATTAGCATTCTTCAAGCATACCACATGGTTTTCCTATCCAATAATTGGTTGTTCTCCCTTAACCAGAAGCACACCCCGACATGCATGATTTCCTAGAGAAATCAACATGGCTTTCCAAAATTATTGAATGAACCTCCTCTTGGAGAAAAAAACCCAAAAATTAAAATGATAAATCATTCACACCTGAAACTCGAGATCCAAATCCATAGACAAAAGATAAACTCGTACAATGTTCCATAAAAAATATAGGTGTGAAAATTCTCCCTATAAGTAATATATACAACCCCTAGAAATCCACAACATTTCTAGTTGATCTATTAATGAATAAGGATTCCATAACCATAAAATAGAACCTCTTAAACCATGAATATTGCATCCTTTACTAATGAAACTTATGTCTTTTTTTCCAATTCAATGAAACAAATAGAGACTATATACCAATAAATGAATAGAAACTCAAGCACAAGCTCCAAAAACAATCTTAGATTAGGACCATTGGGCCATATCTAGTGAATCCCAATGCACAAAAAACTGGAAATTATACAAAAATAAATGACGTCAAGTAAGACACTATATACCAGACCAACACTAGGGATTAAACCACATTCCAATTAAGGGTTTTTGTAATAGAATCTTCCCTATTAAAAACAACTATCACCAATTTAATTCTTATGATAATACCCAATGAGAACAATAGATGGTCTCTTCCACATTAATAACCAACTAGCACTAACCAATCAAAAATTCAACAAGAACCAACAAAGGGCCTTTCAAACATAGACAAGAAAAAAATCATCCACACTAGTCTACCAACCATCATTATATAGAACAAAACAACATCATTGAGACTTCCCACTTCCAAATGGAGGGTTCATAAGTGAGAAAAAAGTCCCTTTATCACTGTAATTTTTTGGACTGTGTGAGAATATTCACTCCAAGACCTATGAATGGAGGTCTGATGGTTGATTCATCTATTGTGAGAAAGTATAGAGTTGATAACTCCAACACGGAGAATGTATTCACAAATTATATTAATAGAAAAACTATAATTTAAAAAATTTAAAACCCACTTCATTTGAAAATATGAGTTTCTTAAAAGAGCTACACAATTCCCTTACATTTTAAATAAAATAAAACATCACTCACCCAAATTCCACAATAAAAGATCCCTAAAACTGGAAGGAAACTTACAACAATGAATCTTTAAGCTATTTCCCAAATAGAAAATCAGTTTTGTGAATTATATCTGTGAAATATTCTTGAAAAACCTCAACCAAACTACTGAAAATTACTTAAGCACCCATATGCATGGTAGGGCCATGGATCTCTTGGGCATGATAACTTCTTTTGACCATTCATGCAACACTGATAACACTCTATGTGCTAATGTCTATAAGATGTTTATGAAAGATTCTAAGGCATTTTGATTCCTTGACCAACACCAATAACATCCTGATTCTTTTCCATTTCATTTTTCTAACTCTTGTCACCACAAACTTGGACTAGAGGAAGGTCTGCAACATCATGCAATCTTTATAGAAAAACTTATAGATGGAGATATTTCATCACTAATTTGGAAAAATGTGTTAGGATAATATCTTCCACATTTGATCGTATATTATAATGAATTCTATACTCTAAATTTTGAGTCATCATGGAATCATTTAAAAAATCTTCCAAAAGGTAAGGATCTCGGTGTATGAATGGACAGATATATTCTAACACCAATCCATTACCATTAGGAAAACAAAACATTGCTATTCCATTTCACATCCAAATCATTTTTGTGAAATATTGATGAATAAATGATTCCATGAAGAACTCCCAAGTATGATCTTCTTCGGTATTGTATTGTGACACTAAATTCCACCACTTCCACAGTGAACCTTGAAGAATAAATGTATAAAAATTAACCTTCAACGAATCATGAAACCCAAGGTAATTAAGGATCACTTCAATTTTCATGCATACACTCTTCTACTCTAAAAATCAAAAATGAAATCCTTAGATTGATAGACTAGAAGGCCATATAATGGGAAACTACTAGTATCAACATATTGAGTTTCCATTAAATATCTATTTGTGTTAACACTGAGAAATAATGAAACTCATAGATTTATCAAAATAAACCCATTATAAATAGTTCTCAAACTCAAAACACTTCATAAACAATACATCCAATCATGAATAAAATAATTACACAACCTCTAATTTTTCAAAAACATCATAACTTTCCCCTGAATAACATTTTCAATGAAATCACCATGGTGGGTTGAACACTCACCAACACTATTCCATGAAGCCTCACACATGCACCTACCATGAAACCATCGGAATATAACAACCCATGACAATATGAACACATTCCAACAAAATTCCATATATATATGTGTGTGCATTTGAGAACCTATTAAAGCACTAAAGTCCAAAAAGACTTCCTCGTTTAACAATTCATAAAAATTTTCAAATCCCAGCAATCATCAAGTCAAAATCACTTTTTAAAACTCCATATATCAATGTATCACTTCATTTAATTAACATAAAACCCATTTATTCATTTACAAATATCCTTTTTTTATTCATTTGACACAAAATAGTTTTAGAAACTCGCAGTTCTCATTTAAGAAAAACAATTGATTAAAACCGACAACTTTTTGTTTGAAAAAATTTAAAAAAAACATGATTTTTTAAACTATAGTTTTCTATACACACCATGGTTTTCTAAAATCCAACCTCATTTATTTTTTTCGTTTTACCCAATCAGGAGATTTTAATGAAATTCATTTTTCTATAGTCTCCCATAAGGCTAATTCTAAAAATAATTTTCCACATTTTCAAAAAACTAACACCTTAAACTAAAACAATACATTCACCATTCCAACACAAGTTCTTTCAATAAAATATTTATTATTAATGAAGACTCGAAGAGACTCACAACTGAAATAGTGTTGATGGGCGACATGGCTCTATGGTTAGTGGTCGTATGCCAAACACACTAATGTCATAGGGAGCCTTCTAGGACTAATTCCAAGGCTGCACATGTCTTGATAGGCCCTACGAGATCTAAAAAACCTTAATAACTACTTTCATATTGTATCCCAAAAATCAAACAATCGAAAATAACCAAATGGGAACCAATAAAACTGGATATTCCATTGAAAAACAAGTATTTGAATGAGTCAGTGTTCATGATTTCCTTCCAGTTATGACCACTTATTTCATGATAGTACTAAAATATAATATACATTTACATCCACAAATAAAAAGGGATCTATGAAAAGAAATATCCCTTAATGATTAAACCATATCCGTAACCATTTAGTAAAAAATCAACCAAGGTAGACCCCAGACCGGTCACCTGAGCCAATCTACGACTTGACCAGAAGGGTGTTCCGGATGCCCATGGGATGTCAACAAGTTCCGGTCAACAGGGAGAAAAATTAACAATTTAACAAATGTAAACTAAATAATGGAAACACCAAAAATATAAATAAAACAACCCAAATAAAAATAATCAATATTTAAAATTCCTAAAAAACAATCTATATAATAAAACCATGACTGAAATCTTACAACCCAACAACTCCATGATATCATAACAGTCACTCTCTAATACTAAGAACAACAATCACCCACCGTGACTAATAGTAATTTGATACATGAACCACAAGTTAAAATAAGAGGAAACTATAGGTGTGAATTTTAAATATTAGTATGTAATCCTGAAAAAGTCATTCCCTAATGCACATCCTTTAAAATAAAAGAAACCATGACCTCCTATTTGAAACAAAATATATAAAATAAATATTTTACCAAACATTTTAATTTAAAAGAAAACACAGTCCATATATCATTTTATTCCAAACCATGTTCTATTTCATTTTATAAACATTAATATTTTGAAGAGGAATGTGATTACTTCATTCAAAAATGGCACCAGAGAGTATAAAACACTTTTAATTGGAAAATTTTTTTAAAAAACCTCAAGAATCCAACTCCAAATTTTATAAGAAATGAACCACACATGAAATCACTTCAAGGATCACACAATAAGGGAAATGGAAATAAAAACTATAGAGTAACCAGTCATCTCAATAATCTATCATAAGTAACAAAATTACAATAGACATGGTAGAACCTCGGAGATCAGGAATAATCCATAACATTCTAATACATGAGACCCATCGCTATAAGAATGCCTCAAATGATGATACTAACATGACATAAATACTCCCAGCCACCATAACATTGGACTGGATGAGTGGAAAATACCATAGAAATAAACAAAATATATCAACCTTTTATAGGCCACTAGGTAGTGCCTAATCAAGCCAATGTAGAATTCATTATTAAAAAATTCTCTCATTATGTCATGTTCAATTGTCTCACATATGTAGGGGTGATCTATCTAATTCCAACTGAGCATCTAATAAAATGAACATATATTATATATAATAATTTAAACAATTTGAATCACCCTGAATCACTCTATGGATCTATCCTCTTTCTATATGATTCATAAATGGGTTAATGGGTCTCAAGGGTTCTACAATGAGTAAATCCCATCAATTCATCTAACAAACCAATCTTTATGTACATGAAAATTAAGTTAATTTTAAGGAATAATTACAAAATTAATCAAACATTCACCCAAAATATTTTATTACTTTACTACCATTGGAAACATGGAACACAAATATTTAGTATAGTGAATGATATTCATTGTTTCCCATACTGACCACCCCCTTTTGTACTCCTATGTAAAAAAATTATTTATAATATGGGGAAAAACCTAAGAGAGGGTGAGATTAGTTAACCATTAAGAGTAAATAAGGGTGATATATAATCAAAAACACGAGAATAAGGGGTATTATAATGTGATCATAACATTAGAAGGTCATTACCTGTATATCAAAGAGTGAATTTTATCATAAAAAATTCAAATAACATAATTAAGAAGATCATAAAATTGACAAAAGGAAAGAAATTCTGGAAAAAAATCAACTTATAACTTTTTGAACATGTATAAATTGAAAAACGATAACTAATTATGGTCATGAAATTAGAACATTGCATAAATATATGAAAATTTACACCAAGTCCACTAAAAATGTACAGATATGAAAAGTAGGTCCACTCATAGAATTATGAACATGTAATTAGGTTTATGAATAATATATATACCAAATTTGTTATAAATCATTAAAAAACACATTTGATAGATATATAGGTACCAAAAACATCATAATTAAATCATATATATGTGTTACAAAAAAAGATAAATCATTCATCATGTCAGAATTAATGATATAAAATGGGTTTCTTAAACATCATTCAATCATAAATTGGTACATAAAAATGAATGGATTTTTTAAATATCATTCCATCAAAAACATATTCAACTATAGTAATAATAGTTATGATATACATGAAACATATCCTTATTATATAACTTCACCTTAAATGGAATATTATTTTGATAAAACACTTGGAATTGGATCTTAAAGAAAATATCCTTTCCTCTTCGAAAACATTTACTTTTCGTAAAATGACAAAAAATTAAAAGAAAATAATTTCATTGAAAATTAAAATGAAATATTATAAGGGTGGATTTATCAAAATATGGTGTTATACAAGCACTAAAATCCACTCAGGTTGTATAAGATAAAAAAACATTCTTTTTGTACTTATGCTGAGAAAGTAAAAAAATTACCACATTTGGAAAATGAATGAAATATTATTTTAAAACCATGAAGTAAAAAAATTAAAAAAGGGTAATAATTAATTTAAACATCCATGAGAGAGTATTAAAACCCTTTATGGAAGATTTTTTCGAAAAAAATATTAATGGATTATAAATAAATATATTAAATACATACATATAATTAATCTCAAATAACAATGAGATTACGAAATTAACCATAACCATAGGTTTGTTATCCTTTTATGTATCCAAAACTCAAGTATAAAGATGTAAATAATTTCATTGACTTAATATATAAAAATAAAAATATTTTATGATATCATATATGACTATATTATCATTTGTTTCTGAATAAGATGTCATTATTACATGGTAGTCAGTTATTAACTTTTTCTTTTTTCAATGAATGTTTTGGAAAGTATGTTTTGTTTGTACTTATAAGTTCATATTTATAACATTAAAATCAGTATTAAGATAATATATACCTTGATTATCGATTATATACATATATATAATCACACATTAATGGATATCATGTGAATTGGTTTGCATCGTGGAAATGGTAAGTTGTACGTATGCACGAGTGACGTTATCATTCGCATAATTATGAAATGGTATTTAAGTGGGTGGTATATGTTTTTCCATAATCCATGTAAAGTTATAATTATCACATTTAGTTATTATTTCCATCAGTATACTAATGAAAATAAGATGATGGTAAAAAACAGATTAAACCATGGTGTGGAGATGGTAAGTCGTGCATATGTACGTGTGGTGATTTTTTTTCGTAAAATGGATAGAAGGAAGAATATTTTTGTTCCATAACCATAATGAAATGTCATCTTATAGTTAAAACTAGAGTTATTATATTATAATTTAAACAACAAAATTATATCATGTATAAGAATTAATTATTTTTAATGAGTTGGTAAGGAAGTTAACAGTTCTTTGTCTATCACCCTTTACATATCCTCTTACGGACCCTATTGTTTTTATATTGATAATATAAAAACCTATAGAATCTGTCTAGGGATTTTTATATTGTAAAGTTTTAGATTTTGGATGATAATAAAGGCTCAATAGGATATGAAGATGGGAGGGAGGAGGTTCCCGTTTTATAATTGATGTACGTGGCTGTTTTATACATTCTCAAAAGATTAATTTATAATTAATTCATAATATATAAAAATACAACCAAATGTCTCTGGATTTTAATATTAGATGATATAATGTTGTAATGTTTTGAAATAAAAAAATTTATACTTTTTTTGGTTTTATTTTAAACCTTATCATTTAGATTAACCCGTAGTAAATTTGATTACATTTTAATTTGGATAAAAACCATTTAAATATTAAATGGTTCTAATTATTTAAATATATTGAGTAAATTCTAGATAAATGGATGCTTTTTAATATTTTGGAACATAAAAAATAAATTTTAAATATTAATTATTTTAATTATTTTTAAGTTATTTAATAATATATTACATTCATAAAATATCATGAGTGTTAATTTGGAAAATATTCATTACAATGACATTTTATAACATATAAGCAATAAGATAATATCGGTTGAAATTATTTTATACACTCTTAAATTTTAAATGTAACCAATAAAATTCTTTTATCATGTTAATTAATTTAAATTTTATTTATTTTTATATCATTAATATCATTTTTTAATTTTTCTATTTATTAAATAATTATGCCATCATTGTTGTGTAAGAATAAAAGTTAATTATATTGCCTCTCAAAATTATAAATAAATTAGAATAAAATAGATAATAATTTTAAATTTCCATAGAATATTATTGTTTGAGGATACCTAGTGGTTATTCCAGTATAAAAATTATTTCACTTATAATAAATGTGAGTGTGACATTTTATCACTTTCTCTAGTCTTATTACAATTTATAACATTTTCATGGACATGTTTCCATTAAATGACACAATTTATAACCTTTCGTGTTAAAAAATTAATTATAATAATCCAATAAATTTTTTCAATTTTTCGGGGTTATTTTATATTATTTATTTTTTTATTTAAAACCAAAATTACTTAATTTACACATTATTGTGGTAAATTGTTTACCATTGTAACTATTCAAATTAACCAAGAAAAAAGGAAACTACATAATAAATTTGGATCTTATTAATCCAAATTTGACATCAATATTTCAATGTTCTTAACATATAAGTTGTATTGAATAATTTATAATTAATCTCATTATCGGATAGATAAAGAGAGTTCTTAATGTTAAAATATTGCAAAAAGATTGAATTTTTTTTACATCTAAATTAATTGTAAAATTTATTCAAATTACCTATGTTATATTAACTGATGAAAATGTATTCCATTTTTACTTTTAAATCATTCAATATGATAATGTAACCATATAAATTAATTTTATTAAAAACTATTTTTAATTAAAATTTATTATATTATTATTATTCCACAAGACATGACAGTTATATGAAAAATATAAAAAATTCATAAAAAGTAAAATTATTATATTAAAAATCCAAATAAAAATTTTATTTTGTAATTATAAAATTTATTACTATAAATAACAAGATTTAAAATCAGTGTTCCAACAAATGGTGGTAATACATAATTTTTTGGAAAAAAGCTTCTTTTATCTAATAAAAATAATTTGTTCTTATATCATGTATAGAAATGATATATGTTGGGTTTTAAAAATTATATTTATTATATTTCATATATAATTGTTAAATAAAATCCATATAGTTTCATTTTATTAATTTTAAAAATTATTTATTTTTATTCAAATTTTTTTTAGAAAAACATTACTTTTTATATAAAAAGGGTTTTATTTTTACTTATAAATTAATTAGTCACAAAATAATTGTTTATATAAATATTTTTAGGGAATATTTTTATAAATTAGTTTGGAATACTCTCTATTCTAATGAAAAGGTTATACGGTAACATAATAATATTTAGTTTTCAACAGAAACTCGGTATTACATAAAATGAAATCTAAAAGATGAACTTGAAATTGTCTGTAACACAATCGTAGAATAGTGTTGTGTATTCCACAAGATACACTACATTTAGGTTACGATCAAGCTAATATTAGTGTAGTATATAACATAATATATAAATAAAATTAAAAATAATCTATCTCATAAAAATCATAATGCGTTACTTTCTACCCCTATAAAATGAATTTCACCCTTGAAATTTGTTTGGGATATAAAATTATTAATAAATGAAAGTTTCATTCATGTAAACCCATATTATAAAAATGAAGGCTAAAAATTCTGTATAAAATAATTCTTTGTAAAATAATAGTTTTCTAAAGTAAATTATGATTAGTCCTCTATGTAGGATAACCTAGGTGGAGATTTAGGAATTGAGGTAAATAATAAATGATCATAGATATTGATAAGGATCATTGATCACAAGAGTTGGGTTACCTAGAGAAAGTTAAAAAAACACAAACTAAAGAAGAAATAAAGTGATCAATTTTATTGTCAAAAATGATGATAATATGAAACCATTTTACATCACTATCCATTTTCTTAATGTTGAATAATTTTAATGAGATGATATAATTAGAGGATTTTAGCACAATCTCACTCTTGGTCATGCATCAAACACTTTCGACATCATCTCTTAATCAAATAAATGAAGTTGAATTTTTCATTTCTTAGGTGTTATCATATAATGTGATCCATAAATAGAATGATATGTGATTTAATATATCACTATTAAAACAACAGGGATAACACAATTTATCAAATATGAAAAAGTCATACTGTATTGAGAGAATGATTAATTCTAAAAAAAATAATCCAAATATTAACTTAAAGATTCTTTAAATATATAACCTTATAATCACTCTGAAAACAAAAATCCAAAACATTATAATTAGATGATCTAAATCAACATAACATTTAACCCTCATATATCATAAGGTATATCATGTTGGTCACATTACAGACATGTGGATTCCTTCATCATGTATACTCCCTACTATAAATGCGTTATTGAAAACATGCATGTTTAAAAATTATTATATCCAAAAAGTGGTAAACTTTTTTCTTGATAGCATAAACTGCTTTTCAACATTCCATAATCACATCTAAGGAAATAATTTTTGTCTGATTTACTTACTCAAATCCAACATATCATTTTGTAAATATCACTATCACATTATTATTATGCTCTTATTAAGGGTTATCCATATTTTAATCAGGTGTTTTCAAAAAACATAAACTTATTACCCAAATCAATGTTCATGTGTTCGAGTAATTTTCAGAATATTCTATTGAATCCCTATGGGAAAACTATAGTGAAACAATACAAATATGTCCCATTATTCCATAATACCATAAATATACTTCCACTATATTATTGATTATTTCTAATAAATAAACACTAAATCATTCAACAAATTCAATGTTAAACTCCATAACTCCAAAAGTGATCACATGTCACATTATTTTGTCATTCATTTTAAGATATTGCTGATGTTGATCACCATTATTAAACCTTGTATCTGATCATTGGTTAGCATAATACACATTTTCATTTAACTTGAAACACTGACATCTAGAAGGTTAATTCTAGAATGAATTTAGTTTATTTACATTATTATAGTAATAAAATTCCTAATTTCTTTCATTCCCATAATTAAAACATTTATCAATCCCCTTTAAGTCAATTTCAACCATCCGCCCTTCCACATTTTTCATATAAAGAAAAACTAATCTTTATTTATCTTTAGATTTTAGTGTTTCATTTGAACTATGTACTTAATTTATTATCATAACCATGAGATAGATGGGTAACCTCAATCTACCATTTTATAAGAAGAATATGAGGAGGAACATACTGAAAAATAAATTCATTAACTTTCCCAAATCATTTTAGTAAATTTTATCTTATTGCCTCATATTCTTGATAATGGTACGCCATATATTCACTCTAGTTTCCAAGAAATATGATCCCAATTTAACTTTTTCACATTCTAAACAAGAGATAATGGAATTTTTTTTTTCAATGGTAGAGATCCATTTTGTAGCAACTAGGGTATTGGTGACTCCACTAAAAAAAGGTGTAAGTTTCCTTAAAAGTAATTCAAGAGAATGTTGTTCCCTCCTTTGGTAATTTGGAAGCATTATAGGATTCATGAAAACAAGATTTTGTATTCAACATCCTTTAATATTCAGTTTCTCATGAGGAAAATTATTTCATTACCCTCAAATTCCATCACTAACTTATTTATTTTGTGTTCCATCCATTGTCTAAAACACGAAATGAATAGTGTGAGTGGTAAAAATCATAATAATAATACAATATAATGAAGGGAAAGTAGTTTTAATCTCAAAAAACATAGATTTTGTCCTAGGATAAACTTTTTCATTTACAAAATTCAAGGATTTTAACCCTTTCCCCTGCATTATCCTTAGGTACATCCCTATAAATATCATTATATGTTTATCAAGGTATCTCTCTAATTTTTTCTCATCCATGTTTCTAAAGGTTAGACAAACCTTATGTATAATACCAACTCTCACGAACAAATCTTGATGTACATAGACATTACATTAATTTTCAGGTATACTTAATACATTACACAAGAAGATGCCCAATGACTGTATTAAATTAGGGAAATAGGAAACCTGGAGCACAAACATATATTCTAGTGAAATATCATCACTATTTATGTTACCATTTTTATGCTCCTACCTAAAAGATTTATTTCTAACCCGGGGAATAGAAAAAATAATAAATGTTGAGCTTAGATGTTCTCTAAGAGTAAACTAGGGTGATATATAGGAATAAACATAATCATAAATGGTATTAAAATTTTATCATAACATTGATGGTCATTCTGTGCATACTAATATTAAACTATAATCTTAAAAAAGGAACATAATTCGTAATATTCTAAAATTTACATAAGGGATGAAATTGGGGCATACACATCAACATGTAACTTTGTGAACATGTATAAATAGTGACTGGTTCACTCATTAAGGATTGTAAATCAGGCCCCTACATAAACATATGGACATAAAAACCAGTTATTGTCATAAAATTATCGACATGAAATCATGGTCCACACATATAATTGGGGACATGAAATCAGGTTCAAAGATAACATATATAACTAATGGGTTATCCATCCTTTCCCAATTTATTTTAGGGTGATATAAATTCCACCCTTATCATATTGAAAACATTCGTATGTGTACCAAAATTACATAAATCATTCATCATATCATAATCCAAAAAATTAATGGGATTTCTTAAACATCGTCCCATTATAAAATAATCTATAGAAAAGGAATGGATTTCATAAAGATATTTCTATTATAAACATTATAAACCATATTAATAATATGGATAATATACATGAAACATATCTTTATTATATAATGTTACCTAAGATGGAATATATTATTTAAAAAACACATGAAATTAATTCTTTAGGAAAACACCCTTTCTTATTCAAAACCCTTTTTTTAAAATGACTGAAAAATTTAATAGATAATGATTTATTTGAAGATAAACATGAATAAAATTTATGTAAGACTTAAGTAAATAAGTAATTATTAATATATAAAAATCTATCCATTCTATATAATTTAAAAAACGTTCTTCTCGTACTTATACTGGAAAATTCCAAAAAGTTCCCCGTCTAGAAAGTTGAAGAATAATTTTTTCAAACACTGTAATAAAAAGGAAAAAATGTGTAAAAACAACATTAAACATCCATATTATTATATTAGAACATTTTAGTAAAGAATATTTTTTATAAAACAATGAAAATGGATAATAAATAAAATGGATTAAATACATATGTATAAATAATCTCGGATAATAAGGAGATTGCAGAATTATCCATTACCATAGGTATGATATCATTTATATGTATCTGGACCTCTAGTATAATGATTTAAATAATTTAATTTAATTATTATAGTATCATAGTCATTATAATGATATAATATATGACCATATTATTATCTTTTTGATAATAACATTTCATTACTACTCGTTATTCGGGTATTAAGAACTTCATTTTCTTGTGCGTACATTTTGATAAAATCTCTTATTATGATTCAATGGATATAGTTATATAATTAAAAAATGATATTAACCTAATATTTACTATATTTATTAATTATTAAAATGTATATAATCATACTTTAATTGATATAATGTTGATTTAATTGCATCACATCGTCGTGACGGTAGGATGTATATACACACAAGTGGTAATGTCATTCCAATAATTGCGAAATGGTATGGAAGTGGATGGTATATATTTTATCAAAAAATCCATATCAACTTATAATAATAAACTATAGTCATTATTTATATCATTATACCAATCTAAGTAAGGTGGTTGTGAAAAATAGGTTACACCACAACATAGAGATGACAAGCCGTATGTACAAACTTGTACAGATTTCATTTTTTGTTGGATTGATAGAGGGATGAATATGGTTTTTACATAACCATAATAACATCTCATCATATTGTTAACATTTTATTTGTTACATTATAATGTAAACAACAAAATAAGAGGAATAAGAAGAATACATGATTTTTAATGTAAGAAAGTTACAACTTCTTCGACGATCACCATCCAGATATCCTTTTAGGGACCCTATAGTTAGTCTTTTGAGAAGAAAAAACCTGTAGAAAATTCATAGGGATGTTTATAATGGAAATATGACGATATTATTGATCTTCAAGGCATGAGGGATATGAATAAGTGAGGGAGGAGGTTCTCTTCTTAATTTACGTAAGGGGAACATTTATAATTTCTCAAAAGAACAATTTAAAATAAATTTATATTACATAAAAATACCACAAAAAGGCCATGGATTATAATATTTTATGATATGAGGTTTTAATATTGTCCGAAAATAAAATTTATAAATGTTTTGGTTATATTTTAATCCATATCATTTCGAATAAACCTTAGTGAATCTATTCAAATTTTAATTGTCACCATAACTATTTAAATATTCAATGGTTTTAATTATTTAATTAAAAGTTTCAATTGTCCTTAAATGGAAACATTATAATATTTTAGACCACAAAAAATAAATTTCTTATTTTTAACGATTTTAATGAGTTGTAAATATCATAATGATATATTATTTTTTAAAAATATCATTATTGTCAATTTTGGCACTATTTATTATATTTAATTTTAATAAAATCCATAAAGAAAAATAACATGAAACAAAATTATTTAATACCCTTGTAACATGTCATAGTAACAAATAAATTTTTTTATCACTTTAATTAATTTAAATTGAATTTATTTTAATATTATTAATATCATTTATTTGATATTTCTATTAATAAAATAATAACACCATCACTAATTTTTCCGCATTAAAGGTAGTTATGTTCCCCCAAAAAATTATAAATAAATTACCATGATATGGATAATTATTTTATATTTCCATTTAATAATTATGTTAGAAGATATCTCATTCTTATCCTGATATTAAAATTATTAATTTAATAAGAAATGTGAGTGTGACATTTGTTCATTGACCTTGGTTTTATTAATATCTATGTCATTTTCATAGACAACATCTCATTAAATGACTCAATATAAAAGCTTAAGCATTATTGGTTGAATTATAATCATGAAATAAATATTTTCATTTTTCATATTTATTTAATTATATTTTTAACCAAAATTACCTAATATACCATGGTATAAAAGATATTCCAAGGTTACTATTCTTGTCGACCAAAAAAAAAGGGACCTACATAGTAAATATAAACCCTCTGAATCAAAATTTTACATCCTTATTTTTAAATTTAAAAGGTATATGTTTTTATAATTAATTAGTAATTAATCTCATTGTTGAAATAAGAAAATAGGTTTTAAAAATTATTATACTGCGTATGATTTAAATTTTTGTACATTTAAATTCAATGTAAAATTAATTTCAATGTCCTAAATTATATAAAATGATGAAAATATAATATATTTATTATTTCAAACTGTCCAATAATATAATTTGTTGATATAAATTATTTTGAATAATAGATTATTTTTTAATTAATATTTGTTATATTTTTACAACTCATCAGTACTTGAATGCTATGAAAAAATTATCAAAAAAACATAAAAAGTAATATTTTACATCCAATTTCAAAAAATAAGTTTATTTTATTTAATAGAATATATATAATTGTCAAAAACTATATTCATAATGGGTGCCCCATCAAAAGGAAGTTAAATTTTATTTATTTTAAAATACTTCATTAATTTAGAAAATTGAATTTATTATTATATCACTTCAATAAAACATACACGATGAATTTGAAATATTATATTTTATAATTTAAATATATTTTTTATTAATACAATCCAAAGAGATTGATTATAATATTTAAAAAACTAAATTCTTTTTATTTAAATATTGTTCAAGAAAAAACATTCCTTTTAAGTTAAAATGGTTTTATTTTCAATTATAATTAATTTCGCAAAAAGAATTATTGATATATAAATGTCTAAAGAATATTTTCATAAAACCATTTTTATTATTCACCATTATAATGACTCAGTTATAATGTATCATAATAATATTTTTTCGTTCACTTATCACGGTCTTGTGGGAAATAATATTTATACAATGGACATGAATTTTTTTGTAACCCAAGAAAAAAATAGTGTTGTGTATACCATAAGATTAGACGGTGTTATGTGCAGTGCAAGCTAATATTTGTGTAGAATAAAAAAATACATTAATGAAATTAAAATTAATATATATCATAAAAATCATAGGGTTTTACAGTTCACATAAACAGAGAAAGAGAATTATCCAAGGTGAGTTTTCTGGATAAATATTTGTCGCATTCATAAACGGGCTATACGCCTAAAGTTCCTATTACAAAACCCAAAATTTCTCAAATAAGCTAATAATTAATTAAAAATTCTATAATCGCACCTAATTCTATTTAAAAATCTTTCATAAAACAATCCCATTGAAAAAATCACCATAGATTTACAAGTTATAATATTTTTCATCAAGATGCCAAACATGCCAATATCTAACCAAGACATTGTAAATCATTTTTCAAAAGATAGAAAAAAGTTTCTATTAAATATAATGTTCTTGTTAACACTTATAATAAAATAAAATAATTATTTATCATGAAACACATTTATTAACAATACCAATCCATGGTTTAAATGTTACAAAAATCATACAAAGGCCAATGGAACATTTTATCAAACACTTGGTGTGGATCATTTAACAAAACAATTTTATATATCATGAAACAAAGAAGAAATCCCCAATTTTCACACCAAAAAATCATTGTAATGGTCACATAATAGTATTTCATTTTAATTGGATGTGTTAAATATATGAAATCAATGATTTATGAATTAAACATGAATGTTCAAGGAAAACATACAACAATATCACGATGCTTCAACAACGCACACCTAAAACCACTCTATGTAGGATTAATAAACACATATCTACCAATAGAAACCCTAATCATAAAAAATAAATGACGTAAATCATTGGAAACAAAAACTATATATCCACATGACCATTAGAGAAGAGAAAATCATGAAGAAATAGAAGAAGAACCAAGGGGGTTAAGGGGCGAAGTTTTTCATGAGTGATATAGCCCCAAACATGAATGAATCCTTAGATCCATACCAAGGGTGTAATAAAGAAGATTGTAGAGAAATGTTGAGGAATCCCTAGGGCTGTAAGAACATGTTGGGGGATGAATAGAGTATATTTGGGTTAAAATTCTCAGGGTGTATTTTGGGAATTTCATGAATCTTTTGATCATGAAAACATGCACGGTATGGAAGCATGTTTTACCAAACCATTCACCCCACACTAGACACCCATGGTCACCATAAATGGTTAGGTTTCATAGTTTCCAAACCGTACACCAATCTTTTGAAATGGTTCTCCTAAGGGAAAGTGTCTTTCTGACGCTTATAGAATGGTATAACTAACTAGTTGTAGGTTGTGTGCCCTCAACCAGAAGTACACCCAAGATAACATGGTTACATAGATTAATACACACATTTTGGCCAAATATTAACAATCCAAGCTTCCACGGTACATTTCTCTTTGAATAATACAGTAGCGTATGTTGTACGCAACATTGAGTTATGACACACACCACAACCAATCTAACAATCCACTATGAATAGTAATACCTAATTTTTGAAATTTTATAAATTTTATCTCTCAAAATGGACTTCATTTTTGGATTCGGTATATCGAATTTATCCTAGGGTGAAATTTTGGAACTTTTCGGATAACTTTTATATTTTGATGAATAGTGAAAATTACTAAATTTTAATTAAAAACAACTTTTTTAATCAAAATAATTAATAGTGATAAATTATGAATTTGAGTGGTTTTAAAGTATATTAAGAATATATTATTACCTTTTAAAAAAAATTTGGTCATTGGACATAATTTCACAATTAAACCGGACATAAACAAGTGTCAATCATTTGATAGTTATTATATCTTAAAAACACGCTTTTTGTTTTGACAATGGGAATTAATTTTAAATTAATTTCTCCCACTTCTATGTTTTGAATTAGGAAAAATTAATTTCATATTTGTAATCAGGATGTCGAAATTGTGTAAATGGGAAACTTTTATTTTTAGACATTTTAAATAATTATTTCGGTAAATATTATATTTACCATGGTTAATGGGTAAATCCGGTAAATAAGGGTAAACAAATAATATTATAATAAAAATAAATTACCCTAAAACGTGTCCTAACCTTATTGGTGGATACGTATCTGACCATTGACATATTTGGGTCGATTTTAGGACCCCATGGAGCCACTTGTAGGTGATAGGGACACTTTATATTAATTAAGTTATTGTAAATACCAAAATGACATAAGCTTATATCTTTTAGAAAAACAATTTTTACATAGGATTATATATGTTATATTTTCGATTATAAATATTCAATAGAAATATAAAACGACTTCCTACATAATTTTATTTTATTTATAATTTTTAGACATTGAAAAAGTAAAAATATATATGACACAATAATGATGCAGTATTTTCCTTATTAATGAAAGAATCTAAAAATAGGTATAATAAATGTTAAAATAAAAATAATTTGAAAGTTTTGACGATATACACAAATTTTATTGTTTAATAAGACACGTTTAGATTTCATAAATGAATTTTTTTTCGAATTAATAATGTTGTTAAGACTTTAAAAAAATCAATTATTGAGTAGTGTCAAAATTGACAAAAATGAGTTTTTAAAACAAATATTATATTATTAATTTATATTCTATCCCTAAAAATCTATGGTTCGGCCATATGACTTATATCATTATTGGTGCATCATTAATGGATCACTTGGGGGTCTCTTGGAGGTATATATTATGTTTATTAACAATAGAATATAAAAATACAAAGTGACATGGAATCTGTCAAACTAATTAACTAAGAGTTAAAAATAAAAGATAAGGTTAATATAATGACCCAAACTTATCTAAAATATATTGGTTGAAAGGATTTCGACCCATACCCCCCTTAGACTTTTAATAATCCACTTTGAATCCATTAGAAACTGAATATGATTTTATTATGAAATATTTATTTACGTTTTACCTAAAGAGCCCATCACCCCTCTTATAAAAGGGCACCCCCCCTACTCATTAATTCAGACCTTAAAATCCATTTGGCTCAGCCAACACCCGACCTACCATCTCCACGTTGTGGTGTAATTGTTATTCAATATATTAGTATTTATATGTGTATAATGATGATGTATACTTCATGTAAATAATAAATATTACATGATAATGATTCTGTCTAGATGATATACCGTCAGATTATATATTAATTTAATATCAAAAGAATGATATTGTCGCTCGTGCGTACGTACGGATTACCATCTCCAATAATGTGATGAGATTCATTCCCCTTCATATCAATTCAAGACTAAATTTTATTGGATGATTAAGAATAATATTTAAGGGCTTAATATCATTCTGGATATGAATAAGATACAACCTATCCTTAACAAATGTGGCTTCTGTAACAAAACATATAAAATAAAATGAGTAAGTTAACACCCCAAACAATTATATTACTAAGTTATTATCAACAAAGCAATTTTAAAAGATTATATATGATATAATATTAATGTATATGATTCTTTTATAATTTAATAACAATTAATTCACCATTATACAGGAGGTTAACCTACCCTTGACCAAGGAAAGTACAAGGTAAGGGTTTATTTCACAATCTCTTCATTATCCGAGGTTTTTTATACGTAATTATCTACTGGGCCCTCTTTACCATCCACATCCATGTTTCCTAAAAATGTATTTCAAAACAGTCTTATTATTTTAATGAATATGGTTTAATGTCATTTATACCCTTGATTGAATTTTTATAAGAATTTTATAATGGAATATTTTTGTTGTTTTCCAAACAAGGTCTTTTTTAACCTTTTCAATATAATTAAGGTAAGAATGTCTTTTTTTAACTTATACAGCGGGTGCCGTTCTTCTCCGCATTTTTACACCATTTAATCTGCCCTTATAACCTTATATGAATATTTTCAAAATAATGGTTTTCTGTATAATTATGTGACTTTTAAATGATTTCAAAAAAAGAGATATTTCTCTCAAATAGTTTTGATTTTCATCTATGTCAACATCCTTTGATGGATTTTATGTTTATTTGAAGTTTATTTGAAATGATACAAAACACCCATATTGTATTTAAGGTTTTGTGAGATGATTGACTCTGGATGTGTTATGTTAATACCATTCATGGTTTATGGAGAATGTATTGACATTTCGTATTCTAGTTTTAATATGAATGTTTATGTATTGTTTAAAACTGTTCATATGAGGAATGCATTGGACTTAATATGTAACGGGTGGAGCCTGATATAGCTCGTCGATGCATCGGTAGGTCTCACGAGACAAACTAGTGTCTTGGAACGAGGCCTTGAAAAAATCTTATTTGTAGTCATGGCACGAGGCCTTGGCTACATGGTTATGATATTCTGGCATTATGAATTCCGTCATTATGAAAGTGGTTATTGATATTGAATTAGATTATTCGACTAATAGAATATCCATGTGAATAAGTAAATAAGATTATTTTATTTCATCTTTTCCATATTATGCTTAACTTATAGTTTAAAAGGCTTTTGTTTTAGTTATACATTGCCTTAAATGTTTGATTTTATTTATGAATGTTCCCGATATATTGTTATCCATACTGAGCATCTCAGCTCACCCCTTTCAATGTTTTATTTTTCCCAGGATTTGAAGAATTAATTTATGAATGACCTGCAGGGATAGTATGTGGGGATATGAGTGTGGACTATGGAGACTATGTTGTTGTTGTTTTCATTTTTTTGATTTAATGTAAGACTTATGAATATATCCAGTGTTTCCAAGGCTACTAATCAAACTGATATTTCGAGATTTTATCTTTCTTGTGATCATTCCAATGTTATGTAATAATGAACTGACTCTAGGTAACTGGGGTCGAGGCGTTATAGTTGGTATCAGAGGAAGTTAAGTACAAACATTGAAAGCTAGATTTAGATAAACTATAATTGGAGCACATAGACCTAATATGGACTTTGAGGATTAGTATAGAAGAACTTCCTATAATTTTGGTATTGTAGAGATTTTGTGAATTTTCAGAGCAATACATCCCTGTCTGGATACGAGCAGGTAGAGGCGGCTCTGGGACATATGTACCTAGGGGTAAAACTCGAAAACACCGCTTTGAGCTAGACTCGAATGGGATCTGGTGCACGACAACGGGACTTGCTGAACTCTTGGTTCTGACACTCCCAGGGGATATGCTTAGGATTATTCTCATTTTCTTTACAAACCATTATCAAGGGTTTATGAGTAAATAATTTCTTATAGAAAACATTTTTATGATTATATATTATATCCATAAACTGTTCAATTTATTTCAAGTGTTTACAAGTATAGAATTATGTATTTTGATTCAAAAACTAATCTAGTTTATGCCATTTTTCTTAAATGGATCATAGTGGAAGGAATGGAAACTGTATCAATGCACGCACTTCATGTAGGGATTTCCCTCATGTCCAAGATAATTATAGTGGAGCTAGTGATGAAACTAGAGCTGAACAGCTAATCACCATACTTGGAAATCTCACTCAGGTTATGAATAATAACCTTACCCGTATGGAGCACCCTGATCCGCAACATGGAGGATCAATGTTAGATCGCTTCATGAGGCAAAACCACCAATATTCAATTGGATTACAAATCCCGTAGTAGCTGAGAAATGGATAAATTCATTTGAGGAAATAATCAAGGCCTTGGGAAGTAGTAAAAGGGAAAATGTTGTCATGGTAGTTTATCGCCACATTGCAGAGTCTGATCAATGGTGTTCATTGATAAAAAACACTAAGGAAGATGATTAAGTATCAGATATCGAATGGAGGGAGTTCGAAGAGCTGTTTTTAGAAAACTAATTTCCTCGAGACCATCGAGCAAATATGGAAAGGCAATTTCTGAGTCTGAGGCAGAAAGAGGATGAGAATGTCGCAATGTGTGAGGCTAACTTTACAAGGTTAGCAAGGCATCCTGCTGATTATTTACGTAATCCAATGAGTAATATTGATCATTTATTTGATGGGTTAATACCATTTCTCCACCGAAAATTAGTCTTGTAAACCTTCTCTTCATACGAAGATATTGTCTCATGTGATATCAAGAAGGAAAATGAAGTCTTTATGTCTTATGACCTTAAAGAAAAGCAAGAGAACAAGAGATCTACTTATCAATATGGAAATAGAAATAATGGGAAGAAGGAAAAAGTTGAAAATCCATCCTGTATCAAATGTGGGAAGAAACACCCCGGTACATGCGTAAAAGGAATGGGAGTCTATTACAAGTGCGGTGAAAAAGGTCACCAAGCTCATGATTGCAAAGGAAAGAGTGTGGCTATCAATGTGGAATGCTATAATTGTAGAGAGATGGAACATTATGCAAATGAATGTCCTAGGCGTCAGGGTAACTTGACTCAGAAAAGGCCAAGGGATCAAGGCCAAGCTTATGTTATCACTACTGCTGAGGTAGAAGCTCTGAAAGACGTGGTGGAAGGCAATTTAATGGTTTCCTCAAATTTAGAAAATGCATTATTTGATTCTAGATGATCACATTGTTTCATATCATCCCAGTTTTCTATGAAAATTAGATATTTCCAATTTCATTTAACAAGAGAGTTGTCAGAAAAAACCCCAAAGGGATGTACATTGAAACAATGTTCTGTGAATCAATCCCCATTAGAGCACATAAATTTTATTTATCCTCTAATCTCATTGTCATACCTATGATTGAGTTTGATATAATCCTCGGTATGGATTGGATTTCGGACCATGATGCAAAGATTTATTGTAATAAGAAAGTGTTTATGATTTTTGAGGATGATGATAAGAAACACCTTATCTTTAAAGCAGAATCATCACCACCTAATTCTTATCTAGATCCACCCCCAGTAGCTCAACTAGATTAAATTATCAGGGAGTAAGAGAATGAAATAAATGTGTTTGAGAAAAGGAATGTTTAAATAGAGTATGTACCTATTTTGAATGAATATGTAGATGTGTTTCTGGATGATTTACCTGGACATCCTCAAGAATGAGAAGTTGAGTTTTCCATTAATTTAATTTCTGGATCAAGGCCTATATCGAAGACCCCTTATAGAATGTCCACTATGGAATTAGTTGAACTAAAGAAACAACTAGAGGAATTGAGTGATAATGGATTTATTCTCCCTAGTGCTTCTCTATGGGGATCCCCTTCCCTTTTTTGTTAAGAAGAAAGATGGATCTATGAGGTTGTGCATTGACTACAGGGAGATCAATGATATAAAAATAAATAACAAGTATCCCCTACCTTGCATTGATTATTTATTTGACCAACTTCATGAAGCTCAATAATTTTCAAAGATTAACCTTCAATCTGGATACCATCAGTTATGTGTGACGAAGGAAGACATTCCGAAGCCAGAATTTCGAACCAGCTATGGGCATTACGAGTTTACAGTAATGCCTTTTGGATTGACTAATGCACTATTTGTATTCATGGATCTATTGAATAGTGTTTTCAAGGAATATCTCTATGATTTTGTGGTGGTATTTATTGATGATATCTTGGTATACTCCAAAAGCTACAAAGATCATGAAAATCACTTGCGCATTATACTGAAGACTCTTAGAAGACATGAATTATATGGGAAGTTTAGCAAGTGTGAATTCTGGAATCATGGGAATTATTTTCTTGGCCATATTGTCTCTAAGGATGAAATTTCCATTGATCCTTCTAAGGCCAAGGCAATCCAATAATGGCCAGCACCGACGAGTATAACTGAGGTACGCAGTTTTATTGGTTTGGCAGGTTATTTTTCGACGATTCATCCAGAATTTTGCTCGGTTGGCTAACCAATTAACAAAGCTCACACCTAAAGGGGTTAAATTTTTTTGGACAAAAGAGTGTGATGAATTTTTTGAATAACTGAATAGAAGATTAGTCAATGCTCCTATATTCACTCTACCATCGGGGAATGATGGGTTCATTATTTATAGTGATGCATCGAAGAAAGGACTTGGTTGTGTCCTTATGCATAATGATAGGGTTATTTCCTATGCATTATGGAAGCTAAAAATTCATGAGCAAAACAATCCTACTCATGATCTCGAGTTAGCTGTTGTAATCTTTTCCTTGATGATATGGAGACATTATCTCTATGGTGAAAAATGTGAGATATATACCGATCACAAGAGTTTGAATTATCTTTTCTCACAAAAATAACGCAACATGAGGCAAAGGCGATGGCTTGAACTACTCAAGGATTATGATTTCATGATACACTACCACCCGGGGAAGGAAAATATGGTTTAAGATGCTTTGAGTAGAAAATATCATGGAGTTTTGAACATGATGAGAGTGGAAAGGGATCCTATATTCATGGATCTAGTAAAGATGGATATTGGAATCACCATGGAAGGTGAAACATAAAAACCTTTTCAAATGGTTGCCAAACTATCTTTACTATAAAGGATAAAGAGTTCTCAGGCCGATGATGAAGAGTTTAAAAAGAAGATTAAAGCTGTGAATGATGGGAGATTGAGTGACATTGTGTATGAAGATGGAATTTTTAAATTTGGGAGGAGACTTTGTGTTCCCGATATACCTGATTTGAAAAGAGAATTGTTATATGATACATATAGTTCCAATTTCTCTATACACCCTGGGAGAACCAAAATGTATAAATATTTGAAGGAACATTTTTTGTGGGACAACATGAAGTGGGAGATTTCTGATTTTGTGTCAAGATGTATGGTTTGTCAACAAGTGAAAGTTTGAAGGCAACAACCTAGTGGATTATTGAAACCTCTTCGCATACCTGAGTGGAAATGGGATAAAATCATGATGAAATTTTTCATGGGACTACAAAAGACTCCTAGAAGGAACGAAGAAATATGGGTCATTATTGATCGTCTTACCAAGTCAGCATATTTCCTTTCTATAAGGGAGGATTTACCACTTGAACGTCTAGTAAGACTATATATTAATGATGATGTGAGACTTCATGGAGTACCCCTTTCTATTTTCTCAGATCGTGATCCCCGTTTTACATAATGATTCTGGAAAAGTCTTCAGAAGGCCTTGGATACTGAACTTTGTTTTAGCACTGCTTACCACCCTCAAACAGATGGACATTCAAAATGAACTATTTAAACCTTAGAAGACATGTTGAGATCATGATCACTTGACTTTCAGGGTATGTGGGATCAATATTTACTTATGGTAGAATTTTCGTATAATAATAGCTTTCATTCAAGTATTCAAATAGCACGATATAAAGCGGTATACGGAAAGAGATGTCGTACACCAACCTGTCGTGATGAAGTTGTTGA
The DNA here is from genome assembly GCA_963277665.1 of Viscum album. Lineage (NCBI taxonomy): Eukaryota > Viridiplantae > Streptophyta > Magnoliopsida > Santalales > Viscaceae > Viscum > Viscum album. Next base: position 1,187,635,709 of record OY728123.1, on the reverse strand, counting down.
AAGAAAACTTGTAGGCCCATAACTGGTGGAGGAAACGATGGAAAAGAAGAAGTTAATCTAAAACCACATCAAATCAGATCAAAGTAGGCAGATGATCTATGCTGACAACCAATGGAAGGATTTGGAATTTCATGTAGGAGATCATGTTTTCTTGAAGGTATCTCCATGGAAGGGAGTTATACGTTTTATTTAGAAGGCTAAATTGAGTCCCATGTACATCGGACCCTTTGAAATTCTAGAACGAGGCTGTAGCTTACCGTTTGGCAATGCCGCCAAGTCTCTCCAAAGTTCACGATGTGTTCCACGTATAACTGTTGAGAAAATACATGCCTGACCCAACGCATGTACTCACCTATGAGGAATTAGAACTAGAAATCGATTTGTCTTATTACGAAGAGCTCGTCGGAATTGTTGATACAAGAGAACAAGTGCTGAGGAATCGGACGACTCGTCTGGTAAAAGTTCTATGGAGAAACCATAATATGGAAGAGACAATGTGGGAACCCAAGGAACTTATGATGAATAAGCACACGAGTCTTTTTATGAAGTAATATTATAAGACATTTTGAGGACAAAATTATTTGAAGGAGGGGAGAATGTAACACCCCAAGCCTCAACGGTACGCTTCTCTTTGAGTAATACAGTAGCGTGGGTTGTACACAACTTCGAGTTCTAACACCCACCACAACCAATCGAATTAACCGTTATGAATAGTAATACCTACTTTTTGAAATTTTATAAATTTTATATCTAAAAATGGACTTCTTTTTTCAATTTAGAATATCTAATTTAGCCAAGGATGAAGTTTTGGTGCTTTTCGGATAAATTTTATATTTTGATGAATGGTGAAAAATAATAATTTTTAATTATAAACAAATTTTTTAATCAAAATAATTAATAGTGATAAATTATGAATTTGAGTGGTTTTAAAATATATTTAGAATATATTTTTACAATTTAATACAATTTTGGTCATTGGAAAAAATTTCACAATTAAACCGGACATAAACAAGTGTCAATCTTTTCATAGTTAATAAATCTTAAAAACACGTTTTTTGTTTTGACAGTGGGAATAAATTTTAAAATAATTACTGCAATACTGTGTTTTTAATTTGGAAAAATTAATTACATATTCCGAATTAGGATGTCCAAATTGTGTTAATAGGTAACTTTTATTTTTAGACATTTTAAATAATTACTTCGGTAAATATTTTATTTACCATGGTTAAAGGGTAAATCTGTTAATAAGGGTAAACAATTAATATTACAATAATAATAAATTACCCTAAAACGTCTCCTTACCTTATTGGTGGATACATGTCTGACCATTTTCATCATTGGGTCGATTTGATGACCCCATGGAGCCACTTGTAGGTGATAGGGACACTTTATATTAATTAAATTAAAGTAAATACAAAAATGACATAAGCTTATATCTTTTAGAAAAACAATTTCTACATAGGGATATATATGTTATATTTTCGATTATAAATATCCATTAGAAATATAAAACTATTTACTACATAATGGTATTTTATTTATAATTTTTAGACATTTAAAAAGTAAAAATATATATGACACAATAATGATGTAGTATTTTCCTTATTAATGAATGAATCAAATAATAGGTATTATAAATGTCAAAATAAATATAATTTGAAAGTTTTGATGACATAAACGAATTTTATTGAATAATATTACATGTTTAGATTTCTTAAATGATTTTTGTTTTAATTAATAAAGTTTTACGACTTTAAAAAAATCAATTATTGAGTAGTGTCAAAATTGATATAAATGAGTTTTTAAACCAAATTTTATATTATTAATTTATATTCTATTCCTAAAAATCTAAGGTATAGCCATAGGACTTATATAATTATTGGTTTATCATTAATGGACCACTTGGGGGATTCTTGGAGGTATATAGTAAGTTTATGAACTATATAATATGAAAATTCAATGTGATATGGTAGGCGTCAAACTAATTACCTAAGAGTATAAACTTAAAGATAAGGTAAATATAATGACCCAAACCAGTCTAAAATCTTTTTGTTGAAAATATTTCGACCCATACCTACCTTATACTTTGAATAATCCACTTTGGATCCATTAGAAACCGAATATGATTTTATTATAAATATTACTTTAAGATCTTCCTATAGAGCCCCTCACCCCTCTTATAAAAGGGAACTCCCCCTTCTCATTAATTCACACCATAAAAGTCATTTTGATCGGCCAACCCATGCCCAAATATCCTCCCAACTTCCCTGATGTCATCCTAGAGGCCTTAGTTTGATCAGATAGCCAACCTATGGAGCCATTTTGATCAAATCAGAAGGAAGAACTCGAAGAAGAGGTAACGTCTTCACCACCCTCTTTAAAGTTCCATTTTTCTCCAACTTATTTTTTCCTTGTTATTTCCATTCTAGAATAATAAATCTAGTATCATCTATATACTGTGATGTTATTATAATTATGGAACAAAAAAATTCATTATTCTGTCCATCCCTTGAATGACATGTCACCATACGTGCATACGTACGACCTACCGTCTCCACGTTGTGGTGAAATTGTTATTCTATATATTATTATTTAGATGGGTATAATAATGATGTATAATTCATGTAAATAATAAATATAACATGATAATGATTATTTATATATGATATACCATCCACTAATATATTATTTTAATATCAAAAGAATGATATTTTCGCTCGTGCGTACGTATGAACTACGTTCTCAACGAACACGATGAGATTCATTACCCATCGTATCCATTCAAGACTAAATTTTATTGGATGATTAAAAATAATATTTAAGGACTTAATATCATTATAGATATGAATAATGTATAAAATATCCCTAACAAACGTGTTTTATGTAACAACACATATAAAATAAAATGAGTATGTTAACACCAGAAACAATGATAATACAAAGATATTATCATCAAAGAAATATTAAAAGATCATATATGATCTCATATTAATGTATATGATTCTTGTATAATTTAATAACAATTATTTCACCATTATACCGGAGGTTAACCAACCCTAGACCAATGAAAAGTAATGGTAAGGGTTTATTTCACAAGCTCTTCATTATCTGAGGTTGTTTATACGTAATTATCTGTTGGGTCCTCTTTATCATCCAAATCCATGTTTCTTAGAAATTTATTTCAAAACATTATTACTATTTTAAAGAATATGTTTTAAAGTCATTTATACCCTTTATTGACTTTTTATAATAAGTTTATAATGGAATCTTTCTTTCGTTTTCCAAACAAGGTCTTTTTTAACCTTTTTGACAGAATTAAGGTAAGAATTTATTTTTTTAACTTATACGGTGGGTGCGGTTCTTCTCCACCATTTTACACCTTTGAATCTTCCCTTACATGATTATAAGAATATTTTCAAAATAGAGGTTTTCTGTAAAATTATGTGACTTTTAAATGATTTAAAAAAAGAGATATTTCTCTCAAATAGTTTTGATTTTCAACTATGTCCACATCCTTTGATGGATTTTAAGTTTATTTGATGTTAATTTATTATGATAAAAAACTTACATATTCTATTGAAGGTTTTTTGATATGATTGATTGCATATGTGTCATTTTTATACCATTCATGGTTTATGGAGAAAGTATTGACATTTCACATTGTAGTTTTAATACAAATTTTTATGTATTGTTTAAACCTGTTCATATGAGGAATGAATTGGACTTAATAAGTGATGGGTGGAGCCCGCTATTACTCCTAGATGCATTGGTATGTCTCATGAGACAAACTAGTTTCTTGGGACGAGGCCTTGACAAAATCCTACTTGTAGTGTTGGCCTGAGGCCTTCACTATGTGGTTATGATAGTCTGTAATTATGCATTCCGTCATTATTAAAGTGGTTCTTGATATTACATGTGATTATTCTAGTAGTAGAATATCTATGTGAATAAGTAAATGGAATTATTTCATTTTATCTTTGCCATATTATGCTGAAGTTAATGTTTAAAGGGATTTTGTTTTAGTTATACATTGCCATAAATTTTTGTGTTCATTTATGAAAGTTTCTGCAATATTATTATCCATACTGAGCTTCTGAGCTCACCCCTTTCAATGTTTTATTTTTCACAGGATGTGAAGAATTGATTTGGGAATGACCTGTACGGATCATATGTGGGTATATGATTGTGGAATATGGAGACTATGTTGTTGTAGTTTTCATTTTTATGATGTAATGTAAGACTTATGAATATATCTAGTGATTAAAAGGCTACTAAACTAACCGATCATTAGAGATTTCATATTTCTTATGATCATGTCAATGTTATGTAATAATGCACCGAATCTAGGTAACTGGGGTCGGGGCGTTACACAAACCCTGCGATGACATCTCTCTAGGTAAAAAACACCCCAAAACTAAAATTTTGAACCAGTCAAACTCGAAACTAGAGATCCAATCCCAATGAAACATGATAAACCAAAATAGAGATCAACATAAATATCAGTCTTACAATTTCCCCTACCATTAATTTTTTTCTTTAACCATAAAGGCAGAAAAATTCTAGTTGATTGATTACTGAGTAAAGATTCCATAACCAGGTGATGAGACCTCTTAAACCATAAACAACTCAACCACTACAAAGGGAAATTCTTCTTTTTTCATGAAACAAGGAAATAATTGAATGTATATCCTTATAAATTGATGGAAACTTGAGAAAAAGATCCACATCCTTGTCTAATTAAGGACTATTGAGACTTCTCCAATAAACCACAATTCTTACCCAAATCAAAAAGTACAAAAAAACAAATGACTTTAATTAAGACACTATATACCAATCCAAAACCCAGGATTAAACCCATTCCCAAAATTGGAGGCTAGAATAAATCCACACCAATTGAAAATAAGTATCACAAAACATATTCTTAATATAATACCCAAAAATGCATTCGGTGGGACTCCCTACCAGTAATAACCCACTAGAATTGAGAAATAAAAATTTCAACATGAACCAAAATAAGAACATTTCCCCATAAGAAAACCAAAATCACTTCCACACCATCCTACCAACAATAGTTACGAATAACACAACAATGTTATTTAGACTGCCCAACTTCGAATGGTGGGTACAAGAATAGAGACAACACACCTCAAATCCCTAAAAGTTTACTAATAGTGTGAAAACCTTCACTCTAATACCTACATCTAGGGTTCTAATATTTGAATAATCTGTTGTTCCACATTCAACACCATAAAGAATTTTTTTAATAAAAATAGATTAAAAAAATAAGAATTTCCAAAATGAAAAACAATCTTCCATTAAAAACATGACTTCATTAAAAGACCTATAAAATTCCATTGAATTGAGAATAAACAAAAAAAACATTGACCCAACTCATATAAAAAAATAACCCTTACAATTGGAAGGAAATGTATAATAATGAGACTTTAGGTGAGTCCTTAAACATCAAATCACTACTATGAATTGGATCCATGACGCTTTCTAGAAAAACCACAAAAAACATCTTTAAATGACCCAATAATAACCAAACATTGTAGATCCTTGTGGCACTTGGACATGATTGATTTTTATGACACATATTAACAGACTAATAACATACTATGACCTCATGCCCAAAAAAGGTTTACAAAAGAATTTGAGGCCTTTTGATTCATTGACAAGTTCCAATAGTTTTTAGTTGCTTTCTCATTTCCATATCAAAACTCCCATCACCACTCATAGGGACTAGGGGAAGGTCGAAAACATTAGGAAATCATTCTAACACATCTTCCAAAAAGATATCTTACTTCACCACTTCAAAAAAAAAATCAGGTCGAGTTCAAACACCTTAAACTATAGATCATGAAAATTACATTCTCAAAACACCTAGCCGTAATGGAATCATATTAAACATTATTCAGTATGTAAGGAAATTATCCATAAAAGTGCATAAATATTCCAACAGAGATCCAATAAATTTCTAAAAAAACACATCTCCATTCCCTTTCCAACTCTATTCATTAAAGAGAATAACTGAAGAATAAAGGAATCCATGATGACCTCAAAAATAAGATCTTCTCAAGGAATGTTATATAACACCGACTTTTTCAATTTCCAAGGTGAATTGTGAACTACAAATGTGGAATACTTCACCTTCAATGAATCAAGAAACCAAAGTGAATCAAAGATCCCTTCCATTTACACACACAATCTTCCACTTTAAGTCAATCCCCATGACCATAAAAAAGATTGGGATTTAACTTACGAAACTCACAAAATAGATCCACTAATTGTTTAGTTTGAAGGCCTCCAAATGGGGCACCAATTATAGAAAACTCGTTAGATTAAATCAAATATCTATGGGGGAAAATATTGCAAAACATGGAAACTCATATCCTTATTAATCCCAACTCATCAAAAAGTTCCTGAAACACAAATCACCACATAAAAATAACATTACAATCATAAAAAAGAATCATTACATATCAATTTTTTTTTAAAATGTCACAAATATAGTCTTAAAATTATTTTTGTGAAAAAAAACATTCTGGGTTTCACATTCACTAATGGTATTTCATGGTCCCTTACATAGGTAAATTCCAGGACACCCCAAGAATCCAACATTCCATGCCAATATAAGCACCTTCCCCCTGAATTCCACATATATTCATGCATGTGTTCACTATGGAAATAACAATTTTCAAAATGAAAATTTTTATTTCATAATTCATAAAACCATTAAAAATCCCACAAACCATCATGTCAAACCTTTTTTCAGTGTAAACATATCAATACATATACTAATTTATTTAAGGTAAATAACATGCATTCCTTTTACCCCCCCCCCACCTCAAAATTCATTTAATAGAAATCATTTCAATCAACTCACAGTTCCCATTTCCTGAATATCATTTGATTGAAACCCACTACTTTTCATTGGAAACAATTTACAAAACAAACATAAATTTTTTAAACAACTGTTATACATAAACCCAATGTTTTTATTTTTCAAATACATCCTTGTTAAATTATTTCCATATTATCCAAAGGGGACGTTTTTTATAAATTTATTTTTTAAAGTAATCCACAGGGCTGATTCAGAACAACATTTTTTCGATTTTACAAAGCCCATAAATTTACACTAAAAAGTTCCTTTCACAATTCCAACATAAGGTTTTTCCGAAAAAATAGGATAAAATAACACTCTATGTAACTCAAAAGGTAACTTGTGTTGATGGGTTACTTAGAAAGATTTTCAGTGGCCATATTTTAAGAAAAACATCATGGAAGTGGGCCTTCTAGGAAAACTCCCCTAGCTATAAATGGATTTACAATACTTATGAGCTCATAGATAACTCTATCTGAAGTCCCATTGTATATCTGAAACACCAAATAATCTACAAGAACTAAAAGGGAACCAATAGAACCAGTCTCCCCATGGAAACCCGTGGATGAAAATCAGAAAGGTTTAATAAAGTCTTTCATGTTCTTACATCTCTAGTCCTGAAAATCCAAATTTCCAATCTAACATGACATCTTGAAATTATAAAGGGTGATTTAAAATGTATGACCCTATAAAGATACAACCTACTCTGATGCTATTTTTTAACAAACTAACACGGGTCGACCCCTAACCGGTCACCCACGCCGATCCCCGAAATGGCTTGAAGGGTGTTAGCAGTCCCCACAGACTGGAAATGAGTGTCAGTAATCAATAAGGAAATAATTTAATGAATTTACATAAATAATTTAAATAAATGATATTGAAGAAAGTTAAATATAATATACAACATATATAAATAATAATATTTTCAATATATGATAAGAACGTCCAAAAAATATAATAAGACCTAAATTTAAACATGAATAACCAATATCTCGATGTGACAAATACGGTAAAACTATGATACCAATAACAATTATCAGTGATGTTGTCTAAGATAGAGCTGAAACCTAGAACATAGGATAAAAAAGATAAAACTATATGTGTGAGTATTAAAACTCAGTAGGCATCGAGAACAAATATATTACAAATTAACTTCTTTTAAAATAAAAGAAACATCAACCTCACATTTGAAAAAATATATATGAAATAATGTTTTTATAATAATTTTTTACATTAAAATATAACACATTCCGTTTCCATTTATCATTCTAAAACAAGGTTCATTTCTATTTTAGATACATTATCATTTTCAAGGGGAAATTGAATCTTTCATTCTGAAACTGTAAAAAAGAGCATAAAACATTTTTACATTGAAAACATTTTTCATAATACTAGGGAATACAAATTATTAATTTCTATGAAATACACCACACATGAAAGAATTATAATGGTCAAATAATAAGATAAATGGATATAAACACACAAGGGAAAGCAAGTATCTCAATCATCAATCATATGTAACTAAGTTCTAATAAATATTGGAGATCCTAGGATGTCATGAATAATACAGAACATACTAATAAATGAGACCCATTATAAGACCCCAAAAATAATCATTACTTAATCTTTAGTAACATAAAGAATACAAATTGAGAATCTTTTCAGGTTTAGAGTTTTAGATAATTAGATCATAAAACATGAATTACATTCCACACTTAAACAAAGTGGTTACATAAAACATAGTACTCATTTTTCCCATCAATGGAAACATATTTAAAATAAAACATGGATTATTTCTTGACACTCCCTTGACACTATCATCACATCATTTACCATTCCCTTGACCTATGAAAAACATTTCAAAAACATGGGATGAACATAAAAATATCAGTAAGTGATATAAAAGTACGAAAAGAAAACATTAGTCCATTTATGAAATCATACATTACTCATAAAACATAATCATTTTAACATACCTCATAAAATCATGAATAAATCATAGAAATCATAAGACATAAAGGTAAATAAATGAATTCATAACATTCTTACGCAGGGAGTAACCCTCATGGTTACGTTTGGAATATCCATCACAGTATATTCCCTAAATCTCTTCAGAGAAACCTTATCGTTTAACTCCTTCGCGTTACCCAATGCATTGTAGTGCTATATCGGGCTCACCCACCCTTAGTTTATCATGGAACAACCCATATTCATAACAATTCCCAAGAAACATAACATAAATGATTCAAATAAAACATACATAAAGTAAACATAACATTTCCACATTTTAATCACAACATATCAATACAACACATTGATATAGTAAAAACATTATGAAAACCATTTTCAATACCAAAATAAATGAAAAGTAAAACATGGTATTTATTTTTCATTTTAAAGAAAAGTTATGGCTTGTAGAGGATTCTGAAAATCAAATAATTGTCATAGCGGTGTAGAAGACGTTGTCGCCGCATATGCACGAAAAAAACATTCCCTTTTTTCGTTTAGTAAAACGCTTCGTATAAAAAGATTCCTTTTGAATAAACGTAATATTCAAAGGGGTTTATAAACCATATAAAATAAAGTTGTGTATAAAACAAAATATTCCTTAATGAAAGGAGATTGAGATGAAGTCCCATACCTTGGGTCCAACTTGACTCGATCATTCTTTAACCTCCACATATGGTATTAACGAATCAAAACACATTGAGAGGGCGGTAGTCCGCACTTCCAGAAATTCTGGGAACTCCCTTTAGTTTGAACCAAAAGGGTTTCATGAAGAGATACATGCCTAAGGTAAGGCTTCTAGGATGAGGAGAGGGATGTGTAGAGACAAAATGAGCAGAGCTTGGATGAGCCAAAGGCTTGATTGGTGTGGGTAAGGTGGTAGAGATGGGGGCCTTTTATAAGAGGACAGGAGGGGCACTCTTGGAAAGGTACAAAATGTTACATTATTTTCAAATGAGTTTCGGATTTTAAAGGTCCAACATTGATTTATATTGAGGATAAGGTGTTAAGGGTTCGAAATCCACCCATCCAACAGCTTTTAGACATGTGCAGGTCTTAGATTTTACATTATATTTTCATTTTATTTAAATCGTTAAATAATGAGATAATCGCTGCATCAGCATGGTCTCATATATAATTTAATTTATTTAATGTATAAAAATTATAAAAAAATAATATGATGTATGAAATATTTTCAGCTTTCCAATTACTATTTATAGTCCGAGATATCATTTATGTACACAAAATTAAAAATGTTTTACTCAGGTGATACATTCTTTGTAATATTTACTTTCTTTAAAAAAATAAAAAGATAAGAAGACATTATCACAAAAAAGTGATTCCATGGGGTCCCCAAGTTTGGAACAAGGAATCCCAAGGTCGGCCATGACACAACCAGTCATTATAGGACACATTTTGGTGTCATTTATATTTATTATGAAATTATTTTATTATCCTTAACTACCAGACTACTAATTAACGATAATTACCGTCGTTACTACTCACAAAGTCCAAAAACAAAAGAGTCTTAATTACATAATATGGACCTTCTGATTCCAAAAATGGAATCAATTTTACCAAATTCTAAACACATAAATTGAAATAATTAATTTTAATGCAATTCTCGTTGTCAAAACAATTAGCGGGATTTTTTGAAACAATATCTATGAAAAGTCTGGCATTAGTTTATGCCAAATTCCAAAGTAAAATTAATTATAATGACCACTATTGGATTAGATGGTAAAAATATATTCTATTTACACTTTAAACCCAATTAAAAATATAATATAAACATATAATTAAATTATATGAAAAAGGAGTTTTGTTGTAAAAAGCAGTATTTTTCACTATTCAATAAAAAATGAACATCGTCAAAAAAATACCAAAAAATTATCCAACGTACATTTCAATGTAACAATCATAAAGAATAAGTTTATTTTGAAAAATAAGGATTATATAATTGTCAAAAGATTGAATTAAAATTGGTTCTCCATCAAAAGGTGGTAAAACAATCTTTTAAAAATATTAGAGAGTTCTATGCTTAAGATTGGATTTATTCCTATTTTAAGCCTCTAAAACACTATCTAATTCATAAATAGACATAGATAAGAATATCTATTATTCATTACATAATTGGGATGTTACATCCTTCCCCCTTTTAGAAAATTGCGTCCCCGCAATTTATTTACTTATCGAATAAGTGGGGGTATTTATCCCTCATTGAATTTTCAGATTTCCATGTTGCCTCTTCACTCATGGGGTTCTTCCACAACACCTTTACTTGATTAATCACCTTATTCCACAAAACTTTCTCCCTGTGGTCAAGAATCTGGACCGGTTGTTCCTCATAAGATAGATTCTCTTCCAGCTGAACCACCTCTGGACTCAAAACAACAGATGGATCTGGCATGTACTTCCTTAACATTGAAACATGAAAAACATTGTGTACCTGAGATAAACTCAGAGGTAAAGCCACTCAGTATGCAACAGATCCAACTCTCTCCACAATTTCATATGGTCCAATGAACCTTGGAATCAACTTTCCTTTCTTAACATATCACATCACACTTCTCCATGGTGATACTTTGAGAAAAACATGATCACCTACCTCAAAAGAGAAATCCTCCCTCATGTTGTTTGGATAATTCTTCTTCCTACTCTGAGCTGTTCTCATGAGTTTCTGTATCAGCTGAACTTTTTCTGCCAACTCTTCTACCAATCCCGGTCCCATCAACTTCCTTTCACCCACTTCATCCCGGAAAGTTGGAGTTCGACACCGCTTCCCATATAATGACTCAAATGGTACCATCTATATACTAGAATGAAAAATTTTATTATAAGAAAACTCAACCAAAGAAAGATTTTTATCCCAACATCCCTGATAATCCATCGAACAAGCACGTATCTTATCTTCCAAAGTCTGAATTTTTTTTTCTAACTGCCCATCTGATTGAGGATGAAAAGATGTACTAAAATTTAATTCAGTACCCAACGACTTCTGAATCCCTTTCCGAACGATAGAAGTGAACCTGGGATAACAGTCATATACAATAGAGAGAGGAACTCCACGTAACCTGACTATCTATTTAATATAAAAACGAGAAAGTTGATCTAGGGAAAAATTATCTCGTATAGCAATGAAATAAACAGATTTAGACAACCAATCAACAATAACCCATATTGCATTATTACCTCGAGGTGTCTTCAGCACTCCCACAATGAGGTCAATGGGTATATTCTCACATTTCCACTATGGTACTGGTAATGTCTGAAGCATCCGTTCCTGTAACTGCCGCTCTTCTTTAACCTGTTGACATGTCAAACACTTCATAGTATAATTAGAAATATCCCTTTTCATTTCATCCCACCAGTAATACTCTCGAAGATCTCTATACATCTTATTACTTCCTGGATGAACTAAGAACGGAGAACTATGAGCTTCACATACCAACTCTCTCTTCAACTGTGAATCACAAGGAACACACAATCTCTTCCCAAATCTCAAAACACAATCATTATCAATGTTGAATTCATGAAAATTACCCTTCTAAACAAGCTCTACCTTTTTCTGCAACTCACTATCTTGCTTCTGTGCTTGCTTAATTCTTTCTGATAGAGATGATTTAACTAATACCTGAAACAAAACAGAAGGACATCCTACACCAACAACTTCTATGCCAAATTTCATCAAATCCGTATCCAAAGGATCACGTTCCAAACACAACATTGTTAATGAAGCATTTCTTTTTCGACTCAAATCATCATCCACTTTATTTGCTTTTCCCGGATGGTAATGAATTATACAATCATAATCTTTGATTAATTCTTGCCATATCCTCTATCTCATGTTCAGTTATTTCTGAGTGAATATATACTTTATACTATTGTGTTTGGTATAAATTTCACACTTTACTCCATACAAATGATGCCTCTAATTTTTTAAAGTGAAAACAACAACAGTTAATTCCAAATCATGTGTAGGGAAATTTACCTAATGAGTTTTCAACTGACATGAAGCATAAGTAATTACCTGATCATTCTACATTAGGATGCAACCAAGTACTTTCAATGAAGCATCGATGTAGATAACATACTCCCCATTCCTGGAAGGTATTGATAAAACTAGATCATTCACCAATCTTCTTTTCTGTTCTTGAAAAAAATCATCGCATCTTTTTTTCCAGTAAACATAACACCCTTCCGAGTTAGTTTAGTCATTGGACTAGATAACCATGAAAACTTTCTATCAAACATTCAGTAATAGCCTGCCAAACCAAGAAAGCTATGAATCTCAGTTAAATTTGTGGGTCCTGGCCATTCATTAACAACCCTTATTTTTGCAGGATCAACAGTTATCCCATCTTTAGAAAAAATATGACCAAGGAATGAAATTTGTTGCAACCAAAAGTCACACTTTCTGAATATCCCATACAATTTATTTTCTTTTATGGTTTGAAAAATAACCCTTAAATGTTATTCACGCTCCTCTTTACTTTTAGAAAACACAAAAATATCATCAATGAAAACAACCACAAACATATCTAAGAACTCATGGAAAATTCTATACATAAGTTCCAGGAATACAGCAGGTGCATTGGTTATCCTAAAAGGCATTACTATAAATTCATAATGGCCATATCTTGTAAGAAATACACTCTTTGGAACATATGATTCCTTTACCTTCAACTGATGGTACCCTGATCTTTGGTCAATCCTTGAAAAATAATGAGCTCCCTGGATCTGATCAAACAAATCATCGATATGAGGAAAAGGATATTTGTTCTTAACAGTGATGTTATTCAAGGCTCTATAATGAATGCAAAGTCTCATAGAACCATCTTTCTTTTTAAAAAATAAAACAGGAGCACCCCATGGTAATGTGCTAGGTCGAATGAAACCTTTATCTAATAAATCTTGCAATTGCTCCTTCAACTCTAAAAGTTCAATTTGACCCATTCGATAAGGGGGTTTTGAAATTGGCTTAGCATCAGGGACTAAGTCAACAGTAAATTCAACTTCCCGATCTGGTATTATTCCAGGCAACTCATCAGGAAAAACATCAGGATACTCATTTACCACTGGCACATCATTATTCTGAACAGTTCCTTTATTTTCAACAATATGTGCAAGGTTACATTCATTTCCATATTTTGCCAATTTCTCGACCTCTTGATATGTTATCAATAGTAAGGGTTCATTCTTATACACAAAATGAAAGTATTTATGAAAATAAACATCTTTAGCTCTACAATCAATCTTAGCATGGTAAATAGAGAACCAATCCATACCTAGGATAACATCAAGCTCTACTAGAGGTAAAACAATAATGTTTTCAAGTAGGTTCGTTCCCCAGATATGGATTGGAAGATTCTTATAAATAATTTTTTCCTCAACATTTCCCCCAGGTGTTTTTACCACAAGTTCAGGAGTCATTTCTTGAGATGGTATTCCCATTTTACAAGAAATGATTTCAGAGATGAAAGAATGTGTAGACCCCGACTCAAACAACACACTGGCATAATCTAAAAAAAAATAAAAAAGTACTTGATTCCACTTCATTTGATGTCCCAACATCTTCTGAAGTTGTTGAAAAGTATTTCACCACACCTTTATGCTTGTAGTCTAACTGCTTCCCATCACTCGATCTCTTTGCCGTACACTCATTTTCATAATGACCCATCTCATTGCACTTAAAACATTTCAATAATTGTAAATCAAATTTGGTCTTACTATCACCCTGAACTTTTTCAATGAAATCACGAGCCTTATGTCCCAACATACCACATCGGTAGCACTTTCACGAATTCAGAAGACATTCCCTAGCATTCCTTTTACCACATTTATCACAAACTAAAAACATAGTTTTCATACCATCAGACCTTTTTGAAGAATTATTCCCTTTCTTTTTCCACCTCGGTCTCTTCTTCTGTTGGTTGTTATAGAACACTTGATCATTGGAAAACTCCATTTCCACCTTCTCAACACATCGAACAATCTTTTCATAACTCTTGAACTCATGAGAAGCTAAATCCATTCGATATTTTTGCTTTAATCCTGAGTAAAAGCGATTGATTTTACTATCAAGGTCTCAGATAAAATTTGGAGCATACCTTGCCAATCGAGTGAACCTTTCTTCATAAGTAGCCACTGAGTCATCCTCTTGTCTCAATTATAAGAATTGTTTTTCCATCCATAGTCGAACAAACATAGAAAAATACTTCTCAAGAAACATACCTTTGAATTCATCCCAGTCAAGAGCATCAATCTCATCAGTGTCCCTGATATTTTTAACAATTATCCACCACTGATCTGGTTCACCCTCGAAACGGTAAATAGCAATACTAACCATTTGATTGTCTGAACACCCCATGACATCGAAAATCTTCTCCAGCGCTTTAATCCACCCTTTAGCTAGCACAGGTTAAGATGATCCTCTGAATGATGGGGGATGTTGCCTCATGAAATGTTACACCACTGACATGTTCCTCTCCGGTTGATCTAGCTGATCTCATGCATGGATACCACCACCATTTATCGATTGAGTCAACTACACCATTACTGTAACGAACTATTCAGTTCCAATTCTGACCATCTCAGGATGCTGATTCAGAAGGTTATTTCCTTCTGTATGCCTTCCTAGCACTGCTTCCTTGTTTCCTCTACGGAAAACCATTCTGAACAAACATGTCTTAGATGAAGCGACATGGTAATCTTCAAATGCTATATCATTTCAATTTGACAATAAAAAAATATTTTTGGATAATCATTTAATATAATTATAACTCCTAAAGTTATCTAAACAGACCTTTTATACCAACTATAAGGCCCCAGCCTTAAACATTACTTAATATTGAGTTACTTCAAGAATACACGTTGTGGATCTTTTCAGGTTTAGAGTTTTAGATAATTAGATAATAAAACATGCATTAAATTCCACACTTAGTCAAAGTGGTTACATAAATGATAGTACTCATTTTTTCCATCAACGAAAACATATTTAAAATAAATCATGGATTCTTTCTTGACACTCCCTTGACACTATCATCACATCATGTACCTTTCCTTTGACCAGTGAAAAACATTTCCAAAACATGGGATGAGCATAAAAAGATCATTAAGGGATATAAAAGTACGAAAAGAAAACATTAGTCCATGTATGAAATCATACTTTACCCATAAAACATAGGCACTTTAACATACCTCATAAAATAATGAATAAATCATAGAAATAATAAGACATAAAGGTAACTTGAGGAATTAATAACATTCTTACGTAGGGAATAACCCTCATAGTTACATTTGGAATACCCATCACAGTATATTCCCTAAATCTCTTCGGAGAAACCTTAACATTTTACTCCTTCGCGTTACCCAATGCATTGGAGAGCTATATCGGGCTCACCCACCCTTAGTTTATCATGGAACCCCCCGTCTTCATAGCAATTCCCAAGAACCATAACATAATCATATCACATAAAACATACATAAAGGAATCACAACATTTCCATATTTCAATCACAAGATATCAATACAACACATTGATATAATAAAAACATTATGAAAACCATTTTCAATACCAAAATAAATGAAAAGTAAAACATGGTATTTATTTTTAATTTTAAGGAAAAGTTATGGATTCTAGAGGAATCCAAAACTCAAATAATGGTCACAGTGGTGGATAAGTCGTTGTCTCCACATACGTACGACAAAAACATTCCCTTTTATCATTTAGTAAAACGCTTCGTATATAAAGATTCATTTTGAATAAATGTAAAAGTCAAAGCGGTTTATACAAAATATAAAAGAAAGTTGTGTATAAAACGAAATATTCCTCAATGAAAGGAGATTGAGACGAAGTCCCACACCTCGGTTCCAACTTGAATCGATCGTTATTTAACCTCCACATATGGTATTAATGAATCAAATCACTTTGAGGGGGCGGTAGTCCACACTTCTTTAAATTCGGGTAACTCCCTTTGGTTTGAACCAAAAGGGTTTCTTGACGAGCTTCCTGTATAAGTTAAGTCTTATAGGATGAGGAGAGGGATGTGGAGAGACAAAATGAGCAGATCTTGGCTGAGCCAAATTCTTGAGAGTTCTAGGTAAGGAGGTAGACGTGGGGACCTTTTATAAGAGGAGAAAAGGGGCACTCTTGGAAAGGTTTAAAATGTTCCTTTATTTTCAAATGAGTTTCAGATTTTAAAGGTCCCAGATTGATGTATTTCTAGGAGAAGGTGATAAGGGTTCGAAATCCACCCATCCAATGGGTTTTTGACATGTTTAGGTCTTAGAGTTTACATTATATTTTCATTTTATTTAAATCGTTAAATAATGAGGTAATCGCCGCATCATCATGGGATCATATATAATTTAATTTATTTAATGTCGAAAAATTATAAAAAAAATAATATGATTTAGGAAGTCTTTTTAGATTTCCAATGACTATTTATAGTCCTATAGATCATTTATTTAGACAATATTAAATTTTTTTACTCAGCTGATACAATCTTTGTAATATTTAATTTCTTTAAAAAAAATAAAAAGATAAAAAGTCATTATCAAACAAAAGTGATTCCATGGGGTCCCCAAGTTTGGAACAATTTAACCCATGGTCGGCCATGACACAACCAGTAGTATTAGGACACATTTTGGTGTCAGTTTTTATTATTATGAAATTATTTTATTATCCTTAACTACCCGATTGCTAATTATCGATAATTACCATCGTTACTATTCACAATGTCCAAAAACAAAAGAGTCTTAATTACATAATTTCGACCTTATGATTCCAAATATGGAATCCATTTTACCAAATTCCAAACACATAAATTGAAATAATTAATTTAAAAATAACTCCCGTTGTCAAAATAAATAGCGGGGGTTTTTTTTAAACAGTATCTATGAAAAGTTTGGCATTAGTTTATGCCAAATTCCAAATTGAAATTAATTATAATGACCAATATTGGTTTAAAAGGTAAAAATATATTATATTTAAAATTTAAAACCAATTAAAAAGATAATCTAACCATATAATTAAATTATATGAAAAAGCAGTTTTGATGTAAAAAGCATTATTTCTTCACTATTCATTAAAAAATGAACATTGTGAGAAAAATACCAAACAATTATCAAATGTAAATTTCAATGTCCCAATCATAATGAATATGTTTATTTTTACAAATAGAGATTATAAAATTGTCAAAATATTTATTTAAAAATTGTTTGCCATCAAAAGGCGGTAAAACAATCTTTTAAATATATTAGAGTGTTCTATGCTTAAGATTGGATTTATTCCCATTTTACGCCTCTAAAACACTATCTAATTAATAAATAGACATAGATAAGAATATATATTATTCAATACTTACATGGGATGTTACACCCATCCCTAGATACATTCCTCCTAAAATGTAATCAAAAGAACCTAAATTCCACATGCCACCTTAAATTAGGAAAAATCGAGGGGAAAATTCCATAACAACAAACCCAATATCTACACCTACTCGGGGACACCAAATATTTTGTAATAGATCTAGTGAAACAATAGTTCTAAATATATTCTCTTATTATTCCATGTTTCCTTATCTAACTTATAAAGGGTTTATCTTACTTATGTCAACTGAGTATCCAATCACACGCACATATATCATATATAATAACTTTTACAATATTAATCACCTAGAATAAATTCAAGGATCTATCTCTTTTCCTTAAAATCCATAAATGAGTCTTAAGGATTCCACAATGACGAAGTCCCATCCATTTAAATAAACTAGGAAAGAAAATTATCTATGGTTGGTTTTTGCGATAAACATTAAAAACTGTCATAAAGGTGCTAAATTGGACTTATGTTTCTCATACAATACCCATAATTTATCAAAGAGAGAAATCATCCACTCAAAAGGTGAAAGCACACCAGTTTCAATTTCCCAGTCATTCATAAATAATTTTCTTTAAAATACAGAATTCACTTTTACGAGATAAAATATTTTTCATCGACATGCCTAATGTTCCACTATTAAATCATGTCATGCCAAATCATTTTTAAAGATCCAAACACATATTTCTTTTGAATATTAAATTCTTGGAATACCTCTTAAGAAACACGAATAGTTAT
Source organism: Viscum album (assembly GCA_963277665.1). Lineage (NCBI taxonomy): Eukaryota > Viridiplantae > Streptophyta > Magnoliopsida > Santalales > Viscaceae > Viscum > Viscum album. The sequence goes on along the minus strand of OY728123.1, from coordinate 1,187,616,702 downwards.
TTTGTGGGTCACTCATCTTTGAGTAGGTAAAAACCATGCTTCACATAGTGAAAAAAATACTTATATTGGCCAATAGAACATTTTTTCATACTCATGGTGTGAAACATTTCACAGAACACTTTATTTATCACAAAACAAGGAAAAATCACTAATTTTCACAAAAGAAATTTATATCTCAAACATCAATATTTCATATTCAAGGGAGAAAAGAAAACCATGAAATCAATGATTATTAAATTAAAAATATAGTTTCATGGGAATACTACCTCAATATCATAGTTATTAAACAACACAAACCTAAAACCACTCCCTAAATGTATCAAAAACCATGATCTACCATGATAAACACAAATAATATAAAATTTGTACAATAATTCATGGGAAACATAAACCATAGGTCCACATACTTATGGGAGAATAAGAACTCAATACAAAATGATAGAATAAGTAATATAGAGATGAGGAAAAGTGGTTAATTTGAGAGATCTACCCCCAAACATATAGAAATTCATAGATCCACACCAGGAGAGGAAGTAGGATTCTTGGAGAACCATGTAGATGCACCCTTAGGGGTATAAAAACCAGGTGGGGAATAATTGGGAAGATTTTCATTAAAAATCTGAATAAGGTAGTTTGGGAATTTCAAGAATTTTATGTTCTGGGAAACTCGCATGGTTTGGCCACACGATTTATGAAACCATGCACCAACCATACATCCATCACTAGATATAGCAGAGAAACCTACTTGTTTAGGACATGTAGATTCCAAACCATGCATCAAACCTGAAGAATGGTTGTTCCATGAGATAATGGTTTCTGCATGCTTACCCCATTGTTTTCAAAACTGTCCACAGACTGTGCACCATTAACAAAAAGCACTACCATACCTACACAGTTACTTGGAGAGAATCGCATGGTGTTACCAAATCATTAATTTACCATTACCCAAGAGAAAAACTCCATGAAACTCAAATATTAAACCATCCACACCTAAAACATGAGATCCAAACCCAAGGAAAAAATGGAAAGTATAACATAGATCTAAAAAACTTCAAGTGTACCATATGAGGAATAGGTGAAGGTCTTAGTGATTTTTTATTCAACTTTAATCTATTGTAATAATGAAGAATACATTAGTCACTTTATTTAATATTCTATATTCATAATTAAAATTTTATCCTTCATTTTTGAAGGCCTTATTTTACATTTTTCACATTCTAAAGCACCCAAAATTGTTTTATATTTATAAGAACCATTATGAATGTCCACATGAATATTTTAGTTTAATTTATCAGTCAAAAAATAGATAAAATTAAATCATATCGATAGAGTTAATATACATGATATTGATAATAAATACAATTTAATAATCATAATAGATGGGATAAATTAATTTTTGGTAATTTAAGTCATAAGTGGGATGGATATTAGTGCATGGAAAATATTTTAGTTCAAGATGAAATAAATTATGGAATAGGAATTCTAAATGAATAATGATTGAACACTCTTTCTTGGGTATTTTTTTCAATTAAAAATTATAGTTATATGTCTATGTTTAAGGTAAATTTTAATTTATTTTTTCCATTCTAAAAATATGAATTATTTATTGTAAGAAGTTGATACATCAATTCTGTACGAGAATCAGTTTATGTTTAGGGAATTATGATATATAGATTATATGTATATATATTTATTTAAATTCAATTTTTTGTGAAAAAAATTGATCCATATAAAATTTAATGTGTTTTAATTAGTGGATGACATGAAAAAAAATTTAATATATTTTTATTGTTTTTTTTAATGATATTAAAAATGGAGAATACATAGTATTTTTTGGAAAATCCCATAAATAAGAGTCTCTACAACCGAACATAATTGTTTCAAGAGGAATACATAATGTTTACCTCATGGATTAACATTATACATATGGGTTTACACTCTTAAACTATGATAAGAAATGACCAATCAAGGAATATAAAAGGGTATATTACATTTATGTAGCTGAGATGATTATGATGATATATAAAATTTATATACATTGAAATAAGGACCTATTAAAAGTTGTTTTGATAAGTATGGTTCTAAAATGATATCAAAATCGAAAAATGATTGGAATAATTTATATGTAAAAATATTCCCTTTTACATTGAAATGTGGCTCACAATAATGGAGCTCACTATAAATTCATTCTTCATTGAAATATATCACACTGTGACTAGATAATTTCACTATAAGATATTTTCTTACAATTGAAGTGATCTACAATAAAAATAATATTACATAGTTACAGATAAATCTCACACCATGATGGAGTAGAAGGTTATAAGACTATGATAAACACAAGATTCATAAGTCTGTTCTTTTCTCATGAGAATAATGTTACACCACTTGCTGAATTTTGTGGTAGTTGTATATGTGGTTGGAGAATATTTTGGACTTATATAAATATGATGTTTTCTGTTTGGTTTCATTTATTTTTCAAAATTATCTAAAAGATTAGAAATAGATATGTGCATTTAATATGCCATTAGACCATATTAGAATCTCATTTGTTAGGAAATTATTTTTTATGGGGATTTTAAAATTTTATTTTTTATATATTAGGGAGGTCTAACTGAGTGATGAGGGATATTTTTGGTGGATAATATATTGGGTTTAGTGAAAACATTTTTAGGAGATCAAGTTGGGTTAAAAATTAGGAGTAAGTAACTTGGTGATGGATTCACCACTAAGGATTGTCATGATTATATTTTCTGTTCATTATTTAGTTTGACATTGTTTAATCACGGGATTAATAATTTTTGTGTGTTCATGAAATTACCATATTGTTTCTCCAATTATTCAATAATTTATTTTTATTTTTGATAATATCCTATCCTTTAGGGATTTTACTTTGTTCATCTATGATATCATTTTGATAATGGGTGGTTATTCTCATAGGAGGGAGTCCGATCAAAAAAAGGGTATTTGTTTGAAATTATTCAACTCCTAATTTTTGATTCGATGATCTTACTTATTAATATCATGTTTTAACTTATATAACTAATAATATTTATTAGTAAACCATTTAAAAAATGTGTTTAATAAAGAATTAACACTAACATTAGGGTGATAATTATTTCATAAAAAATGATATGGTTTATTCGTTTTCATTCACCATTAGATGTTAATCCATAATAACTATTTTCAACAATTTTTTTAGAAGTATTTGGGATCCTAATTAATATAAATCATCCAAATTGTTATCAATTAAATTTAAGAAAAAGAAAATATGGTTTGTATTATTTTATAACTGATGTTGAGTTCTTCAATTAATGAAAAACTATCCATGTATATGGATTCAACGTTTTTATTTCATATCATTATTAATTAGCACACTAAATTACTAGTTTCATTTATTTTAATTAATAGTTTTAATTCATGATCCTAAAAAATTATAAAGACCATGAATTTATTTAATAATGTATTCACGTGTATTCCTAGTTTGTAATTGGATCAACCTCATTTTTACAATATGTTATGCCTATATAGCTATTGATTTTTTATGTTTGATAAATTTAAAAAAATCGTAAAAAATTTGGAAGTTAGAATGAATTATGGGTCATCAAATTTAAAATTAAATTATGAATAAAATTTTAAAAAATGAAGTAATAATTTTATAGTAACTAAGAGAAGTGTGAAAATGATTTTATATGTTAGAATGAAGAGTAATAATAATGGGTAATATGACCCTTGTAATGGCACAATGCCCATTTAAATCAAACTAATGACATTAATACCATCTAAATAAAAACATACTTCTATGATACATTTACTATTTTTGTGATAAAACAATTAATAACACTTATCAATGAATGTGGATCGTGTAATAAAAATATAATTACCCATTTATTTCATAGAGTAGGAATATATATTTTATAAAAAAAATTAGTTTTTTCGAACAAAATATTTTATTTTGACACACTAATTTTTTATTTAATAATTAAATATCTTATATATAAATAATGTTTTATAAATATTACATTATATATGGTACCAGCACATTAAATTATACAAATATGTATTTTTCTATTTTTTTAAGACAAACTACTATGTTAAGGGTTAAATTACCATTATATGCACTCCTCTTTTAAATTTATTTGAAATATTTTACATTTATATATCTAATTAGGTAATGTTTCATTACTAAAAATCCATTATTAAGTTTTTTATAATAAACTACCCTTTCATATTATTATATATCTCTCTGAAGGCATTTAATTTCAATAATCCTAGAGGAATAATAAAATTTCATTAAAAATTGTATTAATATAAGGATATTTTTTATTTCTCTCTTAATAACTTTAAACTATATTATCATGTGTAAGGTGACCTATTATATTACGTACCAATAAAATTAAATAACCACTATCTCAGGGTTACTAGAGTTAGGGTGTTATATTTCGTATTAGTGTAGGTTGGGAAGAAACCTTAGCAACTAAATTTAGAATAATATAGATTGAAAAAGAAATTAAACTTTTAAGATACTCTATTAATTTTCTTAGAATACTTCAAATTCATATAAAAGAAATGCGTATGAAATACTTCTATTCTGGGGTAATTATTTGACAAGTAACTGTATTCTATTAGTATAAATGTTAACTAATGGATGTTTTGAAGGTCTTTCCAACCCTTAAAATTAATGTATAGATTCAACTTCAGATCAAGTAAATGATGTATGTGTGGGAGGTGAGCATATTATCACAATGTTAGGATAGATGATTTATATTTAAAAAACATTCCCTACAGGGAACAACTTTTAGTCCAAAATATGGTGTAAAAATATTGGATCTCTTGATATGGATATAACCAAAACCATTTAATGGAATCCCTAATACATTAGTTTCATTAAAATAAATCTAATCTCCAGAAGTTGAATTACATTATTTTGGGTGTAGTGAATGGGGAATTTTTTATTGTAATTAAATCATTTAATGGAATATTATAATATATAGTTGCTATTGATACATAACAAAAATAACAACGAATTAATATAATTCCTAGAATATAGACAATTTACTATTTTATTCATTGAAAAGTTATTATTTATAAGATATGTTATGATATGGAATGATTTTTTTAAACAAATACTAATCGAGGAGGAAGAAAATAATGAGAATGGGGCCAGATAACATTTCAATTTTTGAGTAATATGTTTTTTATAGTGTTTGAAATCAAGAATGTAATACATTTTAATTAATTTACAGAATAAATATATGTGTTGAAGGGAAATTTTTTCCAAAAAAAATTCTCAAAATTAATAGATAGTGAAAGGAGATATGAGGACTGAGAAAGAATTCCCTGTGTCATTAATTTAAAATGTAATGAAATAAATATATGAGGGTGATTGAGATCCATGTAGAGAACAAATATTATATGATATTAGTGGAATGTTGTAATTTAAAATAGTCTGTAACTATTCTAGTAAAAACATTGGGTTGTTTTTTAAGGATAGTAAAATTAACTACTAGTATAAAGATAAATTCCATACTAATCATGAATGAATAAGGACAAATAGAAGCCAATAATTTTGAATTATTTAATTCGAATGAGATGAGATGAAATTATAATAAATTCCCACGATTCAAGGGAAAATAACTTAGATGGAAAAAATTTTCTAGGGGTAGTATTATGTAATATATATTGTATATGTTGAAGTCCTAAATTATGTGATATCTAGTACATTGAATTTAGTCTCAATGTTATCGAATTCATTTTTTTTGTTTTTAGTTATGCACTCTCTGTTATATCACTCATGTTTGTTAATAACATAAAATCATCACATGAAACAATATGTATTTATTATTTAAAAAGAATATTGTAAATATTATTAAAATAATTATATATTGGCATGGTAATGTTATGAATCTTAAAAAATATGTATTGAAAAACATGATTTCTATAACAATGATTGAATTTGTAGTAACCCAAGAAAAGGGTAGGAACTCAATGTATAATAAAATAATTTAATACTGCGGGTGGTATATTTTAATATCTCAATAGTAGAAAAATAATTTATTTTATAGGACATTCTTAATTATCTATATCTTTTAGGGAGTTACCTATGTTATTCAATCTTAATTAACTTTGAAAATAATTAGAATAAAAAATAAAATTTGATGAATGATATCATACAAATTGAATATATACATGTTGTGGAAGAATACATTAATGATTTCCTTAAGGAATTACCTAGATATCTTCTAGATCATAGATTTGAGTTGTACATTAAAATCGTCCTAAATAGGAAACATATATCTAATAATCCCTATAGAATGTCCACAATAGAATTGTTGGATTAGAATATAATTCCAGATGAGTTATGTCATGTGGGATTAAAATTCCATAGTGCCTAACCATGGAGAGAACCAATCCAATTTTTTAAAACGAGGAATTAGTCAATGACATTGTGAATATATCATAAAGAAATCAATGACATCACAATAAAGATAATGTATCCACTTCCAAATGTTGATTATTTTTTACCATCTTCAATTTAATTAATACATCTCCATGATTGATCAATGTTTCAATTACCATATATTAAGAGTTAAGAATGATGTTATATTCAATTTTAAATTTAATACATGTTGAGGATAAATTATTTTACACAAATTTGTTTTGTATTAAATAATTCCCACTGAATTTTTATATATTTGAGGAAATGAGGTTTGAAATTTTTTTGGTCATTTTGTGTTGTTTCTATTTATTGATGACATCATAAAATAATATAATATATAAGAAGTGTATGGAAAACAAGGGTTTTTCTTTAGACATTTATAGGAAAGGAAATGTGTTTAAAATTCTATAATTGTGAATTTTGGATTCAAAAAGTTTGTTTTCTTGGACACATTGCCTTTATGGGTAGAATATTGGCACACACCTCAAAATGTTTGATAATTTTCCATCTTTATTTAACTACCAGCCACTATAGAAGTGGAGAGAAGGGTTGAACCATAGATATATTGTCAGTAGACCCTAGATATATTGTCTTAGATGAATGTTCAAGTAGATGGTCTTTATCTGGGATTAAAAACTACGAATTTCAAGAATCTAAATGAATATTTAATTTTACTATTTAATTTAACTAAAAATATATGTGTGAACTAAATTAAGCTATAGAATAAACTGGAAGATATGGAATTATCTGAGTTGTGACATCTCTTCAATTGCATGCAATGTCAATTATTTAATTCCCACATATGAATATTTATTTATTCAGATATCACTAATTCCAAATTTAATCAAAACACAATCTGGTTTCATTATATAATGTTATACAATATTCTAATGTTTTAAAAAATATATGTCATTTTGTTCTCTAGCCTGATAAATAATTTGTGCCTCATTATAGCACTGAATCACTCGGAAAAATAAGATAACCTGTTTCTAACAAAGTCGAAGTGTCTAACTGCATCAGGTTCACTCACATGAGATTACGGATTCAATATCACACATACAAGTTTAAATGGGATTTCACTTAAAATATCAATTTTTTCAATTAATATATTTTTTCATTCATAATTTGTTCACACACTTGATTGAATTCAGGATAAATAAATTCTTTGATGAACTCCCGCTTGTGATTAATTATTAGGTATCACACAAACGTGGACCAAACCATGTGTGTAGACCCTAAATGACAATTAATTTAAACGAAGATATAAATAATTAAATAAAAACCATTACTAATTAATTTAAAAGGAAATCAATCATGGGAAAAAATTAAAGACAAGCATTCACTGTCACCTTCTCCGTGACTATGAAACAAAAATAATTAGCCCTCCATAACAACGATACCACATCACATAAAATAAGAAAAAAATATCACCATTCTCATGTCAACATAGTTATCAAAACAATATGTGATTGACAATCATAATATAATAATATTTAATCCACTGATCACTGCAACATCAAACCACACCATCACATGGTGATGAAAAATAACTGGATATCTACATGGTCTATCCATGAAATGCTAAAATTCAAAAGGAAAGATAATAATTCATTCACATCTTCAAAGTTTCACCATGATCCATCCACTACCAGTGTGAGGAACGAGTTACAGCTCAAGGTGGCTAATGGTTATCTAGAATCATAGTGAGGCTTTGCAGCGAAATAGGCTTATGAGGCTGAAGAGAGTTCGGCGACTACTTGCTGGTCAGAGGGGTGGGGAGCAGTAGAAATGGGGGTGGAGAAGGATAGTGGAGGGGATGTGCTAGAGGATCGGGGGAAATGGATAGTGGGGTAGCCAGTCTAGGGGAGGGAGGGGAGGCGTGTTCCTGATATATAGGGGAGGGGCGAGGCGTGATGTTGGTGAGGGGATTGGGGAGAGAAGGATAGGTTTTAGGGATTCAAGTGAGAGGGGAGCGGATGAATGGAGATATGGGAGGGGTATGGATGTGATAGAGGATAAGGGGGTGGCATGGGGTGGCATGGAGGGATAATGGGATGAGGGGGAGGCCATAGTGGATTGGTGGAATTGAGAGAGGAAGGGGGAAATTGGGGAGGGTGATGTGGAAGAGGGGAAGGGGTCAAAGGGGAGGGGGTTTGTTAGACAGTGAGGAATTTAAAAAATTGAAAAATAAAAACTAAACAAAAAATTCATATTTAAAAATTAAATCTTTTTGGTTTAAAGTTAAATAATAATAATAATAATAATAAATTGTAATAACAATTGAAATACATATATATATACATGCACAAATATATTTATTTATTTATTTATGCACATGAAATTAAATATAATTCTACTATTAAATATAATAATAACTAATAAAAAAATTCTATTTTATTAATACATTAAAATTAATGAAATAAAATAAAATATAAATGGAGAATTAAAATATATAATTACAAGTAAGAATTAATAAAATGAAATAAAATAAAATTACTTATAATAATAATAATATAGCATTAAGTGTAATATATAAAATTAATATATCAAATAAAAATAGTAAATTACTAATTTTAATATATAAATTGACTAAAAATTATAAAAAATCTTAACTACTACAATATTATATAAATAAACTAAAAATATAAAATTTGTTAAACTAAATAATTAAAACTAAGTTGAAAATTATAAAAATATATGTTAAATCCATGTACATCAATTCTTCGAAACATAAAATTTTTCACTTCTGTGCAAAATAATCAGAAAAAATCACAAGTGGACATATACAAATAAAAAAATCAAAATTATAATTTCAAAATTTGTTAACCTCTTTTACCCATAAAATATAATACTTCATTTAAAACTCAAATTATGGAAAACAAATTTTCTTCCACAAGAATTATTTCCAAAATAAGTACTTTCACTCATGTATCATTTGACCTACCTCGCCATCACTCTCATCTCTCAAAACATATTTGATCATATACCTGCTCAATTATTATACACATGCATTCTTACCATTGGACTGTAATGAATTGTGCATCTCTAATAGTGTAAATCAAAACAATACACCAATCTCATGGAATTGACATTAGGATCAAATGAATTTGAGGTTACGGGATGGAAGGTCATTAATTTATTTTGATAATTTTTTGGCAAAAGAAGTGTTGACTTTTGAAAAAAATGTATGATAAATGGAAATCCAAATGTCTCCCTTAAACTATCGCTCTCTCACATTTAAAACAATAATTTTCCAAAAGTATATAACAATTAAATGTTTATTTTTTTTCTTTTTCCTCTTTTTTTATACATTACTCTCTCAAAGAAGATGGGAAGGAAAAACTACTGAGAATTAATTCAAAAACCTCATGAAATAAGTGTTAAACAAAAATAAATAATAATGGTACAAGTAATGTGTACAATATAACATCAATGTGAAAGTAGATCATATAGAAAACTCCCTAGGTCATAGATTAATGGATCATCACATTTATAAGTATCCCTAAAATTGTGGGTTACCACAGAATGACCACCAATGTAATAATTATTGGAAAAATGATTCTATACTCCCATAGAAAAATTAATGTAAAGAATTTGGAAACTATGAAATATAACACGTATGATTAGGAGGATATAATGTCAATACATATTCATGAAATGACTAACGGCTCATTAAACAACCATCTCAATGAGTAAATCTCTCCCCCAGACATAGATTGAAAATTATCAAGAAAATATCCAATAAATGGTTAGGGAAGTGTATCGTCTCTGGGGTCATCCTAATAGGATTATTCATGGATTATATTGGATATACGGTGGAGAAAATGTATGTGTGGCTTAGTGGGTAAATGGGGATAATGAATCAAATAGATTCCCCGTTCATTTCATTTCAACTTTCAAAATTCATATCGCTTGGATTGAAAACATGGAATGTTCTAGAAGAAAAAACATGGTCAATAATTTCTCTAAAAATTAATCAACATAAGATGATGCAAAATGGGCCAGAGTCCTCCTGGGTATAGAAATATAATGTCAGACAACACAGATAACCAAGAGTGAAAATAACTATATCCAAAATATATAAGTTTTTGAAAAACATTTTAAAATCCTGAAATAATATTAGCAATCATCAAATTCATGAGATCAATGATAAAAGAATTCCAAATAATAATCGTGTCTTTGAACTATCTAGGAACAAAAGTGGTATGTTCTTGATTATATTTTGAAAAAAATGGTTTTTTTCATGTGGGTTCAAAAGATGATAGGAATGTTAGTTTTTTTCAAAATTTACTTTTTTTAGTTTTCATGGTGTTTTAGGAATCATTAAATATAGAAAAAATAAATCACTTCCTCGTGTTAGTTCCAATAGATGTGGAATCGAAGTGTATATCCAATGAAGCTTTAGAAATGGTATACATGTAAAAACTAAAAATTAAAAGAACATACTCGTATCATATCAAATAAGTTAAAGCATAATAAAAAGTGCATAGATGATAAAAATATGTATGATAAAATAAAATCCACTGTAGTTCAAGGAGAAAACAGATTTCGGTAATTACAGGACTTTTTATTTTATATAAAACTAAATGAAATTAAATTAAATGCAATGAATAGGGAAAATAAAAATGATGTGTAGCCTCCATTGACCTCTATGTTTACTTTGTCTTTATGTAGAAATTATTGAAACACCACCTGGATTTAATGGAGATTTATACCATGAGTTTTTTCTTTTTCAGTAGATGTGCAGAATATGTTCATTCAAAATGAATTTATCCTTGAATATGTACAATGTCTCAATAGAATCATGTTAGAAAAATAGATTTCTGGAATGAAATGAAAATAGGCTAACTCACAATGGAAAAAATATACCTCACTTGTGGAAGGACTAGCTAAATAATTTAATTTTGGGGAATGTTCAACAATTTAATGATTAAAAACATTACCTCTTTGAATGTGCACATGTGAAAAAATATCTTTACCAGACTTCGTCAGTGGTCGACTTATATCTATCACATCCTTGAATGCAATATTTGGGTTGATGATATATATAAAATCATTATCATAACTAACAGATACCACATTTAAATCTTATGTTTTCCAACTCAATTCATTCTAGATGGTTTCATTAATTGTTCCAACTTCCATAATATTGTTAGCATAGGCCGGTATTTCAAGTGAAATATCTTTAACCTCAATGCTTGGAGAAAGTGGTATGGGATCAATTGGATCAGATGACTACATTGTGTTAATAATGAGATATTTTCCAAAATATTCTTCCATACCAACCTAATCACATTTTCCTATTGGTACATTTATCACCACAAACTCAAAATCCTACATGAAATCCCATTATTCACTTTTTTCTAAAAAATTACGAGCATTCTCCACCACCAATGATGACTAGTTATCAGACTCCAGAAATGATTCAGATGTCTCCATAATTGAAAAATTTTCAGACACAATAATATTTTTAGAAAGAGGCATGTGAAATTAATTTGATGTGATGTCCTCTTACAGGTTGCAATTAATAGTGTCAGGGATCAATTGAATTTCTATCATAGAAAATAAGGGCCCCAATTTAATGCTGTATGCATTGTAAATAGGTTCTATTTACATTGAATGTATCCTTTTTCATGTTGGGATGTAAATATTGTGAAATCACAGAATAAAGACATGAAATCACATTTTACAAGGGACCATTTTCTTTAACAGGGTGGAAGACTAAGGTCTCATATTCTTGAAATATGATTATATTGGAAGAATTAAATTGTGATAGAGAGGATCCATCAATGGTATGACAAAAACATGGAATGTTCATTAACTAACTCATGAAATGGATTTTGTTCAAATGGAACCTATCTCAGACACTCCTAAAAATATTTATTCTGAATTATATCATCAAGTGGTAGTGAGATGACTTGTTGGAAAAGAAGAGTTTTTTTATTTTCAAGATAATTAATTTGATTTTCTAGACATTTTTTTATTTTCCAAATGTTTTGCTCATGAAATCAATTTATCATTACATTCATGTAGAAGTTCAAACATCTTATTTGTCTCAGTTTTAGCAGAAACCAACATGCACCCAATTATTTAATCATAAGCTTCACATGAATTATGGAGGTCAAACTTTTCAGGAATGCATTGATTTGGAAAATGATCAAATGGTGGGTATGAATTATAAGTAGAATATGGTGAAGCATTCTCGCATATATTATGACATGGACATGAATCAAAATCATTAAAATAAAAAGGATTACCTAGAGTGATAATTTGCGGTGAATCGTTATACATCATACCATGAGTTGGGACTACGTAGGGAATGTTTTGTTTGTAACTGTGTGGTGTAGACCACGTCATTCTAAACATTTGGTTGTCTTGAAAATCCCTAAAATGAAAAATTCCAAGATTATTAAACTGGTCTTTTTTGTTGATTTTTTATCATTTGTTTCATTTTTGATTTAAATCACTATTTTAAAAAATCATTATTTCTAATATTCTCCCTATCCACGAAACTAGAAATTTGGCACGCATGTCACAATTCATGAAAATTATCAAATTTTATGAACATACCAACTACTGTATATGTGGAGAGCTTGGTCGAACAATAAATATAATGTGAGTAGACACTAAAAATATCCTCTTAGAGAAATTTTCATGCATATGGAATTTAATTGTGATTAACAACAAAAAAGTTCTAAAAAATAAATGAATATTTTATTTTACTATTTAAATTTAAAAAACTATATATGTGAACTAAATTAAGATATGGATCAACTAGCGGAGATGGAATTTTCAGAGTTCAGAAATCCATTCATGTTCATTCAATGTCAGTTATTTAACTCCAACAGATGAAAGTTTGTTTATTAAATTATCATAAATTCAAAATTTAACCAAAATACTATTTGTTTTTAATATCAGAATGTTAGAACTTATTCTAAGGCTAAGTCAAATTATCCATCATTTTGTTCTCTATCCTAACGAATAATTTTTGCCTCATTATATCATTGAATCATACTCTGAAATACAACAACCCATTTCATATAATGTCAAAGTATCAACCTACATCATGATCTCTCACATGAGATTTCTGATTAATTATCACTCAAGAATGTTTGAATGAGAGCACATAAAAATATTATGTTTCTCAATTAATACATTAATTTATTCTGAATTCGCTCGCTCAATTGATCATATTACAAATAAATATATTTTCTAATGAACTCATGCCTATGATTACTTATTAGGTATCACATGAATGGGAACCACAACATGTGTGAAGAGGTGAAATGAGAATTAATTTAAACAAATAAATAAGTGATTAAATAAACATCAAACTAAAATTAATTTAAATGGTAATAAATCATGGGAATAAAGTAAATATATGAATTAGCAATCACATTATCCATAACTCCGACACAAAAAAATTACCCCACCATTATGACGACAACACAACACATAAGATAATAAATAGATCTCACTATGCTCATGTTGTCTTAGTTGTCACTACTATTCATTGTTGAAAATATCAAAATAATAATCTTCAATACGCTGATTGATATAATGTCGAACCACACCATCGCGTAGTGTTGCAAAAATTATTGGATATGTACCTGGTCTCACCATGAAATGTTAATATTTGAAATCAAAGATATTATTGTGTCCACATTATGACAATTCATCAAGATCTGCCACCATCCATTGTGAGGAAAGAGATGATGTACGAGTGGGCCGAATGTTATCTAATGTCATGTTGAGGCTGTATAAAGGAATATTTCATTGATCTAGGAGAGAGTCTGGTGGCTGCTTGCTGATCAGGGGGTGGGGAGTATGGGAGATAGAGAGTAAGGCGGGTGAGTGGAGGGGGAGGCACTGAGTGATAGGGGGCCTGGGAAAGTGGGGTGGCCAGTCTAGGGGAAGGAGGGGTGGGGAGTTATCAGTAAATTGGGGTAGTGGAGGGGTGTGATTTTTGGGAAGGTATTGGAGAGAGAATAAGCGTTTGGGGGATGCTGGTGAGAGGGGAGTAGGTGAGTGGGAAGAAGGGAGGGGTGTGGAAGTGATAGATGATTAGGGGGTGGGATTGGTTGGCATGGATGGATAAGAGGATGTGGGGGAGGATGGAGGGGATTTGAGGGATTTGAGAGAGAAAGGGTGAAAATGGAGACGGGTGACGTGGAATAGGGGAAGCTGTCAAAGGGGATTTGGTTGGTAAGACAGTGGAGAAATTAAAAAACTGAAAAATAAAAAAAATGTTAAATTAAATTTCAAATTTAAAAATTAAATATAATCATTTAAATGTTAAATTATAATAATAATAATAATTATTATTATTATTAATAAGAATTAATATATATATATATATATTTACGTATAGATACATATATATCTTTATTTATTTATTTATGAACTTGATATTAAATATAATACTACTATTAAATAATATAACAACTAATAACACATTCAATTTTAATAATACTATAAAAATAATGAAATAAAATAAAATATAAATAAATAATTAAAATATATACACACTAAAAAGATATAATAAAATAAAATAAACTAAAATTAGTGAAACTAATAATTGTAATATAGTGTTAAATATAATATATATAATGAATATAACTAATAAAAATATTATGTTACTAATATTAGTATATAAATAAAATTAAATTTATAAAAAATATCTAAACTAATAGAAAACTAAAAAATATACAAAAAATATAAAACAATAGTTATTATAATTAGTTAAAACTAGTGTGAAAATTATAAAAATACATGAAAAATCAATGTATATCAAATATCTATTGAAACCTAAGAGAAAAAGGATGTAAAAGAAAGTTAATCTCCCCCAAATCAGACTATGATATATATTTTATGCTGATTAAATAATTACTATCGATGATTTGATCTATATTATACAAAGTTATCCAATCCATTTACCGTGTTGACATATAACGGGGTCAAATTCACATGATCAGAAGTATTTGGAGAAATTATTGAGGAATAGGGTATGATATAGGTCAATGTAGTAGTATTAACATTATTTTCCTAGTTGGAGGTATGATATAGGTCAATGTAGTAGTATTAACATTATTTTCCTAGTTGGAAGAAATCATAATATATAGCGGTAAATCAAAGAAAGGATTGGTTTATGACTTATTAAAAATATATAGAGTCATTACTTATGTATCATAGAAATTAATGTACAATGAGATATACAATGAAACTCATGATGTTGATTTAGAATCTATAATAATTCAATGAATATATGGATGTAGTATATGTATAGTGAAATATGTGACATATATATGGATCCAAAGTGTTTGATGTACATATTGACACAAACATTTCTTAAAATTATACAAATGAGATGGTTATAGCTAATAACGCACTTTTAATACTCGATATAGTAACAATGTGGGACAGAAAAATTGTTTTTAATGTATTGAGTAATAAGGATGATGGATTTAAGTCTATGAAAATTATAGATGGTGATATAGTATTAATAAATTTTATATATCTATATAAAAAAAATATTATGGAATGGAAACTATCAGTCCTTTTCAATGTGAATTCCAATATATTTTTTTTTAGAATATAAAAATGATTCAATATGATGTCAATAATTTATAAAAGAACGTTAAAGCCTTCTTTTATGTGAAATCAAGGGATATCATTTTTGGAGATTGTATATTAATACATGGAATGATTTTTTTCTTACAATAGTACCTGAGCTAATAAAATAGATTCTAGATAATAATCATTGTCAAAATTTAAATATACACCAAGGAAGTAAAATTATTTATATTTATTTAAGAATTCATTTATAATTAATCTACATGAAGTGATAAATTGTCAACTATGTGTCAAAATGATTTGTTTTAGAGAATGTATTGGCTAAGATACAACCCTAAAAGGGTTTTATGCTACCATTCCCAACACAAATATGATTGTGGGATATTATTTAAAATATATGGTGAGTGAACTCACCATGGAACTTATGAAAAATAATGTAATATTGTTTATTATGTATTTCATAATATTTTTTTAACATTTCCTTGAATGAAAGGCAGATGTACCCCTTCAGATTATTTTTTTGATCTTAATTAATAAATTTAGTATAATATAGGGATCACCTATGTAAATTTTACTTCATCTTGACCCTCATTTAAAATAAAAAATTTAGAGGATCCTTTAAAATAGTCAAATAACTGAGATATAATTTATCACTGCTATCATATTCAATTTCATAAGATATTTAAAAGGAATTTCAAAATTGAACAGAATATTACGAGGCCATTATCATCTATATTCCAAGGAATAAGGGATTAGTAGGAATAATTTTATTATTTTTCATCTAATGAAATATTATATTCATGCATTAAAAAGATGCTATTTTCAGAATTGTATGAAAAAAAATATGTCATAAAATAACATGTTTCATTACATTTGGAGAAATGAAACTAGTCTATTGATAACACATTGTTGTGATAACTAAGAATGATTATTCCATTCAAACCCAAATTAAGTTAGCATGATGGAGATCATATAGATCAATATGTAATCATATAAATCAATTAAAATTTAAATTTTTGATCACTTATTCTTTTAATAATCAAAATAGAAGGGATTTAAAAAAATTTAGTTTGGGATGATAAGTCCAATGTATGTTTGGCCTTCTAAATTTTTTTAGACAAAGTGCGTTTTGGATTCCCATATAGGTATTCCACCCAACCTTTATAAAGTTTATAACAACTTTTATGTATCTATATTGGGTAAATATATTCCTAATCCAATGTAATTAATCAACACCAATGAAATAGATCTATATCGTTAAATGTGTTATTGTGAAGATCCAATCTAGAATATGAAAAATATAGAGAAAGTATTGTGAAATAGGGACACTTGACTTGTGGAAATTCTTTATAGGAATCAAAAGTTAATGGAATAAAAATGTGTTATCGAGGAAGAAGAATTAATGATTTATCCACATTTGTTAATGTATTGATGTATACTATAAAATTTAATAATGAAATTATGTCACGTAGGAAATATATGATTTTATATTTTAATACAATAAATAATAATTTCCTCAGAGAAATATATTTCTATTAATATTAAAATATCTATCATTATAAAAGTATAATAAAATTTAGAATGATATAAAACTAAAAAATAAAATTCAAAATTATGGTAGAAACTGGATCTACTAAAAAAATAACAATGATGATAAGAATGATAATGTTTCACACTATAGGATAAGACTATAAAAATATTTACATGTATAAAAAATGAATTCCTATTATGATTCAAACAATATGAACTTGAATATAGTTTTCATCCGAATAGATATTTCGGGATATTTTATATCCTATGGAGGAGAATATTAGATGAATAAGTGAATATATCCATGAAAATATTATTGAGAATAATTTTTTGTATTAAAAAATATGGATTTTTAATAACAATATTCTACAAATTGGTGTTTTTTAGAACAATTTTTTGAAATGATAGTTTTATACGGGGTTCTTTTGTTTTCCTTCTTTTCCAACTGACAAATAACATTCAAAATTATAATAAAATATGATTTTTTATGTTACGTGAATGTTTTTTATAAATATTTAATGATGTTTTAGATTTATTAGTATAATTATGATTGTTTTTATACTTTAGAGGAATTTAATATTTTAAATGGAAATAGAATCCATTACACATGGTTTTTACTATAGGAAGATAGGATAAAAATAAACAATGCCACAAAACATACTCAAAATTTAATATTTTCATATGTGAGTATTCTTGATATTGAATATTTCTAAAGTAAATATTCTTACTATAATACATTATATTTACTTATAGAGGAGTTGATAAATTAGAAATGTTGGGAATGTAATTTTTTAAAGGAAATATATAACAAAATATTTCCCTAGGAATATATATGTGAGAATTTATCTAGAACCTTAATATATATATATAATACTATTTAGAATATAGAAGAATGGAAAAGTGAAGGACTCCCAAATATCTGTAATATCATGGTTGATATGTAGGTTTTTTATATGATTAGATAAATGAAAACATCCTCTGATACAATGTTGGTACATAAGTTTTTATAAATAAAACTTTTTCCATTAATTTCGTTTCATATTAATAGATTTTTTCAATGTCGTACATATTCTTTTTATGAAATATTTATGAATTTTAACTTATACATAAATATTAATTCGTTTGAATTTTGTAGTGAGGGGATAAATTACTAAGGGATTTTATAAATATCATTTTTCATAAATTTTAAGGATCCAAAATTAATTATTTTATGTTATAAAATTCATGATGGGAATTCATTATACCTATAGTCGATTTTTTTTTCACATTGTCATGTTGATAATTACACTATGATGAAATACATTTTTGGTTTAAATCAAGGAATTGTGACTAAATTTTAAGATATGTTGATGCCATTTTGAGGAAGACCCACAATTGGAGAATCTATAGATAGTTTAACTCGATAATGTCATATCTTTTTTCTCATCCATATGTGTAGTGATTCAAGATATTATTAGGATAAAATTAGTTTCACACCTAAAATAATTGTTTCATTCCATGATATATAGTCCATGAGAAGTGGATGAAATAGGTTGTGCAGTGTAGTGGTGTTCCTGCCACATTTATTTTATATTGTAGTAAAAGAGATGTTGCTTGAACTCAATTTCATGAATTTCTATTGAATTTCATTCCATGAGGTATTCCACTATATAGTTGTAAAATTACATTGACTAATGACAGAAATTAGTTAATAAAAATAAAATTATGTTTTAAGTAGTCATATAGTTAAATGATTAGAATATAAATTTAAAATACAAATTCAAAATTTTTGAATATAGTGTATATAGTAAAAAATATCAAAATAGTGTCTTGTACAGAATAATGATAGGTTTAGATTTATGTATTGAAGAATAATATTTGATTTACTGATTCATATAATAATAAATATTAGTTTTATAGATACTGCTAGAGGTATAATATGTGATATGTTTTATGAACAAAATAGGTAGTGTACGTGAAAATAGTACAATTAGAATAAGTGATATAATAATAAGTGTACAAATTTTTTGTCTGTATAACCATTCACACTGTTTTATGTGGTGGTTAAATAAGAATATGTCATCACTATTAATAATATTGGGTATGTTCGGGTTCACACTAATATAGTCCACAAAAAAATCAATAGAGGTAGAAGGATAATTCATTCCTCTGAAAAAAGATAAATCATAGAAGAAACATATAATTTTTTATTAGAAGAAAACATTAATAATTAATGAAAATTTGAGTAAATGTATTAAATGTTCTCATTTTATACATGAATTTAATTTTAGTGTATCTTATGTTATTGGGAGTGTCGGAATCATTCAATTTATTAGCTACTCATTTTGAGTAGTGAACCATTTACTAAAATTGTACTTGATTATTTATTTCCTTAAAATGTTTGAGTTATGTAGTAAATAGGCGGGGGAGTAATATTTTATCCAAAATTATATTTTTTTTAAAAAATAAATATTTTCCTAGGATTTACCTCTATATTTTATAATCCTATCCATTCAAGGGGTCTCCAATGTTAGATTCGAGGTACTCTTAGTTCCCTTAGAGAGAATCCAGTGTTAAGCCTTCTGATGTGAATATTTTTTAACTCAGTTTGTGTTTGAGTTATATAAACTATGTATCTATCTATGATTTAATGACCAGTATCAATTATTTTACTATAAATATTGACAAGCTAATATTTTGAAAAAAAATAGGATTAATAATTTTTTGGGGAAAACTTATTATTTATGGAATTATTAAATTCTACTACATCATATATCTATTAGCCTGGATATATTAGGGGATTCCATTGATGGGTTTATTTATCATATTTAAGGAACATCTATTAAATATCCAGATATATAAAGTTGATTATTAGTTTTCATTCTTAGTATTCCATTTTGTATCTCTTTTATAGATGTCATTCTTCACAGTCTGGTGGAAAAACAAAAAATTCAATTGCAATAAATAAATAAATTATTATGGTGATCAAAAATTGAATTAATATAATCTATGACTTTTGAGAATAAAGTGTTGAAAACTCAAAATGATTGTTAAAGAAATATTAAATGACAAGTCATCTAGATGAAATAAAATTTGGAGTGATTTCAGATTTTTTTGGGATGTTACGGTACACCAATTTTTAGGAAGACACGTTAAATTATTAAATTATATCTGTAATGTAATGTTCTAAAATCTTTTAGGTCATGATATAGGTACACATCCATTGGATGATATGTATCATATACGTATTTGTTATAAAATTTTATAGGGGTTTATTATCAAGAAGAATACCTAGTATTATAAGGAAATAACTTTAAAATATTTAAAAAAAATAATATCCAAAAATCTGATGATATTGACAATGATGAATAAAATTTGGATGAAGATAATGACGATATGTATGATGAAATAATGTTACACTTCCGAATAATTTTCTAAAAATATTATTTAAATTTATTGTAATGTCACTTTAAAGTGTTTTATATATAAATTTTTGTTTACTTCAAGAAAAATTTTCAAAATGTAGAAGAAGGAAATGTTAAATATTAAGAGGATTACGATTCAATATTTTACATTAATGTGAGAGAGAAAACATATTGTTCTAATTATAAAAATAATATTATGAAAAAATATAAGATGTGATTTTCTTTATCCGTGTTTTAAAATAGTTATTATAGTGAGGATAATGAATATGTAAAATAGTTTGTTTAATGTGGATAAAAGATACAATTTTAAATATAGGTTGTATAAGTATTTAAAAGATATGACAGGAATAATTATAATTGTGTGAAAGAGACAAAAATAAATGTAATGGTAATATAGAAACTAAAAGAGTGTATCATCAAGAGATCGGAATTTGAAAAGTACAACGAGTACATAAATAATGGTTCTTAATTATCAATCAATAATGAATGTATACGTGATGAGAATTAATTATGTATAACAAATGAATATGAACTGTTTAAAAAATCATTGATGAATTGAAGAAGATATATATTTATTTGGATATTATGTTTAATGAAAATGAGAAGGGGCATGTGTTTTTCAAAAAAAATGATTGATGTATAAAGAAATTGGAAAGTGAACTAAAAGTTTAATAACTTCACATATGATGTTGGATATTGTTCATATAATATGTCTATGAATATAGTGTAAATCTAATATTTTGATGAAATTTTAGACGTCCAAGAAAATTTTTATTAAAGGGATGATAGTGATTTTATGAGGGTTTCTGAAAATCCACATTAAAGTTCATAAATGAATATAATTAGATTAATTAAAAATGATGATTCTCAAAACTCTCAAATCATAAGTAATAATGATTAGAATATACAAAATGATTCAAATATTAATCTGAAAAAGCTATAAAGGAGTTGAGGATGTATCAAAAAAGTGTTGACATTATACCATGGTTTTTATTTTCAGAGGGAAAATTTTTAAAGACATAAATTAAATAAATATGTTTCATCATCTTTAATGGAAACTATTTTGATTGTAATGTTTGAGTTTTACTAATATTATTGGAACTGTGGATACTTTTAAAAATTTATAATGAGATAGTGGTTTAAATTACATG
This sequence comes from Viscum album, assembly GCA_963277665.1. Classification (NCBI taxonomy): domain Eukaryota; kingdom Viridiplantae; phylum Streptophyta; class Magnoliopsida; order Santalales; family Viscaceae; genus Viscum; species Viscum album. The sequence continues at coordinate 1,187,594,605 of OY728123.1, read as the reverse complement.
GTTAACACGTTTCCATATGTTATATAAACAAAATTGTTCGGAGATCTATGTCATTCATAGGATAAATGTTATGATCTAATCTAGATTTTATAAATTAATTGTTCGAAATAAGTTCCAAACATTGGAATAGGTCTATAGAATATCTGACTTACCATGAATCATTATTAATGATTATAATATCATTTTTCTTCCTAGACTATGTTTCAAAAATAATACCCAAAAAACAAATAAGTTAAACAAATAACAGAATGGTGAAGGATTTTATTATATATGTTTCATGTAATGAACTATAAAGAATATATGCATTGATTTTGTACAACAGCTGATCATTTCATATGTCATGATATTTGAATCTCTTTAAGAATGTAATGGAGTGGAAGAACCATTGACGACCTTTGATTATGGAAGTTGAATTAGTATTAAAGGAATTAGTTTAATAATCATTGAAAAATACATGTTAGAATTTAAGAACAAATTATTTATTGATTTTAGAAAACAATATATGTTTTAGACACTATAATGAATTCTATGATGTGAAATTTATGAAATATTAAACTACTGTGAATATTTTAAAATAATGATGTGTTTTTAATTATAGGAATTTACACACAAGGTAATTTATTTATATTTCAAATAGTATAGAAGAAGATGACTCCTTGTATAAAGGACATTAATAATGTTATGAAGCCAATGTAAATTTTTTACTCCAAATAGGAAAATAGACAAGTACACTAAATAAGAATAATGAAATATTGATATTTAGAGTAATATATAAAGGAATTAATTGTGAAAGGGGTTCTTCAATGTTCACATGATTTTGAAAATGTTATGAAAATAAAAAGTTCAAAGGTAGTATGAAGGAAGAGACATTAGTATGTCACAGTGATGAAGAACAAATTAATATGGCTTCCCTTAATTATATATGTTATTTAAGGAAGACATATTATGATCATTATTATAGTTAATAAAATGGAGAGTTGAATACTAATAAATGCAGGTAAAACAAGAAATTACATCCTTCAGTCATCAAAGGATATGGTATTAAGATTCCATCCCTTCTCCAATGTTTTCTTTTGGTTATTATTATTTATGGAGGATAAAGGCAATATAATCCTCTCTTTATGATTTTTCAAATATGTATTTACAAAGGGTAGAACTAAAAGGGGGATAACAAGAATATATGTGTTTAGGGTAATATTGTAAATATATATTATTTAAATAGAGAATATAATTATAGAGTGTTAGAAAAAGTGGATATTTGGGAATATGTCATGTTAACTATTTTAAAATTGTTGTTGAGAATGATTTTCATGATATTTTATACATATGTCAAATGAAATTTTTTGATATGTTAAGAATGAATTGATCCACAATTGGAATTAATTTGTATTATTATCAAGAGTTTCTGATGTTGGAAAGAATACTATGGAAGTCACTACTATGGACATTATGATACTATTTTTCATTCAACTTGTTTCCAATACCAATCACATTTATTCTATATTAAAACTTGACAATAATTATTCATTTTTAATAATAATGAGTTTTACTGTTATATTTTTACATGTTCAATACAAAAAATAAATATAGTGTATTGGGGATGTAAATTTAAATTTTGAGATATTCATTATCACATTGTAATGACAGTGATATAATGAAGTGATTGTGTACAGTGGGTGATTTTTGTGATGGATAGAGAATTTTTTTAAATTCTGATGTTGAAAAATAATCCTCTAGTATGTGATATTTTTCTTGGGAATAATATTTGTAAAATAAGGAATTCAATTTTTTCTAATGCTGTATTATTTTCTAAAAAAAATAACAGTAATAAAATTAACTTTAAATATACTATATTTTCTATGGGTAATGTTTTTTTAGTTTAGGGATGTGTTTTATTAATATTTGGAATTGATTGTATGAAATAAATTATTTATAGTTAAACAGAAATGAATATTGATAAATGAAAAGTAATCCCATATGAAATGTTTTTTTCACTTTTGTATGACAGGATAATAATTAATAATATAATAATCCATAAAAAGTACATAATATTAAAATATATGATAAGTCTTGTGCTAAAATATTAGTAGAGGAATTGTTATTATGGTAACATATAATATTAATTTTCATTAGATTCAAAATAATTGAAAAATATTGCATCAATAGGTTTTTTATAGATAATATTTGACATATTTTTATTAGAATTATAAATTTGGAATTGTTACTAATATATTAATACTCGGATATATACAATTCTATGAAATATAAATATACAGGAAAGGATAATTCTACATGAGATGTGTTAGAAATTGATTGATATGAAAGATATTGCATACGAGTAGATAATTTTATTTTTCCTAAGAGACATGGTTGGTTTAGAATCATTTATAAATATTATTGGATATGTAATATATTTTTTGGATACTTAAATTTAATAAATAAATTTTTATTTTATTGCAATATATTTCACATAGAATTAAATGGGTTATCCCAATGTAAACATGGAGTTTTGGGAATTATAAATGGATTTATGGAAAATTTGTTTTGAAGATAAAGATATTTTAATTGTTTAAATATAGATTTTATTAAAATATTCATTTAAGGAATAATTATAATGAAGTTTATTCATGATACATGAAATTAAGAAATTTATAATCACATGATGTTGATATAATCATCTTTATGTTTAGAATTAGAATATCAATGATTTTGTACCAGAACATATTTTTATAGATTGTCACACCATGTTAGGGAACACACGCCATGGGATTAGATCGAAAAAGGATTCCATGCCCTAGTTTCACTATAAATGAAATCCATGAAAATTATTTTGTGGTGATGGATCATTAATTGGTTTTCCAAATATATAAGAGTTTAGGCATCATTGACTTTGTGGACGGGATCGTATTCCATTATTGGATGTGCAAGATTAGGTGATCATACGAATTTTGGACATGATGAATTTTCTAAACTATTTTTTGATGGAAGGAATCCTAATCTCTTTATAGGATATTTCCTACTGTGAAATATTATGTTAGGGTTTTTCCCTCATTCAATGGATTTTTTATTTTTAATTAAAGTGTAGTACCGCTATAATGGTGATCTGGATTTCCCTTCTGTATCTTCCAATTCCATTTCATAATATTGTGAATATTTATTGGATCCAAAATATTTTGGGTCATTTCCACTAATTTTTTCAATGTAAACATGATATTTGTTATCCGATTTCCTTGAGAACATGTGTTAGAGATGATGATACCAACAACATGATGGAAATATTTTTCATTTATTCTGAAGATGATCTGTATTTGAATGAAATTATTTATAATGAATTTGGTGTCATTTTATTAACATTTGTAAGTGTGGTACATAATTCCCACAGGTTAAATAATGGAATGGTTCGAAATTCCTGAGTGGCCCTTCAAATAGAAACCTTATGTGAGGGTCACCCTTTATAGGCCATGGGGATATTTTATTGAATAAATCATTTTTTGTTACACTAAGAAACAAAAATGATATGTAAAAATCTAGAAATAACAGGATGGGGAACTCTCCTACCATAAAAAAAATGAGATGATCATTCATCTTGATCTAATGATTGAGAACATTAATTATCATTTGTGGTTCCAATTGGGTGTTAAAATTATAGAAAGTGGTTTTTGGAATGTTCAGGGGGCTAGGTTTAATATATTTAATATGTTAAATCTAGTGAGGACCATGAACACAATTGAACATGGTAATCGATTTGAAGGGATGGAAATTGAGGGACATGAGAAGGAGCAAAGAGTTTCAGAGAAGGGGTAGAATTATACTAAATATAAAGGATCATATGGCATATAAAAAAATTATGAGAGTTATATATATTTTTCATTATATAGTATAGAGGATAGACATAGTAGAGGAATTCAATTCTTGTGAAGAAAGAAATGGAACAATGGAAACTGGGACTCTTTGAGCTGTATGTTTATTAATGGGAATAATTCTAAAATAGTGATGGATTGATCCTATTTTCTCCCTCCAATAGAGACATGGTCTACTAAAAAGAGTCAATACATGTTTTGGGAAGGTGAATTTTCAAATAATGTAAAGAAACAAGATCTAATCTTACACTCTCAGGATGAAGTAATTATGGAGGCCATAATGACTAAGGCCTCCCTGAAGATGTAGACATTATTGTTGTATGATTTTTAACAATTTACTAAAATGAATATTATAGGATTTGTTTCAAAAAGAAATAACTCGTTCTAAAAATAACATTTTATAGAGGGGGTGTAATTGTGGAATAATTTATTCAAACAGAGTAGAAGATTTCTTATCACCTCAAAGTCATTATCTAGAAAGTTCCAAAAACTAATGTAAATGTACTACATAAAACATAACATAGGGATAATACATATAATAGAATTGTTTTTAAATTTAATGGGTTTTTTTCTCTTATGATTTATAATGCTTTTTGATTCTTGTGTTCAGTGGTTCTTTTGGGTGTTCTTTGACGTTGGATCCCAAATGACATAGAAAAACCACTTTTAGGAAATAAATAAATCTGACTAGAATAAAAAATAAAATTTATTACAGAAGAGGATACAAAATTTAAACAAATATTTCATTATTTTTAGATAAATTTTTTTTATCGAATAATTATATTTATTATATATTTATTTATTTATTTTCATAAAAATAAATTCTTATTTGGAATCAAGACAACAAAATAGGAATATAAGGTCCTAGCCTAAAACAATACAGAATCTTGAGTTATGCCTAGCATTTACATTCATCTACATGGAGAATCTTTTTATTTTTTGTGTTTTATAGAACAATACCATAACTTATATATTACAAGACTATATAATACAATGTTGATACAATCTATTAGTATCCATTTTCCCAATATAAATTTGATTTTAAAAAACATTATTTTTTCATTAATAATCCCCATGAATACAAAACTAACATCATTCATCAACCTAACCATCTTATGGAAAACATTTAAAACATGGTATGGGAAAAAAATCATATTTATGGATATAAAATAATGGAAATTTTTTTTTCATTGAATGAAACAATAAAATATTTATTGTTACATAAATTTTCTTTGATAAAAAGAAAAAAAACATTTTCACATGATACACACAAATTTTTATTATATAAATTATTTAAAACCAATATAAAGAAATAAAAAACCCTTATTAGTAACTTAGTGAATGACATTCATGATCCATTTTAAACATATTTTAGTTGAAATTTGAGCCTAGTTAAATCCGTATGAGAAAGAATTTGGTATCACACTCCTTAATAACTCATAATATTATAAATAGTACCCACTTCATTTGATCACTATCCAAGTGAACACACATTTTAACTTATTAAGAACTCACCTAGAGTAATTTTGTCTTCCCCAGCATATAATCAATAATTATCTCACCCAGTTCTCTCTAGAATAACCAATCATATAATCTATAATGAGAACACTCGATGTGATCTAGGTGTACTGATTTCACATGATTAATAATCATGTATAATATCATAAATAAAAAAAATTTGTACACTTTTAAACCATAATAAATAATAAAAAACTTATAAAATCATAATAAAATCACATTTTTATATCAAAAACCCATTTTATTTTAAAATGATATTTTTAATATAAAAATAAATTTCTTTAAAATAATTATTTTCAATACCAAAATACCTAAATTAAAATAAATATATATTTTCATTGAATAAAACATGAAATATTTAGATGGAATCCATAAATCAAATAATTATAAATGCAGCGGAAAATTAGTTGATGTTGTGTATATTAGGAATATGAGGATCCATTTTTTATTTTTGGAAATGTTCCATATAAAAAACATAAAAATATTCCATTTGAAATCCATTCAAAATATATGAAAAAGATAAATAATTTATACTCCATAAATAATTTATTTCCATATGAAAACATTATTAATATATATTTATAAATACATATGTAAAATCTATAGAGAGGCTAAAGGAAAATTTAAAAGATGATTTACATAGAAAAAAAAGGAAACTTTTTAACATTGGAAATATTTAAATAATAATCCCCATGAAAGAATAATATATTTATAATTTTTAAATACCATTATAAAATGTAAATTCATGATATAACAAGTCAACAAGACTGGGTATAAACCTTATAAAAGATTAATGGCATGTAACATCAAGATATGCCACAACTAAAGGAAATTGAGATGATGTATAATACATTGTGTACCACAGGCCACCTGTTCCATTATATTACTGAATAATAAATATATGAAAATTATTTACATTATTGAAAAACATGTCCACGTGCGATTTTATTTCACTCATTACCATGTTATATAAATTTTAAAAAATAATTAAATTTATAATGTATGGTTTAACCATATACGTCTTTCATGTCAGAAATGTCTACGGTATATTTATAATTGTCAAAGAGGTAGATATTTAAACAACCCAATAATAATAATCATGAAATAATTATCATATTTATAAACCAATAATAATTATAAAAACAATCACTAGTGGTGTTTATATAAATGAACTAACATTACGATCATGTAGACAGTATGTTATACAAAATGATGAGTAACACTTCCATTTTTCTATGATCATTATAGAAAGAAGGAAAGTAATATATCATCATTCCATTATGATAATTATATCATTAATAAAATATTATTTTATTATATATATATATCATTCATGTGATGTGGGGATCAAAAATTGAATTTCATTGCTTCGAGGAGGCTGTCGTCCACACGCCCACGAACAACCTTATCATTTTTATTAGTGAGTGAAAACGTAAATAATAAAATAATATTTTTTTAAATAATGTTAAATATGTAATTATGATCATAATTACATAATTTTCCTCACATATATTTATTATATGTACCCTTATTATATTCAATATAACAAATTAGTAGAAATTATTCACATTACTTCACGAGGTGGTAGTCCACCATAAAGATGAGAGACATTATCATATCTATTAAAAATGGAATTTAAAATTTGTATACATTATATAATTTCACCATAGGTGTAATATTTTTATAAATATCATATAAAGTCTTTTGATCCATCATTACACCCAACCATGGTAGGTGGTGGCGGAAAAATGAATTATATCATTTTATGAGGCGGTTGTGTACAAAACACATGAATGATGATTTGATAACTAATTTTAAAGAAGTGTGATGTATTCCAGATTCACCAATAACATAACAATATTTTAGTATATTTAATACATTTTGGATATTATTACGTCATGTTATTATATTAATTGAAGGGTTTGGAGGATGAAATAAAATTAAAGCACTCATTAGAGAATAATGCATCTTCTTAGTGTATCTATTTTTGGATTTTACCATATAATTATATGGTTAAATTATTAGTAATTAAATTATTCTTGGATTCAAAGAGGGAATATTATTAGTGATTCAGGTATTTGGAGAAAAAATTACTTGGAATGTGTGTATAGAGGAGAAAAGGTTGTGGCCTTTTATTATTATCGTGAGTGACACCTATGTAATTTATTTGATAGAGTGTACTCAACCCATGATTTTTCCTTTAAACATGCCCAATAATGGCACATTATCAATCACATAAGGGATAACTGTTATATATGGCCATCGAATTCGTGTTTGAATATTTTTGTGTCAATTTTAATCCTTTTACTCTATGTTTAACAATTATGTAATAAAATTTACCTTAATAGATATAATTATATAAATTTTTTTTCATTAATCACATTTCTAAAAAATTAATTTCACCTTCTTAAATATTATAATTCACTATGATAACAAATATTGAATACATTTTTTCATATTCATTCCACCTATGTGGAAAATTTTAATGTCAATCCTATAGCTGTGGTGATATAGCTGGTGTTTATAAAGAGTATTTTTTTAGAGAAATATGATTCTATTTTAAATCAATGACTAGAAATGATAATTTCATGAAATTAGAAAATATTTACTAAAACAGAATATATATATATTTCATTGAAAACATTCTCCCATTATTGATTATTTTACACAATTATAATTTTAAACAAATAGGAATTTTAAAATTGACTTTTGAAAATCACATTATTAAACCCAAAAACAAACATATAATGCAGTGGCCCAAAGCTTGACATACATGGACATTACATTACTTTTGCAGAATACTTAATACATTACAAAAAAACAGACGCCCAAAGTTCGTATTAGTTTAGTGTCTTTGGAAACTCGGAACATCATCTTATTATCATGGTGAAATATCTTAAATATCTCCCAAAAAGATCTCCCCCTTTTGGTTTTATTACCTAAAACATTTCTTTATATCCTGGGGAAAAGAAAACATAAAAAGGGTGAGCTCAAATGATCAGTAAAGGTAAACATAGAGAACATAAAACAATCCATTACATTTGAATGAAAAAACATGAACATAAAATCTACACATCAAAATCATGAGCAAAGATATAAAACATGGAAGTACGTAAGGCATATATCATAATAGATCATCAATCATGATAAAATAGCATGGGAATAAAGAATGTAATTGTGGAAACCATTAAGAACATGTTATGATTTCCATAGTAGCCGAGGCATTGCTTCCATGACCAACTTAGTGGACAAATTCCCTTTCTGAATCGAGTTTACTCTTTGTTTCAGTCCTGTAACACTGAACCAGATTAACGTACCATTCGATCCATGTTTATCTCATGTTATATAAATATTTACCCAATTCATTATAGGTAGATATAGGTCCCACCCATCTCATAATGAAATCATTCTTTCGTGTGCCACAACATTAACATAAATCATTCATCATAACCCAAAGAATAAAATGGGTTTTATAAACATTATCCCATCATAACATAATCGATATACACCAAATGGATACCATTTCATCATAAGAAAATTGAATCCATGTAAATAATATAGACATTATACATGAAACATACACATATGAAATAATTTCATCTTAGATGGAAAATGGTTTTGATAAAACACTTGAAAATGAATTTATGAGGAAAATATCCTTTCTTCTTCAAAATCATTTTCTTTTCACAAAATGCCATGCAATTTTGAAATAAAATTATTTTGTTAAAAATATTCATGAAATATTATAGATTAAGCCTCATGAAAATAAAGAATTATAAAACTATGAAAATCCATTCATGCCTTATAAGTTAAAAAAACATCTTTCTCATACTTTTGCTGGAAAAGTCATAAAGTTCCTCGTATGGTAAACAAAAGAAAAATTCCTTCCATACGATGTGGTAAAAGTAAAAAAAAGAGTAAAAGTGACTTTAAACATACATGGAATAAATTTATACATTTTATGAAAACATTTTGAGAACATATGGACATAGATGATAAACATAACCCCAGTAAATACTTACTAATAAACAATCTCGGATAAGAATGAGATTGGAATAATTATCCCTTTCCTTTTTTCTTTCAAGCTTCGTATGTATCTAAACCACCTGTATAATGATTTAAATAATTTCATTGACATATTAAAGAATCATATTCATTGTTATTATTTCATATATAGTTTACTTATGACATTATATTACCGGTTCTTTTGTAAATTCGATGTAAAAGCAGCAATTTGGGTAAAATAGTTTTATTTGTTGTACGTGTTTCGACCTGTTGTTCTTGATATTATTACTTATATCCTGATTTTATTAATTACAGAATGTAAAAAATGATTTATATATAATATATATTCATCATATAAATATATATATGATAGATCGATAAATTGAATGAAATACACCGTTCATGGAGATGGTAGGCCGTACGTACGCATGAATGCTGTTTTCAGTTCCTTATTGAATTGAATGGAATTAAGTATATGACATACATATATATATATACATAAATCAAGTATCATTATTATTTCATATATTTCATTATTATTCATTATATATACTTTATAATCATTCATGAATGGTTAACATGAAGAATGAATCTCATCGCGTCGTGGAGACGGTAGTCCATACGTACACACGAGCGATGGTATCATTCTCATGATCATGGAATTGTATTGAAGTGTATGTATAATATTTCAGAATAAATATCACTTTACAATAATCATATATAGTTATTTATTTACCCCATTATACCCATCCAAGTAAGGTGGTGGTTGAAAACAGATTACACCACGGCGTGGAGACGGTATTCCTTACGTACGCACGCGTGGTGATTTCATTTTCCATAGGATGGATAGAAGATGAAATATTGTTGTTTAATATATATAATAACATATTAGTATATATGTAATAATGATTTTATTACTTTATAATGAGACATTTAAAGAAGAATAAGTAGAAGAAGAAAGAAACTTGAGAGAATCGGAAGAAGAGATTACCTCTTCTTCGACGCACCTCATTTATGCATCCTCATAAGGAAGTAGAGTTGGTCTTTTGAGAAGACCAGAACCTCCAGAATGTTTCTAGGAAAGTGGAGAAGAGAAATGGTCAGTGTTTGGAAAGGATTCAAGGCTCAAAAGGGTGTGAATAGAAGAGGGAAGAGGTGCCATTTTTATAAGGGAGGAGAAGGTCACCTTTGGAAAAACATAAAATATTATTTTATTATAAAGTCATATTCGGTTTATAATAGCTCCAAATTAATTTATTTAAAAACTAAAGTGGGTATGGGTCTAAAAACTATCAACAAATAGGTTTTAGACAGGTTTAGGGTATTATTTTAACCTTATCTTTTTGATTTAACTATAAGTTAAATAATTTAACTTTTACCGTCTCTTCTTGTTTTCTTACAATATATGGTTAATAAGCATACTATAACCAGACAAAATAACCCCAGGTGGTTCATTATTAAAATATATAACCTTATCTAATTCATTTGGTAGAACCTTATATTTTTAGGAATATTATAACAATTAATAATATAATATTTGTTTTAAAAACTATTTTTTTCAATTTTGACACTATTTGGTAAATGATTTTTTTGAAAATCATAACAGCATTATTAGTGATAAAAAATTTATCTAAATCAATAATAACATGTCATTTTAACCTATAAACTTATGGTAATTCATAAAAATTCTAAAATTAAATTTTCTTGGGTATTTATAATATTAATTATTTTAATATTTTATTATTTAGGTAATTACTGCATCACCATTGTGTCATAAATAAACTAAATTATTTAATGTCTAAAAATTATAAATAAACTACCATTAGGTAGGAAATATTATTATCTTTCTAATGAATATTTATTGTCTAATTTATCATATGTATATCCCTATATTAAAAAAATTTTAGTTATTAAACTTTGATTTTAACTATTTTAACTCTTTTAAAAATAATAATAATAAATGTCCTAATCTAATCCAAGTGGACCTAAATGATAATATTATATTCCTAAGGTTTTTTATGGTCTAATTATATTTATCCAATAGAATTAGGACATGTTTTAGGGTAATAATAATATCATTTTTACCCTTAATTACCCTATTTACTTTTAACCGTTGTAAATAAAACTAAAAAGCTACTATTCAACAGAAATTATTTTTATCTTATTGAACCACATTTTACTCATTGATATTAACCGTGTCTTCTAGATTTTAAAAATTCCACTCACAGAAGTGGTGGATTTATGTTTTATGTAAATTTTCAAATTGTCCAAGAGGTGGGTAAAAGACGGTGAAAAGTTCAATAAAATTTTTATATATCTAAAATTATTATAAAATGACTCCAATGAATTACATTGAACATATATAGGTATTATGTATGAACTGTTTACCTAAAATAAATTTAAATAATTTAAATAATTATTTCAATAAAAATTCAGTTTTTAAATAGTAACCCAGTGTTATCACTATTCATAAAAAATTGAATGTTTTCAGGAAAATACCAAAAATTCACCCTAAGCTAATTTTGATATTATGAATCCAAAAATTAAGTCCATTTTGAATGGTAAAATTAATAAAATTTAATAATGTGGGTATTTATTTTCACAACGGCTAGTTAATAATAATATTATAATAATATCTCATTTAGTGAAACATGGTATTATGTATAACACACACTATCATGGAAGGTCGCGGTTGCGTGTAATGAAAGCCATGTCAGGGTTGCATGTAGTGCAAGATTCATTTGTTGTTGCGTATAATGGAATCCAACCATATTTCATTTATACTTTATATATATATATATACACTCAATGTTGCGTAAAATAACTTCTATCAAACAAACTTGAAATTGTGTGTAACATGATCCAAGATTAGTGTTGTGTATACTGCAAGCTAATACGGTGTTGTGTATAGAACAAGATAATTTTGGTGTTGCGTACAACAAAAGACATCAATTAAATTAAAAATAATAATTCTCATAAAATCTCGGGTTGTTACATTCTACCCCCCTTGAAATAAATTTCTCCCTCGAAATTCGTTGGGGTTATAAATGGTTTTCTACATGAAGGTTTCTTTCATAGAAACCCACATAGTAAAAAGGAATACAAAGACTTAATTTTAAAAAGTGGTGTATGAAACATAACGGTTACCCAAATTAACTCATCACTAGGTCTCTACATAGGAGAACATAGGTGAAAATATGGATATAGAAGAGAAATCTATCCATCAAGGTCTTATGGAGAGTGGTAAAGAACATGTCTATGAAAAATCCTACAATCACAAAGGTATAAATTTTTGATGATCTAAGGTACCATTTGATTCATCAGATATGAGAGTACTAGAACAACATTTTTGGTTTCCAAGATCATTTACCTAATGTTGATGACCTTTTACATATGGAGAAATACTAACATGATTTTAGTGTGATATCATTGTTGGTCACTCCATGAAAATTTTCCACTTAATCTCTATTTTAAGAATAGAAGCTGAATTTTTAATTCATGAAGTGTTAACAGATCATGCGATAGAATGATAAGTCATCCCATCTGTTTCTATCAAAAAACGGTTAGCATAAGTTATTAAATATACATAATTCCACTTATGGTGAGATTAATCGTATATGATTCTAAGAATGGACTTATACTTTATCTATCATACCGCTTAATAAAATAAAACTAGTTTCTACTAATCAGGGACTCCCTGTAGGCCAGTGGTAGGCGATAAAGGCCTGTTACACTTTGGTTGTGGGTTCGATTCCCACAGCCTTGTCCGATGCGACAGGTTGTCACTCGTCCTATGAGTTCTACTTTTTCTAAAACTATACTTTTATAATATTCCAGAAATAATATCTACAAACATGTTCTATCCTTAAAAAATACTATATTATGTCTAACATAATCCATTACAATCTTTAGGCTTATCCAAAATACATATATCCAATCTCATAGTATAAAGAAAACAATTACTAAAAAGGTCACATAACAAGCACGTGGATACCATAATTTATCCCCCATATATCATAAGATATATCTTTTTGGTCACATTCCAAAAATTTGAATACCTTAAACATGTATTCTTTTGAAACATGAATTACCATAGAACCATAGTGAAAACATGAGTGCTGTCAAAAGTTAACTCCTTCAACATACCAAAATCCCAAAAATTCTATATACTCAAACCATGATATCACTTAGTCCTTATATCACTCATGAGCTCATGAAAACTATCAAACAATTAATTTTCTCCTTATCCCTTAATTATGCGCATATAATCTGCTTTCCAAAATATTTTAATTACTTTTCATGGTTACCGATACCATATTCTTATAGAAAACCACAATGGACCAATACACAGATATTTCAATATACTATAAACGTACCTAAATAACATTATAATTGAATTCTAATACATAAGCCCTTCAATCCATCCTCATTAATAATTGGCATGGAATAGGTCCTTCCTTGATTTAGAAGTTACTTCTTAGGTCAGGGAATTGAGTTGCCTAATGCTCATGTTCTCCGCAGATTAGACATTGGACTCCATAATATTCTTTCACTCTATGACCCTTTTCTCCACATAGAAAACATATTCCCCTCTACTTGAGGTATTCCTCAAGGTTCTTCTTCCCTTATATAGAAATCTCAATATTCTTTTCTCTATATTTCTCACCATGCGAACATGCAAAAAAATCTGTATTCCTCTTATTTGATGACTTTGGAATACAACTAAAGTTCAACTTGTTAATCATATATCGAGATGAATGTTTCAGAAAAATCACAATATATTTCTCTCCAGGAGTAACATAAATTTGTTGATCATAGTCACCAATTTTTCCATTAGAATCAATGTTAAATGAATTCTTTCTCGTTCCCTCCATTGACTAAGACCAGAAACCATAGTGTAAAAACAGTTAAAAATGAGGAACCACATAATCATAAAAAGTCACTTATGGGATGTCTAACTTATCAAAAATTCTTTAATCCATGCCACCTTAGGTTCACCCTAGGTTATTCATGATCGTCAACATAATTCTAGGACTCTAACCTATATGTATACTTAACCTTAGGGACATCCATATACATACCTTAGAATTATCTCTAGAGATTTCACTAATGTTTTTGCATCCTAGTTTCCAAAGGATGACTAAACCTTCACTCTGATAATAAATATAGCGTCCCAAAGCTTCACATACATGGAAATTAAATTACTTTTTCATAATACTTAATACATGAAAATAAAATAGACAACCAAATATCGTATTAGTTTAGTGTCTTTGGAAACTCAGAACTTAATCTTCTAATCATGGTGAAAGATCGTCAACATATCCCATAAAGATCTCCCCCTTTTGGTTTTCATACCTAAAACCTTACTTTACATCCTGGGGAAAATAAAACATAAAAACGATGAGCTCAAATTCTCAGTAAGGGTCAACATAGAGAACATAAAACAATCCATTAACATTTGATTGCAAAAACTTGAACATAAAATTTAATCATCAAAATCTTGAGCAAAGTCATAAATCATGGAAGTATGTAAGGCATATATCATAATGGATCATCAATCATGATAAAATAGCATAGAAATAAATCATGTAATTGTTTCAACCATTAAGAACATGTTATGATTTCCATAGTATCCAAGGCATTGTTGCCATGCCCATCTTAGTGGACAAAGTCCCTTTCTGAATCGAGTTCACTCCTCATTTCAGTCCTGTAACACCGAACCAGATTAACTTACCGTTCCATCCATGTCTATCTCATGATATATAAATCATTACGAAATTCATTGGAGGGAGATATAAGTCCCATCCATTTCATAATGAAATCATTCTTTCGTGTGCCACAACATAAACATAAATCATTCATCATAACCCAAATAATAAAATGGGTTTCATAAACATCATCCCATCATAACATAATCCTTATAAAACAAATGGATATCATTTCATCATATGAAAAGTGAAACCATGTAAATCATAGAGACATTATACTTGAAACATAAACATATTAAATTATGTTATCTTAGATGGAAAATGGTTTTGATAAAACACATTAAATGAATTCTTGGGGAAAATATCCTTTCATCATCAAAATCATTTTCTATTCAAAAATTTCCATGAAATTTTAAAATAAAATTATTTTGTTGAAAATTGTCATGAAATATTATATAGTATTATTCATGAAAATAAGGCATTATAAAACCGTGAAAATCCGTTCATGCCGTATAAGTTAAAAAACATTCTTCTCATACTTTTGCTGGAAACGTCAAAAAGTTCCTCGTATGGTAATCAAAGGAAATATTCCTTTCATAAGTTGTGTTAAAAGTATAAAAAGGGTTAAAATGACATCAAAAATACATGGAAGAAATGTAAACATTTTATGAAAACATTTTCAGAACATATGGACATGGATGATAAACATAACCCCAGTAAATACTTACGAATAAACAATCTCGGATAAGAATGAGATTGGAATAATTATCCATTACCTTATGTCAGATATGCTTCCTATGTATCCGAACCTCCTGTATAATGATTTAAATAATGTCATTGAATTATTACATAATAATATTAATTGTTATGATATCATATATAGTTTACTTATGACATTATATTACCTTTTTTTTAAATTCGATGTAAAATCAGAAATATGGATACAATCGTTTCATTTATTGTACGTGTTCCGACTTGTTCTTATTGATATTATTAAATATATCCTGATTTAATTAATTACATAATGTAAAAAATGATTTATATATAGAATATATTCAGCATATACTTATATATATTATAGATCGATAAATGGAATGAAATACACTGTTCATGGAGATGGTAGGTCGTACGTACGAATGAACGTTGTTTTCATTTCCTTATTGAATTGAATGGAATTAAGTATATGGCATAAATATATATATACATAAATCCAGAATCATTATTATTTCATATATTTCATTATAATTCAATATATATACTTTATATTCATTCATGAATGGTTAACATGGAAAATGAATCTCATCGCGTCGTGGAGACGGTAGTACGTACATACGCACAAGTGATGATATCATTCTCATGATCGTGGAATTGTATTGAAGTGTATGTATAATATTTCAGAATCAATATCACTTTACAATAATCATATATATTTATTTATTTATACCATTATACCCATCCAAGTAAGGTGGCGGTCGAAAACAAATTACACCACGGCGTGGAGACAGTATTCCGTACATACGCACTCATGGTGATTTCATTTTCTGTAGGATGGATAGAACCTGAAATATTGTTGTTTCATATTTATAATAACATATTAATATATAAGTAATACTGATTTTATTACTTTATAATGAGACAACTAAATAAGAATAAGTTGAAGAAGAAAGAAACATGAGAGAATCGGAAGAAGAGATTACCTCTTCTTCGACGCACCTCCTTTAACCTTCCTCTTAAGGAAGTAGAGTTGGTCTTTTGAGAGGACTAGAACCTCCAGAATGTTTCTATGGAAGTTGATAGGATAAATGGTCAGGGTTTGTCCGAGCTTCATTGCTCATAAGGGTGTGAAGAGAAGAGGGAAGGGGTTCCCTTTTTATAAGGGAGCAGAGGGGCACCTTTGAAAAAACATAAAATATTATTTTATAATAAATCATATTCGGTTTATAATAGCTCCTAATTGACTTATTTTGAAGCTAAAATTGGGATGGGTTGAAATAATTTCAACCAACAGGTTTTAGACATGTTTAGGTTACTATTCTATCCTTATCTTTATGTTTTAACTCTAAGTTAAATAATTTAACTTTTACCGTGTCTTATTGTCTTCTTACACTATATGGTTAATAAACTTACTATAACCAGACAAACGAACCCCAAGTGGTTAAATATGAATATATATAACCATATCTAAGTGATTGGGTAGAAAATTATATTTTTATGAATATTATAACAATTAATAATATAATATTTGTTTTAAAAACTATTTTATGTCAATTTTGACACTATTTGGTAATTGATTTTTATGAAAATCATAACAGCATGATTAGTTAGAAAACATTTAATTAACTAAATACTAAAATGTCATATTAACCTAGAAAATTATTGTAATTTATAAATTGTCTCCAATTACATTTATTTGGGTGTTTTTGATATCAATTATTTTAAATTTTATTATTTAGGTAATTATTGCATCACCATTGTATCATAAATAAATTATATTATTTAATGTCTAAAAATTAAAACTAAAGTACCATCAGCTTGGAAGTATTTTTATCTTTCTAATTAATATTTTTAGTAGCATTTATCTTATGTAAAACCCTATATTAAACTTGTTTTAGTTATTAAACATTTATTTTAACTATTTTAACTCTTTTTTAAATAAAATAATAATAAATGTCCTAATCTAATCCTAGTGGACCTAAATGATAATATTATATTCCTAAGGTTGTTTTTGGTCGAATTATACTTATCTTATAGAATTAGGACATGTTTTAGGGTAATAATAATATCATTTTTTGCCTTAATTACCTTATTTAATTTTAATCGTTGTAAATAAAAGTAAAAAGTTACTATTCACCAAAAATTATTTTTATGTTATTGAACCACATTTTTCTCCTTGATATTAACCATGTCTCTCAGATTTTCGAAATTCCACTCACAGAAGCGGTGAAATTATGTTTTATGCAAATTTTCAAATTCTCCTAGGAGGTGGGTAAAAGACGGTGAAAAGTTCAATAAATTTTTAATATATATATAATTATTATAAAATGAATCCACTGAATTATATTGAACTTATATAGGTATTATTTATCAATTTTTGACTTAATATAAATTTAAATAAAATAAATAATTATTTAAATAAATTGTCGGTTTTTAAATAATAACCCAGTGTTTTCACTATTCATCAAAAATCGAATGTTTTCAGAAAAATACCAAAAATTCACCCAAGGATAATTTCAATATTCCGAATCCAAAAATGTAGTCCATTTTGAAAGATAAAATTTATAAAATTTCAAAAAGTAGGTATTTCTATTCATAACGGCTAGTTCATAATAATGTTATAATAATATCTCGTTTAGTGAAACTTGGTATTATGTATAACACACGCTATCGTGGAAGTTCGTGGTTGCGTGTAATGAAAGAGAAGTCAGGGTTTTGTGTAGTGAATGATTCATTTGTCGTTGCGTATAATAGAATCCAACCATATATCATTTATACATTGAATATATATATATATATACACTCAATGTTGCGTAAAATAACTTCTATCAAACGAACTTGAAATTGTGTGTAACACGATCCAAGATTAGTGTTGTGTATACTGAAATCTAATACGGTGTTGCGTATAGAAAAGCTAATTTTGGTGTCGCGTACAACACAAGACATCAATAAAATTAAAAATAATAATTCGCATAAAATTTCAGATTGTTACATATACTACAAACAAATATAACTTTTTCAACATCGCAAACAGATTAAAATATTTATTAACTTTTTTTATAATTTCAAATTAACTTTTTTAGATAATAATTTAAATTAATTATTATAATTAATGAAAATAATTAAATTTGATTATAATCTATTTCAAATATTTAAAATTAAAAAATAATACATATATAAAATATGAATTTTAATTATAACAATTAATTATATTTCAATAATTAGATCTAAAAATAACATTTTTTGAAATCAATATTAAAAAAATAATAATTTATGGTGTTATTTTGTTCGAATGAATATTCTAATGTAAATATATTTATATTGTTTTTTTGTAAACATATATATCTAAAATAACAAAAATTAAATGTTTTAATTATTATAAACCATAATAGAAATCTTCATGAAATATAATTATATATTTTCATATAATAAAAGGATCTAAAATACTAAATTTATAATCAATAATATGTATTATTTAATAAATAAATTACTTAAAATATTTTTTCTTGAAACAATATTTTTAAGAATATAATAGTTGTATTTAAAAATATTAATATTTTATAGGAATTATAAAAATGAATGCTTAAATTTGTATAGATTAATTTATATTTAATTAATAAAAATAATAAAATTTTAAAATTTTAAATGTTAGTATTATTATTTATAAAATGGAGTCTAAATTATTTTATAAAAATGAATAATAATTTTATAAGAATGAATTAGAATCGAGGGCTCTTTTTAAAAATAAGGGATTATATTTTTGGATATCTTACAATGAATTGATGTCAAAAAGAGTCGAGTGAGTTGACTAAAGATGATGGCTTTGACCAATGAGTTGTGTTTGGAGGGAGGTCTTAACCATGTTTGTGGAAGGATATCGGCCGTTAGATGAATAATTATTGTTGGTGCAGTTGTTAAAATGTGTTTTGACTATTTTATTAAATGAAGAATTGATTTTCAGATGTAATCAATGGTGAGGGTTTCAATATTGTCTCATCATCATTCTAAGAGATGTAGGTATTTGTTTTTCGTCCTTGTTGTCAAATAATACTATAGATCTTATTTGAAGGATCACTTTAGACGTGGAATTGTTTTTTATCAATATCATCACTTTTATACATTTTTTGTTATCATCGGTCCCTGTTGACGTCAATAGGAATTTTTTGTCTTCATATTTCTCTGATTCTAGATATAGATATGACTGGTAGTTAGAGATTTTAGTTTGTATCTAGGTTCCATTGAAAGGTTTAGACATTATATATATATATATATATATATATTAAATAAATGATATTTTTTTATATTTTACACCGATGAAAACTGTTTTCCATTCTATGGTTTACAAAAATTTGATAACCAACTTCTAGGCCTGTTTATAAAATATATATTTTCCCAATTCAACTTTCATAACAAGAATTAAACTGAGACCTCCAATTTCGTGAAATCGGTATTTTTATCGATTCCACTATTTTATATATTAATATTATATACAATATATGATTTTATAATGCCAGAATCTAGAACACATCCAATGAAAGGGGTTCCCTGAGCAAGACCTTTATTCTGTAAAAAATTATACACTCTCTACTTTTCCTTATGGTGTATACAAACCCTTTCACCAAGCAGTCTTAATCCATTGTCATATTATGTTAAGGGTGTTTTTTTATATTGAAAATTTTCATTGAAGTCTTTCATTTTTTAAATTTAAATTATATATAATTCAAATTTTTTAAGTTATTTATTTTTATTAATTACTATGTTTGTCAATATATTTATTTTTATGAAAATACATTTAATATTTTATAAAATTTTGTTCAGCATTTATTTCATTGATGTGTATTTCATTTAGAATTATATTATTTATGTTGTAAATAAAATTTATTCTTCTCTAATGGAGATATTTTAGTTTTATATTTATTTTTAATTTCTGATAAGAAAGGGTGTGTTAAATTTATGTATATAATATTTCACATTATTCATTTAATTTTATGGTAATTATTTAATGTTTTTAATCAAGGGTCTAAATAATATATATATATATATATACATATATATATGTATATAATTGGATCAATTTAAAATTTATAATATTTCAGAATATATATTTATGTGTTTGTGTCTGCACAGTTCTCAATATTTCAAGTTCATTCATCTATACATTATTTTTAAATTTCGAGTTACATGAGAATATATACATGCATTCATGTTTATAACCATAAATAAATAAATTATTTATGATCTTTTATGTAGATTAAAACATTTTTCATTAAATTATTATTACTGGTAAGAAATAATGGTTATGAATTCCATAATTTGATGTAATGGAATCTTGACATCATTCTATATATAGGTCATTCATAATCACGAATGTGACCATAATTACTGATTATTAAAGACATAAATTTATGTAAATTAATTTATGTATATACATATATAAGAATGATAATTGAATAAACAATTCCATTACTAGAACTACTCTTAAATATAATTTTATTAATTTATGTATAAAACATTAACACATTAATGTTAACTAACATTCCATGCATTTATTCAATACCTAATTATGGTGAGATTTTTTTTCTCCAAATCATGAATATTTCCTGTCATGAATATATATATATATATAAATATATAAAATTATGAAAATGTGTTTCCATGTTAAAACACTCTAATGAAAATTATATATACATAAGGAATGATTAATTTTATCAATATAAAATTTGGTTCCTAAACATTGTAAACATTATACAGATTGGGGAGGGGAATCGTCCCATATGAATATGGGTAGTCCCATACCATATTCAACTTTTCATGTTTCTTGTTTGTTTTGTTTTCTAAAAGATTGCTTCATATTTTTTAAAAATCACTAGATTATCCTTAAAATTTTTAAAAGTGTTGTATTCTAAAGGTATTATTCAAAAATGTATTTTCAAATGGAATTTTCAAAAAATCTTCTTCGTGCCTTTTATAAATATCTCTTACTGGGAAAATTTTCTCACCCTCTATTTTTATAAAATTATTACATGATATTATAGAAGACACATAGATTCCATCTTTAACAAGGGGTTACCACACGATGAATATTATGTATTTTTTTTCATTTTATTATATTTTTGAAAAAATGATACTTATTTATCTAATTATCTAAATCCTATAATGGAAAAGTTCCTTGACTATAAATTTTTATGTTTATTTTCCATTTTAATTAAAAAAAATACAAAACAGGTTTTATTACTAAATATGGATGTGTGGGTCCAGGAAATTAAAATGGTGTTACAGAATTAATTAAGTGGAATAAATATAAATAAATAACACTTTAGTTACTCGACAAAATATTAACAACTTTTTTATACATTAAAATTATTTAATTAATTAAAAATAAGTAATTTTTTACAAATTTTTTAATTTTTTACAATTCACCAAAAAAGAATGTTTTCTGAAATATATATAAAATCCCCTAAGTAAATTTTCATATTATTATTTCATTATTTATTTTAATTTTATAAAACTAAAATTTCAAAATATATAAATTACAATTCAAAAAACCTTATAATAATGGTGTATAATTTAAACTATTTTCTTATTGACTTAAAATTAGTAAATATTGTTATAACTAATATAACTATATAATTCATATTAGTAAATATTGAAATGATTTAATATATAATTACATAGTTTTCTACATCCATCCCCCCATTTATAAATTACATCATCAAATTTTCTTTCATTATAAAATAACTGGGGATATCATTCCATCGATATAATTTCTAGACTATCATGTTGCCTCTTCAAAAATATGGTTTTCCAATATTCCAGATCATGGTGAATAATATTATTAAATAAAACATGCTATATATTCTCAACAATCTAATCTATTTTTTCACATAAGAATGATTTTCTTCCAACTGAACTACTTCTAGCTTCAAAACATGATATGAATATGAAACATATTTCCTCAACATTGAAACATGAAATGAAATGTGTCCATGAGATAAAAATTGAGATATTGACACTCTATAGAAAAATAATCCATATTTATATAGTATTTCACATGGTCTAATGAACCGCATACTATGATTTTCCTTTTTTCCAAAAAAGATAGAACAATCCTTCAGGGGGAAACTTTTATAATTATTTGATCACCTACATAGAAAGAATGATATTTACTCCATTTATTCACATATATTTTCTTCCATCATTGAGATATCCTAAAATTTTCCTAAATCAACTAAAATTTGTCATTTATTTACTATACAAACTATGGTCCCATAAATTCCTTTCTAATTATTCATCCCAAAAAATTGGTGCAGGAAACAGACTTCGAAAAAATGACTCAAATGGTGACATCTCTATTCTATAATGACAACTATTATTATAAGAAAAATCTTCAGAAGAGATATGTTTATCAGAACATCCTTATTAATCCATTAAAATAGAACAATGAATATCATCCATTTTTTGAAACATCCTCTCAAACTATCCATGAAATTTATGATAAAAAGATGTACTCAAATATAATTAAGTATCCAATGAATTTTAATGTCCTTTAAAAACATTGGATGTGAAAATGAGTGTATGATATGATAAAATGTACAGAGGAACTCTGTGTAACGTAATTATCAACTTTATATACATCCATGAATTATGATCTAGACACATTATCTCTCAAATACAAAGGGATTTTATTGATTTATTTAATCAATCCACAATAAACCAAATCTCATTATTACCTAATGATTTCCATTGAAATACAACCACATAATCCAATGATAGATTTTCACATTTCATATTCCACAATATAATATATTGAAGCATCCACTTTGGAAACTGTCATACTTTATTATCCTCTTGATCAGCCAAACACTTCACAATGAAGACGTTGTTATCAATTTTCATTACATCTCACCAGTAATACTCCCAATGATAACTCTACATCTTGGTGATAACTTGATGAACAAAAAATGGAGAACTATTATCTTCTAAAAATAACTCTCTATTCAAATGGGAATCAAAATCCACACATATACTTTTTCAAAATCACAAAAGACCCTATTCAACAAAATTATCTTTATAAAACAGACTTTTGATAATAGATTATAAATTATTGTAGAATGATTGATCCACCATTTGAGATTTATAAATTATATATGACAATGTTAGCTAAACTAAATCATAAAAAAATATTATTTATCTATATCCAAGTATTAATGGAAAGAATGTATAAAATCATGATCCAATGGGTCACCTCCAATTGTAACACAGTTAATGAATCATTACTTTTCCAACTCAATAGATCATCTTGATTTTTCAGTTCTTTAATGATAATAAATCATGTAATAATAATCCATGACTAGTTCTAGTCTTATTCTTTGTCTCATGTTTAATTAATTCTGAGTGAATATATACTTCATTGTTTTAGGATATGTATATATTTCAAACATTTTTCAATAAAAAACTAGGAATTAAATTTTTTTGAAAAAATCTATCTATTCTTATTAAAAAAACATTTCTATTTTAATGTAACTCATTTGGTTTTGAGTAACGTGATGTATAAGATATTACATAATCACACAAAATTAGAACACAACCATGTTCTTCAATGAATCCTAACTATATATTTTGAATTCTCCATTTCAAGAAGGCAATGCAAGAACTGGGACATTCACAAATCCACATTTCAGTACATGGAATCAATCAGAAAATTCTACTATCTAGATTAACTTTACACTTTTTTGAGTTAACATAATTAATGTCCCAGAATACTGAGGAATTGTTCCAAAAAAAATTTTTAACCCCCCCCAATATACGAAATCTATTATTTATTGTGATTTTTGTTTTAATTTTCTATTCAATGAAAAATTTGATTCACATTTTTCAATAATAATATAATCATTAAATAAATTCCCTAGAATGAAATTATTTTCAAAAAAATGAACATATTAAATTTCTGATAATTTTTTTTTCTTTTATGTTATTAAAAACAATCCTTAGGTTCCATTCAACATCCTATTAAATTTTAGAAGATAATAAAAATTCATCAATTTTCCCAATAAAATGTTTTTTCATTAACTCATGAAAAAATCTATTCATGAAGTCCATGTATACATATTGTATATTAGATAACCCAAATTGTATAATAAGAAACTCATAGTGGCTATATCTAGTAAGAGACATGGTCTTTGTAATGTATTCTTCCTTTAATTTATATATATAGAACACCAACCACAGTTCAACCATCCAGAAATGCTATGATCATATAAGATGATTAGTCAAATAATCCATATATGGGAAAGGATACATTTTATTAATAGTGATGATATTTAAGGCTCTATTTTCGATGAGAGGCCTCATTGAACAATCGTTATTAGTAACAATAAAAATAGGATCACCCCATGGGGAGGTTCTAAGTCAGATAAAACATCTACCTAATAACACCTATGATCTATTTTACACATTAAAATGATCAACAAGAGACATTCAAAATGTGGGTTTGGAAATAGGCTTAGAATCACATACTGGTTGAACTATAAAATCAACCTCCTTGTGAAAAATAACATCAATCAATTATTGTGAAAATACATCCATGCATTCATATACTATTGGAGAAAAACAAATTTGAAATGTTTCATTAATTTCAACTATATGAACTATGTAACAATCACTTCATTTTCAAATCCATTTCTCACATTCATGGAATGTTATCCAATGTATAAAATCAATGTAAAAATATTTAATATATATGTAATCTATATTATATCGAAAAAATGAGTGACATTCCATAAAAAATGATATAAAACTCCAATATGATCCGTTTGAAAATATTTTTCAAGAAGTACCATCCCATTAAATACAATTTGAAGATTCATATAAATCATGATTTTTTCAATAGTTCCACATAGAATTTCCACCAATATTTTAATATAATATTCTCTAAGGAATACTTAAAAGTTAATTCAAACTGACTCTAAAATGATACAATATGAAGATCCATAATCAAGTAGGTTATTAGAACATTTTGAATACATATGTAACAGACTTCTCACCAATTCATTTGATATCCCAATATCGAATGTGGAAGAGGAAAATGACTCGGTTAAAACATTTCTTTTCGATCATGATGATTTCCATCTTGTGAAACTAAATTTAGACATGCATTTTCATAATGACCAAGCATATCATAACTAAAATTCCTCATCATTATAAGGATTTCAATAAACTAATTTGATTGGTTTTTTAGGAAAATGTTTCTGCCAGTCATGAGCCCTGTTACATTTATTCCTATGCGAAAAACACTTCCCAAAGTCGATCATACATTAATTGAAAATTTTATTCCACACATGGAACAATTTTGGGGTGTACATCGAGGCTTCTTAGAAAGTTTCTTCTCCATATACTAAATCATTAACCTATTATAACTATTGTAATCTTCCATAACCAACATTTCAAAAAAATACCTCAATATTAACTTTAAAAAATTACATTCTCCTTAAATTTAAATGATTATGTTTATAATTTTATTTTTAGACTTGTTTTCAATTCCGAGTAAAATGTATTAATTTCATTATCATTTTTTCTATAAACATCTATCACATACCTCGACAATCTCATGATTGTTTCTTCACATGTAGCTATAAAATATTCATCGTTATACCGTAATTATAGGAATATTTTTTCCCTATAGTCCAGAACAAACATAAGGATGTATTTCTCATTAAAAATATCATTGATTGTTTCACATTCCATGACATGCAGATCATATTTTTCTATATTATTTATAACCAAATAACACAATATATCAAATTAAAATTCAAAACTATAAATGGAAAGAGATAAATTTTGTTTTTATGAACATCCCATGACTTCAAATATCTTTTTCAGAGCATTTATCCAACCTTCATCTTATACAGGGTTAGATAAACCATTTACCGATTTTGGATTATTCCTCATGAAATTTTACAAAAAATGCATGTTCCTTCCTAGTATATTGGGTTCCAATCAAAAATGGATACCACCACCATTTATTTATTTTTTCAGTAGTTCCATAATTAAAAAAAAATATTCTATTATTATTCCAACCATCATGAGATACCGATTTAGAATAATATTTCTTCTCAATTACTTCCCACAATAGCTTCCCAATTTTATCTATAGAAAACAATTCCCCACAAAAATAGGTTAGCCGATGTAACATGGTAATCATTAAATTATATATAATTTTTCATAACCATATGGTAAAATATTTCAAGGTAATGTTATTAGAATTACCCTAAACTATGTATATATATATAGATACAGTTCTATTTGATAACAATTATATGGAATTGAAATTAATCATTAAGTAATCTAGATTTTTATTCTGTAATTTACATTCTTTTATTCTGACAATTTTTTAGGTCTATAATATTAGATATTTAGTCCAAAAATCAAACATTAAAAATATATCTAATATAAATTGGACACACTAGATCATTAACTATTTGCCAACTATATTTAAAATTTTAAAACAAAACATTTTTTTAGGAAAACTGTTTATGACATGATACATGGATTCTTCCATTCCATTATCCATCCTACAAAAAACATTTACAAATTTGGGATGAACACAAAAATCACTATATGGGATATGAATAAAAGTAAATTTTTAGTCCAATGAAAAAAAAATCAATTAAATAATTACCATTATATAAATGTTCATTGATATAATGAAATAAAACATTTTGACATGAAACGTAGTTCTTTTTATCAAAGAAATCCATTAAATCTCATAGTAAGAAATTAAAAATCCTTCTCAATAAAATGGACCATAAATATAAAAATAAATGTTAATCCCTTGTTAAAATAGCTAGATCCCAGTAAAATATATTCAAAACACCATATAGAAACTCCATGATTATTTCTTATTAACACAAAAAACATTACCCAATTCATTTGAGTTCCATCTAGGTGAACCACTTGCCATTTAAGCTATAATATAATCACCAAGTTCAATCTAAGACATACAATTATATATTTTTTAACAGGATCACTATGTGCTATCTTGGATACCCCATCATGAATGATTTATCAGGATCTCCTGATTCTCTTTGGGAATACTCATTTTTCATTATTAATGATCATGACTCATATCCTTAATAAAAAAATAATTTTTTCAATTATACAACATAAAAAAAATTCAATCTTGTATGAAAATCATTTTTGAATATCATAATACCATTTTATTTTAAAAATATATATTCAATATACAAATAACTTTTTATTTTGAGAAATAATTTTCCTTAAAAAATAAAAAAACAAATTTAAAAGTGATTTCATTAAATTTAAATTAAAATCATTCAATGGAATCCCAAATTCAAATAATTTTCATGGTCGTATAAAATTTTTGTCATCATTTACATTATGAATAAGTCATTCCTTTTGTTTTTTGTCAAAAAAATCCATATAAAACTTTTAAAAAGATTAAGATTCGTAGACAATGAAAATAATGTAAAAAGATACATGAAATGTACATTAAATATTTGGTATGTCCATATAATAACTTAAATAAATCATTTTAAAAATATGAACATAGTATAAATAAATAGGTTGACGGAAATCATTAAGAAGGGATTACATAGAAGATATATAGCGTTTCAATTTGGAAATTTTTATATCATAATTACAATGAAAAACTAACATTATAAAAACTAAATACGTTGTTAAAAGATAAATATATTATATAACATGTAAAATGGAATGAATATAAACATAATAAAATATTTAATTTGTATAAAATCAAGATATGCCTCAATGAAGGAAAAATGAGATGAAGTCCTTCAATTTTTTTTTTAATTTTCAAACATGTATTTATCAGTCTCAATAATAATAGTATTTCAATTATATTATTTCGCGATAAATATTTTATTGATTAAATTTATTTCAATTACTACCATATTATATGCAGTTACTTAAAAAATTATGTTTATAATGGATGTTTTGATCGTATTCAACTTATGTGTAAATAATGAATTTCCTATGTTGAATAAGGTCAAAAATTTCATTATTTAAATATATTATTATTAATAATAATATTTATACATAAATTATAATTTTGAAACTAATCAACTATGATTTTTGTGAAAAATTAACATACTTTACAATCTTGTAGATGGTTGTACGTATGCATGAGTAATGTTTAAATTTTTCAATGATCATTCTAGAAAGAAGGAATGAAATTTTTATCTTTATATACTAATAAAAATATCATAAATAAAATATTAATTAATTATATATATCAATCTTGTGACATGGTTATGAAAAATTAATCTCATCTCATCAAGGATAATGTACTCCACACATCCACGAATGACATTGTCATTTTCTTCAGCGGGTTAAAAGGTAAGAATGAAAATGATATTTTTTATTCCAGAATAATATATATGTTATTAATATCATAATTAGTTAATTTATATAAAATATAATAAATATATTAACCTTTATTACTTTATATGTAATGAATTATGAAATTTTAATTACATCACTTCTTGATGTGGTAGTCCACCGTAGTCATGAGGGGCATTATCATATCCATTACATATTCACATATAAAAATGTTATATATGATAAAATGAATCATGAAGTTTATGTTATTATAAATATCATATATAATATTTATATCATTCACTATATCCAATTGCAAGAGTTCCTAAAATGAAAAATAAATGACATCGTTTTGGAAGGTGGAAATATTCCATACACAAGAATAATGCCTTCATAACAAATTAGATGGATGTTTTTGTGGATTCAGGTTATAAAATAAGCATAAAAACATATAATTTTTTTAAATATATATATATTTATATATAATAATTTTATATGAATAATTTAAAGTGGGGGTAAAGAAAAAAAAATATTTATTAGAGAATGTTACCTATTCTTTAGATAACAGTTTTTAGTTTGCACCAAATGACTTATATGGTTGGAGGTTTTAAAAAATAAAGGAATCTATTATAACATCACGGTTCCAGAAACCGCCCAGAGGAACCCCTACTCGTTTGTTCACATGGCCTAAAATTCCTTTCCCCAAATTTTACAGGCTGCCAACTAGAATTGTGGTCCTTGGGTGTGATAGTGGAGAAACTATTCCCTCATTGGCAGAGTAACACAACATAATTAAAACAAATTGAAATTCTAGAAGCAGTAATAACACCATACCATTTTAAATAGCAGAATAATGGACGTAATAACTAGAGAACACATATATAATTGAATTATGATACTTATGTCTAGGAATGTAGGAAAAAAAATCATAATGTTAGAATATTGTACTAAACCGAAGTACAAAATAAAAGAGAGTAAAAAAGCTCCACAGCATCGCAAGCCTCAGCTTGGTCACATGCTCCCTAGCTCCACAATAATCAAGTACCTGAATAGAAGGTCGATTGACTTTATCTAGACCTAGAATAATATAATATCTTTGGGCCTAATAAATGATCCAAACAGGGTGTGAGATGAATCCTTGTAGGCAACCACCCCATGATCTATGCCTAATAGTCATTGACTATACATAGCAGGAAATGAACCAAACGAAGTAGTAAACAAAGAATTACACATAGTAATAGTCCTAGAAAATCAATTGCATTCCTTTTCATATATCAGGTATGTAGAAAATCAAAAACAGGTAACCCTATCGGAATTAATCACATCCTTACCCCTCTGGTTCTGCTTTACCAAAGACACTCTGAGGAAGCACTCGCCGTCAATTCGCTCTATGGTCTCATATCAGTAACTAATAGTCACATTGAGGAATCCTTCAACATCCAATTCCCTCTATGACCCATGTAGAGTAAACTATAGACACTATGAGCGAGCACAAAGTCAACCCCCCTAGGGTCTCACCACGTAACAGTAAAATAGACACTCTGGAGAAGCCCTTAATTTACATGATCCTGTGGTCCACTACACCAGCATCTCATGGCCCTGTGTAAGTAAGTCGTGCATAAAAGATACATGGAAGACAATGTAATCCCCAAGAACTACATGGCTAATCAATCTATATCATATTATAGAATGAGAGATAATAATCACTCCATCCTAACAATACTAGGCATGGAAGACAAGCAGCCTAACAGTAAAGCTTGAAAATATGGTCCAAATAAGAAATCAAGGGAAAAAAATCCCTAGCATGGAAAATCTAATCCTATTCTTAATAATTAACCTATATCTAAACAAAAAAGTCATACAAGTTAATAACAGGGATAAAACCATAAACACGCAATACACTATTCTTGGGTATTGGTCACTTTTGAACATAAAATTAAAAAACTATCTATAGAAAGGCACACACCAACAACCTCAGCTTAATGAGATCGATATAGGTAAACCTTAGGCCTAGAATATCCCTATAATTCTGTTGATAAATATAAATGCTAAAAACATTCAACCGAAGATAACTTGTGAGAGAGGAGAAATCAAGATATGATGTTCAAAAAGAAAGGAGAACTCACCAATATGATTCTAGTGCAAAGAAGGTCGGTCAATTTGGAGAATGGACAATGTGTCGGTGGCTCAGAGAAGATCTATGGACGTAAGGAAGCTCCATGATGAAATAGGTCGAGAAGAAGTGTGTTGTGTCCATCAGACATGACCCCGGTCTGTTTAATGAAAAAAAGAAATACATGATGTGTTATTTAAAAGTAAATGGTGTGACCATTCCTTTTCTAGCCGCCTATTTAGGGGGTCTCTAGGTCACCACACACCACTATGTGCTCTTCTATTACACATGTAGCACACAGTCTCCTACGGAAATCAGGAACAGGGCATGTATTTAAAATACACGGTGTGTACACCTGAAATTTCCAGAAACTCCTCTTTTTCTCAAAAACAACCATAAAAGTAAAACATACCTAAAAAGAAGATACATTTTCATAAAAAATTCCCCCTCATAAAGAAATTCATCTATAAATTTCCACATAAAGGAATAGTATATGATAAATCTTAAAATAGCTCCACCCACTGTGATCATACCTCGATCACACTCACCCAGGTCTCATCATGTATTTGCTCATTTTTCCAGAGAACTCATACCAAAGGAATATACTAGAAATTGAGAACCTTTTAACTTTGATAAAAAATATGGATAGGGCACTACTCGATCAAGGAATCCACCTTGAGCTCAACCTCCTCAGGTTGGAAAATAGGATATAGGTCTGTAATGTAACGTTGGTGTTGAGAAACAAGGAAGACATAATGCATATCCTGATACCTCTTAGGTAACTGCAGCAGATAGGAAACTGGTCCGACTCTCTCCAAAATATAAAATGGCTCGACATACCTTGGGGAAATAACACCCTATTTTCTAATGCTCTTATGTCCCAACCTTATTGTGACATGTAGGAAATCCTGATCATTGACCAAAAAGTCCAAAGGTCATCTCCGTCAATCGACATAACACTTATTTCATGACTGTGTTGTATCCATCCTCTTCTAAATCAACTCTATCTACTTTGTGGTCTACTGGACAAGATGTGGTCCTAGCATAACTTCCTATCATACCATTAACCATAATATGGGTAATAATCATGTCCTATTGTACAAATCGTCAAAAGTTGTCATCTGAATAGTTACTTGAAAATATTATTGTAGGAAAACTCTATAAGAGGTATATGATTCTCCCAAGAACCTTTACAATCTAGGATGCATGCTCGAAGCATGTCCTCATTCACCTAAATCGTATGCTCGGACTGGCTATTTGTCTGGGGTTGGTATGTTGTACTCTAATGTACCAGTGTACCCATAGCCCTTTGTAATCCATACCATACTTGAAAAGTAAAATGTGCATCCCTATCTAAAACAATGGATTGTGGAACCACATATAGACATAAAATCTCTCTGATGTACAACCTCCCAAGCTCATTAACACTAAAGGTCTCATTGATCAGCAATAAGTGATCATACTTCATGAGTTTTTCATTGAGAACACATAATACATAATTCCCTTGAGGCGACCATGGAAAACTTATCACAAAATTCATCGTGACATCATTCCACTTCCACTAGGGAATGGGTAACTACTGTAAATGTTCTGGTGGTCACTGATGCTCCGCCTTCACCTTCTTACAGGTGGAACACCTCATGAAAAAACCAGAAACATCTCACTTCATACATGGCCACCAATACTAATGGTGTAGATCAAGATACATCTTGGTGACCCCATGATAGACTTCCCACACAGAGGAATGAATGTCTCGCATCAGCTCCTAGTGTATGTCTATAGGCACCCACACACATCCATGAAAACGCAAGATCTCATCCTTTCCTACTGTCCATCTTGGAATAGGGACCTCTCCTAAAACACTCTCCCATAGTAATAGGCCTTCAGAATCTAATAGATGCCTCATTCACCCCCAATCAAGTAGAGTAATGGTAACAACCACAGAAGAAGGAAACATATTTCACTTTCTATCGTGCACCATCAAATCTATCTATGAGAACAGATCCATAAGCATCCACTCATAGTTGTCCTCCTGAACATCATATATTTCAGTCCTCTGGCTTAGCGAATCTACCACTGCATTGCCTTTCCCAGGCATGTTGGCAAGATCAATGTCAAATGACTAAATGTAATCAACCCACCTTCGTTGTCTAAAATTCAGCTCATGCTGAGTGAAGAAATGCTTCAAAATTTTTTGGTCTATGAAAACCACTAATTCATTCCCAATAAGTAATGTCTATAATAGTGTAATTCATGAATAACCACAACAAACTTGATATTGTGCATTGTGTAATTTTTCTCATGTGGCTTTAACTACCGATACCTGTATGCAATGACCCTTTCTTCCTTCATAAGATCTTCTCCCAGCCTGATACCTGATGCATCAAGGTATACAATACTACTCTTTCCTGAATCTAGAAATACTATAATCGGTTCTTAATTCATCCTCTCATTCATCTCCTAAAAGGAAAACTCGCAAGAATCTAACAACAAGAACTTCTCACCCTTCTTCGTCAGACCTGTCAGCGACGCTGCTAAGAGTGATATGTTCTATATGAAATGCTTGTAGTATCCAACCAGACTAAAATACTTTGTAACTAAAATACATTCATCGACTTCTACCAAGAAACTTCTCCCTTCACTTTCTATGGGTCTATTGATACTCCTGTCTCCACGATAACATGACCCCTGAAGTGAATTTGGTCTATCCATCTATGGGATTTAGAGAGATTATCATATAATTAATTCTCTCTTAGTGTACTCAAAACAATATCATGATGTTTGGAATGGTCTTTTTGAGTGTGAGAGTACCCCTAAGATATCATCCATGAAGACCAAAACAAAAGAATAAAAATATTTATGGAACAATCGGTTCATCAGTACCATGAAAATGGTAGGAACATCATGATATCGAACTGCATAACCACATACTCGTATAGATCATCCAAATTAAAAAATATGTAAGAGGTATATCTGATGGTATAACATGAAACTGAAGAAAACCATATCTCATGTAAATCATTGAGATCACATTGTTCCTCAAAGCTGAAAAAATAGATCATCAATCCTCAGCAAGGGATATCGGTTATTGACTATCAACTAGTTCAACTTCTGATAATCCACACAATGTCTGAGGGTACCATCCATCTTCATCACAAATAGGATAGGCCAACCCAAGGGATAAGTGTTGGGTTAGACGAAACCCTTCGCCTCTAACTCCTCCACCTTCTAATAGAGCTCATAAAACTCTGGTGTAGCCATCCTATAAGGGGGAATGTAGACCGGTACCTCTAAGGGATCAAGATCAATATAAAAGTCTACCTATCACTCTAGAGGTAAACCTAAAAATTACTCTGGAATGAGATCCCTGAAAAAATACACCACTGCAGAAAAGTCGATCTGTGAAGTCTTCTGGTCATCCAGATACAGACTAGAGAACTGAGCTATAACTCATCCCAACCCATGATGCTCAGGTCCCTCTCTGCTGAAAAGAACATCCCATCATCCCTTATGAAGAAATGATCCATCCTTTGGTGATGTGAAACTCACCCTATAGAGAATGAAATTGAAAAATGCCTGGAATGGGACCAACCGGTCCATTCTACGAATGACATTGTAGCTTGTCATCTCCATGACATAGTGGTTCCCGAAAAAGATACACTCACCAACCTCGAGAGGGAACTCCTTGAACTGACATACACTAGCCATTACACATCCCAATGGAGTGTCTAGAATCAAGACATTAGTAGAAGAAAATATGTATAACCCAAGACTCTCCACAATAGAAACAAATATAATGCTATGGGAATCCCCTATATCGAAAATTACAGAATCTAAAACTAAGGCAACTAGGATCGTACCTCGAACTATAGAGGGTATGGGATTCTGATCCAGCTAGGTCTACTCCACTGCAAAAGTCTGACATGCACCATGACCTTGTGACCCTACCTGACCACTCTGAGCTGATCCACCTGGTTGTTGCTGAAATCCTAGTGACTGGCTACCACGAACATGACCTCCACCTTGGTCTGAACGATATGAAGAACTCTAGTTCCCAGATTGGTGAGAAAATGGTGGTGCTGCTCCCGAATGAGGAGTCATAGAAAGAACCCCTGTCACCATCTACTGGTGAGAATATCTAATAGAAGCACTCAAGATGGCCCATATTACCAGAAGATCGGCACTCCACTGGGTCTCCCAAGCAATGTGGACTTATGTGCCTGACCCTTTCACCCTAGTAGCATACCATGTGGCTACCTGGAGAAGTGTCCTTCTTCCTTGGATCCCCGCACGTAGTCTACCTACGGTGCTTCCTCCTGTCAGTAGGAGTGATACCATCTTTGGATGATTAACCGCCCAGGTTCACGACTCTATAATCCCTTAGATTTATATTCATGATAAGCATATGGTTGACTATTGAAGTGATGGATGTCATCCTAAAGATGTTCACCTGATATTGGATGTCATGGCTCAGGCCATCCTCAAACTTCCTTGCCAGAAATAACTCGTCACCTCTTGGAATAGGAATGTTGAGCTATAGCTTAGTGAAGCGAGAAGAAAACTCCATGACTAAGAGAGTACCCTACTCTAGACTCATGAACTCTTACACTCAATAGACCCTATAATTATCTAGGTTAAAGTAGTCATAAACGGCACACCGGTACTCACCCCTTGCGATAACCAGCTAGTGTCCCACCTGTGAGATCACATCGCACCATCTCTTGGGGAAGTCCCAAATCATATAAGTAGCATGATTCACCCTCCCCAATGGAGGCACCATCAGATTATTCATGATAGAGAGTATGGATTCTAACCATGAATCTTCATCCTAAGTTCCTTCTTCCCCTATGAAGGAGGGAGGATGATGCTACCAGAAAACCCACGTCAACTCTTCTATAGAAGGGGAAGGATGCGGTACTACTCGGAAGTTTTTAATAAACCAAATAAAGCACTCATAGAACTGTGAATCAGCACCTGTGTCTAGAATGACAGATGGTGACAAGAGTGGCACAATTGGAGGATCTCCTGGTAGTCCCTAATCAGCCATACCTGCTGTCTGATCACTACCCTATAACTGGCAGACAACCAGAGGACGTCTCTACGGAATGAATCTACAAGGTCAAGCTCACACCTTAACTCATGATTAACAGTTAATGAAACATAGATGTGTAAGAAGGGGAAAAGATAAATAAGGAATTCATGTTTTCTTCAAAACATGGATCCACGGAGTGTATAATACCTACACAGCGTTTTCCCTTAAGCCTTCCCCTGGGCGTGTATTTCATCCAACCCTAGTTGTGTAACACCCCATACACATGGCATGATGTCCTATAACATGGTGTGTACTTGAATCTTATTCCCTTTCCCATGTCCTTCTACCTTGATAAGCCACATGATTCTCCTAGAACAAGACTACACAGCTTGTTAGTGAAATACATGGCATATACTAGACGAACTTCACAGACCCATGTTGTTAGTTAAACGGCCAGTTACATAGGTGACTCTACAAGGCGTGTTTTTGCGAGGCACAACGTGTAATAAAAATATTTCATAGACCCATGTTTTTCACTACACATCCAACTACATGTGTAACACTATACGACATGATTAATCTTGACATGGAGTGTATAACTTATGTTTTATCCTTCTATGTCATTAGTCACACAGGTGGACACATGTTTTGCACAATACGGTGTGTACAATCGGTACACTACGTGTTCCCCCAATGATTTCCCAACCCCCTGTCTCTACCCACACATCCAGTGATACGGTTAGAGACAATAAGACATGTACATATGGTACACGACATGTATATATGGTACATGACATGTACTTAAGACGAATAGTTCCATCCCGAATAGAAGGACACATGGAGTCTAATCTTCATTACACACCGTTTATTCTGGGTTTTTTTAGACATTAATCCTCAGAAACTACTCCAAAAGCAAAGAAAATAACTCAAACGAACAAGAAACTTCCAAATTCTGATCCATGAGGGACCATACTTCTCGTGAATCAATGATTACCATCTCATAGATGTCATATTTAAGGAATAACCGGGAAATGACCACAAAATTACAATCCATGAGGGCCCATAACACCTCAAGAACCAAATATTGGAATTCATTTAAACAAAACATTACACAATTCAATACCATATCAAAATCAGGTATTCTATTAAGGCATCTATCCCAACAACATTAATATCTATCACAACGTTTATCATAACAACATGCAATCACTGAGGCACCCTAAATGGAATTGTAGGAATGCATGACATGTGATTTCTAAAAAGTTTCTGTATGATGCATGCGATGGAATACTCTCATCTCATCAAGTTGAAAAATAAATAGAACCTCAATTATATCAACAATAATAGAAAAAAGCATGTGAATCTCCCAATTGTGAAATCAAATCCACTATAAAATTTCCAAACCAGAAAAATTTCCATAAATAGGTAGATTGGATTTTCCCTATACACGAGTTAGCTACACCCAGAAACAGCTTATTACCAGGTACCTATTCCTTCCTATCTATGGATGTGGGATATAAATAGTAATTCAAGATAAAATGAGTCCCTCTAATACCACTTTGTAACGTCTTGTTTCTGGAAGCCACCTAGAGCTGCCCCGTACCTGGTTCGTCACATTGCCTTAAGCGCATTTCACCGAACGTTAGAGGATACCGACTAGAAGGGAGGGCCTCAAGTGTGATAGTGGGGAAATTATACCCTCATTGGTAGAGTAACACAGAGGAAGTTAAATAGATTGCAATAGAGAAAGCATTAATAACACTATATAATAGTAAACACCAGAATACAAGAAGTAATAATTGGAGCGTAAATATATAAATGATGCATGATTCATATGTCAAGAAAAGTATCCAAATAAATCACAATGCTAGAATATAGTAATATAGAAAAGTACAAAATAAATGCACGTAAATAGCTCCATAGCATTGCAAGCCTCATCTTGGTCCCATTATCTGTAGCTCTACAACAACCAAGTATATGATGTAGAAGGGCACTTTCCCTTATCTAGACCAGTAAAAATATAATCTGTTTGGGCCCAAAAGCATGACCCAAATAGGATGTGAGATGAATCCTTGTAGGCATCCACCCAATGATATGGGAATAACCTTCAGTGAATATATATGTCATGCAATAAACAAAATTAAGTAGAAAATAAGGAAGTGTAACTAGTAACAATCCTACAAATTAAATTGTTGTCATTTTCATATATCAAGTAAGTAGATAATCATAAGCAGGTAACCCGCTAAGAAGTAATCAAAGCCTAACTCCTATGTTTCAAGCAAAAAAACACGATCATAACTCTAGTATGTACACAAAGTCTAACCCTTCTAGTTCAGCTTTAACAAATACACTCTGAGAAATCACTCACCGTCAATTTCCCCTCAAGTCTCATATCGGCAACTAATAGGCACACTGAGGATGCACTCAACATCAAACTTCCCATGTGGCCCATATCTATGAATCTATAGACACTCTGAGGGAGCACAATGTCCATCCCCTCTATGGTCTCTCAACGTAACATTAAAACAGACACTCGGGAGAAGCCCTCAACATCCATTCTCCTTATGGTCTACTACACCTTGTTCTCACGAACCTATGTAAGTCAGTCATGCACAAACGATACATGTAAGCCAAAGTAAACCTGATGAAAAACGTGGTAAAACAATCTACAACATATCATAGCATGTTAGAGAATAATTACTCCACCCTAAAAATACTAGGCATGGAAAGCAAGCAGCCTAAGAGGCAAGCTAGACCAAACGGTCAAAATAAGAAATTAGTGGAAAAAAATCCATAAAATGGCCAAGTTAACCCTATTCACAAACAAGTAACCTCTATCCAAACAAACAAGGAATATAAGGTAATAATATGGTTAAATCCATAAACACACAATCACCCTTCTTGGGTATTGGGAACTTCTGCACATAAAATTCAATGATTATCTACAGAAAGCCACAAAACACATACCCCAACATTGTGAGATCAATATGTGTGAACCTCAGGCCTGGAATCTCCCAAGAACACCGTAGATCTAAAAAAATTCTAAAATTGATCAACTGAAGATAACTCACGAGAGAGGAGAATTCATGAGATGATGTTCAAAAAGAAGGGAGAACTCAACAATATGATTCCAACACAATTGACAGTGGTTGATTTTGAGAATGGATGGCGAGTCAGGGACTCGGAGAAGCTCTTCCACCATACGGATGCTCCTAGAAGAAATAGGTCGAAATGATGTGAGTTATGTCTGTCAGACGCGACCCTGTCCTGTTTATTGAAAAAAGTGTACAAGGCATGTTATTTAAAAGTACACGACATGTAGTTGCCTTTTTAGGAATTTGCTTTATGGGGTCTCCAGGTCACCACACAAGGACTTGTACTCGGCCGTTACATGGCTAGTACATGGTCACCCATGGAAACTAGGTACATGTCATGTACTTAATGTACACATCGTGTACTATTGAAATTTACAAAAAAAACTCCTATTTTTCTAAAAAACAACCATAAAAATAAAACATACCTGCAAAAAATTCAGGTAATTACATCTATTAAGAGAGTATAGAAGTCAGAATTGATATTGGTAGGTATTGGATGAACCAATTAGTTTTTATTCTCTGAAGAGAGATGGATACAAGTGGCCTTTTATAAATCTGGTGTGTGGCACACTTGTAATAATTTTGATTAATTCAAGTCCACTAATGTTAGATTTCATGTATCAAATCCCCAATAAAAATCAATTATAGAAAAAGTAATGGTTAAGGTCTAAATATGTCCATAAAATGGGTATTTTAAATTTATGGTTTCATTTCTCACTATATATTCTACTTTTATCCATTAAGGGGACTTTTTTGACTTTAATCATTGTAATAAATTTTTATTATTTTTACCACTAAATTTTGGAAGAAATAAAGATGAACTTATTTGAAATTATAAATAATAATTTTTAAAAATATTTAATCCATTTTTTCAAACTGAATTCATATAAGTGGGAAAAAAATTTATTAATCCTAGAGAAATAATGAGATAGTTGGTGTTTAAGAATATTATTTTTTTTAGAAAAAATTTATTTTATATTAACTCTATAAAAATTAATCATAAATTTATGAAGACCAACTATTAATTTATGATTTATGTTATATAAATTTCATTTAATAAATTTACAAATTAGGTATTTTTTTAATTTATAAAAAATGAGAAACAATATCCATTTGAAAATAGTATAAAAAACAATTTGGAATAGAACAACAGACCAAAATTGAAGAATAATATAATGTTGATTAAAATTTAATTATGTTGAGTAAATAAAAAACTATTATTAGGTTACATGAATCTATATTGCATATACATTTAGAATTTACCATTATATAATTTATTAAAAAAAACTTTTACAAAATTTTTTATTTTTCACTGTTTACTTGAAAATAAATTTTATCTAAGAAATCACAAAATTTATGAAAATTTAATTTTAATATAATTATTTAATAGAACAATATTTATATTACAGAAATTAATTTCTAGAAATTTAAAAATCATTCTTTTAAAATCATTATTAAAAATCTGATTAATTAAAACAATTTCCTTTTTGATTAAAAATTAATTAGTATTTTTCAAACTAATATAACTTTGTCATTCATATTCATAAATATGAAAATTAATTATTCTGTTAATACCTTGGATTTTAAATTGTAAACAATTAATTTTTAATTAGTTACATAAACTATAAATTTATGGGTTGTCATCCCATTTGTTTTTATTTAATGTTCAAAATTCCATTGTGGTTTATACATTTCCATGTGTTATTATTCTATGTTTCTTTATTTCAAACTCAATATTATATTGTGAATCCAAAACAACATTTTAATTTTATTACACCACTCAAATAGTGGGTTAAATTTCAAAAACCATTATTTTTATTCATAGAGAATATTTTTCTATTAATTTTTTTGTCTCTAATAATTGTATTAACTGATATCTATTAGTTGTGCTGTAAAATAAATTCATTCCACCCATTTTTACAATTATATAATATACATTTAAATTAATTGTGACTATTTTTTAATTATTACTATAATAATATATTTAATACCAGATAACAATGAATTTAAATTTACTTTTGAGACATTGAAAATATATATACCCAATAATCTTATCCGAACATGTATTGAAAACTATGGAATGTGTATGTAATTGGAAACATTATGACCATTATGCTATTAATTATCAAATAAAATGCATCATATAATAAATTAAATTGACATCTTATGTTATTGGTGGGTCATAAAATTATATAGATACTCTTTTCAACGGTAGGTCTGATAGGACAAACCTTTTTGGGGTATTTGTTTTATGTGTGCCATATTATGTATGATATCTTTGAAAAATACCATGGTTATATGACTAAGGTGTCTAGTAATATTAACATACATATAATAAAATAATATATTAATATCTACATTATGATTAACATCCATTTTTATGATGTCCTTCGTAATAGTGAAAATCGTAAAATCTACTCTATAAAATTAATTGAATATTATTTATGTTATATTATGCATGTCGTATTTATTCTATAATAACTTATAATGTAAAAAAACTATTATTGAGGTTTTTGCGCCAAACTATTTATCAGGATTACCTTTTCTTATGAATAAATTGATAGAAATATATATTATCTTAGGTTAATCATTATGGAATAATAAAATTTTCCAAAATATTTTGCTATATTTTATGTTTAATAAGTTATTATAAAAAATGTATCTGATTAGTATCCAGAGACTACAAGAATGTTATATCACATGTAATATGACCCCATATATTTTATATTTTGTAAAAAATAACAACCAAATACATATTTATAGATTGAGGGTGTTGCAATAATGTATAAGAAATCATTTCATACATGAAACGATCTATAGAAATATTTTTCAATTAGATAAAATAGTACTAAATATGAATCTTTAAAGGTGATTGGTAAGAATATTTGTGTTTATTTTAGTATATCATAAGGGGTGACATATTTATTGTATAACTAGTGTGGTCAAACTATATACCTGAATTGATATTGTTTGGTAGAGTCTAATAAATTCAATAAATAGTGGGAATATAATAACCTAAATAATTTCTAAAATTTTGTCACACATTGAATCAATATGGGATATTCTAACTTGATAAAAATATCCAAGAGTCTTTTGGAGATACCAACAAATGGTGGTACATAATCTCATGAATGTTCTAGTTGTAATCTCCTATTGGGTTAGTATTAAATGATTCACCAACAATTG
Source organism: Viscum album (assembly GCA_963277665.1). Lineage (NCBI taxonomy): Eukaryota > Viridiplantae > Streptophyta > Magnoliopsida > Santalales > Viscaceae > Viscum > Viscum album. The sequence continues at coordinate 1,187,552,018 of OY728123.1, read as the reverse complement.
TTTTGTGAATAACTTGTTCTAGTGGAATCTATTATGTGAATTGTCATAATAATATATTATATTGAAATTTATTTTATAATTTTTTATAATATAATTGATACATATGAAAATCGGTCATTTAAATCTACATAATAATTCAATGAGTATATTTTTAGGTGGAAATTATAATTTATTTCTTGAGTACTAAGATGTATCGTTGAAAACATATAAAATATCATATTGGGTGTCCTTTTTTCAATCATTGTGTTCAATGAGATGTAAATCTTACTGAATTTTTGGTTTTGGGGATAAAAAATATGATTCCATAATTATGATGGATTGAGTGTTCTATTAAATACTATATTAATGAAAATTATCACAATTTTTTCATTAGTTCACATCAAGGATGTGTTTACTATTTTAGAGGGAACTATACCATTCCTAATAGTTTGTAAACACCAGTTATTAAAGGAAACATTCTATTTTTGTGTCATATAAATTGGCATGTTATTGAATTAGTAGAATATTAGAATTAAATATTTGTCTAGTAATTGTAAATAATTTCATGGAAAACATTCTTGAGTAGTTCTCTGAGTTTACGCAAGATAAATATATGGATTAATCCACATATTAATTTCCACTGAAGATATTGATATTCTATATTTGTTTTTGTGGTGTCTATGGACATGTGAGAGATAAGTATTATGTTATAGAATTTAGAGGCTATAACTTCTCAACTAAAATCTCTTGAATCCCTCCTATCTAGATATCCACAAGACCTTATGCTCACCCCTCTACAGTCATGTGGTTGTCAGCTAATAACAATTGTTTATGAGAAATATGGGAAGATTAAGCTCTTGGTACCCTTGTAATACAAAACTGGATAAATAAAATAATAATTAAAAAATTAGTTTATTAAAAAATAATTACATCTAAAGGACAAATATAAATATAAATTACTAATAAAATTTCATAACAATATGATACCCATGATCAACACACATACATACATCATGGGTATCCTACATGGATGACCAATATAAAACAATTAGAATAAAAATACAATTGAGAATACATTATAAATAAGGGCCCTTGATTGGATAAATCTCTAAGTATGAATCAATTTACACCTATAATACCCATAGAAAATCCAATCACCTAAAAAACCAGCATAATGTATACACACGCACATCAGTTTTTTTATTGGGTGTGAGAATAAAACAACGTAGGGTTCCACTAATGTTCCCCTTTTATATTCCACTGTATAATATATTTGAATATATGATAATTTAAATCATGCATTTACATATATCATGAAAACAAAATATTTAGGTCATCAAGAACTTGCTAAGAAACTACAATATCTGAACTCACCTATATTGTCCAATGATGATAAAGTATTAATATTTAAACACAAACACATAACCATAAATCATTGCTTAGGGTCAGATATTATTACTGAGTTTCAAACACCACCCTAACACCTAGGCAATCATCACATACTAAATTCCAATATCACTGTTCATTTCATTCCTCCCGTCTCATATATAGGGTGAGGTACCATAATAGAAAAAAATTCAACCTCTCATACCACCACCCTGATAATTATGGCAGGGTCTCATATTATGTTTCACACTAAATATCATACCACCATCATCTAATTTAGGGTAGGGGTCTCATGCAGATACTTATAGCATATCTCACAAGTCCACCATCTCACATCGGGTGTTGTATCAAACCTTTTCAAATATGACATATAATACCTCCATCGTCTCCCTTTGGTAGAGGTATCCTAACATATCTTATATCACATACGACACCTCCACCCTCCAACTCAAGGTGAGTTCTCATAACCTATCTCATATCACACCCCATTCCTCCACCCTCTCACTCGGGGTCTGGTTTTATCATCTCTACAAAATATGGTCAATATAATGATAAATTATTATAATTAAAATGTATCCCATATTCTATCCCTTAGATATCCATGTAGTTATCCCCACATAGATCCTTGCAAGAGGGTAGCATATAAAGATCAAAATAACCCACCATAATAAGTCTCATAAAAAAATTCCCCGAATAATTTCAGTAGTAGTTATAAAACATGCTAATATGATTCAAAAACCATATTTACTACAATATTTAGAATATCTACCAATAGGTTTTATCTTCAAAAACTAAAATATAATCATTTTCATGACCACACACTATTTTCTTGGGCCTAAAAACATGAAATCCTTAACCTCTATTTATAACACACCCCTAAAATCCAATGACACCGTAAGGTGTTTAACAATATAATAATATCCCATTCCAAACCACTCATGCACTATGTATTGGTGTAGACTAACCCAAAACCATACACTGGGATACCCATAGAAATAACACTATAAAAATAGGATATGCATCACATGGATTACCTATGGTTATCTATTCTCATCTCAAGTTCTCATTTCAATCTCTCAAGAGCCCCATAATAACGGATTCTAAACCCCCCACATTACCTTCACAATGATCCACTAGGAACAATCAATTATGGTTATTAATATATGACATATTAAAAAGACACCAATAAATAAATCCAAACAATTCACTATAGTTACTAGATTCATTCCCAATAGCACACTCTTCTTGCTGATAGAGTATTAGAATTGAATGGGTATTACTTTCTCATTCCATTACTATTATTAAGTAATCAAACAGATTAAAATAGTTATTTAATTTTTAACCACTTGGAAGCCCTTTCCACAAACACTAGTGATCACACATGTTGGACCACTATTCATTCATTGATATGGGGCCATGTTCGAGACCTTAAAACATTATTAAACATTACACCCCTCAACAGAATGGACATAAGGGAATCTAATACATCTCAATAATTAATGACACAATTATAAATATAAAATATATTGAACAAACCATATTTATTAATTTTAATCCCACCATTCCCTTTCATATAATTAAATATCCAAATCCCAAGGAAAATGCATGAAACATACATGAAAACACACATAAGTTCATGTATTTTAGGGACGACCTACCTCTAAAACTGAGTTATAATCCTCAATCTATTTTCGATACCACAATATAATATTGGAAGAAACTTTATCACATTATTTATCCCCTATTCCAATCCAAATAATCCTTGTCTTTAATTTCCAATATTTAAATGTATTATAAAATCATAATTATATAATTCATTATTTCTAAAAACTATATGATTTTCTCCCATATCATCAACCATGAAAAATTACTCACCAATGACCAATTAAATTCCTTTGACTCACATTAAAACAAATTCAACATTTTGTGATACTGAACTGGTATTTAATTCCAATGTAATTTATTAGGAACCCTATATATATCTTTAGTGGTTTTTTTGTCCAAAATAATGTCGATAAAATAGTATCATTATTCACATTTGTATATATCCAATACAAAAAAATTGTAAGCCATATCATATTGTGATGATTCCAATATTATCTTATGGAGCCATCATCCAACCATAAATGGATCCAGTCAAAGTTACTAAAGGAACCATTAATTCGAAAGGCGGAGAGTGAGGTGGGAGATTACATAGATCATTTATAATAAAAAGTGTATCAGTAAACCACTAATACAAGGGGAAATCAATGGGTCTCCAAACAGAATAATCAATGTTAGAGGGGTCATGCGAACTTCTCTCTTAATCACCCTATTAGATAAGTACGAGGAGTGGGAAGGCCTAAAAAAGGATATTCATTCATTTCTTCATAAAAAATGGATAATGGGTCTGTTTTGGCATGATGGTGTTAAGAAACAATCTTCCAACCCGAGGCCTAGTTACATAATGAACCAAAGGGTCCGAACACAATGTCACCACCCCTAGATACACCAATATCCAATAACCATACCATTAGTAGATGACCCATTCCTTCATGGATCAACCAACTGCTCATGGTTTTTTATACTCATTCCTTGTAAGCCTCCATTATTGGGAAAGAACATATTTTACGATATGAATCAACACCCTAGTATGCTACCATGATCCAATTCCTTAACATACAACACTTCACACCACTGAATGGAAGAACTATTGAATAAAAAAAATAGCTTTAAATTTCCCTCCAACATATAAAACCCATGAACTATTGGCTAGTAATTTGTGTGTGAGTGGTGGATTAATGGGGGAATTGTTGCCTCTACACACTCATCAAGAAGTAGTCCATATTTGTTGTAGTGTGACTATCCACATGTATAATCTTTCATACCCAACATTGAAATAAACTACTAAAAATTACAAACAACACCCCTATGATCCACTAAAACACCTAAACATGTTTAAAATAACTCTTGGATATGTTCCTACTCTATAAATTTAAATTTCAATCCCAGTTCCCAAAACACACATACTCTAAATCTCAAAATTAAAATTCCCTAAAATTTACTAACCTGTAATGGGGTGAGTTAGAAAAAAATCCCCATTGTAAACATTTTAATTCTTATTGAAAATATATGGTGAACCGAGGATACACAATTCAACATATGAATTCAAATACCATAAATAGATATCATTTTGACCAGCCATATCTCCACCATGAACACAACAAATCCAACTAAGTATATTTTCACTGAAAACTCATACTTTTACACCATGACCACAAAAATCATCATCAAAATTTCATATCTAATTCCAAAACAACTTTATCATACCCAATGGAATACATTTGTTCTAAAGAACACCTCTATTCAAGGAATTCATCAAAACCAGCACTAAAATGCAAAGGTAGAATCCCACAATCCATAGCATCTCATCATAACATTTATGAAATCATATAGGAATATTCAATTTATCTATACCTTTCACCAAATCATACCTCTTTATCATACACCAAATTTCTGAATAGTAACCACTATCATAAAAAGTTAAAAAAAATCTATAATGGTCCTAGAACTAGTAACTGAAACATGCTTGTGTAATTTCAATGATTTCGATCAATATGTCAATATAGACCCATAAAATTCAAGGGTCACCCACCATAGATTAGTATTACCCTCCATTTAGGGAAATCTCTATATCTATATAAAAATTATATAATATCACCATGAAACAAATATCACTTCAATGTTTTCCTCATGTGTCCCTTAATCATCAAACTAAAAAACCCCAATCCATATACTACATTAGTTTGTCCTAAAATATAATAATATCATTAATATCAATATCATGGTCTAACAAAACCAAAGAAGAAAATAATAAGCATAAATATACAGCAACATCTAATATAATATGTAAAATTTTTCTTGAAGAACAAATATATCATTATAGGGTTCATCATGCACTATTTCATAATTACCCATTTATGACAAGTGATATAAAACAAATATCCTAAAAATCATAAATATATCGTCCATCTAACGGAAAACACATAAATACCTCACAAAAAAATATTATCCACCAATTATTTACATTAATATGTCATAGAAATACCACAATCCACTATTATTTCATAATAATTTCCATGAAGATAAGAAAAAGATTCTTCCCTATAACACACAGTGAACCCACCTAGATAGTTTTAATTATTCCCTAGGGTGCTACCCATAGAAGGTGTTTTTTAGAAACACATAAAAATCTCTAAGTTATTAATTGTTCATATTTTTAATTAGCACCACTATACTCACATGTTGGTTATCCCTTAATGAATCATCTAATCATATTCAATGGTCAACTGTCACCTAACTGATATCCCAAGGTTCCATGAACACTCTCATAAACATAACCTAGTTTCACCCATAAAATATATTCTTTATTATTTTTTACTCTTTCTTGCAGCACCATAATTCTCACATGATGGCCATCCTTGGCCACATCAAACTATGGACCGTGATTTTAATAAAATACAAAGACACACACTAACATATTATAAAAAAATAACATCACACAACCTATATTATTAATCGATAACAAACACAGCTAACTATTTTAACAATAAGAAAAACCTTATATAGAGGTAAATATTTCAATATTAAGGACTAATTCAAATCATCTTCACCTCCTTGAGGGTGTCTCCCCTTCAAAAATAATCATAATGAAATAACTCTACAATCTAGGAACTAATCTCTAAATATCATCACAAAACCTCACATATGTAAACATAGTCACTATACAGATATCAAATTACATAAGAATAAATGTCTGCATCATATTAACAATAATAGAATATAGAAAAGAAAAATATTTTTCTCAATAAAATAATATGAGCCAAAATATTTTATATGGGAAAATAATTTATAAATTATTGTTAATAGTATAGTTTATTGTAATCTATTTACTCAAATATTTTCCCAAAATAATTTGATTTTCCAAAATTTCCAAAACCATTTTTCATATTTCGAAACCATTTATCATCCAATAACTCCCATGCATAGTTCTAAGACATGTACATTATTATGATCATGAAAAAAATCATACTCTATTTCCTCCCCAAACAATGAGTAAATCTAATAATGAAAAATAACTCCCATAATGAAATCCTATATAAAATGAATCAATAATTACATTGAAAAGAATGAAAATTATTCCCACACAGTCGTACATAAAAATTCCTTATACATTGGTTATATACACCCAAGAACATGTTTAATCCTAGACATTGATAATATTCAACCTCAAACTACAATATCTAAATTTTAAGTCTTCCAAAATTATTCATTTAAAAAAAATTATAGTACAAACATAATTTGATTATTAGTTGATTTATAGGAGCCCCAAAACTCCTCATGTCTGCTGACCCTTATACCATAGGTTTCTGACCTATGGATAGAGTTTATAAGAAAAAAAGATAATATACTCTTAGTATGATCAGAAGAATAATTGGTAAATAGGGAAAACCTCAATAAAACACCATATTAAATTCTATAAATTATAGACAGAAGTCATCTATTGTAACACACCAAGTTTAAAATTAAGTTTTATGTTTTGCAAATATTTCCAAGATGTAATAAAATAAATTACCAAATGCAAATATATAATTATTAGGCACTTTATTCATAAAAATTCCAGAATACACCATTGATACACAATAACTAACCCATTAAACCCACTGCTATTGATAATAAAACAATTGGAAGACTACCGAGAAACACAACGATGTCGATCGAGTAGTTATCATCTCTTGGATATGATAGAATAAAAAACGTTATGGCAAGGATGATAGCAAAAAAACTAAAAATAAGAGGAACATGTAAAACCATCTCCAAAAGCAATGGCATGAGCGTCGTGATATTTTTCTTCTGAGTATTTGAATGACCCATAAAACATTGGTATTTATAGAGTTTTATCCGACCGTTACAAAAAAAAACTATCCGTTATAAGTAATCAAAATTAAAATTTCAAAGATGTCTTATGATAACTATTGATATAAAATAAATAATGAATTAATACTCACAAAAATATAATATGAAAATATATTATTCTTCTTTTAACATATATATATAACGGTATTATTATTATTAATATATACATATATAAGTGTTATTTTTAATAATAAATACATTTAATTGATTATTTTTATCAATATTTTATAAAATTACAACATTTAAGAATAATACTTGATTTTTATACCAGTAATAAATTATTTTACCAAAGTTACTTTATACTAAAGAAAATCTGTTTTGTGAAATTATAAACTTAAATTATTAAAAAATGCATGAATGAATATTCATGTATAAAAAAAATGAATATAGGTTTTCTGTATACATATATATATATATATAACGAAATAATATATATATTAAGATGATTTATTTAAAACTGAAATGATAATTGATAAAAAACGGTGAATGAAATAATAAAATAGGATTTCACTCTCGGGTAAATCGCAAGCATAGGGTTCGGCTTCTAGGAAGGTGCATCGCGTAGGAACCAAGAACAGGGTCGAACATGAGTCCGAGAACGCGATTTCGAGATAGGAAGGGCTACGCAGAGCTTCGATCGAAGCATGGGCGTCGTTCAGCAATCGATTTCATATAGGGGTCCGTCGGGTTTCCTTTCGGTGTGAAGGCGAGGTCGAACCGTGGAGCAGCGAACCGAATCCGAGGCACTGCTTTCAGTTCGTGTTGGGTCATGAAGGTCCAAGAAAGGTTGCGGTAATGAGGTTCAAGCTTAGATGAATTTCAATTCGGATGTTTGAGCGAGAACCGAAGAACCAGATCTATTTTGCATTTAGGGTTTTGGTTTTGTTGAGGTAAACCTATCTCGTTTTTTGATATTCGGATTTGTGAGTATATTTAATGACCAAAATCTTCAGAAAATCGACTCAATAGTCCTGTGTTTTGTCTTTTAATTCATTTTTCCTTCGGAAATCGACACCTGCTCAATTCTTCTTATCCGATTTTGATGTATTTTGCAAGTTGTATTAAATTATCCGATGAATTTTATCAGTATGTCCAAGTGGAGATTTGTTTATTATTTCCTTCGATCTTTCGTCAATCTTATCGTTATCATATTGATTTCTTTTATGAGCCCATATCAAAGATCTCTCAAAATATCATGTATCAGGACTCAATTATACATTGGCAGCATTCAAATAACCTTGCTATCATTTTCAGTGGTTTTGTTAGAAAATTAATTAAAATTTATCGTTCGTCAGGTTTTAAGACCTTGGTTGGTTGCAACAATATATAAATTATATATAATTTTTATCTTTGAAGAATTAAATCGAAACCACACATTTGGATTTCTCATGTCCATCTTTCTGAAATGCTGCACCTATAAAGAGCCTCAACTGAGAAAAATAAGAGGAGTAGTCTTTGATTCAATATCTTCTTTTGTTTTCAATTCTGAGTTTTTGAGAGTGATTGTGATAACAAAGACAGTAGGAAGTTGAGGGCTCTGTAGGAGGTCTTCTGCCCAATAATTAGGTAAGGGTGAAACATTTACTTTCAATATTGATTTATTTGTTATTGTGTATGCGGAAGTATTTCCAAATTTTATAATTTCAGCCATTTCCATTATTTTATCCTACTAAAATTAGTAACAAATTTCTTTGCTTAAAATAATTCAACACTATGATGTTATTTTCAAACATATTTAGCAAAGCGGATGTCATACCTTCAGTAATGGTTATCACTTTTTAAATTAGAAATAAGAAGAATTTATCAAAGCTTTGTTCTGCTCGAATGATTTATTTTTTTTCACAAGGCATGTTTTATTTAAGTCCGTGTAATGATATTTTTATATATGGTTTATGTTGATCTAAAGTATATTATAAAAATATAATATAAATGCTATTTTATTTATTTCAAAATGATGAATTTAATTTAATATTTTTGTTTAAGGGTTTAATTAGCTTCATATTTGTTTTATATGAAAAACCTATAAATACACTTCTGTGTATATACTTTTCATAGCTTCCAATTCTAACCCGTTTTAGATTTTTCAAGTGGTGGTTATCAGTATTTAATAGATGTTTTTCTCTTGTTATTGCATATAACACTTGAAAAGGTGTACTGAGAGTTGTTTTTCTTGAAATTTCTAAACTCATAAATATATATATAACAATTTTTATGTTTTAAATTGATATCATATGAAATTCCCCAATGAATAATTCCATTTATCGACGTTTTGATCAAATGTTCATTTATTTATTTTTTTATTTATGATGAGAATTGTAAATTCGATGACAAATATATATACGTGTGTTGATGAAATAGATATCATTATTGCATCTATAATTTTATTTCCATGATTCACAAAAATATATATATGCGTGAAAAAAAAGAAAGGGGGTCACATCATTTTATCAACATATGGACATCGCGTTTGCACATATACATGGCCATGTGTTATGCATTACATCGACACCCATTGCATTTATAAAAATTTCAGGTCATAATTTCATATTTTGTTTTAGGCCTTCCCCTAAAACAAAAGAGACATAGATATCATAGAAATTATTTTTAAAAGTTTTTCTTTGGATTGTTTTAGGGAAATTTATTAATTGAATTGCTCATATGATCATCAAAGATTATTTGTGATAATTTGAGAAAGAAAGAATAATTATAAGTAATGTCTAGTTGATAAAATTTTTGGTAGTATCCAAACATTCAAATGATGAAATATACGTGTATATATATATATAATCATGGATGTGCATTTTAATACATTGATGTATTTTAATGTAAAAATTCCAGTGACAAATACTAATATATATATATATATGTAAAGCAAACTTAATTTTTTTTTTGAAAAACCCCGGTGCTTGTTCGTTGTAAAATGGAAGGTCATTGGGAAGTGAACCCATACTTTGCTAAGTGGGTAGGCCCAAGACAGCCTTCAACGAATTAAGTTGCCTCAAAATGATGTTTTGTTTTCATGAAGTTTGCTTAATATTTTCCAAATATAATCACTGGAATAGTTTAAAAGTTTTTTTTTTCAAAGTATAACTATTTTTCAAAAGGTTTATATTATTTTATAAAGGTTGATTTTTTTACAACTAAAATTTTTCAAATGTATTATTGAAAGGATATTTTTCTGAAATTGATTTATCAAAGGTTTTCAAACCCCCTTACTGGGAAACTTTTGTTCTCACCCTACGTTTTTGAAATGTTTTTCACAGGTGATCTTGAATCTCAGAGTTGGTCATCTTTGTTGTAGCGCGCAGTGAAAGAGTAGTGGACTGTTGTTTTATTGTTTCGACTCTGATAAATGTAAGGTTATGTCTAAATCATCCAGAACCTAGACCGGTAAAAGATCCTCATTTTATTATAGTGTTGTGTAATTTTTTTTATTCACATCATTTTTCAAGCACCGAGTCTGGAAGAGCGGGCTCGGGGTCGTTACACTTGGTATCAGAGGAAAGGTTTAGTCAACCTTTGGAAACTAGGATGCGAAAACGTTAGTGAGATCCCTAGAGATATTTCTAAGGTATGTCTAGGGATGTCCCTAAGGTTAAGTATACGTATAGGTTATAGTACTAGAAATACGCTAACGATCATAGAATTAAACCTAAGATATTAGATATTGAAGGTACTCCCCCTTTATTATGTTGTTTTCCCTAGCATGATTTTTTCCTCTCACACTATTCTTTTTGGGTTTTAGACGATGGCTGGAACCCGAAGGAACTGTGTTGATCAATGCAATGGACAATGCAATGATTTTCCTCCTGAACAAACAAATGTTATCGGAGATGGAGTGAAAAATCTTATTGCTATACTTACACAAGCTATGAATCATTCTGGACTTCCAAATGAGCAGAGAAGGGAACAATATTCTATTGAGTCCTTCATGAGGCAACGTCCACCTTCTTTCAGTGGGTCTTCTGATCCACTTGTTGCTGAACAATGGATCAGTACCACTGAAATGATATTGTCAGTTCTTCAATGTTCTGAACATGATAAAGTCATCTTAGCAGTATATCGTTTGGAAGGTGAAGCTGATCAATGGTGGAATCTTATCAAGAATACAAGGCAAAGAGATGAAATTGAGTCCATGGAATGGGACGAGTTCAAGAACATATTTTTCAATAAGTACTTCCCTCGTATTCTTCGAACAAAGATGGAGAAGGAGTTTCTTGAACTAAAGAAAAAGGATGATGAATCTGTTGGTATATACGAAGCGAATTTTACAAGACTTGCAAGGTATGCATCTGGCATTATCATCCAACCTGAAAGTAAAGTTGATCGATTTTTCAGTGGCTTAAAACCATGTCTTCGAAGGGCATTAGCTATAAGAGACTTCAGTAGCTATGAAGAAATTGTGCGTTGTGCTATCAAGGTAGAAATGGAAGTTGGTGTTACATATCCATCTCATGGTTTTGACAAAAAATGAAAGATGGAGTTCAAGGAGAAATCTCGGAATAATGGTGAAAAGAAGATGAATGTTTCCTTATGCACAAAGTGTGGAAAGAAGCATGGTGGAGATTGTCTTAAAGGGACTAGAAAATGTTTTAAGTGTGGAAAAGAAGGTCATCGAGCAGCTTAGTGTCGAAGTAATGGAAAAAGGGTTTCTAATGATGTGAATAAATCAAACATTGCAGAGAACGCACCACCGACACTTCAATGCTTCAAGTGCAAGGAAATGGGGCATTATGCTAATAAATTCCCTAATCCAAGGGTTAGTGATGATCAACATGAGCAACCACTGAAGGAAAAGGACAAAGGGAAGTCACATGCGATCACTATTGGAAATGTTGAATATGACAACGATGTGGTGGAATGATTAAGTGTTTATGTAATGGGATTTCGAAATAATGTTGTATCATTGAGTATTGCAATATTTATTGATGTGGTATTCAAAGTGGTTGATATATTTTGGAAATAAGATGATATGCGCATAATGAAGGGAAAATGAGAAAATGAAATGTTTAATAGTATTCATGAGATCATGATTGATATAAGGACTAAGTGATATCATGGTTTGAGAATATAGAATTTTGAGGATTTTGGTATGTGGAAAGTGTTAACTTTTAACTGCATTCATGTTTTCACTAAGGTTCAATGGGTATTCAAAAGAATACATGATTAAGGACATTGAATGTTTGGAATGTGACCAACAAAACATATCTTATGATATATGGGGATCAACGATGGTATTAAATCTCTGGTAATCGTTTTCACTATGTTATAAGAGTGGACTTCAGTATTATGGATAAACCTAAAGATTGAAATGGATTATGTTGGACATAAGTGAGTATTGTTTAAGGATAGAAGTTTTTTTCGATATTATTGATGGAATGTTATAGTAATGTACTTTTAGAAAAAGGACAACCTGCAGGACGGGCGACAACCCATCGCTTCGGACAAGGCTGTGGGAATCGAACCCACAACCGAAGTGCGACTGGCCTTTATCGCCTACCACTGGCCTACAGGAAGTCCCTGTTTAGTAGAAACTAGTTTTATTATATTAAGCAGTATGATATATGAATTATAAGTCCATTTTAGGAACCATATGTGATTAATCTCACTATAGATCGACTTATGTATATAATTTTTGCTAACCTTTTGTTTGAGACAGATGGAATGACCCGTCATTCTATCACATGATCTGTTAACACTTCACGAATAACAAATTCAACTACATTTATTTAAGAGATGAAGTGGAAATTGTTCAAGGCATGAACAACAGTGAGATTGTACCAAAATAAAGAATGTTTTTATTCTAATTCAAATTTTCAACTTTAGGGAAATGATCTTGGAAACCAAAAATGTTGTCCTAGTGATCTTATACCTGATGAATCGGATGGTACCTTAGATCGTCACAAATTTATGGATTTATGATTGTTGGCTTTTCCATAGCCATGTTCTCTACCACTCTCCATCAGAACATGATGGTTAGATTTTTCTTCCATATCCATATTTTCACCTATGTGGAAACCCAGTGATTAGTTTATTTGGGTAATCGTTACATTTCATACTTTAGTTTTTAAAGACAAGTTTTGGTATTCCTTTTTACGATGTGGGTTTCTATTAAAGAAAATTTCGAATAGTAAACTATTTATAACCCCGACGAATTTCGAGGGTGAAATTCATTTTAAGGGGGGTAGAATGTAACACCCCAGGTTTAAAATTAAGTTTTATGTTTTGCCAATATTTCCAAGATGTAATAAAATAAATTACCAAATGCAAATATATAATTATTAGGCACTTTATTCATAAAAATTCCAGAATACACCATTGATACACAATAACTAACCCATTAAACCCACTGCTATTGATAATAAAACAATTGGAAGACTACCGAGAAACACAACGATGCCGATCGAGTAGTTATCATCTCTTGGATCTGATAGAAGAACAAACGTTATGGCAAGGATGATAGCAAAAAAACTAAAAATAAGAGGAACATGTAAAACCATCTCCAAAAGCAATGGCGTGAGCGTCGTGATATTTTTCTTCTGAGTATTTGAATGACCCGTAAAACATTGGTATTTATAGAGTTTTATCTGACCGTTACAAAAAAAACTATCCGTTATAAGTATTCAAAATAAAAATTTCAAAGATGTCTTATGATAACTATTGATATAAAATAAATAATGAATTAATACTCACAAAAATATAATATGAAAATATATCATTCTTCTTTTAACATATATATATAACGGTATTATTATTATTAATATATATATATATAAGTGTTATTTTTAATAATAAATACATTTAATTGATTATTTTTATCAATATTTTATAAAATTAGAACATTTAATAATAATACTTGATTTTTATACTAGTAATAAATTATTTTACCAAAGTTACTTTATACTAAAGAAAATCTATTTTATGAAATTATAAACATAAATTATTAAAAAATGCATGAATGATTATTCATGTATATAAAAAAAATGAATATAGGTTTTTTATATACATATATATATATATATATATATATATAACGAAATAATATATATATTAAGATGATTTATTTAAAACTGAAATGATAATTGATAAAAAACGGTGAATGAAATAATAAAATAGGATTTCAATCTCGGGTAAATCGCAAGCATAGGGTTCGGCTTCTGGGAAGGTGCGTCACGTAGGAACCAAGCACGGGGTCGAACATGAGTCCGAGAACGCGATTTCGAGATAGGAAGGGCTACGCCGAGCTTCGATCGAAGCATGGGCATCGTTCAGCAATCGATTTCATAAAGGGGTCCGTCGGGTTTCCTTTCGGTGTGAAGGCGAGGTCGAACCGTGGAGCAGCGAACCGAATCCGAGGCACTGCTTTCAGTTCGCGTTGGGTCATGAAGGTCCAAGCAAGGTTGCGGTAATGAGGTTCAAGCTCAGATGAATTTCAATTCAGATGTTTGAGCGAGAACCGAAGAACCAGATCTATTTTTCATTTAGGGTTTTGGTTTTGTTGAGGTAAACCTATCTCGTTTTTGATATTCGGATTTGTGAGTATATTTAATGACCAAAATCTTCTGAAAATCGACTCAATAGTCCTGTGTTTTGTCTTTTAATTCATTTTTCCTTCGGAAATCGACACCTGCTCAATTATTCTTATCCGATTTTGATGTATTTTGCAAGTTGTATTAAATTATCCGATGAATTTTATCAGTATGTCCAAGTGGAGATTTTTTTATCATTTCCTTCGATCTTTCGTCAATCTTATCGTTATCATATTGATTTTTTTATGAGCCCATATCAAAGATCTCTCAAAATATCATGTATCAGGACTCAATTATACATTGGCAGCATTCAAATAACCTTGCTATCATTTTCAGTGGTTTTGTCAGCAAATTAATTAAAATTTATCGTTCGTCAGGTTTTAAGACCTTGGTTGGTTGCAACAATATATAAATTATATATAATTCTTATCTTTGAAGCATTCAATCGAAACCAAACATTTGGATTTCTCATGTCCATCTTTCTGAAATGCTGCACCTATAAAGAGCCTCAACTGAGAAAAATAAGAGGAGTAGTCTTTGATTCTATATCTTCTTTTGTTTTCAATTCTGAGTTTTTGAGAGTGATTGTGATAACGAAGACAGTAGGAAGTTGAGGGCTCTGCAGGAGGTCTTCTGACCAATAATTAGGTAAGGGTGAAACATTTACTTTCAATATTAATTTATTTGTTATTGTGTATGCAGAAGTATTTCAAAATTTTATAATTTCAGCCCTTTCCATTATTTTATCCTACTAAAATTAGTAACAAATTTCTTTGCTTAAAATAATTCAACACTATGATGTTATTTTCAAACATATTTAGAAAAGAGGATGTCATACCTTCAGTAATGGTTATCACTTTTTAAATTAGAAATAAGAAGAATTTATCAAAGCTTTGTTCTGCTCGAAAGATTTATTTTGTTTCACAAGGCATGTTTTATTTAAGTCCGTGTAATGATATTTTTATATATGGTTTATGTTGATCTAAAGTATATTCTAAAAATCTAATATAAATTCTATTTTATTTATTTCAAAATGATGAATTTAATTTAATATTTTTGTTTAAGGGTTTAATTAGCTTCATATTGTTTTTATATGAAAAACCTATAAATACACTTATGTGTATATACTTTTCATAGCTTCCAATTCTAACCCGTTTTATATTTTTCAAGTGGTGGTTATCAGTATTTAATAGATGTTTTTCTCTTGTTATTGCATATAACACTTGAAAAGGTGTACTGAGAGTTGTTTTTCTTGAAATTCCTAAAATCATAAATATATATATAACAATTTTTATGTTTTAAATTGATATCATATGAAATTCCCCAATGAATAATTCCATTTATCGACGTTTTGATCAAATGTTCATTTATTTATTTATTTATTTAAGATGAGCATTGTAAGTTCGATGACAAATATATATACGTGTGTGGATGAAATAGATATCATTATTGCATCTATAATTTTATTTCCATGATTCAAAAAAATATATATATGCGTGAAAAAAAAAGAAAGGGGGGTCACAACATTTTATCAACATATGGACGTTCGTGTTTGCACATATACATGGCCATGTGTTATGCATTACATCGACACCCATTGCATTTATAAAAAGTTCAGGTCATAATTTCATATTTTGTTTTAGGCCTTCCCCTGAAACAAAAGAGACATAGATATCATAGAAATTATTTTTAACAGTTTTTCTTTGGATTGTTTTAGGGAAATTTATTAATTGAATTGCTCATATGATCATCAAAGATGATTTGTGATAATTTGAGAATGAAAAAATAATTATACGTAATGTCTAGTTGATAAAAGTTTTGGTAGTATCCAAACATTCAAATGATGAAATATACGTGTATATATATATATAATCATGGATGTGCATTTTAATACATTGATGTATTTTAATGTAAAAATTCCAGTGACAAATACTAATATATATATATATGTAAAGCAAACTTAAAATTTTTTTTGAAAAAACCTGATGCTTGTTCGTTGTAAAATGGAAGGTCATTGGGAAGTGAACCCATCCTTTGCTAAGTGGGTAGGCCCAAGACAGCCTTCAACGAATTAATTTGCCTCAAAATGATGTTTTGTTTTCATGAAGTTTGCTTAATATTTTCCAAATAAAATCAATGGAATAGTTTAAAAGTTTTTTTTTTCAAAGTATAACTATTTTTCAAAAGGTTTATATTATTTTATAAAGGTTGTTTTTTTTACAACTGATATTTTTCAAATGTATTATTGAAAGGATATTTTTCTGAAAGTGATTTATCAATGGATTTCAAACCCCCTTACTGGGAAACTTTTGTACTCACCCTACGTTTTTGAAATGTTTTTCACAGGTGATCTTGAATCTCAGAGTTGGTCATCTTTCTTGTAGCGCGCAGTGAAAGAGTAGTGGACTGTTGTTTTATTGTTTCGGCTCTGATAAATGTAAGGTTATGTCTAAATCATCCAGAACCTAGACCGGTAAAAGATCCTCGTTTTATTAAAGTGTTGTGTAATTTTTTTTATTCACAGCATTTTTCAAGCACCGAGTCTGGAAGAGCGGGCTCGGGGTCGTTACATCTATAAATATAAAAAAATTAATGATATAATGTTAAAAATCTATGTTAATTTTTCATAAAGAGATCAGGGGTAGCCAAACGGCCAATATAGCTCATAAAAACTAAAACAAAAATATAAAGGAAACATATTTATAAACTTATATCACTCCCCAGTATAGTATCACAACTTCCATATTTCAACTCTATTTGGTCATCCCATACAACCATTCACATGAAATGTAACATCCCATGTAAATAAAGAATATGAAATTTTCATATTTATTTTTATTTTGTAAATTAATTATTAATTTTACTTTAATGGGGATGATATGTTTGATGACGTAACCAATACACAACAATGGGTTTCTTTGAAATCTTATGTTTCACACAACATTGAGTTATACTAAAAGATAATAATATAATATAATTTTAAATGATAGTTAACGCCTTGCCATTGTATTGGTAGGAATAGACAGAACTAAATAAAATATGAATATAAATTTTTATTAAATTTTTTAACATTTATCCCCTATATTGTAGAGGCTTAAAATAAGAAAGAATATGATTTTATGTATAAATACTCTAATGTTAATTAAAACGTCGATTTACCACATTTTGATGGAGAAACCTCTTTAAATATAGTTTTAGTCAATTTTATATGGTCTATTTGACAAAATATAATTCTTCCTTTTTAATCAGGACATTAAAATTCACTTTGGGTAAATATTTTTTATTTTTCCGATAAAATTTAATTTCTTGATGAATAGTGAGAAATATTGTATTTTAATTCAAATCTATCTTTTAATATAATTTATTTATATTGTTATATTATCTTTTTAATTGGTTTTATAGTGTAATTAGATTATATTTTAACTATTTAATCAAATTTTGGTCATTGGAATTAATTTTACTTTTAAATTGGGAATAAAGAAGTTGCAATCTTTTGATAGATATTGTTTCTTAAAAACATGATATTTGTTTTGACAACGGAAATTAATTTTAAATTAATTAATTAAAATTCTATGGTTTGAACTTTGGAAATAGATTTCATTTTTGAATTCATAATATCAAATATATCTTAGGCTGAATTTTTTATATTTTTCTAAAAAACATCAATTTTTGATGAATAGTGAAACCACTAAGTAGTAGATAAAAAACAAAATTTTTCATTTAAATGAAATTTTACAACTTCTTTGAATTGAATTTGGAAAATACAACATACATTTTTTTTATTAGTATGTAAAATTTGGTTCAATAAGATGAAAATAATTATTGGTGAATAGTAACTTTTGACTTTTATATACAGTTGTTAAAGGTTAATATGGTAATTGAAGGAAAAAAAATATTATAATAATGAAAAATTACCTTAAAAAATTTAATAACCTTATAGGATGAGCATTGGATAATGATAGGAATCCTTGGGTCGATTTTTGGACCTCATCGATCCACTTATGAAGGATAATACCACTTTATTTTAATTTACTTAAAGTAAAGGAAAAAATGACATAAACAAACATCTCATTGTAAATTATTTTTTACATGATGTTATATACGTTATAAATTATACATTAATTATTATTTTTAAAGATAAAAATATTTCCTATATCATGGTAGTTTTTTTAATTTTTATACATCGAATAAATTAAATTATTTTTGACAAAATAATGCAGTGTTTACCTAATTAATAAATGATTTAAATAAATAAGATTTTAAATTCTAAAATAACATCTAAAACCTGTAAAATTATTATTGGATTAATTTACTTAGACCATGAGTAATCTTATCTTATACCTTAACGAGTTTTGGACCTTTATAAACCAAATATCATTATATAATAAAATAATATAATCACACTTTCATAAAGAGCACATCCTCCCCCTTATAAAAAGCCCTCACTTATAACCATTTCCTCACAGCTCTCAAACATTTTTTCTCATCCAAAATCTACCCAATTAATCTCCTTAAATCCCTCTCCTCCTCCTAGAATCATTTTCTAATTTAGAAGACACTTTATGAATCCCTTTTGGTTCATACCGAAGGGAGTTACCCAAATTAAAGATAATTGTTTCTCTTAACTTATTTTCATTTATTTTACTTCTACAACCCCTAAACTATTTCTTTTACCATCTTTTATAACCGCTCCAGTATCCTAAATATACAAGGATGTTTTTTTTATAAGGATTCAAACTACACTTCTTCACACCTTCAACTAATGGGTGAAGAACATACTGTTTCTGGGGATGGAAAACTAACACATCCTGAAACGATGATTGTTCGATTATCTCCTACTGCCTATCATGGTGGACATTATGATGAAAATATATTTATATATAATATATATTATGTTTATGTTTTTTTTATTCTTTTTAATTTTTAATTTATAGCATACATTTATGGTTTCCATTATGAGTAAACATTATAATTTCATTTGAGGAAGTGCGGACTACTACCCCCTCATAGTGGTATGGCTCGTTCATACCATACGTGGGACATACAAAGGATAGAGTTATTGAAATTATATATGATATTATACTTGAATGATAATATATCTATTTATCATTATGTTTTCATTCAATTATTATATGAAATAAAAATGAAAGTAGCGTTCATGCGTACGTACGGTTTACCATCTCCATGAATGGTGCATTTCATTTCTTATCTCCAAATGTTATGTACTGTTATAAATACATATATATACTGGATATATATGATATATATGATATCTAAATAATTAATATCATTCTTTAGATAATGTAATCTTGACCACATGAAAAACTTGTACTTATAATGTGTTCATTTTTACTAAAGTACCAAATATCGACAAAACAACCATTATTAACATAAAGGATTTCATATTGTTTATTACATAGTAATAAGTCATATAAAAGAAATAATAAACTTGAAAATGTGTTCTTAAAAATTATATATTAACTTATTTGTATTATTCTGGAAGAAAAAGGAACAAACAATTCAAGTCGGACATGTGGTAAGGGGTTTCTTTTCTCACTTTTAATTCGTGAGATTTCCATTGTTCGCCACTTATTTATAGCATGTGGTGTATTATGTACTTAAATTTGATATATATTATCATGATTATCTCTATATTCGTGGTATTATGTGATTCATTTGGTGGTTATTAACTTTTGGTCATACGACTCGATTGATTACAACATGGTAAGGGATTTTCATCTCACTTTTTATTCCCATGAGATTAATGCTATATTGCCACTATTTAATTTTTGTGCTTTATATACAGCCCATTATTATATTAATTGTGTAATATAATTAAATTTATGGGTATTTATATTATCATTGTGTTATTCTTCTTTCTTGGGGTGTATGTTTCGTAAGTTACCAAATCGGTAAAGGAACCTTTCACACTCCTCCTTTTAAAAGACGTCTTTTTTTGTTATGTATTTTAATTTACATCTTCTTATGTTTGGATATTTTCTTCTATATCCTTATTTCTATAAGTTTTAAGTCCATGTGATGAGATTCCTATTTCTCTCTCATCAATTCATTTTCTAAATTTTAATGTGATGCCATTAGGCTGTCTAATTTCTGTAATGGAACTTCTTCACCCAATTTCAAATCTTTAGCTTAAACTTCTACTTCGAGATTATGTCGTGATATTAATATGTTTGAGTAACCTATGATTTTTTCACACATAATATCCACTTATTTAGTGTATTCTTATTTTTCACACATTTGTATGTAATTGATTTATCCATAATACAATGATAATGTTTTTTATAAGAGATTTCGTCTCAATTTATATTCCATTGAGACTTCATTGTTGTTATTCACCAATTGACTCTTATGTTGTGTGTATACTATCCATTGTAATATTATATCATGAATCCCATTATTCTCATTATATTATAATGTTTGGATTAATTGTTATTCCATGATTATTTGTATTCAATCGTATCTCATTTTATTAAAAAATCTTTAACTAAAATATCATTTTAAAGGTTTTAAGGATTTATTCTTCTAATTAATTATCATTAATGTACAAGTTTTCAAAATGGTTTGAATGATTTATTTATACATATATTAATGGTTAAAATTGTCGATTCCTTTTAAAGCTTCAAGTGGTATGGGAGACATTGATTCGAAATTCTCATTACTAAATGTTTAATATCATGAAATGATATATTGTAATTGCAATGTGGAAATGTTATCTATCATGTCTGCTTCTGTTATGTGTTATTTTTATTTTTATTGTCCATTGATTATGTATATGGGTGGTTCCATGAAAAACCATAGTCAGTTGAGCCCGAGATATCTCTCCAATGCATTAGGTAACATGACAGAGGTAAACATGTTGTTTCTCCAAAGATATTTATAGAATATACTGTGATGGATATTCCAAGTGTAACTCCCTATGTAGCTGTGATATCTACAATGTAATTTTGATATGGATTCCATAAGATACCTTTATGATTATTGATTTTTGTGTGTTATTCATAAATCTTATGATTTCATAAGGTATGTTATGAATGAAAAGTATGGTTTCATTTATTTCTATTTAACGATGGGATAATGTTTTACTTACTTATTTTATAACCCTTACAGAGCTTTTTATGCGCATTCTAAATTTTTGAATTTTTTGTCATAAGTCTTAAAGATTAATAGGGTCGAGGATGGAATCAAGGAAAATTCATGCTATCTAAAACATGGAACTAGTCATGTTTCTTTTTAAATGTTTTTATTTTTTGAAAAAAATGGATACTGAGTATCAGTGTCTACATGTAATTATCATGTTGATATGTAATAGTTATGTCCTAATTTTCTAATACACTAAACCTAAAGAGATCCTCAATGTGAATTCTTAACATAATTCAAGATTATCTAATGTTTATTGCCAGGTCCTTACATGAAAGCCTAATATAATGTCTCTACATGTTTTAGGATTCCCATACAGTTGGTGAGTGTAAAAATTGTTTTGGAATGACCAAAATATCTCTTGAATTTTATATCATATAATGAAAATTTATATATGATAAATTAAATTAAATAGAAACATATATGATAAGATTAATCATTCTAGGTCATCTGGTGCTATCCAGGCTACCATGAGAACTGAATACACCTACATCAATCAATTATGTATGAGTATTTTATTAATAAAACAACCATATTCCAATATTTAATCTCTCATGGTAGACTCTTATAATTAGACTTTCACTATAACCCGCCCACATGGGCTAGGGCCTCATACCAAATCATGATGTCATTTCTCATATCATACGTACACACTCATAGTCATATTGAGGTACCACGCCATAACTCATTTAACATATCATATTACTACCCTATCAGTCTGGGAGATGTCTCATATCACTTATCACATAACATATCATACCACCTCCATTTCAGTTAGGCTGACAAATCATATCATTCCTCATATCACATATCTTAACTCTCCCTCATCACATACGGTGAGTTATTGTAACCTATATCATGTCAGGTATCATGTATGAACACTATCACATATATTGAGTACTCATTCCATTTCTCATTTCACACCTATTTTACAAAACCCCTATAATGATTTATTTGGTAGTTTTTATTAAATAGGATGTTGGATACTTCAATTTGAATTTTCAAATAAATGAGGAATCAAAATTGGAGTTTTTTTATGAATCTTTAGGGTGTAATTGTTGTAATATATGAAACATAGAAGTCACAATATTTCATGATTGATTACATTCTGAATAAGGAGACCTAAAATATTTAAAATTTTGGAGTTCTTTGTTTTTCATAGGAACCTTTAAAACATATTTATTTGTATTATTTTTCTATTCAGGGAATAATATATGTCACACCATAAAAACTTTGGATAAAATATGTTTCATATATGGAAGTGTAACCTATTATGATGGATTTTATTATCATGAGGATTGATTTTTGAGTTCATCCCTATAAGGAGCAGGCTTCAGGATTTTTTGGAGAAGGTCATGTGTTCAAGTAATGAAATTTATTGTAAAACTATTAATGAGGTTTTCAAGAAGTTTTAATGGTGTATAATTAACTATTTACATAATATACATGAGGATAATATCTTACCATCTTCATGTAATTCTTGTTATATAATCCATTATAATTTTAATGGATGTGAGGCAATGTTATGAGATGTATGGCCACACTATGATGAGGTAATGGGGGAGTTTTTTTGATATCATTATAAACATGACCCATTAATGTAGGATAATCATTCCATAGAGGCTTGATATGTTTGAAATGGAATTTATGGAGAACAGTTGACTATATAATGGTTATGAGGATCAGGTCATGATGTTCGAGATAATAGTAAATCATGATTTTGCACTGTAATTTGTGTTCTGATTTAGAGCTATGAAATTAAATTATTAATATTTGGATGATGTGATATAGAGTTTCCTAACATGTATGGATAAGAGTTCTGTCTTGTATTATTAGAGGAATCTAATGGTCAAATTGAGGGGGGTATAAATTCTGTAATAGTATGGAGTCGATATTATTCCACATTCATATTTCTAATTATTAAAAAGTGAAAATTAGGGAGTTATATTGGTTCTATTTATTTGTTTTTATAGAGGAATAATAGTTTAAAATTTTCAAATTTAATTTAGTTGAATTCATGATCAATTAAGGAGGATACATGGAGTGAAGAATATTAAAATGGAGTTGTTGGTTTAAACTCACTCCTTTTCCCTAAATATGATAAACCTATAACGTTATGAATTAGCGGTCTATATGGGTAGATTAAAATAATGATTTCATTGTACTATGAGGTTATGTTGTCCAAAGGACCAGTTTGGATACATTAAATATTAAATAAAAGTAGTTAAATTAGTGATTCAGGTGTTTCGACACATTTTTATTACATTATTCATAAATTATCCCAATTTGGTTGATCAAAAAAAATTCTTATGTTACATAGTAATTAATTTTATCACCTATATTAATTGTGATGGAGATTAATTTTACTAATAATAGTGGAATGAAATTGTTTGAGAGGGTAATTTATGAAAAGAAAATATTCAAAAATTCATACAGAATAATGAGTATTTACTATTAATGGGACTAATATTAGGTATCAGAGTTGAAGGATGATGGTGGAGTATGTTGTATCAAAATCGATTGTAGTGGTTGGGAACACATAAATAAATTCCGATCCATGATGGAAATAACTCCTATATATAAAATAATAAGATAAAATACTACTTTCATGGTCCATGAATAAATTTATATAATATCTTCAATCAAGGGATCTTAGCTAGTATCGAGAGTGATGAAATTATCGAGAAAGATTTAATGGATTTTAGTATAGATTCCAACATATTCAACATATTATGAGGTTGTTTATTATACAAAATATTCACCAATTTCTAGTCATATAAATCCTCAAATTTCATGTGTTAAAAACCTCACGTCATCTGTACGGGTGATTATGAGTTTTGTGAAGCTAAATTGAAGGTACATTGGAAATAATATAATTATTTAATTATTCACATAAGTTAGATTTGTGATTCCCTCTTTGATCTGGTTAATGTCATCTATATGACAAGTGAGGACTTAGATAAAAAAATTAAAATTTCAAAACAATGAAAATGATATTGAGAATATTACTAATATATTTTAATTATAATACTTTTATTCATGAAGTCATATACCCACAAGAGTTAACAATTTATTGTCCTCGGAACACACCCATGGAAACAAAGATAAGGAATAATGAAAAAAGTACTTGAAAAAAGTAAATTACCAGGTATTGTAATTCAACTAAAATAATAAAATCATTATAGAGAATGATTATTATTGAAATTTTGATTAATGAAGTGATTCATTTTTATTCCTAAAAACTCAAATTATTGAACAAAATCATTTCAAATATTCCCTTAATGAACATAATTGTATAAAAATTTGTAATAATGATGAATGATTTCCAAATATGTTCCACGATCACGATTAATACAAGGTTCTCATAAAATTAAAGAATGTTTTAAAATTTCAAGAGGTGTTCCAATTCAAAACTCTTAAATTAGAAGACTGTTATTTTATCATAATGGGTTATCTCTAATGGAAAGGATGTAAAATATGTTAGGGATTTTTAAATAAATCAGTGATTGGATTCATTTGGATATCCTAAACAAAAAAAATTCGGATTAAAATAATTAAAAATGTAAAAATTTTAGGGAAGAGAGTATATCAAAGATAATATAAAAGATGATCTTAATGAAAATGATTTTTTTCTTGGAAAAATTAATAAATATAAATGAATAGTAATAATTACACACAATAGAATCATTAATGGGAAGTAGAAAAATATTTATTAAATGATGATATTGAACCTCACAAAAATGAAATTTCTGGGTATTTGTGAATGAGATTGAACCTCTCAAAAATGGGTCTATAGATTTTGTGGAAGAAAATCCAAAAATTCTTGAAGAAAGCCTCGAGGAGTGTCGGCTTTCCCTTCTTGCTCAGATTTTGGGATTACGAAGGGACTCTCCTTTGACGCTTGCTAATTTCAAGGATCAGTTGCTTTAGAGCTGGGGTTTCAGTGATTGGTGATTGATTTATCTTGGGAAATGTATGTATCATATTATCTTTCCTTCCAATGAACTTAAATTTTTCTCTTAGGCTTCTGTCCAATTCCCTTGAAGCCTAGGTTCATTTTCCTTCAGCAATTGGACCCCTAATCGTACCCCTTTTCAATTAAGAGTTCTTCCATCCAAACATGGATTAGAATTGGGGGCCTTAGTTGGTTATTTTGGCATCCCGAAATTCTTTGGGAAGTCACTTCTATTGTAGGGTCTCCTTTTAAGGTTGACAAAGAAACTGAACTCTCTAGGTTTGGTCACATTTCCTGTGTGATAGTTGAGGTTGATCTAGCTCATAAGTTGATTGATACTGTGTTTCTTGTAGCTGGTGTTTTTAAGCTTGAACTCTCAATTCAGTATGAATGGATGCCTGATTTTTGTGAATCATGTCTTTGTATTGGTCACCCGTGTGATCAATTCAAAATGAATGTAAGACATGTTCTGTGTAAATAAATTAGGAACTCTGCTGATCAGTGTAAGAGGGCTCAAACAGGTACTGGAAAGTCTGGTAATCAGGTATTTAGGAATAAGGATACTTCCACCTTTTTTGAGGTACTCAAGCAAGGATTAAATGAGGCCCCTGTTGGTGGGGATCTGGCATTACCCCCACAACAATTTAATATTGTGGTCAGTTGTGGTGATGATTCCCTGAATCTCACTAATTATTATGCTAGGGGACCAACTAATTCAAAGAAATCCTAGGCTGATTGGCTGGCATTGATTCTGAATGAGAGGCGTTCATTCAAGAAAAAGTTAATATTGAGATAGGTCAAATAGAGGTGGCTTCTGCTAGTAGTAAAGGCATGTTTAAATAGCTTGATGCTGATGGATTTGATTTGCTGATGTCCAGAAAGTCGCAAGCTCACACTGTTGAAGGGATTGAAGGGGTGATAGTGGCCAAGGATAGCATAGTTGGGAATTCACTTGTGAGAATTGGGACCACTGAGGGGTTTGCTGAGAATTTTGTTCCAGATGTTTCACAAATAGTCTCCTAGATTGGGCCCTCTGACCCTACTACTCAGGATGCTGCTCCTCCTCCTCTCTATGATGAGGTGCTGAATGCCATCCAGATTAATGAACAACCTGATTTCCAAGATGATGCTTATTCAGCCTCCCATTTGAATAAATTTGATAGTGATTCTTAGGATATCTCACTACAAACCTCAAAAAAACTGTCACCGGGGCCGGAAAATAATGGTTTTAATTTTTTTTCTATGATAGACTCTGTTAACTCACATGAATTTGACTTGGTCAATCTTGAGGGCCATGAGAGTGTAGGTTTTAGTAATCGAAAACATGGTCATTCACTGCACTCTACTATTGGAGAGGTTCCAATAAAGATATTGACCCCTAATAAAGGAGTTGATAATGTATCCACTGAAGACATACATACAATATAAGAAGCTATGCAGAATGAACTTCAGGGTGCCCAACAGCAGTGTATGGAGGTTGTCCAGAGTATACCACAAAAGGTTGCCGATTAGGGAGCTGTCTTGTTTTCGATGGAGGTGGTGGTATAGGATAAACAGGTTGTTCAGGATGACCATAGGTAGGTTTCAAATTTTATGGCTTCAAATCAAGATGAAATGATCGTTGATGAGGCATCATATTTGCAGAAAATTTAATGGAAAATACGGCATCACTCAGTGCCTCGGGGTTGAAATCGAGGTCGGGGCTAGCCTAGGAAGAGTTGATAGTTACTGTACATGCTGAACATATTTTACTCCTTTTGTTGTGGTGTTGTCACCTCTTGAACATTTCTTCCTCGTCTTTTGTACCTTTACTTTTTATTTAATAAATTTCGGCGACATGGATCCTAATCCATGGTACAACCGCTTTTCTAAAATTATAATGAGGGGTAAATCATATAGAAAAATAATTTATGGTTTATCAAAATCCAAAATCACCCACACCATGATAATATAATGAATTAGTTAGTTTTGAAAAATGATAAAATGTATACCAATAGATAATTGAAGATATATAACAATATGCGAATACTCTACTATATATTGTTTTAGATGAGGGGATACACAATTTTTATATTCAATAGAAAAAATTAATTATATTGGTAAAGAGAAATATAAATTTATGAAAAGTTATTCCAATGTTTGGTTTATATTTAATGACTACTGTTGTTAGTGTGATTATTATGGATACAATTCCAAAAAATATTCACCATGGTTATAAGGAAGTGTTCCAGTGGAGACCCAAAAAATGGAGTTCTTAATGGTTAGATGATTCATCAAGAAAATTAATAAATATATTCATTTCATATCCTCATAGTTTGAGTATAAAAAATGAATCTATAGGGGTAAAAATCATACTTACCGTGGATAGAAGGAAAAAAAATGAACATATGCTAAGAAAGTAAATTTTTGGGAAACAATAACTATGAGATTACATTAAATTTATAGACAAGGTTGTAATGGGGATCCTTGAAAATGTATTCAATTCAGATATGATTTAAAACAAATATATTATCATTGGAATCACATGCGATAAATATTGTTTTATTAATTTGATATATGTTGAGGGTCTAAACACATTGAC
This sequence comes from Viscum album, assembly GCA_963277665.1. Classification (NCBI taxonomy): domain Eukaryota; kingdom Viridiplantae; phylum Streptophyta; class Magnoliopsida; order Santalales; family Viscaceae; genus Viscum; species Viscum album. The sequence goes on along the minus strand of OY728123.1, from coordinate 1,187,523,475 downwards.
ATTATAAATTACAATAATAGAGAAATATATTTAGGGAAAATAAATATATTATTGTTTTAATTCCCTAGCCATAATTTAGTAATGGAAAGTCTATTATGTGGCTCTTGGTTTGTTGTAAATTTCAATAAGAAATATTTAATCAAAATAATAATATATGGTTACATTGGGAGGTATAGAAATATCATAAATAGGAATAGTTACCTCATTGGTGAAGAAGAAGATAATTTTATCCTATTTTAAGAAAAATATAGAAAGCAACAACATAAAAATATTTTCCACTTGAGGTAGAAGTATATGGGATACTTAGTAAAATCTGAAGGACAACATGATATCCCTAATGTTTTATGAGGCATAACTCACCCAAGTGATACATGTATAAAATGGAAAATCATTTATAATAATTACAAGATAAAGGGAATAATGTTAATGAGATTTATTGAGTAGTTTTAAATGGATTTTGGTAAACTAATATCACCTATTTCCATAAATAAAAAAATGAAATATGTTATATTTATTAATTTTTATAACATGATGGAATGAACAGTGTTAATCCCTCAAAAATATAAAGTTTCCAATATGGTTATATATATTTATAGTTTAAAATAGAATATTCTTATGATATATAATAAGAAATTAAAGAACAATAATTTTAGGAAATTCCCTAAATATCAAGTGAACTTATTTTTCAACAATCATGGGATATGGAACCATGTTTCAATTGATATGACTCCTCAACAAAATATATTCATTGAGAGGAGGACCTACATTGTGAAAGTTGTAAATCAGATATTTCTAATTTAGAATGATCATATAAAAGAATATTTTAATGATTTTGTGGTTATATAAAATTATATCTCTTATATAGATTTTTTATTCATGAATAAGGATAATAAACCCTACAAGTTATAGAATTCTACGAAGTTAATATAAAATTTCATTAAAATTTATGAAAGTAATTGATTTATTCTAGTAAAATATAAAGAGAAAAGAAATATGATAATGTAAATGATCTTTTTCGTTGTATTTTGGTTGATAATAAATGATTAAAAATTCTATAATTAAATTCTTAAGGGAAGCATTGAAAAAGAAGACATAAATATTTTCTAACCTGAGTAAAATTAATAATAGAATGGGTAATTTTTACAAAAAAACTATAATGAAATTTAATAGGATATTTTTTTTTAATAATACACGACGAACACAAGTAGTAATTGAAAAATTATAAGAGAATATTGATGATGGGGACATTGTAATAGGTTCATTCCATATGGAAAATTAAATTTCTATGGATGAAATAAATGAAGGATTCATTACTATTTTTTAATGATAACACGTATTATAAAGACTCTAAAAAACCTATTTCATATCTATATAATAGTGTCACATTTTTTGTATGCTTTCGAATATAAAAAAATGATTAATTTGATGGAAGAAAATATTTAAAAATTTGGGATAGTTGAGACTTATGAAATTTTCCATGATGAATGAATATAAATATTACAATAGAAGAATGTTGGTTTTATATTAAAAATTTAATTTAAATGGAAAGATGAATCATAAAAAATAACATTGGGTGTTCATGTGGTATTCTATACCTAATGGAATTTATGTTTTTAATAAATTTTATATCATTTCTGGATTACAGGTCATCGGAATATTATTAGAAATGTATGGAAATAGAGGACTCATGGTGTGATTTATAGACATAATATTAATATTCCTTAATGTATTCCTTGATGAGGTATTGTAAATTATATATCTATAAAAAATTATTACATCTAATGATGAAGTAAATTTTCTAATATTTTAGAACTTTTTTATGGTATAATTTAAGAACTAAGTAATTGGTATTATAGACATGATCAGTAGTTGTAAAATATTGAATTACAATAAGGTGGAGTTCCAAAATATATATATATATAAGAAATATAATGACAAAAGGATGTTTATTCTCATATATAAGAATGAATTAATTATTATAGGATTAGACAACTCATAATTAAATATATGTCATGAATAGATTAGTTGTGAATTAAAATTTCAATAATTGGGGTGTAAACATTATTTCATGGTTTTAAAATTACTCAAAAAACAAATTGAAAATTTTTCAATCAAAATATGTATAAGATGTGTAAAATAATATTAACTGTGAATCGTTGATATACTATCTGAGGTTAATATATTTTATACTAATCATTAATTTGGTTATTATTTTTTAGATGAGGGTGTGGTGTATCAGTTGTAAAGGAGTTTTAAAAAAACCTGAAGCGGTGATCTTTTATATAAAATCTCATTGGATTTTTTTTTATTTTTTTGAGAGGTATGTTTTATGACTTAAAAATGGGCATATAAAGTAATGAATAACAGAACGATGATTTTCAGAATAATCATGAGTGAGTTACAAAATTTTGGTTTTTAAGATACTTTTACGGGCAATATAGTCATGATAACACAATGAAATAAAATTAGTGGATTGTTGAAAAGTCAGGGAGTTACTTATATACATAAGAGTATTTTAAATCATACTTACGGTACAAAAAAAAATTTATAGGGAGAATAAAAGATATCATTCTATGAAACTATTTTTCATTTTGTTACATATTTATAAATGGGTATTATATTTTGAATGTTGGTAACACTGGCAGTACTTCTTCTTGGGGTTGAAACTATGAGGATTGTTATTTTGGTTGTTTTGGATTAGAAAATGTGTTCACACATTAGAATATAAATCGACATGGTGATATAGTGTTAAAATAATTTTTTAATGGATTATAATTCCTTATATTGGTTATATTTTTTGGGATAATATATAAATGTCTTAATGTAATGTGTGATATTCTGACCATTTCCATTTTAAATGAAATGTGGTTATGTATAGGGAGGTATAACCGTGCTTTGATGAGGTCGAGGTGGATTTCAGTGGCTTCTCGATTATAATGTAGTCACCTCCATAGATGAGAATAATTTCGTGGAAAATGTATATGTAATAAAATGAATTATAAGAGAAGATTATACCATGTCATTATGATAGGGAATAGATCATGGTGTATTAGTCTAACAAATATTCTAAATTTTTCCCCATGTTACTTTTATGGTAGAGATCTACTAAATTTATAGTTAAATATTTTCACATCATCATGTAGAGTGTCACTGCTTGGGGGTATCGGAGTTTAGGATTTTACATTCAATGAAAAATATGGTTGATATGGTGCTCTACATAACATTATAATTTTTATGAGATACATTTAATGATTCAAATTTCATATATTCAAGATAAAAATAATGAAATTAAATGGTAATTATTAGATGAATTTTAATGAGGATTACTATAATCTTTTCAAAAAATAATGTTAGTGAATTTTTTATTAATTATGGGAGAAACTTGGTGATTCTATAAATATAGTACACATATATATACTTATCAATAATATGGAAGAAAAAACATCATTGATCATAAAAAACATGTAAGAGGATAATATTAATTCATCTAGAAAGTCAAATGATTTGTATATATATACTTCACAATTGTGGATCAAAGGGTCCATGAGTGGGTGAAATTGGGTCTAATTGATACACCATATATTTTGTAAACTCATTTATTGTCCTTGAATATCTTGAAAATATCTCTTTGAGAAGCAGTGTGGTTTTTAAGACGCTTATGTTAATAGTTCCATTTTATAAGAATTTTTCACCTAGAGGATCATTGTATCCACTTTGAATCCTAATTAAAAGAACTAAACGTATTTTTTAGGTTCATTGACAAATAATCATTCCAAGATAAATTGATTTTTATAGTATGGTTGAACTAAATACATTTAATTTACTCATTTTTTATTTACTTTAACACTTTATAACAAATTTTATGGAGATTATAGTTCCATATAATGATGGAATAATATTAGAAAAGATGTTAATTTATGAAGTATATATATACTGAAATGCTTCCCATGTATCTATACATTTACCTTACTCATTTCCAAAACAAATCTCATCTGTCTACTCTCTTACTCATGGTGAGGTTTCATACCTCATCTAGTATCACATCATATACCTCTGACCAATCTCTCATATTGATGCATCATCAGTGATTCATGAAATGGTTGGTATATTATAATAATAAAAATAAGGAATATATATATAATAGGAATAATCTACGATAGAAACACAATCATCCCAATAAAGATCATTTCTAAAGGTTAGCACATACAACTCAGAATCAATAGCCATGACCAGTCCCACCACACATATGTTTCATGAATTTTAATTGTAGTTACACAATAGGATCCAACCACTCGAACACATATAAGATACAACAAGACCAAAAGGTGTCTAACATGGTACATATATCCTTTTAAGACACTTTTTAATCATTACGTCTTGATGTGGAAGAACCAAAAACCTCACTCATGTAAACCCTTAGTCATAAAAAATAACGAAAACTATAAATAACTCATAATGATTCTATCTATATATCCATGCTCTACTTAACTTATTATCCCACCTCGTTGGGATCCCCCTGATCAATGATTCCCCATACCTCTTGAATTCATTAAAAAACCACTTTACACACTCATGGAGGGTTATCAATAACATAGAAAATATAATAACATGTATAAATTATTACCGACCATTATATGTGGTCACAGACTCAATCAAAACATCAAACTCCACTACCTCAATGAGTATAAAACAATTCCAATAGAATATACCTGATAATTTGAATGATATGGAACTAACTAGAACCATTAAACAAGTGACATCATATTTTAATCTTGTAACGAACATGTCATGTATCACTATATTCCATACATAATTCATTCCCAAAACTGAGACCAATTTTTTGTCCTTTAAACATTTATAGACATCATACCACCTGAAACTAGGTGGATCTAGAATACATAACTCATGTGCAACACAATGTATCACTATAATAAGGATTTAACCAAGCCTATTCCATAATTATGTTTTTACTTATCCCAGTGAATAATTTTATAATCCACAAACCAAGGTTTATATATTCAATGGACATGTAAAAATACCTAGGGTTATTTTCTACAAGGACCTCTATCTAATAAAATAATGTCCCCTTCTTCAAAACATTCCCATTGATTCAATCCATGCTTATAACAAGCTTATTCATATTTTAATGACACTATATGAAACAAAAAATTAAATAAAATTATTCATAACCATATATATTTATTTTTATAATCTTAATTGAATAAATTATATCCACCAAAATCTCATAGAGTGGACTACCGTGAATGAAACCTCGAGAAAACACACAATAACGACTCATGGCGTGTTTAATGACACCTATGAAAAAAATATGAATCTTACGACACTTAATAAATCACCAAATATTATACAATTCATAATAATTACTCTGAAACTCCATCCATTTTTTTGTCTCATAAAAAAAATAAACATCCAATATTCCCCTTAGACATTTTTATGACATCATACTATAAATACCCAAAATATTTGGATGATTCCACTTTACATTTTATGATTTATCATCTAACCCAAGGATGAACCACAAAAAATCAGATAAAGAAACAAGAAAAGTTAGATATGAGATAGAGGAGTGTGTTTAATATAAATAGATACTAAAAATAGTCTCCAAATCAACCCAAATTTGAAGGAAAAACATATGAAAAAATGGAATAATTTGTGGACTTTTTTTCCAATGCACTCTCTTATCCACCTAGTACAATAAATAGGAAGAGTTTCCCAACCTATAAAATATGGATTTAGCCATTATTTTTGAAAATTGGAACATGTTCATGTTGTGACATATACTAGGAGTTATGATGTAATTAGAAAAAAAATCAGGATCAGAATGACCCAAAATGTAATATTGTAGACAAATTCTCCCATTATCCAAAACAAAATCCTCTGGCATTCCCATTGTTGTGTTATCAATTACATCACAAAAAACCATTCATCATGGTTTATTTTAATACTTCTACAAGATATGAAATATTATTGAATAACACCTACATTTTATGGGTGAAAAATCCCCCTCCTCCACACCTAATGTCATCATGCCTTAAGATGTGGGATAACAATCATTTTAGGAGCCACAATGTTTCATGAAAAATGTTTTTCTCCACTTTCCCCATTTTTCAAACCGCACAGTGGTGTGTTGTATTGGTTATAAATACTCATATATTAAATGCATGGAAATATATCTTAGGTACATTTCATCTCATTACTTATTGATTGTAAAATAAATGTACATTAAGTGCAGGTCATCTCATTTCACTAAATGAAATACGATAAATGCCAATAAAGATGATGAAAATATGTGTTTATAAGAGTATCTATGATTTTCTAAAGCCCTCAAGCTTTTTTATGAGAATATTTGGTCAATTTCTATAGGATGGTGTCATTTTATATTAAGATATGAACACTAAATGGAGGTTGAAGAGATATAATGGAACATGGAAGTGAGTTGATGTCAGTATTCATATGAAAAAAATTCCCTTATATATGCTCAGATATCTGTTCGTATGTGTAAAAGACTAAATGTAGTTTAAAATTATTTAAATGAGATATACAGGTTCTAATATAATTATAAAGATGCACAGAAATCAAAAAAATTATGAATGTTTCATGAAAAAATATACACTTATTAAGATATAATAATATTTATGAGTTAATATAACTATAAAATATGTACAATATTGTTACTCTAATGTCAATAAAAACTATAAAAGTAAATTTTCACACATGGATATGTAATATCCCTCATGATATTATTAAGATTCTTGAAAATATTAAATTGGTAGATTACCAAAGATTATAATGATAGGTAATTCATTTTAATTAAAACAGAACATATTGTATAACATGTTTCATATATCTACACTAATATATAAAAAACTCTATTGATTAGTAAGATATTCTATAATAAGGAATTAATTTTGGATTCAATAATATCCCTCTTAGTGCATGACCAATTAACCTAACCCCATGAACATATTCCCCTTTATTACCATTATATTATATCCTCAACACATTGCTGATTTAAAATACATTATACTTTTTGAATACCATTTCATAATTGTTAACAATTATTCTATTGGTTCCCTTCTATTTAAAAAGAATGCCTAATTTATGGGTGAAGATGTAGTACCCCTGGTTTGAGGTATTTGGCTTTTGTTCAGTAATTTTTATGTTTTTAAAGTGCATGGAATGAGTTGGGAAGAGGTTGGTAGAGTTTTCATTGGTTTTGGATGTGTGTGGAGGATTTTAAAGGTGTTCACGGCTTGAGCACGGTTAGTGGAAACTGTGTGGGTTCTCTAAGAAACCAAGCAGGGGAGATAGTAGGCTTCACACAACTTGTGCACTATATTCCAAAATGTGTGAGGAAACCGTGCGGACCCACTCTCTCAAGGCAGTAGCGTGCACACGATTAGCGCACGGTTTGGAAAACCGTGCGGGCTAACAGTGAAGCTACTTAAAAATAGGTTTATAAGTTCCGGTCTCCCTCGGACTTAACCTAAAACACTCCTATATTCCACACACTCGATCCTTACTCAGTATTTCAGGTTCTCAGGGGTTGGAGGGGCTCTCCCACTCGGTTTGGAAGGATTTTGAAGAGGGTTCTTGGTGTTTTGAAGGTGATTTCTCCTGGGTAAGTCTTCTCTCATGGTTTTTTGGTGTTTTCCTCTAGATCTGCTCTTCCCTCTTTCTTGGTTTTCTAAATATAAACTTTTTGTGTGTAAATATAGGGTTGTGGTTTCCTTGTATGTTAATATTAAGGCTTGTGGATGTTAGGGAAAGGGATCTAGCGAGGTTTCAGTGGTGCGTTTGCCGGATTTGAGGCGTGGTTTTTTGTGGGTCGATTTTTCAGGAACCCTAAAGGTAGGTGGATTATCCCTTGACTCCACATGGTTAAAGCTAATGTATTTGGTTACAATTATTTTTTGTGCTTGAAATTAATTGTTTTTTATGTGTGAAATTGGATAGAAATCCCTTGGGGGATGTTTTAAGGATTTTTGGGAAAAAGATGGTTTTGTGGTGAAGTGCTATTGTTGTGGATTTTAAAATGGAGATTTTAAAATGGGATTCTATGGTTGATATTTGAAATTTATTGATCTAAATTGTTTTCAATAAAAGGGTTGTTTTATTGAAATGTTGTTTGGAATTGAAAATGGTTTTCAATAAATGGGTGATTTATTGAAGCGGATTGATATACAATGGAATTGGATGATTGCATATGGTTGTGACCTTGGTGGGTTATATTCATAGCATTGGATTGTATGATTCTTGTGTTGAAGTGGTGAGAAGTAACACTATAAAAAGGGGATGGATTGTGGATGGAAGGGCCACCATCAGTAGTAAGTGGACGAGAAGTGTTGCTTAGTGTGAATGGTTGAACGGGTTGGACGGAAGATCCACTATTTGGTTGTTTGGTTGTTTTTTGTGCATTGCTTTGAAAGGTGTAAATTGTCGTGCTAATGAGTACATGATGATATGGTTGTGGAATGTTGTTTGGCTTTCCCTTGGTTTTTAGGTTTGGGTGTGATGGCTTGGTAAGGGCATATTTGGCTTATGAAAATGGTTGCACTTGTGATTCAATTTATATAAACTGTTTTATATAAATGTGCTAATGGTTTTATCCTATTGGAATGTGTGGGTAATTCATTTGGGGAAAACCTACTGAGTTTTAGTACTCACCCCCATCTTTGGATCATTGGTTTCTTTGCAGATGTTGTGTATTGTGACATGGGAAAAGGTAAGGCATCTCCCTCTTTTAGTGTATCATTGGGATCTCTCGGTGGAGCTTGGAGCTTGGATCTTGGGGTGGAGATGTGGTGGTGTCATAGATAATGGTGTTTGTTTGTTTAGTTTCCATAGTGTACTCTGATGTTTTTTTGACATTTCGGGTTGTATTGGTTTTGGTTGTATTTTGGAACAAGATGGTTTTCTTTTGTGAATGCATGGTTTGGAAATTTATTTGACATGCATCATATAGTGGTTGTTAGTGGAGGGTTTGGTTGATTTTGACTTAAGGGCAAATCTTTCCCCAACTTGATCTTGAAGCCCTCGGTATTTATTTCCAGCCATTGGCTTCTTCGGAATGTTTCTTATGGCCAAGTAGCCCTCATCGCCACCTCAAGCCAATGAGGTAGGGGTGGGTTGTTACAAGTGGTATCTGTTTGTTCGGTCCTTTAGAGTTGATTCTCGGGTTTGGTGTTGACATTTGTTTTGTTACATTCCTTGATTTGGGATGGTAACAAGGTGTAGGAATGTCCGAACATGGAATTTATAGCATAAAAGTACGTAGCTATCCATTTTATGCTGAAATTCATGTTACTAGGGAGTTGGGTACATAAGTGTTTTGGAGACACATATAGGCATTGGATATCTCATTGTCGTGGTTGTAGCCAATGAGATGAGCATGGCATGCATGGTATCAATGACTTCCCACTAGGATGCATATTTTATTGGGGTATAATGATTTATTATGTGTTATGAATGTGTGAAATTGAATTGTGAATAAATTGGTATTTTGAAAATGGTTTGGTTTTCAAAATTGTGAAACATGGAACATGTGGAAAAGGGTGGAAAGCCTTGTTTTGATAGTGTTGTGTAATATGATTTGAAATGGGATTTCTTTATGTCTATGGAAGAGAGACTCATTGTTGTTTGTTTTATATTTATAGAAATGGAACTCGGTTGGCTTCATAAAGACCAACCAGAGGAGGCTACTGAGAATGTGGTTTCACCTAAGCCTCAGGTGAACCAACAGTTAGTGCAAAGCATAGTGCAGGCATTCCAGACTGTGGAAAGTGGAAATAATATGGATGAACCAAGGCATGTGGATCATGCAGTTTAGTTTCAAAAGCATAATCCACCCATATTCAGGGGTGATACAAAGCCGTAGAGGGTTGAAGCAAGGTTGAATAGAATGAACAAGATCTTAGAGTTCTTGGGAATGCTGGTAAAGTTAAAAGTGAAGTTGGTCACGTATATGTTAGAAGATCTTGCCCTACAGTGGTGGTAGTTGGTAGTCCAAGATGGGGCTGACCAGGGTATGATGTGGGAAAACTTTGAGTAATTGTTTAATAAGAAATTCTACCCACATACGTTCAGAATTTAGCGTACGACTGATTTCATTAGTTTGAATCAAGTGCTTATGTTTGTGAAGGAGTATACAGCTAATCTTATGAACATGGTGTGGTTTGCACCCAAGGTGGTGGGTAGAACATCATTAAAGGCATGGATCATTGAATAAGGGTTAAGGAAAGAAATCCGTTCAAAGAAAGCAGTGTTGTGCATAGATGATTACACAGAGATGGTGAATAGAGCCTCGGTGGCTGAACAGGATTTGTTGGGAGCTTCGGGCAGAGGAAGCATCGTGGTACCCATGGGGAATAGTGGGAACTCTAATGCTGGGTTCAAGCGAAGGAGGGACACTTTTTCCCAGGGTGGGAATATGGCATATAATCCTATGGTAGGATCGGTAAATCTTTCTCTGAATCCCCAGAGAAATTCAGGATGTTTTCAGTGTGGTTATACGAGCCACATCAAGCGCTATTGTAAGACACAACCACGATCATGTAATAATTTTAAGAAGATGGTGCATCTGTAGCATTATTTTCGGAATGCTCCAAGGTCGTGTGCGCGTGACACTCCACAAGGATCGCAAACGTCATATGCATTGACGACATGGGGACAGTATCACACCCCTCTTCAGCAGTTTAACGTTGGTCATGGTGATTCTTGGAATATCATGACGCCTCAGCAGGGTAATGAAGATTAGAGTGTGGCAAGAAAACATGTGTTTGGAGATGATCAGGTTGTGGTGGATGATTAGTCGGGACCATCCACGGTGTGAGGTACTATTCTTTTAAATTATACCTTGATGCAAGTGTTGTTTGATACGGGTGCATCACACTCTTTTATTGCTGCACATGTGGTTGATTTACTGGGTTTAAGGGTATAATTGATTCCCTTGGTTTTGAATCGTCAAACTCCTCAAGGTTGAAGAGAGTATTGAGCCTTCATCTGTAAATCATGTTGTATCCTTTTGGGTGAGGTTGAGATAACCTGGAATTTCTCATTGCTTGAGATGGATGGGTATGATGTAATCCTGGGAAGGGATGGGCTGGTGGCATTTAAGGCCCACATAGACTACGATGAGTGAACAGTAGATTTTACAACACATGATGGCGTTAGACATCACTTTATGGAAGAGAAGCATGAAAGGCAGGGTTCAATGGGTTTGTTGGCACCAGAAGTGGTTACATTATTGTATCATTTGGTGGTGTTGTTGTTAGAATCGGTAATGGGTGTTGTGGAGAGTGTTCTTCCAGCAGTGGTAGATCAGTTCGTAGATTTTGTTTCCAAAATAATTCTCCGGGTTACCTCTCGTAAGAGAAGTCCAGTTTATGATTGATCTCTTTCCGGGGACCAGTCCTATCTCACTTCCATCTTTCCGGATGGCACCAACTGAATTGCTGGAATTGAAAGTCTAGTTGGATGAGTTAGAAAACAAAGGGTTTTTCTGGCCTAGCATGTCTCCATGGGCAACGCTGGTGTTGTTCATGAAAAAAGTGAACAGAACATTACGTCTCTGTATTGATTATTGTATACTTAACCATGTTACGATAAAGAATAGATATCCACTTTGACTGATTGATGATTTGTTCGACCAGTTGAGGGGAGCCCAGTGGTACTCCAAGATCGACTTGAGGTCGGGATATCATCAATTACGGGTGAGGAATGAGGATATTCCTAAAATAGCATTCAGATGTGGATGTGGATATTATAAATATGTGGTTATTCCCTATGGTTTAATGAATGTGCCCGATGTGTTTATGGCCTTGATGAATCGTATATTGCAGAGATATATGGATTCATTTGTGGTGGTGTTTTTAGATGATATTCTGGTGTATTCAAAGAAAATGGTGGATCATGATAAGCACTTGGTGATAGTTCTAGGGATCTTGAGGGTTTATTGGTTGTATGCCAAATTGTCAAAGTGTGACTTTTGGATACAGGAAGTTCATTTTCATGGCCATGTGATTTCTGAAAGGGGTGTTTTAGTGGATCGAGAAAACATAGAGGATGTTATCTCATGGAAACCGCCAAAAATGTGTTTTAGATATGGAGTTTTCTTTGTCTAGCTGGGTATTATCGGCATTTCGTTATTTATTTTTCACTTTTGGATTCTCCGATGATAGAGTTGACAAGAATGAATGTCCTTTCTAGTGGAATGAACATTGCCTGTAGTGTTTTGAAGAGATAAAGGGTTTCCATACATCAGCACCAATATTGGATTTTCCAGAACCAACAAGAGGGTACATGGTTTATTGTGATTCATCAAGATTAGGGTTGGGGTGCGTTCTCATTCATTGGAATCATGTGGCTATGTATGGCTCACGACAGTTGAGAGTGCATGAGAAGAATTACCCAACTCATGATTTGGAGTTGGCAGCAGTGGTACATGCTTTGACAGTATGGCTTCATTATCTCTTCGGTGAGAAATTCACGGTATATACATATCATAAGAGCTTGAAACACATTTTCTCACAGATAGATTAGAACTCGAGGAAATGGAGATGGATGGAATATCTCCAGATGTTTGATTTTGACTTGATGTACACACTGGGTAAGGGAAATTTGGTGGTAGAGGCTTTAAGTAGAAAATCATATTATCAGGTGGTAAAACAGGCATCAGACTAGTGGCAGTTGATGTTGGTTATAGCTGATATGCGGTTGGAATATGAGGACTAGGGTGATAGAGAAGTCTTCTTTCGGGTTTTGATGATTCCGGACATGGTTATCCTGGTTAGAGAGGCACATATATCTGATTCTGAGTGTGTGACCATGGGTTCTAGACTCAGTGATGGGGAGACCATTGAGGGTTAGAAACTGAATGGAGATTTAGTTTTGTATTTTCAGAATCGGATGGTTGTACCAGTTCTTTGTCAGGAGGATCTTCTCAGGGTGTATCATCATTCTAGGTGGGTTGTCCATCCTGGAATTCAGAAAATGTATAAATCATTAGAAGAACAGTTCTGGTGGGATGGTATGAAAAGAATTGTGGATGAGTTTGTTTCGAGATTCTTGACTTGTCATCAGGTCAAGGAAGAGCATCAGAGGCCAGCAGTAATGTTGCAGTCTTTACCAATCCCTGTTTGGAAGTGGGAGCAGATGGCGATGTATTTTTTCATAGTTCTCCAAAGATCGGTCAGAAAGAACGATTCCATTTGGGTGATTGTGGATTGACTAATGAAGATGATCCATTTCATCCCGATTTGTGAATCTCATGTGGTGGAGGATCTACCCAAAATCTATATCTTGGATGTGGTAAAGAGGCATGGTGTTCCAGTTTCAATTGTATCATATAGAGATCCAAGGTTTACATCTTGTTTCTATAAATCCTTGCAGTAATACCTTGGGACACAATTGACCATGAGCATGGCATATCACCCTCGGATGGATGGTCAATTCGAAAGGACGATAAAAACTCTGGGGGGTATGTTGGTAGCTTGTGTCATGGATTTTGGTGGCTCATGGGAGGAGCACTTGTCATTGGTTGAGTTATCTTACAATAAAGGTTATTAGGAATCCATACAGATGGCTCCGTTTGAAGCGTTGTATGGGAGGTTGTGTTGTTCTCCACTATATTGGGTGGAAACGGGTGAGTCCTCGATGGTTGGACCAAGCCTTGTCCAGGAGACTACAGTGAAGATCAATTTGACCAGAAAGAGAATGGAGACAGCTCAAAGGAAACATAAATCATATGAGGATCATCGTCGATGGCCATTGTCGTTCTAGGTGAGTGATCACCTGTTCTTGAGGATCTCTCCTAGGTTGGGACATAGTCGTTTTGGAAGGAAGGGACAGTTATCTCCAAGTTATATTTGGACTTTTGAGATTCTTGAGGGTGTTGGTGAGGTGTCTTATCATTTGGCTTTTCCACCTAGGTTTAGTGTGGTTCACAATGTGTCTCATGTGTTGCAGTTAAAAAAGTATCAGCCGGATCATAACCATGTAATTTGATAGGATCATGTTGAGCTAGAACCAGATTCTTAATTGGTGCATGTGTGAGTGTGGGCTGTGGATAGGCAAGAGAAAGTCTTTCTTGGTAAAAGAAATGATTTAGTTTGTTTTTTGTGGCAGCATGGTCAGATTCAAGAGGATACTTTGGAGTGGGAGAAAGAAATGGTCGATTAGTGGTCTGAGCTCTTTCGGCAAAGGGCGCGTTCACTACTTTCCAATGAAGGAAAGTCAAATGGTGGGGAGAATGTAATACCCCCTGTTTGAGGTATTTGGCCTTTGTTTATTCATTTTTTAGGTTTTTAAAGTTCATGGGACGAGTTGGGAAGTGGTTTGGAGAGTTTGGAATGGTTTTGGATGTGTTTGGATGATTTTAAAGTGGTGCATAGTTTGAGCATGGTTAGAGGAAACAGTGCGGGTTCTCCAGGAAACCATGCAGGGTAGACAGTAGGGCTCGCACGGCCTATGCATGGTTTTCCAAATCATGCAAGGAAACTGTGCAGAACCTTTCTCTCGATGCAATAGCGCACGCACTTTTTTCCAAACCGTGCGGGCTACCCATGCGGCTACTTAAAAATAGGGTTATAAGTTCTAGGCTCCCTCGGGCTTAACCTAAAACACCCTAATATTACTCCCACTCGAGCCTCACTCGGGATTTTGGGTTCTCAGGTGTTGTAGGGGCTCTCCCACTAGGTTAGGAAGGCTTTTGAAGAGGGTTCACAGTGTTTTGACGGTTATTGCTCCCAGGTAAGTCTTCTCTCATGGTTTCTTTGAGTTTTCCTCTAGATCTGCTATTCCCTCTTTCTTGGTTTTCTAGATCTACACTTTTGTGTGTAGATATATAGTTTTTGTTTCTTTGGATGTAAATATTAAGTCTTGTATTTTAGGGAAAGGGATCTAGAGAGGTTTCGGTGGTGTGTTTTCCGGATTTGAGGCATGGTCGTTCGTGGGTTGATTTCTCAGGAACCCTAAAGGTAGGAGGATTCAATATCAACTCCACTTGGTTCGAGCTAATGGTTTTGGTTACAATTAATTTTTTGTGCTTGAAATTATTTGTGTATGGTATGCGAAATTGGTTAGAAATCCCATGGGTGATGTTTTGGGGATTTTTGGGAAAAAGAGAATTTTGTGGTGAAATGATATTGTTGTGGATTTTGAAATAGAGATTTTAAAACGGGATCCTATGGTTTATTTTTGAAAATGATTTATGGAAATGGTTTTCAATAAAAGGGTTTTTTTTGAAATATTGTTTGGAATAGAAAATTGTTTTCAATAAGTGGGCGATTTGTTGAAGCGGATTGATATGAAATGGAATTGGTTGATTGCATGGGGTTGTGACCTTGGTGGGTTATGTTCTTAACATTGACTTGTATGAATGTTGTGTGGAATTTCTGATAAGTATCACTATAAAAAGGGGATGGATAGTTGATAGAATGTCCACCATCCATGGTAAGTTGATGGGAAGATCTGTTTAGTGAGAATGGGTGAATGAGTTGGACGGAAGCTCCACCATTTGGTTGTTTTTTTGTGCATTTATTTGCAAGGTGGAAATTGTTGTGCTAATGTGTAAATGATTATATGACTTGTGTAATGTTATTTATCTTTCCCTTGGTTGCTTGGTTTGGGTGTGATGGCTTGGTAAGGGAACGTTTGGATTATGAAAATGGATACACTTGTGATTCAATTTATATAAACTGTTTTATATAAACGTACTAACGGTTTTATCCTAGTGGTGTGTGTAGGGAACTAATTTGGGGAAAACCTACTTAGTTTTAGTACTCACCCCCTAATTTGGCACATTGGTGTCTTTGCAGATGTTTTGTATCATGACGTGGGAAAAGGTAAGGAATATCCCTTCTTTTGTGGAGCATTGTGATCCCATGGTGGAGCTTGGAGCTTGGTGTGGAGCTGTGGTGGTGTCATGGATGATGGTATATGGTTGTTTAGTTTTCGCGGTGTACTCTAATATTTTTTGGACATGTCGGGTTGTATTGTGGAACAACTCAGTTGACTTTTGGGAATGCATGGTTTGTCAATTTATTTGACATACATCATATAGTGGTTGTTAGTGGATGGTTTGGTTGGTTTTTTCTTAAGGGAAAATTGTTCCCCAACTTGATGTTGAATCCCTTGGAATTTATTTCCATCCTTTGGTGTCTTGGGAACATCGCATAAGGCCAAGTAGCCCCCATCGCCTCCTCAAGCCTATGAGGTAGTGGCGGGGTGTTATAGAGAAACACATTCCCCCTACTTTGGGGATCGTGACGCATGAGGATGACACATATGAGACCATCTGCGTAACGAATATTCAACCTTGTCAAAAATAATTTTGGAAAGACCTAAATATTATTTTAATAACCAATACTATTGTAGAACAAACAACTCATAGCCACACATTATAACATGATCAGTTTCTTCCTGAAACTACTACTCACCATCTAAAACCATTACAGAACAAACCCATTGGTCATAACATGATGGTATAAATGATTACAATTTTTAGTTATATTCCATAACCAACTCTCCCAACATCATCATGATTCCCTCATGTACCACCAAACTATCAAATTATTTAAATTTTTATTCTTGATATAAATTAACATGAAAGATTCAAGTCCAAATCCCAATTCTCAAAACAGTCACTACTCTAGACCTTAAGACACCCTAAATTCACAAAGACATAAACATAAAAATCACTACATAGTGTAAGGTAATCATTCATCGATGAATTTTTTCCATTGGTAGTTCCATTTTTTTCCAATAAGGATAATGTAATATAATTTTTTTATTTCAACTAAAGGATTTTGAATAACGTCATATTGAATAATAAATATCCACTAAATTGTACTGATGATCATTTTTATTAATTGAAGGGCAACAAGGCATTTTTTAGGATTGGTATGTAAGGAGGTTATCACGAGTAAAAGTGAATTTCAAAAGAAATATTATGAAATATTTTATGAGTATATTTGTGAATTATTATAATTGAATTGATTCTAATTGATATTAATTACCGTTTTGTAATTTTTATTCACCTGATGGGTTATATATTACATTAATATGACAAATAAATTATGATATAATTTCTGGATTATAACATTGATATGTTTTTTATTAGATATATTTTATGTCAAAATTTTGAAGACTATGTTGGAAATGTTGTAGTTGGATAAAGTTTACATTAATATATAAAAATGTTAATTTTTTATGTGGGATGTGATGTTTTAATGGCATGTGGTTTATGAAATTGGTGTCTTAGTTGATATGATTAAGGTTAATGTAAGTATAACATGGTATCTCTTGAGAAAATTATTTTTGATTCATTATCTCCATAGAATGGAAGGATACCACTCATTATTCATTAATTACATTTCAATGAATACATACCTAATTATTTTCATGACATTTAAGCATATAATGTTTGATTAAGATGATAAATTCAATTGTGAATTTATTGAGTTGAATATGGAGATAAAATCTACACAACTGATTACATGGGATAAGTTCAGTGAATTGGTTTTACTATACAATGATGTATCGAGAGAGAGACTATGTAGATTAATTTTATAAAGGGGTAATGTGGATTCATATGGATCCAGACAGTTATAAGAACATTATAAGAATTAGAGCACATATAATTTGAAGTTTATAGTAGTTTTTAAATCCCTGGAGAGTTAGATATAGTACCTATATTGTGAAATATTCACTCTGAATTTGGAAAATAAAAAATTTATGTATTTTTTCTCCACGGGTTATTAAAAACTAAGGTGAAATTTATAGGCATAAAATCATTAAATTGTTGATTTTAAGTAATTTTACATGATTGAAAATGTTATTTTTTAGGTAGATACCTAGAGTCTATATAGTCAAAATATGAATAAATTATATGTTGCATTAAAACTAATGGTCTTATTAAAAAAAATTCATCAATAAATACATGATGATTTAACTGGTGTAGTTTTATATTAGATAAACATCACATTTATTCATCTACAACATATAATGTAGTGACTAATGACTGATTTTTAGTGAAAGAGTATTATTGTACACTTATATTGTGGGTACACTATTAGTGTTTTGTCACTAGTATCTACATATATTTTTTCTTTATAGGATAGAGTGGCCGTTATCTGGTGATTAAATAATGATTTTATGAGTGTGTTACATAAATCCAAGGCTATTTCATTATGGATTAAAATGGACACATCATGATATTAAATAACTATTTTAATTGGGAATGAATTAAATAAGGCCCTGATTATACCAATAAATTGTGGTTCTGTTAGTGCTTGAATGTCAATACTCAATTATATAATAAATAATTATTCCCATTTAAATTTTCTGTATACTAGAGAGAATAATTTATAATTGATCTCATTATTGATTTAGCTAGATCAATATATAAGCATGAAATTTTAATGGTTATTATGGATAAGATTATAAATTCATCCCACACATTTGTTATTCAGAAAGTTGTTTCATTCGAAGAGCTAGGTAAGCTATGTACAGATGTTTTATTTTACAACACTAAGCACCCTTCATCTTTAGAATTTGATATATATATATATATATCCTCTATTTAAATTGAGGTTGTTAATATTCCATTGATTGTGATGGAAAATATGATGATGATTTATACATCATATAACCATTATGAATAGACAAAATAGACTAATGAGGACATGATTACTGATTATATTATGGATTTTTTTAATCATTGGATGATTAAATTTCACTGATGTAGTTTTGTAAAATAATAGCTATCAAGATATGACTATGATGGACATATTTTATGTTAGTATGGAAGGGTGTGTTAATCACTATTGTTTTAAGATGAATCAAAATATTAATCTCTAATGATGAATAATATGTAGTATAATAATACATATCAAGTTGACATACTTGTTTACTTACTAGTAATATCTCATAGTCATTTTAATTAACAAATTATTTTTCATTGATTGTCTTTGGAGATTATAGATAGGGATAATTTCTTCCTGCGACTATCAACACTTATGACACATTGATGACATGAGAAGATTGGGAATAGTAAAATTAATATTAGGTTCAATTTTAGATTGTCAAATTTTTCTATGATGTGACTTATAATTTTTTTTTTCCAATAAAATAAACTAAAATTTATATTATTCTTCTGGACTCCAATTAGAGGAAGTACTTACTCGAAAATTATCATAGTAGTTCATTTATTATGGTAAATATTGATTTATATAAAACATTTTAGTAAATTATAGTGTTGATTTATGATAAGAAGGATAAGATCTTGGGAATATTGAGTATTTCACAGTAGTTAGTGTTATGGTTTCATAGAATAATTCAATAATATATATCAAAAATAGTAGATTGGAAGAAAAAGTTGTTTCCATTATTATTCAAGGAGAATAAAGAAAATTTGATTTTTTGGGATTAACTGCCATACTAAGTAGAATATTATTAAATCCAAGGTTAGATTGGTAATCTACCATTTATTTTTACTGAGTTTTTCCTGAATTTTAATTTTATAGTAGAGATGTGATGATATAATAGTTGGGTGAAAGTTCTAAAAACTATACAGTGAAACTATATAGTACTTTTTGTTTCAGATATTTTGGGTTAAAATTTCATTTTAGGGTCTTATGGAAAATCATCCTTGATCTCAAATTAATGTTTTTATCGGTAGAGAGTCATATATGTCATATTAACAATCATAGGGATATTATAGATTGATCATACTATTTGGTTTGGTTTACAGAATTTGAAATCATTGTTACCCTCTCATAAACTGAAATAGATTTTTTTACATAACCATATGTGATAAAATGTTATAATCAGAAAAAATATGGGTTTATTAATTCAAAAAATGGGTTTCTCTCCAATATTGATCAGATTATCAAAACATCTCTTGTCACATCCTAATGATCTTATGAATTCTCTAATCTCACTTCCTATATTCGAATTCTAAAAACTATTTTTGGAGATCTATCTTGTTTATAACTAGAGTTTCAAAATTATGGATTTTAATCATGAATGGGAGAACCATGGTAACTCTTTCTTATTTTTCTGGTTCAAGGTATCCAATATTTTTTCAAGACATTGAACATTAGGTTTTATTATGTTAACATATTAATCATATTGGTTAGCTTGTTATTATTCACTCGATGGTGGATTATCATTCCTTCTAATTTGATTGATTTTATTTAAGTGCATTTTAAAATGTGGTTTGACTATTAAATATTTACCTTTGAATTCATTTCATAACTATGTTTTCTTAAAATTGGGTGGATTAGTGAAATATGTTTTGGAAATAGTCATGGGATTTTTTTTAAGAACTGGTTTATGTGAAGTCTTGATTTTTACATTTATTAAAATGGATGAGCTTAATATTTTTATTCAATGGGTTGGGTAGATAAACTATTTTTGAGATGTAAATGAATTCTAGGAATTGAAAGGTTTTAGTATGTGAAATAACTAAGAAATTACATCTATAGAATTAATGATGATGTATATTCTTTTGATATAATATTTAATGTTTGGTGTAACATATATGGGGAGGGATGTGAATTAATAAACCACTCAGGTGGGTTATAATAAAATATATATTTATTCTATGATCATCAGAAGGATTTTAATTTAATTATTTTATAATTTTTCATATCTCTTTATGTTATGTTTTATATCTAATACCTCTATTTTTGGTAAAATTTTATAGGTTTTCCTTGTTTTCATGAAAATATTAGTTTTATTATATTTATATAATTTTTTTTTATTTTACGGTTAATTAACATTTTTTTCACAATATTATAACATACTTTGAATCAATTTTTTACATGATTTGGTATAAATGTTAAGATGGATTTATGTAGAGTTATATATGTAAATATTACTTGGTATTTTTATAATTACACATACTGAAACAGCATTGTTTGAGTATACATATATTTTCTCGTAACATATTTAAGTGAAATAATATAATGTTAATTTGTAAAGAATTGACGGATATATTCTACTGGTAGGATTAGTGTGGTATGTTCATGCATTGTGGGAAGAGTTATTCCATCCACCCTGGGTGTGCATCATCTACTTAGTAATTATGTTTATTGGGGATTATAATCAGTGTTTTTTTTACTTCACTCTATTTCTAATATTGGTTAATATGAATGGTTTATTTCAATGTATGAGTCTGTTATTGAAATAAAATTCTATATATATATATATATTTCTTAAATATTAGTTAAACATTAGAAGGAAAAATTATTCCCTAATGATCTTGTTTATCATTGAACACTAGATTACATCTTCTGGATTTTTCTAAACATGTTTTATTTAATATCAAGATCTTAGAATTACTTTTGAATTTCAGTTCTTGAGTTTGATTCGTCACAAAATTTCTAAATTTTCCATTATTTAATTAATCAATTACTAAAAATACATTTTATCAAAAACAATACACAAAAAAGTGTGGAAAACCTAAATAAGGACTACTACAATTCTATGAACAAAAATTATTTGATTATTTATTCAAAATTATACGCTATTCATTCAATAATTATAATAAATTATGGATGAAAATTTTAAACAATAAATAATATTAAAACATGAAAACATTTTAAATAATATTCGACATTTAATGAACATCAATGGAACCCTTGTACATGAATTAAATTACAGATACTAATAAAAATCTATCACGTTGAATTTTCGAACGAAATGGGAAGTGAAAAATAATTTCAATATATTGGATGTATATATTTTATAAATTAATAACTATTATAGAATGTATCGGTTTGATAAATGAAAAAATATTTATAAAATTGAATACATTAATAATCAATCATTTATAGCTATATTTCCATCTCATTTATAGTCCTCAATTGATTTTTGGTCACTTCATGTAACTGATTTCACTTTATATCCATTATGATTCTCATTAATACATATTTTTTCCTCCCTAAAAACTATATATTTTTTCTACAATATGATTTATCAAGAAGATAAATTTCCCTAAAAACTCATATAATTATTTCCCTATAA
The DNA here is from genome assembly GCA_963277665.1 of Viscum album. NCBI lineage: Eukaryota > Viridiplantae > Streptophyta > Magnoliopsida > Santalales > Viscaceae > Viscum > Viscum album. The sequence goes on along the minus strand of OY728123.1, from coordinate 1,187,501,425 downwards.
CCACTTCCAAATATGATTCCATATTTACTACTAGTAATGGAACTATGTCTAAAATGAGATATGTAAATGTAATATCATTAATGATTTTCAATTTACTAATAATTTATGATTTCCAAATAGGTATAAAAAAGTATAATATGGAAAATGAATATGTGACAAATTTATTACAAATTGGGGTTTCAATCATAGGTTAATCTTCATCATCTTCTATAATATCCATTATGTGCTTCTTCTTCCTAATAGTTAATTTAATCATTTTTTCTGAATGACTCCTGGGAGAACTGTTTTCATATGGGGAATTATATTCTCGGTATTTATTTTTCTTTAAAATATTAACAATTTTTTAATTTTTTCATCCAACTCTTATTTAATAATATCTCATTTTACTCAATTTAGTACTCTCAATCCGATTTAGGTTGGGATGATGTATGTAATTTTATAAAATATTTTTTTGAATTTTCACCCTTATTTTACAACAGTTTATCTTTAGATGTATTAAAAGGGTTAAAGGGAGGAATAGTAATCTCTTATTGGTTGAAAGGTTTTATAAAATAACTTCTCTTTCTAAAATGATTTTTTAATTAATTGAATGTCTAAATTCAATCACAAAAAATGATCAATTAAATACATTCATATAATGATCATCCATGTTCAAGCAAATAACATTTTGAGTTTTTATAATTGTCTATTAAGAAAAAATCATTAAATTTCAATTCTTTAATATAGTTAAATTTAAATTTTATTTAAACCAGGATATTTTTCTTACATGTGTAGCCTTCAATTCGTTAATAATTTTATAATCATTATCCTTGGAAATTAATATTTTAGGTACTTTCGAATCAATAAATTTATTCTTACTCAATACTTCAAATTCCTGTATAGGTGATGGAATAAATTACATCCAAATAATATTGACTAGAAAATAATTCTAGTTTTATATATCCATTACGTGGAGTTGGGTGGTCCTATGGAATGTTTTATTTGAATAATCATAAAATATAAATAATATAATTATAGGTCAATAGATCCCTTTATTATTATATTACTTTTTTACATCACTTATACAGTACTTTTATTCATTTTCATTATTTTTTTATATTGTAAATATGAATTACATACTAATTTAAAAGTGTACAGATAGTACCTCTCTATACTACAACAATAGAGGATCTCATTTTTTACATGTAATTACATAAATCAATCAATGTGTCATTTTAATGAGGTTAAAAGGTTTATATGTTAGTATTAAATAAATAAATTCAATATTTTCCATTTTAATATTTTCATACTCATAAAATCAAGTTAAAACCTTTAACTAGATAGATTTCTTAATGTTTATGCTTTTTTGCATCGAGTTAGAAAAATCAAAATATCTTATATCCAGACATCGGAATCAAAATTTAATGAATATACTATTTAAAAAAATCATTCTCAATAAAGAATTCAACTATAGGTACACCATTATTTCATATATTATTCATGTAAAAAAGATTTTAAATATTTATAATTATTGTTTTGAAATAAATATCATTTAATCTCAATGTCATAAAATTGTGTTCATCTTAATCTTTTACAATAAAATGGTCATAATATTATCTTATCTATTTTTCAAAAACTATTAAATTTTCAATAAATCACAATATCTCCTTCCCAATATGAAACCTCAAAGTATCCATTAAGGAAAAAAATCATTCTAGCAATAAGTTCAAATTATTAAAACATTTAATCATAACGATGCATTTATCAAATTTATCAACATTTTCTTCTCTTATAATAGTGATTTCAGTGGATTTACATGGAGTAGCTAATAAAGTCTTCTTTGGTCTTAAATTTTTAGTATAATATCTATCATTATGGAGTTATTTCTTCTCTGGATCGTCCATTCCCTTGTTGAAATGGAATTCATCCCTCTCTGCTTGTAGTGGAGATATGTTAAACATGGAGTTCACCTTCCCCCATATTTTATTAATCCATCAATGGAATTTACTACATATCATTAGTGGTATTTATTTTATCGTAAGAACCACCTTACTAGTATCCAAAATTATATGTAAGAGATTTATTGATTTCAATATTCCCAATCTATCTAATCCCTTCTTAGATACATCTTACACTATCACTCACTATCATAGATATGTTTTCATTCTCTACGAGTCACCGTTTTTGGTGATTCATGTGAATATTTATTTATAATGCTTTATTATATATTTATAGTTAAAATCTAGTCTAAACTAATATATTGTGTCATATCAATCAGTTAATATTTTTAAATAATGTTCAATATTCCTTGCCTTTGAGGGGAAAATTATCCCTCCCATGGTTCCACCCAATAGTGTCAATGGAATAGAATCACCAAGTTATGGTATGGTAGGTTCCTAAGTAGGGTGTCCTTTCTCTATTTTTTAATTTTATGTAGTTATATATATGGTGGCATTGGTTCTCCTTGGATTTAGTTATCTCTATGTTGTTATATTTAATGTGGTTCTATTGATAATGAATCCAATATTATTCTCATCAGGGGTCCTAGTTTCATCAGTAGAGGTGGTAAGATTCATTATTAATGTATATCATTTGAAATAGAAGAAGTCTATGGTTTAAAATTTTTAGTAATTGAACTCATTTATACCAGTCGATAGTGGTTCCCATTTTAGTCTAGTTTTACTATATCCTTTATGTTTTAGATGTATTCTTTTAGTGGGGATTGGGTTATGAGGGTGATTGAGGTTTCCAGTCACATTAATGAACTACCTATATTTTCTTCCATTGAATGATGGGTTTAGGATATAGGTAGGTAATGGTATGGACATTTATCACATGGTAGAAGGTAGATCCTTCCATGAAACATTATGATAATTATCTCCTTCAAAGTAGGTTTACGATTAAAAAATATACTACAATGGGTTATAAGTAAATCACCTCTATGATAAATTGGTGGCTCATCACTAAATACTTATAAATGGATAGGATTAACTGCTGAAGATGATTTCAAATTAGCATAGTATTGCACATTCCATTATTATAGTGCACCAACAATGTCTATTTTGACTTTTGTAAAACAAAATGACACAAATAACAATCTTTGAGATGTATTAGAGTGACTGGGAATTAATGTAATTATATTTTACATCTAATAGAGATTCTGGATTATAGGTATGGGAACACTGATATAAATATTTCATCACACACATTATAATTTGGCAGACCCATATTCTAAAATTTCATAACTTTTAAACATATTACTCAGATCACACATAATTGAGTAGGTGGCCCAGATTGCACCTACCTTTTGAACATATGTGTTAGTAAAACTACATTTGTTTATTATGATGGTGTAGATTCAAACTATTTATTTTGTTGGTTTCACCCACTATACATGCCTATTTAGGCTCAGGATTAAAATAATTCTACTAAACATTTTATTAAAAATGTAATGGAACTTCATTGAAACTTGAAAAAATAAGATGTCAAATTTGAAATGTCTTCCATCAAAGCACCAAATAGAGTGATCATACACAAGTTAACACACACACACATGAATGGTGAAATGCTTTATCCCCCAGTCGACTATAATCATTTATATTTATCATTTTAAATAATTATAAAATTGTTTTCATTAAAAAAGAAAACCTAACTCTATACAAATTTCCAATCTTTGATAATAATACTTATTCTAAATGATTTAAAATAAAAAATGTTTTCAAATGTTAAAAAATATAAAATAAAATAATCCACCAATATTTGAAAATAAATTAAAATTAAAGTTTCAAAATTTATATTCATACTCCCATATAAGGGAAAATCCTAAATTTGGGTTTTAAATGTTTTAATGATAATACGGTATAAAAAAATAAAATACCAATATTGAAATAGGTGGAAATTATGTTAAACATGTGACTACTACGATAATCCATATTTTTCCAATATAAGAACATTATAATTCCTCAGATATCCACCTACTTTTTGAGACCATTACTTCATTATGATTATAATATATTCATTAATTTTTTTTCTAAATTGATAAGATCATTGTATTTTCCCCACTCTAACGATAACATTGTTGACCCAATAATTATTCCAAGGAATTAGGACTTGTTTCCTATAATTGGTCCATTCATATCTTAAAACTCTCCCTCTTTTGATCTAGAGCACAAAACCACATTCATTGTTTCAGATGAAATACTTTTTTCCATCAAAAAAATTATAAGATTTACTACATTTAACATGGATGTGAAGTCACCACATGTCATGTTCAGGTCTAGTCATTTTTGAATCATTAAAAAAACATTAAACCCATCCCTAAGGATCTTTTGAAAATTAACTCCCATGAAAAAACCATCATTAATGGATCTATTAACTTTTTGATTTATTTTCCAAATTAAATAGTTATTATAACAACATGTATTTACAATATCACATATCTATGACTGATACAAATGTGTATATAATTTCCATTATAAATATTATTTTATAACCTAAAAAATACTACTGAAGTAAGATAATGTATAAATACTGAACACAACACAAAAGGTCACAATGGTAGATATGATAAGATAAATCTAAGAAATTTGACATATTTTATAGTAGTTTCTAATGAAAAAATATTAGAACCCATTTTAGAATATTTTTTAAAGGTGTGTTTCTTCAGTCCCAAAGAGATCTCTCAACTACCACAAGTTAAAATACAACAACTAAAAAAAGCTTTTTCTTAAATATTATCTATCTATATTGAATCATAAAATACTTTTAACAATCACGGGTTTCCACTATAACATATAATGTAATTTAAATTACCACATTGATATTTTTTAGCTCTTTTAACGACATCAAGTTTTGTACAATCCAGATTACTTGTATGCCATGTCAAAAATATAATAACTTATCAATATCAGCTCATTTTCTTATCATGAAATACACCAGAATCAAAATAATTCTTGTGTGTTATTATTTAGAAAAATACTATAATTATTTGGTAGCACCTTACTCCTAGAATCAGATCATGTAGAAAATGATGGATAATAAAAAATTAAATCATTATTAAGATCAAAATAATGAGTTTAAGAAATAAAAACAAACTTATTTTTTCTTACCAATTTAATTTGATCAAAAGTATCTTCACCAAAGTCATTCATATGAAAATTTTAATATAAAATATAAATATCCTCATTTACATGATTAATATAATTTCCAAATATTTTCATCTTAAAAAAATTTATCAAATAAAAAAACACTTTTTATTATGAAACCAATAATAAACACCCTTAATATGTTGGTTAACTAAAAAAATTATATAATTAATTATTTAAACATATAATTCAATTATTTTAGATTTTTTTAATCCATATAAGAATTATTCCAATTTTCAAACATTATTTTCTTCTATAGGTACTATGAATATTTCTATTATTGTTAATATATTTTTTTATCAAAGTAAACACATAATAATGTTTTTTATGACCCATTTCGTTAATTTATATAATTTTTAATAAGATATATTGAGAAGGATTATAATAGATTTAGTCTTATCCATAGGATAATATGTACCAGTGTAATTGATTATTTCATTTTTAGAAAAAAAAAACTTAGTTATAAGTATGGATATATATTTTCCAATTACACTTTCAATATTCCTCTTCATAAGAAATAGTCATTTACTACTTATCAGTTGTAAAACATGAGGAAGGTAAAATAATATAAAAGTTTTTTTTCTCGATTGTAGAATAAATTTTGTCAATCATATATTCCTTCCAAAAATATCCATAAGATGATAATTGAAATTCATTGAAATATTTTTGAAAAGACACTATATTATGGAAAAACATATTTTTTCAAATATTTAATCATTATTTACTCAGGAATATTACAATTTGAAATTATATCCATGTTTATTTGATATTATATTTTATTTAATTTCATAAACATACATGAATATATCTTCTTCAGATTGTTTTTTTGATGATCTATATTTGCTAATTTGAATATCCTTTATTAGAGCGGAATCCCAAGAATCATCAATGACAGAATCACTTGATTAAATAACTATATTAACAACAAAAAAGTAAATAGATTTTATAACCATGAATCGATAAGCCTTTTAATTCTCTAAATATCGATAAAATATTATACTGTGTCTTCTTTTACCGAACATTTCTATTTTAGTGCTACATTCACCCCATAAACATTAAATAATTGAATGAAGGTTTCTTTTACACCTATAATTCATATGGATCTATATTCAATGATTTTTTATGTCCTAGTTTAGGATATAGCACATAGTTATTAATTAATCACTTAATATCTGCTGGAGTGACCCAATATAGACATAATGGAATTAATCATTTCTTTTAATTTTTTATATTTTATCTTAGCTAAACAATATTTATGTTTTATTTGGAGAAATGATATCATGTATGATCCCTTAGTATTCAATAAATTGAGAAATATTATATTATCATCCCATATTATATTTATGGAATTAAATTATCATTCTAAATTAGTTTTAAAACTCATTTTACTTGGTACAATATTTATTTATAATTATATCATTAGAATGAAAAAGACACAAAAAGAAATATATGTAATAAGGATTAATTAAAGATGCATTTTTTATTACTAATTTTGGGTGTAACTTGAAAACCACACACATCCCTATGTACTAAAATTAATGAAATAAAGTTTCTTTATATATTTGTAAATAGTTTCCTAACAATTTTATTTTTCATTTAAGTGACAAAATTATGATCATTTTTATCGACACTAGGTAATAATTATATATTTTACCATGTAATTAATTTTATTAAAGTTTATGTGTCATAAATATTTATTCCATAAAGAACATTATAGAAATTATGAATATATAATATTTTTATTTAATATGAATAATTAATAATAATGACACCAATTTCCAAAAATGATACCTCCCTTATATGGATCAATGATGTTTTCTCCAAACACAATCAGAAACAAATTATTCACTAGTAAAAAAACAAATGATTTTTTTTTAAAATCATTAGGAATATACATGATGTCATTCCGAAAAATATTATTTCATAATGTATATTTCAAATGAACTATTCCATTCTATTTTATAGTAATAATTTTAGACATCCCAATGTAAAGTGAAAATCCTTCATTGATTGATACCAATATTTTCAATAGATATTTAGTGTTGTAAATAACTTATGTAGAAATATAATTGATTCTCCATGAAGGTTTATCTTTTAGTAAATTATCATCAAATTTCAATGTACACAAGTAATCCTTTATAATATTATTTTAATCTTTAATCATAAAAAGAATCTATAATAACTTAAAGTGTTCCCGATTTCCACAGATGTAGTATTCCACTTTATTCATCCAGAATAGAGATTTTCCATTTCAAGTATGGATTCATCACATTCTCTAATTATGATGTAGATGGGCTAAAAACCACTTATTTCATGGCCTTATAATTATCATACTTGGTTTCCTTTTCCTCCTAGTTATTTTTATATTTCAATTCATCATATAGGTTTCTGAGTAACTCAAATAGTGGAATATAATCCCTCTAGTTTTTTTAATAAAAAATATAACATTATTTAAACAGGGGGTGTGTTTACTACAGATAGAAGTGATAACTATAGAATCAGCTTTATTTGTATTATTTTCCATTATATTTCATAATATAAACTAAATTTAATGAAATTTACCATTTATAGATCTATTATCTTCCATCTTGTATATAATAAGGTTTCATTCTATAAATTTATTTCTCAACACAACCCTTAAAATTTTACTTTTCTCAAAAACATCTCAGTTTTCCTTTGTCCATTGAGGTTATTTATATGGGTCTAAGAGTTCATGGGTCAATTCATTGAGTATGTAACATCATAACATGAGATTTTTATTCTCCTATTTTTTACCTCAATATAGTGACACTGAGTGTCTCATCTTCAACTGTGGTGGGAATAAGAGTTGATAGAATGTACACCACATGGACTATTTCCAGAAGAATAAGCATCCACTTTCACCACTATTTAATATTTTTTAAACTAAATTTCTCCAACATAATTATGTTGTTATGTATTTATATATCTATTTTTTAATATGGTTAGTTTTATATGCATATTATAGTGTGGAACTTATTTATACGGTAGAAGATAGATACTATCAAGCTATTTTAGGTTCTCCCTCTTCCTAAGATAATATTCACCCATTCTAAAAGGATTTATTAATGTGTTAGATGATAGTAATCTTTATGATATAATACTTATATCAAGTCTATAATTATACACAGTGGGGAGTAAACTGTGAGCATGGCTTTTAATAAAGAGTGTGTTAGAAGAGGATTTATTATTTTATAATAAGAAATATTTTTTAAATTCATATAGATGGGAGTGCTAGGAATCCAAATAACTGACATGGATTGGAGTTATTTTGAATTGATTGAATTGGGTTCTCTATCCAATAGAGAATCCAATTCATTAAAATGGGAAAACCCCATTTAGATAATTTATCATTTCACGTAGAATTATGTATAAACCTATTCTATAAAAGAAATGGTTATCTAAATTTAATCTCATATATTAGATCACACTGGATAAAATATATTACCATAATTAGACCATCCCCATGACTAGATGTGTTTGTTAGATCAATCATGATAAGGTTATAGACTAGATTATACATGTTCGGTGAACTGGGTAGACCCACTGAATATAAAGAATTTGACCTTGGACCAAAATACTGTAGTTAACTGATACATCGAATGAAAAAAAATTATATCTAGGATCCCTGACCTGATTTAGTGTGTACATTAAAAATTTCTCAACTAAAACACAACATTACACAATCATGGAAACACTTGTATGGATGGTGTTGTAAACCATCCCTATTGGACTATCACCATTTGATTTATAATCTAAAATAATTATAAAAATGGTCCACTTAATAAAGGATAATCCACTACATCCCATTTACTGATATATAGTTCTAATACATTTTCATTTCCATTAAAAATGGAAACTAATTCTAAAAAAAATTAGAATAAGTAACCACACAATGAGTTGAATGTATCTATATATTATGATATGAAACATTTCTCATGAATATAGTGGGATTGTTCACATAGAGTGTATGTGGTTTTTATTGGATCTACAACTTCAATGCCAACTTTATTTTCCCCCTTTATCTAGGGCCTTCTACTCCATAACGATTATTTATTATATTATTATTACTCCCCTTTATAAAAAATTGTTAATGGTAGTCTACGACTCTACCTTTTTGTTTTCAATTTTTTGTGGATTATGAATATTTTTTTCTACCTCTTTAAGGTCATCGATTTAATGACTTAGATTATCATAATATTATTTTTATAAATTAATTATGAATATTCTGAGACTAGTCAATAAAAAAACATGTGATTCCGAGGCCCAGTGTTAACACAATTTTATTAAAAAAATGCTATGTTTTTAATTACATGCACATGAGAATTTCCTGAAAAAGTGGAATATCATTTAAATGAATATTCAGATATGAATTCTGAGGGAACCATTGAGCTCATAATGATTTCTCTAACTAAGGTGTGCCATAAATTTAGTTGGTATGGGTTATCTGATCAAAAATCCACCAAGGATGTAACTGTAAATAAAATAATTAAGGTAATTATGTTATATTAAAATATAAACAACTTGGGAATAGTTACTCAGATTTGAAATATCATACCACCATTGAGTTTGTAATGTTTTATTCCATATATGATTCCTTACATTGGTATGTATAGTTTAACTATGAAAAATATATTTTAGACATTTTAATGAATAAAATAAACTATGATTATATTTTATTTTAACATAACATCGACGCAGCAAAGCTACTTCTTTTACATGAAGATATGGAAGGAGACATAGGGTTAAAATCATGTCCTTTTAAATTCCATGGTGGTTCTGAAGAGAATACTTAGTGAATTCTATTAGTAGCATTGATAAACACCGGGATCATAGATAGTTCATGATAGATCACCAACAGCAATCCATCCTTGACTAAGAATGATCCATATCCAAGGTAGGGTGGTTGTTTCATTGTTTATTTTCCTCATTAATAATTTCCATGATGAATGCGGGTCAGTCAAAGAACGTATTTGTTTTTGATTCATTCATTATTTCTGGATGGGTTATTGATGTTAGATTATTAAGAGATTAGTTTGTCCTCATCAATTATCATTCTAAGTATAATTAATAGAGGCTGATAGGAACATTGTAAAATGATCGTTCTTTGGGAACACATGGTGCTTCCCCCCCCCCCCCCCACATTCTGGGTGTTCTTCTCCATTGGACTCCCATGATTGTGGCTCAGCATTCTGGGATGCTCTAAATGCAATCAGGCCCCTATATTGGATGCATGATGAATCAATGGCCGAATAAGTGTATATTATGACTCAGGGATTACATATTTTATTTCATTTTAGAGTTTCGAGCACTAGATAAAGAATGATAGATTGCGGGATGTGGTGCTAGCGTCGTACGGGAAGCAGTGTGGTAGTGTGATAAACGGCAGAGCCGAAGGGATCATAGGAAAAGTAATTTGGAATAAGTCACTACAGGTAACCACATGAGAATACCAACCTGAAAATGGTCTATGATTAGAGAGCAGGATGGGTCAGGCCAGTGAGGTGGGTGGAGCCCAACTAGAGCAGGCCGGGTAGGACCCCATAGGTCAAGTCGAACCCAGGTGGTCAGACTAGACGATGGTTTCCCAGGGTTGCTAAACTAGATCCCCGGTCAAGGAAGCTATAGTGGGGTGGTCGACCATGGTGGTCATCTGTAGAGATTGACTGCCACTGTTGTCCACATCCCAGTGAAACCCCCTCTGATATATTCAAATGAAGATAACATTAAAACTTTATGTCCATTGGATGAGCCATCTACGAAGTTGAGACCCTTAAGATGAGACATTAATTTATATATATACGTAGTGGTTTATTTGGGAGAGTGCATATGACCTAATTACATGAGGGCTGATTTCTCTAGGAATGATCGTACATTGAACAAACGTTGAGGTGTTTGGTTGTGCCCCAAAAACTATGTGTATTTTAGATAATGTCTGTATTATGGAGACTATGTGTATAAAAGATATTGTGTTTCTTATGGAAACTATTTGTCTTGTTTTGACTGTGTGTCTTATTGGATTTAGTATATCAGGATGTTATTGATATATTTTTTAGACATATATTTGTGTGGTGTTGTCTATGGATTACTTTGCGATATTCTTTGGTGGTATTTCTTCTTGGTATTTACTTTGTGGTATTCCTTCATGGGTTTTCATTTTATTACATGGTGGTATTTAGTCAAGGTATTTCCATTGTGGTATTAATTCATGGTATTTCCTTTGTGGTATTCCTTCATTGTATTTCCATGTTTCATTTCCTTCGTGGTATTCCCATCATGGTATTTCCTTTGTGGTATATCCTTTTAGGTATTTCCTTTGTGGTATTAATTTTGGGTTTTTGGGTATCGTAATGAGTATTTTTTACCCACACCTTCATGGGTTGTGCCCTGTACATGTCATGTCTTGGTTATATTCTTGAAGATTCGGCGGAGTTCTAGGTAGACCAGGACCAGGTGGTGCCATGTTAGACCGGACATGCTGAGGTCTATTTTAGAAGATTTTATAATGACATTCCCAGTACCTCTTATTTTATAGGTTGGACTCGTGACTACAGACTCTTTTTTTATGGTGGGACTGTTTTGGCCCTATTTACATTCTAGTACATTCACTTTTGTACACTAGTTGATGGATATAGTGGTTTTCATGCATTTTTTACATTGTGATTTTACATTTCAGTACTTTTGTCTTGGATATGTGTACATGCTTAATATTAATTAGGAAAATTCCCCCTATTTTTTAGATATTCCTATATATTTATCATCATTAGCCATTACCCTGTTAGAGGTAGTCTTGGGGTTTTCATGGCATCTGTCCCTCTAGGATTGGTCGTGAGAGATTGTATCAAAGGGGGATGGTTTAAAATTAGGACAAGGAGTCTATGAGGTTAGTTTTGGGATACAATGTTAAGTTTTTCATGTTTATATATCATGTTAGGGAATACAATTTTGGTATGACGACCAACATATCCACAATCCAGGACTATGGGAACCATATTTTAAACTCAGTACATAAAAACACTGGTTAGATGAAAAATGACGGTACATTAATCATATAGGAAAGGGTTTTCACTTCCATGTCCTTATTGAGTCAGCTATCCAGATATACTCTATCTATAATAGTATGACATGTTCTATTATAGGATTCCTCTAGGAGGACAACAAGTCGATATTCCATAGCATGATAACAAGGATGATCCACCTAGTGAAAAGGCATATGTATAGGGGCATGTACAAGAGATAGATCCTCTAGGTGGATTATAAGCTATACCACCACCCATCAAGTAGTAGCTACTACCATCACTACCAGTGGAGGATACATGAAGAATGAGTACATTGTGTGAGTTTAAAAGGTTGATACCTACTGGTTTTCATAGCAAGATAGACCCCTAGGAAGGTGAGGAATTGTTGGAGGTAGTTTCATGTTTCTTCAACAATGTGAGGATGCCTTCTGACCAGATGGAGGTCCTTTTCGTGAGTCTTTTTCAAGGATATTCATGGATATGGTGGATCCTAGTTACCCATACACATAATGACATGACTAAATCTTTGGAAAAATATGAGTGTCTTTTCAGAGAGGAGTTCTATCTTGCCACGTTATGGTTTGTGCACATACAATAGCTTCTCCATCTGCAATAGGGTTTTCAGGTTGTCATAGAGTATTCAGTGAGATTTTCTTATATTTAATGATACTCCTTAGATATGGTAAAAGACATGTTCATTAGAGATCAAACCATAAAGTATGGATTATACAAAGAGATCAGGGCTTCCATGATAACCCATACCATTAAATCATATTCTGGGTTACATGAGAGAGCCATTATAGTGGAGATATTTCTAGAGGCGTTGGCACCGACAATGGAAGCTATCAGAATGCAGCACATAGCTAAGTCCTTGGCAGTAGGTAGGTGAAATTTTTTGCAAGGAACCAATTGGGTCAAGTGGTTCAGGAGATTATCTGTGTTATAAGATTTGTATTTAGGGGATCCCATGGTAGGTCAAGTCAGAAGAGGGATAGTTTGTGTTACTCATGTGGTGTTCATGGACATCTAGCATGAAATTTCGTGTCCCATTGTATGACTGATCTGGACATAGTCAAGTGGCCACCGAGGGCGAGGTGAATACAAGAGCAAGGTGGACTTTAGGGTGGTGGATTTATAAGGGGAGTATATATGGGTAAGGAGGTGGTCAGAGGTTTGATATATTATCACCACCTCCCCCAGGTGATCCATTAAAGGCGCAGGCAGCTGGTAGACAGGGATGACACTAACTACATGTGATGGAGGCATATAACCCTGAGGCTCCATTGATGATTATAGGTACTGTCTATATATTTTCCACCTTAGTTTTTTCTTTGATATGCATAGGACACATTCATTTTTTTCATTCCATGAACAATTTTTGAGACTCAGATATTTTGAATGAATCATTAACTAGACCCTTACACTTAGAAACTTCTACGGGAGGAGTTCCAATGATCACACACTGGTACCGACAATGTGAAATTCCTCATGGAGGAAAGTGTTTCCGTTGGAATCCCTCGGAAGTGGTGTTGAGGTCTTTTGAAATAATTCTTGATATGGATTGTCTTTTAATAGTTCATTCTCCTCTGGACTCCTTTAGGCATACAGTGCATTGTGTCCATAATAAGAGGACTATCTTTTTTTTCATGGTGAAAATGAAGTGTAGGAAGTGAAAGATGGACTCACAGATAGGTGGATGTATCCAATTAATCATTAGTTGTCTAGCCACACCCTCAGTATAGTAGATTATATGATTCCTCAGTTTCCTTCAGTGGGGGAGTATAAGGACATCGTTCATAAGGATTCTCCACGATTTACTCAAAAACGTTAAGTACAATTATGAATTGATCTATATCTTAATACGACACCAATATCTACACCTACATATCATATGTCTCCAATAGAGCATCGATATATGAGTGTACGTTTTCAGTACTTGTAGAGGAAGGGCTTCATGAGACCTAGTATTTCACCTGGGCAGCCCCATTTTTGTTTTACATGAATGATGATGGGAGATTCAGGTTATCTGTGCACCTCTAGCACTGGAAAGAGGTAGCTGGGAAGAATAACTATCCACTACTAAGGATCAATGACCAAATCCATTAGTTGAAAGAGATGTAGTGGTTCTCAAAGATTTCCTCGACATTTGGTTATCCCCATCAACGAGTATGATATGACGATATACTGAAGACGACCCTCTGATGAAATTACATCCACTATAAGTACTTGTTTATGCCATTTGGAATCACTAATTTCCCAACAATGTTCATGGGATAAATGAATCAGATCATAGTATTACATATATTGGTTAGTGGTTGTCTTCGTTGATGACAACCTAGTGTACCAAGTGTCTAAGGTGGAGTACCCGAGGCACTTGAGGATGGTATTGGACGCACCATGAGATTATTAGTTTTATTGAAATATATTTAAGTTTCAATTATGGATTGGATAGGCCCATTTTATGGGATATATCATTTTATAGAATGGTGTTGCATTGGATCCAGTGAATATTGAGGTAGGGATCTCTTGGGATCCACCTAAGAGTGTTACATAGGTGAGGAGTTTCCTTATTGTGGTGGGGAACTATTAGAGGTTTGTACCTCATATTTCCAAAGTGGAATCATCCTTTATAGATTTTTAATGAAAAGTAAAACCTCTCATGTGGATAAAGAGATTATATGAGAGTTTTCAGTAGTTGAGGAATAGATTAATATGTGCTCTCATATTGGGATTTCCATAGTACGATAATTAGTACATATAGTTCTATGAACCATCAATAATGGGATAGATTGTTTCCTTATACAAGGGAAAGTGGATATTTCCTATGGTTCATGATATTTGAGACCACATGGGCAGAACTATGAAACTCATAATCTAGTGTTAGAAGTGGTAGTCTTCACTTTGAAGATGTTGAAACACTACCTTCTGGCTGATTATTTTATCACCTAATCTAAACACAAGAATCTCAAGTATATCTTCTCATAAAAGGATCTGAACATGAGATATATGTGATGGATAGAGTTCCTCTATGACTATGAATAAGAGAATATCTATACTCTGGGGAAGGGGAACATGGTAAATGATGCTATCAATAGTAGATCTAGTTCGAAATTGCTAAACAATGCATTAGATTAGATGTCCTCATTGTGTACATCCTTTCTATATGGGTATGGAGCATCTTGACATCAATATATGGTTTTACCCCTCCACTCTTACAATGAGTCAAGGAGGAACAACAAGGGGATACAGATTGCAAGACTTTATGTGCTCAGATTTCCACAGAGCATTCCCCTTATATATATTCATATGGTGGGGAGCATTATTTATTTTAATAGGGAACACTCTTATACTAGTGGAATTTCTTGTGTAGGTTTCTAGGGAGTTCCATACAACCAATTTTGAGGTATAAATATGTGTGGTGAAGATGTACCATGACCTCTGTTGTGGATAATGATGATGAATGGAGTTGCAAAGTTTGTTTCTTGATGACTGACTTTTCAATGGGTGAAATATGGGCATAATGTTCTAGTGGTGTTGACTCAACCCCTTGAGGTTCCAGAATAGATGTGCTATGGGATATCTATGTACTTCATCATAGGTTTACTACGTACTACTTGGGGACATGATTCCCACTAGGTGATTGTTCACCGACCCACTATGTCAACCCACTTCATAGATATTCTATATAAGAGTTCAATATTGAGACTGGAACACCTATACGTGTAGGATAGTTTTCAATTCAATGAAGTTACATCGTTGATAGTCTCAAATCCTGATGGCTACTTTACAATTCTATTGTGGAATTGATTGATTGAGGCATTTGGGAATCAGTTATTCTTGAGCAGATTGTTTTACCCATTGATGGACAACCTGATAGAGATGACCATTCCAGTTGTGGTGGACATTCTTTGGGAATACCTGTTATATTTTCATAGTAGATGGGAGGATAACATACCTTTAATGGAGTTTTCCTACAACAAGGATATCATTCCACCATTAGTGGCCTTGTACGGGTGACCTTGTAGGTTAACACATTACTGGAATAACCCATGAATGTTCATACTATTGGGCCTTGAGTTTGTGTATGTAACTAAAGAGAAGGCGAGGATCTTCCATGAGTGGATGAATACAACACAGCTATGATAGAAGTCTTCTTTTGATAGGGGGCAGAGGGTATTGGAGTACCAAGAAGGAGACCACTTATTCCCTAAGATCAGACCTCAATGGGGATTTCAAATATTTGACTAGGGGGAAATATCCTTGAGTTTGATCAGACCTATTCTGATACTACATAGATTTGGGGAGGTGGTGTACTACTTGGCTCTACCATTGTAGCTAGATCATGTACATGACATCTTCCACCAGTAATAACTGTGGAGGTATGAGGACAAACCATCACACTTCATTGACCAGGTTGAGATTGAAGTTGAGGAAGTGGAATATTTTATGTAGTACATGTATGAGATCAACGATCGATAGGATAGGACCCTCCATGGGTGGTTGATTCCTTAGGTGAATTTCTGATGGCTGCATTAGAATCTTCAAGAGAGAACATGTGAGTAATGGCTTAGATTCATGCAAAGTACCCTCTTTTATTTGAGTATCCCTTATTTTGGCTTTTGAAGGACATGAATCTCTAAGGTGGGGATAATTTATTGACTTGGATTTTATCAATATTATATTTATAAATATATTAGGAAAATTCTTAGAGCAGGAACTTAGAAGGCATGTGATTATTGAGGACTAGTGTGCCCTAAACAATTTGTTGAAAAATATTATGATTTTAATGGAAATCTCTCAGGGATTTCTAGAAAATGTTGAAAATATTTTAAATCAGTTTCCAAATAAGAAATTTATGAGAACCCTTGATCTCACAATGGTGGTTTTACAACATGTGTGACCATACTTTAATTGGAACGGGTCATCTGAAAAAAATTCACCAAGGAAATTAATGTAAATAAAATTATACAATAAAATAAAATTATTTTAAAATACAAATAAGTCATGAACGGTCACATGAATTTCAAATAAAAGACCAACATTGAGTTCATAATTTTGTTTTTTCCCAAGGTGAGGCCTAACATCAGCCGTTGTGGGTTGACTATGAAAAATAGTATATTTGACGTTTCAATGAATAAAATAAATTATAAATTTATTTTATTTTAATTATATATTGACACAATGATGATGTTATTTTAAATTAAGAACTAGGAGGGGAATTATGGTTAAGTTCTTATATCTATAAATTCAATGGTGTTGTAAGAGAAAATCCTTCGTGAATTCTGTCACCTTTGATGAAAAACACTGAGATGAGAGATCGTTGTTGACAGGTCACTAAGGAAAATAAATTATCAGTAGAAAATGATCTATATCCCAGGTAGTGTAGTTTTTTAATTGTATATTTTCCCCTCTCATAATTTCCACGATGAATTTAGGTCAATCCAAAAACAAATTTATTTATGGTTTGGTCATTTTTTCCGGATGGTTTATTGATGCTGGATTATCGGGATATGAGTTTATCCCCTATTTTTATTCATATACTAAAAGTGAATCGAGAATGACATGAAAAATGGTCAACATCATTATTTGGGAATTATTGGTGATTTTACCTCCATGGTTCATGTAATTATTCACTATTAGATCCTTGTGACCAGAACTCGACTTTCCTTGAGGTTCCATATTCGATTGACCCCCCGTATTGGTGCCAAGAAGAAACCGTGGTCGAATCAGTGTAGATAAGGACCTAAGGATAACATAGGAATTTTTTTTATTTTTAATCATCTATGGAATAAGGATGTATCATTGTAGCAGCGTGGGTGGCCTTCAGTGATGGTGGAAATCGTGGGATAATGTGCCGATGCCATGTGAAACATGGTAGTGGCCTCTTATGAGCTGCTCGTATTAGAGGTCGTGGAATGCATAGGTGGATGATGTGGGAGACCACATGAGAAGAATAACCCGATAATGGGTCAGGTCAGCATAGTGGTATGGGTCAGGATGGGAGGTAGGATCAACACCGCTAGAGCGATCCAAGCATAGTGGGTCGAGTCCTCCTAGTGGGTCGGGGTCAGACCCCACTGGTCAGGTAGGACTCAAGTCATACCTGAGTGGGCTGACCAGGCCAGATTCAATTAGGAAGGTCAAATGTGATCCCCATCAATAGATATTCTATGATGCGGTCAACTATATGGGATGTCAGACTGGGAGGTCGACCGCCACAGTCTGTCCATAGCTTAGTCAATCCCCTTCTAAAATTTTCAAACAACAAATTCTCAAACCAAATATCGGTTTGAAGCTCTTTTAATGATGTTGGGACCGTTATGATAATTTGGTAATTCAGATATATCTTAATTGAGTGTTTGTGTGTGTTTTCATACAATATAATGTCTTGAGTAGTCACTTCTCCTGGAATGAGCTTGCATAGAGAAAACATTTGTGTGGATAGATGTGACCTAGAGACTCTGTGTCACATAATGATTGTGTGTTTTATATAGACCGTGTGTCTTATGGAAACTATGTTTTATAGGGATACTATATATCTGATAGGGATTATGTGCCTTTCTGAGACTGTGTGTCTTATTGGATTGAATATATCATGATGTTCATGATATATTTTTTTAGATATAAATCTGTGTGGAGATGAATATGCAGTGCTTTGTCCTATTCCTTGGTGGTATTACATAGGGGAATTTCCTATGTGGTATTCCTCATTCGTATTTCCTTTTTTGTCTTCATATATAGTATTTTTTTCATTTTATTTCCATAGTTTTATTTTATAGTGGTATTTTTATTTGGTTCTATAGTGACTTATTGATCATTATTTTACCCACCATTACATGGGAGTTTCCCATAAATTTTAGTTCTTGTGATGATAATAGATTCTTAGATAGAGTTCCCGGAAGAAAAGGACCAAGTAGTTCCTTGTGAGACTAGATAATATGATGTGTGTTCCAAGATCTTTTCCAATGACAGTCCCAGAACCACTTAATTTAATGGTTCGACTTGTGGTTGAAGGCTCATTTTCGTGGAATTTTTTATCCTTATTTACTTTCTAGAACTTATAATTTTTTACTCTAGTTGTGGGATATAGTTTTTTTCATGAATTTTTTATATATTGAATTATATTTCATCATTTGTGTTTTGTAGATGTGTGCATGTGTACAAGGACATAGGAAAATGCCTCCCATTTGTGTGATATTCCTACTTTGTGGTAGTATTCATCCCTTGGCCTATTAGAGGTGGGAATGTGGTAGTAATGTCATGGGACACTAAAGGAAAGTTCATCATTATATATCTATTGAACATTCCCTTTTAATGGTATAATCAAAATTGAATGAAAATTTAGAATCAAAATTTAAAAGACAAACATTTTTTTTATGGATAATAAAATGTTCGTTTCCACGGTCTCCATGAAAATAGAAAATATAAATTATAGAGCTTAATAAAATTTTAAATAATAATATTCAACAAGAAAATAATCATAGTAGTTAAAAATGTTAAATAAGAAATATATCTACGAATCGATGAGGAATTTAAATTTTTAATTCACTATATAAATATAAAGGACTATTGCTAATAATAATGTAATGATATATCATATATTAAAACCCAATCTACTTTTGTCTTTCAGAAGCTATCCACTTTTTCCCCTAATTCAACATTGTTTATCTAAATTTTTCAATGGTATTTCTTAATCTAACATCATAACATTGTTTCCATATTAGAATAAGAAAGATATTTTTTCACTCGGAATATTTACATAGGTAAATGATATGTATTCTTCCAAACTAATGTATATATAAAATTCAATATTTTGTTGTTCTATTTGTTAACACACAATATGTAATATTATATTATAGTATTGAAACCTAACCAATATAGCATCCATAAATTCTTAGATATATTATATTATAACATATATGAAATTGCATAAATTTCAAAATATATAGAAACTCGATATATAACATTGTTGGATGATGCCAATAAATGACCAAAAACATTAGTTTCCAATATTAACTTGAAATATAATTCATTTTTTAGGGAAAATTTAATTTCCATCAATCAACCATCATTCCAATATTCAAATTAATGAGATAAATATATCTTGTATCAGAGTTTTTTCAATATATCTTCCTACTAATTCATTATAGGAAGGTCATCAAATGTAAGGTCACTAATTTGAGAAGGATCAATGATAATGTTATATTTCAAGTCATTCTTCTTTTCCCATGAGTTATGTAATGTGTTTCATAAAAAAATATATATCCATAATGAAACAAATTAGGTTTCATATGAAATGATATCTAAAATTCATTAAATGTCTATCTTATCTATAATGATTGTGTAGATTAGATTGTGACAAAAATATAATAAATTTTATTTGAAAAAAATTAAAATAAAAATTACATATTTTAACTCTATGAGATTATAATATTTCATACAAATACCAAATCCTAGTGGTTCTCTTTATATCAGTCTCAAATCCACCAAAATCTAAATCTGAAAAAAAATAATAGAAAAAATATGGTCATTTAAGGATAGAAAAAGACATGTTTTTATCATATTTTTTCCTATTTTATTTTTACATTCACTTCTATTATATGTGATTCATTTAGTTTATTTTGAAAATAAATTCAAACCAAGACAGACTAGGAATTAAATCATGTCAATTTTAAATCCAATAAAGAAGCTTTGTAATCACACACATATTTTTTTATCAAATTACTTTCTATCATCATCATTATCCATCATTCAACATGTCTCAAAATACATCACATTATACTTCTTAAATAAAAAAAATATTTAAAAAAATTATTTTGAATACTTATAAATATTAAAAATGGTTCCTTCATCTCTCTTATATTTTTGAAAATCTAAACATGATTTTATTTCATCCATAAGGATCATCAAAGTATTATTTAACATTAGTTTAGTCATTTATTTATAATGATAATATATTTATATTTAATTGAATATTTTATCAATATATATTTGAAAAAATGAAAAACCATTTGGATTTATATTTACAAATGAGGAACAATTCCCCTTATATTTTATAATGTTATTTTATAAAAAACATATATAAAATGTGCCATGCCATGTTTATGGTTCAATATTTAGTCTATATATGTCAATAAAAATAAATATAAAACTAGGAAATGTGTTAAGATAAAATATTGGTTTATGAATAAAAAACCAGAAATTGAATCTAATTAATGAAAAACTTTTCATTTCTATTGGTTAAATCTTTTACCACATGAAAGATGAAAAATCCATTATAATTCGAATTCAATCTTATCTGATAATAGTAGAAAATTTCTCACTATAATTGATTCCTTTTATATGGTTATATGTTTTAGAAGTAATAAATTTCTTGATTTGGGTCGTTTTTTTAGAATCATTGATCATGTTTTTTAAAATAAATTTAGTTCTAATATCTTGTTGATAATTGAGAGGGATCACAAGTTTGAATAATTTATTCCTTGTTGATAGATTCAACTATTATTCCATTTTTTATCCTAATTTAGATGTCTGATTTCCCTAAAACACCATTAGGAACTATCTATGAAATGATTTCTAAAAAGTCAAACTATCTCCACACCAAATATCTTGGTTGGATATAAGATTCCCCATAACTAATAAATATTTTTTTCGAGTACACAAGGTAAATATAAAAAATTGTAAAATTAATTTCTTACTTCCATATAGAAATTTCAAAACCCTCTATCTAAAATTATTTTATAACTATAAATATGAGGATTTCAAGTGAATTAAATAATCATGAATAAAATTTAATGAAAACCCATTTTGATTATTTTCAAAAAGGTGGTCTGCTGATTTTCCTTGATCATTTCTCAAAGGAGCTAAAATAAAATTACTGTAGACCATAAAAATGTTGTGTAAGTGCAAGGTAGAATGTAAATTTTCAAATTTAGTGAGTTATCAAAGAGAATCAAATGTTAATTCACCATCCAGATGACAAAAAGAACACAATCTCTTTGATATGTGTGTATGTTCTTTTATCTAGGATCTCCAAAGATCCATATCTCTCTTTAAAAATTGACAGAAGGGTGTTCAATTCTATCAAATTAAAGGAAAAATTTGATCCCTCAAATCTTGTAAAATTTTTATTTTTATAGATAAGTTATGACTTCTTAAAATAAATTTTATTTTACTTTAAATGATATATCTTTTTATATATTCCAATGTCAACAATTGTTATCTAGAAAACATGTCATAATTATCACAAGATAATTACCTCTCTATTTTAACATCAATATTATGTTATGTAATAACACTTGATTCATTATTTCCACTCATCTCTTCCATAAATATTTAATGACCCTTTAAAAAATATAATTTATTCACAAATTATTTATTTATATTCATATAATAACTTGTGAGTACCTATAGTATGTAAATTTAACAATAAATATTCTAAAAATAAATTATATTGATTTTTTATTTCGTTCTATTTATTTAATATAAGGATATTTTTGTCCCCAAGGGGGGACTCCTGGTCTAAAACTCAAATTCAAAAGATTTTTTCAATATTTAGAATTTTATTTTTTGTGTGAATCACTATGTATTTTTTTTATATTAGTTAATACCACATAGCGATTTAGAGTATTTTATATAAACATATTCGGCCCCTATGGAGATATAGTGTTGTCATAGAATTTACAACCTCTTATAAAATCATAGTAAATTTAATATAATATCTCTATCAAATGAAATATCATAAATTATGATGCTTTAATTTTTCCACCATCCTTAAATTATTTATTTATTCATTCAATGACAATAATAGTTATTTTTACTCTATTCATGTATACAAATTAATATAATGAATGTACTACTATCTTTATCAACTAATATCAAGATTTATCTACCTCTATAGGAATTGAAAAATATTATCTCGATCATTCAACTAATTATATACCACCAAACATTCTCCCAAAAAATCTACCCCTCTATAAAAATTAATCTTTTATATTTCTTTATTCATCGATATATATGATTAAATGAAAAAAAATATGGTGTATCAAGAAATAAGACATATGTATAAGATTAATATAATAGCATATTTTTTAGTTCATTATTGTTAATAATTGCTACACTATTTTGACATAATAAAGAATCCTTGTACATTACAATTTAAATAGAACACATAGAAGTTAGAACATTACCTAGGTTAATTAAAATATTGCATAATTATCTATATAAATTAAATAGTAATTCCATGGTACTTTTCAATTTGGGGATAGGGAACCATGATTTTATCTATCACACCAATACTAGAGGAAAATCAAAAATTATTATTACATTATACATCAAAGGAAAATAACATTGTTATTATGAGATATGGATTTAATCATTGATCCAACCATATTTTTTCACATTTCTACTCTTTTTTCATTAACTTAATCTTCTTTTGTAAATATCCCTTAATTATATGATATCACATAGTGTATTTATTATTTGAAATTTTATAACTATGAATTCTTATCTAGTACTATTGTCATGTATTTATAGTAATTTATATTAGGAGAATAAATTACATTTTTTATTGTTAAAAAAATAGAAGCAATTATTGCATATTTCAAACCACTACTTTAGCTGTTTCATTATTCAATGAAAAATAAATATGTCTAAATATGGATAACACAATCATCAATGAGCTTATATATCTCACGTTCATAGACAAACAATGATAAATAATCCAATTGATATATGGAACGGATAATTTTTTACCCTTAATAACTACTGTTACATTCTATCTATATTCTAGAAGCATATCATTTGTACCTTATCTAATATTATTCGATTGATTTATCTACTACCTATAGAGATATATGACTTTTGTTTTATATTTTTCAACCATAATGTAATAGTTGGTAGTACCATATCTACTACATGTCATATAATATATAAAATATCCATCACTAAAGTATATTGTGTTCTAAAAAAAATTTAAAATCATCTTATTACTTACTAACATTTTAAAATGGAAAATTTTTCAGTTTGACGTCGGAAATAATTGTTTCTCTAATTGTACAAATTTTTTTCAAAAATAATACTATTATGTGTACTTTTAAATTTTTTGAGAAAACATTTGATCATCCTCAGTATATATTTCCCTAGAACGTGGGTGACTAAGTTAAGTAAATATTTAGTGAGTTACTTTAAATAATCTTAACTGACTATCATACTAATTATTATTTTTAATATTTTCTCAAAAATAACATTCATTGAAAAGATAACACTCCAACTAAATGTTTTGTAATAAAATGTTACACATTTTTTTAAAATGAATATTCTATGATTGAGAAAAATTCTTTATTCCATAAATGGTTCGTTCTAACTTTAATTCATTATGGGAAATCTATGGTTCCCCATTCATTTTTATTTGCATCACATGGAAATCAGACATAATTGTTTCTCGTAAGAAGGTGATTTTGATATCTAATTTGATGTATCATGATCACATAATGTTTTTATAATAAATAGAATTCAAAAAATTTATCTATGATGACTTGGTATAAAAGATTATGCAGTATTTTTTACGCCACAATTATTTCATATTTTATGTAATAAATTAATTTTTTTTATATCTTTCATTGTACACAACATAATGTTTTGCTTGTGTTACATGGAACAATGAGTTTTTACAAGATCATGATATATTATGAAAATAATAATTTAAACATGATTATTTTTAACTGTCCATTATACATTGAAATATTAATAGTAAAAAGTAATTTATAATTGTTACGTTTTATTATATTATATAAACATTCCATATTGATAATAATATACAAATTTTGTTATAAAATCTAATGTTTCAAAAATAATAATTTCTAAAATCATGTTTTTATTTTTGATGTGGATAATAATAAAAAATGTGTTATTTTTTTAAAATTAAATTAATAAAATATAAATATATTTTGAATTAAAAAATTTATGATTTATTTTAGAGGGAATATTTGGGATTTTTCTTAAATGTTTCATTTTTTGATGAATAGTGGAAAATACAAAAGTTTAATTCAAAATTTGATTTTCATTTAAATTAAAAATATTTTCATATAGTATTATATTCCTTTCAATTAAAAATTGTTTTATTATATATCTATTTTCTAATTTAGTTTAATGTAATACACTTTATTTTAATTTTTTTAATCAGAACTTTTGAATCACTTGAGTCTTTTTTTACATCTCATCTATGGGAATAATATTAAATTAATATTTTATACATATATTATCGTAATTTGACAAAAAAGGATTATATATTTGGATTCATATTAATTTATATCATCTGATAATTTTAAAATAGTGATTGACTATAATTAATAGTAGTTATATTAAGAACTCTTTACAATGTTTTTGGTATAAATGGGTCTATTGGGGGTAGAACTACAAATAATAGGGATAATATGTACTAAAGAAATTTCAAAAATATTTTTTATGGACGTATTTTGAACATATAATTTCTTTTCTATATAATATTATTTTTTGGATCCTTTTGGATAGTTAAATATATGGGTACAAAAATTTTCTTTCAAAATAATTAAAAGTGCACTACTCACTTCACTTATAAAAGGCCACTACCACTAACCTCTTCCTCAAACCAAAAATCCCTTTATTGACCAATAACATCCCATATAACCTTCCAAATTCCATCTTATTATTCTCGATGCCTTATTTTTTGTATTTATATAACCTTGCACAACTCTTGGTAAAAATGTAAGGATGTTAGCCAATGAAGAGGTAAGTCTCTTCATTGTGAATTTTTGTTATTTCTTCATCCACATACTACAATTATTATTAAAAAATATATGATATAATTAAATTATTATATAAAATTTACTTTTGTGTTTTTATTTTGAGGGAAATACAAATAACCATCTCCACTTCCTTCAAATAGTATATGAAATCAACATTTGTGTGTACAGAATATAACAATCTCACAAACTAATGTAATTAATTTTCGCTTTAACACCTATAAAATAAGGATGTAATGATGAATTAAAATATTAAATATAATATATTTGATATTATTATCCTTTTTCAATAATAATATCTTAGTATCCATTTTTTACTATCCATTTTGTGGGAATATGGTAATATCGATCGTGTGTACGGAAGACTACCATATTGTACAGTGATGTGATTTGTTCATGCAATAAATGGAAGGTAATATTTTTTTTCTATGAACACAAGTTATATATTTGACATGCAAATAATATAATATTTTTAATATAATTATTTATTTTCATTTCTCCATTATATTGGTAAAATGGAAACCATTTTCAATCGTGCATACGACATTCCGCCTCCATGAAAAGTGTATTTAATTTTCTATATTGAAACATTATATATAACTTTAAATTATTATATAAAAAAAATATTTGATATTTATATCATATTCATAATTCAAAATTTCATGTATCCATGATAAAATCAAGATGAAAAAAATTATAACAAAGGATAACATACATGAAAAACAAAGTAGTTATTTCCCGAAAACGTGACATTAATATTGTATTGTAAAACAATTGTCAATAAAAGGTCATATGTAATTAAATTATATTATTATTAAAAGGGTTATAATTAATTAATGGATTTATAATGACCTTATAATTATTATAAATTATGTTTGAATGTCAATTAAGTAATTTTAGGGTTATGATAAAAAAAATTCTCAATTTTTTTTGAGTCATATGTTATCATATGGTCCGATATTATATTATGAGGTGTAAATAGTTTTCATTTTACATGAAATTATAGGAATTTTTATCCCCATGATATATTATTTTTTATTTTATATTATTCCTTCCTGGGGATTCTGATTAATTGTTATCAAATATGTATGATTTTTTTACAATCCTATCATTTATTAGGATTTATTATGATTATGATTCCAATAAAAAAATGTTATGATCCATATTGGAAGAAACACATGACGTTTATTATAATATATTTACATATAAGATATATTTATGAAATATTAATATTTTGAACTCTTATTTTCTTAAAATAATTATATTTTGTTTAAAACAATATATCTTTATTTTAATCATCAGTCTATTATCCATTTTCTTACAAAATCATGTTCTCTAAAATTGATTTCAAAAAATGTTATACTATTATCCCATTATCATTAAAATATTTTATCCTATTTTTTATTTTATTTTCAAAATATTTTAAATGTAGTATTATTTTTTTTATAGATAATGCCCATTTAGATTTTACTAAAAATGTGAAAGGTGTCTTTGTTTTAACAGGTACGACATAAATTAAATTTCCCAACAACATGGAAAACTTTTTCCTTGAAGAATAAATTATATTTTATTAATTTTATTTTAAATAAAATGGATTTTCCAAATGATATATGTTTTAATAAATTTTTATTTCAATGTGTAAAGTATATTTTCATTAGGAGTTTTTTAAATGGTCTTTTGATACCATTTTTCATCTAAATGAAATCCATCGGTGATATATATGACTTAATATTGATATAATCCAAGGATATAATTTATATTTTTTATCATCATGGTTTCTTTTTTTATCAAAATTTTTATATAAAATTACTTTATCTTCCTTGAGTTATAACCTAGGGATTTTATTTTGAAACAAACTTCAATTCATGTGTTATTATATGATTATCTATCTTTATTATTATGATTCCATTATCTTTTATATAGGTTATGATATGATGAATTTTTATAAAATATGTATCATTTTATAGGTTTTAATATGCTTAATATTTTATGAAATTGTTGAGCTTATTAATATTTTTTTCCATTGGATAATGGTGGGACCTATATTTCTCTCTAATGAAATGGTTGGTGTTAAATATATCAGGAGATATACAACACTAGAATAGGGTGAGAACATGGAATGATAAGGGGATTTTTATTTTATGATGGTATTGGGAGTAACCATGACTACTATGATAGTTTGTTGAGTGAACCCATTCCACTAAGATAGCCATTAAAGTTATCCATCAATAATATTAAAATGATTTTACATGCATATTTGTATAGCACAAATCCATGTGGTATGCCAATTTTTTCCCTCATGTCACATGTTCATTGATAATATTATGATTGATTTCTTAAGAATATCCATTCATGATGTTATGATAAATATTATGAACATTTACTTGCTAGTTACATTTTTCAAATGTAATTCTCATGTCTTCAAAACATTAGGCTCGCGTTATGCTTACATATTCCCATATTTACTCTTACTCAGCATCTAATATCATCCTTTTTTATTTTTATTTTTCTTATTTTATGATATCATTTATTAGGTATTAAATGTATATGAAAGGTCTTAGTTATGAATAACAACGTTGGAGATTAATTAGATCACCTATGAACTAATTTTTTATGTTTTAATGTTTAGAAATGATCTTTTAGGTTATGATACCCATTTTTATGATCATATTATTTAGTATTGATCATAAAATTTTGTAATATATACGTCTTATATGAATCATTAACATTAATAATATTACCAAAATTATACCACACATATATTATTTCTCCTGAAAAACCTCTAATTAATTCACATTATTTCTTGAAAATATGTAATATACAAAATTGACTTTTTTTACATTGAATCCATTTTTAAATTCACATGATTCGTTCAATAATATATAGAAGTTACTTACTACTCATTTTAGTATTTATTATTCTAAATAAATAATGTATAAAATAATTTGGTGAATTTAAAATCAACACTTTTTGATATAAATCATATAAATAGTATGTTTCTCTAGAACATTCCCTTTCCACAAGATGTTATATTACGTGCTCCAATGAAAACAATATATATCACGATCCTTGAATTTATTAAAGAATTCATTTTTAGCACTATCAAATATGGAATTAATGTTATTCTCCTTTTTGACATAAAAATCTACCTTTCCAAGATATATAGGTAATTCACATTAATTCTTGTAATTTTTTTAAACATCAATGGTCCATTTATTTAGATATAGATATATATGTCACATATGCTATCAAATTCACTTGAATTAAAAATTAAATATCACATTTAATAATTAATTTACCTAAAGGATAATCCTGAAATAGAACATTATTAGATTCATTATAACTCCCCTTATTGTGAAATTACATTCCATATGAAAAGAAAAAAAAAGTGTGCTTCATTTTCACCCATGTTTCCTTTGGTCTCATTGAAGGATGTTTCAATGGTGTGATTGATATGAAAATTTTCATTCTATTTCTTATCATATAATTATAATAATTTACCCACATAACCATCGATTTACCTTTTTGTAAGTTTATATCTTATTAGATATCTCTACTCAAAATATATCGATGTGTTGTCCCCATAGAGTTTATTTTATAATTAATAATGAATCTAATATAAATGGGTGTTAATAATGATTAAATGAGAAGTATTTATGGATAAAAATTTGATCACTGTAATATATTAACATGAGTATATAAGGGAAATCCTAAATTTAATCAATCAATTTATTCATGTATAGTGAGATCACAATCTCATTATTTTTAAATGAACATTCTCTTATCAAAATTCTTGATGATGATTCAACATGGAATGACTTGTATTTTAGACAATGTTTTCAATAATCATTTAAAATTGAACATAATAATATGATTTAGTATTCAAAAAATAACATATTAGTATTATTTAATCTTACTTTTCACCCTTACATTTTACCTGAGGTATCATGTTAGGTAGTGGGGACTCAAACACATATAATTTCTTTAAATTTTTTTTTTCATATGTGTAGGGGCCTATAACACACTGGGAAAATAGTCTCTATAAGGGTGAATTATTTTTTAAATAAAAAACACACCATTTCTGTTATTTTAAATAATTTTTTTACAATATAAAGCATTATCTTATTTTAATTATATCACAACTATAGATTATTTGATATTATATATCTATAAATCATAAATTTATCCATATATCTTATCATAAAATAATTTACAAAAAATAATAGATTTTAAATGATATGTCATTTAATTATTCAATGAGAGTGGATCCTTTTAAAACACCCATTCAGAATCAATTTAAAGTCTATTCCCCTAATTAATGTGTATTAAGGAATATTTTGGATAACTGGCCACATTCATATATATCTACGTGATATGGTTAGTGATGTCCCTTATCATATGAATCCATAAAGTGAATAATATAACAGCTTCCCATTAAATTCTATAAAAGTTATAAATTATTATTTCATTGATGAAGAATTTAGCAATGCCAACCATCCACTAATTTTATTTCTCCTCAATTCTATGAGGTACCCTCAGCAATGGCTATCAAGTAGCTCATTTTATGATTTTGTTCAAACATAATTGATGGAAGGAGTTATAATTAATATTTTCTTTGAGATTTTTTTATTCTCAAATAATGAAATCCTATTATATTTAAAATTTATTATTTTATTTTATTATGCTCACAACATTATCCTTTACAAAATATAAATCATTGATCACCCATGTTCATTTATTTTATCTACAAGTTCCTATTAACTATACTATGTGACCATGTACAATCGACACATTCCCAAATAAATATCCATGAATAATAATATAAAATTTAAATACATGATCATGAGTTCCCTATAATGTTTTACCCAACATTGTAATTATGAATCTTCTAGGACCCAAAAGGTATATTCTAGAATTAATTTATATTTAAGCTGGATATCACACTATTTCTAATGCATCCAAATCCTATATGGTGATTCACTACGATTCGATCTGAAAATTTTCATATTTTATGTTCCGGTTTGGACATAAATTTCCACAGATAGGTTAGGAGTCTCACATAATCATATACTGATAAATAATTATCTTTTAAGGATACATTGAGACATATAAATATAATGTGGTAATTACATAATAAAAATAAATTTATTAATTCATTAATTATGAAAAATATTATTATTTTTATTAAATAATTAAATATTTTAATTATAGTTTCCCACTAAGCTTAGGAGTTGTATTCATGAATTAAACTATAATAATAAATTTAAATTTAGAAATAATTCTACTCTATTTAAATAATTATGAAATAAAATAAATTAATATATCGTTTATTCAGAATTTACTCATCCATGATCTGGGAAATGAATTAATAAAATAAATTACATTTTCTTAAAAAAATCAATATTTTTTATCATAGGAATTTAAAAACCCACCATCGGTGTTCCAAACAATATTTTGATCTCGGTTGGTTTGGTGGGTTGGGAAGAGACTAACCCGAATCTACTCAGGTTTGACCGGCCATATGATGCAGTGGGGTCTGTGGTTGATGCTTCCCATGTTAGTGTATGAGGTATAAGAAGGTGGTTCTTAAGGGAAAAAGTAACAATATAAATTTGTATTATAATAATACTATACAACATAACATTGATATCTTAATCCAATCACTATTTATACGATAAAAGTGATTATTTTGTGCTCATAGATTAAAATTTTGGATTTTTCATACATTTTTCCTATTTTCCTTCTCCACAATGATATAGACTGATATTCCAAATATCATTTCATCATATATATTTATACACCAATTTTGGAAATCTACGTCCAATCATGATCTCCATATATATACATTTATATATTTGTGTGTGTAATTATTTTTTATATTTGTATGGCCATATATCATCCATCCAATAGATGACTAAAGCACCGTTTTTTCATTGGAACAATTCAATTACCTCTAATTGAATTTGTGAATATTTACATAAATATTTTAATTACATAATCACACAACCAATCTGAAACAACTAGTTGGTATAAGGTATGTAATAGGAGCATATAAGAACAAAAGATTAATATTTCTAGATCAAATTGACATCATAACATGAACATTAGAATAGTATCCTCC
The DNA here is from genome assembly GCA_963277665.1 of Viscum album. NCBI lineage: Eukaryota > Viridiplantae > Streptophyta > Magnoliopsida > Santalales > Viscaceae > Viscum > Viscum album. Next base: position 1,187,469,363 of record OY728123.1, on the reverse strand, counting down.
AATTATCAACCATAGACACTCATATAAAATAAATATGAAAAAAATAAAACTCTAACTAAATAGATTTTTCCAAAACATGTGTTCTGGTTGTTAAAACTGTTCATTTCATGATTTAACTAAGGCATCAACCATATTGATATTTCACATATGATTTAAAATATTATATTATAGTTGGTCTTCATGATTTGGAAAATATTATATATAATAATGGTGATCTCTACATCCACATGATCTGGAGAGCATAATTTCATTGATTTAAGTGGGAGTTGAAGGACCAAGTTCCCCCAAACAACAATGTACTTCTATATTACTATAAGGATATAGCCTAAAGATTATCTTAATGTAAAAGGAATAATAGTTTAATTTTATTTTGTTATAATTATTCTTATACATATACCTTATAACATATTTATGTTTCCATTATGTACTTTAATATGTATAAATATCTAAAAACCCACATTACAAACTTATGATCAAGAAAACGTGGAACAATCACCATATAAAAAAAATAATTTTCATGAATAAAAAATTTTATGTTAATTGATAATACATTTTATTTTTGAATTTAATTATCTCCCCAACTTATATTTAAATAACTATTAAAAATGAGTATTGTTTCATAATAATATTTATGTGTTTAATCATAATACACTATTAATACCTAGTGAAAATTAATTCAAATGATATTATTAAAAAACAAATAATGAATTTGTTTATCTATTTATGGTCATCTTATAGTTGGAATTTATTGACCTCATAGTGGTTCCCACATGTATTAAACTCTAATTTAGTAGAATTTTAGGGGATTCTGTAATCAAATTTTGTGTGAACCTATAGGTCCTTATATTAATAGAAATTATTTTCACTTATAAAATAAAGAGTTCTTTCTAACAACTTATCAAGGACTATATAATGAATTATTTTAGTCCTTACAATAATAACTTATCCTATGATCATGTTATATTTAATATAATATATTTTTCCCATGATATCTTATAAATAAGGATGATTCACACATGTCCATATCCTCACATTCATTATTTATTCCTTCAATGAAAATACTAGAAAAAACCACCTTCATCAACCATGGTCAATGATTTAATAAAGTTACTGCAATCATTGTTAACTAGGTATGTGATAACACTTCCTATAATAAAATAAATTATATGGTATTGATCATTAAAATAACTCCATATAGGAAATGATTCACTATATACAAGCTACCACACTAAAAATAATTATATCGTGTTTTTTTATCTTTCATCAAAGTACATGATCAAATGATTCACTATGATAATTATCAAAATTCGAATGGATGGAATACATGTACATAGATAATGAAATCTAATGACCAAAAAAACAAGTGGATCTCTATTGGATACATAGTTTCGATGATCTACTCTTCTCAGGATCACTATATGTGAACAACATGGTATCAAGTATCAGTTATTATTATCCCTTAACCCCTCATAGTAAAACATCATTAATTTCCTATCAGTGTGGTGTATATTGATCATATTACATATTTTAATGATTAATATTATAGTATCATGAGGTTATCATTTTTTTGTATAAATTATTATAATATTTTTATATGAAACAAATACATGGAGATTACTATTATAATAATATATATATATATAACAAAAATAATATTATATGAAAACATCATGAATTGATCAATGTATACATGATACAGTTATCTATAAGTAATGATTTTAATGGGTTTAGGGAATCCTTATTGAAATTAAATTATTTTCAAATTTTGTGATCTAGATGATTCTTCCATAATGGAGGTTGAGATGATTTGGCTACCCCTTAATTATAGAATTATATATTTCAATCAAAAATGTATTTTATGATATTGCATGAAAATTTATGATGTATTTAGTGTAAAGAATATATCCTTTCATCTAATCCTACATAAATAAACTAATTCTTTCCCCACATATGAATTTTATACGGTGACTTTTGAGAGACCTTCCATTATAGGAATGTATTATTTACATATATAAACAATGTTAACCAATTATAACTAAATTTTCTCTTGAAGGTCATACTAATTTAAGAATATCCCTACTATTATTGAATAATATTTTTTCTTTTTTTTCACATCCACATTCCTCTATAGATCTCATTGATTTTGTGACTAATAATTTACACTATAAATCATCTCAAATTATCTATTTTTAAGCTCTCTATCACTGTATCTTCTTATTAAAAAATACTGATAAAACTATTTTTTAAAAATTGGTTATGTTTAAAACATATACAATGATTTTTATATATTGTCCCAAAAACTATACCCATGTTAGTCTTATATAGTAATCCATTATAGAAAAATATATAGTTTTCATATAAAATAAGATACTTTTGTGGGTTCAAATAAATCCAAATAAGAAAAATATATTGGTTTCTAGTACTCATTCCATTAAAAATATTTACATATTTCTAATATTGTTTAATGTTAATGGATAGATCATATAATAATATTTTATCCATATTGATATTATGATGTTGTAACACATTATTATGATTATTTATTTGGGACAATATTATGATGTTAGAATAACCAAAATATCTATGACCTAAAGAGATTTCAGACTATAACTCATTAAAACACATATCATTTTACAAGGATATCAATTTAATATTAATTGGAAATACAATACAATTTCTATGATAAATAAATATATCATTGGTTATTTTGTTAATAATAACTTATAATTTTTTTCAATTAAATAGATACACTATAACTTCATGATTGATAAATAACAATACGATTACATTACAATCCATAATTATAAATACTTATATATATTACTATAGAATTAGTGAATCCCAAGTCATGAAATTCAATGACCATACAAATAGAATGGTTTTCAAATATAATAATTTCTACATCATATATGTTAATCATTTTATATTTTTATGTATCTAGAATACCAACTATCAAGGTCATAGATTTTATTCTTATGAAATCCATTCCTTTGGTGTAAAAACTCAAAAAATAACACTGTTGAAAGTATTGGAAATCCTTTGTGGATTTAAACATTCAAAAAAAATTGATCTATTTCATGGAGCTAGGTGGTAATACATTTCATTAACATGTATTTATTTTGGTGAAATTGTTTTGTGGAAACCAGTTGGTGTTGTTTTGTTGTTGAATAAAATTAATGATGGAATCCTATCATTTGTAGTATCTAAGTAATATTTCTAGTGTTCATGAATAAAAAATTTAATCTGAAATTTTTTAACTTATCCTTGTTTGAATTATTATAAAATAATCTGTTAAATAAAACCCCTAATAGAAATTTTGTGAATAATGTAATTTCCCAAGGCAGAATATTCTGGAAACGACATTGTATTCCAGGAACCCCTTCAAACAAATCATTGTTTACTTATTCCATCAAATAGTTTTTAAAAATAAATCTAAATAGGATGACTTCCATACACATAATATTAATGTTTTTATAATATACCAATATAAAATTATTATACATTAATTTCTGAAAAGCCTTTGGTTGAACCGCCCTTATATACAATGTATTATTTTCTCACAGTGTATTATCGATGTAAATATTTATTGGAAGTAATCCTTAATGTCTATATAATTTTTTGACCTAAAACATCTATATATTGAGATTTAATCTAATTTGGTCCACGTATTTCACATAGTATATATATATACCTCTTCTCAACGATACACCTCTATATAAAATATGTCCAAATGTCATCCTTTTCAAAAAATATCCCCTCCATCGATATTGAAACCCTATCATCAACTTAAATGTCTTTATGGGCCTCATTTATTTGCAATTAAATTCATTTAAAAACTATTTCATTACTGAATCCTCTAAATACATTTGACTTATATGACATAGTCCCCAACCACATTTTTATATTTCCCTTGGAACGATTATTTAACTAATAATTTGAATTGGGAATCGTATAGAAGGTGTCCCATGTGTTATTATCCCAAACTAATTTGGTTCTTAGAGTACTAATAATAATATTTTCCCTTGAAAATTAGAATCCCTATATTCAAGAAACAAATTTAATTTCTCTATTTAACTCAAGGATAATTTATAATAATGTTCTCTATAATTGGTTTCATTAAAAGCTTCTGTTACACACAACACTTAGTTTAAATAGACCATGATATACTATAAAAATATTATTATTTAACATAATAGTTGTCACCGTGGAATTTTATTGGTGGGTATAAAAAGGAACCAATAAATTATAGAAACGTTATTGTATACATATGTAATAAATGAATTATTGGGTCATCATGTAAATAGGATTGAAAATGAAATTCAATTAAAAATAAAATAGACACTTTTCTAGAAGAAAACTACTTTTATGTCCACAGTGTGCAATTAAATTTATAAATATAATTAAGAAATATTGGTCAATTATTTTAATGAATTATATATATATTTATATATCATTAAAATGTTCTAAAATTCTTCTGTTTTTTCTAGGAATAAAATAATAATATTTTTCAATTTTTACATATTAAATGTTTGTTTTGAAAATATATTATTATTATGTTTTTTTATTTAGTTAAAAATTAATTAATAGAACATATATAAATTAAATAATGAAAAATTTATTTCATATTTGAAATATGTAATATCCAATTCAATAAATATGCTTATTTTTTTCAATATGAATGGTAAATGTATTAAAAAAATTTCACATTGTTAACATGTAAATCTTGTTAACCATTGTTAAAATTAAACGTTCTGGCCACCTTTATCCTCATTAAAATTCATTATATGATATAAATTTGATCCTTACAATGTTATACTTGAAATTTAAATTTTTTATGTGACACCTCGTAATGAAAATGACTTATATAAAATTTAATACAACAAAAAATGTGAAATATCAGTCTCTTACCTTTTATTATATATTTTGGGTTCTTATATGGAAGAAATTAATTCATGAATGAATATTATATTTTAATTTTATATAAAATTTATTATTTTTATGATGGTGATATATTTCATATTTTTAGTCAATATTATTACCTTAAATTCTTAGGCAATATTGACATGGTTTTTCTCCAATTAAGGAATAAATAAACAAATGATTCTAATAATATTAAAATCAATCCTATTTGAGTGAGTTATATTATAGGAAAATTATATATGAATATATAATATTAGTGATGTGTAAAAAGATTAGATTCTAATTCCATATTATTCTTGGTGTTATTAAATTTAAAATAAATTTATAGTTTAAAAAGCAATTTAAATGATATATCATAAAAAATTATATTTTATTAAATGATTTATAATTCATGAAAAAATTAAAATAATCCAATATAATAGAATAAAGTTGAAAATAATCTTTATTGTATTATTATGATTCACTTTCCCTAGTATGGTATCATTTTTAATCTTTTACATTTGAAATAGTTTTTTCAACGGTTAAGGTCACAAAGTGTTAACAAAGGTGTTAATAAAAATGTAAGGTTTATAATGAAAAAAACTTATATAACTTTCAATAGAATATGTTATTGATACTGTTGAGAAATTTTCATTGATTTCCTGGAATCAACGAATCATTTTTCTTGAGAATGAAATTATTATATTTTCATATTTTGAGAAACTAAAATTGTGTCACAAGCCTCCCTTATGAATGGACTCCCCTATTTTCTATTATTTATTCCACATTTTACCTTATATTTCAAAATTACCCCCCCCCCCGCACAAAAATAATCCATTATGAAATTCCATATCCAGGTTCAAGAGGTATTGGTTTCACTAAAGAACCATCCCTATTGTCTTTAAAAGGAGATTTATAGGAATTTTTTCCAATATTCATTATTCTTACCTGATCACATTCATTTTAATTATTCTGTCAACTAAAAAAATAGTCTTTATTTATCATAAAACAATAAATTATATCCCCCTTTGTAATTATGTTTTTATTATAATTAAACTACCATTATCATGTCTCGTTCCCATTAAATGAGAAGTGAATGTATCTCCCGTGTGTAAATACGGCTTACTGTATCAACCTAGAAGTATGATTCATTTTTCATCACCTTATTTTATAAATTGGTATTATATAGATTTTAATTGTTATATATAATTTTTATGAAATTTTTATTCTTCTGGACTAATAATATCATATCATACTTCTAATTACACAACAAATTATAAAAATGATAAAGTCACTAGTGTGTTCATGTGGAATACCACCTCCCCAAAGATATGTGATTCATTTTCATTTCAATCATAAATGGAGAGAAATAAAGATGGATTTAATGAATTTTTATTATATATATGATATAATAATGATTAATTTAAGTTGATTTGTGGTTTACTTTTCATTCATTCCATTCATAGACAAGTGAAAACAATATTCTTCGGTACATAACTTCTACAATCTCCGTGAAAAATATGATTCATGTTTATATATATACATTTATGGATCAATCCCTAGTTATATTTAATATATATGATATTTATATAATTTTTATCATTCACACGATTATGGAAGTTTGATAAATGTAAAAAGACAAAACCTACTGAAGAAAAAAGATGCATGAAAATCGAAGCGGTTGGCACCCAAAAATAGTAATTCTAATAACGAATTTTTATTAAATGGGGGATAAAAGGTTATAAGTAAATAATATATGATATGATATATATGAACATTGTTTTATAATAGCTTTATAATAAATCAATATTTGGTATACATTAGGTTTGAACATGTACGAAGGATGATAGATATATTTTAAGGGTTTAATGATATAATTTCCATTGTCTAACATGATTTTTTATGATCAAGTTTATAATGAAGGAATTTTATGATCAAAATCTCCAAAAACACATGAAATTTTTTATACTCAGGTTATTTATTTATAATTCATTTTTTTATTTTATTTTATTCTCTTAAATTACTTATCATAATAATGAATATTTTAAGAAAAATCACATTTATATCTCTCTTGGGATAAAAATAGTTTTTCATCGATTTCAAAATTTTATAGAACTGTTTTCCTGAATGTTTAAAATAATATCCTATTATTGGTTAAAGAGATTTGTAACTGCTTTTTTACTTCATAAAAAAATAAATGAAATATTTTATTCAATTTTTAAATGATGTAATTTTTTTCCTTTCGAATGTTTATGAAAAAAAAATTCCTTTAACATAAGTTGAATAAATAGAGGTTATCACTATTAAGACCTCCGAATTCATCAAATATTACTTTATATGTTATAATTTTTATATATATGGAAAATCTTTCCCATAATATTTTAATAAATTTATATTTTAAAAAATATTTTTTCAGGTAAAAAGGATATTTTCCTCATGAAATATTGTAGTGATAAATTTGATGGAATTTTCATCGAAGATTAAATCATTAGATGTTACTTAATTTTTACTGGGGGATATGATGAAAGGATACATTCATTATTCATTCCCTATAAATTTATTGATTGTGATTATAACGCCCCGACCCCAGCTACCCAGAGTCGGTGCATTACTTCGTAACATTGGCATGATCACAAGAAAGATCAAATCTCGAAAGACCGATTGGTTTAGTAGCCTTGGAAACACTAGATATATTCATAAGTTTTACATTACATCATTAAACGAAAAACTACTACAACTACATATTGTCTCCATAATCCACACTCATATCCCCACATAATATCCCTGCAGGTCATTCATAACTTACTTCTTCACTTCCTGGGAAAAATAAAACATAGAAAAGGGGTGAGATCAAATGCCTAGTAAGGATAACAATATAGCGGAAACTTTCATAAATAAGAATAAACTTTTAAGGCAATGTATAAATAAAACAAAAGCCTTTCAAACATGAACTTTCAACATGGTATGGCATAAATAAAATGAAATAATTCCATTTACTTACTCACATGGATATTCTACTAATCGAATAATCACATGCAAAAATCAATAACCACTTTCATAATGTTGGAATGCATAATGCCAAACTATCAAAACCACATAGCCAAGGCCTCGTGCCAAGACAACAAATAATATTTTGTCAAGGCCTTGTGCCAAGACACTAGTTTGTCTCATGAGACCTACCGATGCATCGAGGAGCTATAGCGGGCTCCACCCGTCACTTATTAAGTCCAATGCATTCCCATATGAAAAGGTTTAAACATAACATAAACATTCGTATTAAAACTAGCATACGAAATGTCAATAATTTCACCATAAACTATGCATGGTATAAAAATAGCACATCCATAGTCAAACATATCACAAAACCTTCAATACAATATAGAAGTTTTGTATCATAATAAATCAACTTCAAATAATCTTAAAATCCATCAAAGGATGTTGACGTAGATGAAATCAAAATTTTTTTTAAAGAAATATCTCCTTTTATTTTGAAATCATTTAAGATCCATATAAAATAAAACATTTTCTTTGAAAATATTCTTATAAGCTTGTAAGGAAAGCTTTGAAGATTTTATAACGGCGTAAAATAACCGCACCCGCCGTATAAGTTAAAAAAACATTCTTACCTCAATTCTGTCGAAAAGGTTAAAAAGGACCTTGTTTTGAAAACGACGGAAAGATTCCTTTATAAACCTCTTATAAAAAGTCAAAAAAGGGTATAAATTACTTTAACCCATATTCTTGTAAATAGTAAAAATGTTTTGAAATACATTTTTAAGAAACATGGATGTGGATGATAAAGATATCCCAGTAGATTATTACATATAAACAACCTCGGATAATGAAGAGATTGTGAAATAACCCTTACCTTGTACTTTTCCTTGGTTGGGGTAGGTTAACCTCCTGTATAATGGTGAAATAATTGTTATTAAATTATACAAGAATCATATATATTAATATGATATCATATATGATCTTTTAACATTGATTTGTTAATAATATCTTAGAATTATCGTCGTTTCGGGTGTTAACTTACTTGTTTTCTTTTATATGTTTTGTTAAGTAAGACATGTTTGTAAAGGATAGGTTGTATATTATTCATATCCAGAATGATATCAAGTCCTTAAAAATCATTTTTAAATCATCAAATGATAATTATACTTGAATGGATACGATGGAGAATGAATCTCATCGCGTACGTGGAGACGGTAGTCCGTACGTACGCACGAGCGACAATATCATTCTTTTGATATTAAAATAATATATCAATGGATGGTATATAATATATAGATAATAATTAACATGTTATATTTATTATTTACATGAGTTACACATCATTATTATACCCATCTAAATAATAATATATTGAATAACAATTACACCACGACGTGGAGACGGTAAGCCGTACGTACGCACGTATGGTGACATGTTATTCAAAGGGTAGATAGAATACTGAATATGGTTGTACCATATTTATAATAACATCACAGTATATGTAAGATACTGGAGTTATTATTTTAGAATGGTAAGAACAAAGAAAGAGGAAGTGGAAGAAGAAAGGAACTTAGAAAAGGGTGGTGAAATCATTACCTCTTCTTCGGGTTCTTCCTTTTGATTTGATCAAAAGGGATCCTTAGGTTGGCTTTCTGATCAAAATAAGGCCTCTAGGTTGTAGTGAGGGATGTTGGGAGAGTATTTGGGCAGAGTTTGGCCGAACCAAAAGGCTTTGAAGGTGTGAAGAAATGAGAAGGAGGAGTTCCCTTTTATAAGAGGGGTGAGGGGCACCTTTGGAAAAGCTAGAAATATTAATTTATAATAAATTCATATTCGGTTTCTAATGGCTCCAAAGTTAATTATTCAAAGGTTACGGTGGGGATAGGTCGAAAACCACTCAACCAATAGAATTTAGACAGGTTTGGGTACTTATATTAACCTTATCGTTAAGTATTAACTCTAAGTTAATTAGTTTCACTTTTACAATGTCTCTTTGTATTTTTATATAATATGGTTAATAAACTTACTATATACATCCAAGAGACCCCCAAGTGGTACATTAATGATGAACCTATCATGATATAAGTCTCTTGGCCGAACCTTTGATTTTTAGGAATTTAATATCAATTAATAATATAATATTTGTTTTAAGAACTCTTTTATGTCAATTTTGACACTATTCAATAGTTGATTTTTGTGAAACTCATAACAGATTGATTGCTTCGAAAAAAGTCAATTAAATCAATCCTAATATATCATATTATCCTATAAAATTAGTTTAATTCATTAAAAGTTTCATATTATATTTATTTGGGTATTTATAATATCAATTATTTTAATTTTTTACTATTATAGTAATTACTGCATCATCAGTGTGTCATAAATAAAATAAATTATTTAATGTCTAAAAATTATAAATAAAATATCATTATGTAGGAAATCGTTTTATATTTCTAATGAATATTTATAATCTAAAATCCAACTTATATAACCCTATGTAACAATTGTTTTTCTAAAAGATATATGCTTGTGTCATTTTTGTATTCATTTTGACTTAATTAAAATAAAGTGTCATTATCACTTACAAGTGGATCCATGGGGTCCCAAAATCGACCCAAATATGCCCATGGTCGACCATGTAACAACCAATAGGGTTAAGACACGTTTTAGGGTAATTTAGTATTATTATAATACTATTTTTTTAACCCTTATTTACCGGATTTACCCTTAACCATGGTAAATAAAATATTTACCGCAGTAATTATTCAAAATGTCTAAAAATAAAAGTTACCTATTTACACAATTTGAACATCCTGATTCCAAATATGGAATCCATTTTCCTAAATTCTAAACACAGAAGTGGCAGAAATTAATTTAAAATTAATTCCCGCTGTCAAAACAAAAAGCGTGTTTTTAAGAGATAATAACTATCAAAAGATTGACACTTGTTTATGTTCGGTTTAATTGTAAAATTATGTCCAATGACCAACATTATATTAAATGGTAAAAATATATTCTAAATATACTTTAAAACCACTAAAATTCATAATTTATCACTATTAATTATTTTGATTAAAAAAGTTGTTTTTAATTAAAATTTAGTAATTTTCACTATTCATCAAAATATGAAAGTTATCCGAAATGTACCAAAATTTCACCTTAGGCTAAATTCGATATTCCGAATCCAAAGATGAAGTCCATTTTAAAATATAAAATATATATAATTTTAAAAAGTAGGTATTACTATTCATAACGGCTAGTTTGATTGGTTGTGGTGTGTGTTAAAACTCAAGGTTGTGTACAACACACGCTACTGTATTATTTAAAGAAAGTGTACCGTGGAAGCTTGGGGTGTTTCACTTTAAATTTTTGATGTCCCCATTTAGTCAAAAAGTTTAAAATATTGTATTTAAAAAGGGTTCACTATTAAAAGTTGATAAAAGTGCAATACTGAAAATGAATTTGTTCTTGCATTATATCTAAGAAACTCATAATATGGATTCTAAAATTATAAGGATTATATAAAGATTAAAATTTAGATAATACTATTCATAACCTCTTTTGAATGGCTTTTTTTTGTAAGTCATGGTGTGATTGAACTCAGTGTTGCGTGTAGTGCAAGTTATTGAATTATTTTGAAGAAATAACACACTATGAAATCTTGGGGTGTTACATTCTCCCCTCCTTCAATAAATTGCGTCCTCGCAATTTGAAATTGTTCTTCGAAAATAAAAGGTTGAAAATATAAAGTATATTTGTGGGAAAACCCACATCGGAAATTGGGTTACTAAAATTTAGTCTTAATATGAGGAAAAGAGAAATGAAAGGGTCACCACCAAATTATGATCTTGATTAGGAGAACATTGGTGGAAATTAGAGACATATAATTGGAAGAAAAACGTAAATATTTATAGGTAGTGATTGAGGTCATCAATCACAAAAAGTATAAAATTGAGGTCCTTAAACTCATCAATCTATGATGATTTGAAGTACCATCGGTTCAACAAAATATAGGGTATTGGGATAACACATTTTTGACGTTTCAAAATATCTTAGTTGAAATCCCACATCGAAAAATGAATTAATGAGGCCTCTATTTAAAATAAAGAGTGGAAAGTATGAAGATTACCGAAAATAACACATACTAGGGTTCCATGTAGGAAAATATGGATATGGAGGAGAAATCTAACCATCAATTATCTGATGGAGAGTGGTAGAGAACATGGCTATGAAAAGGCCAAAAATCCCAAAGCCATAAATTAATGATGATTCAAGGTACCATCTAGGGAAAAAATTTTGTTCTAAGTTCCTTTTATTAATGTTGAGGAATTTATTTATGAGATTGGCTAAGATCATAAGGAGATATACTTACTTTATAATCAGAGTTTTATCCATTAATAAGTTTCTACCACAAACTCATCTTTCACTCTAAAAGATAATAGAATGTAATTTTTTATTTATTTATACTATTCGTACAGGGTTCCAAAATAAATGAATTTATAATTCATCTACCAGATCTTTAAAAAAAACAACATTATTTAATCCAGGACATATCATGGGCCAGTGGTAGGTGATACACCCTTGTCGCCCTTCAGTTGCGGGTTCAAGTCTTGCAGCCTTGCCGGACGCGACGGGTTGCCGCCCGACCTCCGGGTTGTCCTTTTATGGCAATCCAAAATAATCCAAACTAGAACTATCCAAAATACTTCTATCCATACTCACAGTCCAACATTTATAAGTAAGGTAAACATAATGTAGAACCTTTTTACCCCGTAATAGCATATGAATACCTTCATCATGTATTCTTTTAATACACCGAAACATCCTGAATTACCATATTCCTTATTGATTACATTCATGCTCCCTTATTCCATATAGAAAGTTGGATATACTTCATTAATCCAAAAAATGTTTTAAACCCCAACAATGATGGAATATACAAATCATTAATCAGTTCCAGGGTAGTCAAGAATATCCAATATAATTTATCCAAAACAATCACATATTATTCCAAAATCACTACCTCAATATCAGAACTATATTATGATTTATCATTCTCTCAACCATATATTTTCCAAAACTTTATCCTGCTATTGAGTCACTTTTCTTTGTTCCACACAATCCCAAGTCCTTAATGAAATAGTACTGCAGTACAATCCTTATATACTCCATGATTATTGTAACAAGTACATTATTGATACAACACTCAATTGACATAATCAACATAAGAACTCTAATCATTCCTCTTCATCTGTGGTAGTATCATAACATGATTATTATCCAATAACATCATTTGCGGAATAGTCTGTTGACTGGGACATAGGTTCGCGTAGTGTCCAAACTCCTTGCAAATGAAGCATTGTACATTTGAAACCATTTTCTTACCCTTGCAGTCATGTACTTTGTGCCCTTTTCCTCCACACTTATAACAAACTCCCATTCCTTTCAGGCAAGTTCCAGGGTGTTTCTTTCCATAGTTACCACATATGGGAAAATTCTTCTTTTCCCTCTTCCCTTTATCCATCTTTCTCTCTTCCATCATTTTCTTCTCTTGCTTCCCTTCAAAGCCATAGGACTCAGTAAACTCTTTACTTATCTTATCAACACATGATATTATTTCTTCATATGATGATAATACATGGGAGAATATTTCTCTTATAAATTCTAGCTTAAGACCATGAGAGATATGATCCTTCCTTCTCTTTGAATCATGTGCATTTCTGGAGTTATCATTCCTTCTACTGGGCGCCATTTCTAAACAATGGCATAAACTAGATTAGTTTATGAGTCATAAACACTTAACATAAATTGAACTATTTATAGATATAATCCATAATCATAAAAAAAATTTCTTTGAGGAAGTATATACTCATAAACCCTTCATAATGATTTGTAAAGAAAATGAGAGTTATCCTAAGCATATCCCCCGGGAGTGTCGTAACCAAGAGTGCAGCAAGGCCCGTTGTCGTGCACCAGTTCCCGTTCGAGTCTAGCTCAAAGCGGTGTTTTCGGGTTTTACCCCTAGGTACATCTGTGCCAGAGCCGCCTCTACCTGCTCGTATCCAGACAGGGATGTATTGCTCGGAAAACTCACAAAATCTCTACAATACCAAAATTCTAGGAAGTTCTTCTATACTAATCCTCAAAGTTCATCTTAGGTCTACGTGCTCTAATCAGAGTTTATCTAAATCTAGCTTCCAAGGTTTATACTAAACATCCTCTGATACCAACTATAATGCCCCGACCCCAGCTACCCAGAGTCGGTGCATTACTTCGTAACATTGGCATGATCACAAGAAAGATCAAATCTCGAAAGACCGATTGGTTTAGTATCCTTGGAAACACTAGATATATTCATAAGTTTTACATTACATCATTAAACGAAAAACTACTACAACTACATATTGTCTCCATAATCCACACTCATATCCCCACATAATATCCCTGTAGGTCATTCATAACTTACTTCTTCACTTCCTGGGAAAAATAAAACATAGAAAAGGGGTGAGCTCAAATGCCCAGTAAGGATAACAATATAGCGGAAACTTTCATAAATAAGAATAAACTTTTAAGGCAATGTATAACTAAAACAAAAGCCTTTCAAACATGAACTTTCAACATGGTATGGCATAAATAAAATGAAATAATTCCATTTACATACTCACATGGATATTCTACTAATCGAATAATCACATGCAAAAATCAATAACCACTTTCATAATGTTGGAATGCATAATGCCAGACTATCATAACCACATAGCCAAGGCCTCGTGCCAAGACTACAAATAAGATTTTGTCAAGGCCTTGTGCCAAGACACTATTTTGTCTCATGAGACCTACCGATGCATCGAGGAGCTATAGCGGGCTCCACCCATCACTTATTAAGTCCAATGCATTCCCATATGAAAAGGTTTAAACATAACATAAACATTCGTATTAAAACTAGCATACGAAATGTCAATAATTTCACCATAAACTATGAATGGTATAAAAATAGCACATCCATAGTCAAACATATCACAAAACCTTCAATACAATATAGAAGTTTTGTATCATAATAAATCAACTTCAAATAATCTTAAAATCCATCAAAGGATGTTGACGTAGATGAAATCAAATTTTTTTTAAAGAAATAGCTCCTTTTATTTTGAAATCATTTAAGATCCATATAAAATAAAACATTTTCTTTGAAAATATTCTTATAAGCTTGTAAGGAAAGCTTTGAAGATTTTATAACGGCGTAAAATAACCGCACCCGCCGTATAAGTTAAAAAAACATTCTTACCTCAATTCTGTCGAAAAGGTTAAAAAGGACCTTGTTTTGAAAACGACGGAAAGATTCCTTTATAAACCTCTTATAAAAAGTCAAACAAGGGTATAAATGACTTTAACCCATATTCTTGTAAATAGTAAAAATGTTTTGGAATACATTTTTAAGAAACATGGATGTGGATGATAAAGATATCCCAGTAGATTATTACGTATAAACAACCTCGGATAATGAAGAGATTGTGAAATAACCCTTACCTTATACTTTTCCTTGGTTGGGGTAGGCTAACCTCCTGTATAATGGTGAAATAATTGTTATTAAATTATACAAGAATCATATATATTAATATGATATCATATATGATCTTTTAACATTGATTTGTTAATAATATCTTAGAATTATCGTCGTTTCGGGTGTTAACTTACTTGTTTTCTTTTATATGTTTTGTTACGTAAGACATGATTGTAAAGGATAGGTTGTATATTATTCATATCCAGAATGATATCAAGTCCTTAAAAATCATTTTTAAATCATCAAATGATAATTATACTTGAATGGATACGATGGAGAATGAATCTCATCGCGTACGTGGAGACGGTAGTCCGTACGTACGCACGAGCGACAATATCATTCTTTTGATATTAAAATAATATATAAATGTATGGTATATCATATATACAGAATAATTAACATGTTTTATTTATTATTTACATGAGTTACACATCATTATTATACCCATCCAAATAATAATATATTGAATAACAATTACACCACGACGTGGAGACGGTAAGCCGTACGTACGCACGTATGGTGACATGTTATTCAAAGGGTGGATATAATACTGAATATGGTTGTACCATATTTATAATAACATCACAGTATATGTAAGATACTGTAGTTATTATTTTAGAATGGTAAGAACAAAGAAAGAGGAAGTGGAAGAAGAAAGGAACTTAGAAAAGGGTGGTGAAATCATTACCTCTTCTTCGGGTTCTTCCTTTTAATTTGATCAAAAGGGATCCTTAGGTTGGCTTTCTGATCACACTAAGGCCTCTAGGTTGTAGTGAGGGATGTTGTGAGAGTATTTGGGCAGAGTTTGGCCGAACCAAAAGGCTTTGAATGAGTGAAGAAATGAGAAGGAGGAGTGCCCTTTTATAAGAGGGGTGAGGGGCACCTTTGGAAAAGCTAGAAATATTAATTTATAATAAATTCATATTCGGTTTCTAATGGCTCAAAAGTTGATTATTCAAAGGTTACGGTGGGGATAGGTCGAAAACCACTCAACCAATAGAATTTAGATAGGTTTGGGTACTTATATTAACCTTATCGTTAAGTATTAACTCTAAGTTAATTAGTTTCACTTTTACAATGTCTCTTTGTATTTTTATATAATATGGTTAATAAACTTACTATATACATCCAAGAGACCCCCAAGTGGTACATTAATGATGAACCTATCATGATATAAGTCTCATGGCCGAACCGTAGATTTTTAGGAATTTAATATCAATTAATAATATAATATTTGTTTTAAAAACTCTTTTATGTCAATTTTGACTCTATTCAATAGTTGATTTTTGTGAAACTCATAACAGATTGATTACTTCGAACAAAGTCAATTAAATCAATCCTAATATATCATATTATCTTAGAAAATTAGTTTAATTCATTAAAAGTTTCATATTATATTTATTTGGGTATTTATAATATCAATTATTTTAATTTTTCACTATTATAGTAATTACTGCATCATCATTGTGTCATAAATAAAATAAATTATATAATGTATAAAAATTATAAATAAAATATCATTATGTAGGAAATATTTTTAGCTTTCTAATGAATATTTATAATCTAAAATCCAACTTATATAACCCTATGTAACAATTGTTTTTCTAAAAGATATATGCTTGTGTCATTTTTGTATTCATTTTGACTTAATTAAAATAAAGTGTCATTATCACTTACAAGTAGATCCATGGGGTCCCAAAATCGACCCAAAGATGCCCATGGTCGACCATGTAACAACCAATAGGGTTAAGACACGTTTTAGGGTAATTTAGTATTATTATAATATTATTTTTTTAACCCTTATTTACCGGATTTACCCTTAACCATGGTAAATAAAATATTTACCGCAGTAATTATTCAAAATGTCTAAAAATAAAAGTTATCTATTTACAAAATTTTAACATCCTAATTCCAAATATGGAATCCATTTTCCTAAATTCTAAACACAGAAGTGGCAGAAATTAATTTAAAATTAATTCCCGCTGTCAAAACAAAAAGCGTGTTTTTAAGAGATAATAACTATCAAAAGATTGACACTTGTTTATGTTCGGTTTAATTGTAAAATTATGTCCAATGACCAACATTATATTAAATGGTAAAAATATATTCTAAATATACTTTAAAACCACTAAAATTCATAATTTATCACTATTAATTATTTTGATTAAAAAAGTTGTTTTTAATTAAAATTTAGTAATTTTCACTATTCATCAAAATATGAAAGTTATCCGAAATGTACCAAAATTTCACCTTAGGCTAAATTCGATATTCCGAATCCAAATATGAAGTCCATTTTAAAATATAAAATATATATATTTTTAAAAAGTAGGTATTACTATTCATAACGGCTAGTTTGATTGGTTGTGGTGTGTGTTAAAACTCAAGGTTGTGTACAACACACGCTACTGTATTATTCAAAGAAAGTGTACCGTGGAAGCTTGGGGTGTTTCACTTTAAATTTTTGATGTCCCCATTTAGTCAAAAAGTTTAAAATATTGTATTTAAAAAGGGTTCACTATTAAAAGTTGATAAAAGTGCAATACTGAAAATGAATTTGTTCTTGCATTATATCTAAGAAACTCATAATATGGATTCTAAAATTATAAGGATTATATAAAGTTTAAAATTTAGATAATACTATTCATAACCTCTTTTGAATGGCTTTTTTTTGTAAGTCATGGTGTGATTGAACTCAGTGTTGCGTGTAGTGCAAGTTATTGAATTATTTTGAAGAAATATCACACTATGAAATCTTGGGGTGTTACAGTGATGAAAATATTCTTTTCAAAATCATGAATTTTCCCATGCTTATGCTATGTTGAATTATTGAAATGATTATAAAGCCTATTTCCTTTTCATGGGTTATGCAATGATAAAAAATTTATAAAACCATTTTATTTTTTATTTTTTATGATATGATGATTTTTTTATGATATTTTCCCCTACATATATGTTGTTTTAATTATGTTATTTGATGAAAAGAATTATATATCCTACTAATGAATCGGGAAAAGTTGGATATATCTTGAGATAAAAAAGATTGTATTTATGAGTGAACTGAGTTCCCAAAAAGATCCATTCCACTATAATAGTCTTATGAGTGAAACATTACTACTAAGATAGATTTGGGAGTGAAAACATTCCACTATCATAGTCTTTGTAGTGATATTATAATATTAAAGAAATAATTTTTTACTTAAATTTATACAAATCAAATATGATTTATGCCAATGTTATGATATCATGATCATGTTATTTATTTCCAATATAATTTTTTCCTTATGTACTACAATTATTTATTCCAAGAATAAATATTTAGATCTATGATATGTTGGGAATGTTTTTCAAATGCTATCGTTTTGTGGTTTCGGTCGTAAAATTCCCAATGGTTCCGTATCCGATGACGTATGGACCTGCATTCTAGAGGTAGGCATTCGTCGGATGGTCTGACCAGCGACACTTAAAAACTAACATTGGTCGAGAGGATGGGATGTTGGGCCCATCACACCCTTTTGGGGGGAATTATTTCTTGTTCTAGGACTCTCTTATAGATTTAAGACTTATTCATATGTTCATGAATATTTGGTTTATACCCAAGCATAGTATCCACGAATTTAACCCTGATTGGCAATGGTCAGCTGAACGCAGGGGTTTGGAATCATTTATGCCTAAGGTTTACCATCCCTTATAGGATTAATGACCATGAGGAGTCTGGACTCACTGAGCCGACACAAGGAGCGGTGCGTTGAGCCGATGTGAGGATAGTCGGATCGACCGGTAGTTGGGCTTGATCCTCAGGGAGGCTTCCTACATACCCTGTTTAGGAGGCAGGGATCAAAGTCCACGTAGTTCGCATTGGCTTGGGACTTACGCTCTAAGGCGGCCCAAAATGATGGATCTTACACTCTGAGGATGCCTAGGGTGATAGATTGGGGTTTACACTCTGAGGAGACCCATAAGAGTATGTCATGGTCGATGTTTACTCTAAGCCCACTTGAGTCATGCTCGGTATGAGAAACAAGAGGTGGCAGGGACCAGAGAATCACATCGTGAGAGGTTCATCCGTGAGGAATGGAGTGGGGATTACACATGAGGGAGGCCCGTGATGATAGATTGGGGCTTACTCTCTGAGGAGGCCCATGGCGATAGATTGGTGCTTACACTCTGAGGAGGCCCATGGTGATGGATTGGGGCTTACACTCTGAGGAGGCCCATGGTCGAAAAAGCGCAGTGGGAGAGGGAAAGGGGGCGCTTCTGTGCCCATATCCTCTCTTACAGTGCATGAGGGATTCCTTGTGATGGGTATATTAGTATCACCGGGAATACCTTATCAATTGGAGGGGCAGAAAGTGGATTCCCAAGCATAGACTTTACATTACTGTGGGAATGTGAACCCAGGAATGCTTTGGGAATCTGCTCAAGTGTCGGGGAAACACCTTCGCCTCTATTTACCATGGGAATGTGAACTAAAAATGGCAGGCTAATGCGCCTGAAAGTTTCACCACGCGGATCCGGTGGATCTGGTGGAGGCCTCGTCTCGGGGTTGATGAATAGGACAACGAGGGAGTCATGGAGGATCGGGCCGGATTGGAAAGATTTTATCTGTCTCAAGGAATAGGAACTCTGAAAACTGTGATGGCCCACACGTATGAAGGAGTGTTGGCCCCCATCATGTAGGAAGGTGCTACGCGGCTAGAGAAGCCATCCGCAAACCAGGGAGGTCTGTGGACTGAGAGGCCGTCTGCGAACTATGAGGGTCCGCGAATCGAGGGGCCGTCCGCGAACCAGGATAGTTTGCGGACTGCTTGGAATCCCGTGAACCAGGGTGGTTCGCGGTCTGGCGAGCATCCCGCGAACCAGGGTGGTTCGTGGCTTCGGGATCGGCTCATGTACCAGGGGGTACACAGAGGGGTCCACGCGAGCATTAGTGGCAAGGGCGGTACTGATCGGGGGTTCGTCGGTCGAGGATTCACCCGTGTAGGAGGGTGCTACGCGGTGCTGCAGATCGGAAAAGAGGCATAAACACCATAGTCCACGGGGAGTGCATATATGGAGGGGGCTATGGTTTGAGGTCTTCTCTTTTTATGTTACTTGATATTCACGGTTCACCAACTTATTATGCATTTTTCTGGTTCCTTATTAGTTCGTTCCGAGGCTTATACCTACTATGGTTTGTGAACGGGAACTTCACTGTTTGCGAAATCCTAAGCCTTCCTTCGATTCATCTCCTTCCGAATCTCCAATTCCTCTGAATCCAAATCCCGATCTCCAAATCTGAATCCTGATCTCCGAATCCTCCCACCTTTCCCCCTCGGTCTCCTTTTATAGAGTGAGAAAAGAGATGTATCTGCGGTCACACGACACCTTTTGCGGAGTCCCATGACCGAATACCCAGTTTACGACTAACTTGGTCAATCTATAATTCACGGTTGGTATTGAACGCCCCCCCCCCCTCGCGAACCAAACTCAGGGATTGCTTCACGGCCACGGAGGGTTCCACCTCCATTCCGCGAACGATAGTGGATGCAGCTGGAACCGGTCGACACGGTACGTGGTTGGGGAAGTTCATGACGGTGAATCGGATTAGTGCACATCCTGCCTCGCGACCGAGGAGGATCTCCACCTCCATTTCACGAACGATGATGGTTCACGGAGGGGGTGCTTCATGGGGCTTGGCCATGTCGTGTTTTCATGGGACTGGTCTGACTTCTGTCCCTTCTATGGATTTTCTCCATTCTTTTACCTAATTCGTTGGGGGATTTGGGTAGAATTTCCTTTTCGGATTTTGTAGGACCCTACAAATTCCCCCCATCAGAATGGGGTTCGATCGGAATGAAGAGGAGGTTATTCCTATACAGAGTGGTCCGAAAAATCGATGACTGATTAGAAAATGCTCGAAATATTTCCTGAGCCAAGGGACTCAGTGAGCATAGTTTATCTTTTTCTAGGGTTTTATAGAAAACCCGCCACAAAATTTTTTTCTCTTCTTTTAATACCATGATTTTTCTTGGGCTCATTTAGTGTGAACCCACCGGGTATGACCTGACTTTTTCTTAGGTCACCATTTTCAGGTTTTCGGCCTAATAGTCTTTGTGCCTATTTTCTTGGGCGGTTTAATGTCCCTCTGTCAAGACTATAATTACTGATGTTTTAGTTTGAACAGCTTTGACCAAGTATGGTGGGGCAAGGGCCCCAATGAGGTTTGGTCGATTAAAATATGTCTCAATATCCTTTAGATTCACATGGGGGAACATGTTTAAATTTGAACTGCATGCAGGGCATGCCTCAAGGCATGGGAGTCGCGTCGGCGTACCGAGGTAGGAAGAGTGTTTCGTAAGGAAACCATTCCTTTGTTAGACGGTCCAAGGGCGATCAATATGTAGAGCCGCTGAGGGCATGGTATGCATAGTCATGCAAAGGATTCCTTAAGTTAATGACTCTCCATTTCTGATGGCCATAGGACTTCATGAAAGTCTGACTTATGGAAACCACCAAGGGTGGCTTGGAGATTTATGAAAACCACTTGGGGTGGCTCAAAAATGGTATGTGACATCTGAAAGCTTTTGAGAACATTTATATCAATCAGTAGTATGGAAGAAATGTTCATGTCCTATGCATTTATCTAGCATAAAATACTTTTAGGGCTTGGAATAGTTTAATGTCATGAATATGGGACATCATTTAAAATGGAACGACTTCTTCTGGTGCTCGGTAATCTTGTCAGAGACGTTACACCATATTTAGGCAGGGTTGGGAGAAAGGTTGGTAAAATGTAGCTCAGAGAGTTTTTGAATCCCGGGATGGACATAGGGGCTCAAGGGCCAAGAGGCCAACAGAGAGAAGCATTGCCTAAGGAAATATTTCCTTTGGTAGACGGTATGGGGGCGATCAATATGCAGAGCTGATGAGGGCACAGTATGCATAGTCATGCAATGGTGTCCTTAGGTAAAAGATTGTATTCCCCTGATAGCCAATAAACATTAGGGAAGTTGAGAATTGGGACCACCAGGGGTGGCTTATGAGAGTTCATCTTTTTCTGAGTGCAGAGTATAGTTTATGATGGGAGGGTGCCTGGGTACAGGGGAAACATCTAGACCAAAATTCCCGAGAATGGGTGAAGTAATCCCTTCTCATGCGGGTGTGAGACGGTGGCTTGTGACGGTCTGACCCGTGCACTAAAGGATAGAGAAAAGCCTCTGTTCCTTACTAAACCTATGGTGGGTTTGACCATGCAGTTTAGAGTTATTTGTTAAAGATGAAGAGAATTATTAAAGGCTGTTGTGTAGTTTAACGTCATGAAGCGAGGACGAGGGTAATTTTTCTTTCCTTTTCCAATGCTGTGTAGTTTAATGTCGTGCAGTAAGGATGATTGACCATGTAGTTTAACGTCATGTGGTAATGACATAGTTAAAAAGGTCACTCTTGATTAGAATGTAACTGGGCCTGAGTATCCAGGCATTTCCAAGACGTGGAGGGGGGTTGATGGTGTAAATCAAGGTTCCAGGGCTTCTTGGATCAGGAGGGGTGATATGGGGGCTTTCAGTCCGGTAAGCGTACATAGCTTGGAAGAGTGTCGCCCGAGGAAGCCTTGCTATTGGCCGACGAGCAAGGGGCTATCATTATGTAGAGCCGCTGAGGGAATGGTATTCATAGTCATTCAAAGGTGTCCCCGGGTCAATGACTTTCCACTTCCGATGACCATGAGTGGTTGTGAAGATCCTCAATTATCCGGGCCACGAAGTCTGTCATCGGGGAAGGAAATGTCTGAACATTTTGGGCATACTCGGCCCTAGTTGTTGTTTAAATCTTAGAGATCTCCATGCACTGAGTTATTTTGCACGTTGGGGTGTACCTTTACTCCATGAAGTTTAACGTAATGCAGGAAGGAATAAGTACTCCTAGTTTAGAGGTCATAGATCTCGGACCATTGGGTGACTATTACTGCAGTCACACGAAGAATAACTAGGTCAGCATGTTCTGATATACTTGGAACAAAGTGGGAGATGAAGTTTGTAAACTACAACTTTGAGTTTTCCCGGATCAAGAGGTGTGGTGTGGGGGCTCTGAGTCCAGAAATCATATGGAGCTAGGAATAGTAGCGCCCAAGGAAATCTTACATTTGATGGATGAGCCATGGGTGATCATTATGCAGAGCCCCTGAGGGCATGGTATGCATAGTCGTACAAAGGTTTCCCCGGGTCGATGACTTTTCACTTCCGATGGCCATGAATGATTTTGAAAATCTGAGATTTATCACAGCGCAGAGTTCGGCATATGGGGATAATGGTGTCCGATAATACAAGAAACATCTTCACTGCAATTGTTTGTTGAGTCAAAGTAGCCTAGTCCTCGCTTGATGTTCGCTGATGTGGGTCGTTATGTGAACCACCGGCGGACACATAGGCTATCCAAGTAGGGATACCCTAGAAACATTTGGATGTGAAAAGGGGAATGAACTTGTAAACCACTACTCCATAAATATTTGGATCGAGAGATGTGATATGGGGGATCTGAGGCCGGTAGGCATACGGAGCTAGGAAGAGTGTTGCCCGAGGAAATCTTGCCATTGGTAGACGGTCCTGGGGCTATCAATATGCAGAGACACTGAGGGCATGGTATGCATAGTAATGAAATGGTGTCCACTAGTCGATGACTTTCAACATACGAAGGCCATGAATGGTTATGAAGATCCATAATTATCCGGGTCGTGGAGTCTAATGTATGAAGAGGATGCATCCAAATGTGCAAGAATTATCTCCATCTCATTTCTCCATTCAACTTGGGTGGGTGATGACGAAGTCCGTGGATTCTAACATCATTCAGGGAGGGCGAAGTCTGTGCAGTTTAACATCATGTGGTAAGGACGGAGTCCGTGCAGTTTAAAGTCATGTGGTGAGGACGAAGTATACACACCATGCAGGTCTGGTCTGTACACGGGGGAAGGGGGCATTTTATTCGAGGTGGCTGGTCTAGGGTGTGGATCATTGGCGTCACTACATATCCTGTGAGGGCAGTAATCAAGCATCATGTAGTTCTCTGAAAAATGATACACCCCATAACGGTCTGGTCCGTACACAGGGGAAAGGGAATTTTTAAAATAATTTTCATTCATGAGTGGCTGGGATGGGATGGGAGATCCCAGCATTGCTATGTATCCTCCGAGGGTAGGAATCAAGATGCACGTATTTCTCTAAAAGGAGTAAACCCTGTGCAGTTCTGGTCAGTACACGGGGGGGGGGTAAGAAGGAATTTTTAACTTTTATTCAGGGGGTTGGGCCAGGATAGAGGATCACGGCGTCGCTACGTATCCTATAAGGGAAGGAATCATGCCGTACGTAGTTAACTGAAATCCGTGCAGTTTAATGTCATGCGGTGAGGATGAGGTCCATACAGTTTAACGTCATGTGGTTCGGATGAGGGGTATTATTAGATTCCGTGCAGTTTAACGTCGTGCGGGTAGGATGAGATACTCATAGTTTAAGGTTATAGAGTTTTGACCGTTGGGTGATTGGCAGTTTAATGTCATCTAGCTCGGACGAAGTGTACACCCCGTTTTATTTTTAATTTTTTTTTCTATCCATCCAGTTTATCGTCGTGCGGAAAGGACGAGATATTATAGGTATCTATGTGAAATAATTCTTCAAGAATATCTCATTGGTAGGAGCCGTGGTGAATTTCCCATCCATGCTGATCAGGGAATATGTTCCATTGGAGTGAAACTTAAGTATAACATATGGTCCCTCTCACATGGGCTCTAGCTTCGGAGGCTTCCTTCCGGGTATCATTGGGGTCTGGAGGACCAACACTAATTCTCCTTCCAAGAAAGACTGAAGATGAACCTTTTTTTGAAGGCTCTAATGATCCGGTACTGGTATACTTCTATATGGTTCATGGTATGCAACCGCTTCTCGTCTTGCTATTCCAATTCACCTAGGCGCTTTTCTAACATCTCTTCATCGGATAATTGATTACAGATGGCAACACAGAGTGAGGGAAGTTGGAGTTCAATGGGCAGGACCACCTCTGTGTCCTACACCAATGAGTACGGGGTAGCCTGAGTAGTGGTGCGGATTGTGGTTCGATAAGGCCACAATGCATGAAGGAGTTTATCTGGATATAAATTCTTGTCTTTCTCCACCATTTTCTGGAGAATGTTGGACAGGGTCTCGTTGAAAGCCTCTATATGTCCATTGGATGCTGCCTGGTAGCGGTATGAGTGGTTAGCCTTGATACCATACTTGTGGTATAGTTCCTCCAATTCAGTAGAGCAGAATTTGGTGCCTTTGTCCATCAGTATGGTATGAGGGATGCCAAATCTGGTGATGATATTGGTCTTCACAAATCTGACAATATTTCTCACCCCAACATCCTTGAGGGGTATGGATTCTGTCCAATTGGAAAAGAAGTCGGTTGCTGTGAGGATATACATCAACAGTTTGGTTATGGCTGGAGTATATGGTCCCACAACGTCCATCCCCCAGACATCAAATTGCCAAGAGTACTTATCTTGATGAAGTAACTCCGGGGGTTAGTGTATAATGTTGGCATGAATTTGGTATGACTGGAATTTTTCAGTAAAATGCTCGTAGTCTTGTGCCACTATGGGCCAGTAGTACCAATGCCTTTGAACTGATGGGAGAGCTTGGTCCGTGGTTGATGTGCTCCGCATGCTCCTACAGGTACTTCATTCATTACGGCGGCAGTTTCTTCTTCGTCAATTCATATGAGGAGCACTCCATTGAGTCCTCATTTGTAGAGGACCTCTTGCTAACCCACGCCACCATATAGGACAAAGTTTATTTCCCTCCTCGGTATTTTATCTCATTTAGCCCTGTCTGATAGAAGTTCTCTCCATTGAAGGTAGTTTGAAATAGGGGTCATCCAGATGGTGGCAGGAGCATATGTCTTAGAGATAGGACTGACTTCATGGATTTATTCCAACTTAGTTTAGACAAATGGCAAGACCATTCGATGGTGAGCAATACTGATGACCGTTTCATCCCGGTCTGGGTCAGCTAGTGTTGTGGCCGTGTTGGCTAATGCATCAGCCTGAGCATTCTGAGACCGGGGAATATAGTTCAATGTTGGTTCTGTGGAGAACTCAACCATTAACCCTCGAACATGGTCAAATAGGGGGATTATATCCTCCTTTTTAATATCATAGTCTGCATTGACTTGGTTGATGACTAGCTGTGAGTCACCTTTTACCTTAAGGTTCTTTACTTTTTCCTGGAGTGCGAGTTCCAGGCCTGCAATGAGAGATTGATATTTCGCTTCATTGTTCGAACATCCCTCTGTCAAGTGGAAGGAATATAGAAAGAATTCCTTTTCTAGGGAGACGCATATTATCCCCAAACCCACTTTATTGTTTCTGGGATCCTCCATCCTCTTCCCGGTGGGGATTCGGGATGCGCTGTCGAAGTACATTTCCCATGACAGGAACTCCTCTTGAACTGTGCAGTGTTCCCTGTCGAAGGGTACTCTTCCAGAAATTCTGCTAATTCCAGACCCTTGATGGATTTCTGAGGAACAAACCGGATGTCAAAATGTTGCAGGATGACCTCCCATCAGGATAGGTGTCTGGTTAGCATCGGGTGGCTGAGGATGTACTTGAACAGGTTACTCCGCGGGATCAAATGGACTTCTTGTTGCTGCAGATAATATTGCCGCTTTTGATCTATGAAGACCAAGGCCAAACAGTTCTTCTCAATATTTGAGTATCGAGTCTCAGCATCAATCATGGTTCGACTGAGGTAATAGAGACTGTTTTCACTTCCCGAGTCATTCTTTTGTGCAAGCAAGGCTCCCATTGACTGTTCTGGGGCCTTCACGTATAGAATGAGAGGTCTTCCTTCAACCGGGGGCATGAGCACTGGTGGGATTAAGAGGTACTTCTTCAAGTTTTCAAACACTTCTTGGAAGTCATCCGACCATTGGTTTGTGATCCCTTTCTTCATTAACCTAGTGAAAGGAAAATATTTTCCTGCCAGGTTGCCTATGAACCGCTTAATAAAGGCTAGGTGTCCTTGGAATCCCCTCCACTCGGTGAGATTTTGGGGAGGTGGTAATCCAAGGATAGAATTTTCCTTCTCAGGGTCGACTTCGATGCCATGATGGCGTAGGACGAAGACAATAAATTTCCCTGAGGTAACCCCAAAGGCGCATTTCAAGGGGTTCATCTTCAAGCTATGTTGTCTGAGATTTTTGAAGATGGTATCAAGGTTTGACAGGTGATCTGATCGCTGTCTGGACTTGACCTCCAGGTCATCCACATAACATTCAACGAATTTATCCAGGAACGGTTTAAAGATCCGATGCATGGCACGCTGATATGTGGCGCCAACATTCTTGAGACCAAAGGGCATGACCCTGTAACAGAATACCCCTTGAGGGGCCCTGAAAGGAGTGGATTTTCCGTCTTCTCAGGCCATCCTAATTTTATTATATCCAGAATAGCCGTCCATGAAGGATATAGACTCATACTCATCCGTTGCATCGATTAACAACTCGGTGATTGGAAATGGGAAGTCATATTTCGGGAAATGCCGATTGAGATCTCTAAAATCAATGAAAACATATATTTTTCCGTTATTTTTCTTGGTAGGGACGATGTTGGCCAACCAAATGGGGTACCAGACCTCTCGAATGAATCCTTCTTTAATGATCTTATCGACTTCAGCCTCAATTTTGGCGGCATGTGGGGGATGCATTCTTCTGGTGGCCTGTTTATAGCCTAGGTGGTCTTCTGGAAGACCAAACTAATGTGTTTCCACTTCAGGATCGAGTCCCAGAATTTCCGTGTAATTCTAGTTGAAAACATCCTGATGTTACCTCAGGAAAGTGGTATATAACTCATGCTCCTCAGGAGACATGGCTGCACTGATAAGAGTAGGCCTTGAGTCTTCCTCGGTACTCAGGTTTATTTCCCGGAGCTCATCCACCATGGTGGAGATACCCTCCTCAATAGCGGGAGGTGAATCCCGAAGATCTTCCTCCTCTTCTTCTCCCAAGTCCTAATCTTCATGGTCCGACAAGGAGAGAGATCCTGTCATGAGCTCTTGGGAGTCCGGAGGTGAGGTATCGTGGGAATCCTTGCTTGAGTATTCATCACCAGATAGAGGATTTGTGGACTTTCCCGCATTTTCATGCTTGGCCATCATGGCTGAAGTCATGAGGACATCCGAGTGCGTGTCCTTACTTGAACTCCTACTGTTGACTTGGTTGATGGGCAGGACATAATCTCTTCCAAGATGCCTGAGGGGGTCTTCAGGAACCATTTTCAAGCCATTTGGAGTGGGGATCCCGTCAACACCATCGACTAAAGGATTATTTTTCTTTTTCTCGTAGAACCCGTAGTCAATGTAATGTGACTCGGATTTCTCAAAAGGTTCCTTGTTGGCATGAAATGTTCCACTTTTCCCATTGACGTAGTACTTGATACACTGGTGGTAGGATGAAGGAACGACCATTTTCTTATGGAGCCAATGCCTTCCCAGTAGGGCATTGAATGCTGTGATCTGCTGGACCACCAGGAATTCTATGTGGGCTACCAGGTCACCAAAATGGGTCCTTTGCTTAATTTTTTTCATTGGGTTCTGTTCATTCCTATCGTAACCCAACAGAGTTGTGGCCGAGGGAATTAGATCGTACTCACTGTAGGCAAACTTTCGGAGTGCTCGTAGGGGAAGGAGGTTAACTCGAGAGCCATTGTCTATAATGACTTTCTAGATCTCAATACCATTCAGCGTGATGGAAACATATAGTGGTCTGATGGGTCTTTTCAGGATGGCATCTCCATCCTGATCGGTGAAGGAAATTACTGGATTGCATTCAGCAGGGTCAGTCTCTATCCGTTAAATTTCTGCGGCCACTACCTCATCTTGAATCTCCTGGGGGCTGATCAAAGCTTCTATAATTGCCTCCCTGAGGTCTTCTGACAGACTTAGGGCATCGAGGATTTACAGCTTGGCTGGTACCGATGCCAGATACTTAAGGATATCGTATCATTGATCTAGAGGCTGACGCTTCTCCGCTGGCGGGAGAGTTTTAGAGGGTGCTTTAGGGGCTGGAGCATTTGACGAGGTGGGACCGGCAGTGGGGTCGGATGTCAATGGTGTTCCCGCGTTTTGAAAACTTTTCCCGGTCGGTCTGTTTGTGCACACTAGGCGGCCAGATACGTGCTCATCCTCTGGTGGGTATCGTAGAACAATAGGGCCAGAGTGGATGCATGTGGAGATGGAGGTTCATTCTTTCTCCTGTTGAGTCCATTTAAGGGCTCTCCCATGGGTTTCCACAATATTAATGGTTTGGGTTGGGATCCAACCGTTAGGTTGGTTTTTGCCGCTGCTACGCCTCCCCTGGTATCCCCTACCTCTACGATTCCACCTCTCGGCTCCTCGAACATGGATCTCAGGTTCGTAACCATACCCTTCATCAGGGAATGATTCCATAAGATGGATGGCGTTAATAGAACCAATGATTGGCTCTTCATCCTCTGACAGGTCAACCTGGTCGGTTTCCCTGATGGTGCCATTTGGTGGGTCGGTGCCCATGGCACCAAATTCGAGGGCATGAAATTTGACATGGTCGGGACTAACTTTGTCCCTGAAGTGGACTACTCCTCTTTCTATTGTTTCCTCCATCTTCGATTATGCCCGGATGACCGCCTTGTGGAGGGTTGTGGGGTCGATACATTCTCTGCGGCTTCAGAGGCTGTTGGTGGCAACATCGGCAGCTCTAGTTGAGCTCAGAGTATGCCCTGGGCTCGGTTGATTGTCATTTGAGTCATCCAGTTGTCAATTTTCAGCCCCTGCATGCTGGTGATTTTCTGCCACCCCTCCTTTTTATCGTAGTCGGTGGCAGAGATACATGCCACATGTACTGGGGGTGGTCCCAGCTCAACCTGTCCAGAGTCTACAATCCTCTCCAAGAGGTCTTTGAAGACGAAAAATTCTCGGATACTGTGTTCCAACATCCGATGGTAGGGGCAGTAATCTGGCATGTCATCTCGGCTGACCTCTTCGGGTTTCCTTGGCTCCAAGAGGCAGATCATGTTGTAGTTCATGGAGGGAATGAAGTAGCCTCAAACCTGATCATCTCGGAATGAGTATACTTTTTGTCTTCATTCCTCAAACGAGTTCCACTTTGGACCTCACTGATCTTCCCGTTTAGGCGGATCCGGCCGCTGATATGCAGGGGGCCCTTGAGGATTTGGTGAGGGCCTGAGCGGTGGAGCTGACACAGGGGTCGGCTTGAGTGTGATAGCGGACGCTTTAGCTCTAGGGGCTCTTTTCAAAGGATCCTACGAGGCTATTTGGGACTTCGAATTAGTCCCCTGCAGGGAGTCCTCAATTCTCTGGGCAATGGTCGAGAGATGGCAGAATCCAGTGGTGCACTCCACTGGTATGAGAGGTGTTCGCTACTCATCTCGAAGAAGATCGATGCATATGTCTAGCATCTCATCTTGAGGAATTGGCCGGTTCAAAGAATAGGTCAGACCTTTCCATCTGGCGATGAAATCTGAGACCCTCTCATTTTCCCTCTGCTTTTAGTTCATGAGGTCGCTGACTATTGTCTTAGGCGACGTCGAGCTGAAGTGGAATAGGAACTGCTGCCGAAGGTCCTCCCAGCTCTTTATTGACTGGGATGGCATACTCGTGTACCAGATAAAGGCGGATCCTTACACGGTCCGTACGAAGCATCTGAGTTTTACTACTTCATGTTGTTCCGGAGATCCCATCATAGGATTGAAATAGGATGCGTAGTGCATCAAATGCTACTCTGGATCACCCGATTCGTTGAAAATAGGGAATACATGGCTCCGAAAATTGGGTAGAGGTGGTGTGCTAGTCACCCAATTTAGGTAGGGTTTCCGCTCTGGCTATATCAGAGAACGTCGACCTTCCATCTCCTCCAATCGAGCTGTTAGTGCCTCGATGGTTTTTTTGAGACCCTGGTTTACATCTTGTTGGGCCCGGTCCTAGGCAGGCGTAGCCCGAGGCATTGGCTAAGGATCCGAATTAGATGGCAGAAGGGGAGCTTGTGCTGTTTGTGGCACCTTATGAGGGTTCAGGCGTACTCACTCTGGTTTATTCCTATGTGGAGGGATGTCTTGGTATTCATCCGAATCTACGTTTAGGTAGTTGGATGGGCTGGGCACTTCGTTGGACAGGAGCCCTGACCGTGCTTCGTTTTCAAGGGAAAACCTTAGTCTTTGAGGTGCACTTGTTGGGAGTGCGTGATGTGGCTCCCCCTGGGATGCACTTTCGATATCGCAGTTCTTCTGGAGTAGTTCGACGTTAAGCCACCTCAATTATTTCATCTCCTCTTCCTGTCAAGAAAATCTCTCTTCGAGCGTGAGTGGCTCATATTTTTCGAGAGAAGGATGCGGGTTAAGGGTAACTAGTCCTTTATTCTTATCCATTTTTGAAGCTCGCAGGGTTGGTGGAGGAGTGATGGCTGGAAGGACGGCCATATTTAGGGCGGCCCTCTGATTCCGGGTGTGCACACCTAGTGGTTCATTGTGAGTCACAACCTGGCCAGAACATTCATCTCATGATTCATTCAGATTTTCATTTTCCCTAGTTTCACCTATGGGGTTAGTCTCTATGGAATTGATGAATTCATATCGCGGGGTGGAGGGGATGTCATCTTCTAAATGGGAAGAGGATCACATGCATCTTCTTCCATCCTTCCCTTCCATGTCCTGGGATTGCCTTTGGACACCATGATGAAGGGTGATGCGGAGAGTTCTATTGTGCGACCTTACGATGTGCCTTCCTCTTAGAGGGGATGATGATTCAAATGACGGGGTAGGATGGGGGCCTCCTCTTCTAATTGTCCTCCCCAGGCGAGAGAACACCGAATCTCGTGGGGGAGGTTTTTAATGAGGGTGTAATAATTCCCCCAGCCCTGAGGGCTGGGGTTGGCTCCCCTCCCAGGATGTTGAGTCTCCTCCCATTTTTGTCGTTCTTACGGGGGAATTTGTTGTTAAAAATTCCCCCATCCCTACAGGCTGGCGTTGACCCTGGATTGCGGCAGTGGCTTCTGCTATCGCGACCTTCCTGATCATGTGTGCCCCCATTTGGGGGTGAACCGGATTTGGTTCCGAATTCACCCATGCATCAATCCCTTCTGGGGAGGCAGGAAATGATTGAGGATTGGCCTCTCTTATGCGAGAGGCCTTTTGTATGATCTCGGTGGCCTGATTCAGGAGTTCATGAATGGCTTGTTCCCGTTAGGCCCGACACTTCTGGGACTTACTCAAGTCCTGACTCTGCTGGGTTTGTTTCCTTTCTTGAATAGGGGGACCACTCGATTTCCATCTTGACGTGATGACGTTGCAAGACACCATGCCAAATGGGTTCTTCTGGGCGGGGAGCAGAGTGAAATGTAGAGCTCCGTGTTCCCCCCATCCCCTCATATGGACTCCCATTAGAGCGTCATTGATGAGGTGTCGCAGTTGGTGCAGCGTACGGAGGCAGGTTATCTCCATGTTTCCTTTATGTCTCTCGGGGTGCTGTCGACGCGCCGTACGAAGGGCCTCCAGGTCGATGTGACGTAGGAGGTCTGATATCGTCTTGACATGGTCTGCATACCCTCCATAGGGAAGGAAGATTTATTTCAACCAGTGGAGGTTTGTCCATATATTATGGAGGATGTAGTGAACGCATTCTTCTGAAAACTCTATGGGTATATCGAACTGAGAGGTGGTCGTAGGCCAAAACATGACCGGTATATCTTTCTGGCCAGTCATTTCCTTATGAGCAGCATATCGACATACTCCTCCACTAGTGACTCTTCTACCTGGTCAGTCCAACTAAGACACTCACTGTCAATGTGGCTGGACCCAGTGGGACCTGTAGGTGCTGAATCCTTATGTGGGAGATTCCGAGGGGGTTCAGAGGATGAGCGTGGCCCCGAGAAATTTCTTGATTGACGAAGGATTTCGTTAGCGACTATCTAGGAATCTGACACGCTCAATCCCATCCTTCTATGTTCGTCGGAATACAAGGGCTTTTCAGTGATTGATTAGGTAGGAGGAGGACCTTCCCTTCAATATAATATGTCATCGCAGTGAGGACCTCCGCAATAGCGGCCGTAATGGCGAGGACTACCATTACTTCTTGATGCTTCACTGCATAGAGGACTTTTGTAGTGCACACCCTGGGGAGGACCTCTAAGGTGTGTCGCAGCAAGGGGAGGACCTGCTGGCTGTGTAGAGTCATTACGGGGAGGACCTTCACAACAACCGCCATCATGGTGAGGATGACCATCATGGATTGATGTTCGATGTGTATCATAGGGAGGACCTTCAGGACACACTGCGATAAGGGGAGGACATTCTTTTCACTTGGGGTCAATGCGGGGAGGACCAATGCAATGGCGGCGGTGGTGGCGAGGACTATCATCACAGTTGTGGTAATGGAGAGGACTACCATTACAGCTGCCACAGAGAGAATATCTATGGGATACATCCTGGGGAGGGCCTCTGGAATGTACTACAATGAGGGGAGGGCCTTCTCGTTGCTCGACGTCTTTATGGGGAGGACCTCTGTTATCATGGGGGCGAGGACTACCACTGTGATCTGATGCTTGGCTACATGGAGTTCCGTTGCAGTGTAACCCCTGGGGAGGTCCTTTAGGGAAGGCGAGGACAAGTGGAGGACCTTATTTTCATGATGGGACGTCACTCCAGGGAGGGCCTCTACAGTTGTGACTATGATAGCGAGGACCACTATCATAATTTGTGGCCCCACTGCATGGAGAGTGATTGCAGTGTATATCCCGGGGAGGACCTTCAGGGTGGACCGCAGTAAGTGGAGGAACTTCTTACTGCTCGATCTTCTGGTCACGTGGAGGGTTTCTGTGACTCGCATCAAAAGAGGGGCTCTCGTGACCGATCATCATATGCTCGCAGGGGAGGCCCCCACTGGTGCTCTAGGGAGGACCTTCAGAGCTACTAGTAGCGACATTGCGGGGAGGACCTTCACAACTGCTACTGCCACTCCAATAATATGGTAATGGGTGGGAAGGGTTCTGATCCTACGATGTGTGTTTAGCAGCATTGGGAACCACAACTTCTAGCATAGTAGATTCATGAACTCCCCCTTTATTTTCTGACTGCCTTCAGTGCGTTCGGGGCACTTTATTGTGGGTATCCGAGACCGTCTGCTATTGATAATGGACTTTTCCTTTGGGTCCCTGTCTAATTGGGTCTCATGACCTTGTCGGGATACGCCGACGAACATCTTGACTTTTAGCAGGGATATATGCCTGCTCTGGAGCATCCACCATGATCGACGGGTGTCCCCTAGTTGGAACGAGTGAAGCTGCTCGATCTGGTTGCCCTTGCATTGCGGAATACGGCCGGAGACCCTCCTGGGAAAAAGTAGGGATGCAAATCTGATCCGAGGTGGCTATCTAATCTCTTAGATGAGTCGCCTCAATTGAGGAGACGGGCTCACGGGCCCGAGTCGTTGCTGTTGCCGCTGATTAAATTACATTCAGTCAAGTCAGCAAGATATGATCTCAGATTGATACTTGCTCCTCCATCATTTCTAGGATATGTAGTGAGACATCTTTGGCTAGAATGGCTATGAAGTCCCATTCCGGTATCTGAGTAGGAATATCCTGCTCCCGTCCTCCGGTGGTCAGTGGGTACTGACAATTCTCCTATGTCGGGGCAGGTGAACGAATCGGCCCCTTTACCGGGATATGCAGGTTTATCTCATTGTTCTCCACCACATCAGGGTGGCAGACTTTTCTTGCATCTGTAGGGAGCTGGCCCTACATATATTGGTTTCCCACCGTATCGAGTCGGTGGCCTTTGTTGGAGGGGAGACGAGCCTGCCTATGAGTTTCTCCCACATCTGGGTGGTGGGCTTTGTTGATCGCCACCATACCAGGATGGTGGACATTAGAAGAATCTACGAGGAGCTGGTCCTGCAGGCGCTGGGTTGCCACCACGTCAAGCTGGTGGGCTTCACGACCCTAGGCAGGGAGAGGTGCCTGCCGAGTAAGTGTCGTCCTGCATGAGCGATGGGCTTGATGGAGCTTAGCGGGGATGTGCGCCAGCTCGTATGATGCCGACATGTCTGGATGGAAGGCTCGGGAGGATAAAACAAGTGTAGGTGCATGTTCATGGTACGTCTCCGTGGCTAGGCAGCGGAGCTCCCCCTCAGGGACCAGGGTGGTGATCGGTCCTTGATTGTACGTATGTCGCACTCGTCGGGCAGTCTGAGGGGCCGAAGCATGAGGAGTGTGGTCCTGAATCCTCAGGGAAACATCCTTCTCAGCGCGAGGATGTCGAGTAGCGGCGTGACCATGATGACGCCTTCCAGCGGGGGCCTTGGAGTGGAACCCCCGTTCGGCAGGGATGAAGTCCTCAACGTCGACCTCATGTGCCTCCCTAAGGTAAGGGAGGTACGCATTGTCCCGTTCTGGGGGGAGACTCCCGAAATGGTTTGGGATGGCAATAGGGGTCATCTGGAAATGCTTTTGTTTCCGCTGCTGGGTAGGCGACCGGTGAGTTCTGGCAGATTGGGGGGTGTGCATGGCCGCCTCCACCATTGGTATAGTACTATCCACGTGGTACTCTCGGATCAGCGCGTCCGAGACCCAGCACTGAAGACATTGGGTGGGTGACGGGATCCTCCGTAGGTGAGGATTCCTGGACATTGTGTTGTTGGGAGACTGAACTTGTGAGCTCCTTTGATATTCCATTGGATCGAAGGGAGTTCTGAAGGTAGTACCTGCAAAACATTTTAGCAAATACAAGCAGCAAAACCATCAATGCAGCATGTCATGATCCCATGAATAGTTAATTACCTTTCTTGGCCCTCCTTGTGAGGAAAAGGGGGCATGGGGTGGGATTTAGTTAAATCCGTCATTCTTGGTTAATGATTCATGTTGGGTTCACCATTTTTGTTTCGTGGTTTCGGTCACGAAATTCCCAATGGATCTGTATCTGATGACGCATGGACCTGCTTTCCAAAGGTAGGAGTTCGCCAGATGTTCTGGCCAGTGACACTTAAGAACTCACATTGGTCTAGAGGATGGGAATTCGGGTTCATCTCACCCTTTTGGGGGGGAATTATTGCATCTTCTGGGACTCTCATATCGATTTAAGATATATTCATATGTTCGCGAATCATTGGTTTATACCCAAGCATTGTATCCACGAATTTAACCCTGGTTGGAAATGGTCAGCTGAACGCTGGGGTTGAGAATCATTTATGCCTGAGGTTTACCATCCCTCATGGGATTAATGACCCTGAGGAGTCTGGACTCACTGAGGGGGCATAAGGAGTGGCGCAGTGAGCCGACGCTAGGATAGTCGGATTGACTGGTTGTTGGGATTGAACCTCAAGGAGGCTTCCTACGTACCCTGTCTAGGAGGTAGGGATCAAAGACCACGTAGTTCGCATTGTCTTGGGACTTATGCTCTGAGGCGTCCCGGAATGATGGATTGGGGCTTACACTCTGAGGAGGCCCAATGTGATAGATTGGGGCTTACACTCTAAGGAGGCCCATAAGAGGATGTCATGGTCGATGCTTACTCTAATACCATGTGAGTCATGGTCGGTGTGAGAAACAAGAGGCATCAGGGACCAGAGAATCATGTCGCGAGAGGTGCGTCTGTGGGGAATGGAGTGGGTCTTACACATGAGGGTCTCCCATGATGAATGATTGTGGCCTACACTCTGAGGAGGCCCATAGAGATAGATTGGGGATTACACTCTGAGGAGTCCCATGGTGATGGATTGGGGCTTACACTCTGAGGAAGCCCATGGTCGATAAAGCACAGTAGTAGAAGGAAAGGTGGTGCTCCTGTGCCCATCTCCTCTCTTGCAGTGCATGAGGGATAACTTGTGATGGGTATTTTACTATCCCCAGGAATCACTTAACAAGTGGAGGGGAATAAAGGGGATTATCGAGCTCATAATCCACATTACCGTGGGAATACATACCCAGGAATGCTTCATGAATCTACTCGAGGGTCAAGGCAACCCCTTCGCCTATATTTACCATGGGTATGTGGACTCAAAACAGTCTGTTGATGTGCCCAAATGTTACACCACATGGATCTGGTGGCTATGGTGGAGGCATCGTCTTGGGGCCGATGAATAGGCCAATGAGGGAGTCACGGATGATCGGGCCGGATTGAAAAGATTTTATCTGGCTTAGGGAATAGGAGCTTCGAAGACTCTTATTGGCCACATGTATGAAGGAGTGGTGGCACCCTTCGCGTAGGAAGGTGCTATGCGGCTGGAGAAACCGTCTGTGGACCAGGGTGGTCCACAGACTGAGAGGCCGTCCGTGAACCAGGATGGTCCGCTGATCGAGGGGTCGTCCTTGAACCAGGTTTGTCCGTGGACTGATTGGCATCCCGCCAACCAGGGTGGTTCCCGGTCTGGCGAGCATCCTTCAAACTATGGTGGTTTGGGGCTTATGGTTCGGCCTGTGTACTAGGGGGTACACTGAGGGGTCCACTCGAGCAACGGCGGCCAAGGGCGGTGCCGATCGAGGGTTCGTCGGTCAAGACTTCACCTACGTAGGAGGGTGCTACGCGGTGCGGCAGATCGGAAAAGATGTATAAACACCCTAGTCCATGGGGAGTGCATTCGCGGAGGGGGATATGATTCTCGGTCTTCTCTTTTTATGTTACTTTAAGTTCGTGGATCACCAAATTATTATACATTTTTTCGGTTCGTTATTAGTTCATTCCCAGGTTTATACCTATTGTGGTTCGCAAACGGGAACTTTTCAGTTTGCGAAATCCTAAGCCTTCCTTCGATCGATCTCCATCCGAATCTCTAATACCTCTGAATCTAAATCCTGATCTCCAAATATGTATCCTGATCTCCGAATCCTCCCTCCTTTCCTCCTCGGTCTCCTTTTATAGGGTGGGAAAAGAGAAGTATCTTCGGTCACATGGCACCTTTTGTGGAGGCCCCTGACCGAATACCCAGTTTACGACTGACTTGGTCAATCCGTAATTCGATGTGGGTATTTAAGGCTTCTCCCCACCCCCACCCCCCGCGAATCGAAATCATGGAGTGCTTCGTGGCCACGGAGTGTTCCGCCTCCGTTCTGCGAACGACATCAGAAGTGGGTTGAACCAGTTGACGTGGTCCGCGGTTGCGGCGGTTCATAACGGTGAACCGGATCGGCGCCCATCCTGCCTCAAGACCGCGAAGGATCTCTGCCTCCATTTTGCGAACAATGACGGTTCACGGAGGGGGCGCTTCACGGGGCTTGGCCATGTCGCGTTTTCATGGTACCGGTCCGCGGACCAGTCATACGTGTGTCCCTTATTTGGATTTTCCCCATTCTATTCCCCAATTCTTTGGGGGATTTTGGTAGAATTTCCTTTGCAGATTTTTCAGGACCCCACAGTTATTATTATGTTTTAATATCCTTCTACTCAGGTTATGATGATATCTCTCATATATAAAATTATTTATAATCAATGTCACAGACTCATATGTTTCCTTTTCCTTTTTATGATGAAAGGTATTATGATTTATATTTCCAATAAGGGTGTTAGTTTAGAAAAAGAAAATTGGAGATGTTATTCAATTATAAAATAGTTTTTTTACATATTTATGATTCTAATGATATTTGACCCATGTGATGATATCAT
Source organism: Viscum album (assembly GCA_963277665.1). Taxonomy (NCBI): domain Eukaryota; kingdom Viridiplantae; phylum Streptophyta; class Magnoliopsida; order Santalales; family Viscaceae; genus Viscum; species Viscum album. The sequence goes on along the minus strand of OY728123.1, from coordinate 1,187,430,262 downwards.
TGATTGTTATGTTTTGTAAAAAATATTCAACAAATAATAGTAATCTATAAGAATGAAAATTATGGGCCTCTATTGTTGGTATCATATAAATTTATAGTTACCTTTATAATCATGGGAATGAAACATTTATTGAAAACATTGAGGAAATTTCTCTGTATAAAATAATATCCCAATGTATTGGTAATGATCATTGATGACCTAGGTCAAACATTGTGATTCAATGAAAAAAGATATGTTTTCATCATTTTGGGATCCAAATTATTATTTTTACAATAATATAATTTAAAACTGTGAATATTTTTATTATTTTTGTTTTTATTCAACGGGTTCTACACAATGGAATCATGCTAATATAGAAATGTGATAGAAAATGACTTGATTGTCCTCCTGAGAAAAAAATGTTATGGGAGATTGAATGAAAAATATAATTTCAATACTTATTCAAATATCTCATTCTATGAATCATGAAGAACATCTATACATGAAAAGGATAGAAAAAATTATGTTGAGTCGTTCAAGAGTCAACACCTGAATTATTTAAGTGGGTCCATAGATCCACTAGTTTTTGTGAAATGGATCATTACAAATAAAGGGTTGTTTTGCGTACACTATTATTTAGATCTGGAAAAAGATATTTGGATAGTTTATCATTTAGAAGGAAAAGAATATTCATTCTGGAATCATATAAAGAATATGTGGCAACATGATGAAATTAACTCCATAGAGTAGGATGGTTTTATAAGAATATTTTTCAGTTATTAAATTCCTTATATTATTCATATGAACATAGAGATGGAATTTAATGAGCTAAAGTGGAAGGGTGAATAATTTATTTATTCCAATGAGTAAAAATTCAAAATACATGAAAGGTATGATTATAGTATAATAATTTAACATTAATTTAATATTGATTGACTAATTAGTGAATTAAAATATTTATCCAAATGTTGTTAATAAAAATAGACTTTAGTATCGATGAAGAAATTATTTTATGTGCTTCCAGTGTGGAAATGGGGATTGCAGTTACTTATCCATCTCATAGATTGGATTAGAAAATAATGATGTAACTCATTGGGAATTCTAAAAAACATTGGAATAATAAGGTGATATTAATTTTGTGGAAAATTAGAAGTAATCATGTAGGAATGTATATTATGGTGAGATTTATAGTTTTATGAGTGGAAATGGGTATCATAAGAAAAGTTATTTTCATTGTGATGGGATGAACGTAGTAAAATATATGGGAAAAGAACAAAATAAAGAAACTCCATCATAATAGTATTTCACATTTTGGTAATAATGGAAATATGATTACTAGTGCTCATACCTGAAGGTTAATGATGATGAATAACATCAACAACCTCTTAATAACATAGGAAAATGGAAATCTTATGTGATCCCTATTGTTGATAAACATAATAATAATGAAGTGTTGAATGGTAAAATTATCATCCACTCTAGATCTTATATTATCATGTTTTATTATTGATAAATCAATATTTTATAACTAATAATTTTATAAGGGTGTCACATTACCATGTAAAATATTATATGATGAATTATCATTGAAACCCTATAAAGGAAAAATTATATCATCTCAAGTATATTTTTCTTCTCTGATTGAATGATATGGTAATCCATTTTCTGAAAATATCATTATCCTCTCTCTAGATTAATTTGATATTATTTTGGGAATGTATTTAATTTATTTAAATGAATCAAATATTAATTTATAGGGAAGATAAGTGATAATTATATTCTAAACTACCTCATTATCTTCTGTTACTATGATTATAAATATGAACATACAATGGATATTCCATCAATTTTATAGGTCTTTATTCAGAACCAAAAGAGGTGTTTTGGTCTGGTGGTTAGGGAGAAACAAAACATATATGATATTCCTAATGTACGTCATCTTTTTGATGTCTTTCTGGAAGAGTGGCCTAATCATCCACTGAATCATGAATTTTTGTTCAAAATATAAATCATACATATTGATAAAAATATTTTAGAGACTCCATATATAAGGGAACAAATTTCATTGTATGAATTAAAGAATCAACTCCAGGAGAATCTTGACTAGGTATTTTTTCAGAAATGTGTGTCACCTTAGGGTTCACCAAATATTTTTATTAAGATGAATTTTAGATCAATGTAATTTTGAATTGATTATTTGGAATGTAATAGGACCACTACCAATAATAAGTATCTATATCCTCATATTGATGATTTTTTAGATCTACTACATAGAGATCAATAACTTTTCAACAATTTATATTTTTATGGATATCCAAAAATGATGGCTAAGAAAGATGGTATTCCCAAGACAAAATTCAGTTCATTTTTTGACCCCAAGAATATATATATATTCCATTTTTTCTTAATATTATCCATGAAATATCCATAAATTTAGTTAATAATATATATATAGATTCCAATGATCAGTTTTTTAGTCATTGTATATTATATTTATATTTATTTGATATGACAGGAGTAGAATGATGCTCACATTATGATTATATTAAAAACACTAAATAAGGATATGTTTAATTAAAATATTATAAAGTTTCAATTATTACTAAAAATGATTTTTTATCATTTACAAAATCTCTATTTTTGTTATATCGGTAGACCCATCAATGATTGTTGTTATTAAATGTTAGCCTCATAAAACTAGTTTGACTACGATTGGTACTTTTAATGGATAAGATTGATATTATCAACACATTGTGTAAGATTTCTCACAATTGCTTTATCTACTAACAAAGTTCAATTGGATGGGATCCAATTTACTTTAGATAGATGGATGTGTGGAAAATTTCTAGGAACTGAATGGATGATTAGTCATTAAACATTTTAATGCATTACCCTCCATTTGATAAGGTTTTGTAATCTTATTTTATGCATAAAAAATGTAATAGGATGCATTATCAAGTATAATTATATGGTTACAGATTTTGCCTCATATAAATTAATGTTTTATTAGAATTATTACCTAATTAATGATTTGGAATTAGCTTAGGTAATATTTCCATTAATTTTATATAGATATTATTTTTATAGAATAAATTTGACATATACAATGATCATAAAATTACAATCTATATATTCATTTATATAGAGCATTATATTTATCATATAAAATGGATAGAGTTGAATAATTATTATGACTACTCGAAACATTTAAATACTAGGAAAGTGAACAAGGTGGAAAATGATCGCAGTCGAAAGGATCATGTTAGCTAATATATGATAAGTTTTACCGACCCAATATTTATTTATTTTCAAAGGAGACTTCTAGAAAAAATAAAGGAAGTTGAAAAAAATCTCTTATTAAAATGGATTTTCAACTATATATTCATTTGATGATTATAGAGGTAATTAACAAGGCTGTTTAACTGTAGTAGAAGGTCTGAAATGTTCATGAGTTTATCCTAGATTGTGATGGAATGATAATAATTATGAATTGTTTATGTGTTCTCCATGTAAGATTTGATGAAGGACCTGTTGGATATGGATCGTATTTCATTATTATATATTCATCTTGGAAGTATGATGATGTATAATGCTATGAAAGTGTAGTTCATGTTTGAAAAAATATTGTAGAGTATTTATCTCAGAGTGTAGGTTGAGATAAATTCAATTCTATAAGATATAATTATATGTATATCTTATAAAAAATACCATACAATAATGAAAATGGGAAAACATCGCATTGTTTTCTTTCATTCTACTCCACAACACATCTATATTACATAATATTATGTGAGATTTATTTGATCACCATACAAATACAGAACAATCAATTGATTTAACAAAAAAAATTTCTTTTGATCATAATTATAGAATATATTTTAAAGAAGTAATAAATTTTCATGTTGTACCAAATTCTATAGTAACTATTCAGAATCGGGGGTAATATCAATGTTATGCTGATATGTTGAACAAGATCTAGATATAGAGTTGTCTTTATTAATTATTATTGTCCTCAGGAAAATAGACTATCTAATACAACCATTAAAAACCTTGAGGATATACTATATTGGATTTAAAAGGTAGTCAAGTTCAATAACATTATCTAGTCAAGTTTTCATAAAGAAATTATTTGCCTAAAAATTTAGATGGAGTACTATGAATCCATCCTTAGAAAGATGTGTAGATCTTCAAAATATAAGTTAATGTTGAACAAATAATTCTGATGATAAATTATCTAGCTATGAAAATGGTAGAGAATGTATGATTCATTCAAAAAAAACATCATGGACACTCATAGAAAATATAAGTGTTATATTAATAATCCTTAGTGGGATCTAAAGTCTGAATATACTGAATAAGTTACTCTAAAAAATTCTATATTAATAAAGGTTATGTGACTAAATAATAATTGAGTGGTGAGCCATATATACATTGTCCCCATTGATATTATTGATTTAGGAATAATGATAACTCATCTCTTAGTGCTTCCTCTGAACCTCTGTCAGGTTAATGATGTGTTCTATATATCTTTTTTAAAGGAAGTATATACCAGATCCTTCGCATGAATTGAAATAAGAGGATATGACATAAAAGAATAAAATTTCATATGAAGAATAACCAGTGAATATCTTGGATCATATAGATAATGTGATATGGAATATTGTTACTAACCTAGATAATGGTATCTATAAAAATCATAAATTCAAATAAGAGACATGGTAACATGGGGATTTAATGAAAGTGAGATATCTTCAATTTTTTATATTAGACTGATATAATTCTAATGAATAAATTCATTATAATGAGGGAATTATTTAACACATAAATATCTTTTAATATAGTTCTCTATAATTTTTACTTTCATCCATACCTTGTGTTATATGGAACATTTAGTTTGTATGAAAAAAGATACTCAATTAAAATAATGAGATTTAATGTGAAAATTATCACCTAAATGTTAGATTATATGGTATCAATTAGATTATCTATATAATGAACAATTAATGATGAATAAGTGTAGGAAATTAATTCTGTGGTTATCAAATTATTATAAATGAAAATATTTATCTTTTTAAAATAAAGGATTTTTTTTTCTGGATAACATTTTTCATCACTCAATGTTTATTCTCATAATAAATTAAGTTAATATTTATTTGGAAACAAAATTTCAATGAAATTTATATATTAGGTATTCAATCAAATTTTTATACATTTTATTAGTTTTTTAGGAATGATTGAAGAATATATATCCTATTTTATGTGTAAAAATTGATTTTCTCTAAAAAACTGTGGTTTTCTCCTTTTCCACAATTATGTTAAAAAAATTCATACCACAGACAGAAATTAAATCTTCAAAAAATAATTCCTTATTTGTAATAAAGGTGGTAAAATTTTTATATTCGTCCTTTTTTATTTATTGCCAATATGAATAGTATCCATAGTATATTTTTTCACATAATTATGGGGTAAATCCTATTAAGTAGGGTTAAAATAAAATGTCAAGGACAAAATTTTCCATCATAATTCTTAACAGATTAATTTTATTCAACACTTATCACCTTATTTTCTAATTTAATTTACTTAAGGTATACATGTCTATTAATATGATGAATATAATGTTTAATGAAAAGAAAAATACAGTATGTCAATCTCTTAATTTTCAATTTTGATAATGTGTTCACATCTAGAAAAAATAATTAAATGAATGAATGTTAATGATTATTTCTAGAATAACGAAATATTTACTGATATATTATTTTAATTTTAATTTATAGTAATTTTTATAAACTAAAACTTTTACTCAAATCATTCATAATGTTTCCTCAATTAAAAAAATATAAAATGATTGAATTCTAATATTAAATTTAATTTAATATGAGATATTTATAGTGTCCAAAGAATTTTTTAGATGAATAAAACAAATTAATGATTTATAAAATTATTATATTCAAATTTTTTTCATTTCTTGGTGTCATTAATGTTATATAAGATTAATAGATCTGAAAATTACATTAATGGTATTTTATAATAATTAATATATTAATAAATAATTTAAAAGCCATAGATATTTTTTTAGAAAAGTGAATTTAATATGGTATAAAATATCTACCATAGTCCATTTATGTTTTATTTTTACATTTTTTGTTACATTCACAAACCTTTAAAATTTATATAGTTGTTATTATGGTTAATGTCAAAATTGTCATCAAAGGGGTTAAAAAATAATAAGGCTTAATATCACATCAAAACCTATTTAAATGTCAATTTCTAATAATATTTCAACCATATGAAATTTTTATTCTTATTCATGTTCATATTGAATAATTTTTCATGAACATGGCATTATTGTATATCATTTTTTATGATATTCCAAGTGTTACCTCCCCCAAATGAAATAAAACACCTCCATTCTCTTCATTAGACCACATTAAGACTTATATCAATACTAAAACCTATAAAATTACCATCAAAACATCTGAATACGTGTATTAAACATATTTTTCTCTATAAAATTTCATCCATATGGTCATTAAGGGGATATAAAATAATTATCCAAATAAGATGTTGTCACCTTAACCAATCAATTTCATTTTACTTTTATTATAAATCCAACAGATATTTGATATTTGAAATAAAATTATTTATTTATTATACTAAATACATAGAAATTTAATTATTAATACTAAACAACCATTAACCAACCTCTTTCCCAAAAAATGTGTTGTGAATGTATTCCTCATGCGTACGTACAACTTACCATCTCAAAATACTAAAACAAAATCATTTTTCACCCCAAAATTTTGTGTATTGTTATTATTAAGGGATTAAAATTTATATATTATATTTTTTTTATTCTTATGGAATGAAAATTTCATATAATCATTCTTACCTCTCAATCCATTGGAAAATGATGAAATCATTCATGCGTACATCCACCTCTATGGAGCAATGTGATTCATTTTTCATTGTCGCTTTACATGGATGGAAATAAGTATTGATTTATGAAAATATATGATTTATATAATGTTACAATTATTCTATGAATTTTAATTTTTTTTACATATCATTCATTATATCAATCGAAAATTGAACGCATTGTCCATGATTACATATGACCTACCATCTCCAATCACAATTTAATTAATTTATATATCTCTAATTTACATATTACTATATATTTATTTAAGATATATTATTTTTTATTATTTTTTACATTATTGATAGGATGGAACAATTTTCAATATTTAGGGACTAAAACTACTAAACCAAAACATGAATGAAAAAGGAAGTAGTTTTCATCCTAAACAATAATTTAAAAAATGAATATTTCATAATTGGGTGATAATGTTATATATTTATAGTATATGATATAATATATATGAGTATTGTTATATAATATATTTATAAAACATTAATATTATTTATAATTTATTTTCAAACATGTACCATGAATGTCGGACATGAGATACTGTTTTTTCTGTATCCTCATTGTTTACAGGGATTTTTTATGATAATGTTTCTGACGATTAAATTATATGATCTAACTTATAAGAGACTCATTAATTTTATTGTCCTATATTTATTTCTCTAGAATACTTATTTTACATTAATCTTACACTCCTTATATTTTCATGAGTCCAAAATAATATTTTTAAGGAATCCTTATATGTATTTATGTATTTAGTTCAAAATCATTTTTCCTCAATAAAAATTTATTCTAAAAATGTTTTCAAGAATAATTTTATAAAGACAAGTGTTTTTCAAGCATCTAAATATGTAGAAATTATAAATTTTATTTTCGGGTTATCATGAATTTAAATATTCATTTCCCCATAGTAGATTCAACAAAATAATTTTCATGAATACTGTGTTGATCACATAATAGGGAATTTATAATAGATATGAGTTTGGTAGAATTATGAGATGTTCGAGTTTTGGTAGAATATTTAATATTTAATTTATTACATATTATATTATTCACATGAGTTTGGTTGGTGATATATTTATTATTGGAGCATCTGATTGAGATTCAGACTTGGTGGTTGAGTATGAAATTTGAGGTTTTCCTATACAAGGTATAAAACCACATCTGGTTCCATGAGTCAGGATGAGTATTAAAAGTTAATTTAATTAACTAGTTATTTAATTTAATGAATCCCCCCATTTGGTATCCCACACATAGTAGGATGAGGTCTAGGTCATCTCTCATTCCCGCAATGGATGGATCAAGAGGGAAGGGGGAAGCAGATTCCACTGGTCTTTGTCCATGGCAGAGATTAAGAGCGGATTTTGATACTGTAGATTCAGAGATTAGATCTATACATGAAGTATAATCATTTACTCAATGAGGTAGACAAGTAATTTTATATAATGAAAAGATCCCATTAGTTTGTTTTTAATTTTGTGAAGACCTTTTTTTAACAACAAAGGACCTCAAGGGTCTTGATCTCTGCCTAATTGGGGAAAACAAGTTTTTTCAAGTGTTTATAAGGGATTCTTATTTGGTAATCATTATCACATAGCACGTAGTTTTGGAAAATAAGATACATTTGTCTCCTATTTTAAGATGATCATCTATTGGAACTACACACCATATCCTTGGAGTACACTCCATGTAATGGTGTATGGCCATGTTTCTTAGTACATGGGAAACCGAATTTTGGGACAACATGATGTGTAGTCAATTTACATGACATGTAGTGGTACATAGAAATATAGTCGCATACATTGGAATAAACCCCATGAATAGGGGACAAGAATATGTTTAATTACATAGAAATAAATAAAGTATGAAATGTCCATGTAATAGCACATGACTAGAACCCATTTAGGATTTGGCCCAGTATTGGAATATTACTAGACCATATGTGTGATACGTTGTATAGTAGTACATATCCTGTTGGGTGGTTTTTGAGTAGATGATTTATATTATGGGCATAGGTCATGTACTACCCATTTGGTACCCTTTAATGGTTATGACTGGTTTTCTAGTTCAAAGTTGTAATTACACATATTAATAATACATTGTTAGTGTTTTTTCTATTCAGAATGAGATCATGTAGACATTATTGTGTTTTCACAAATTCTTAGAGGTAGTTTAGTGTGAGTAGGTAATGATGGGGATGTTTTACCATATAAAGAAACATCAGATATCTCTTGATAGTGATACATAGGATGTGACCTAGGATAAGAGAATGAGAATGATTGTAAGAAAAAACAAGAGTTTTATAGAGAAATATATTATTGTTTGAATGGGTAAATACATAGTTAGTGGGATTGAGTTTCACCTCAAGGTGGTCGATTTGTATGTTTGATTGGCTATCCTAGGGTGAACTAGATAGGGGTTAGGATTTCTGGTATCTCCTTTATGAGTATTTTTTCAACTGAGGCCTATGAGTTTATGATACTAAAAAGATGAGGCAGCGGAATGTGTGATCCCTAAGAGATAGGCATTGTCCTAAGGGATTGGTTATTACCAAGGAATGGGTGGCGGAATCTCCACATAAATTTTTATATAAAAGATCCTAAGATGGATGTGTTGTTTCCAAGGATCAGAAAACCAATTACTTAGAGTATGTGTGGACTTAGGAGGCCATGGGAGTTCCTGATTGATTGGTCATCCTTGAGTTTGTGTGTATGTGTGTTTGTGTATTAATGGTTTTGAGTGTTCTATAGGAACCAAAATATATTCAGGATTCTATAGGAATGATATATTGATAAAGGGAATGGATATTTCTATCTCCCATGATAATATTCTCTATTTTATGAGGTTGAGTCTTGGTTTACTCTAAGGGGGCTATTGTGACATGATAAAATTTCAATTTTTGGGGCCTGATTTACTCATTTTGGATTCAGTATTGAAATATTGTGACATTATGTTCCATATATATGGGTGATGTTAAAAGAAATGATGTTACATATTTATTTGGTTCATGGTATGGATTTGGATGTCGTAATAATGATCCATATGATTAGGATATGCCCTATTGAGGATAAGGGAACCACCAACGTAATGCATGGTTGAGATAAAAGAATAACGCTCCACACATGGGTAGTATAATATATGGATTGTAGTTAGATTGAGGAACTGTAAATTTAATATAATGTATATGGATTATGTTCTACACTGATACAATATGATCCATGCATTTTATAATTTATGGATGTTAGAATAAATCTCTCCATCATTTGTTCTTGTTACAATCTAATGGTATATGAACTAATTGTATATGATGTATAATAGGATGGAAGAATGATGTTTTTCATCAATGGTTTAAGAACTATAATGATGTTATAGGAACCATTAATTCATTATAGTTTGGGATATTAGACCGATTCTCTACATCCAAGGGTTAAGTTACAGAATGGAATTCTATGAATTATGTATTCTACATGGTCGGATATGATAGGATTACTACTGGTTGAATCCCCGGAGTGATGGGGACCTACTAGAGAATTTCTTGGTTATGGTACATAAATGATCCTTTTTCTGTGTGATGATTCCCCATAGTGAAGAGGGTTGGGTATAGACTCTATCCATTTGGAAGGTGCATGAAACTTGAGATTTGTTATAATAACAAGGTGCTCAAACACACCCATAAATTGTATAAAGTAGTTATGGTTGATCATGGTTCTAGAAGTAAGGAATGACTATGGTTTTTTAAATATCAATTTCAGTTATGTTTCAGATAGGCAGATCATATTCTATTATAATTAACTTATGGTAGTACGTTATAAATTCACAGTTGGTGGTGGCCTAATGATATTTAATTATCAACCTATATACATAATTCTTAGGGTACAAGTAGACCATATGTTTTCTTTATTGTTGAGGACATATACACAATATATATTTATAATGCCCAATATTGTATGATTCATTTGGTTTCACATGTTTATTATGATGATAAGACATAAGTATCTCGATAGGGTACAAGAGATTGGGTCTTTGATAGGGCCCAGAGTTTGTAGTGGAGAATGATGAATTAATTTTTAAATTGTTTAATTTGTATGTATAGTCAGCTGGTTGGGTGATCCGGGTTATATGTGTGGTATTTCTATTTTACATTTATCATATTTAATTTTATTTCAACATATTTTTTTTGAATTTATTTATTCTTCTTGTGTGATATAATGTGTATGATGTTTGGTTATTAACTTCTATTTTTTCTATCTGAAATGGTGGTATTGTATATCCTCAAAATTCCACCATAGACACTAGTTTCTAACTAGTATCCTCTGGAATATGAGGAGGCATGCTTATGTTCATATGGTGAATGATATTTTGGTACCACTTAATTTGCATCCACGATGGGACTTCATGCATCATAATATTCTCATATGATTTATATAGTCATATTTTTCCATGATTGTCTTTTTAAATTTTTGTAATAACAATAATAATTTTTTATTAAAGAGGCACATTTTCAATTTTTACAAATGTGTAATTGCAATTTTTTTTATTTATATGACATGAATATAATTTCTTTGTATCATTATCTCTAAACGATTTTACACTTCCATAAAATTAGGACAATATTATATTAAAACAAAATGATTTCCTTAATATTTGGTAATTTATTTTATTCTAAATATGTTATTTCAAAGTGAAATGGGTATTTTATTCATGAAATATGATAGTGATTCTATAATAGATAATTTCATCTAAGATGTTATCCATTAATGATACTTATGTTTTACCATTTTCATTACCCCTTCCTCTAAAGATGCCCTTTAGATATAGCAATGATGGAATAGAGATAGTGACCCCTAAGTCCTGCATCCAATAGACCTTGACCTGGCGCCGAACACCAAGGGTATACAAATCTCAAAAAATTGGAGGAATTACCTTTTAAAAGAAAACAAGATTGGGAGATATTATGTATGAACCTAAAAAGAACTCCAAGACATATATATATGTATATGTATAAAAAATCAAAAACCATCCCACATACATGATTAAAACAAAACTTCTACCAATAAAATAAAACAACATATTACCAAAAGAAAAATGCTAATATGTGTCATTGATAACAATCCCCATGTCTGAGTTAGTAAGGACTAGAATTTTCCACGTAATCCTCCTAGAACCCTGAAAATATTTTTATGTACACAAGGCGAGCATATAAATATAATCAGTAGAAAAAACCAAGGGCTCTCGGGAACAAGTTAGAGAATTATAATAATGCCCCTGTGGGAAATTAGAAGAATCCAAAATCACCAAAAAAGGGAATACTATCCATATCATACACACCAAGGCATGCTCACCAAATAACGCTAGTCATGTATAGTATTATAATAGTCACATCGATGTTTGGGTACTTGCAACAGTTCCCACTAGTTAACTGCTCATACCCAAATAGAAATTGTACTGACGCTTCCACACTCTTCCAAAAGACCCATGTCACAACCTGCCCACACAAACCTACACATCAAATCTGGACCCCAACAAGGAAACAACAATATCACCACGTCATGCCCGGTAAAACAAGGGATACAACCTTAACACATCCCGCCTACACACAGGTAGGACATAACTACACATCATCCCATTGTAACCAAGGAAATCACACCACATCTCATCCCATAGACACATGGGATAACTCACATAATCCTCAAACACATGTTCCTCACAACTACAACACAACCCTCCTAAAGAGTAATGGGATACCAATTCCTATACAAGGGATAATGAAAGGTCCAATAACTATTCATCCATCCTCCCATCATGATGTTGGGAAAGGACACCCTCCCCCATGATAATGGGAGTTTTTGAAACATAGTTCTCAACTAGGGTGGGATGCGTATTGAATTCACAAGGAAGTAAAACTATATATATATATATATATATCAATATCCAACCATAATCTCAACCTATGGGTTTTTTCAAACAAACAACCAGCCCAAAAAACTGCCTATGATGATACCTATAAATTCCAAACTAAATAATAAGCCGAAATTTGATTCATAACCCTAGGAAACTCATTTAAAAATTATATTTCATTATTATGAAAATCTATTCATTCATTCCATCCTTACTCGAGAAGCTTCCAGCCATAACACATGATAATCCACATAGCATGAACCACACAGAGGAAAAATAACAATTGTAAATAAACACCATTCATATTCCCACTACATTTAGCACAAATACCAACCAATAACATCATCAATATTTAATTTAATACCTTTCAAACCATCCACCAGAACTGAACAAATACCATATCATACCTACACCATTAAACACCTCTCATCATAACCATCAGCAGCCCCATTGAATAAACACACCACACCCAACAACAGAAAAAACAAAAACCAGTGAAAACGGAGACAAAGGGTTCCCTACCTCACTAAACGTACGATTAGTACCTCTTAATTACTCTAAATACGGGGTTCGCAGGGAACCATGTTAACACAATCCCTGGGTGATACATTGACTCATGGCTTCTTAGGGAAGAATGGTTCGGGGACACCCAATATAAGGAATAAAGGGAAACATACAAGGAAATAAGGTTTTTGACTTTAGAATGTCTTGAAATATATAAATCGATTAATTTATTTCAAAATCCATTACACACATATCATGATTAATACCTCATGTTTTGACTATCTCAAATCCTCCATAGTGTTAGGAATTTAATGAAATTTTTTATATCGTATTAAATGGATTTAAACCCACATACAAAATGGTTTAAAACTCATTATACATCAAATAAAATGTTAAAGGGGTGAAACACAATTTTTTTTGAAAAAATAGAAATTTGAAAATTTGTCAAAAATAACTCATCATTGGGTGAGTCACTTTCAGCTATTACTGGTTAGAAAGTCACCTGATGATTACTCACCAATGGACGAGCTACCACTGGATGACTCACCGTCACATGTCATCGACGGATGAGCTACCAGTGGATGATTCACCATTCGGTGAGCTACCAGTGGATGAGTCACCATTGGGAGACTCACTATTAGATGACACAACATTGGAAGTGTTAACATTAGCAGTCACAGCTGGTGAAATTACATTTCAACACACAATCACGAGTCACCGGTGGATGAGATACTAATGGATGAGTCACTATTTGGTGACATTCCATTGGTGACCTACCATCGCTTCCTACCATCAGCGACTCACCATTGCAGGTCATTGGTGTGATTCACTATTCTAACACACCCGTCTCGAATCTTATGTAAATGATACCATCACTAGTAGGTGGTGGGAGATTAATTATCAGATGAGCTACCATTGGAAAAAACTATATATTGAAAAACTCTTGAAAGGAGTCAGTGTTTCCCCCCAGAGCACCTCAAACATCATATTTTTAAAACATAATGGACCAGAGAGATCCAAGACATTAAATCCGATTCCTTTCATACAATTATCTCCCTAAATATCTAATAACTAAACCTAGATGGATGAGGGGTCCAAACACCTACCTCATAAGATACATCTCAAGGATCAACCTACACTTGAAACTCTAATACGATTTGGACAACCAAAGGTCCAATGATAATGAAATCAGTGTTGTTATAAAGCTGGTGTGAAAACATAACATCCATGAATACCCCCTCCGACATCTACTACCCTAATAGATCATAAGGCACACTGCATAAGAATCAAAATCTACAGTATCCACACATATAAATTGGTGATTTCCTTATTCCATGTTAAGATAATTTCCAAACTAGGTAGAACTGAGTCTCCTGCATGGGTTTAATAACATCTAAATTAATGAGTCCCAATTTGGAATAAATTCTTCCTTCCCATATATCAAGAAGAAACCATAAATTCCACCACACACATCACTAAGTTGGTAGAAAAACACATCATGTGAAAAAAGGTTGAAAAATTACAACATAAGATTAAATAGAGAAAAATGAATGTAAAAAAACTCTAGGTACTATGTACACTTTTATGTATCCCTTTCCAAAGTAATCTCCTCCAGTTCACCATACAAAAAAACACACAATACAGGGGAATGGTCCCTATGAGATGCACCTTCTCTCGAAGATCATAGATCTCTTCTAGTCGCTCCACAAATATCATGTAATCATATACATCCAACTCTCACTTGTCAATCACTTGAGAGTCATCATAAATATACTGATGAAGTTGAGAGATGTGAATGATGTCATGGAACTTCTCCAACTATAGTTCCATTTCCTATAAGTTTTCCACCCTGAAAACTCACCCTTACACCACAGAGGGTCCGGTGATGTTGGGATAAACCATGATCCCTCTATCGAACCTATTCTTCCCACCTCTAGGGGAAACCTTCAAGAACACATAGTCCCTGACCTAGAACATTAAGGGCCTCTTCCTATGATTGTAATATTACTTCTACACTCTATTTCTTTTTTCATCCTCCCACAGACATGTTGAATGCTTTCTGTTGTGCTTTTCACTACCCCAAGGCCATGAATAGGAGTCTCCATAACCTATGTCCAGCACAAGGGTGAACAAAAAATTTCTTCCATAAAAATATTCAAATGGAGCCATGCCAATTGATGTATGAAAACTATTATTGTAATAAAAATATAAAACGTTCAAGTGTGACACCCAAGATCTGCCAATGTCCAGGACACAAGCCTGCAGCATATCCTCTAACGTCAGGATGGTCCGCTCTATCTGTCCATCTGTTTGAGAATAAAAATTAGTGATGAGGAATAACAGAGTGCCAAAAACATGATGCAACCACATCCATATTTATGTGGAAATCCAGGAATCTTGATATTATATTATGGATCTATAAAATCCATACGTCCACACCAACACAATCACATACCTCCTAGGAAAATAATCTACAGTGCTTGACTGAATAATCACCAAGAATATGGAAACATTCATCAGCTTTTCCATTACTATTAAGATAGTATCACAACCTCCCTGAGACATGGGTAATCCTATGAATAAATATGTCAATATTTCATACAATTTCCACTTGACGATATCTAGGGTCTCCGACAATCCTCCAAGAATATGATACTCATAATTTACAAGATGGAACACTAAGCGCATCTCTACAAACTCCGCTACTTCTCGTTTCATCCCAAGTCACGAAAACTTCTCTCTCAAGCTACGATACATCTTGGAAACTCATTGGTGGACTTCTCATGGTGAGATGTAAGACTCATAGAGAACTCCATAATACGTTTACCCTATAAAAAACACCCCTTCATAGAACATCATATGATTATATCCATCATCAGACCATCCCTCTGGAGCATCACCATTGTCAACTCGATAAAGCATCCCTTCTGCCTCAGAGGGTCTCCACTAAGATTCCTCTACCTACTGAATTAACGAAGACTACACTATCATATTAATATAGACAACCGATCCCACCATACATTCCTAAATCTATGTATATGGTGACTAGGTCCTCCATCATCTTCCAAGAATCTGTAGATCCCAAACAGCATTTTTCTATGAATTCCTTCTCAATTTATCATCCAAGAAATTTCCATTTCTTGAGGTTTAATAGATCTCAATGTTATAGTCCAAGATAAACTCAATCCACCTCCACTTTTATAAGCATATATCTTGCAAGGAAAAAAATATATCATAAGATCTTATGATATGTGAGGACCACAATGAACTCCCCAATGAGTTAATGCCTCCACACCTTTATCTAGAAAATGGAGCACTAGAGCACTAACCAACATCCACTTCTGATTGTCGAATGATACCTGGTACTACTCACTTTGTAAAAAAATTGTCCTTTGTAGTTAGAGATTTCGATAGGGATACAACCCAGGATAAATCAGATAAAAAACTATGAAAATTTCATACTAGAACACAAAAAATGTGATCTTATGCAACATAATTGGGTTCTACCAAATAGACAACTAACTCACCCTATGAAGGATCGACTGCTTCACCCTTATCTGACACCATATTTCCTTGTAAGATACTCTCTCGTGCCAAGAACATACACTTTGAAAACATCACATAGATTTGGTGGCAACGAAGAACCCCTAAGATAGTCCTGATATGCTCAGTATGGTCCTCCACTAACATCGAGTAGATCTGTATGTCATAGATGAATACGATGAAAAAATGGTCCATAAACTAACTAAAAGGTAGTTCATGAGACCCATGAACATGAATGGAGTATTCGTAACACTGAATAGAATAACCATGAACCCGAATTTCCCATACCCACAATAGATAGAATTCTCCCGGATATCTCCCTCCATCATCCATATCAGGTGATATCCAGAACACATATTGATCATAGAAAACTAACTTTCTCCCCCTATCTGGTCTAAAATATCGTCTATCCTCAGTACGGGGTAGCAGATATTTTCCATGACCTGATTCAACCTCTTATAATCTATACGCATACTCATACCACCACAATCTTATTATTCAATCATGGCTAGAGCACCCCACAGTGACACACTAGGAAAGATAAAACACATCTACATTAGATCATCTATCTGAATCCTCAACTCCCACAGCTCTGATGGAGCCATCCAAAAAATGAGTCATCGAAATCAGAGAAACATCGGGCATAAAGTATATAATGAACTCAAAATTTAATCAACAAGATAAAGTCTCAACAACATCAGGAAAAACATACAATAACTCCCAAACCACACTGGGAATATCCACCATCTCAGCATCCACCTATTCTTCTGACTACTCTGCCAACATAAAATGAAGAGGCTCAACATTCTCACTACCCACTTGGAAACTCTAATCACAAAAAAGCCAAAAACTAGCCATCCATGTCTGAATTCATAAATATACTTCATAAACTGTGGATAATAGCATGTAAAAATAAAAATATCTGATGCCCAGTATAAAACTATACAGTTGAATCTTTAGAATGAAAGGATCCAAATGGGACTTATGTGGTCCTATCATCAGTCAACATCCCCTGAATACATAAAAAAATATGGTATAATGTCTATATGGCATACTCAATTACATTTGAAAGATAATCCTCTCTATTTATAGTCCTGGGTCATTGGATGGATTGTGTAAAACAAAGGAGTGTAAAGCACCTGAATCAAACAAAACATAAGAAAGAGTATAGATCAAACTAATCGTACCTTGAATGATCTCTAGACCAGAAGGATATTATTCTTATGTTGCATGAAAATCACCATTCCTTGATCATCTACCACTCTACTAATGACTTCCTCTTCGATGAGAAACTGGTAGAGTCCCCTGAGGAACACCCTGAGGTGGTCCTCTGCCTAATCCAACCCCCCCCCCCCCCCAGCGGAGCGTGAGCTAATTGTCCCTACTATTGGAACTGCCCTACCAAAAACTACTGTAGAGGTGGTAACTGAACCATACCACCTCCACCATACTGATCTCAAACATCCATCAGGGATTGAACCTGAGGATTCCCATGGGCTCCACAAGGAAAACACCTCGGTCCCAAGTTTACATGAAAAGTATCAGGACCTAAAATATCAACTGGGAACCACTGAGGTCAACACCACATAAGGAAATACTTGGAAGGACCTAGTTCTTGAGACATGTTTTCAGTACCTTTCCCTTAGAAGATCCCTTCTATTACCCCTCTAACTGTATAACTCCTAGCGAGTGCATCCATTGAACTACCTCTACCTTCTTCTTGACCACCATGAATTTTTTTATGGTGAAGGGAGTAACCATGTACTATAGAGAAGGAAGAAGTGACTCCTATATTGGTATCACATGAGGCTCCTCATCCAAAATGATATCTGGAGAAAAAAATATGATCCTTGAACCAAAACCCCAACCCCCATGCTGACATAATCCCCTACTATAGGGAGAGTAACTCCTACCTCTTCTCAGCCTTCATGGCTGAAGAATGGGATTTTTCTCAAAACTCCCAAAAATCAACCCATAGAACTTCATTCTCCTTCCTATACGCTATGTAATATTTTCACCACTAATGCGTAGATCCTCACATCTGAATCATTGCCAAATGATCCCAATAATCCATCAAACCTCGGATCAAGATGAAGGTAATCACATGATCCCCATTCAAACTCTCCATTTCCATGTATAATATAACACCCTAGTACTTTTAGATATTTTCCCTCTAGAATGAACCTATATTCCTCTCCTATTAATTAACGTCTTCTAATAGATCAACCCTCCTTCAAAAAACTGGGTCAGCCTATGGAAACTCCAATGCATGAATGAGATGTGGATGATGACTGGGTGCCATAGATGAAAACGGTAACCAAAGTACTCCAAACCCTATGTAGTATGGAATTTTTATTAAGATTCATTTTAATACATTAATTATTTATATTACCTTAAATATCAAATTTAAAGATGACAAAAGTAATTATGATCAAAATTCATTTCCTTGGGTCTCTACCCTTCAAATAATTTACCCCACTTGGTTGTTCAGTATGCTTAGAGTCCTTACATCAGATTATGGGGGACCTAAAATCCCATGCCCAAGTCAGTCTTCCCTAGCCTTTGTCACACATGAAGATCACCAAACACTATTTCCTTACCATCCTATGCAATCCATTCTGTGCATAAATCTGAGCATCTTCCTATTTTCAAAAATCCTTCCATTACCATTCTCCCTGGACCCCACCCACCAATGATGCGCCTCTGGGGAAAGAAATGAAGGATGAGAGATAATGACCCCCGATGTCCTTCCTCTAGTATGCCCAAGGGCGGAAACCCATACAAAGCGTATAAAAATCTCACAAAATGGGAGACATTACCTTTTTATAGTAAACAAGATTGGAAGATAAAACTTATCAACCTAAAAAAACTCCAACACAGACATATATATATATGAAATACAAACCCATCCCACATGAATTTTTAAAACAAAACTGCTACAAATATAATAAAACTCCAATGATAGAACAAAATGAACAAAGATATCAGGGATGCGACTAATTTCCCCACATTTGAGATAGTAATATCAAGAACATTCCAAGTAATCCTCATGGAAACATTAAAACAATTTCATATACATTGGGTGAGAATATGAGTGTAATCAGAATGAACAACCAATGTCTCCCATGAACACGTGGGAGAAGCATACTAATGTCCCTATGATAAAATAGTAGAAACTGACAACTACTTACAAGGAAAACTATCCATCACAACCTCACCATATCACACCCACCAAATAATGTTAGTCAAGTAAAGTAATAAATTAAGCATAAATATGTCTGGGTTCCCTAAACCACTTCCCACTAGTTCACTACACATACCCAAAAAAAGAAAACATCACGGCGCTTCCACACTGTTCCACAAGCCCCATGTCCCTACCCACCTACACAAACTTGTACCTTATAGATACTCCCAAATCATAAGAAAATGATGATCACAATTTCTTGCCTATAGACACCTGGGCCATAACCATACCACATACCTCCCACAGACTCCTGGGACACATCCACACCACATCTTGAAGACACCTAGGAAAGCACACCATATCTCATCTCATAGACACTTTCAAAAGAACGCCTCACCAATAAAACCCAAGGACTCACAACTACACCAGAACCTCCCCAAAGAGTCTTGGGACACCATTTCCTAGAAAATGGCATAGGGAACATCCAAAAACCGTACTTTCATCCACCCATTGGAATGTTAGGAATAGACACCCTCCCCCATGACATGTTGGTTTTCAGAACATATTTCTCAACTAGGGTTGGGTGATTATCGATACCAAAAGAAATTATAACTATATATATGTATCAAAAAATAATCCCACCCTATGGGTTTTATAAAACAATAAACCATCCCACAAAACCACCTTCACTACTACCTCTAAATGAACAAATTCACAACAAGCTACAATTCAATTCATAGCCCCAACAAAATCATTTATCCAATTATATTTCATTATTAAGAATAAATATATATTCATTCAATCCCAACCTGGAATCTAACAACCAGAACATGAGATATTCCACACAACATGAACCACATAGATGAAAAAGAACCACATTAAAGAAACTCAATTAATATTTCTGCTTAGTTTAACACCCATACCAACCACTACCATCATCAATATCTAAATTAATCCCACTAAAACCATCCGAAAAAATAAAACTACGACCACATAATAACCACACCCCTCAGCACATCTCATTGAATCCTTAAGCAGCCCCACTTAATAAACACACCACACCTAGTGAACCAAAAAATAAAAAACTCGATAACAATACCACTGCACAACATCACACATCTATTCAATAACAAATCAATCTCTCAACCATAGAGCCCATTACACCACCTGAGCCACACCATATACATATTTTTTCTCTAACCAAAACACAACACATCCTGCACAGGGAATAAGACCGAAGAAAACCACACACATCACACAACCACACCAAATAAGGTAGATTGAATTTAAATTTATCGAAAACTCATTCAATAATTACAACATGAAAATTCATGGGTTATCATGGATCAATTTCTATCCAAAGGAATCAATTTATTAAATTTTTTATCTATGGTTAGTCAAATTTTCATATTTACAGTCGTTTAGTATAAGACCATAAACAAGAATTTACAAGGCATCATAGGTTCGCAAATAAAAACCACCAATATCCATTATTTTTAGTAGGTATGATTCCCATACAATTCAAAACATGGATCAAAATAATAGATAAAATAATATGATCATCATCATCTTATTCCTAGCCCCTCATTTATTTTATGGTAATAGGCCAGATTAACTTCTAAATAGGATCAATTATCTACACTAAATGTAGATTAAACTATATTAACAAGGAGAAATATGTACACACACCAATCATGATACAAAAATAAAATAGAGACCAATAGATCCTTATCCTAAGAAAAAGACGACCAGAAACTCCTCCTTGTTCCACAAAGGGTGTGTGTAAGGCTCCAGGGAAAATCAATCCAAGGGGAAACTCATACCTGTGGCTCATCATGGAAGAATAGTTCAGAGATTCCTGGTATTAAGAGAAAAATACCATGAAAAAAGTGTATTATCTTTTGAATGTTTATATCCTATATAGATAGAAGAAACGACATCAAAATCCATTAAAGTCGGATCATGATTTAGACCATGCATTTTATCTATCTAACAGACTTCTGAGCTTTCCAAATTTAATGATTGATTTTATATCCTTTGAAATAGATTTAAAATCACTTAAAATGATTTTAAACTCATTTTACATCAAATAATATGTTAAAGGGGAAAGTTTGGACACCACTAAATTTGAAAAACAATCGGAAATGAGTCACAATTGGCTGAGTCACCGTAACATGTCACCAATTGGTGAGTCACTGGTTGGTGACACACAACCTGAAGAGATACCACTCAGCAACTCACCATTGTGTGTTACCACGTGATGGGATAATGCTAGATGAGTCACTATTTTGTGAGCTATATGTGGATGATTCACCATTTAGAGACTCACCATTATATGAGTAAACTCCATGAGTCACCACTTGTATCCACCAATTTCGACACACTATTACGAGTCACAAGAGGATGAGATATGGTTGGATGAGTCTCCATTGGGTGACTCACCATTAGTGACTTATTGTCTTGTCCCTCCATCAAGGACTCGCCTGTTAGACTCACTAGTTCATGTCACCAATCAGACTCATAGGTCCTAACACACTGGTGTGACCTACCATCACCATCTACCGGTGGATGACTCACAGTCATATGAGCTACCATTGGAAAATAGTGGATTTTAGAAAACTCTTAAAATGAGTCACCTTTCCTTGATAGAGCACCTTATCCACTTGATTTTTACAATGTAATAGACTAGAGAGGTCAATGCCATTACAACTAGATTATTCATTTTCATTTTGGGTTATTATTACAAACAATTTTTTTTAATGAAACCCATTTTTTATCCATGGGTTATGGTATGATAAATTGATGGATATTTTTTAAACACATAACTATTCCTTAGGTTATGCAATGATTAAATGTTTATTATTATTTCATTTTCATAGGTTCTGTTCGGATAAATGTTTTGTTATTTTTGTTCAAGTATATTTATTCCTTCATTATCTGATAAATATGAATCGAACTATGTAACCTTTAATTCATTGGGTCAATATGTATATATCATGAGATAAAAATTGTTGTAATAGGGAGAAAACATAATTCATTAAGGGAAATTGTTTACTATGATCATCTAGGGAGTTAACCTTGACTACTATGATTGACTGTAGAATGAACCTTGTACAATAGGTTAGTCTTTGTAGTAATCCTTGAATACTATGGAAATGATTTTATATACTTATTTTCATTAGAAAATATTATCTATTTTGGCAATATTATTCTCTCAAGGCTCTTGTTCATTGATTCCCTTATCATTAATGTCTTATGAACTACCAATATTTATTCCAATTTTCAAATTTTATGTATGACATTCAAGGAATGGTTTTAAAATTATTTTATCAAGTTCCCATACCCTAATGCACATGTTGTGTTTATATATACCTTTTTTACCCATACTGATCATCAAAGACCACACATTATTTTAATTTCATTCCTTTGGATATGAATTACTATATTACATATGATATGTCAATAAAGGGTGATAGTTATAATGAACAATGTGGTAGAATATATAGTCCACTTATGAACTAGTTTTTAGGTATCTAATTTTACAAAGATACTATACCTATTTGATTCTAGCATGTATCACTATGTCATTTAATGAATATTAATTCAATAAGTGGTAATATCTATGAATGCAATTTATGGGTCAATATAGTCCAATCCTAATATAAACATCTAAAAATATATATACTAGAGTCAATGTCATTCTATAAGTATGAAAATCACATTTTATTCATTTAATGAATCACTAGCTCTCTCCTTCTACTTCATCCCTCATAGATCACCACAGATGGATGTTATGAACTAATACAATATGCACTACGGGTCTGAAAAAACCGTTGATCATTCCACTATATCTCAAATTGATGATATGGAGATATACATGTGATTATTTTTTGTGTAAGTCATGATAATTCTTCATTATTCCACTATATCTAGTCATGCCTTTCAGTTTGAAAAATGCTCTAGCAGTTTTTATGGCACTCATGAATCGGGTGTTCCACGAATATCTCAACTCCTTCTTCGTGGTATTTTTGGACGAATTCATATTTTATTTTGGATCTGATGAGGAGCATGAGAATCACCTATGGATTTTGTTGGGAACTTTGTAGGACCACCGCTTGTATGCCAAACTGTCGAAGTGCACATTCTAGATCCAGGAAGTGAAGTTTTTGTGGAATATCGTCTCAGAACTAGGGGTTTCAGTGGATTGTGAGAAGATCAGTGCAATTATTTCATGGATGTAACTGAGGAATGTGTTTGAGATCCAGAGTTTTCTTATCCTAGTAGGTTATTTCTTGCATTTTGTTCAGGATTTCTTGGGGAATTCCTCCTCCATGACCACACTCACTCGGAAACTGGTGAAGTTTGAATGGATCCCACAAGGTCAGGCATCCCTTGAAGAGTTGAAGCGGTGGATGACCACCACTCCTGTGTTGATATTACCAGAGTCCTGGAAGGCCATTTGGTTTATTGTGACTCTTCAAGTACAGGCCTTGGGTGTGTACTCATGCAAGATAATCGTGTGGTGGTTTATGGTTCTCGCCAACTTCGTCCGAACTATAAGAATTATCCGACTCATAGCATGGGGTTGGAAGTAGTGATGAATGCCCTAAAGACTTGGTGTGACTAAATATTTGGGGATAAACTTTTGGTCTATTTTGACCATAAGATCCTAGACTACATTTTCTACCAGAAGGATCTCAGTCTAAGGTAGCGTCTCTAGGTCTACTATCTTCAGGGGTTTTATTTTGATATTAAATATACCCTGGGAAAGGGTAATGTGGTGGTTGACACATTGAGTAGGAAAGTAACAGTGCATGAATTGATGAATTCTAGTGATGAGTGGACTTTGATGGGGCTCTTCGGTTAGATGAACATAGAGAGCAGGGAGCACAACAGACTTTCTTGGAAAGCATTCAGTTGACTCTTTCTCTTATGGAGTTGATTCAGCAGGAGCACCTGGTGATGAGCTCTGTCAGCGATCTACACATTTTCATCATTTTTGAGAGGCTCCTTCTGATTGGTATATGTATCCCAAGAGGATCTGGTGCTGCAAGGGTCATTCAGTGGTTTCGTTGTCTCTGTGGAAGGTGGTGATGAAGGATATCAACTAGTCTCAATGAGACATCCATCCTAGAACTACCAAGATGTATTATGAAGTTTGTCTCCAGTTCTGGTGGCTAGATATGACACAGGACATGGCTTACACTATATCGAGATGATAAACTTGTCAGAAGTTGAAAGAAATTAATCAGAGACCATCTGGCCTGCTTCATCCATTACCCATTCATATTTGGATGTGGGATGAGGTCACCATGGACTTCATTGTTGGATTACCTCGTACACCTCGGGGAAAGAATGATATCTGGGTATTAATTTATAATTTGACCAAGTTAGATCACTATATCCTGATCAGAGATATAGTGAAGGTGGAGAAGTTGGGTAGTTTGTATATTCAAGAAGTGTCCAGACTTCATGGTGTGCCATCATCAGTTGTTTCTTATAGGGACCCCCGCTTTACATCTCGGTTTTGCGGAGGCCTCCAGAAGGCTTTGGGTCACAGATTAAGATGAGCATGACATACCATCCATATAAAGATGAAAAAATAGAGCAGGTGAATTATATTATGGATTACATGCTTCATGCATGTTTGTTGGATTTAGAAGGATCATGGTATATCCATTTGGTATTGGTTGAGTTTTCTTTTAATAATATCTACCAATCAGCTATTAGAATGAAACCCTTTGAGGCGCACTATAGTCATCATTTTTTGTCTCCTTTTTATAGGGATGATGTTGGAGAGACCTGACTTTTGGGACCGAGCCTTGTTCAGGAGACGTCTGGGAAGGTCAAGTTGATTAGACAATGGTTGTTGACTGCTCAGAGTCTTTAAAAATCTTATACGGATCAGAGGCGGTGAGATCTCAAGTTTTCAGTGGGAGTACAAGTGTTCTTGAAGGTGGACCCTCACTTGGGTCCCCAACACTTGGGAAACTAGGGAAAGATGACACCGAGGTATATTTTCCCTTTCGAGATTACTGAGCAGATTGGAAAGGTGGTATACAGGTTATCTTGGCCTCCACAGTTGATGTTGATTCATGACGTATTTCATGTCTCCCAACTGAAACATTCTAATCCTGATCCATCACATGTGTTGAATTAGGAGGAGTTGGATATTGAGCCAGACTTATCCATGTTTGAGCGGCCGATGCGGATAGGGGATTCACAGGAGAATGTGCTTCGTGGGAATTCTATTACTTTGGTTTACATTCTTTGGAAGCATGGGAATGACGAGCATGAGACTTGGGTGCAGAATTCTTGGGATGAGCAAGAGTACCCATTTCTAATATCTGATCAAACTTCGAGTTGAATTTATGAGGACGGATAGTATTCCTGGTGGAAATAATTCTCACACCTCGACTTCTCTTTGTGGTATGTTCTTAATTTTAATTTTTATCACACAAGTTTAATTGCCTTTTATAATTTGTTTTTGGAATCCAGGATGAGCCTGACATTAGTGTGCACTCTTGCACTGATAAATAAAGTGGAGCCAACTCGTGTCGTGAACTTTTGCATCGGTAAATGATCCTTGGATTGACAATGCCCAATATGTAGGCAGAACATGTGACACCCCAAGATTTCATAGTACATTATTTCTTCAACGTAATTCAACAACTCCTACCACACGCAACACCGAGATCAAGAGCACCACGACATACCAAACTAGTCGTTCAAAAGTGGTAATGAATAGTATTAAATGAATTTTGAACTTTATATAATCCTTATAATTATAGAAATCATATTTTGAGTTTCATAGACATAATGTAAGAACAAATTCATTTTTTAGATAAAAGAAGTATTTTTCAAAAAAAATGAAAATTTTACTGCCTTTTAATGGTGAACCCTCATTAAATCCAATATTTGAAACATTTATATATTAAATTTTACAAAATGAACTTCTTATTTAGAATCAGGATATAATAATTTAACTTTAATAAATTTTTGATGATTTTCTGATAACTTACATATTTGGGTGAATTGTGAAAAACACTAAATTTAAATTGAAAACAACTTTTTTAATCAAAATAATTTATAGTGTTAAACAATAAATTTGAATATTTAGGAAGTATAATTAGATTATATTTTTACCATTTAATAAAATTTTAGTCATTGGATGTAATTTTACTTTGAAATTGGACATAAACAAGTGTCAATCTTTTGATATTTATTATTTCTTAAAATACGATTTTTTGGTTTTGATAATGGGAATTAATTTTAAATTAATAAATTAAATACTATATTTTAAATTTGGTAAAATAGACTTCATTTTTGGATTCTGAATATCAACATTATCATAGGGTGAATTTTTGGTATTTTTCTGAAAACTTTCAATTTTTTATAAATAGTGAAAAACACTAAGTTATTATTTAAAAATAAATTTTTATTTAAATAAATATTTATTTTATTTAAATGTATTTTATTTTAAAATAGAAAAAAAATACCTATATAAGTTTAATGTAATTCATTGTAGTCAGTTTATAATAATATTAGATATATAAAAAAGTTATTGAAATTTTCACCATCTTTTACCCACCTCCAAAGAGAATTTGCAAATTTACATAAAACTTAATTTTACCGCTTCTGTGAGTTGAATTTCAAAAATATGAGAGACACGGTTGATATCAGTATGTAAAATTTGGTTCAATAAGAAGAAAATAATTTTTGGTAAATAGTAACTTTTTACTTTTATTTACCACAGTTAAAAGTAAATATGGTAATTAATGGGAAAATGATATTATTATTATCCTAACACATGTCCTAATTATATTTTCTAAGTATAATT
This sequence comes from Viscum album, assembly GCA_963277665.1. Lineage (NCBI taxonomy): Eukaryota > Viridiplantae > Streptophyta > Magnoliopsida > Santalales > Viscaceae > Viscum > Viscum album. The sequence continues at coordinate 1,187,402,389 of OY728123.1, read as the reverse complement.
CGACCAAAGACAACATTAGAAATTAAATATGACCCTTTAGGTCCATTGGATTAGATTAGGATATTTATTAATATTTAATTCAAAGAAGAGTTAAAAGTGTTAAATTCAAAGTTTAATAACTAAAAAAATTTTAATATAGGGATACACATAAGATAAATTAGACTATAAATATTCATTAGATAGATAAAAAAATTTCCTAAATAATTGAACTTTATTTATAATTTTTAAACATTAAATAATATTATTTATTTATGACACAATGATAATGCAGTAATTAGCTAATTAATGAAATATTAAAATAATTGATATTATAAATATCAAAATGAATGTAAATTGAGACTTTTTATGGAATAAATTAATTTTATTGGGTAATATGACATATTACGGTTGGTTATATGAATTAATTTCGAAGTAAAAATACTGTTATGAATTTAGAAATAAACTAAATACTAAACAGTGTCAAATTTGACATAAAAGAGTTTTTAAAAAACAAATATTATATTATTAATTGATATTATATTCCTAAAAATATAAGGTTCTTCCAAAAGACTTATATAGTGACAGGTGTATCATTAATTAATCACTTGGGGTTTTCTTGGATGTTTATAGTAGTTTTATTAACCATATAATATAAAAATACAAAGAGACATGGTAAATGTAAAACTATTTAACAAAGAGTTAAATCTAAAAGATAAAGTTAATATAGTGACCCAAAGCTGTCTAAAATCTATTTGTTGAGTGGTTTTAGACCCATACCCACCTTATCATTTAAATAATCTATTTTGGAGAAATTATAAATCTAAAATTATTTTATTATAAAATAATATTTCTTTCTTTTCCTAAGGTGCCCCTCACCCTTCTTATAAAAGGGAACCCCCCTTCTCTCTAATTCACACCTTCAAATCCATTTGGAACAGCCAAAATCTGCACAAATACCCCCTAAATTGTCTTCCATTTATCTTAGAGGCCTTACTTTAGTCAGAAAGACATCTTATGGAGCCCTTTTGATCAAATCAAAATGAAGAACGCAAAGAAGAGGTAAATGTTTCATCACCTCTTTCAAGTTCCTTTCTTCTTCCACTTCCTCTATAGTTTTTCTTTCCATTATAAAATAATAACTACATTATATTCTATATAATTTTATGTTATTATAAATTTATTACAACCATTTTCATTATTCTATCCATCCTTTGAATTACATGTCACTATATGTGCGTACATACGACTTACCGTCTCCACGTCATGGTGTAATTGTTATTAAATACATTATTATTTGGATGGGTATAATAATTGTGTTTAATTGATGTGAATAATGAATATAACATGATAACGATTCTTTATTTATGATATACCATCCTATTATATATTATTTTAATATCCAAAAAATGATATTGTCGCTCGTGCGTACGTACGGATTACCATCTCCACGAACGTGATGAGATTCATTCCCCATCGTATCCATTCAAGACTAATTTTCATTAGATAATTAAAAATAATGTTTACATACTTAATATCAATCTGAAACTGAATAAGATACATCATATCCATAACAAACATTACTTACGTAACAAAGCATATAAAGGAAAACGATTCAGTTAACACCCGAAACGATAATATTATTAAGATATTATTAAAAAAGAAATGATAAAAGATCATATATGATGTCATATTAATGTATATGATTCATGGTTAATAAAAATTATTTCACCATTATAAAGGAGGTTAAAATACCCTCTACCAAGGAAAAGTACATGGTAATGGTTAATTTCACAATTTCATTACTATCTGAGGTTTTTTTACGCAAGTATCTACCTGGACATATTTATTATCCATGTCTATGTTTCATAAAAGGGTTTTAAAAGGGATTCATGGGACTTTTTAATAAAACATCATTTTAAATTATTTAAATATTCATTATTCTAAATCATTGTCATTAATTTCCATGTTTACAAAATGGTTTTTAAGGATTTATTTATATAGAAATGAATGTTTTAAAAATGTTAATTTCATTCAGATGTTTCAAAGTGGTATGAGACACTTTGATTCAAAAATGACTTTAAATGTCTTCCTTTATAAATTTTGTAAATTTTAATTGTTTTCATACAAAATAGATATTTCTCTAAAAGGTTTTTACAAATAATTTTCATCTATTTCAACATCCATTTATCGATGTTAAAATTATTTGATGTTGATTTATTATGATACAAATATTCTATACTGTATTGAATATTTTGTGATATGTTTGACTCTGGATGTGTTGTTTTTATACAATTCATGGTTTATAGATAAATTATTTACATTTTTTATTATAGTTTTAATACGAATATTTATGTTTTGTTTTAACCATTTCATATGAGGAATGTATTGGACTTATTATGTGATGGGTGAATCCCGCTATAGATCCTCGATGCATCGAAAGGTCTCATGAGACAGCTAGACGTGGAATTGACCAAGGCCTTTCCCAATTTGATATTTGGTTTTGACAAAGGCCATAATCATTTTTAGACATCTTGGCCTAGGCCTTGAAAAAATGTTTCAAAATTTCCGGTATTAGACAATCCCTCATTATGAAAATAATATTGATGGTTCATGTGCTCAATCGACTAGTAGAATACCCATGATTATGTTTTATTATGGGATTATTCACTCAGGTCAAATTCTTGCCAAAAAATTATTCATGTTTATTATTGGTAAAGGAATGTAGTTTCAATTATTCTCCATGAGTAATATTTAGGTTATCTTTCGCTGTATTGTTTACCCTTACTGAGCGTTTGAGCTCACCCCTTTCTTATGTTTCATATTCACAGGATATGAAGAAGTCAGTTATGAGTGACTTGCAGGAATAATCTAGGAGACTCGGATGTTTTTAAATGAATAAATTCATGTTGTGTTTCTTTTCATCTTGTAAGTTTGAACTTTTTTTTGAATCTTGGTTCTAATAATACTAAACTGATTGGTTATTCGAGACATGATTTCCTTGTGATAATGCCAATATTATGTAAAAATGCACCGACTCTGGGTAACTAGGGTCGGGGAGTTACAGTTGGTATCAGGGGAAGTTTAGTACAAACCTTGGAAACAAGATTTAGATAAACTCTGGTTAGAGCACATAGCCCTGAGATAGACTTTGAGGATTAGTATAGAAAATCTTCCTAGACTTTTAGTATTGTAGATACATTGTGAGTTTTCCATGTTGTACATCCCTATTTGGATATCAGAAGGTAGAGGCAGATCTGGCACAAATGTACCTACGGGTAAAAACTGAAAACACCACTTTGAGCTAGACTCGAATGGGAACTGGTGCATGATAATGGTCCTTTCTGCACTCTTGGTTACAAAACTCCTGGGTTATACGCTTAGGATAATTCAATTTTTCATTAAAATCCATTATGAAGGATTTAGGAGTAAATACTTCCTCAAAGAAAACATTTTTATGATTATGGATTATATCCATATACTGTTCAATTTACATTAGGTATTTTACATGTTTGAAATTATTCATTGCGATTCATAAACTGACTTAGTGTATGCAATTGTTTAGAAATGGAACCCAATATAAGGAATGAAAACTCCAGAAATATGTATGATCCAAAGTGTAAGAAGGATCAAATATTTCATGGTATTAATCCAGCATTTAGAAGGGAAATAGACTCCCACATATTCTAAAAATGTGAAGAAATAGTATCATATGTTAATAAGATAAGTAGAGAATTCCTTGATTATTATGGCTTTGAAGGGAAGTAAGAGACGAAATGGATGGTAGATAGAAAGATGGATAAATTGAATAAGGGAAAGAATGATTCTCTGATATGTGATAACTGTGGAAAAAATAACCTTGGTAAATGTTTAATGGGAATGGGGTTTATACGTGTGGAGAAAAAGGACACCAAGTACGTGATTGCAAGGGTGAGAAAAAGGAATCAAATATATAATGATTCATCTACAAGGAGTTGGTACACTAAAAGAATCAATGTCCAAATCATCAAAGTATACCCCAAATGCTGCTATTGGATAAGAATCAAGTTATGATACTACCGAAGATGGAGGGGAATAATTAAAGGTTCTTATGTTGTTATTAAAGTATTGTGTCATTTTGAGTGTTGTATCAACGATGTACTGTTTATATGAATTATTTAAATAAATAACGATTGTATTACAGTACTATTTCATTGGGAATTTGGGATTATATGGTCTTAATACTAAGGTAGTAATTTTTTAATAAGAGATGGTTGATTTTGAAAAATTATATTGGATATTCTTGAGTATCTTGGAATTGATTAATGGTTTGTTTATTTCATCATTGTTGTAATATTCAAAAATATTGGATATAAGAAATATATCCAGTATTATATAAATGATAAGGGAGCATGAGTTTAATCAATAATGTTTTATGGTAATTCAGGGTGTCATGATGTTTTAATGTAATACATGATGACAGTGCTCACATGTTATTACTTGGAAAAAAGGATCTTTATTGTGTTTAACATCCTTATTAATTTTGGACTTTGAATTTAAATAGAGATATTTTGGATAAGTCTACATGTTGGAAGGTATTATCTTTGAAATTTGATTCTATTTTTAGGGTTATTTTTGGATTTTTATAAAAAGGACAACACGCAGTCCGTGTGACAACTCGTCTCTTCGGACAAAACTGTGGGAATCGAACCCACAATCATAGTGCGATTGGGATTTATCTCCTACGACTGGACTACATGAAGTCCCTGGATTGTATAATGTAGTTTTTTTTAGGAAATGGTCTGATAGGTGAATTATAAATTCATATTTTTTGGAACCCTATACGATTAGGATAAATATAAATCTTTTGGAGTGAAAGATGAGTTTGTGGAAGGAATTATTTGAAGGATGAAACTCAACTTGTCAAGTATATATATATATATGTTTTTTTTCTCCCTCTTATTCTATGGTTATATTATTTCCTAAACATTAGAGAAGGGATCGTAAAACCCAAAATGTGTTATCCTAATACCTTATGTTTTGTTGAACAAATGTTATTTCAAATCATCATAGATTAATGGATTTGATGCCCTCAATTTTACACATGTTTGTGATTGATGACCTCAATGACTCCCTATAAATATTTATGTTTTTTCTCCAATTATGTGTTTCTAATTTCTACCAATTTTCTCATAATCGAGATCATAATTTGGTGGTGACCCTTTCATTTCGTTTTTCCTCTTATTAAGACTAAATTTTATTAACCCAATTTCTGATGTGGGTTTTCCCACAAAGGTGTTTACTATTTTCAACCTTTTTTTTTGAAAAAAAATTCAAATTATGAGGATTAAATTTATTAAAGGAGGGATGAATGTAACACCCCAAGATTTCATAGTACGTTATTTATTGAAAGTAATTCAATAACTTCCACTAAACACAATACCGAGTTCAAGAGCTCCACGGCTTACCAAACTAGCCGTTCAAAAGCAGCTATAAATAGTATTAACAAAATTTTAACTTTATATAATCCTTATAATTTTAGAATCCATATTTGGATTTTCATAGACATAATATATGAAAAAATTCATTTTTTAGATAAAAGAAGTATTTTTCAAAAAAATGCAATTTTACCATCTTTCAATGGTGAACCCTCATTAAATACAATATTTGAGACTTTTATGTATTCAATATAACAAAATAAACTTCTTCTTTAGAATTGGGACATAAAAATTCACTTTCAATTAATTTTTGATGTTTTGTGATAACTTTAAAATTTGGGTGAATAGTGAAAAATACTAAATTTTAACTTAAAACAACTTTTTTAATCAAAATAATTTATAGTGTTAAACAATAAATTTTAATGTTTCAGAAGTATAATTAGATTATATTTTTACCATTTAATCTAATTTTTGTCATTGGAAGTAATTTCACATTGAAATTGGACATAAACAAGTGTCAGTCTTTTGATAATTATTATTTCCTAAAATACGTTTTTTGGTTTTGACAATGAGAATTAATTTTAAATAAAAAAATCAAATATCTATGTTTTGAATTTGGTAAAATAGGCTTTATTTTTGGATTCTTAGTATCAATATTATCTTAGGGTGAATTTTTGGTATTTTTCTGAAAACATTTATTTTTTGAGGAATAGTGAAAAACATTGAGTTATTATTTAAAACTGAATTTTTATTTAAATACGTATTTATTTTATTTTATTTTATTTTAATTACAAATAGATACATAATACCTATATATGTTCAATGTAATTCATTGGAGTTGGTTTATAATAATTTTATATATATAAAAGTTTATTAAAATTTTCACCGTCTTTTACCCACATCCTAAGAGCATTTGCAAATTTACATAAAAGTTAATTTTAATGCTTCTATGAGTTGAATTTAGAAACTCCGAGAGACATGAATGTTATCAGTATGTAAAATGTGGTACAACAAGATAAAAATAATTTTTGGTGAATAGTGACTTTTTACATTTATTTAACACGGTTAAAAGTAAATAGGGTAATTAAGAGAAATTTTATATTATTATTACCATAACACATGTCTTAATTCTATTGGATAAGTTTAATTCAACCAAAAAAAACCTTAGGAATAAAATGTGATCCTATAGGTCCACTTGGATTAGATTAGGACATTTTTTTATTATTTAATTCAATGAATAGTTAAAATTGTTAAATTAAATGTTTAATTACAAAAACATTTTTAATATAGGGTTACACATAAGATAAATTTGACTATAAATATTAATTATAAATCTAGAAATATATCCTACATAATGGTAGTTTATTTATAATTTTTAGACATTAAATAATTTAATTTATTTATGACACGATGATGATGAAGTAATTACCTAATTAATGAAATATTAAAATAATTGATATTAAAAATATCCAAATAAAAGTAATACGAGATATTTAATGAATTAAACTAATTTTCTAGGTTATTTTTTCATATTAGGGTTGGTTATGTTAATTTTATTCTAAGTAAAAATGCTGTTATAAATATAGAAAAAACCAAATGCGAAATATTGTCAAAATTGACACAAAAGAGTTTCTAAAACAAATATTATATTATTAATTGATATTATATTTCTAAAAATTTATGGTTCGGCCAAAAAACTTATATAATGATAGTTGTATCATTAATGAACAACTTTGGGTTTTCTTTGAAGTTTATAGTATGTTTATTAACCCTATAATATAAAAATACAAAGAGACGTGGTAAATGTCAAACTATTTAACTAAGAGTTAAATCTAAAAGATAATGATAATATAGTGATACAAACCTGTATAAAACCTATTAGTTGAGTGGTTATTGACCCATCCCCACCTTATCCTTTATATAATCCATTTTGGAGCCATTAGAAACCGAAAATTAGTTTATTATAAATTAATATTTCGATCTTTTCCTAAGGTGCCCCTCACCCCTCTTTTAAAAGGAAACTCCCCCTTCTCTCCAATTCGCACCTTCAAAACCATTTTTCTCGGCCCAAATCTTCCCAAATAACCTATAAACTGTCCTCCATTAATCCTAGATTGCTTCCTTTAGATATAAAGTCATCCTATGGATCCCTTTTGGTCAAATCAAAAGGAAGAACCCAAAAAAGATGTAAATGTTTCATCACCTCTTCCAAGTTCCTTTCTTCTTCCACTTCCTCTTTCTTTGTTGCTTCCATTATAAAATAATAAATCCATTATCTTCTATATACTATGATGTTATTATAAATTTTGTTCAACCATATTAATTATTCTATCCATCCTTTGAATGACATGTCACCATACGTGCATACGTACGACTTACCATCTCCACATCATGTTGTAATTTTTATTCAATACATTATTATTTGGATGGGTATAATAATGATGTGTAATTGATTTAAATAATAAATATAACATGATAAGGATTATGTATATATGATATACCATCCAATTATTTATAATTTTAATATAAAAAGAATGATATTGTCGCTCGTGCGTATGTATGGATTACCATCTACACGAACGCGATGAGATTCATTCCCCATCGTATCCATTCAAGACTATTTTTCATCAGATTATTAAAAATAATTTTTAAATACATAATATATTTATGAATTTGAATAATATACATCCAATCCATAATAAACATTATGTACGTAACAAAGCATATAAAAGAAAATGAATTAGCTATCACCCGAAACAGCGATAATACTAAGATATTATTAACAAAGCAATGTTAAAAGATCATATATGATATCATTTTAATGTATATGATTCTTGTATAATAAAAATTATTTCACCATTTTAAAAGAGGTTAGACTTCCATCGACCAAGGAAAATTACAAAGTAAGGGTTATTTCACAATCTCATAATTATTCAAGGTTCTTTTTACAGAAGTATCTACCTAGACTTATTTATTATCCATGTCCATGTTTCAGAAAAGGGTTTTCAAAGGGATTCAAGGGAATTTTTATTAAAAATTCATTTTATGTGTTTTAAATATTCATTCTTCTAAATCATTCTCATTAATTTCCATGTTTTCAAAATGGTGTTTCCGAATTTATTTATATGAACAAGAATGTTTTAAAAATGTTAATTCCTTTCAAAATTTTCAATGTGGTATAGGAAACTTTGACTCAGAAATTTCATTCAATGTCCTCCTTTCTAAATTATGTGAATTTTAAATGTTTTCATGAAAAAGTGATATTTCTCTCAAAGAGTTTTACAAATCATTTTCATCTATGTCAATATCCATTGATGGATTTTAAACTTCTTTGAAGTTGATTTATTATGATAAAAATCTCATATATTGTATTGAAGATTTTGTGATATGATTGATTGTGGATGTGTAGTTTTTATACCATTCATGGTTTATGGTTAATGTATTGACATTTTGTATGAAAGTTTTAATATGAATTTTTATGTTCTGTTTCAACCATTTAATATGAGGAATGTATTGGACTTAGTATGTGACTGGTGGAGCCCGCTATTTCTCCTTGATGCATCGGTAGGTCTCATGAGACAACTACATGTGGAATTGGCCAAGGCCTTTCCCAACATCATATATGGTTTTGCCCGAGGCCTTTATCATTTTTAGAAATATTGGATGAGGCGTTGACAAAAATTTTCAGAATGTCTGGCATTATACATTCCCTCATTATGTAAATAATATTAATGGTTCATGTGGTCATTCGACTAGTAGAATACCCATGATTATGTTTTATTATGGAATTATTTACTCATCTCGAATTCCTACCATAAAATTATTCATGTTTATTATTGGAAAAGGCACGTGGTTTCAATTATTCACCATGATTAAAATTTACATTATCTTCTATTGTATTTCTTACTCTTACTGAACATTTGTTCTCACTCCTTTCTTATGTTTCATTTTCCCAGGATATGAAGAATTTAGTAATGAGTAACTTTAAGGAATAATCGTGGAGGCTTGGATGTTTCTAATTGAATAAATTAATGTTTTATTTCTTTTCAAGTTGTAAGTTTGAACTTATGTATGAATCTTGTTTCCAATAATACTAAACTGATCGGTCTTTTGATACATGACTTCATTGAGATCATTCCCATGTTATGTAATAATGCACTGACTCTGGGTAACGAGGGTCGGGGCATTAAATAACCTTTTATAAATGATGTTTTAAGCACGTAAATTTTCTTAACATCAGTAGTATTTTTATTATTATTAATCCCATTAATAATATAAATTATCAAGATTTTTATTCACTTCTTTTAGATTGAATTATTTATTTTTTTGGGGTCCCTATTTTTTCTTTCTTTGTTAATTTATCTATCTTTATTTACATTTTTTCCCATCATTTATATTTTTTTAATTCCTTCTCTCTCACTTTCCCACCTAATGGTACTGTTCACTGAAATACTCTCCCCCTCCCATCGCAGCATTCCCAGGCCAACGCAATCCCTAACTACTGCTACTTATCCTCCCCCTTGTCACGATGCAGCCCTCCTGCTCGACCTAGCCACAGCATGCCACACCAATCGTGCCTCCCTTGTCCAGAAAGTCGCCGACCGCACCTCCATATATCCTCCTACATCCTCGTTCGGATCTCGCTCGGCCCATCCGCCATGCCCAACCAAATCCGCATCACCCCCTGTTGTCCACCCACTTGGTCGGACTCCTCTGCTACCTCTCCTCCCCTTTCGTACAGCTGCGCAACCCTCCCCCCGCTTTTCCATCCGATATTGTTCACCACTCCACCCTCCATCAGATAGTCGAGCCACACCACATCCCCCCTCCGGACAGCCCTTGTCAACCTCCCACGGACCTCTTAGACTCTTTATCATAGGTGCATAGCCCCTCATTATTCATACATTTTTTTTGAAAGTGTTGCGGTTGTGATTTAATTTTCATTGGTTAAATTTTGACTTTTTTTACAATGCCTTGTTATTATGGTGTATTTGAGTTTGTTTGAGGTGCATTGGGTGTGGTGGCTTTTGCGCACCAATTTTTCAATGCTTGAGACCCACCGGTAGGTGATACCGCACAAAATTATTATCTAACGATCATTTTGATGTTTGTTATATTAATTCAAAACATTGTTAATAACATTCCATGCTGAAAAATTAGTTTTGATTAAATTTTAAATCTCCATTTAATTTGATGGATGTGTGTCTTAGTGAATTGGTCCCTTTTTATTTTGAAATCCCACCTTGAATGGTTTATCAGTGTTTTGTAAACTATGTATTTAGTGTATTGGTAACTATAGATGATGCAATTTATGTTTTCATATGGTGTAAAAAATGAATTTTTCCTTAAAAAAGGTTTTGAGTAAAATTTTGACATTAAAAATCATGTGACATGTTTGGAAACTGTTTAATTAATTATCTTAGTGGTTTTATTAATTATCAAAGTGTTTTGGTTAAACTATGCATCTAGTTTAATTTAATGTGTAAGCGGTGCTGATTAGGTTTTTAAAATATTTTGGTGTGCGTATGGCTTTAAAAGAGTATTACGGTGTGCAAATGGTGTCTTTTTATGCGCAAGAAACCTGTTTGGTTCTTATGTAAATATTTCATGTGTGATGTGAACTGGGAATTTAAATGAGCACAAGAGGGAATCCGAGGGTATTAGGTGGGGGGACTAGGACTAGTGAGCTCGTGTTTTGGATATGGCTTGGCCAAGTTTCACTGGTTGGGTTGATGATTGTAACAATAACATAATATTTGAGGACTGAGGGTTGTGGCCTTATACGCCACGTTTTCTGAGGGTTGTGGTCTTCTAAGAAACATTTTCTGAGGGTCATGGTTTCTAAACCACGTTTTACCAAGACACGACATTCTAGGGTCACACTCGTTACTAGTACCCACATGAAATATCCTATATTTTGGTGCTCCATGTTAATCTACACACACCAATGATACGTGATATGCCACATGAGTTAATACACAAACATGTGCCTTATTTAAATTTTTTTACTTTAATGTTTTTTTATGAAAACTGTTTTCATTAACATTGTTAAGCATTCCATATTTTCCTTTTATTTATCATTAAAAATGTAATTATCTATTAATGCTAGTGCATGGAATCATTTCATGGTGGCATCCTACTGGGAAATTACTCACCCCCTACTTAAACGATTGGGTGTAAGTAGACTTTTTTATGTCTGATATAGATAAGGTTCCAGCATTTGGGAGTGGTGGTTCAGGTTGTTAGTAGACCTCTTGATGTGTCATTGAGGTGATGACTTGAGGGTGGTGTCCTCTTGTCGAGTGGTAGTTTTTGGGTTTAGTTTTTTCTCACTATTATTTTTAGTGTTGTTTGGGTTTTGGTTTTATATGTGACTCAAATTTTGGTTTTTGTTAATGTCTTCTTTGGAAGAAACTTTTACTTTTGATTGGTTAATTTTTTGGGTTTATTTATGTTTTTTTATTCGGGTAGATAATTCCCATGTTTTATTGTGGTACCCAGGAACTTTTTCCAACCCATGGGGATCTGAAAAAGCATTTGGACATTGCAGCATACTGGGTCAGGCGTCGGTTCGTATGGTGACCCCGCTTGGTTCGTGACATTTAGTATATGTAAAATTTGAGAAAAATATTATATCCAAACAAACACATTTTTTGGATGATAGTGGAGATACTATAACACATATAAACATAATAGTTATATATTACAACATGGAATATAAATTTTGTAGGCCTGAATCCTTATTATTCTTATTCAATGGGTTGGTAACCTAGCCCAAATTTTGAAGGACGTTAGTGCTTTCTCTAGGTAATCTGATGTCATTTGATCATCTCTTGATTCAAATAACAAAATTCATAATGTATATTTCCTTAATTATCAATTTAAGGGGTGTCAAAAGGATTTTAGTTATTTAATCTCCCATTTGGGTTACCACGCATCCCAATTGGTCTAGGAAATATAGCCTTCATTTTCATTCCTCACTACCAAGGACATAAATTCTGGTATTGGGACCTCTATTAACTATGGGTTTAACTATCCAATCACTGATATACAGACTTCCTCATCATTTATTAAATGTTTCATAACCTTAAAAAGTATCCCTAGTTTAGTAAATTTGTCCCGCCTTCACTCAAATCTCATTGTATTGACTTGGAAGATAGTAAACTACCAAACAATATTATTACTCATAAGGATGATGTCCCTAAAATGGTATAATGAGTAAATATTTTGCCTAAAATTTTTAGTGATGAACCACACATAGAATTGAAAAAATTATATCATGTTTTAATGGTTATAGGGAAAACATAATTAAAGGATAAAATTAATAAAGGCATGTCTAAAAAATAATACTTCCAATCCACTAGGATATTCTCCTTAATTTATTATAATCATTTATGGGCTAAAGAAGACACATAGTATTGTGGGGACCATAATCTTGACAAAGTACATGTAATTCTATGATAACTAGGACTTCAAATACATGTAAATATGAGAGTATTATTAAGTCACTAAAATTTAGTGGTTCAGATGATCCTCATTTAGTGAAGATAAATATAATTATAGTGTATCTGAAGCATTCTAAGGATTTTATAATCCATTAAAAATATACATTATGATTTCAAGTATACATATTCATTTGTAGTCTCATATCCAAATTAGGAAGACATATCGTTTTTATGCTATGTGTACTACATATGTATCCCACTTATACTAGTTCAAGGGTATAATTCAAGGAAGAGAAAAAACTACAATATTATAATAAAATAATTTATCTCTGTCTATTGTGATGGTTTATATACAATGCATTGGAAACATTCCTAAATAATTAATTAATATTTAAGGATGGTCAATTGATTAAAAAATCTAATAAATCATGTTATAAATTTTGAAACTGTGGTTTACAAAAATTGATCCCCATTTAGTGTTAATATGAATTCAATTACAAATTTGTTATTCTTTCTGGGTTTTCATGGATTTACACAATCAATAGTAAAAGTGAATCAAATTACATGTTATTTAAAATATTATGGTATAAAAAAATTTACAATATATAAGAAGAAGATGGTAGAGAATACACAATTTTATGTCTCCACTTTACTATTAATAAAACAATTAATAGAGAATATAGTGAATCAAAATAAAACTATATGAAATTCTAGATTAAATCATGAAGATGGGTAATTGATATCTCAAAATCAATAGAAATTATGAAAAAATCAATAAAACATGAATTATTACATGTTCATCATGTCATAATTTCATTATAAGTTTAATAACATATGTAATTAAATTATTTTGGGGATTCCTTATTCAAATTTGGTTCTCTTTATCCTATTTTATAAATTATGGAAAATTACTAATTGAGTTAGCCTACCATGACGCTCCATTAAATGACCTAGAAATGGTATATTTATAAACATTTATTTTGAGGTACTTCATGAGGCCTCATAAGGAGATAATTTTTAATGAGATCCCATGATTCTGCATTTGATATATTTGAGTTAATTGTCTTCACTATCCCCTTGGTACAATCATCTTATTCCCATTAGCATGGATTACAAAGTATCAAAGTCTAAAACATCAAAGGAGGAATATTTATTGAAGATGATATAATTTATTATTGATCCCACTAATAGCATCCTTTTTGATTATCATCCCAATATTCCACACACACATATTTTATGTCCTTTTTTAGAGTAAAGAATAATCTATATCTAAATTAGAGTTAATTTTTGGAACTGATACATAATCTGGAACACAATCACTGTTTGATGGCATGGATGAATTTACTAGAGATTGCAATATTGATTTTACTATAATTAAATTCAATGATGAATATATTTTTTTCATACATGACACCAAATTATATAAAAATGATATATTTTACAAAACAATATAGTCATTAATACATTATGAGATTAAAATGAGAAATAAAACTATGAAAATTAAAATAACATTACAACCTCATTTTAAAAGTATAATAAAAATAACATATTTTAATTTATTAAATATTAACAATTATGTTTTAATTAATTTTTTATGTGTCATAATATAAATTAATTTAATATATTTAATGAATTTTAATTTATGAAAAACATTAAATATTAAAGAGTCTTATTTTTCAAAAAAATGTGTTTTTATATTGTTTTTTATCATAATAAAATAAATTGTTCACTTTTAAAAGATTATTACAATTAAATATTCTAACTTATAAATAAATACATTAAAACTCATTTAAGAATTAATTTATTAGAAATACAATTAAGAACAATATAAATTTAAGAAGACATTAACTTTGATAAAAATAGTTTTTAATAATTTTATATGTCTTCTTTTGATATTGAATGTCCAAAATTTTTAAATTGGATATCAAAATATGAAATATTTTTTTGAATCCACATTTTTTAATAGGATTAGGGTGATGTTTTAGCGTTTTATAAGGAAGTTAATTTTTTAGTGATTAGTAAATATTATAGTTTTTAGAAATACCGTTATTTTTATTATATAATTATGGTAAAAATGTAAGATAAAAATTTATTAAAATTATTTTTGGAGATAAAATAAATTTAGGTTAAAAATAATGTCTTTAAAATTATTAGGTAGTATTTATAAACGTATTTCTGATATATTGGAATTATATTTTATCATATTAAATATGATTTTTGATTATTTTTAGTAAATGGATTGTATAAATGGTGTCATTCTATTGTAGATATTATTAGATTTAAAAGAAACCTATTTGTCATAATCAAATTACAAATTATTTTATGTTAATCAATTATTCCCAAAATTAGTTTTAATATATAAAAAATATCATTATTTTGACTTAGACACACTGACATGCTATAATAGAATCCAACCATTATAAAATTCCACTCCACTATTATAACATTAAGAATTAATTATGTCTCAATTTCCCACTCAATAGTCCCTCTAATGATTTTATATTTTAATAAGGTATTCCAACCAATATTGATGAATCTACATTGCATGGTTCGGGTTCCAAACATATTCTCTACATTTTTTGAAATCCTTCCATCTACTTTTATTTCTAATGTGAAATGTTAATATACTTATCTATTTTAAATTTAATATTATATTTTCATTGATATACCACCCTTCCATATCTCCAAATTACATTTTTAATATATTATATTGTTGAAACATTACAATAACAAGAAAATAAACTATACTTAGGAAAAAGGGTGTGTTTTTTCTTAAAATTTCATTTGTATATTGACAGAAAAAAGTTGATTATTTCCCTATCTCTAACTCACCATAGTATATATGTGTTGAAAATATTTTCTTCATAATGAAGTAGATATTTTCCTGATACACATCAATTAGTCCTAATTTTACACCACTCCAAAGTGACATGATTTGAATAGTACATAAAATATTTAAGTACAATAATGATGGATTATTTATAAATGATTCCCCAAAAATATTAAATTACTCTTAACTAACAAATTTATCTCCTTTAATTTATAATTTTACTTGACATTAAAATTTCAATATAATAAAGTATCTAAAGATAAATTATAAACTGTAAAATTTTACAAAAACCAATCAAAAAAGAATAAATGAACCGAAAATATATATTCAATCCAATCTATCTTGGAATGAAATATCAATAAATAAATATTAATGGATGTAATTTATTAATAATGATAAAGTAATATAATTCAATTCTAGATTAGTGTTTTAATGAAAAGAAGTTATTTTATCAGGGTAAAACTTTATGAAATGAAATTAGAAATTATTTAATGGTGAACTATCTTGATTTTAATTAATTGACATTAGTTTCTTATTATACACCAAATTATCTTTATATGATGTAAATATTTTAATATTTAATTCTTATATAATTAATCATATTATTATTGGGGGATTCACATTTATTTACAGTCTGCCGTTTTCAAGTCCGTTGATTTAGGAATTATCTATGTCGTAAGAATTGTTGTTGATAAAAATATTAATTTACATTAAAATTATTATTTTACTCATGAAAATGATACATTTATTTTTGGTTTATTCTTCCTTATGATTATAATATATTGTATTACATATTTAATTTCTAGGTTTTATAATTATTCCTGCCAATTTTCCTCATGTTAGTTTCGTAATTAACCCAATGATTTCATTTATGTGAACATGACCATACCTCATCTTTATGGTTGCAGATATTTTTCATTCATGTCAATATTCATTATATTGATTCGATAATTTTATTCTAGAACAATCAATGATTTATTATGATTATTGTATATTAATATTTACTTTTGTTACTAATTTTTTAAATGTATTTTTGAATGTTTTCTATATTGGCCATTTTTACATTCTATTAAAAATTTCAAATATAATTTTTCCATTATCAAATTCCATGTGAACTAATTTTCCTAGTTTCATTGTGGTTATTCATAAATAATCATCCATTCCATGTATTAATGAATATTTTGGGAAGTTATTATTCCCATTATTCTCTGGATTCATCATTTAAACATAATGGTTCATATTTTAGAAGAAAAAATAATTGGATTTATTTATACATATGTGTATTACTATCTTACACAAAACATTTAATTTTTTTTAATTAAAATTTTTTCAAAAATTTAATTAATTTATTTATTTAAGACATCAATTTTCCAATGTTTAAATTTAACAATTGAAATTTATTTGTATGTTTTACTTAAAAGATTGTTTTTATAATCGTATTATGAAGGATTTATAAAAATTGTATTTAATAATTTAACAACCATTTTTCTATCAAAATATATTATATATATATATATTTATATATCCTTTGGAGATATTATTCAACTGTCACCCTATAAATTTAGTTATGAATTTATAGTTCATTCCTCACCTCATTCTCTATCACTCTTCAACTCTCCATTGACTTATTTTTTTACATTATGTATATATTCCCTAATTTAACAGATATGATCCATAACTCTAACAATATTTAAATATTTGTTATAAATTATTTACATAACCATGTATATGTTACTCTATATGGTTATAGATTGATGGATAAAAAAATAACAGTATTCCATTTATTGACTGAAAAAATATTGGCAATCCTGAAATTTTTTATTTCAATATAGACGTTTGTTCAATAATAAATAAGTTTATTTTTGTATTTTATTTTTTATTTATTCCTTTATATTATGAGTAATTTTGAAATAATTATTTACGGATGGAGTATAAAATTATAAATATTATCGATGAATTGATAGGTCTGAGGATATATACGATCTTTGGTATTCTATATAGAAACTATTTATGTATGATTACATGGAATAAATCCTTAAAATAAATTTTATGACATCCATGATTACGCATTCCATGACATTGAATAATTCATTTTTATTCATGTGATTATTTATGTTGTTGAGTTATCCATGTATTTATTACATTCTATTTTTATTAGTTATATTTAATTATTTGACAATTTTTTATTTGTTTTGTATTTCATAGGTCTTGTTTATACATTTGTATATTACAATGAATGATACATCTTATATAGTAATGATCTCACACTTTATAATTTCTTTCATGAACATGGGAAATAAAAAGGAGTATTATGAATGATGATTCTATAACTGTATCAAGTGTGGATAATTTTATAGGGAATTTTTTGTTATCATTATCAAAAAATTATTTCATAGTTTAATTATACTAATTAAAATGTTTATGGAAATTTATGGGCTTTTTTAAAATAGTTTATCCTTATTCTCAAACTATATAACACTAAAAATGGTCACTGTTAAGCTAGTGAATGAACATTATTTTTAGATAGTTTAGTTGGGGATTGAAATTTATAGTTTGATTCAATTAGTTTTTAATTCTAGTCAGAAAATTATATAATTTTAATAATTAAAATATAATTTCATGCCTGAGGATTGGTAGATGGTATCTAAGTTAATTTTAGATATATTTTCAGATAATAATGTTACTATTGGAGGAACATTTAAGTGTTATAAACCACTTTTGATATAGTAGTTGATTTTAATTTTTGGTAAAAATTTATTATTTCTTTAAAATATTTCATTATTTAGTTATAGATTTCTATTATTTTTTATGTGTAATATTTTTAGGGAAATTTAGGATAATTTGGGAAGATATAATTATATTTTTCATATAAATTCCAATTGTGAACAAAAAATTTATTTAAGGGGAGGAATGTAACACAATTAGATTATAGTATTCATATTTATTTAAATAAGGAATATATTGAATAAATTTTTTCACTTGAAACCCAGAACAAAAATAAAACTTTATACATTTTTAAATTAATGATATACATTGATACATCATGAGTATAAAAGTGAAAAAACAATATAAAAATTACCAGTTCAATAAAACCACATGCAATTTAAAACATAGTTAAAATGTGTTATTTATAATTTCTACATATTATTATAATCGATATAATGAATATTTAATTGTGTTCTAATAGTAATTATTTGAAATTATGTAATGGTTATATGTGATCAAATCATTTTGTTTTAAATGGTAAATTTTTTAATACAATTCCATATATTTTTTATATTTATCTTAATAAATTAAATTTAAAAATTATAATATAATTTTTTGTAAATAAAATTTTCAACGTTCAAAAAAATATTTTAATACTATTTTAATAAGTAATTAATGTGAAATATGATTAAGAACAATGAATGTTCAAAATATGATTTTCTTTGGTAAAATTTTTTCCATTATAGTATATATACAATGTTAAAAGTTAAATTTTCAAATTTTTAAAAATTATTTTAAATCAATTTACTTCAATTATTAGTTCCGAAATTAATTTTACTATTCGGTAATTTTGGAACTTATCTAAATGTGTCGATTTTTAGTGAATAGTGAAAATTAGAGTTTTAAAAATTGTATAATTTTAATGATATCATTATTATGTAATCCAAAAATAATCATCTATGAAATGCTTCTTTCAGTAAATAATTTATTCAAGGGACGAATTAATTTGTATAATAACATTACAAGAAGATGATTTGGGATTTAAGAAATTATGGCCCTGGATTTTATTCTTAAAAAAGTAAACAGAGAGGGTTGGGAATTACATTAGGCATTACATGAATGAGAGTAAACCACCCCAAGATTATCATCATACAACTGAGAATCACCATAGTAAGAGATCAGAAGGCCCACAAAGTAAGATTTTCCATGATCTGCCTCTTTGATAAATCATTTTCCTCCTTCTTGACCACTCTATATACATATGTGAAAACATGATTGTGTTGAGTAAAATGTTTTATGTACTCCTCCCAATTAGATAGAACCTTCCATGGGATATTCCTAGTTATAAACATTAGAGCCATGATTGAATTTTCACTGTCATATTAAATCCACAAGAAAGTCCAACAATATTGAACATCATGTTTGATATGATACATCAGTGACCTAACTCAGATTCATATGTGGTTTAATTCCATTATAATGATGGAAACAACCGTTGAAAAATTTATGGAGGTATGCAGAATACCTCCACATCCTAAATGACCTTACATACTGTAGGTTTCACCATCAATATTGGCAATTTTACAGGACTCGATTAGAGGAATCCATCTCACATATTTTAGCACAAGAAGCGACATTGATCTTCCTGTAACTCACAATGACCTAAATATTTTTAGATCACTCATATGGTTTTGCATCAAACCCACATGTTCTATTGTAGAAACATGAACTTATTTTTTCCAAATACACTACTCCAACATGAATATATGGAACATTTTCATCAATCACTATATAATTCTATGCCCTCCATATCATGAAAAGATTTTGGTAGTATCTTGGAAAATAATATTATGAATATGGTCATTTTTCCTAGTGCTGGTGATGAAGGCTATATATTATTATAGCTTCCTCATTAAATAAAACACAAGGAAAAATATCTGAACAACATAATTCAGAATCCTCCTTGAATATCCAAAGTTTATAAAATTATGTTTCACATTTTACACAAAACATATGAATATATGGAATGTTGGTTCGATGTTTCCAATAATTACTAAGCTTAATTAAATTTTGAATCAATATTTTAAACCCAAAGTACCACCTTATCTATTACAAATACCATACAATTACCCATTTTTACTAAATTATATAGAAATTGAACATGAGTTAAATATAATTTTCATTCCAATGAATACCTATAAATTGTTTCAATGTTTATATGGTTTTAATTTTAGGATTTAACAATCCACATTGAAATATAAGTGTTTCTATCCCCTTATCTACATTCATTTTTAGAATAATTCTATTTCATTTTATTTAAAGTGATAAATACTATTTTATTTATTAATATAAATTCCTTATTGTACTATCAAAGATATATCATGGTTCTATATAATTATTACTCCTGATTAATTATTTATATTTAAAAATCATTTTAATGGACATAAAACTACCTTTAATTTTGGTATTGTGTTTATTCTTTATTTTCCTAAAAATAAAACACATATATGGATAAAAACATTTACATTACTTAAATATATCAGATTCTCATAGGGGGGAAAACTATGAAAATGTATGGTCATGTATTAACAAAATATTCACTCAGTAAATTATAAGAGAGTTTCAATATACACCTAGTTTGGCATGCTTATGCTATAAACTATTGATAAATCATATACTCATTATGAATGATAACAAAAAATTATATTTTATTGTTATCCGTAAAATATTAAGTTAATCATCACCAATAAATTTTTATTAGTCTATTTTTGTTGTTATATTCCATACCATTTTTAAATTATTAATTTTTATAATGAAAATTTAAACATAATCAAATACATGAAATAGAGAAAAACATGATTATTTAAAATAAAATATGACTTCAAAACATTCTATATTGAAATGAAATGTTAATAAATAAATTGAAATGATTATTACAAATTCATAATGAAAAAATGAATATAAATCTATTCAAGATTCATGATTTAATAAAAATAATATTATTGTACATGATGCAATTGTTGAGTTTGGAACTTTCCATTGACCCTAAAAGGGGTATAAGTTTTGTCAGTCCATTCCTCATATATGAAAATTCCTAGTGGGACAAACCATTTATAAAATTAGTAATTTAATTTTTTTTATTTAAAACACCACTCTGTATTACATCATAATAGGGACACAAATATGAAAGCTGATATCACCATTGAGTTTGTAGCATGGTGTTTACCATAGGGGTAACCTCATTTGGGAGGGAATGTGAGATTCAGATTTCACATCTGATAATAGTTTCATATAAATATGAGATACGGAAATGAAGCATAGTTAGTCCATTTTCCCTCTTAGACACCGAACTTGTAGTGAACGGAAATTCGACGTCTGAACATCGTCAGATCACTATGAAACAACAGACTCTGTTAGATCTGAGTGCAGTGAACACAATAACGGGTATGGATTCAAAGAATGATTTCAATTTCAGATTATGAACCCCTACAGTTGAATATTTTGTCCTTTGTTTTGACTTCTATTAATTTTCTATGCATTTGAATCATTTAACAATGGCCAAAAAAACAATGACAATCATCAGTTTCAAATTCTGATTTCCCAGTCTTCATGTTATTCGTCGAAAAAAAATTCTTCATGCAGAAATGATTTTTGATCATGGAGTTAGACCCATATTTTTGAATTTGTCAACCTTAAGAGTCCAGATACCTGCTCAGGTTCATGTTTCGGGTGCGGGAGGAAGGACAACTGTGAGTGGAAGTGGTGATTAATTTTTTCCATAACAAAACGACGACGGGTCGTCGAGCAGTGGCTGGCGTGGTAATGGACTCATCCTGAGGATCCCAGATCATGTCTCAGATATCTTTTCTGACCACTATGGTAATCCCAGTGTTCAATAAGTGATTATTTTGGTGAATTTTTGTTGGTGGCCTGGAAGTGGTGTTTTCGGCGAGGTATTAGTGGTCTGGTAGGTGCTCCGGAGATGGTTTGGCAAGAATGTTCAGGGGCCGTTTAATCCCCTATGTCATTCAAACAGGGTGTTCAATCTTTGAGCCATTTATGGACTCGCAACCCTTTCTTTGTGGTAGGAATTTTGAGGCTTATTTGAGGTTATTTTGTTTTGGTCTTGATGCTCTATGGCATGGAATTTCCCAAAATAATAATATTATTTTATTATTATTATTATTTGGTAAATCATGTATCAGAACTATCTCTTTAATTCGACTTCTGATTGACGCCCTGTCATTGGTGTTGTAACCTAGAATTTATGGAGGATGTTTGGATACTAATTTTGGGTTATTAATATAAAATTTTGGTGAAGGCCCCATGAGTCCCATTATGGGCATTTATAGTGGAATGTGACCTTTTCACCGGGAATCTATTTTGGATGATTGAGTAGTCGATCTTGTCTGTTTTCTGTGAATATCCCAATGGCATGCTCCACCTGACTAAATTCGAGGTTGACGCAAGGACCCCACGGGACTCCATTTGAGCACAATACATCATTTTAGGACATCTTCATCCGTTGTCCATTTTGGGTAATTGAATATTCTACATTGTGTTCTTTTCTACAAGGATCACAATGGTGTAGTCTGTTTCAGATGTGCAAAGCCTTTTCTTGATTGGTAGTGATCGAGCACTGATCGGGCGTTTGTGATGAATTTCACCCTTTTCACTAGTTGTCTATTTTTGGGAATTGAATAGCCGATCCCATTTTTTATTATGAGGTATGTTCAATGGCATGATCTATGTGACATGTTTCCAGATAGAGGCAAGGGTCCCACTAGGCACTATTTGTTCACATTGCGGTGGAATGTAGTTCTTTCACTGGGAGTCCATTTCGGTTGACTGAATAGTTGATTATATTTTTTGTTTGAAAGGATCTCAAGGGTGTGTTTTGTCTAGTTATCTGAGGCCATTATTAAGAGGTATTTTAGTGTAATTTTATTTTCTCCCTTTGGATTAGTAACGAGAAATGTGCACTTTTCATCCTTTTAGCTAGAGGTTCCATGTACTCTTGAAGTGTACTAGCATGCATTGCGGGTACTAGTTCACTATTTGGTACTCAAGTATGGCTATGTACACATACAGATGATGAGGTGGGGTCTAATGTTGTGTGGGCCCCACACGTTTCCCGTACCACTTTACGAATGTTCTACCTCTCATATATTTTTCTTCTAAATTCTGATATTGGCCTGCGAGTGTCTTATCTTGAGTTTTTTAAATGTGGAAGGTGAGGGTGCCCTCTGTAGCGTCTTTCATGAAACGATGCAAGATGTTATGATTTTGATTCCTATCTGAGGTGACGCTTGATGTTCTAGGAGCGATGCATATCCGAGGTGATTCTAGATTATGAAAGCCATGGAAATGATTCTTTGAAAATCACCAGATAAATACCATATTACCCTTTATCATGGATGGTCAGTGAGGTTCTTTTCTGTTCCGGGATTACCCTCCAACACGGTTTGGCAGAATGGTTCTTTGATTACTATTTTAGGGCTTACCCTCTAGTAGGTCTAGGCAGTTTGGTTTATTGAATACTCTTTTAGGGCTTACCCCCCAGGGTGGCTGGGCAGTGAGTTTCTCTGGTTACTCTTTAAAGACATACCCTATAGTGTTTTTTGGGTTGTTTGGATCGTCATTTACTCTTTCGGGCTTACCCTCTAGCTAGGCTAGGAAGTGGGTTCACTGATGACTCTTCTATGTACACCCTCCAGCGGGGTTGGATAGTGGGTTCATGACTTCGTGACAAGTTTTATCGATTTTGTGGCACATTGGTGTGGCATGGATGACATGAATTTGGAATATCATGATATAAGGTCAATTTTCCCACTAGGACTCACCCATGTGATGCGACTATAACCATGCAGGTTAGAAAAATCAGCCTAAAGAGGATAGTATCAAGGTATAGTGTGTGGGACCCTTTGACTTGCAGTTTAGGATAGACATGTGGGATGATGGGAATTGATGGTTTTTACATATAAAACTATGGAAAACTCTTTTGTTGGGATGAGATAGTGATATGAAGATATCTTTACTCTCTCATTTTTGCTTCTTTGGTTGAGAATATATATATCATTTTGCAGATCCCACTCTATGGTCTTCTATTACTCTCCTTAGAGGAGAGGAGAAGATGCACAGGTTATTATACTTGGTTTTCATTTCTAGCTTTGTATGGTTGGATGAGTCTACCTCCTACTATAGGTAGAGAACACTCGAATGAAATTTCATCTTCTCACCATTTCTAGATCCTCATTTTAAGATGATCTTACTACACAATTTTTTTGGGTTCAATTGTACTCTTTTATTGTACCTTGTTCTATCTACTGATTACATCTTCAGCACCTCACATGCTTCTCCCATAAGTATTTGAGGTATTCTTTATAGTATTTTTATACTCACCCCGTCTTGGAATTTTCCCACAGTAATTATGCCCATGCAGATGATGGATAGGTTGATCGTGACTTCATAGGATCATATGGATACATCGTGCTTAGACCTCATGTGTTGGTTGTATATTGGGATCTTGGAGCAGGGCTCTCTCATCTATTCCACTTTTCCATTTTTTCCGTGTTGTGGCACTTTTACGGTTGGGCATGTATTTTTTCTCTTCCCCATTCAGTTTACCTTAATGTACTTGTACTATTTAGAGTTTGATTCTTATTTGTGGTTTATATTTATATAATTTTTGTATTT
This sequence comes from Viscum album, assembly GCA_963277665.1. NCBI lineage: Eukaryota > Viridiplantae > Streptophyta > Magnoliopsida > Santalales > Viscaceae > Viscum > Viscum album. Next base: position 1,187,377,319 of record OY728123.1, on the reverse strand, counting down.
TTATTTCCATTCCCCCTACACAATTTACATTGAGTTGGTTGTGTGTGTGTGTATAGGTTCTTAGGAAAAGGCCTCCCTGAGTTTGTTGTGCCTTTCGTACTAGTCACCAACCCCTAGCCTATGGAGGCAGGCTTGGGTTAGTTGCGGCTCAATCCCCTGTATGGTTCTGGATGTAAAAAAGTGGTATGAGAGGTGGTTTGATCCTTGGGACATTGTTCAGACGATCCCTACAATTTAATTGGATTAGTTCTAGGGAAATAATGTCAATGTGCCTTGAGAGTGGTTCTCAGGACAGGTAGTCCAGTGAGGGTTTGGAGGCCGACATATCCATTCCCTAGGACCCTGATTACCCACTTGTCGACTCAGAGTTCTATGACACTATTGTAGGGAATATTGGTATATGCATCATATAGGATTGAGTCTTCCATTGTCCATCATGATTCAGCTACCGATATTTGTTGATATGTGTGTGTGTGTGTGCTCATTTGATCGTGGTACTTCTTGATCAACATGAGGATACCTCTACAATGACATCCATATAAGATACTATCTTTGGTTTGTGCTGATGATTTTTTGAGTGACGAGGCCTCAATTCAAGATACAACATACGATAACCCTTTCTCCAGGAGGATTGGTAGCAGCACCTACACCTGTAGAGAAGTGGATAGTACTGGCATTGTAGGCTGATGATGAGTGTCGGCTGAGCATTCCCTCTGAGATCTACCATCAAAGTAGGTTGAGGTTACACATAAATCTAGACCCTCAGGCAGTGAATGGTTGGCTAGAGTCATTGGTTTCCCTCTTGATGCTTGTTCGAACACTGATAGATCTGATTGTGGATTTGACAACCAGTCTCTTTCCACAGAGCAGCTTGGCATTGGTAGAGCTTGGATACTCAGATGAACGATGAGTCAAAACTCACATCGGATTACTTCTAGTAGTTGTTTTTTGAATAGTATTAACCATCCTTCTTATGCTCCATACAGTTACAGGAGAGACTAGGGCTTCAGTGTGGAGGGATGATGGTGGCTGAGTATGTGACTAGGTTCATAGACCATAATAGGTACTCATTGGATGTGGTTTATGATGGCAATCTCATGGAACATAAGTTTTGGAATGGTATATGTATAGGATATTCACTCCACCATAGTGCCCTTATGCATCCTCACATATCTCCTAGTACTAGATAATGCACTAGTGACTAAGAGATTTTTGTCAGAGGGGTTCCAGTTGGCCGGTTTTGGTAGTGGGTGCAACAGAGTTGGGATACTTGCAACAACTAGCATACGTCAGTTGGAAGGAAGACAATACTAGAAGCCTCCTCTTAATAAGACTCATGAACATGTTCGGGGATATCTTAGAGTAATGGGGAAGCCCAGCATGGGCTAGTACTATGCTTGTGACAGGAAAGGTCACAAGGCATGAGAATACCTGATCGGATGTGTTGATATTTCCATGTAGTTGGTAGATGCACTGCCATGGAAGAGAAAATATCAGAATTAGGGATATCCCATGTGAGGAATGGGTGGTCCTCAGGGAGGTAGCTATGGACGAAAATAAGGAAGAAATGTGGTTGGTGGATGATGTTGTGAGGTCCTTCCACCACCAATAGATAGACCACGTATGGATATGGGAGTTGGAGGCCAGGGCCGTGGGCAGCTCCATGCTATAAACGTCTACAATTGGGTATCGCATGAGACTATAAGAGGTATGATCAGTGTCTTATCTTCCTTTTTCAGTAGAACATGTTAGACACTATGTGAGGTACACTTTTCTTCCATTTTATTTATTCAAGGTGTTATCGAGGGTGACGTGGGGTGTCAGAGTATTCTAGTGTCGGTGTTGATCGACATAACATTGAATTAATGAGATGGATGGGGTTCTTCCACCACTGAGACATGTTTTTTACATGAGGAAAAATAGTGAGAGAAAGTCAGTTCCACCCAAAGTGGATAGTATGAAGGTTTGGTCGATGAATCACTCTGACTTGTGTGTTTTTGTCAAGGTTGTGCAGTGGAGTGTTAGAGAATGTCCTGGATTTTCCAGTGGGGATTTTGTTCTGGACATCTCTTTTCTTTAGGTTCCACCAGTGGGTTAGGTAGAGATCTTTTTTTTGTGAATACTCTCTTAACTATTGGGGAAAATATGTGTGGGGTATACCACGTGCTTTCTGTGTCATGCCTCTTGTGGTTGGATAAGTTTTCTCCCATGTCTTGTCTATGGGTACCATCAGTGAAATACTTCATTCATGATACTGTTATCATGTAACGGTCGAGGTTATGGAAAACCCATAAATAGTGCTACGGGACACACTATGTGGTGCTGGCAGCTGTAGTCTTCTCCCTAAGAATGTAAAGATGCTATCTCTGGGGACAGTTCTTTGTGGTTTTCTCATACCACTAGTGTCTTAGGTGCATCTTCATTTGGAGAGACATGAACCTGAGATGGTGGTTTTGGTTAAAATTATTTTAGGTATATGACTTTGAGGTAGTCTACGCCCCATAAAATGGTATCATTGTAGTATATTCCCTTAGCAGGAAATCCTAGATATGCTGGGTGTGGATGTTTTGTAGAAGTTAGCTTCCCTACACCTGACCCTGGTGGATCATGAGGGTACAAATTTTCCTCAATCGATGTTGTTTACTCCCTCACTTCTTGAGAGTCTTAGAGAGTCTTAGTTGTGATGTATCGACTATTAAATCATTCATGAATAGATATCCTTAGGTGTTTCACCCGATGTAAATTCTAAAAGAGGTAATCATGTGACCCTATTCCTGGGAAAAAATGGGATTCCAGCAATGACTTGGAATGTGGAGGTTTTTATGGGGAAGTAAACTATCCCATAAGATTATTTGGGCCATTTAGAATACTATAATAAATAGCAAGGATGCCTACCAGCTTTCCCTTTCCCCAATAGGTGGAGTGGGAGCACGATGTCCTCCATGTGTCGCAGCTGGTGAGTTATGTGTGTGTTCTTATTCACATCATCGAAAGGAGTAGACCTTATAAGCATAGACCATCCCTTTGGTTCACGTGTTTTACAAGTATGGTGATGTGCAATATTTCATAGGAGCGGGAGAGAGATATGTGAGTTTAGTATACTAAGTTGTTGTTTCCTATTTTTTCTTTTCACGGATGAAAATCATGATGGAGGGAATGATGTAGAGACCCATTTATTTCCTTGTAATACCTTGGAATATTTCTAAATATATTTCTTGAGATAGGTAGTGATACAGAGTGAAATTCTGAGGACTAGTGTCCCCATAATATGTTTTACAAAAATATTAATGGTATTTGTACAATTCACACAATGGAAACATGATATCTCATAAATAGTTGAACCGATAAGAAATCTGAGACCATGGTTGGGTCTAGAACGTGTTGTTTACCAAAGGGGAGACATAAAATAAGTTGATGCAGGGTGTTCGGACACCTCGCTCATTAGAGGTACATTAAATTGAATAGTTAAATTATTAATTCATTCCATTAATAGATCAAACCTTAATAACTCTCAAATACTAACTCGGATCTAAAATTTGAGGCCATGGTTTTGTATGAAGCATGCTGTTGAAATTAGGATTGGTGTATGTTTTGTCGTTGAAAGCCTCCAAAAGTAAATTTCATGGAGGGAAAACTCCTAGGTAAAATAGTTAAAATAAATTATTTTATTTGAATTTCCACTTTGAAGAACTTCCATATGGGGTCTCAAATTAGAAATCAGAGACTTACCTTGAGTTTGTAGCGTGGTGTTTACCCTAGGGGTTTTCTCAGTTGAAAGGGCATGGGAGATTTGAATTTTTCATTCGTCGGTAGTTTCTTGTAAATGGGATTTTAAGGAAATGAGCCATATGTACCTCATTTTCCTTCTCAGATGGAGAACCTCTAACTGTTGGTGATTCGATGCCCAAACCTCATCAGATTGTGATGAAACGCCAGACTATGATAGAATAGAGTGCATTGAACACAACGGCTGGTTTAGATTTGTGGATGCATTTTTATTTCAGATTCTATACCCCCTATTTGAATATTTCATCATCATTTTTGAATTCTATTAATTTTCTCTTCTTTGAATTCATTAATGATGGCAACACAAACAACAACCATCTTCTGTTTCAATTTTTGATTTCTTGTCGTTCGCGTTTTTCATTGGAAAACCTTTCTTCTTGCACAAACAACCCATGATCATGTATTTACTCCCATATTTATTAATACATCGACCTGAAGAGTCTTGATCTATGCTCAGGTTCGAGTTTCGCATGATGGAGGTAGTGAAACAGTGAGCAGAAGCGACAGTTACTTTTTCCATGCCGAAATGACGACAAAACATCGAGTAGCGGCTGACATTGTTATGTTCTCATGACAAAGATCCCAAATCTGTTCTCGGATCACTTTTTCAACCACCAGGATGCTCTTGCTGGTCATTGGATGGTTTTCCATTAGATTTACGGTGAGGCGGTGGTGGTATGCCTGACACTCTAGTGATGGTCCTGCAAGAATGGTATGGTGGCATCTAAACCCTTGTATCTTTCAAAGTGGGTGTCTGATTTTCATTTTGTATGTGTCCACACTACCTTTTCATCAAGGAAGAACTTTTAAAGAATCTTTGAGGGCATTTTATTTTTGGATTGATGCTCCGTGGCACGAAATGTCCAAAAATAATAATATTAGTATATTATTATTATTTTTGAAATCTTTTATTGGATGTATCTCCTACGACGGTATTTTGATTTGCGCATTTTAAGTGGAGTTGAGGCCATGAATTTATGACATGAATTTGGAAAATAATTTTAGGAGCTTAAACTGGAATAATGGTTTGGGCCCCATGAGACCTATTTCAGGCATTTGTGGTGGAATGTGAAATTTTCACTGGGTATCCATTTTTGATGATTGGGTATTTGATCTTTTGTGTTATTTTGTGAGGATAACAATGGTGTGATCTACTCGACTAAATTCAAGGTCGAGGCATGGGCCCCACAGGATTCCATTTGCGCGTAATGTAGTGTTTTAGGACTTATGAATCAAAATTCCATTTGGGGAAAGTAGTTAGTCTACCATTCATTCTTTTTTGCAAGGATCATATTGGTGTGATCTGTTTTGATGTGTGGAGCCATTTCGTGATCTGTAGTAACTGACCACCGATTGAGTATTTGTGGGGAAACACACACCTTCCACAAGTTTTCCATTTTGGTAGAATGAATTGGTGATTCCAATCGTTTTTCTGATGAGATCACATTAGAATTATCCGTGTGATGTGTTGCAGGATCGAGGGTCGGGCCTCACATGGCAATATTTTCACACAACGTGGTGGAATGATGTTTCTACACCATGATCCTGTTTTGAGAAAATGAATAGTTGATCCATTGTGTTTCTCTGAAAGTAACACAATGGTGTGATATGTCTAGTTATCTAAGGCTATTTCCAAGAGTCGTGTTGGTGGAATTGAATTTCCTCCCTTCGGATTAGTAACAAGAAATATGTGCTTTTCAGACTTTTGTATAGGGGTTCTATGTACTCTGGGAGTACACTAGAACACCTTGTTTATACTAGGTCATGTTTTAGTACTCGATTATGGCTTGGTTCACATCTATATGATGAGGTGATGTAACATGTTGTGTGGTCCCCACACATGTCATCTACAACTTTATGAATCTTCTACCTCTTGTATCTATTTCATTCTAACTCTAATTTTTTTACTGCGAGTAGCCTATCAGAGTAATTTTCCCACATAGAGTGTGATGGTTCCCTCTATAGTGGAATTTGAGGTATGATTCAAGATGTTCTAAGTGTGGTGCCTATTTTTGGTGACGCACGATGTTCTAAGCATAACGGCTTTCTGAGGTGACACTCGATAATTACTGTGATGGTAGTGATTCTTTCAAAATCACTATAGAAATACCAGTTCACCCTCTAGTGTGGATGAGAAGAGAGGTTTATCATTCTCACATTAGGTATTACCATCCAACATGGATGGGTAGTGAGGTTCTCCGGTTACTCTTTTTGGGCTTACCCTCCAGTGTGACTAGGAAGTGAAGTTTTCCATTTACTCTTTTAGGGATTACCCTCCAGCGCGGCATGGCCATGAGGATCATTGGTTAATCCTTATGGGATTACCCTCAAGCGCATCTGGGCAGTGAGGTTCACTGGTTACTCTTTCTAGGCTTACCCTCCAGCGTAGCTAGGCAGTGAGGTTTTCCAGTTACTCTTTTAGGACATACCCTCCAGCATGGTTGGGCAGTGAGTTTTATCATTTACTCTTTCAGGCTTACCATCCAATCGGGATGGGTAGTATGTTACCTGATTAATCTTCTATGTATACCATACAACGGGACTGGATAGTGGGTTTAAAACTTTTTGACATGATCTCTATACTATATGTAATAGTGACGAGACATTCTTGACATGGCCTCAGACTTCATTGAAAGAGGAGAAAATTTCTCACCAAGACGCACACTTGTGATGTGACTAAATCCTTGTGGGTGAGGCAAAACTTCCCATAGTTGATAGAATAAAGGTGTGGTTATTGATACCCATTGACGTACAGTTCAGGGTAGACATGTGGGATGTTGGGCATCGATGGTGTTTACTACAAGAACTGTTGGTGCCTCTTTTCCTAAATTGATCTATAGATATGGATATCCATGTACTCTCTAGTTTGAGATTCAAGGGTGGAGCATATAAATATTGTATTGTAGTACCCACTCCATGGGCTTTGGTCACTCTCTTTCCCGGATAGGTGAAGACGTGTGAGGTATGCCACATGCCTTTCGTGTATACCTTCTCATTTTTGGATGATTATACACTCCTACTATATGTAGAAAATACTCGATGAGAAGTTCATCTTCTCACTATTTCTAGCTCCTCATGTTTGGATGAGTTTACTTCCCTTCTTATGTTGGGTTGAGATGTACTATTTTAATATACCTTGTTATATCCACTACTTTCATCTTTAGTAACTCATTTGTTGGTCCCTACAGTGTTTGGGGAATCCTACTGAGTATTTTTATTGTCACCCATACATGGGTCTTTTCCCACAATCACTATGCCCTTGTAGATGACGAGTAGGTTGAATGTGACATTAGAGGATCATATGGATAAAGGGTGCATGGACCACATGCAGTGGTCAGAGCATGGGATCTAGGAGTGGGGCTCTCTCAGCTATTATAATTTTTCACATTTTTCTAGGTTGTGGAACTTTTCTATTTGGTGGTGTATTTTATCCCGTTACCATTCAGTTTAATTTTATGTACTTATACTATTTAGAAGTTTATGCATAATTGTGTTTTATATATATAACATTGTTGTATCTTTCTTTCAATCCCTCTGCAATATTTTCATTGAGTTGGTTGGGTGTATAAGGACCCAGCCTTAAAACATTACTTAGTCTTGAATTAAATGAATAATTCACATTGACGATCATTTCAGGTTTAGATTTTTAGATAATTAGGACATAACTATTACATCTCAATGGATTACAATGTAGACACTTCTACACAGTTGCCACTTTTCTTTTTACAAAACATGAACTCTTGAAAAAAAATATCCATGTCTAGTTCCATGTTGAAGACAGGATGACTTTTCCTGGATCCCATCCATGACCCTATTCCACATTACGTCCTATGAAAGACATTTCAAAAACTTGGGGTGAGAATAAAAAGCTCAGTAAGGGATACAAAAAGAAGGAAAACTGTTAGTTTTCTTCAAAATAATAGCTAAACCATGAATACTTTATCATAAGTAATAATTTTCACCTTTATGAATTAGTAAATACTCTTCACTAAATAAAAGATCATTACTTACCCTTTTGTAACCAAAATATTACCATAAGACACATATAAAGAACACATAGCATGTAAAGGTAACTTGGGACATAAACATACATAAATGAAATAACCATACGGTCGACTTCCACACATATCACTAAATGAAATAGCCATACAGCCGACTTCCATACCTGATGCATTGGAGGTTATAACGTAACCACTCATCCTGGTATTCACGGCACCACCCATCATTTGGTTTATCACGTAACCACCCGTCAAATGTTCAAGTACCATTATAAAATCGTACGATATAAAACAAATATAAAGGAAAGAAAAAATTTCCACATTTCAATCACAATATATCACTTAAATATACTGACATAAAAAATCCATTATCAAAATCATTTTCAATACCAAAATACCTAAAAGTGTATATGGTATTTATTTTCATTTAAAAACATTACAGCTTGTTAAGGAAGCCAAAGATCAAGTAGTACTCACGGCGGCGGAAAGGTCCTTTCACCACGTACGTTAAAAGAAACATTCCTTTTTGTCATTATGTAGAACGCTTCGTAGAAAAATATTCCCATTGAATGAAATGAAAAGTCAAAGGTGTTTATACAACGTATAAAATTAAGTCTTGTATTAAAAAAAAATATGCCTCAATGAAAGGAGATTGAGATGAAGTCTCTTACCTTGTATCTGACTTGACTGGATCACTCTTTAATCTCCAGAATAATAAACTATTATTAATTTATACTTTCTTAAGAACAATTTTCAAGATTAATATTCCATTTATATCACTTATTTACATGTTATAAACATTATGTTATCATTTATGTTAATAATGTTCGTTTTGTGGATATTTGGTACTTAAGTCAAAAATGGACTTCTTACAATTACATGTGGTTCATGTAGTCAACGGTTCATTATACAAAGAATGATATTCATGATTTGGATATCATATATATCATATATATCCAGCATATACATGTATTTATAATAGTACATAACATTTAGAGGTAAGAAATGCAATGCATCGTTCATGGATACAGTAAGCCATTTGTACGCATGAATGCTACATTCATTTCTATTTCATATTAAAGTAATTAAAACTAAATGAGAAAAATATATATTATAATTACATTCTAATATATATGTTATATATTTAACATAATTTCATTAATTACATTCTTTATAAATTCTATTTTTGGCATGAACGAGTCACATCACTTGAGGGGGCGGTAGTCCACACTTTCTCAGATGAAATTATCGCATTTGCACAACATGCAAAGCATAAAGGTATGTTTTAAATATAAAATAATAAATAATAGAGAAATAATAAATATATTATATATCATATATAAATAAAGTGACATCATAATGGCCACCATGAAAGGTGTTAAGAGAATATTGAACAATCATCATTTCGTGAGTCAGAAACTCACCATCCACAGAAACAGTAGGTTCTTTAACCATTAGATGGAGGTGTGTTAGTGTAGCTCAAATCCTTCTCATAACAACATCATATTATATTTACGATACTGATGTTGTTAAAAAATAAATGAATAAAAATATTTTAGGGGGTTGGAGAAGAAAAATAAAACAAAAGGACATAAGAGAAGACATTAACTTTAAATCGTGTAACTCTCTTTGGTTTGAACCAAAAGGGTTTCTTGAAGAGCTTTATGCCTAAGGTAAGGCTTCTAGGATGAGGAGATGGATGTGGGGAGATAAAATTAGCAGTATTTTGTAGATCCAAAGGCATGATAGGTGTGGGTATGTGGGTAGAGGTGGGGTCCTTTTATAAGAGTGAGCAGGGGCACTCTTGGAATGTTATAAAATGTTACTTTATTATAAAATTATTTTCGGATTTTAAAGGTCCCAAAAAGATATATTTCTAGTATAAGTTGATAAATGTTTTAGAATCACCCATAAAATAGGTTTTTTACATTTTTATGTCTTATTTGTTATCTTATCTTTTCATTTTATTTAAATCGTTCATTAATGAGGTAATCGCTGCATCATCATAGTGTCATAAATAAATTTATTTATTTAATGTCTAAAAATTATAAAACAAATATCATGATGTAGGAAATATTTTTGGATTTCCAATTAATATTTCGAGTAAAAAATATTACTTGTGTAACCCCATGTAAAAATTGTTTTAGTAAAACAATACATGTTTGTGACATTTTTATTTTAACTTTAAATAAAATGTTATTAATGTCATTTTCTTACCCAAGTGGCTCCATGGGATCCCCAAGTTGACCCATCGATTTTCATGGTTGGCCATGACTCATCCAAAAATATTAGGACATGTGTCAAGGTAATTTCATATTATTATAACATTATTTTTACCTTAAATTACACTAATTACCGTTAATCGCGATTAATAAAACTTAAAAGTTACTATTCCCCAAAAAAATTATTTTCATCCCATTGAGAAACATTTTACATAATAATTACAACAATGTATGTTGTATTTTTGAAATTCAATTCACGGAAGTGGTAAAGTTTCATTTCAACTAAAAATCAGTTTTTTAACTACCACTTAGTGGTTTCACTATTCATCAAAATTTGAAGTTTTTCAGAAAAATAACAAAAATTCACCCTAATATATATTTGATAATCTGAATTCAAATATTATGTCTATTTTAAAAAATTCAAAACATATATGTTTCATTAATTAAGTTAATAATTAATTCTTGTTGTCAAAACAAATAGCGTGTTTTTAAGAAACAATATATATCAAAAGATTGACACTAGTTTAAGTCCAATTTCAAAGTGAAATTAATTCCAATGACCACCGTTGGATTAAAAGGTAAAAATATATTCTAATTTAACTTTAGAACCTATTCAAAAGATAATCTAATCATATAAATAAATTATATAAAAGAGAGGTTTTGAATTAAAAGACAACATTTTTCACTTATTCATTAATAATGAACTTTATCGGAAAAATAACAAAAACATACACAACGTAAATATTGATTTTATGATTTTAAGGAAGGATTTTATTTGGTCCAATATAATGTATTAGAGTGAACAAAACTATTTTTAATGAGGTTTCTCCATCAAATGGTGATAAATCAACGTTTTAGTGAATATTAGAGTTCTATGCTTAAAGTTGAATTCTTTTCTTATTTTAAGTCTTTATATTTTAATGGATAGTTTTAAAAACATATGTCAAACATATATAATCATATTTTAGTTATTTCTATTTATTCCATCCAATACAACAGATACGAGTTAACTACCATTTAAAATAATATTATTATATTCTTAGTGTGCAACGTAAGATTTCAAAGAAACTCATTGTTGCGTATTGAGTATGCTATAGAACATAGGAACCCCTTTAAAGTAAAATTAGTATTTAATTCAAAAATAATAATAAATTTAAAAATGTCTTATTCTTTATTTACTTGGGATGTTACATCCTTCCCCCCTTTTGGGAATGTCATCCTTGCAATTTTATTCACTTATCAAAATAAGTGGGGGTATATATCCCTCATAGAATTTTCAGATTCCCACGTTGCCTCTTCAACCATATGGTTTTTCCATAAAACCTCCACCTGATTAATTGCCTTATTTCGAAACACTTGCTTTCTTCAGTCAAGAATCTGGACTGGTTTTTCTTCATATGAGAGATTCTCTTCCAACTGAACTACCTCTAGGCTCAAAACATGAGATGGATCTGGAATATACTTTATCAACATCGAAACATTAAAAACATTGTGTACATGGGACAAACATGGAGGTAATGCCACTCTGTATGCAATTGATCCAACATTCTCCATGATTTCATAAGGTCCAATGAACCTCAGACTCAACTTTCCCTTTTTACCAAAATGCATCACACTTTTCAATGGAGAACACTTGAGAAAGACATGATCACCTACCTCAAAAGAAAGATCCTTTCTCCCATTATCTGATAAACTTTTCTGTCTGTTTTGAGCTGTTCTCATGTGATTTTGAATCAACTTAACTTTCTCTTCCATCTCTTCTACAAATTCTGGTCCCATCAGTTTTCATTCACTTACTTCACCCCAAAAAGCTGGAGTTTGACAACTCTTTCCATATAATGTCTCAAATGGATCCATCTGTATACTAGAATGAAAACTGTTATTCTATGAAAATTCAAACAAATAAATATGTTGGTCCCAACATCCATGATAATCCATCGAGCAAGCACGTATCATATCCTCCAAGATCTCAATTGTTCATTCTGACTTCCCATCTAATTGAGGATGAAATGTTGTACTAAAATTTAATTCTATACCCAGTAACTTCTGAAGGATTTTCCAAAAGTTAGAAGTGAACCTGGGATCACGATCAGATACAATGGAGATGGGAAATCCATGTAAGTTGACTATATCATGAACATACAAATGAGAAAGTTGATCTAGAGTGAATGTATCTCGAATAGGAAGGAAATGAGCCTATTTAATCAATCGATCAACAATAACACATATTTCATTATTACCTCGAGATGTCTTTGGTAATCCCACAACGAAGTCCCTGGATATACTTTCCCATTTCCACTCTGGCACCTGTAATTACTAAATCATCCCTTTAGTTAACTACCGCACTCCTTTAACCTACTGAAAAGTCAAACACTTCACAGTAAAATCAGCAACATCTCTTTTCAATCCATCCCACCACTAATACTCCCCTACATCTCTGTACATCTTAGTACTGCCAGGATGAACTAAAAACGAGGAACTATGAGCCTCACATAACAACTCATTCTTAAAATTTGAATCACAAGGCACACATAATCTCTTCCCAAACCTTAAAACACAGTCATTATCAATTTTAAATTCAGGAAACTTACCCTTCTGAACCAACTTTAACTTTTTCTGCATCTTACTGTCTTTCTTATGTGGTTGCTTAATTCTGTCTGATAGAGACGATCTCACTGACACCTGAAACAAAATAAAAGAACTTCCTTTCCCAAAAACTTATATTCCAAAGTTCACCAAATCAAAAATCAAAGGATCTCATTCCAAACGTATCATGCTTAATGATGCATTACTTTTTTTTACTCAAAGCATCAGACACTTTTTTTTCTTTTCCCGGATGTTAATGAATTGTACAATCGCGATCCTTGATTAATTCCATCCATGTCCTATGTCTCATTTTTAATTATTTTATAGTCAATATATACTATAAAAATTTATTAACAATATATATTTCACACTTTACACCATACAAATGATGCCTCCAAATTTTTAGAGTAAAAAAAACAGCAGCTAATTCCATATCATGTGTAGGTTAATTTAACTCATGAGTTTTCAACTGACGTGAAGCATAAGCAATTACCTGATCATTCTGTATAAGGACACAACCAAGTCCCTTCAACGAAGCATCAATGTAGATAACAAACTCACCATTTCTGTAAGGAATTTCCAGAACTATAGCATTCACCAATCTTCTTTTCAATTCCTAAAAACAATCATCACATACTTTGGTCCAGATGAACTTAACACCTTTTCGAGTTAACTTAGTCATTGGACTAGATAATTGTGAAAAATCTTCAAAAAACAACCGGTAATAACCATAAAACCCAAGAAAACCACGGATCTCGGTTATATTTGTGGGTCTTGTCCATTCTTCCACAAATTATATTTTAGCAGGATCAAAAGTTATACCATTGATTTGAAACAACGTGACCAAGGAAATAAATTTGTTATAACCAAAACTCACACTTGCTAAATTTCCCATATAGTTTCATTTTTTATATGGTTTGAAAGATGAACCATAAATGAATTTCATGATCTTCTTAACTTTTAGAATAAACCAATATATCATCAATAAACCCAACCACCATTTATCACTTGATTCAACTGATCCATCACTGCAAAAAACAATTAAATTCTGATTCTGACCATCTCATGATGCTGATTTGGAAGGTCATTAACCTCTGTATGACATCCCATCACAACATCCTTGTTTTCTCTACGAAAAACCATTCTCAACATAAAAATATCATAGGTGGGAAACATGGTAATCTATAAATTCTATATCATTTCAATATTACCATAATTTAATTTATGGAGAATTATTTAACAATGCCCTAACTCCTAAAGTTATCTAAAATTCCCTTTGATACCAACTATAAGGACCCAACCATAAAACATTAATTAATCTTGAATTAAATGAAAATTCAAATTGAGGATCTTTTCAGGTTTAGAGTTTTAGAGAATTATGACATAACTATTAAATCTCAATATATTACAAAGTAGACACTTCTACACAGTTTCCAATATTTTTTACAAAACATGAACTCTTGAAAAAAAATAGTCATGTCTAGTTCCATGTTTAAGACAGCATGAATTTTCCATGATCCCATCCTTGACTTTATTCCACATTACGTCCTGTGAAAAAAATATCAAAAACTTGGGGTGAGCATAAAAAGATCAGTAAGGGATACACAAAGAAGGAAAACTGTTAGTTTTTTCAAAACAATAGGTAAACCATGAATACGTTATCATAAATAATACTTTACACCATTATGAAGTAGTAAATACTATTCACTAAATAAAATATCATTACATACACTTTAGTAAACAAATTATTTCTATAAGACCCATATAAATCAAACATAACATATAAAGGTAACTTGGGACATAAACATACATAAATGGAATAACCATACGGTCGACTTCCACACATATCACGAAATAGATTACCCTTACGACCAACTTCCATACCCAATGCATTGGAGGTTATAACGTAACCACCCATCCTGGTATTCACAGAACCACCCGTCATTTGGTTTATCACGTAACTACCCATCAAATGTCGAAGTACCATTATAAAATCATAAGACATAAAACAAATATAAAGGAAAGAAAACATTTCCACATTTGAATCATAATATATCACTAAAATATATTGTCATAAAAAATCAATTATCAAAACTATTTTCAATTAAAAAATGAAAAAAAGATATTATGGTATTTATTTTATTTTAAAAACATTATGTCTTGTTAAGGAAGCCAAAGATCTAGTAGTACTCGCGGCGGTGGAAAGGTCATTGTCACCGCGTATGTTAAAGGAATCATTCATTTTTATCATTTATTAAAACTCTTTGTATAAAAATATTCTCTTTGAATAAAATGAAAATTTAAAGGTGTTTACACAGCGTTTAATGGAAAGTCTTGTATTCAAAAAAATATGCCTCAATGAAAGGAGATTGAGACGAAGTCCCTTACCTTGTATCCGACTTGACTCGATCGATCTTTAATCTCCTGAATAATAAACTAGTGTTAATTTCTACTTGCTTAAGAACCATTTTCGAGCTTATTATTCCTCTTATATCACTTATTGACATGTTATAAACATTATGTAATCATTTAAGTTAATAATGTTATTCTTGTCGATATTTGATACTTAAGTCGAAAATGGACTTCTTACAATAACATGTTGTTCATGTGGTCAAAGGTTCATTCTATCCAGAATGATATTAATTATTTGGATATCATATATATCATATATATCCAGAATATACATGTATTTATAATAGTACATAACATTTATAGGTAATAAATGAAATGCACCGTTCATGGAGACGGTAAACCGTACGTACGCATGAACGCTACATTCATTTCTATTTCGTATTAAAGGAATTAAAACTAAATGTGACAAATATATATTATAATTAAATTATTATATATATATTATATATTTAACATAATTTCATTAATGACATTATTTATAAATTCCATGATTGGCATGAATGAGTCACATCACTTGAGGGCGCGGTAGTCGACACTTCCTCAGATGAAATTGTCGCATTTGCATAACACACAAATCATAAAGGTATGTTTCAAATATAAAATACAGAATCATGGATAGGGAATAAATATTTTATGTATCATATGAAAATATAGTGACATCATAATGTCCACCATGAAAGGTGTTAAGAGAATATTGAACAATCATCAGTTTGTGAGGCAGTAATTCACCATCCACAGAAACAGTATGTTATTTAACCATTAGACAGAGGTGTGTGTAATTTTAGCTCAAATCCTTATCATAAAAACATATTATTATATTGAATATACTTTTTTGTTTTCAAAATAAATGAATAAAAACAGTTTAGGGGGTTGGAGAAGAAAAATAAAACAAAAGGACATAAGAGAAGACATTGCCTTTAAATCAAGTAACTCTCTTTGGATTAAAACCGAAGGATTTCTTGAAGAGCTTTATGCCTAAGGTAAGGCTTAAAGGATGAGGATAGATATGTCTAGAGATAAAAAGAGCAGTTTTGGGTTGAGCCAAAGGCTTTAGAGGTGTAGGTAAGGGGGTATAGGTAGGGGTTTTTTATAAGTGGGAGGAGGGGCACTCTTGGAATGTTATAAAATGTTACATTATTAAAAAATGATTTTAGGACTTTAAAGGACCCAAAATGATATATTTCGAGGATAAGGTGATACGGGTTCTACATCCACCGATATAATATGTTTTGGATAAGTTTATGTCTTTTCATTTACCTTATCTTTTCATTTTATTTAAATCGTTCATTAATGAGGTAATCGCTGCATCATCATGGTGTTATAAATAAATTTATTTATTTAATGTCTAAAAATTATAAAACAAATATCATGACGTAGGAAATCTTTTTAGATTTATAATTAATAGTTATAGTAAAAAATATGACTTGTATAACCCCATGTAAAAATTGTTTTAGTAAAACAATACATGTTTGTGACATTTTTATTTTAACTTTAAATAAAATGTTATTAATGTCATTTTCTTACCCAGGTGGCTCCATGGGATCCCCAAGTTGCCCCATGGATTTTTTTGGTCGGCCATGACTCATACAATAAGAGTAGGACATGTGTCAAGGTAATTTCAAATTATTATAATATTATTTTTACCTTAAATTACACTAATTATCATTAATCGCGATTAGTAAAACTTAAAAATTACTATTCACCAAAAAATTATTTTCATCCCATTGAACCACATTTTACATACTAATAACAACCATGTATGTTTGATTTTTGAAATTAAATTCAAAGAAGTGGTAAAGTTTCATTTAAATGAAAAATCAGTTTTTTAACTACCACTTAGTGGTTTCACTATTCAACAAAAATTCATGTTTTTCAGAAAAATACCAAAAATTCACCCTAATCTATATTTGATGTTCCGAATTCAAAAATGATGTCTATTTAAAAAAATTCAAAACATATATGCTGCATTAATTAATTTAATAATTAATTCCCGTTGTCAAAACAAATAGCGCGTTTTTATGAAACAATATATATCAAAAGATTGAAACTAGTTTAAGTCCAATTTCAAAGTGAAATTAATTCCAATGACCACAGTTGGATTAAATTGTAAAAATATATTCTAATTGAACATTAAAATATATTCAAAATATAATCTAATAACATAAATTAATTAGATTAAAAAGAGGTTTTGAATTAAAATACAACATTTTTCACTTATTCATTAAAAATGAACTTTATCGGAAAAATAACAAAAACATACACAAAGTAAAATTTGATGTCCTGATTCTAATGAATGATTTAATTTGGTCCAGTATAATGTATTAGAGTGACCAAAACTATTTTTAAAGAGGGTTCTCCATCAAAAGGCGATAAATCAACCTTTTAGTGAATATTAGAGTTTTATGCTTAAAATTGAATTCTTTTCTTATTTTAAGCCTTTATATTTTATTTCATAGTTGTAAAAACATTTATAAAATATATATAATCATATTTTAGTTATTTCTATTCATTCCCACCAATACAATAGATACATTATAACTTCCATTTAAAATAATATTATTATATTATTAGTGTGCAACGAAAGATTTCAAAAAAACTAATTGTTGTGTATTGGGTACGCTATCGAACACAGCAACCCCTTTAAAATAAAATTAGTATTTAATTCAAAAATATTAATAAATTTTAAATTGTTTTATTCTTTATATACCTTGGATGTTACATCCTTCCCCCCTTTGGGAATTGCGCCCTCACAATTTTATTCACATATCAAAATAAGTGGGTGTATTTATCCCTCATTCAATTTTCAGATTCCCACGCTTCCTCTTAAACCATATGGTTTTTTCCATAAAACCTTCACCTGATAAATTACCTTATTTCGAAAAACTTGCTTTCTTCGGTCAAGAATCTGGACTAGTTGTTCTTCATAAGAGAGATTCTCTTCCAACTGAACTACCTCTGGGCTCAAAACATGAGATGGATCTGACATATAATTTCTCAACATCGAAACATTAAAAACATTGTGTACTTGGGACAAACATAGAGGTAATTCCACTCTGTATGCAACTGATCCAACTTTCTCCATGATTTCATAATGTACAATGAACCTTGGACTAAACTTTACCTTCTTAACAAAATGCATCACACTTTTCCATGGAGAAACATTGAGAAAGACATGATAACATACCTCAAAAGAAAGATCCTTCCTCCGGTTATCTGTATAACGTTTCTGTCTGCTTTGAGCTGTTCTCATGTGATTCTGAATCAACTGAACTTTCTCTTCCATCTCTTCTACCAATTCTGGTCCCATCAGTTTTCTTTCACTTACTTCATCCCAAAATGCTGTTGTTCGACAACGCATTCCATATAATTCCTCAAATGGAGCCATCTTAATACCAGAATGAAAACTGTTATAATAGGAAAATTAAACCAAAGAAAGATGTTGGTCCCAACTTCCCTGATAATCCATCGACAAAGCACGTAACATATCCTCCAAGATCTGAATTGTTCATTCTGACTTCCCATCTGATTGAGGATGAAAATATGTACTAAAATTTAATTCAGTACCCAATGACTTCTGAAGGATTTTCCAAAATTTATAAGTGAACCTGGGATCACGATCAGATACAATGGAAAGGGGAACTCTTTGTAACTTGACTATATCATTAAAATACAAATGATAAAGTTGATCTAGAGTGAATGTATCTCAAATAGGAAGGAAATGAGCATATTTAATCAATCGATCAACAATAACCCAGATTGTATTATTACCTCGAGATGTCTTTGGTAATCCCACAACGAAGTCCATGGTTATATTTTCCCATTTCCACTCTGGCACCTGTAATGACTAAAGCATCCCTTTAGTTAACTGTCTCTCTACTTTAATATACTGAAATGTCAAACACTTCACAGTAAAATCAGCAATATCTCTTTTCAATCCATCCCACCCGTAATACTCCCCCAGATCTCTGTTCATCTTTGTACTTCCAGGATGAACTAAAAACGGGGAACTATGAGCCTCACAAAACAACTCATTCTTAAAATGTGAATCACAAGGCACACATAATCTCTTCCCAAACCATAAAACACCATCATTATCAATTTTAAATTCAGGAAACATACCCTTCTGAACCAGCACTAACGTTTCTCCAACTTACTATCTTTCTTCTGCGCTTGCTTAATTCTGTCTGATAGAGACGATCTCACTGACACCTGAAACAAAACAGAAGAACTTCTTGCACCAACAACATATATTCCAAAGTTCACCAAATCAGAAACCAAAGGGTATCGTTCCAAATCTATCGTGGTTAATGAAGCATTACTTTTTCAACTCAAAGCATCAGCCACTTTTTTTTCTTTTCCATGATGTTAATGAATTATACAATAGTAATCCTTGATTAATTCTAGTCATCTCCTCTGTCTCATGATTAATTATTTTATATTCAATATATAGTTTAAAATTTTATGAACAATATATATTTCACAGTTTACTCCATACAAATGATGCCTCCAAATTTTTAGAGCAAAAACAACAACATCTAATTCCATATCAGGTGTAGGTTAATTTAACTCATGAGTTTTCAACTGACGTGAAGCATAAACAATTAACTGATCATTCTGCATAAGGACACAACCATGTCCCTTCAACGAAGCATCAATGTAGACAATAAACTCACCATTTCTAGAAGGAAGTTCTAGAACTGGAGCATTCACCAATCTTCTTTTCAATTCCAGGAAACAATCATCACATTCTTTGGTCCAGATGAACTTAACACCTTTTTGAGTTAACTTAGTCATTGGACTAGATAACTGTGGAAAATCTTCAAAAAACCGCCGGTAATAACCTTAAAAACAAAGAAAACCATGGATCTCGGTTATATTAGTGGGTCTTGGCCATTTTTCAACAAATTTTGTTTTAGCAGGATCAACAGTTATAATATTGTTTTGAAATAATGTAACCAAGGAAAGAAATTTTTTGTAACCAAAACTCACAATTTCTAAATTTCCCATACAGTTTCATTTTTTATAAGGTTTTCAAGTTGACCCTTAAATGAATTTCATGATCTTCGTTACTTTTATAATAAACCAATATATCATCAATAAACCCAAACACCATTAATCACTTTATTAAACTGATCCATCACTGCAAAAAACTATTATATTCTGATTCTGACCATCTCGTGATGCTGATTTGGAAGGTCATTTCCCTATGTATGACTTCCCATCACAACTTCCATGTTTTATCTATGAAAAACCATTCTCAACACAAAAATATCATAGGTGGAGCAACATGGTAATCAATAAATGCTATATCATTCCAATATTACCATAAATTAATTTATAGACAATTATTTAACAATACCCTAACTCCTAAAGTTATCTAAACTTCCCTTTGATACCAACTATAAAGACCCAGACATAAAACATTACATAATATTGAATTAAATTAATAATTCACATTGAGGATCTTTTCAGGTTTAATGTTTTAGAGAAATAGGACATAACTATTACATCTCAACAGATTACAAAGTAGACACTTCTAAACAGTTTCCGATTTTTTTACAAAACATGAACTCTTGAAAAAAAGGTTCATCTCTAGTTCCATGTTTAAGACAACATGAATTTTCCATGATCCCATCCTTGACCCTATTCCACATTACGTCCTCTGAAAAACATTTCAAAAACATGGGGTGAGCATAAAAATCTCAGTAAGGGATACACAAAGAAGGAAAACTGTTAGTTTTCTTCAAAACAATAGGTAATCCATGAATACTTTATCATAGGTAATACATTACACCTTTATGAAGTAGTAAATACTCTTCACTAAATAAAATATCATTACTTACCCTTTTGTAAACAAATGATTTCCATAAGACCCATATAAATAACACATAACATATAAAGGTAACTTGGGACATAAACATACATAAATGGAATAACCATACGGTCGACTTCCACACAAATCACTAAATAGAATTAGCTTACGGCCAACATCCATTCCCAATGAATTGGAGGTTATAACGTGACCACCCGTCCTGGTATTCACAGCACCATCTGTCATTTGGTTTATCATGTAACTACCCATCAAATGTCCAATTACCATTATAAAATCATAAGACATAAAAAAATATAAAGGAAAGAAAACATTTCCACATTTGATTCATAATATATCACTTAAATATATTGAAATAAAAAATCCATTATCAAAACCATTTTCAACAACAAAATGCATAAAATAGAATATGGTAATTATTTTCTTTTAAAAACATTACTGCTTGTTAAAGAAGCCAAAGATCTAGTAGTACTCATGGCTGCGGAATGGTCGTTGTCACCACGTATGTTAAAAGAATCATTCCTTTTTGTCTTTTATTAAAACGCTTCGTAGAAAAAGATTCTCATTGAATGAAATGAAAATTTAATTATTTTTATACAGTGTTTAAAATAAAGTCTTGTATTAAAACAAAATATGCCTCAATGAATGGAGATTGAGATGAAGTCCCTTACCTTGTGTACGACTTGACTCGATCGCTCTTTAATCTCCTGAATAATAAACTAGTGTTAATTTATACTTTCTTAAAAACCATTTTTGATCATATTATTCCTTTTATATCACTTATTGACATGTTATAAACATTATGTAATCATTTAATTTAATAATTCTCTTTTTGTCGATATTTGGTACATAAGTCAAAAATGGACTTCTTACAATTACATGTTGTTCATGTGGTCAAAGGATCATTATATCCAAAATGATATTCATGATTTGGATATCATATCTATCATATATATCCAGAATATACATGTATTTATATTAGTACATAACATTTAGAGTTAATAAATGAAATTCACCGTTCATGGAGAAGGGAAGCTGTACATACGCATAAATGCTACTTTCATTTCTATTTCGTATTAAAGGAATTAAAACTAAATGTGACAAATATATATTATAATTCCAGTATTATATATATGTTATATATTTAACATAATTTCATTAATTACATTATTTATAAACTACATGATTGGCATGAATGAGTCACATCACTTGAGGTGGCGGTAGTCCACACTTCCTCAGATAAAATTATCGCATTTGCACAACATGTGATGCATATAGGTATGTTTCAAATATAAAATAAAGAAGCACAGAGGGGGAATAAATATATTATGGATAATATATAAATATAGTGACATCATAATGGCCACCATGAAAGGTGTTAAGAGAATATTGAACAATCATCATTTTGTGAGGCAGTAATTCACCATCCACAGAAACGGTATGTTATTTAACCATTAGATAGAGGTGTGTGTAAGTGTAGCTCGAATCCTTATAATAAAAACATCCTAGTATATTGAATATACTTTTTTGTTTTCAAAATAAATTAAGAAAAACAGTTTAGGGGGTTGGAGAAGCAAAATAAAACAATAGGACATAAGAGAAGACATTGCCTTTAAGTCGAGTAACTCTCTTTGGATTAAACCCAAAGGGTTTCTTAAAGAGATTTATGCCTAAATTGAGGCTTAAAGGATGAGGATATGGATATGGGGAGATAAAAATATCAGTTTTTGGTCAAGCAAAAGGCTTGAGAGGTGTAGGTAATGGGGTAGAGGTAGGGGCATTTTATAAGAGGGAGGAGGGGCACTTTTGGAATGTTATAAAATGTTACGTTTTTAAAAAATGATTTTAGGATTTTAAACGTCCCAAAATGATATATTTCTAGTATAAGGTGATACGAGTTCTAAATCCACCAATCCAATTTGTTGTGGTCATGTTTTAGTCTTTGCTTTTACCTTATCTTTTCATTTTATTTACATCGTTCATTAATGAGGTAATCGCTGCATCATCATGTGTCATAAATTAATTTATTTATTTAATGTTTAAAAATTATAAAAAAAATATCATGATGTATGAAATATTTTTAGATTTAAAATTAATATTTATAGTAAAAAATATGACTTGTATAACTCCATGTAAAAATTGTTTTAGTAAAACTATACCTGTTTGTGACATTTTTATTTTAACTTTAAATAAAATGTTATTAATGTCATTTTCTTACCCAAGTGGCTCCATGGGATCCCCAAGTTGAACTATGGATTTTAGTTGTCAGCCATGAGTCATCGAAAAAGAGTGAGATAGGTTTCAGGTAATTTCATATTATTATAACATTATTTTTACCTTAAATTACACTAATTTCCATTAATCGCGATTAATAAAATTTAAAAGATACTTTACACCAAAAAAATTATTTTCATCCCATTGGACCAAATTTTACTTAATAATGACAACCATGTATGTTGGAGTTTTTGAAATTCAATTCACATAAGTGGTAAAGTTTAATTTGAATGAAAAATCAGTTTTTTAACTACCACTTAGCGGTTTCACTATTCATAAAAAATTAATGTGTTTCTGAAAAATAAAAAAATCACCCTAAGATATATTTGGTATTTCGAATTCAAAAATGATGTCTATTTTAAAAAATTAAAAACATATAAGTTGAATTAATTAATTTAATAATTACATCCCATTGTCAAAACAAATAGCATGTTTTTAAGAAACAATATATATCAAAAGATTGACACTACTTTAAGTCCAATTTCAAAGTGAAATTAATTCCAATGACCACCATTGGATTAAATTGTAAAAATATATTATGCTTGCACTGTAAAACCAATCCAAATTATAATCTAATCATATAAATAAATTATATTAAAAAGAGGTTTTGAATTAAAATACAACATTTTTCACTTATTCATTAAAAATGAACTTTATCGGAAAAATTACAAAAACATACACAAAGTACTTTTTGATGTCCCGAATATAAAGAATGATTTAATTTGGTCCAATATAATTTAAAAGAGTGACTTAAAAAAATTTAAATAGGTTTCTCCCTCAAAAATTGATAAATCGACCTTTTAGTGAATATTAGAGTATTTATGCTTAAAATTGAATTCTTTTCTTATTTTAAGAATTTATCTTTTATTGGATAAATGTAAAAACATTTAACAGACATATATAATCATATTTCAGTTATTTCTATCATTCATTCCAATACAACGGCTACGTGTTGACTACCATTTAAAATAATATTATTATATTATTTGTGTGCAACGTAAGATTTCACAGAAACTCGTTGTTGCGTATCAGTTATTCTATCAAACATAGAAACGCCTTTAAAGTAAAGTTAATATTTAATTCAAAAATATTAATAAATATGAAAATTTATTATTCTTTTTTTTCCTAGGATGTTACAGGGTGTGTGTGTACAAGTTTTTATGAAATGGCCTCCCCATTTTTGTTGTTCCTTCGGCACTAGTCGCCAACCCCTGACCTATGGAGGCGAGTTTGGGGTAGTTGTGGCTCAAACCCTAGTACGGTATGGGTTATGAAAAATATAGATATTTTATTATGATAGTGGATCAAAATAATCATTTATTAATTTTTGATTGAATTTATAGTTGGTACACCAACATCAAATAACATTTAAAAAAGGTCTTTTGTTTCTTTTTCCCTTATGTCAATGTTTTACCCCTGTTAAATTTGTTTTATCCCAGACCATTGAAATAAATATTTACAATTTACTATTAATTATGAAAAATATTTATGATGAAATGTTTACCTAATACTAGATATTTTTAATCCAAATGTATAATCCATTTTAATATATTCAATTTACATAATATGTGGAAATTAACATTAATTTAAGTCTGCTAAACATAACGAAACCCATTTTAAGATAAACGTTCAGTGTCTATATAAAATTAATATTACATCAAAATAAAGCATCACGTTGATTCTAGTGGAATTTATTGTATTATTTCAAATCAATGGAGACTTAAATAACTTTCATATAACAAATGAATGGAACATTGTAAAAACTAGATTAATAGTGCTGAACTAAAAAATGTGTTTAATTGAACAATAATATTAAATTGATTTCTAAAATCATAAAAATTTGTTTATAAGTATGAAATTATATTTTTATATGAATTATAATAATTTGAGAATATAAATACTTTTTCTATAACAAATGGTTAATAATATTTTGTGTTATTATTGTATCATTATTATCTTATAAAACAGATAGTTTTTTTAAAATCAATATTCATCACTACTCACAACAGAATTAACTATTTTTGAAAAATTAAAAAAAATCACCCAAATCTAATTTTCAAATGAATTTTTGAAAAGTAAATTTAATTTCATCAAACTAATATTTTCCAAATAAAAAACTTATTTTTAATTCACTTTAATTAATAATATTATTTGAATTTTGATATTGTTTCTCTTGAAAGAAAAGCATACTATAATTGAATATCTTATGTTGCACTACCCCCTTTAAAATTTCATCATCAAAATTCCCAAAATTTCAGCTCATTAATATATATTGGTAGTTCATTATCATAATTTTTCTAAATTCCCAAAATTCATCCTCTTTCTTAATATTTCAGAATTCTACTTTTATTCGTTGTGTTTTCTAATTTTTTAACCCCTGTTATATAGTCTTAATAATATGGATAGTATCTTAGCATTGGGGTAAATCCTTTTCCCATTATATTTCCCCATAGGTTGCCACATAAGATGGTAATAGCATATAATTACTCAATAAAGAGTGTTATAAGACATTATGAACTTAAGAGAATATCAGTGGAATTTTAGAATAGAAATCCGTTAAATTAATTATTTGCTGAATTTAAAAAGAGACATTATACCTAGTAATATGTTTCCCATTCTTATCTAACCTAATAGATCTCTTACATGTATATAATTTCATGATGGAATTATCTTCCACTCAAAATTATATGTCCATCCTTAAGTTATTAGAATTTTTTTTCAATTATGTGATTCATTAATATGATTCTAGGTAGTTTTGAATTCCAATGTTTTCTCCTCTATGTGAGTTAATACATCATTATTCCTTTCAAAATCTTCACCATTTTAAGGTATAGTTTGGATCCTATCTCTAATTAAATTCATATATGCCTCCACATTAAATGTTAAATGTCTATAATTCCCAACTCCAGTAACCCAAAGCCCATATTTATATTTTTGTATTATCAAAAGATATAGGGGATCTCATTGCAAAGTAATGATAATTTTTATAGTCTTTAAAAATTATATACATACATGATTCCCAACTTACATTCGAAATATAAAATTTAGAGCATGAGAAACATTCTTTTTCAACTGATACTATTCATATTATCATTCTTCATATCCTAGTTAAAGTGAAAAAATAATGGGTGATATTATATTCCTAGTAAGGTTCATGTACACTAGAATCTATAATGAGTATATATGGAATAAAAAAAATTTAAATGTAAGTAACTAGAAAAAATGTCATTTAATAAATTACATCAACAAGAAATTCATCCAAGAGTAATTACAATGCAATGATATCCATTTCAATAATAACTGAATTATTAATTATTGAAATGACAAATATTTGATGTAATGATCATAGAAATACTGATATCATTGTTATAAAATCCTTGTTCCAGGAATGTTTAATTGATGATTTACTATACACCAAAAACCAATTTATTCATTTTGTCCATCTGATTTGTCTCAAGTGACCTATCAATATATCAAGGAGAAATCTATTATTGAGGCCCAACATTCAATGTATGTTATATTTATTCATCATAGATTGATTAATGTTTTTTATATATAAACAAAAACCTTATTACTATATCTCCATGTTGAATAAATATTATGGTATTTCAATATTTCCCCATTTGATCAAATAAAATTCATTGTAAAATTGAAAATGTTTAAATAGTATTGAGTTTAGGAAACAATCATACCCATGATATAGAAAATATGGATATTTAAGAGAAATTTAATACCTAATGAATAATTATCACAAGAAGTTTCATGATTTAAGATGATATTAATGACCACCAAATTAATAAGATTTATAATATGATCTTCAATTCCTCATAAATATATGTTTTAAAGTTAAATCATATATTTTGGTAAATTATATAAAAATATTAATATATAATCACCCTAAACAGTTTTCCTTTTAAAATAATTAAAATAATTTAGAAGATTATAAAAGGGAATAAAATGAGTATAGTGGTATGATAATCTATTAAAGTCATATACATTAAAATAAAACATTCCATATAACTTAATGTAAAGAAATTCCAAAATGTACCATTAATATAAAATTCGAATTAGTCCAATGATTCCTTATCCAAAGTAAAGGATACCAAATAATTTCCTTAATATATAACTTGAGTAATTAAAAGGTAAAATTTAAAACTAATTTTTAAAAATATAGATGTAGAATAAAAATATACATATTCAAAAGAGGAATAAGATCATGTTATAAAAACATTTATTTTATTAGTTTATTTTACAAAGATAAAAATGGTGGGATGAAAACATGATAACTCCACAAATATCAATATTATAAGACAATAGGTGGACTTTATGAAGGATATATTATAATAGTCCTTTAATGAAATTATGATTAATCATAATAAAATTAAATTATAAAATAAATTCTTACCTATTACGTAACCATTAAATTGAATCACATTGAAAGTGTAACAATTAATTGATATTTTAATAATCATTAATAATTGTAGTTTAATGTTACATAAATTAATGGGGATTTATATACACTACATGTAATTAAATAGGTTCATAATACCAAATATGATGCAATGGAGTGAAAATTTAGACAAAATCTATTACATAATGTTTGAAGCTTCTCACAAGTTTTTTAAACCAGATTTACAAATAATATGATATATTATACATAGAGACGAGAACCATATGAATATAAATAAAATCATATATGATCCACTTATAACAAATTATCACCCATTTATTTGTAATAATTTATTATTATATTTATTCGAGTGTTAACTACTTCATTATTATTATGATTTTCTTCAAGATAGTTCTGATCCTTGTACATTGATTATGGTTCCATTTTATAATTTTTTTAAATAATTATATAAATATATTTTGTTTTAATTATATATATATATAATCATTTTTAAAAGATAAAATAGAAAAATTAATTACAATATTCATAGAGATGGAATAATGTATGTTCTCATAAATGATGCTTTCTGTTTTCAAAGGATGGAGTGGAAGAAATGTCAAAAATCATAATAACTTAAAAAACATTATTATGAAAAATATATCAAATATATTCATTATATATATCCTTATTTCCACCTATGTAAGGTACAAATGAAAAAATTATAACATCACTTCATGGAGCTGGTATTCCACATGTACGCAAAATAGATCTTGCCGTTTTTCAATAGATTGGATGGATGGAAGGTAGATATTATATTAATGTTAAATAATTATAATTAAATCATAACAATTATATTAATTTTTTTGTTATATCTTAATAAACATATAGTATATGTGGTTGTGAATTTTTTTTAATGGTATGTGCAGATGATAAGCCATATGTACGCACGAGGGATGTTTTCACATTTCATTGGATGGAAGAGAGATGAAAAATTGTATTTATATAATAATAATAGTATATTAGTGTATTTATGATAATGTAGTTAATAATTTATGATACCTAAAACATATTTATAATAATTAAAAGGAGAAATAAATTTTAAAGTGTGGGTAAAGACCATTACCACTTCTTCGGTATACTTCTTTAAGATTCCACATTAATGACCGCTGGATAGGTATAAAAAAGGAAATAAATGTGAATTAGTTTCTAGTTAAGTGAATAACATATGTTTTAAGGTATTTATCCATCTATATAGATCACTATGGTGTAAATACATGATATAAGGAGAGTCCTTTTAAATGTGATTGGAGGGGCACATTTGAAATGTCATGAAATATTATAATATACTATGATTCTTGCCCATGTAAAATTGTTCAAAAATATCATAGATGAATATAGAACCAGGATATGTTCATTATAAATTAATCCAATCAAATTTTTATAGGATTATATGATATTATATAACTAATCATTTGGATTATTACTTTTTTATCAAATTTTATCAATAATTGTCATAGTGAGTTTTGAAATATTAATGAATAAAACTTTTAATTCTATCATTACAATTGTGTCATAAATGGTTGTGGTATGAAATTTTCAATAATTTATTATCCACTATTTATCCATTCATGATATTAATTATTATTAAATAATTAAATTAAAAAAATACATTCATAAAATATAATTACAATCAATTGTTCCACTATTCATATAATTTGACAATAAAAACACCATGACGATGATTTGATTATTATATAATCCTTTAAAAATACCTAGAAATTTATATTAACGTATAAAATTCATTTAAAAATATAATTACTAAATATTTTATTAATTTTAATATTTACATGTTTATTTATTTAATTTTTCTATTAATTTATTAAATATTTTGTTGGTAATGTGTATGAAATTTATGTAATTATTAAATAACATAACAATTTAAGAAAAGATCCATGATAAAATCGATAAATTCATATTATAAAATAAAATTTAAAAAAAATTCTTCTTTCCTTTCTTATGGAAATATATATGAGATATTAAATTCAAGAGTGTGACATTTTTTTTATAGTTTACTCAATGTAATATAATGGTCAATATCAAGGAAAAATGGATCTGAGAAGCCATATTTTATTTAATTCCATGGAAATGGATGAAATAAATTCATCATATATGATTAAAATAATTTTTATGAAATTTAAAATCAATATCCCAATGTTTTATCCATTTTGTATCCATTTTACACTTACCGAGGTGATAAGTTGCCACCTTGGTTACTATTCATGTTCTCAACATATAAATGAGACATATTTACCAAATTTTAACTAAATGATTCAAAATAATGAATTTCTTTTTCAAATTCATTTCATAGGAGTGGAATGAATTAATTTATGATAAAATGGAACAATGTAACAAAATATAGTTTTATTTAAAAATAAATTTTTATATTGAAAATTTAGCTCATTCCAAATTCATGAAAAATGATTCTTCAAATTAAATTTATTGTATTATTTATAACTAATTTATACATGTTTTAATTTTGTATTAAATTATAATAATTATGGGTATTTTTTCAATTAAAATAAACTAGGGTTTAAAAGAAATCAGTTTTTTTCTATACACATAAAAATATATATTTTCTAAAATAAATTAAAAAATTTCAAAAAAATATAAAATTGACATGATGAGTTAAAAAATTCATGAAATTTTCACATATAATATTTAAATAGGTTTTTGTGGAATTTTTGAACATGATGTTCTATGTATAAAAATTAATCAATGAAATTTATTTAAGGATAAATATATCATAATATCGTGGGATATTATATTTTCCCCCAATATAAGAATTTTTCCCTCTAAATTAAATTCCATAAATATATATAACCATGTATTATTATTCCTACTCAAATCCATGCGTTCCTCTGTATCATTTCTTATTTTATGAGTTCAACACTAAAATTTTACTAGATGAGTTGTTTGGTTTCATACATATTTTTATCTACAGTTAAGAATCTTCATTGATTGTTACTCATAAGATAGATCTTTTCATGTGGACTGACCACTATGTTAAGTACATTTTCAGAGTTAGTAATGTAATTCCTCATGAGGGATACATGGAACAAATTATTGAAAATATAGATATTTGGTGGAAGAACCAAATAAAATATATTCTGATCATAAAAATTAAATTATATGATTATATATAAATAATTTTATATGGAAAAAATAATATTGGTGGATTTAATCACTTATTAATATGTCTCAATTCATTGCCACTTTTGTGAAGGTGAACTAAAGTACCATTATTCCTTTAAGATGTTTTATAGAGTTCAAAAATAAAATTTTTTAATGATTTTCAATATTCCATTTTCTATGGTTAATTATTATAACATCCATTTGGAATTATGTATCTCAGCCATAACAATCTAAAACACCAAGAATCATAATACATACACAATAATACCAAGTTTTCAATTTATCCAAATAGAAATATTTTTTCAGATCTCCAATCATTTTTTTATACAATGATGAATTGAGAATAATGAATTATGAGTTATAGACTACATGTAATTATTAAACTATGGTACGGATGGGACATATACCCAATTAATGATTCTTATCATTCAAACCTGATCATGGTTTAATATAGGAACATTTATCACTATCTACTTTAATTCAACATATCACAAATAGACTGTATAAATACTACAATGGATGGATGTTTGAAAATAGAACTGATAAAAATATGATCTATCTCATTTACTCATGATTTTCGGATCCAACTTCTAAAAATCAATAAACATTATATCTCTTTCAATCCTTATCATAGATATATAATCAAGACCATTCTATCTCAAATCATCAACCACCTAGTTCAGCTTCACAAAAGTGGAAATGAATTGAGAAGTATTAATAAAGGATTAAATCCATAAATATAATTTGTTCCATATAAAATTAATTATATAAAATCATATAATTTAATTTTTATGATCAGTATATATTTTACACAATATATAATATATATAATTCTTCAATATCTTAAATGAATATTTTACCACTTCCCGCACTAAATAATGAGTCGTGTAATTCTTTCCTGAATTTTAAATTAGAGTGATGCATATTTTATATCAATATCATTTTGAAGGATGATTCATCCTTGTAACTTCATTGTTGCATCCATATAGATCTCAACCCCTTATCCACTATATGGTAGTATGAGAATAAGCATACTGACCAATCTTCTCTTTAGTTCTTTGAATATCCATTCACATTCATTTAATTATAATAACACAATCCCTTTTCGAGTAAACATGGGGGTGGTTCAAATAGTCACAATAAACCTATGACATATCATTTATATTTGCAAAACTCATGTTTTTATTATATTTTCTCAAATAGTTTTTTTATAGCTTGTGTTACACTAAATGCCATGTTTAAACAAAAAACAATATACTAGGAATATCATTCACTAAACATTACCATTATAAACTAAAAATTAAATTTGGTGGTATTAATAGGAACACATACATATATAATATCAGGTATTAAATTTTTTATAAATATAAAATATATTTATAAATAATCACTTAAATTTTTGGTAAAGGTGTTACTTTATTTGAAAATATATTTTTTATCTAAAAATAATTTGTATTACTTTTTAAAAAAAGTCATAAATTTTTTTTTGAACATAATTAGATAATTTATTTTGAAAATATTAATTCATTTTTGGAATAGACATTTCAAAATTAGAATAGTGTTATTTTTATGAATTTTATGTAAATATTAATATTTTTTTGAAAAATGAAAGTATTTATTTTTATAAAAAAACTACCTTTTTATTTAAATAATTGAAAATTTTTGATATTATTGTTTTTTTAAATAAAATTTGTTATATTATTATATTATTATAAGAATTTATATAATTGGGATCAAATCCTTTTTTATTTTTATATAAAACATTCTATACATTTAGAAAACCATTTTTCATCATGAACATGTGTTTAATTTTAAATTTAATTTTCCTACATCAATGAATTGAATTTGGGAAAATGGATTATATATTTTAAAAAATCACTATTAATATTTTTTATTAAGGTAAATCTATTTTTTTACACAGGGAATATAAAAAATGGTAAAAGTTTGTTATAGAGTCTACGGTTAAAATAAGTTCACTAGGTGATAAAAAATAACTGATAAAATGATCTAAATTTTAATCAAATTATATCTATAGGGAAATAAATTTTAACTTAAATCCTCTTAGTATATATTATTAACTATTTTGTATCTCTATTGAATGTTTAAATTGTGGGTAAAACTTTGTTATCTTCTAAAATTCCATGTATGTCATACCCCACATATAAAAGGGCACACCCTGTCCTCCCCTAATGACACAAAAAATAAATATTGGATGGGAAATTAAATACAAAAATATATTCATAAATTCCCTCTAAAAATTATTTATTAATTATAATTAACATGAAAACCGTCCTAAAAATGACTTTGTTTTAAACCTAAAGGGGTTTTCTGAAGAAGAATTAGTCCTTAACTATGAATTTTATTTTTTTTATTTCTTTCACCCATTAAAATATTATATAACCAAGATTTTATGAAATTAAAAATTCCCAATATAATATTATTTTACTATATTAATTTAGTGATCTATATATATCATCCATTTTATCATGTGTGAAATGAAACCATCAATCATGTGTGTGGCAGACAACAACCTCACAATCCAATGTAATTCATTTTCTACAATGCCTCTCACTACTAGATATATTTATGGATCGAAAATATTTATATGTTATTTATGATATAATTATACTTATTTAATTTAAATATGACATATAACTTATTACATTACATGATGTGGAAATTCGAAAACGCTGATAGTTTCTACGGCGGATTACTGCCTCACGATGGGATACAATTCATTTTTCACATAGACTTTATATAATAGGTAATAAAGTCAAATTTAACAAATATATTTTATTTAATTGATATAATAGTTGATCTTGTCTGGGGATATATTATTTATCTTTTTTTGTTCCATCCATCAATCAAATGGAAATAACCTTCATGAATACGCATGACCTACTGTCTTTAGGAATGGTGTAAGTTATTCTTTATCTCCAATTTCTATGGATTACAATTAATACATATATAATGAATATATATTATAATAATATAATTTACACTATTATGGAGATAATGTTTCCATGATTATTTTAGATTATTGAAAATAAAAATTTAAAAAAACATGAAAAAGAAGTATTTTTTTACCTAAAATACAATTTTACCAAGAAAATATTAATATATGGGCATTATAAGGTTATATGAAAAGCACATATGCTATTATAAATATGCATATTTATTATAATAAATGTATAATAACCCAATATTTATGATGTAATTCAAGACATTATGCATGAGATTTTCACCCTACTTTTATTTCCATGGGATACATACCATATTAACAGCTCATTTATTTTCTGTTTTACTTATACATACCATTAATATTTTTCATGATTATTAAAATTAAATTATAGGTTCTATATATATTTATAATTTTCATTATTTTAATGTTATTAAGATTTAAATGGTACCATGGAGGTAAAATTTATATGTTTCCATTTTATTTTATTTTAGGATTGTTTATGATTAAGCTTCCAGTAATGAAATCTTATGACCAAAGTGTCCTGAAACTCATGAATTTAATTCTAAAAAAATAATTTCTTGAAAATAAATGTGTTCATTTCATTTTTCTAAATTAATTTAGTAATCATTTCATAAAAAACAATAAAAATTGACATTATTTCTCTCTGTAGTAGAAAATTTATTTTTTCATGTCAATATTTCAAAAAAAGTTAAATATATTTTCCACTATAAAAAAATTATTTTATAAAGTAATTATTACCGATATTTTACTTTTTAAATTTTTTTATAGTAATCATCATTTCATCTACCAAAAAAGACACGTTTTACTTTTTACCAAAATTGATAAAAGAGAAATTGATTTAGTGTACGAAGAAGAAACAATTTTTTTGCCATAATGAAATCTCAATTATTTGAATATTACGAAAAATGTTTTACATTTTTATTTCAAGAAAAATATTTTCTTAATATTGAGTAGATTTTTTTATTTTAAAATTAAATTGAAAATTTAAATGGATATTTTCTAAAATAAATGTTATAGTTGATATTAAAAATTCATTTACCATATAAAATGAAATCCTTTGATGTTAATCAATATTTAATAGAGATATCATCCAATGATACATTATTTATTAGATATATATATATCTGTGTGTATGTGTATGTGTTTGTGTGATATATATTTATAATGATAATATGATTGTGAAACATGTTCATCTTCCATGAGTAATGCTATGCTGAAATTATTATTTTTCCATGAAACCAATTTCATTTCCATGGGTTATGATATAGTTAATGTTTTACTATTTTTTGGTAAAAAATGGATAAATTATGTGTTTTCTAGTACTTATATCTCCATCCAATTCATTTGGTAGAGTTTGATATCTCATGGTCTAAAAAATATTAGAATAGGGAGATAACTCAATTAAGTATGGTAGTTTGTCCACTATCATAGTATTGGGAGTGAACCATGACTAATATAATGGTTTGGAGAGATAACCCATTCCAATATGAGAGTTACAATGATGATCCTTGACTTCTAATGAAATTATTTTATATTGCGTTTTTTATTCCAATTATTAATGTCTTACACCAATGTTATTCTCACATTGTATTTATCCAAACTTATCATACATAAATATTACATCCTAATTTATGAATATTCATTACAAAACATATAAATAAATACCAAAATCATTTAGGTATAACTCATTTAGAAACATTAAATCATAAATAAATTGTTTATAGGTGAACTAAAAAATCTCCCACTATATTCACCATAACTGCACTACATTATAGTAATTTCATAAAAAGTAAATTTTTCATAAACTATGGAAATGGATAATAAGAATGGGTGATATCATTTTCATTATAAGGATAAATAAGAGATATATCAGCACTATATGAGTCTACGTGTATGTTAAAAGGAGAATAAAATATGAATACCATACCCTTCATATCATATATTACAAACACGATTCCTGGAATAAATGTTATTAGTTCACCGGAAATGAATTATTAATAAATAAAAGAACCTAAGACATGTAGTGTCCCAGCTTTTTCTTACCATAAAATTAGAGTATTTATTTATCCATGCATTTAGAAGGTGTAGGATCCTATGGCCATCATATCTAAAATTATTTTTTGAAATGTATTAAATATATTAAAATCACACGCATGTAGTTTTCATGAAAAAAGTAGACTAACTAATGCATGGGGAATAGATATGAGATCAAAGGGCACCATTGAGTTATATTGCTATTTTTACACTAGGAATGCCATAATATTTTTTTATGTGTGTTATATTTGAAAAATTTATCACGATGATAAATAATAAATTAATTATAAAATTAATAAATTTTATTTTTCTTGATGTAGTTACCCAGATTCATATTTAAATGCACAGTTAATAAGAAAGATCATTATTTCGAACAAAAACCTAGGGACCAATTGGACCATGGGAGGAGATAATTCTTGGTAGATTACATCTTATCTAATGATATCGATGATCATGAGAAAATGAGTTTTTAGATTTCACCTATGATGGTAAAACAGAACTATCCTTCATCCAAGATCAGTCCAAAATTTATGATGGATTTTTAATGTATTTATTTGTAACTATTTTTTTGTTATGTGATGAATGTGGATTAATATACAAATTATTTGATTTATGGATTAGTCTTCTTGTAGGCATGGAATATTTTGGAGATTTGTGGATATCTGGTTTTGTTTGTTTTTCTTAATGTTATAACACATAATTTTTATTTCCTATGAATAGATATTAGTTCTAAAATAAAACATTCCCAAGGAAAGTTACTGAATTTTATGGTTAAGATTTTCTCTACCCATTTGACATGTATTCATCATTTAAATTTATTTTTTCATGTGATTTGATGAATACTCAATAAAAAATATTTTCACATTTGATCATTTGAGAAACATATCATCATCATGAGTCATAGATGGAAATTCAGTGAAATTATTTTATGATACAACAATTGGAATGGAACCATTATTATATTAGAGGTTTATGATTCTGTTTTTTGTAAAATACTGATGATGCTTGATGATGGTTAATTTTAATGTGTCATGTATAACCATAATCTATCCAATGAAATCAAGGGGGTTCGGAAAACCCTACATCTATGATGTGTGGCATGATTATAAATGTAAAAAAATGAGTGTGGATGGATTAGAAGAATTGGTTACCATTCTAGAATTTCTTTGAAATTATGAAATACATGGCATGTATTCCTAAGAATACATGTCATTTCATGAACAAACCTGACTCGACCCTGAAACGGTCACCCATGTTGAACCGTGATTTGGCCTAAAGGGCATTCCCAATCCCAAGGATTTGGAAACTAGTGGTAGGTATAAAAATAGGGGACATAGGGAATTATTTCACCCAAATATTAATAAACAAAATATTATAAATAAACAAATAATGCCAATATATTAATATACACCATCCATAAAAAACTCCTTTTATACAAAGATGGAAATAAAATAAAACATAAAACAACACAATGACTAAACTATACATGATTACTAAAACACCACCATAAGAACCTAATGGTCACCATCTAATACTAAACCCAACGATCACCTATGGTGATTGATACCAATATGAAAACCAATAGAAAAATCTAAAAACAAGAAAGAATTACAGTGTGAGTATTAAAACTCAATAGATATCCCCGAAAAACCTATTCCCAATGCACATACATGAAAATTATATAAACACCAACCTCAATTTTGACATAAAATATATAAAGTAAGACCTTCCATAGTTTTTCATTAAAACAAAACATGGCCCATTTCCCATTTTCACTCCAAAATAACGTTCATTTCCATTAGTGATACAATAACATTTTAAGCGAAAAAATGATTCTTTCATTTGAAAAAGGAAGAAGCGTGTATAAGAATACTTTTCTACAAAAAAATTTTCATAAAATTTTATAATCCAACTCATTAGATTATAAGAAACAAACCATGCATTAGATGAATATAATAATTACATAATATGGTGAATAGTAATTAACACACAAGAGTAACCAAGTATGATAATATTTATTGTATGAAGCTATGTACTAATAGACCTAGGAGAACCGTGATGATCATGAATAATATAGAACATACTAATAAATGAGACCCATATCTAGAAATATGCATCACATGATGATGATCAAAACATTGTAAATACTCATGACCACCATAACACTGGCCAGACTGATGGGAAAATGTAATAGCAATAAACAAAATATATCCCCCAAATATGGCCTCCCTGCTACTACATAATCTATCTAATCCAAAAATAATTCACATAAAAATCTCTCACTTTTCTAGGTTCCCATGTCTCATAAATAATGGGATTGATCAAACTGATTACAACCGAGAATCAAATCACATGCATATGTAATAATAATTCAACAACCTTGAGTCACCCTATGGATCGATTCACATTCCATAAAAGGAATAGAAATAAATTAGTTTGTATTGAGGACCTCCAATTATAATAATTTATCACAAGTATTCCTCAATGAGGACATATAATCCATTAATCTCAAATAAGGAATAAGAACCACCCATGGTGGTTTTCATAATAAACACATTCACAATTTTCAAAAAAGGTCCAAATGGGACTTTAAGCATTCTCCACAAAGCCATCATTTTGAATGAACCCTATGAATTTATTCTAAAGGGGAAAACATCCTCTTTTCATTTCATAAGAATTTAAAAATAAATTCCTTCAATGGACTATAATTTCAATTTTAAGACAAAACCATTTTAGTCAAAATGGAAAACAATCCACTAATCAATGGAACATTCCAAAACACATTTAAATACCAATAAATGTTTTATTTAAATCCAAAACAATATTGAAATACCATTAATGGAACCCAAATAATCTTTTTAAATGAAACTAATATATTTTCAATTCCAAACCATTATTTTTATATAAAAAATAACTCATTAAATACAACTGACCATTTTCTCAAACACATTGTGTGTACAAAATAACAAAAACAGTACTATTTATCATAGAAAAAGGAAAAAATAACTATTTTCACACCGAAAAATTATTCCAAGGATCACATATAAGTATTTAATATTAAATAATGATGAGAAAAGAAATAAATAAATGAATCATAAATTATAATGGAAATTTAATTGTAAACCTACCTAGAATCCCCAAAGATTCAACGACGCACACCCGAAAATGCACAACTAGGGTTCCAAGAGTCATGATTTATCATGTGTAACTTTAAATGAATAAAACCCCCAATTTTGTACCACCCTAGGAATAAAAATCATACATACATGTACACTATAGTTAAAGGAAAAATAGAGAATGGATGAAAATCAATAGAGTAAGAGAAGGGAGGCCAGACCCATCGATCCAGGTGAAGAATCACCAAGAAAAAATCATCTCAAAGGAGCTTGGAGGAGCCGAAATTAAACATGTGAGGATTTGAGGATTGGGGATTTTTAGTGGGTTGTCTAAGGGAACAATCCCAATATAAGAAGAAGGATAAAATCCCAGAATACCATTTCCTAAGAGGGTTTCATAAATATCTTGCACAGTTTAACAAACCATGAAGAAATGATGAAATCAACCAAAGTATAGTGCTGCACGGGATTCACACTAAGTATACATGGTTATATAAATAGTGTGAAAACCATGTGACCCCTATACACACACCTACATGATTAAACTAATATATTTCCTTAACAATGACACTTCGAAAAGGTCCCCAAATTAACCATTATCTACCTAAATCACATATAATTCAAAAGGATAAACCATCCACTAAACATTCCCCATAAAAATCTTATCCTATGTGTGTTACAAAATCATTTTACAATACACATCCTCCTTATAAATTTTCACTAATAACGAAAAATGTCAAATACCACTCAAAACATCCATGAGACAAATTTTAATTCATGAACACCTGAAACACCAAATTTAAATCCAAAACTCTTGGAACATGAGTGAAAAAACAAGAACCAAAATATAATTTAGAAAAAAGTTTTAAAATAGAAATATGGGTGCGACAATTCTCCCACCATAACGCTTTCCACCCCCAGAAAGTCAAAAAAAATTATATTTGATCAATCAATGACAAAAATATTCTTAATATCACAAGGTTGAACCGCTAAATCTAAAAACATCCTAAAAAATTGATGTGTATCTTAATACTCTTTACTAAAATAGAACAAAAAACAAGAACCATTTCAAGAGAATCAAGGGGATATTATATAAAAAACCTTCAAAATCATTCTTCATAAAGAACCATTGGGTGCACTCCAAAAATGCAATGTTTACCCAAACTAAAAAGAAATATGAAAAATCCAAAAACTAAAAAAGAAATCCACCTCAAATGGACTAACACCAAAACCAATGATTGGAATACTGAAACCAAAACTGAAAACTTCCCATGACTCATCACCTCCATAAGGACAAAGTCCAAATCCAAAACTGATTCACATGGATTTTCCATCCAAGGACACCAATCGAAAACATTCATCCACAGTGGCATAATCACAGACACATCATGAGGGATAAGATCATCACCCAATTTTCAATAAGAAAAAATTTGTAGTGAGATAGAGACCATAATAGAAATATAGGAACTACCTCCTAACAATGGTGGAGGCACAAGATTTATCAAACTCACTATACCCTCAGGGTTCTTAACTACCCATCAACTGCACACTAAGGGCTTTGACTGGAGCCATTATGTTTTAAGAGTCCACTACCTCACGAAATTACATGGAAAAAATAAAAGATAAATAAAAACTGAGAAACTCACTTTCTTAAAAAACACACCATTCCCCAAAGAAGGAAATTGAATATGGGCACATCATTTTTTTACCACTCCGAACAAGGATCAGAATGAACATGGAACCTGTGAAAACACACAAAACTCCATGAATATCAATTTCTACAATAGATAGGAACAATACAACATGAAAGAACTTTATTTAGATCCCAAAGAGCTCTCTACTCTCGAAAAAGATCTGGTTAATCCTTAAAACTGTGGATTTAACATTCAAAACATGACAAAAAAATTCTTAGGTTAATCAAATATAGACATTGAAAATGGGGAATAACATGTAGCTGCACCACAAACATCTATAATAACACTATGGGTGCAACTAAAAGGCAATAATAAAATGAAGAGCTATACAAAACCCATCTCAAAAAACAAAAATCACATCAAATAAACATCGATCCCATAAGTGAAAATAACACAAAACATTCAAAAAATATTTTATATAAATCCACAAAACATAACCAAAAATCCAAAACAACAAAAACAATTTAATATAAAAACACCTCATAATAATCACATCACAAATTAAGGGAAAGAAAACCACCCACCTATTATGTCTTCAAAACATCACAACTTTTTTCTCAAAATCATTTTCAA
Organism: Viscum album; assembly: GCA_963277665.1. Classification (NCBI taxonomy): domain Eukaryota; kingdom Viridiplantae; phylum Streptophyta; class Magnoliopsida; order Santalales; family Viscaceae; genus Viscum; species Viscum album. Next base: position 1,187,336,229 of record OY728123.1, on the reverse strand, counting down.
AGAAAAGAACTTGGTGGGTTTCACACTCATCATTGGTATCCCTTGAATCTTCACACATGAACCTTTCATGCCACCCTGGGCATCCAACAACACTTTCCAATCTTGGAAAATTAAAACCACTTTCCACATATATTTGTACATGTGAGCATTCATGGAATCACCAAAATTCAAAAAGAAGATTCCCATTTTACATTTTATAAAACAATTCAAAATACCATATACCATCAAGTCAAAACCATGTTACAAACTCGACATATCAACAAATTAGTACATTTTATTAATATAAATCCCATGGATTTATTTCAAGATACCCATTTTAGTTTGTCTTATGGAATGTATTTTTTTAAAATACACAGTTCCTATTTCATCAAAATCATTTGATTAAAACCCCACTTCTTTTTATTTAAAACATGTTCAAAAACTATCATCTACTTTCAGACAAGCATTTTCCATACCTCGGGTTTTGATTATAAAAATGGAATCTCATTAAATCCCATCCATTTTACCCCAATTGGTAATTTAATAAAATTTATTTTTTCTAACATCTTTCACAAGGGTAATTATGAAAATCATTTTCCCCATTTTTTAAAATCCAACCACTGCCACTAGAAATCATTTTTCACAATTACAATACAACGGTTTCAAAAAAAAATTCATAATCAATAATGACTCAATATAATCATTAGGAAAACTAGTATTGGTGTGTAACTTGGCCATATGGTTGCTGTCCATATGCCAAACATAACACAATTACAAAGTGAATTCTAAGACCATTTCCCAACCTCCATATGGAATTCCACACCCTAGGAGCTCATAGAGACCACTAGACTAACTCCCTTTTCATATCACAAACAACAAATCAAATGAAAATCTGAAAAAATCCAATAAAACAATACTTTCCAAAGAAACCTAACATTCGAAAAAAGAAAGGGTTCATGATGTCCTTCTCATTCCTATAGCTCAAGTCCTTAAAACCATACCACATCTACAATGACATCCCCAAGTAGGAAAATCTAAAAATAATGTTCCCCTAAAGTGAAGACCCACTCTGATATAAAATTTCATGAACCAAACTTGGTTCACCCCGAACCGGTCACTCGAGATAATCCATGCCATTGAACAAAGGGCATTCATGGTCCCCATAGGCTGGAAACTAGTGAATCTCTTCAACAAAGTGAACAAATGGAATGATTTCTCCCAATAATATGTAAACTAAAATTCATAATTAACGAAAGATTCCAATATATATATAAAACATCCAAACTAAACATCATATATATAAATATAGAAATACAAAAAAATGAAAATAAAATATACGACAAAAAAACTGAACCTGATGACTATAACACCTTCATGTGAACCCAGAGGTCAACCTATAATACTAAAACCAACCATTGCATATAAAGATTGATACCAAGATGAAAACATGTATCATAATCTAAAAATAAGGTAGAATTATAAGCATGATTTTTAAAAATCTATAGGCATTATGTAATAATCTATTCCCAATGAAATTCCATTAATTTAAAAGATAAATGAACCTCAGGTTGGAAATAAAATAGATAATGTAATCTTTTACACATGTGTTACATTAAAAGGAATCATTGTACATTTCCTAATTTCACTCCAAATTCATGTTTATATTCATTTCTAATACTTTTACATTTTCTAGGGGAATGTGATTCTTTCATTTCAAAATGTCATAAGAGATAATAAAACACTTTTAATTTAAAAAAATCATAATACTTTGGAGGCCAACTCATAACATTCCAAGAAATAGACAACATAAGAGATAACTATAATAATCACCTAATAAGGGAAATGAAAATGAACACAAGTGAGTAACCCAGTATCTCAATTATTACGGAAATAAGCTATGTACTAATAGACATGGTTGTTCCTAAGAGACTATGAGTAATATAGAACATACTAATACAAGATACTCAACCCTGGAAGAATTCATCAATGATGAATATTAAAATACCCTAAATACTCCCATCCACCTTAACTCCAGATACCCTGAGGGGGAAATCCTATAGAAATAAACCCAATATATCAACATACTATGGGACACGAGCTAGTGTGTAATCTAGCCAGTGCATTAAAAGTTCCCAAAAAATTATCTCACTATGCTAGGTTCCCAGACCTCATGTATAAAGGGGGTGATCTAACTAATGCTAACTGAGCATCAAATAACATTCGTATATAATAATAATTAAACAACATCCCTCACCCTGAGTCACCCCATGTATCAATTCACATTCCATAAAAAGAATAGAACTCAACGAGTTCATACTGAGGACCTCCAATTGTCACAATGGATCACAAGTGTTACATAAAAAGGGAATCTCTTCAATTTCATCCAAATTAGGATGGAGAATCACCAAATAGTGGTTTTCATAATGAACACTTTCACTATTTTCACAAAAAAGTTCTAAACAGGACTTTAAGAATTCTCTACTAAACCATCACTTCAAAAGAACCAATACATTTCTTCAAAAATGGGAGACCAACCTTTTTACATTTCAAAAACCATTTATAAATCAATTACATAAATGTACACACATATCAATTTTATGAAAAAACCATTTTAATCAAAATTCCAAACAATCAACTAATCAATAACACATGACAAACCAAATTTTAAAACCAAAACATGCTCTTTTTAAAATAGAAACAACATTATAATATCATTAAAGGAACCCAAATCTTTATTTCACATGTCAGAAATATATTTTAAATTCTAAACCATGATTTTTATATCAAAAATTGCTCATAAAATCCAACAACACATTTTCTCAAACACATATTTTCACTATATAACCAAAACAATACTATTAGTCACTAAAGAAGGTTACAATAAAATTTTTTCAGACTAAAAAATTATTCCAAGGATCATATATACATATTTAATATTCATTGAAGGTGAAAAAAAACACAAAATCAATGAATAATAAATTATAAAGTCTTCTTCAAGACAAACCAACCTCAAATCTATGGTACATCAATGAAACACACCCGAAGACCCGCCACTAGGGTTCTATGGGCCATTATATATCATGTAGAACTCTAAACCCACAAATCCAAAAATTCCACACCACCCTAGGTTTCAAAATTTTCCAAACATTCCCACTAGGGTATGGAGAAATAGAAAATGGAAGAAAATAAAAGGAGAAATAGAAGGCAGTCCTAACCGTTCAATCCTGGTGAAGAATCACCGAGAAAAAGCATCAAAATGAACTTGGAGGAGCTTTGGGGTCCAAAATACATTATGGGAGGCACATAGGTCAGTGGAGTTTTAGTGGGGTGTGTATGGGATGAAAACCCACATTAAAAAGAAGTATAAATACCCAAAATACCCTTACCAAAGTGTGTTGTATAGTTAGTTTGTATGGTTTAACAAAACATGCAGAAACTATGAAATTAGGCACTTTTTAGGGTTTCACAAGATATACACTTATTCTTAATACTTAGTTAAGAAATGCAAAAAACATGTGAAACCCTGCACAGTTTTGTTCTAGATTAATATTACCACGCTCATTAACAATACAAACTTGAAAATGTCCCCAAACACCACACTTTTCACCACTAAACTCACATATTCAAGGGGATATTCCATCCAACAAAAATACCCCATAAAAAGTTATATTAAGAGTTTTAAAAACTAATTTTACAAGACAATTCCTTATCATCCCATTCCAATATCACTGGAATAGGACAAATTCCACTCCAAACATCCAATACACAAAATTTAATCCACTAATTCCCAAACAAACAAATTGAAATCTAGAATATTCAAAACATGAGGGAAAAACCAAGAACCAAAAGATAGGTCATAAAAAAGGATGAATACAATATTATAAGTGTGACACCACCCCCCCCCCCCACATAGTAATTTTCTCCCATAGAAATCCACAACATTATATAGTTGATTGATAAATGATTAAGGATTCTAAAAACTAAATGATCCAACCCCTAGATCTAAAAAATCCCAACAAAGTCAAAATGAAATAATTCCTCTTTCCCAAATCAGAAAAAAAATATAGAACCACATACCTATAATTAATGGAAAATTAGAACAAAAACCTTCACAACCATACTTAAAAATGAAGAATTGGTTGTCCTAAAAAAAACCAATGTTAACGCAGACCAAAAAGGAAACTATAAAATAAAAAACAATAAAAGAAATATACTTCAACCAGACTCACACCAAGACCAAACCCAAACAAACCTCAAATAGGGGGAGGCTTGAATGGACTCCCCACCATTTGAAGAAAACATGTAATTATTTATCAAATAATAATTATCAACTAGACTCATGATGGTTCCCCCCACCATTATGATTTAACATGATTAAACAGACTCTAAAACATCCCAACAAAAACAAACAATCCCACTACAATGGGATGAGATTGAAGGGGCCCAATGATTGGAACACTAAAACCACAACTAACAACTACCCAAGACTCATCACCTCCGTAAGGGCACAAACCAATTCCACAACCGATTTACATGGGGTTCCATGAAAGGAAACTAATCAGAAACTTACATCTAAAAAGGCATAATCACAGATATTTTTTGAAGGATAAGTTTATCATGCTCTTTGAAAAAAATCGAATTTTCAGTGATGGAGAGTAAAAAATAGTAATACATAAACGTCCTCACAATAATAGTGGATGCACAAGAATTTTCCAACTCCACATACCTATGGGGATCCTAACGATGCACCAACTTCACTCTAATGCCTTTGGCTGGAGACCAGATGTTTGAAGCATCTACTACCTCATAGTTAGGATCTGATAATCCCTAATTAGAACTCCTTCTTTTTATTCCACAATAAGACACACAACACTACAATAAAAAACCAAAAATAAAGACACACCATGGAAATCACTTGGTCAAACAACACACCATTACATAAATAGGGACATTAGAGATGGACACAACATTATATATCACTGAAATCAAGGAAACAAATAGCAAGGAACCCAAGGAAAGACAAAAAACACTATTGATCACAAAAACTATAATATATATGAACACTTCAACAAGAAGACGCTTTATGTTGATCCCAAACATCTCTCTACTCTAGTAAATGAGATGGCGTATCTTTAAGAACGTGGATTTAGTTTTTGAAACTTGAGAAAAAATCAATAGGATGATAAAATGGAGTAATTGAAAATATGGAATCACCTATAGAAACATCACAAACATCCATCATATCTCTATGAGGATGATCACTAGACAAAAATATAACCAATATCTCTATAAAAACCAACTCCTTAAAGAAACTCATCTCGAATTAACATCAATCCCCACAAAGGAAAAAAGATAGAACATCCCAAAATTATTTTCTACAAATCCACCAAACATTACTTCAAAACCAAATCACAAAAAATAAATTAAACTTAAAACACCTCTTAATTAACAAATCCCAAATAAAGAGAAAACAAATAACCCAACTACTTGTTTTTAAAACAATACAAAATTACTTTCAAAAAAATAAAATAGAACAACATTGGGGTTGCACAATCACCAATGGTATTCCATGGAGCCTCATGAATGCACATTCCATGCCACCTCAGGCATCAAACAACCTACACTAATCCAAGACATTTCCAAACATATTCCACATATATCCATAATTGTGAGAAACCATCAAAACACTAATGGTCAATAAGAACATTTGTATTTTACAAGTCAAAAAACATTTCAAAATCCCAACAACCATCATGTCAAATTAATTTCCAAAACTCCCCATATAAATCTATCTCTTCATTTCATTAAAATAAATCCCATGGATTCCATTCAAAATATCCTTTTTAATTCATTTTGGAGAAAACATTTTTCTACAAATTATAGTTGACATCTCATCCAAATCATTTGCTTAAAATGCTACTACTTTTCATTTAGAAGAAGTTTCGAAATAAACATCCAATTTAAAAAATAATTTTCCAAAAAACCCCATGTTCAGATTAAAAATTTTGAATCTCCTTAAATCCCACACATTTTACTACAAGTGGTAATTTTATAAAAATTTAATTTTCTAAAGTCTTCCTCAAGGGAATTATGAAAATATTTTATCCCATTTTCCAAAAACCAACCACTAACACTAAAAATAAGTTTTCACAATTCCAAAACCAGGGTTTTGAAATCATTTACTAAAATAAATAATGAATCAAAAGAACTCACATGGAAAGATACTATTGGTTGGTGACATGGCCATATGATTGGATTCCATATGTAAGACACACCACTATCATAGAAAGTCTTCTATGACAATGTCCTTGGTTCCACATGGATTTCCAAGACCTTCAAGCTCACAAAGGCCACTATCATAAATCCCTTTTCATATCCCAAGCACTAAACAATCTAAAAATGTCACGACCCGTCCTCGGGGCCCGTGCCGTGACTACCCCAAGCCCGCCTTCCATAGGCCCGGGGCTGGCGACTAGCACCAAGGCGTAAATCCCGGAAAAAGGGAAGGAATTGCCTTTGAAAAGTAAACAAGCACCACAGAGTAAGCAAGTGGAAAAGTAAACACCAAGTAAAAACTGTAACAAGCCGTGCTGAAAGTAAAAGGGGCCGGAAATACAAGCCCAACTGTAAAGTACAACTGAAAGGGAAAAATAGCAACTGAAAAGAAAATCCACAGCGTCGAGCCATCCTCTAAATGTCCCACCTGAAGGGTGGGTACAGATAGCCTCCACAGCTCCTCCGTCCAGCCGTCCGCTCCGAGTACGTCCCGCCCAGTGGTCCACCTCCAGGTACCGTCCTGTTCTGCACGCCTCCACCACGATCAGCGCTGTCCGTCATCTGCAACCAACACAACAAAGTGCGGACATAGCCCGTGCAGTGGTGAGTATAAGCTACTCATTAGGGACCCCGAGACCCCCGAAGGTCTCCCAGAATCCACAAAGGATAATCCAAAAAGGAAATATACAATCACGAAGTAACATCCGACACGACTTAGGTATATTCCCATAAATATACCTAAGTTATCAATTCCCTTTCGGCTCCAACATCCGAGCCCAAGCACAACCCAGTCCACACAGGAAAGCAAAACGTATACCCACACAGGATAGTTCAACACAATCTACAAAGGAGAGTAAAATAGCAAATCCACACAGGATAGCTCAACAAAATCCACAAAGGAGAGCAAAACAGTAAATCTACACAGGATAGCTCAACACAATCCACAAAGGAGAGTAACACAGGATTCATCTCACAGAGGTATACATCTTCGGATGACGATAAAGATGATCACTGATCCCTCTAGGTCGTCGGACCCACAAAGGATCGATAGGTACTAACCCCCGCAAAGACCCACACAGGATCGGGCCCACACAAGACCTGTAGGCGCTGGCTCACACAGAACTGTTGAGCGCTGACCCACACAGGATCGGACCCACACAGGATCGGGCCCACACAGGACCTATAGCACTGATCCACGTAGGATCGTTGAGTGCAGTAGTCATCGCAGTCCACTGAGGATCTCTGCACAGTCGTCGTCGCAGTCCACTGAGGATCTCTGCTCAGTTGTCGCTGCAGTCCACTGAGGATCTCTGCACAGTCGTCGCTGTCGAAGTAGCAGTCACAGCCAGAACTAGGGTCCCCGCACACAGCAAGCTCGTTTGGGAGGGTCCTCTCCATGAGCCGAGAGGCTGATACATCAACTGACACAAAGTCCAAGGTTGATGTATCCAAAAGTTCTGTATCGTCAACAGGAACTCAACGTCGCAGACGGCGCGTCAATCGGACGCCCGGTCTGAGAGTTATTGGCTTTTTGGTCCTAGGGGCCCGGTTGGTTTTTAAGGCAAAACCAACCCGACCGTACTCCACCTACGTCCAAACCTCGGGAAAAGTGAGACAAAACATCTGTCTTATTTAGAGGAATTCAACGAATTCGACGACACGTCAATCGGACGTCCGTAGCTCAAGATATGAGTGTTTCCGCTCCGAGGGCCCGATTGGTTTCATGTACAAACCAACCCGGACGAACTCAAAGTATTCCAAAACCTTGAGTGCGATATACCGAAACGACCGTCTCGATCCAAGGATCGCGTTGCCGCTGATGACGCATCATTCGGAGTCCCGTAGCTCCTGTTACGGGCAAAAGACCGAAAACAGTCCGAAGATGGGGTGGTCCGAGCCCTGGCCGAGCCAGACCCCCCCCCCCCCCCCACCCCCACCCCTGGGTCGGCCGAACCCGGTCGACCCGACCTGGTCCGGCCCGACCGGTCGGACCAGCCTGGCTGGGCTCGGCCGAGCAGCTGGACACCGCGGGGCGCCGCCCCGCGGTTTGGAGGTGTCGCGGCCCTCGAAGGGGCCGCGCTGGACAAATGGACACAGCTTTAGCTGCATCCCGTGCGGGCGAGCTGGACCCGCACGGCCACGGCTTCAGCCGCGGCGGCGCGCCGGGGCGCCGCTGGTGCCGGCACCCCATGCCGCTGGCAGCTTCCGCGGGCCACCGGAGTTGCTCCAGTGGTCCGTTTTCCTTCCCGTCTGCGCCGTTGTTCCTCCCGGGTCCCGTTCTTCACTTCGGGATCATCAAAACTCCCTTGCGTCACGATTTTCCATCGCCCACCAAATTTTCACAACAACGAAGAACGGCGGAGGGTTGTCGGGCCGTGTTCGTTTGGCCCGCACCCTCCGCGTTAGATAAAAAACAACGGGAGAATTATATTCAACACATGAAACAAAAATTTTAACAAAATAAAATTGTTCATATGAATCCGGTTCTTTAATTTTAAAGAAACGTTCACGGGAATATAAAAAAAGGGTATTTCCAAAATAAAAATCCCTACCTCGTCATGTTGCCGTCCGCGGGTTCTTCGCGGAATTGGGGATTGTCACGTCGTCGCGGTATCCGGTGTCGCGTCGTCGCAGAAGGGTGTCGCGTCGACGTACTCCGAGGTTCAAGAACAAAAAGATTTAATTAATAATAATTAAATCCTTCTGAATTAAAAACCACAAAGGATAAAATTAAAAGAAATCTGAATCCCTCACCTCAACGGATGATCGAAGGTTTTTGTCGCGGAGGAAGGAACGTCGCAGAAGAACGTCGCGGGAGAGGAAACTTCGGTGTCGCGGCACACGGCTTCGCGTCGTCGATTTCCGCGGGTTCGGCGTTCTTCGTCGGAGGCCGTCGTTCTTCGCATTCTTCGCATTCTTTGGGTTCTTCGCGTTCTTCGCGAAGAAGGGTGAAGGCACAAGAACCTCTGTCAAAACCTCTCAACGAGTAATCCGCCAAATGTCGTGTTGGTCTTATTTTATTATTACGCCAACAAACGAATATGAGGTAAGTAACGACCCATTAATTTATAGAATTTATTCAATGAAAGAAACCGCCCATTTAATTCACAAAATAAACGACCCAATTAAATGGTGCGTTAAGAATTTAAGAAAACACGTTAGTTGACTTTCATAATGACGGGTTTTTGCAGGTGAATTACTTAGCGGAAAAGAAACGGTGGGGCTCGTGCGGGCCCCAACTCACAAATATCCTACCAAGAGGGTTGGATATTTCTGGATAGCATCCTATCCAGATCAACTCAGATTAAGCCGCTTTTAAGTGACTTCAAGTGTCTTCCATGTGGCTTAAGTGAAATAAAATAAGGTTTGTCGAACAATTATTTTATTTCTTAACTTTATGCCCGAAAATTAAAAACCACAACCGAGAAAACGCAACTCTGGAAGAGGCGTTTCTAAGAAAATATCGGCGCTGTGATTTCATCGGTGCCCTTAGAATTCGATTCTGGTCACCGGTTCAAAATTTAGAAAAACCGGCTCATCCGTTCACTGAACGTACCCGAGCCAAACTTCGAAAAATGATTCTGGGCACACCGGGCCTCAGAATCTGGTGCCGTCAGAAACTGCGCACTTTTAAAATTCCAAATAAAATTAAGAAAAAAATTTCCTTGAAATTTATGGGTCTTTACATTAATCCCACCTCAGGGATTTACGTCCCCATAAAGATACATCATAATCTAGGGAAACAAATGTGGGTACTGGGCACGCATCTGAACCTACCGCTCCCATGTGCTCTCTTGGAGGTTCCCGTGCTGCCATTTGATGCGCACAAGAGGAATCGATCGCCCACGTAGGACCCGCTCCTGTCGATACTCTGTCTCAACCGGGACATCCGCCAAAGTCGCTCCATCATCTACGTCTTGATCCCCATAGTCAATGATGTGCGTTGGGTCGTGCACGTATCTCCTCAACTGAGATATGTGGAAGATGTCGTGCACCCGGTGCAACTGAGGTGGTAGAGCCAGGTGATAAGCCACCTCGCCAATCCTGCTGAGGACCTGGAAGGGTCCGATGAATCGTGGAGATAACTTGCTGCCTCGTCCAAAACTCCATAAACCACGTCGAGGTGAGACACGCAAGAAGACGTGGTCGCCATCCTAGAACTCTAGTGGCCTCCGCCTCCTGTCAGCATAAGACTTCTACCGGCTCTGAGCTGTCCTCATCCTCTCCTGGATGACCTGGACCTTCTCTGTCGTGGCCCAGACCATCTCTGGTCCCACAAGTGCTGACTCTCTAGAGTCTGTCCAGCACAAAGGAGATCTGCAAGGCCTGCCGTACAACGCCTCATATAGTGCCATCCTGATGGTGGAGTGGTAGTTGTTGTTGTACGCGAACTCCACCAAGGGTAGGTGGTCCTCCCAGCTGCGACCAAAGTCGAGGACACATGCGCAGAGCATGTCCTCGAGAGTCTGAATGGTCCTCTCCGACTGACCATCCGTCTGAGGGTGAAAGGCGGTGCTCAAATGTAGTCGTGTCCTGAACGCCTCCTGTAACCCCTTCCAAAGCCGGGAAGTAAAGCGAGCGTCTCGATCGGAGACGATAGACGATGGCACACCGTGAAGCCGTACAATCTCCTGAACGTAGAGACGCCCCAAGCTCTCCATTGAGCCCTACTATCTGATGGGTAAGAAGTGTGCCGACTTGGTGAGTCGGTCAAAAATCACTCAAATGGAGTCATGAACTCTGGAAGTGCGTGGAAGTCTAGTCACGAAGTCCATAGATATGTCGTCCCACTTCCACTCCGAGACCTCCAAGGGCTGTACCAAGCCTGCTGGTACTTGGTGCTCTGCCTTCACCTACTGGAAGGTGAGGCATCAAAAAACGAACTCTGCCATAGCCTTCTTCATGCCTGACCACCAGTGCTGTCGTCTGAGATCCTGGTACATCTTCGCCACTCCAGGATGTACCGCCAAAGGAGAAGTGTGAAACTCTCTCATCACATCCTCTCGTAAAGTGACTGGTACCAAGGTACGTCCTCTGAAAAGGACGTCGTGCTCTGCTCCAAGGGAGAAACCATTAGGTGCATGTCCCGGGGATATCTATGCATGCCGCGTCTCACAGTCAGCGTCCCCACGCTGTGCCTCTCTGACCCGCTGCAGAAGTGGAGGAGAGACTGCGAGAGACTGAAGGAAGGCTAACCCGTCCCTATCCACAAAGGATATCTGCAAGGCGGATAGCTGCTCTGTCACCTCCTCAAGTAGTTGAATGCCCGTCCTCCTGCTTAGGGCATCGGCTACTACGTTCCCCTTCCCAGGAGTATAGACTATCTCAAAGTCATTTTCCTGGAGGAACACGAGCCATCGCCGCTGTCTCAGATTAAGGTCCTTCTGAGAGAAGATGTACTTGAGACTCTGGTGGTCAGAAAAGACTGTAAAGTGCTCGCCCGTCAGATAGTGCCGCCATTTCTTCAGAGAGAAGACCACTGCTGATAACTCCAGGTCATGGGTAGCGTAGTTCTGGTCATGAGGCCTCAACTGACATGATCCATAGGCAATCATGGCCCACTCCTGCATCAGGACACACCCGAGTCCGGTCCCTGATGCATCGCAGTAGACTACGTATCCAACTCCCTCCTCAGGCAACCTCAAGATAGATGCGCTGGTCAATCTCTGTCTCAGCTCTTGGAAGCTCTGCTGACATCTGTCTGACCACACGATGGGTTTCCCCATCTTTTTCAACACTGAGAGTGGCGCCGCAACTCTGGAGAAGTCCGGCACAAATCTCCGATAGTATCCGGCTAGAACCAAGAAACTCCGCACCTTCGTCACGCTCCTGGGTGGCTCCCAAGCTAGCACTGCTTCGATCTTCGCGGGATCCACTACAACTCCCGCCTCAGAAAAGAGGTGCCCTAAGAAGTGGACCTCACGTAACCAGAACTAGCACATAGAGAGCTTTCCATAAAGATGGTTCTCTCGGAGTTTGTCTAGTACAACCCGTAAGTGGTAGGCGTGCTCCTCCTCCGTGGTCGAGTACACCAAAATGTCGTCGATGATGACCACGACAAATTGATCAAGGTATGGCTGGAAGATCCTGTTCATGAGGCTCATGAACACTGCTGGAGAATTGGTTATGCCGAAACGCATAACCAAGAACTCATAGTGTCCATACCAACACCTGAAGGTCGTCTTCTACATGTCCTCATCTCGAACTCTGAGCTGATGATAGCCTGACCTGAGGTCTATCTTCGAGAACCACCGTGCTCCCTTGAGCTGATCGAAGAGGTCATCAATCCTCAGTAGCAGATACTTGTTCCTCAATGTCACCAGGTTCAGGTGATGATAATAGACACACAGTCGCAAGCTCCCGTCCGCCTTCTTGGCGAACAATATCGGGGAAGCCCAGGGTGAAACGCTGGGTCGGATGAACCCCTTGCCCTGCAAGTCCTCCAACTGTACCCACAGCTCTCGAAGATCAGAGGGGGCCATCCGATATGCTGGAGTGGATATCAGGGTTGTCCCATGGTATAGATCAATATAAAAGTCTACCTCTCTGCGAGGAGGTAGCCCTGGAACGTCGTCGGGGAAGAAGTCCGCATACTGATCCACCACTGCAGGAAAACTAGGACTCCGCATGTCCACGGCTCCAAGGATGAGGCTAGCCAACTGATTAGTGATGGGTTGTCCCCTCCTCTGCGAGAGTCCATCCTGTGCTGCAAAGGCTCCCTTCTCGCCGGTGAAGGTGAACCTGCTCCCGTCAGTGCGCACACATCGCACCTTGCGCCTAAAACAGTCAATCTGAGCATGGACTGTAGATAACCAATCCATGCCCAAGATGGCGTCGTAAGGCCTGGATGCCGCTACAAGAAGATCCCAGCCGAAGCTCTCGCCTCCTAGAGTAAGCTCACACTGCCGGTAGTAGTGCGTAATCATCGAGTCTTCTCCCATAGGGGTCTCTAGCCGTAAGGATCGAGCCAACGACTTTGTCGGAATCTCCGAGCTCCGAACAAGGGCAGCGGCTATGAAAGAGTGACTCGCTCCTATGTCTATAAGAACTGCAGCAAGGGTGGAATAGACACAGATTGTACCTCGAATCATCTCTGGTGCACCGTGGTCGTACGCCTCCACTGCCTGGAGCTGTGCCTGTCTCTGCCCGCTAGCTCCATGTGGTCGGGGCGGGCCTCATGGTGGTGGTGGTGGCAGAGGCTCAAAGCGTCGCCCACCACCTGCTGCTCGGCCAGCTCCTCTACCTCATCTGCCTCCTCCCTATGGACCGCCACGGTCATCCCTCTTCCTCTGCCTGGGTGGCCCCTCCACCGTCTGCTGCTCCTCGGTACGGCGGGTCGGGCAGTCACGAGCCTTGTGGCCCTGCCCGCCGCACGCGTAGCACTGCCTACCTCTTGGAAGACTGGCTCCGCGCTGTGTGCCCCGCACTGCTGAGCCAGTGTCCCAAGGTTATCTTCCGGAAGTCCTGGTCTACCTAGAACCCTGAGTCATCCGTCGGCTATCTACTTCCAAAGACTCTGCTACCTGCCGCCCTGCGGTAGGTCTCGCTGTGGACTCAGCCAGAAAGCTCTCGATCAGAAGAGCTCTCTCCAGCACTCCTTCCTGGGTCGGGATGCTGAGGGAGATCAGCGATGCCCTGATCTCGTGTCTCAAACCCTGCTCAAAGGTTTGGGCCCAGAAGAAGGGGTCCCGTACCATGTCGGTCGAGTAGCGAGAAACATCAGTAAACCTCGCCGCGTACTGGGTGACCGTCAAGCTGCCCTACCGCAGCTGAAGAAGCTCCTGAATGCGCACCGCACGGAGAGTGGCTGGGAGGAACTCTGAGCGGAAGAGGCTCTCGAAGTCCGTCCAGAGAAGAGATGCATCATCGTCTACCTGGAGAATCAAGGTGCACCATCGTCCTGCTGCTGCGTGCAGTAGGCTCGCCGCGAGGATCACCATGAGGTCCGCTGGTGTCCTCACTAGCCTGAAAACTCGTACGACCGCCTCCAGCCAGTCCTCGGCTGCCAGGGGGTCCGTCTGCCCACGAAACCTGGGTGGTCGCTAGCGCTGCAACTCATGCAGAGCTCCGAGGCGACGTGCATCATCAGCGGTCAGCGCTGGAAGCATCGGGGGCTCGGCGGGTAAAGGTACCGCCGGTGCCTCTGCTGTCAACGGACCTTGTACAGAGGCCTCGTCGCTCGGCGGGCTGTCGTCGTGCTCTACACTCGGGACCCTAGCTGGCTGCCGTCGTGGGGCCATCCTGAAAAGGAAACAAGTGTGCCACGGTCATAACAGTATACCAGGTGAGCTAACACAAGTAATTACAAAGAAAACTTGAAACAAACATGCAATCAATGTTTTCGTGCATTAAGTCGGAAATCAGAAGTCAGGGTCCTGGTGTACAGATACGTCGGTCGCCGTACAAACACTGGACTCCCTGGACTGATAACCGCACTCAATAAGCCAAACACTATTGCTTCACATAGAAGAAAGATCAGAGTCTGCGGTAGAACCGACCACCTCTGATACCAATTTGCCACGACCCATCCTCGAGGCCCGTGCCGTGACTGCCCCAAGATCGCCTTCCATAGGCCAGGGGCTGGCGACTAGCACCAAGGCGTAAATCCCGGAAAAAGGGAAGGAATTGCCTTTGAAAAGTAAACAAGCACCATAGAGTAAGCAAGCGTAAAAGTAAACACTAAGTAAAAACTGTAACAAGCCGTGCTGAATGTAAAAGGGGCCGAAAATACAAGCCCCACTGTAGAGTACAACTGAAAGGGAAAAACAACAACTAAAAAGAAAAGCCACAGCGTCGATCCGTCCTCTGAAGGTCCCACCTGAAGGGTGGGTACAGATAGCCTCCACAGCTCCTCGGTCCAGCCGTCCGCTCTGAGTACGTCCCACCAAGGGGTCCACCTCCAGGTACCGTCCTGCTCCGCATGCCTCCACCACGATCAGCGCTGTCCGTCGTCTGCAACCAACACAACGAAGTGCGGGCATAGCCCATGCAGGGGTGAGTATAAGCTACTCAGTAGGGACCCCGAGACCCCAGAAGGTCTCCCAGAATCCACAAAGGATATTCCAAAATGGAAATATACAATCACGAAGTAACATCCGACACAAATTAGGTATATGGCCATACATATACCTAAGTTATCAATTCCCGTTCAGCTCCAACATTCGAGCCCAAGAACAACCCAGTCCACACAGGAAAGCAAAATGTATACCCACACAGGATAGTTCAACACAATCCACAAAGGAGCGTAAAACAGTAAATCCACACAGGATAGCTCAACACAATCCACAAAGGAGAGTAAAACAGTAAATCCACACATGATAGCTCAACACAATCCACAAAGGAGAGTAACACAGGATTCAGCACACACAGGTATACATCTTCGGATGACGATAAAGATGATCACTGGTCCATCTAAGTCATCGGACCCACAAAGGATCGATAGGTACTAACCCCCGCAAAGACCCACATAGGATCGGGCCCACATAGGACCTATAGGCACTGGCTCACACAGAATCGTTGAGCGCTGACCCACACAGGATCGGACCCTCACAGGATCGGGTCCACACAGGACCTGTAGCACTGATCCACGTAGGATCGCTGAGTGCAGTAGTCGTCGCAGTCCACTGAGGATCTCTGCACAGTCGTCAGCGCAGTCCACTGAGGATCTCTGCACAGTCGTCACTGCAGTCCACTGAGGATCTCTGCACAGTCGTCGATGTCGAAGTAGCAATCGCAGCCAGCACTATGGTTCCCGCACACAGCAAGCTCGTTCGGGAGGGTCCGCTCCACGAGCAAATAGGCTGATACATCAAATGACATAAAGTCCGAGGTTGATGTATCCAAAAGTTCCGCATCGTCAACAGGAACTCAACGTCGCAGATGGCACGTCAATCCGACGCCCGGTCTGAGAGTTATTGGCTTTTTCGTCCCAGGGGCCCGGTTTGTTTTTAAGGAAAAACCAACCCGACCGTACTCCACCTGCGTCCAAACCTAGGGTGGAGTGAGCCAAAAGATCCATCTCACTTAGATTAATTCAACGAAGTCGACGACACGTCAATCGGACGTCCGTAGCTCATGATATGAGCGTTTCCGCTCCAAGGGCCCGGTTGGTTTCGTGTACGAACCAACCCGACCGAACTCAATGTATTCCGAAACCTTGAGTGCGATATACCGAAACGACCGTCTCAATCCAAGGATCGCGTTTCCGCTAACGGCGCATTGTTCGGAGACCCGTAGCTCACGTGACCGGCAAAAGACCGAAAATAGTCCGAAGACGGTGGGTCCGGGCCCGGGCTGACCCGGCCCGCCCCACCCCCTGGGTCGGCCGAACCGGGTCGCCCGAACCAGTCCGACCCATCCGAACCCGGCCCAGCCCAGCCCAGGCGGTCAAACCGGCCTGGCTCGGCTCGGCCGAGCGGCCGAGCAGCTGGACACCACGGGGCGCCGCCCCCGTGGTTTGGAGGTGTCGCGGCCCTCGAAGGGGCCGCGCTGGACAAAAGGACGCGGCTTCATCCACGTCCCGTGCGGTCAAGCTGGACCCGCGCGGCCACGGGTCCGCTGGCCACCGCCTCCGGCCGCCGGCGCCGCCGTTCCGGCGACCCGCGCCGCCGGCAGCTTCCGCGGGCCCCCAGAGTTGCTCTAGTGGTCCGTTTGCCTTCCCATCTGCGCTGTTGTTCCTCCCGGGTCCCGTTCTTCACTGCGGGATCATCAAAACGCCCTTGCGTCACGATTTTCTATCGCCCGCCAAATTCGCACAGCAACGAAGAACGACGGAGGGTTGTCGGGCCGTGTTCGTTTGGCCCGCACCCTCCACGTTAGATAAAAAAACAATGGGAGAATTATATTCAACACATGAAACAACAATTTTAATAAAATAAAATTGTTCATATGAATCCGGTACTTTAATTTTAAAGAAACGTTCACGGGAATATAAAAAAGGGTATTTCCAAAATAAAAATCCCTACTTCGTCAAGTTGTCGTCCGCGGGTTCTTCGCGGAATTGGGGATCATCGCGTCATCACGGTATCCGGCATCGCGTCGTCACGGAAGAGTGTCGCGTCAACGAACCCCGAGGTTCAAGAACAAAAATATTTAATTAATAATAATTAAATCCTTCAGAATTAAAAACCACAAAGGAAAAAATTAAATGAAATCTTTAACCCTCACCTCAACGGATGATCGATGGTTTTTGTCGTGGAGGAAGGAACGTCGCAGAAGAACGTCGCGGGAGAGGAAACGTCGGTGTTGCGGCACGCGGCGTCGTGTCGTCGATTTCCGCAGGTTCATCATTCTTCGTCAAAGGTCAGCGTTCTTCGCGTTCTTCGCGTTCTTCGCGAAGAAGGGTGAAGGCACAAGAACCTCTGTCAAAACCTCTCAATGAGTAATCCTCCAAATGTTTTGTTGGTCTTATTTTATTATTACGCCAACAAATGAATAAGAGGTAAGTAACGACCCATTAATTTGTAGAATTAATTCAACGAAAGAAATCGCCCATTTAATTCACGAAATAAACCGCCCAATTAAATTGTGCGTTAAGAATTTAAGAAAACGCGTCAGTTGACTTTCATAATGACGGGTTTTCGCGGGTGCGTTACTTAGCGGAAAAGAAATGGTGGGGCTCGTGCGGGCCCCACCTCACAAATACCCTACCAAGTGGGTAGGATATTTATGGATAGCATCCTATCCGGATCAACTCAGCTTAAGCAGCTTTTAAGTGACTTCAAGTGGCTTCCAAGTGACTTAAGTGAAATAAAATAAAGTATGTCGAACAATTATTTTATTTCTTAACTTTAACCCGGAAAATTAAAAACCACAACCCCACAAACGCAACTCCAGAAGAGGCATTTCTAAGCAAATACTGGCGCTGTGATTTCATCGGTGCCCTAGGAATTCGATTCCGGGCACCGGTTCAAATGTTAGAAAAACCTGCTTGTCCGTTCACTGAACGTACCTGAGCCAAACTTTGGAAAATGATTCCGGGCACACCGGGCCTCGGAATCAGGTGCCGTCAGAAACTTCGCTCGTGTAAAATTCCAAAGAAAATTAAGAAAAAAATTTCCTTGAAATTTACGGGTCTTTAAAAAAAATACCATGTAAACCAACCAAACTAGACATCCCATGGAAATAAGAGGTTCAAAATGTGCAAGGTTTGCTGCATTCCTTCTCGTTACTACATCTTGAGTACCGAAAATCATTCTCTATCTACCTTGATATCCCCATGCAGAAAAGGGAAGTCTAAAATTCGAGGTCCTCTAACGAGTAGAACAACTATGATACCATTGAGTTATGTACCAACTAGGGTCATCCCTGAATTGGTCTCCCAAACCAATCTGCAGCATGGATCGATGGGAATTTTTGATCCCCACCGGCTGGAAACAAGTGTTGGGCATCAACAGAGTGAAAAAATGGAATGATTTCTCCCAATAATAAGTAAAATTAAAATTGTAAATAAGAAATTCATCCCACTATATACATATAAAACATCCAAACTGAATATATTTTATAAAATTCTGGAAATAAAAACAAAAAAAAACAAATTATACAATGAATAAACTAAACAAGATGAATGCCACACCTCCATGTGACCCCAAAGTCCACCCTCCAAAACTGAACCCATCCATCACCCAAGGGTATCAATACCATGATGAAAACCTCTAGAAAAATCTAAAAATAAGAATGATAACTTGGTGTGAGTATTAAAACTCAGTAGGCGTACACAAATAATCTATTATAAATAAACATCCATTAAAATAAAAGAGTCACCAACCTCATTTTTGATATATATTATATAAATGTTTATTTTCCATAGTTTTTAGTATAAAGAAAAGGTATATTTACCAATTTCTATCAAGAAATATGTTCATTTCCATTAGTGATACATTAACATTTTTAAGGGGAAATTGATTCTTTCATTTTAAAATGGAACAAGAGATTTAAAAACAATTTTTATTTAGAACAAATTTTATAATAATTTGGAATTAAATTCTTCAATTTATAAGAAGGACACAAGACATGAGACCACATTAATAATCACTTTTTAAGGGAAACAGAAATTAAAATAAATTGTAACCATGTTTTTTATTCATTATTGAATGTAGTTATGTACTAATAAAATTTGGTGAACCAAGGAGATCATGAATAATAGAAAACATAATAATACATGAGACACATCCCTAGAATCATGACTCACATGATAAAGATCAGCGATCATGGAATACTCTCAGAAACCCTAGCTCTCAAATAACTGAGGGTCATGTTCTATAGTAATAAAGACATTATATCCACCAATTATAGGCTACCAACTATTGCGTAACCATGATAGTGTAGAAATCATTCTCATAAAATTCCCTCACTCTTCCAGGTTCCCATGTCTCATGTGTAATGGTGGTGAGCCATATTAGGCCAACCGTGCATAAAATCACATACATATCTAATAATAACTCAACACCAGGCATCACCCCATGTCACCCAATGGATTGATTCACATGACATAAAAAATAGACATCATGGAGTCTATACCGAGGACCTCCCATTATCATAAATGATCTCAAGGACTGCACAATGATGTCATCCCATCTACTAAACACAAATGAGGCATGAGAACAACCCAATTAAGGTTTTCACAATTAATAGTTTCACTATTGTTAAAAATGTTCCAAATGATACATTATGAATTCTCTACAAAACCATCACATCAAAAGAACCAAGTACATTTCCTCAAAAGGTGAAATCATCATTTATCCATTTCAAAACAATTTATAATAAATTGCATTCAAATTACTCACATTTAAATTTTAAGAAAACCCCGTTTTAAACATAATTTCAAATAGTCCACTAATCAACAAAACATGCCAAACAATATTTTTAAACAGATACAAGTTCTTTTAAATTACAAAAATACATTGAAATATCATTCAAGGGACCCAAATCATTATTTCACATGTCATGAATATATTTACAATTCCAAACCATTCTTTTTATACCATAAAATACTCATAAAATCCAACCAGGCATTTTCTCAAACAAATGGTGTGCGCATGATAACCAAAACAACACAATTAATCACTAAACAAGGGAACAATAGCCATTTTACACCCCCAAAAATTATTCCAATGATCACACATAAATTTATTTTATTCAAGGCGGGTGTTAAAATCATGAAATCAATGAATCCATAATTATTAATGAAATTTCAAGGGAAACCTACCTCAAACCCATGGAAAATCATTGACGCACACCCAAAAACACAACACCTAGGTTCCATGATCCATAATCTATCATGTGGAACCGTAACTGAAGAAAACACACAATTTCACACCACCCTTGGTATTCAAACAATCCAGACATGTCCACTAGGGTTACAGGAGAAATGAAAAAAATTATGGAAAGTATAGAAGAGAGAGAAGGCATTCATATCCTTTTGATCTGGGCGAAGAATCACCAAGAAAATACATTAAAATCAAATTGGAGGATCCATAGGACCCATGAGAGTAATCATGGTTAGGGGAGTTAGTTTGGGGTGTTCATGGGAAAAAAACCCCACTAAAAGTAGAAGAAAATCTCAAAATACCATTTATTGAGTGGGTTGCATGATTGGGTTGCACAGTTTAACAAAAAGCGCACAAACCATGAATTTAGCCAATATATAGTTATACATGATCTGGAAACATAGTTAGCATGGATAGTTAAACAATGTCAAAAATATTTGACCCCATTCACACATACCTACATGATTAAACTAATCATGTGCCTTAATTGTTCGACTCGGAAAAATTCACAAAAAAATCAACCTTTTACCCCAAAAAATCACTTAACTCAAGGGGATAAACCATACAATAAACATACCCTAAAAAAATTCTACACTTCTAGTGTTAAAAACTCTTTTTTCAAGACACCTCCTCCTCATAAATTTCCAATAATAATAATAAATCCAAAATAACACCCAAAAAATCCATGACTCCATCCAATGGATTGAAGGCCTTAATTTTTTATTGATTTTGATAATCCACCTTTCAAGGGGCGAGGTGGAACCCTTACAGGGCCCGTAAGCATAAGTATTACAAGGACTGTACGCCTAGAGGAATTAATTTTCCTGTAGGCTTCAAGCATTACATACAATTCAGACTAACTATATTGAACTGCTTCTCCCCAGCATTTTCAGGGTGGAATCAGCTATCCACCTTCGCATGGCTGTTCGGCTAGACATTCCCATGCATGCACAAGCTTGTCCTGATGGCATGTGACATACCCTCTAATTCTTGCAACTTTTTTACCTTCTGCGGTGGTGAAAGCTCCTTTCTCATCCTCCGTTTAGAGATTCTTCCTCGTAGGTTGTCTGGTTTTCATCTGAACATAAGGTGGCCCAAAGGCCTTGAGGTGGCCCGAAGGCCTTATTGACCCGAAGGCCTTAAAGGACTCGGGGACCAAATTGGTGGCCCGATGTCCTGGTATTGGACACATCTTGTTCTCAATCATGGTATGTTGTACTTGTGCATGGAAATAAAGGAATTAGGATCCTTATATATACTTATACTTTCCATGATCCCTTGGGATACAATGTGTGTTGTGGAAAAGTGTAGGTTGGGTGGGTGTGAGACACGGTCAGTGCGAGGCTTAGGGAGGCACATAGTATAACCCCAGGGACACACCATGTAGACCATTAAGGAAATTATGGTTTCTTATTTCTCATTAACTCATCTTTATTAAAAACATGTGTGAGATTATATGGACCATTACTGGTTTGGTTTTTTCCCTTGGTCCATTCCTTGAGAGCTTTTATGGAATCGCATCTTATACATTTGATGGTGATCCCTTTAGTGGGGCCTATTGAATAGAGTTATTAAGATCATTCCATGAGGATTGGAGCGAGTTATTTTATCAAAATATTTCCCATGGTAGAGTTCATGGAATCTTCATGACCAACACTATGTTGGTTTTTATCCACTACTTATTGGGTTTCACCATATTTATTTGTTGGTATACCACTCAACATTGGGAGTGACCCTTATCTCTTTATCATTCTCTTTATCCATCCATCATTTAATTCTTATGGAGTTACCCAACTTGTAGTAAATCATTGTTGTAAAACCTTAGTTCTATCTCCCTCACTGTAAATTTTTATATGTTTGAGTGCCATCATGGATGGTGGGGCTTCTAGAGTAAAATAACCAAAGAAAGTGTTACCTCAAAATCTTAACGCATGAATCATAGGATGAATTTTGGTTGTGGCGTTTCCATGAGACTATATGTCTATGAAGAGTATATATGGATGTTTTATTGTGTTATTAACATTATTGTTGAAATATACTATTATGATATTACTAATATTTTTTTGTTTTTGATAGGTTATTTCATGGTTCACAACAGGTTATTTTTATACTCACACTTGTGTCAGATCTACATATATGTGTCTTATCTTATGTAGATGACAAATCACTTAGTGAAGTCGTTGATTGACTATTATAATATAGATTTATGATGGGATATAAAAACATAGTGTATATCGATGTGGAATTTGGTAGTTTTCCCCTCCATCTGAACAACATAGACATTACAATCCAGTTTTGGATGGCCTTATACATTCCCACTTTTTATGCTTTCTAGTAGTTTTTATCATAAAATATTTCTGGGATTATATATGTATGAAATTATTTTTAATAGTGTTTTTATTTTATAATTTTATGGGATGTGGGAGTTCTTCATGCATATATGTGATTTAATATAATTCCTCCCATGTGTGTGAAACGCCTTCACAAGTCTAGTGACCATGTGTTAGCCTATATGACACAGAATTGGGTAACATGAATCATTGGACCCATTGGGTTGGGTCATTATAGAATGGTATCAGAGGTATACCAAGCATTAATTTTTATAATACTTCCTAGATTTAAGATTAGAGTTTTGATATTCTTTTATCTGGTTTGAGGTTTGGTTGGGGATCTATGGAAACATATTAAAGTGTCTTGATATTGACTCTTAGTAAAGGGTTTCAAGTGTTGTTACATCGGATGATATATCTATTTACCATGATCATAATAACATAGTTATTGAATAAAAATATATAGACACTATTTTTAGGGTAAAACATTGATACATGAATCATGTAGAAATGGGTTGTGGTTTCCATGTCCTTCTTGAGTCAGCTCAGACGATATACACTTGAATGTGGTAGGTCTTGTTGACCTTTAATATATTGCTGCAATGGAAACAAGATAGTATTCTAAATTTCAGTCATGGGGATGACCAAAGGGGTGATTAGTTTTCAGTTTAGGAACCCAATCATGATGTGTTTTCGCTAACGGATCATGAATCCATGGTACCACCTTTTGGGAAGAACATGGATATTTTTATCAATCAGTTAGTTAATCATCCACAAGTTGAGTAGTTGATACCTTCAATAGGATAAGATAATATTACACTCAAGATTGGAATGTATAACATGTTCTAGAAATAGATATCTATGAGGTTCCATGATATGATATACCCTCGGGTGGTATAGATTTAAATAAGGCAGTGGTCTAGGTTTTCGACATTTCCAGATCCCGATGCAACTGATGGTTCCAATTGATAGTTTTTTCCTCTCTTGATTATCATTTGTATACAGTGGTACTGAAAGAGGACACACCAACATTGAGTGTTAATAGGATGTTCTTAGGTTAGAGATCACTAAGTTTACATGGTTGTCCATACAAATTCTCTAGTGGTGGAGGACTCTCATGAGAATGTGTTATGAATATACCTCTTGGATGTGACCCCACTCTAATTGCGGTCCTAGTAGTGATACTTCTATAGGGAGACATAAATATTTATTAGGTCAATATATTGGTAATTTTTAATGTAAAATTGGAAATTTGAAAAGGAGAAAAATTCCCATACTATGACTGGTTCTTGATATGTGATCCAAAATAGTCTAGGTGAGTTAGTGATGCCAAATATGATAGTGTTTGGTTGTGGAGGATGAGTTTTTGTATCTTTTGTGTTAGAGTCTATCATATTTTCCACGGTTTTGTTGAAAGAATTTGTTGTGGTAAGAATGTGGGATATGGATGGATGAGTTTTAATGAATAGGATCTCACATAGGCTTCGTGTGGGCTTCAAGGTATGATTTTTGTCTTCACTACCCCAGTTGTAGTGTCAAACAAATTATAATCCATTTTTTTCTTCAGTGTATCCCCTATTTGAGACTTACTGATACTAGAGGGACCCTTTTTTCTCCACCATTCTATTGGAGGCTCCTATAAGAAGGATCTATTATTTCATTATTATACTGACAGTGTGACATGACTGTGGTATGAGAGAGATAGATAGTTCCCATTGTGGAAGCCTTTATATAGTGGTTTTGGGACCATATGATGTTTTCCTCAGTATGGAATCATTCCATACCATCCATTCTCAAATTATTACTCTTAATGAGTGTAGTAATTAATAAGGTTTTTGGGGATTTATTTTCCTCCTTTTATAAGTATTGATCCCTGTATAGGGGAGGATGGGCTCATTCACTAGAGGTTACAACCATTTCATTATCAGTTTGTTATTATTACCCTTACTGTAGAGAATGTTATGAGTTTTCTCATCATGTGATAGTTTAGATGTATGTGTGAATATTTTTTTTAGGATTTACAAGGTTTATTTCTCCCTCAAGAGTTGGATTTATGTATGTACTTTCACTAGGTATGACCAGATCTTTTTGCTACTATATCATATAATCATGTGTACTTGTAAGAAATGACGGTGTAGTTAGGTGTTTAAAAAAGGGGGATTCATAATAAACCATGGGTTTTCTTAGGAATATTTTTATTTTTTTCATGAAATTAGAATAGGTTCTCAAGGTAATATGTCGATTGGTTATACGTGGTATAGTTGTCATAATGGAAAGTATTCACTCATAAGAATCAATGGCTTCTTCACCAAATGGTTGGTTGTAATGACGAGTTCATAGATTGAGCATGGGATGAGTTTTTATGAGTTCCAGGTTCAAAATGAGGATGTACATATAGTGAATCCCTAGAACATCAATGGTTACTTTGTGTCTATGGTGATAAACTTTGAGGTTCTGAACACCACCAGATATTTCAGGAAAATTTTATCCAAATACTTAAGCTATCTTTGGACATTTTTTGGTAGTGTTGTGTGCTGGTTCTCTAATTTCCTTGATGTTATAATTAGAGCACATAAGTTATAAGGGGATAATAATAGAGAGTATCTAAATGTTCTAGTCAATGGATATCTCTCACTGATTTATTTTTTAAGATATTTTTTATAGGACATGAAAGTGATTGTGGACCTTAAAGAGGATGATGCATTGTGATCTTGAGATCCACATATGGAATATTAATGGAATCATATGTTCATAGAAATATTTTCCATATGTTTTTGTAGAGTTAATTGATGGAGTAGATGATGTCATTGTAATAGAACCCATGTAGGTTGGAGTAGTGCAGTGTTCCTTCGAACGATAGGTGTTAACCATCACTTATTTTGAGATCCAGGGAGGTATGAATTATGTAAATACACTTTCTGATATCATTGGACCATATATCCACAAGGTACATTCTTGATGGAATTTCCTTGAAGGAGGGGACACCATAAACATTTTTATTATGAAGGATGATGATTCCAGTAACGATGTAATAAGAGGTTCTAAGGATGTTGTTTTCCCATAGTAGTAAATTTAGAAGAGGTTAGTGTTTAAAAGGACCCATTTTAATTGGTTGGACTGGAAGGGGAGTTTCATCATGTATTCTAGTTGATCATTTTTTTTAAATCTTTCTTTGGATGATGAAAAAAAATATTTTTGTAGAGTGGGAACACCTTTTCAGGAAATTTGAATTCCAACTTCTGTAATTTTCTCAATGATCAATGAAAAATGTGATACTTACATCACATCATGATTAATTAGAGGGTCTTGAAATCAATTAGAGACTTGATCATGTTTTGAATAGTTTATAACCTAATTATACTAGCCATGTAAAAGTGGGTTGTTCTAGTTCATGTGAACATGCTTTGTGTTTTCATGTCTTTTTATGATTTATGGTTGGTATTATAACTAACACTCAATGGGGTTTGTATATAATGATGACTAAAGCACCACCACTAGAGTATAATCTTTCAATTCCATGTGTTGGAGAAATAGAAGGACGCTCTTATATTGGTTATATTTAGTGGGTAATATCACATGGGTCCTTATTTTATTGATAGAGATAGTTTTTAGGGATGTAGTTCATGTAGGGTATGATGAGAAAATAATAATGTCATTTAAGAGTCCCTGGAGGACTGATTGTAGAGGAAATTGGATTTAGAGTGATACAGAGTCTAATATATGGTAATATTTTATCTCTGGTATTCTTATTCCCTTTTATTTTATTACTACTACAAAAAGTTATCGTGTTTTTGTGATCAATGACCTCAAGGCCCCAATACTTTTGGGATTCTAGGCATTCTCCATATTTTCATTTTGAGGAGATATGTGATTGAATGGTTTTTTAATATCGACCTTGGTAATTAGTGATAGGAGAATGGAGTTTCCTTTTATCAAGGGGATAGTGATGTTGGGAAAATGGTAAGAGAAATACCCTAAATGGGAATGATTTTTTCTTAGATTTTTTTTTATTTTTAGCATAGAGAACCATTGCGAGATCTTGGGGGAGAATGATATCAGGTTCATAGCTCAGTATCCAAACATATTTCATTGACTGTTCATTTAAGGGATGAAAATAAATGAGGGATGGTAGAGTGTTTTGTCTTAATTTATTCCATTTAATGCCTTGTAATATTTCAATTATTATTTTTCGATCTAGGATTTAATATTTATTGAGATTCTAAGGTTCAGTGTGCATTGAATTAATTTCTAAAATATATTAGATATATTAAATCACACAAATGTGTGTTTAATGAAAACTGTAATAACTTCTTTATGGGGGGACTTAATGAAAATCATGAGTGATCCATTACATTTAGAGTGTGATTTTTATCAATGGTGTGGCATAACCTTGGTATCCTTCGGGAATCTATGAAATAGTTTTCACTATCATACGTAGTTAATTATTTAATAAATGAAATTAATTATTTTTCATGTTACATGGAATTAGACTTATATTTAAATACATGGTTGAGAAGAGGTCTCAGTGTTGTTTTCTAAAAACTAGAGTCCCTTAGGATAATTTGAGGATAATATTCTCAGAAGATGAGATATGATCAAATCATATCAAGGATTGTGCAGCAATTGAGTTCATAGATCTTTCCAGTGACCATAATGTAGAACATTTCATCATGATTAATTGATCCACTAAAAATGTGTAATTTTTTCATTAGGGACTTATCGACATTTTTTATCCCATGATAAATGTGAATAAATTGACGAATTGATTTATTCTCAAATTTATCATTTTGTAGGTATGGTCTATTTGCAGGATTCAAGGATAATAATTTTTTGGTTCATTGAATTGTATACCTATAATATAATATTTACAATGAATATAGATCATTTCCAAATTGAAAAAATACCGAAGAATATCCCTCAATATTAGGGTTTATGTTTTTCTCTCCCCATTCTACATGTGTTCATTATTGTAATTTATTTTTGCCTATGATTCGACAAATACCTATTGAATGATCATTGAAATTTCGATTATTGGAAAAAAGAATCATTAAAGTGGGTCATTTATGGATATTCAGTGCCATGATTTTTGGATAATACTATGGAATATGATCTATGGATGGATCATAGGTTCAGGATTCTAGTTTGGATCGTCGTAATGGTGAAGGGTGATGGTGGTTTATTCTTGAGCTGCATGTATGGTCGGAATCTTGTTGGTATTTGAATGGGGGTTTACTGAACCCCATATCTAGAATATTTTTAAAGATTCCCAGTAGAATAGATGGGTGAGTATGGATAATAAAATATTGTGAACATTATAAAACTTCTATGAAATTGATGACTACATTTGGTGCATCCCTATGAACACATGTTGTGTGGTCCCTTATGTATTATGTTATGGTATTGGTGAAAAGATAAGGATGAAACTCCATTTGAAACATTCACAATTCATGTAACCCATTATTCCATATTATAATGTATATCATAAGTTATATAGACACATCATGGTATATACATAATGGTTCACAGATACAACAAGAAATACATGGAAATGTCCAACTGGACATGGACATGGCCAAGAGTAAACAGGATTGCACACCCTTTGTACTCAAGAATGGTCTGATGTACAAGTTAATGAGAATAATGGAACAGTGAGTTCCTTGGTTATTATACATGACATAAACCCTTAGTGAGAATGACTATTTGGAAAAATTTCATGTCATATGAGAAATAAACACGAGCAGTGATAGGGTCACTGAGACACACCATGTACCAGAAATTACATAAAGTGTATTCCTTTGAGGACATTTTGGATTCATCATTCTCCACAACTCTTCTTCTTAGAGACCTTGTGTGAGATTTTTTTACTAGTAATAGTTTATTATGTAATATTTTTTCAATCAAAAAGGTTTATTATGAAATCATTTCCAACACATAGGATGGTGATTTCTTCAGGAGGAATTATTAGACCGAGTTCTTGGAATCATTCCATGAGGCCTCTAGTGAGATAATCTATCCTTCTCTTTCCCTTGTAATAGTTCAAGGTATCATCATGACCAATACAATGTGGGTTTTATCTTCTACTTAGAATTTTATTCTAGATTGAGTTATCGGTAGAGACCATGTCCTTGTGAGAGATCCTCATCTATGTATTGTTTTCTTTAGAAATACAACACATACTTATTATTGCATGCCCCAATGTTTACTAAATCATCGGAAAACTACATCAGTGTTATCTAACTCTTGAATTGTGTTCAATCAGTTGAGTGAAAACCAGGATTATATTACCTTGTAATATCTTAAATGAGTGTTACCTTGAAATACCTGGCCAGGAATCCTAAGATGTTTTTTTCCGTTGTGATCTTTCCTTGATGATTTTTGTCTAAAATTAGTATATATAGATGTTTTATTTTATTTATAACTTTATTATATACTTTTCATGTGACAAAATTTTCTACACATGATGCTTTGTGCTTGGTTAGTTTGTAGTTTCCTTCGACATATCACTATACCCATCCCTGAATTGCATCTTCATATATGTGTAATCTCCTATGCATAAAAACCTTTTGGAGGAGTCCTTGGTGGACTAGGATTAGGATAAGATATATTTGCCTAGAAAAATTGTGGTGTATACTAATGTTTCATTTTAAAATTGTCCCAAAATCCTCTATAGGTAAAAATTTAGTTTTCAGATTTGGTTGCTCTTAAATTTGGCCCCATTTTATGATTTTAATTACATATTTTACTCATATTGTGGGATTATAGATGTAATCATGCATTATTAATAGTTATTTTACATTTTAGAATTGTGTGGGGTTAAAGATGTTTGTTTCCATAAAACTTCTTTATGATGATGCCTCCAATGTGTGTGATATGCCTTATTGACACTAGTCACCATCCCCTTGCATGTTAGAGACGGGAATGAGATTGTTGTGTATCGGGCCCCGTCGAGTCGGGTTATGACAAGCCATTACTGCATAACATTAGCATAAGACATATATTTGTGGAATACAAATAATAATATAAAATAAACTAGTTAGTAGTCAATGATAATTTATAATACTATTATATAGGAATGAGTGCTCTCTTTAAACCATCATAGTAGATAATTTTCACTCACAATGAAGTCATAGTCGAAAAAGTCCCTTATTGAACTGCATTCACTCCCCATTCCAGACCTATTTATCTCACGGGATATCAATCATTATAGAATTAGCTGGAAGGTGATAAAGGTCCCAACCATTATATAATGAAAATCATACATAGTTGTGTGAAATGATCATAAAAATTTTATAAAATTATAACCCATGAAAAGTAATTGTTTTCAAAACAATTTCATCATAACATAACCCATGAAAAAGCAAAAAGATTCATTAAAATTTCAACATTTCATTATTTCATAACACATTAAATATTTCATTCACATTTTCAATAAAAATTTAACAGTAAAAAATTCAAAAAAAAATTGACTTATAAGTATTTTTTAAAAAATTTATAAAACACTAAAAATTTATTTAATGAATAATTGGGAGTATTTATAAAATTACATAAATCATTTTTTGAAAAATTGGACATGGATGAAAAAAATTCAAACAAAGAGTGGAATAAAATCCATTTTCAATAAATATATTATTTTATACTCATGAGTACATAAAGGGATGATAATGAAAGGAAATTCTTTATTTTTATGAAAAAACATGTGGAGAATAAAATTGATGTGTATCTTGAGAAACGTTTTATTATATTTCATAATAGAAAACATAACCCTACCTCATCCCGATAAACAATGAGATTCCAACATAAACATCAACTACATTGGTAACTATGAATCATAAAATGGATGAATGGGGTAAAATTATATGGATAATTGTATCCCATAATGTATTGATAAAAATTATAATATACTTTAATTGGATTTATTTTCACCAACAATAGGAAATGAGTGTTGACTATGTGTTTCACCCAATAGAAATAAAAGCTAGTATAAAACCCCTTACCTAAAGTCGTGACAACCTTCTTAATAATTCAAATGTATTTATAATAAGTAAATGTTTATAATAAATCCACTATAGAACCATACTAATGTGTATCGTATCCTATTGTATTTACCTATTACAATTTACTACTATTTTTTAGAATTTCATGTTAAGATCATGTTTTAGGTAAAACTACATAGTTTTTCATCAATGTTTATGTTTGGTATGTTCATTTATTTTCTTTATTATGAATATAAATTATCAATAATTTGAACCATTATATAATTTTCATATATATTCATTATAAATTAATTTATTGTGATTCAAAATAAATAAAAATTTAAAATATATTGCACGATTCATGTAGACAGTTGGTCATACGTACACATGAACAATGTTTCCATTTTCTCTATTGATGGAATAAGAGAAAGATTAAAATTAAATTTAAATTATAGAGTAATTATTATTTCATATATATTATTTATATTTGTTTATTTACCATTTTTACCTTACATGTAAAGAAATAGTGAAATACGAATCACACCACTTTGAGAAGTTGTGTTCCACTGTACACACAAGTGACAATATCGTATTACCATGGTATGAAATGTCTAAAGGTATAAAAAATACAATAATTAATGAAATAAAATATGTAATAATTATAATATAAATATGTTATGTATATAATTATATCCATCCATTAGAGGTGGTTATGGAATATGAATTACATATATTCATGAGTAATTAGTTTGTCATACAAAATATCTAATGGTTATTTACAATTTTATTGAAGAGTAGATAAATATAGATCTTAAAATTGACATAATTAAATTTATGTTTTTGTAAGATAATTATTTTGTTATATTATATTGGTTATATATTATTTCTAGGTACTATAAGAATAAATAAAATGAAAATTCCTAATCATGGACCATACTTCTTCATTGGAGAACCCTTGGATTACACCTATGTCTATCATAGAAGGGTTTACTAATCCAAATATGTACTTGTTATATGGGGATTCATGTTTCTATGACATTTTGGTTGGTATTTTTGGATAAAAAAGTTTTTTAAAGTATGAATTGGGGAGAATGTGGGGTTCCTTTTTTTAAGTGTAGGTGAGGACACCTTTAGAATTTTTGAAAATAAAAATGGGTATCCAAATTTTAATAGTCAAAAAGAATTTTAAAATGATAATTTATAATAATATTATGATTTAAATATGAAATATGTCTTTAAAATTGTTGGGAAAAAATCCCTCAAGGTATCATTGACGCATTTTTGAGGTGATTGTGTTTGTTGACAAAGTGGACATCTGAGTAGTGATTGTTGACAAAGCAAAACAATGACATACAAATTTGTTGACAAAGAGGATTTCATGGTGGAATGTTGAGTTCAAGAACTGAGGTCAACGATCCATGTTTGATTCAAGAACTTCGATAAAAGGAATGGATGATCTGGCGGCGGTACAAAAGAATAGATACAAGGTGGTGCCGTTTTCAAGTGTTTGCCAAATTTTAGGGCCTGAAAATCGGCAAATGAAGAAAAGTGTTTTTGGAAAAAGGACTTTCACGCCGAGGACATGGAGTATAGGAAACTTGTGCGCCATATGTTTTACAAAATCAGAAGATCTAAATATGGCAAAGTAAAGAGGTTCGCGCAAGTTTGGCAGTTGGTCGCGCAAGTGTCTAAAATGACAGGGGACTTGCGTGCCGAAACTGGGTCGCAAAGGTGACTTGCGCGCCGTCGTGCAGGGTGGTCAGATTTCCTATAAATACTGGACCACCCCTCCTCATTTTCACCAGAGTTCAACTCTTTTTGAAATCAGATCTCCCGTCGCACAGGTGTGGTGGTCGCACAGGTGGTGTGTGTGGTCGCGCAGGTGAATTTGCGCGCCAGTGGTTGAAGTTGTGTGCCGGTGTTAGAAGTTGCGCGCCGGTTGGAAGTTGCGCGCCAATATTGTTTTGGGCGTAAAAAGAATAGAGTCGCGCAAGTTTGGAGTTGAGGAAGCTTGAGTCACGCAAGTGTCTGAGGAAGACTTGCGGGCCCGTTGTGACTTGCGCGCCCGTTGTGACTTGCGCGCCGATACTTGCGTACCGTGATTGACTTGCACGCCAATAAGGTTTTGTTCCAGTAGTGGTTTTCAGGCTATGTGGATGTTGGACGTTTTCTCGATACCTTCGGTGCAAAGAGATATTCATCTACGGGTGAAAGTTGTACTTCAACAGAGCATCTACATACAAGGGAAGATGCATTCTTTCATGCAAATGAAGAGACCCACATGTCTATAAACTGTGAGTGAATTCCTTCCAAGAGCAGTGAGCTTAGGAAGAGGAAGAAGGTGATCCTCTCCACCGGTAGTGAGCCAGAGAGAGAGAGAGACAGGGAGTTACCCTTGGCAAAGTAGTGAGCTGACCCTAGATTTGTAAAGGCAGTGATCCTGGGCATAGAAGTGATCTAGCCCGAACTTTGTAATCCACAGCTAGTGAAGTTTAGTGGAATTGGTACGACCGGAAACTTGTCGGCGTATTCTCCTTGGACGTAGCCCTTTGCGGTGAACCAAGTAAAATTGATGTGTCCTGTTCATACTTCGCTTTCTATTTACTTTGTGCAATAGGAAAAAGAGAGAAGAGATTTTTGCTCAACAGCGAAACAAGATCAGAACGGGCATTAATTTTAAATTAGTCATACCCTGATTCACCCCCCCTCTTAGGGTATTCAGCCTTGTGGACCTAACAAAAATGGTATTTGAAAAACAAATATAGGTCATTATACCCCTCGTCTTTTAAGTATAACCACCAGTAATACCGTTTTAACCATAATTGTGTTAGTCAATTTTCATCATTTTCTACTATAAATTATGACCAAAATTTTTGTTAATATTATTATATTATATTAATTAAAAGGATTTAAAATATGGAAACCAATTTTTAATGTATATTAATATAATTAAAAATATTTATTTAAAATTTAAACTCGCAAACATGATGAAAAAAATAGTTTTTATATGTAACAATTTTCATAAGTATAGAGTGTTTTAATCCTCATAGGTAAAAATGAATTTGATTAAAATTAAGTAAATTATTTTAAAAAATAATTAAAATAATGTTTTTATAAATATTTAAATATGATTTATCTTTATTAATTAATTAAATAAAAATATGTTTTTAAATATATTCATCATTTACATTATTCTCTGGAAATGTAATCATTTTAAAAAATTCTAAAAAAATCAGCCTAAGATAATTTTTACATGTCATGTCAAAAGATCACCTTTTTATCAAATAAATTCTATAATATTATAAAAAATTATTATTTTTATCTATTCAAAAAAATAAAATCGTTGTATTTTTTCAGAAAAAGTTTATTTTAGAAACAAAAAAAGCTTATCTTAAATTTTAGTACATATTTAGAAAATATTTTTTTTCTAATACCATTATAATTAATTTTAAAAATATTACTATTTTACGACTACTACTACTAAATGTAAATTTTTTTTTCAAAAACAGGTTTGAGGATAAATTTGAAACCATTTATGTTCTGCGAAGTATGTTAAGCACTATAAGATATAAAATAATCATTAAAAATATTGATGAAATTAGGGGAGTTTGTTACATTATAGGCCTTCCAATAAAGTGCATTAACCTTCAAGTTCAACTATTATTAGAGTATTTAATCAAATTTGTTATCGAAATTTTAAAATTTTTGAATGTAATCTTCTACATTAATCTATTCCTCATTAAATACATGAACTATGATTTTTTCATTCTTATTGATCCAAGACTTGTGTGAATCATTTACTTTGACCCACAGTTTTTTCTAAGATTCTATCTTTCTCTTCCATTGAGGATTTATGATGGATTGTCTCTAAATCAATTTCATTATTAAAATGTCAAATAAGAACTATATTTTTTCATCCACTTTTTCTCTACTTATTCTTCGGTCCCTTCCACATTGCACTCAATATTCCCTTGATCATTTTTATAATCTCCATTTCTCTAATTGTTAATGGCCTTTTATTCAATTATTACATGATCCTGGATTGATGAACCCACATTTTATTCATGGATGAACTAGCGGACCTGGTTTTCATCATATTTGATAACTGAGAATAGTAGTTCTTCTCTTTAACCCTATTCACCATTACATAAATGCACCCTATAGCTTCCTAAAACCCATAATGCCCTTTTTATTTTTGGGGATACAAATTCCTCTTTGATATGTTCCTTCCACGTAGTCAACTAATAGTTGGATTTCTATTTCTTCTTCATAATTGACAATGTATAATTCTTGATCCTGTATGAGATTATCAAATGGAAAAGGAACACTTGTACCCATACCACCGCGATGATCATCCTAAACACACTCTTGGGATAACACATATTCAAAAAACCATGAAAAATAGTTTTTTGAGTTATTCTTTGATTTAAAAAAATCTCCCCCCCCAGAAAGAAAATAATTCCCCTTGCTCTTCTCGTTTGGTGAAACACAAACTAAGTGATTCAATTCATGTTCCGCAAGGGGGACTCTATTAAAAATGTGCACTTCCTCTGCCTCTGAATTTATGTAAACTGATGCATGAACCTATTCATATCCCCTAGTGAACTACATCAGATTACACACACCCAAGTCATGTCTCATTTGGGCGAAAACATCCACATCCTTGGGATTTCCAACCGATGCCCCAAATTTTAACTGAGTATAAGTAAACTTAGATGATAGAATCACAGTTTCCAAGGGGATATCAGTAATCATAATGACCTCATTTTTTATGTATTCATCATATTCCTCCCTAAGATAGCTTAGCTGAAACACTCTAATACACTCACGATTGACATCCCTCTTGTTCAACATTCACACCTGTCTAGGCTGACAACTAAGAAATATAGAAGCATGATTCCAAAGAAGAACTCATGAAATACAGTAATCTATCCATGATTCATAAACAACCAACTTTTTACAATTAAATTCCCCTTTGAATGCTTACAATACACAATCCAATGGTACCTTTGACACATCAACCTCAACAAATATGTGAGGTAAATTGGATTAGTTATAGCATTTGTTTGACTTTTAGAGCACATTATTTGACTAATGATATTTCTAAGAAATATCTAAATAGTGGGGTTTCTAAAGGGGAGTATTAATTCTTGGAAAATACCCAAACCACTGATGTTAGAAAATTTCATTTCATATGGAAATAGAAGGACCACTATATGAGATAAAATAATCAATCATTTCATTTATAGGGATCCTTGGACCACACAGAAACCAAATCCTCAAAAGTCGCAAACCATATAATGATATGTCTTATTTCTGGAATTCCTACTACCACTCATACCCTTAAACACAATTTTTCGATGAAAAAGGAATTGATCATGCAAACAAGAGGTTTTATGTTGTCAAAATCGAGCCGCCAATGTTTGGTTGATGAGAATCAAATCATTAGATATCTCTGATAGTGATATTGGAAGTTGATGCCACCTTCATATAGATTTGTCACTTTTGAGAAATGGGGGCCCTCTGGATGCACCAGGATAAAGTTTAGGATTGGTAATGGACTGAAGGAGTGCTCACAATTTGGGGACGATGGGATGGGATAACCTCCCCCTGTAAAGAGGACGGTGAAATGGGAGCGTAGCCATTGAATCTAAAGGTATTTTTAGAAGGAAGTATAGAGAGGGGATGATCATATCATCCATTTTTATTCATAATATAGAATTTAATTATTTTTTTATAATTTTTATTTTTAAATAATACTAATAATAGTATAAGATAGTTGATTAAAATTCGGTGGTTCGTGCAATAAAGGCTATCGACATAATTAAATTTATTTAAATTTTTTATGAAAATTTTCAAGATGTGAAATTATAACCCCTTAATATTAATTTCGTACACGAAATTTTTTGACCCGGTATAATAAAATTGGAATACTTATTACTCATCATATATTTAGGTTACCACAATGATTCTTCACATTGATGGTTTCACCACCATTAACCATGTCAGTGGTGTTGTTTCATTGAACATTCATTCTATGATCCAGAATGTTCCCTAGTTGTTCCCCATAAGACTCATCATTATGTGTTTGTATGAATTATAATTTCAATACATGTGAAGGATTATGTGTATATTTACCAAATAGATATACATGGAATACATAGTGAACCTGAGAGAGGTTTTTTGGATAGACCAATTGATGAGGTACCATCCTAGTTAAATTAATTATTTCAATTTCATTAAAATAAATTCAGTTTATTTTTCCATTATTTACACATTTTATTACCTTCATACATAGAGATATTCAGAGAAAAACCATGTCACATACTTCAAATTATAAATTATGTCAGTGATTGTAAGCATAACATTTCTACTGAATTTGTCATACACTTATGTAGTATTAAATTTATCTAACAATAAATAATATTTTTTTGGATTTCTCAGGTCCTAATTATTTTTTTATCAAACATCATCATCGTATATTGTAGTTATACACTTATTTCAAAATATAGATTTATATTGAAAGTCAGAATTCTTGAGTGAGAGCTATTGTTGTAGGAAAAATCAACTAGATGAAGGTGTTAATCCTAAACCCCTTTGAAATCCATTGAAAAAGATATCATGATACCCTCTAGGGTATTAAAGGTTCATATAGACTAATCATATTTCTTAGGATAGTATGTATTGTTGAAAGTCATATTTGTATCATGATCTTATAGAAGAATTTCCCAGAACATCATGGTAAACATCAGTTCCTGATTAGAAACAATTTAATGTTATATCCCTATAAACCATTCAAGTTCCATAATTTATATTCTAGAAATTTGATCCCGATAGAAATATTTTGTGATAGTGATTAATTGTGATGACTTTGTAAAGATGAAAACTATATTCCATATAAAATTATGCTCTATAGATTTTTTCTGGAGTACAATGACAAAATCCATTGTGATTATTTTCAATTTCCATTCAGGTATTAGTAGGGGTTGTAACATCCCCATTGACTTTTGTCTCTCATCCTTAGCATGATGAAATACTAAGGACCAAGATAAAAAATATTAAATATCTATTTTTAATCCATCCTAGAAAAAATACTATTTCAAATCAATATAATTTTTTTCCCCCATGATGAGTTGATAATGAAAAACTATGTTATTCTTATAACAACTCTTTATTCAAATCTAGAAAGGTTACAAGAAATAAATGGTTATTAATAATTATTTATCTATTGTAATCAAGATTAAAATAATGAAAATTTATGACCTTTTTAAGTGGATCTATATAATCCTTATTTTCATCATTAATTATCAATTATATAGACAGTAAAACACTCATTTATGAATGGTAATATTGCTCCCCCTCTATTAAGATATCCATATCTATTCCTCTTGTATATAGAAATATTGGATATTTTATAATCATCATCACAGATTAGATATCATGATCCTTTTGACTCAAATCATCTATCACCATTGAAACTTTCCAAGGGTGGTAATGTATTGAGATGTCATAATTTTTATGTAGCTCAAAATATAATCTATAGTGCGTGTTCAAATATTTCCTTGTGAATATATATTTTATACTATTGTGATCAGTATATATTTCATAATTTTCTCTATAATGATAATTCACCAATATATTAAATGAAAATATTACAGTAGACAACACCAAATCATGATTTGGGAAATTTTTCTCATGAAAAATAAATTTTCATGTGTCATAAGCTAAAAAAATTAATTCTACATGAGACAAATTACAATATATTATTATATGAATCTGTATATATTATAAAATCTTCCCTGATATAGTGTAATGTTAGAATAGGTGTGATGAATAATCCTCTCTTTATTTCCTTGAAATTTACATCACATTCATCTATCTATAGTAACTTGGATCACTTTTGAGTTAATTTGGACTCCGTATTATATATTTATTATAAATTCTCTATAAATAATTTATAATATCATTCCAAACCCTGAAAAATTCGAATCTCAGTAACCTTGGTTGGTATAGTCCAACATTAGATAGCCTCTATCATCAATGGATCCATCGATACACCCTTATTTAAGACATATAACCCAAAAAAATTTAACATTTTGTATCCAACATTCAGATACTGAATGTTTTTCATAAATTTAATCATTCCTTAGGTTCATTAGTATATTTATAATGTTATCTTGATGACCATTATTTCCTTTTGAATGTATATGAATATTGTCTATGTAGACTCCCACAAATTGATTATTAAAATCAATAAATACAATATTAATTAAATCCATGAAGATAATAAATAATTTAGAAAGGCCAAATTGAATAAGTATATA
The DNA here is from genome assembly GCA_963277665.1 of Viscum album. Lineage (NCBI taxonomy): Eukaryota > Viridiplantae > Streptophyta > Magnoliopsida > Santalales > Viscaceae > Viscum > Viscum album. Next base: position 1,187,297,080 of record OY728123.1, on the reverse strand, counting down.
CCCATATTATCAATTATATATACATAACACTATCTTGGGTATATCCTTCTACTTGAATATAAGGTCATTCCCTTAAGAATTATAAAATCATGAGTTAGTCAAGTAGTTTACATTCATTCACATTGAAGATCATTTAATGTTTTTATTTTTATAAAATTAATCCACAACATATAAATATTAAAACATAAAAATATAATGTATACAATTAAAAATAATATCCACATTCCCCAAATATAAAACATCAAAAATAATGCATCATCACTTTTAATAATTATCATCAAAAAATTCAACATGACTTCTTCCAATCCCTTGATCTCCCTTAAGTCTTTTGAAAACATTTAAAAAATGTGAGATGAGAATAAAGAGATCATAATGGGATATAAAAAGAAGCAAATTGTTAGTCCACAAATAAATATTAATTCTCATGAAAATACTTACTTTAAAGCATTTATTTTTACCAAAGAGTAAGATATCACTGTTTAGTATGTAACATCCATCCAAAGTATATATATTTAATTAAAATACGGGGATGCGGACACCATTTCCATGAAAAATCATTATAATAATATAAATTTCATTGAGGTATCTTAAGAAATCATCAAATTAAATCCTTATAAAACCCTTAAAGAACACTTAAATATTGAAATAATCAAATGGTCAACTTCTAATAAAATTTTCCAGAAAATATAATCATTACCCAAGGCATCATAGGGCTATCAGGGTGCACCTATTATTTAATCTATAAATGGATCACCCAGAACTAACTAGTAACATCCATAATTTATAATTTCGCAAAACAAATACATGAAATAAAAAATTTCATCATTGAAAAACTCTTTTAAACTCGATTAAAAATCACATTCAAATATTGAAATATCATTTTATTTCCAAAATCCCCTTTTGAATACAAAATAAACCCTTGTTTTGAAAATTATTTTTCAATAACAAAATACATGTGAATGGAAAGTTGGTTCCTTTCATTTAAATAAACATGAAATATTTTAACGAAAGCTAGAAAATATAATGGCCATGATGACAGAAAAGTCATTTTCTCTATGTATGTTAAGAAAAGAACATTCCTTTTTCCATTATTAAATATAGTTGTTATAAAAAAATAAAAAGATTCATTTTAAAATAAATTAATGGGAATAAATATATACATAATTTTTAATTTTTAATCCTTTTATATCAATATAAATAAATATGTAAAATAATATAAATATTACTAATAGTAAAGGATTAAATTATTATGAATTCAAAGATCTCGTCCCACATTGAACGTTTAAATCACAATAACTATGAAATAATTTCATTTAAAAACATTAAATAACATGATAAATGATTAAATTTGGATATATAATGTCAAATGGGATGTATATACACCTTATAAAATAATAAAGGTAAATATCGTTATGAAATGTCTCGATGAAATGAGATTGAGATTCAACTCATAACTTTGAGTTCGACATGTAACATGGGACTTTATCTTTATTAATAAAAAAATATATTTATTTATATAATTTCATGATATTCTTTTCTATTTTAGATATACTATTATTTCATATAATATAATGTTTTAATTAACTACATAAACAATTTAGTTTATGTTAGATATTTTGACCATATTCGGGTTATGTGTAAAAAACAACTTTCATAGGTCCATTTGGGTAAATAGGGTCATTAAATATACATATTGAAAATAATAATCATGAGAAAATATCTTATTTTACATCAATACAATTTTTAAAACCAATCACCAAAAATAATTATGAAAAATGATCCAACGTCACAATCAAAGAGATAGTATGTCATGTGTATGCATGTGTAACATTCCCATTTTTCAATGATCCTATTTCAAACATGGTATGTAACACGTATATTTCCAGAATGACTATTATATAATAAAAATCAAATTATTCAATAATATATTGTTATATATATTATTATTATTAAAAAAACTAAATGACATCTCCTCGAGGAGGCGGTAGTCCACACGTCCATAAATAATGTTCTCACTTTTTCAGCGTGTGAAAAGTTTATAAAAATGATATATTATGTTTGAATATATTTAATTATGTAGTGAATATAAAGTGTATATTATTTATTTCAAAAATACTTAATTAGATCATTTTTTTAATACATTCCATTTAATATTTGAATGTATCACATTCATTTGAGGAGGTGGTAGAAACACTTCCACAAATGAAGTTATTGTATTCCAAAAAAATTGAAATAATAAAGGTATGTGTTATATGAAAATTAAAAAAATCACAAATTAATAATAAATATAATTTATATATCATTTGTAAATAGTTTTTACGTTATAATTCCCAACCATGAGAGGTGGTAATGGAAATAATGACATCATTTTTGCAGTGTATAAGTTCATCATACACCTAAACTGTAAGATTGTTACCAATAAGATGAAAGTATTTTTATGTGTAGGTAAAACCATTAATATAAAAAAATAACTTTATATATAGGATACTTATTTATTTATGTATTCCTGAATAAGATTCATTGTTTTTGTTGAAAATTAAAATAAATAAAGGATCTTGAATAAGGATGTTACTTCTTCATTGGGTTACTCCTTTTTTACACAAAAGGCAATATGTGGATAGATTTGTTATAAAATAGAGTATTATAGGATTATGGGAGAGATATTTTGAGATTATTTAGAAGTGTTTTGGGGAGTAAAATAGCATTATATGTTTGAAAAATGGGAAGGGTGAGTTCCTTTTTATAGAGGACGAGGATTGGCATTCTTGTAATTTTATTAAAATTTAATTCCATCTTCATTTTACACATGAAATTTGGATCCAATAACGAATGAAATTATATAAATGATAGTATGGAGTATAAATATGGCCATCAAACTTATTTTTAACTTGTTTCTTGGTCATTTTGGCCCTTAATATGAAGGATTAGTCCTTTGTTATGCTAATTTTTCTCATAATCACTATAATTAAACGTATTTATTGCCTGAAATATTTTTTCAAAAACTAAGTTAACCTTATTAGACATTATGAATTAGGAAAATAAGAGATATGGGATAAATGTTTTCAAATTCCTATAAAATGATTGGAATAAATTAATTTAAATTTAATCACACATGCATGATTACCGAACTTGGTTTTAAAGACAATATATTTAAATGTTTTCAATGTTTCAATATCAAAATTAAATGTCAAATCATCGAAAATGACCATAATTATTTTATATGATATTAATTTTATATAATTATTTTTTAAAACAAAGTTAAACCCCATTTAAAAATATAAATAAATTATGTGAAAAATGGGTTTGAACTAAAATTCAGTATAATTCACTATTCATCAAAATGTGAATTCTCTCTGAAATATAATAAAAATAATGACAAAATAAATTTTGATATCCCACATGAAAAAAAATAATTTAATTGATTTATATATAAATTATAAAATATTCTTTAAATTGATTTAAAATGGTTTCACCATAAAAAGGCGGTGAACCTACCTTTTTAAAATATTGATTTTTAGGATTAAAATTAGATATTTTAAGTCTATAAAACTTATTTTATGATTGAAAAACAATTTAATAGACATGCATAAAGATAATTTGGTTATTCGTATTCATTTCCACTCACAAAATGGCTAGGTAATAACTACCACATAAAATAACAATATTAATAATATATTATCTTCGGTATTAATTAGCCTTGCGTGAAAAGTAATATTAAGAAGAAACTCATAGTTGATTTTTGGGTAAGATACCACATATAGAATCCAATTTATATTAAAATTACTATTTAATTCGTAATTATTTATAAATATAGAAAAAATACATATTCTATCATTTACTATGATGTTACATCATTCTGCACTTCTAGAAAATGCATCCTCATAATTTTATCCACTTATTAAAAAACTGGGGATATTTTCCTATTATATAATTTTTTTGTTCCCATGTAACCCCATTAACAATTTGGTTTTTCCATAAAACATGTAACTGATGATTCACTTTATTTCACAACACTTTCCCTCAACGGTCATGAACATAAACTTGTTGTTCCTTATAAGAAAGATTATCTTCTATATGAAGTATATATGGACTCGAACCCTGATAAAAATATATTACGGAAAGCTATAACATTGAAACATGAGATAAATTTTATACTAAAGAGAAAATCATAGTTAATGAAACTCGATATGTGAATGATCTAACATTGTCATGGAATTCTTACGATGTAATGAACTGTGGACCGAGGCTCCCCTTCCTACCGACATACATCAAACTTTTCAATAGAGAATATTTTAAAAATACATGATAACCAAACTTGAATGAAATATATTTCCTCTGATTACCTAAATAACACATCTACCTACACTAATATTCACTCATATTTCTTTGAATTAACTAAACACTCTATATCGTTTCCTCCACAAACTCTGATCCCATAAACATCCATTCACCTAAATCATCCAAAAAAACCTAGGTTCAATAGTTATTTCCACACAATTAATCAAATGGTTCCATCTTTATATTATAATGAGAACATTTATTATAATAAAAATCAACCAATGAAGGATATAATTACCAAATTCTGGGATAAAAAATAGAGAAATAATGAAGCATATCCTTCATAGTATGAATCATCTGCTCTGACTATCTATCAGCCTGAGGGTGAAAGGTTGTTGAGTCAATAAGGTTTCCATATGACTTTTTCATTCCTTAATGTTTGGGGAGATTGTTGAGTCAATAAGGATTCCTTATAACATTACAATTTCATCATGTTTTAAAAATCACAAACACATTATTTTAAGGAAAATTTCATTTTACTCTCTGTTTTACTTTCATAAGGAATGTTTTCCTTCCCCAATGAAATTTATCCTTACCATATTTTCTATTATTCATTTTTTATCTATGTATAAAATTCAGTTTCGTATCCAAAACCTCAGAATCATATATATACTTGGATATAATGAATTTTATTTTCATGATCCTAATTCTGGTTCCAAACTCTCTGAATTCACACTCTGAACTCTTCTGAGTTCTGACTCCAAGTTCACTAAATTCAGACTCTGAACATGTATGAATTCTGAATCTAATCTCTCTGAATTCAGACTTTTAACTCTTATTAGTTCTGACTCCGAACTCTCTGAATTCAGACTCCGAACTCTTTTGAGTTCAGACTCCAAATTCTTATGAATTCAAATTCCAAACATTTTAAGTTCATGTTCCGGATTCTTGTGAATCCAGATTCCGAATTTCCTTGAAATTTAGACTCCGGAATTCTATAGAATTCAGGTTTCGAGTTCCTTGGAAAACAGAATCTGAATATACATGTATTATAGAATCCGAATAGTTTTTGGGTAGACTCCATACATTCATTTTTTCTTACATTCTGAAAAATCTATTTTCTTACATAATAATATTTTTTCTTACACTTGTTTTGGTTATAAAACAATGTCATGCACTCAGTTACTATCTAATCATTATTTGAGTGACACGTGTATAGGTCCCTCTGAAATTCAGGGAAAAAATATGACCGTTGGAGGAGGGAATAGACCATTGATATTGTTCCTGTAAATAGGAGCACATTTTAAAGAGCTCAATACCGTTCTATGACACTAGATATTACATGTTGTTGAATTTATTTCTATAGAGAGACTCTCATGATAAGTGCGTACTGAACACCTTGTTCAGATTTTCTTCGTGTGACTCAGAATGTTGATTAGTACATTTGAGGGATTCCGAGGATAGGAAGACAAAGGTGTCGACTACCTTAAAGCTCAAGGAAATCCTTGTTGAGGAAGACAGAGGTTCCGACTACCATGAAGTTGAGGGCTTGAAGGGATAGCAAGACAAACTTTGATCTTCGTATCGAGGGATTACACTGGTGTGGGTAAAGCATACTTTCAAAAAGTATAAATCAAGGTACCATTATCCAATTTTGTTGGATACCCTTCCCTTTGGGTCAAAAGATTTACTACTTGTTTCATGTTTGTTTCAAGTTTTCCACTGCATTTTGATTGTTGAGGAAGGTATTACTATCTTATACTTCCTTACACATGTACTCTAATATAGTGAGATTCTATACGCTTTAAGGTATAATTTTTATCTTTGTAAAAAAAATTATGTTTCATTTTTCGAACTACTTTTCTGGAATTAAATTCTCGGAATCACATTTCCAGAATCACGAAAGTTAGTAGAACTAAGAGGTTTTTTAAAATCTACCTTGTTTAACATTGTTAAGAAATATAAAGGATTATAACCAACATTAAAATTTCCCAAATAATTTTTAATGTATACAATTCACCCCCCCCCTCTTATATATTGAGCATCATACGGTACTACAATCAGTATCGTTCATTATTGAGATCCTACATTTGGTATTATAGAGAATATCATTCTCTATATACCATCTCAGCAGTTGGTATCAAGGGGTGGTGACCTTGTACCCTGATCAAATTCAACAATTGGTATCAGAGTAGGTCTCTGAATTTCTTATATTCCCATATAAATTTTCCTTGATCATGTTTTTTCATTGTTCTATATTTTCTATGCTGAGTAATATTTTCCTTATTTAAAAACTATTATTATAAACAAGATTGTGTGGAAATTGTTTTCTTTAAAATGGTAGGAAACAATGTTGGTTACATAGACAACATAAATACAACTAGACAACTTATTTTTGATGGGAATGATTACGAATATTGGAGAGATGATAGGAAGACATTCATTATCAATACTGGAGTAGATAATTTTTTTGTGCTTACTGGAGTATATAACAACTCTGAAAAGGAAGTTAGTACCTTAAATAATCATGAAAAGCATGAACATTAACTAAATTATAATGTTCTCAATACATTGCATTGTTCCATGACTAGATATATGTACAATAAAATTTCATCTTGTGAATCATAAAATTTTATATTGAACAATATTGAAGTTACTCACTTTGGTATTACCAATGTTATAGAAACAAGAACAGCCATGGTCAGAGCTAAATATCATGGTTTTTTCTTTCGTTATTGAGAACCCATATGTAAGGTGCAACAAAGTCTTATGACTATTGTTAATAGTTTAAAATCTATGGGTGAGAAAGGATTAGATGATGAAGCTCCTGTGGAAAAAATCATAGACATCATTCCCAAGGAGTGGGAATCCAAGAGAACAGCTCTAGATGAGAATAGAAATGTTACTCAAATTTCTCTGGATAAACTTTTTGGAACTTTTCTTCAACATGAGACTAGAATGAAGAGATATGCTGACAACATTGAGAAGAAGAATGGGAATGGTAGTGTTACTTTTACTACAACTTCAAATCATATGAATGACAAGACTCCTCAGAGAGATACTATCTCTTAGTCTAACAAGATTTTTATTCAATCCGAATCTAGTGGAAGTGAATCTTCAGAAAAAGCACTAGCCAATATTTCTCGAATGATGAACCGGATTGTTGGACAGAAGAACTTTAAATCCAAATACTAGAAGAAATAATGTTAAAATAAGAAAGATTCAAAAGTCACATGTTATGAATTCAAGAGAGCTAGACATAAAAGTCCAGATTATACTATGCATAAAAGAAAGGAAAGAAATGAAAATAATTCTGAGAGAAATAGGAAGAAGTACTACAAAGATAAAGCTAAGAAAGTCTTCAAAGCTAATGACACCTAGAGTGCTATTGGTTGTGACTCTTCATATGAATCATCAAAGTATGAATTTTCTGGACAGAAGAATCTTTGTCTAATAACCAGAATACCTATTGAAAATAATTCCTTAATGACTAAGGTACACAATTAGGAATTCATGACCAATGTATATTTAAATACTAACTATAGTGATAGTAAATATTATAACTATTTTGATGAAGACTCTTCTTCAGATGGGGATAATACTTTACCGACCTATGAAGAAGTTTCTAGGTTTTATAAGCTTCTTGAGAATGATAATTAAAAAATCATGAAAAGGATTTATAAATAAAATTCTAGAAATATTATTCCTACTAATGAAATATCAGATCTTTCTAAAGATATTGATAAGAAAATTTATGATTTCAAAAGTATTTCAAAAAACTTTGAGGAAGTAAATTCTGAGAAGAATAAACTTTCTAAGGATCTAGAAAAAGTAATTTCTAAGAAATATGTTTTCTAGCCAAGATCTAGTTCTAAAGTAATGTTTTGGAAGATAAGAACTTAGATATCAAATAAAAATATGAAATATTCTCTTTCACGAACTGTTTATCAATATTTACCTGAGGTAAGGAAAATTTTGATAAATATTATTCTCAAATATAACCTCTTAGGAATATTTTTTGTTTTGGTTATACATGTTTTAAACCGATTTTCAGTAATAATTATTTTGTCCCTCAAAGTGCTCTTAACATCACTAAGTGTCAATGTGATGGGAATTAGACAAGAAATTGTTCCCTAAACACAACTCAGTCATTAGGATTTCATAAAGCCTATATTTCTAAGAAAATGTGGGTGCCTAAGATTTTTCTTTCTGAAATTTCTGAATCCAAGAATGTTTGGATTTTGAATGTCTAACATTCTTATTTTCAGGAAAATAAGGAAAGTACCAATAGAAATACTTGGTACATGGATAGTGGATGTACGTGGAATATGACTACTAACAAAAATTACATTGAAAATATTATCAAGACAAAAGGAAGAAAAGTAACTTTTGGAGATAATGCTAAGGGAGAAAATATTGGTATAGGTAACATCGTTCTTCTTGGAAAAACATTGATTTCAAATGTTTTATTTTTTAAGGGTCTTAAGCACAACCTCATTATCATAAGTCAATTATGTGATTAAGGTTACCTTGTGAATTTTAGGAATGAAAAGTGCTTAGTACACAATTCCAAGGAAGAGTTTATTCTTTTGGCCAATGGGCAAGATAATGTTTACACACTAAACATAGAAGACCTTAGGAGCAAAGAACTACTATACCTTAGTGCAATGGAAGATCATTCTTGGTTGTGGCATATAAGGTTAGGTCACTATAACCTTATGAACCTATAAAAACTCTCTAGGAAAAGAATAGTTAAGGATCTACCAGATCTTATATTTGATTTTATAAAAGTTTGTGATCCTTGTCAATATACAAATAAACATAAATCAAGTTTTAAATCATTCGGTGATTTCTCAACAATTGATGCATTAGAGTTAGTGCATATGGTTCTTTGTGGAACAACACAAACTGGATGAATTAGAGTCAAATATTATGTATTTTGCTTAGTTGACAATTACACTAGATTTACATGGGTCTATTTTATAGAAAATAAATCTGGATCTTTTTCTTATTACAAATTTTTTAGAGCCCTAGATAAAAATGAGAAAAATCTTCCTTTGATAACTATTCATAGTGATCATGGAGGAGAATTTCAAAATTCTGATTTAGAAACTTTTTGTAGTAAAAAAGGAATTACTCATAACTTAGGAGCACCAAAAACACCTCAATAAAATGGTGTTGTTGAATGAAGAAATATAATTCTTCAATAGATAATAAGAACCATGTTTAGTGAATATTATATAGCCAAACATTTTTGAGCTGAAGCTATAAGTATTGCTTGTTATACAATAAATCATTTTATTGATTAGAAATTTTCTTAATAAAACTCCTTACTTGTTATGGAATGGTAGAAAACCTAGACTTTTCTACTTCATGGTTTTTGGATACAAGGTATTAATTTTGAATACTAGTGATAACTTACACAAATTCGCAGCAAAATTTGATGAATTATTTTTATTAGGCTACTCCACACCTTTTCATGCTTATAGAGTTTTTAATAAAAACACTTACACTGTTAAAGAAACAGTACATTTCAAATTTTATGTAACTGGTCCCTTTGTTTTCAAACAAACCCAACCTACATATTCAGATGTGTTTTCAAAAACTGATTATGAACCTTTGTTTGAATATCTTTCTGATAAAGAAAATGTCCAAGAAAATGTTTCTGAAGAATTTACCCTATAACATTTCCTACCCTATTGTGAATAACAGTTTTAAAAAACCCAAATCAGTTGTTTCTATAGAATCATCACAGTGATAGTATCATTGGTGATGTAAATCAACCAGTAAGGACTAAAAGTTCCTTAAGGAATGAAGTAGAACATCTAGAATTCCTTTCCCAATTAGAACCAAAAAATCACTGATAAAGCTTTAGGTGATGATTATTGGATAAAATCAATGCAAGATGAACTAAATGAATTCAAATGGAATAAAGTCTGGACCCTGGTTGGAAGACCTAAGGAATCATCTATAATTAGAGCAAAATGGGTCCTCAAAAATAAATGTGATGAAAATGGAATCATAGTATGAAATAAATCTATATTTGTTGCTAATTGATATAATCAATAAAATGGAATAGACTATGATGAAACCTATGCTCTAGTATATATACTTGAATCTATTCGTATTCTACTTGCCATTGCAACATTCTTTAATTTCAAACGTTATCAAATGAATGTTAAATATTATTTCCTTAATGTTTTTGTACAAGAGGATGTTTTTGTTGAAGAACCTCTTGGTTTTGAAGATAAAAAACATCCAGAACATGTTTATAAACTTACCAAAGCTTTGTATGGACATTAGCAATCCCCTCGAGCTTGGTATGATAGGCTTACAAGATTTTTTTCTTCAAAATAATTACTCTAAGGGATATGAAGATCCAAACCTTTTTATAAATAATGATATAAAAAATGTTTTGATTGTTAAAATTTATGTTGATAACGTTATATTTGGTTCAACTCAGCAATATTTAACTAATTATTTTGCAGATCTAATGAAATATGAGTTTGAAATGAGAATGATGGGTGAGTTAACAGTTTTCTTTGGTTTTAAAATTTCTAAAAAATTAGAAGGACTCTATATATCCCAACATAATTATATTAAAGATCTTATTAAAAAGTATGGATATGACAATACTAAGAGTATTATTACTCAAATTTCTACCTCAAACACACTTGATCATGATGAAGCTAAGAAACCAGTAGATCAAACAAATTTTAGAGGTATGATAGGAAGTTTACCTTACTTGATAGCTAGTTTTCCAGAATTAATGTTTTCTATATACTTATGTACCAAATATCAATCCAATCCTAAGGAATCTAATTTAAAGGCAATGAAAATAAATTTTCACTACACAAAGGGAACCATCGATTTATGACTCTTTTATACTTATGGAAATGATTTTTTATTAAAGTGTTTTTCGAATGCTGACATTGGTGGATGTAGAATGAATATAAAAAGAAAATCTGGAACTTGTCATTTTGTAGGAGATTCGTTAGTTTCTTTTTCATGCAAGAAGAAACACTCAGTAGCACTTTCCACTATTGATGCTGAATATGTAGTAGCTGGAAGTTTTTGTGCTCAAGTTTTGTGGATGAAACACACACTCACAGACTATGGTATGAGTTTTAACAAAAAATAAATTTTGTGTGATAATACCAGTGCCATTTCCATAAGTAAAAACCATGCACATCACTCTCCTGAAAATCACGTAGATATTAGGCATCACTTTATTAGGGATCACACACAAAAAGGGGATATCCTTATTCAATTTATCAGAACACACGATCAACGTGATGATATTTTGACAAAATCTTTACCCTCCGATAGATTTGAATAAATTAATCAAATGTTAGTAATGATAACAATAAGCTAATATTCCCTATTAACATTATATTGAAACAAATCTTTTTTCAATAATAAACTCCTTTTCATAGGGGGAGTACATTTGCTTGTTATTTAGATCAAATTTTTCATAATGAATATTTTCCTAACCAAAATTTTCGTAATGGTGATTTTCATACTCAAAATTTTCGTAATGAAGATTTTCCTACTCAAATTTATTGTAATGATGATTTTCGTACTCAAAATTTTTGTATTAATGATTTTTGTACTCAAAATTTTTGTAATGAATATTTTCATACATAAAATTTTTGTAATGAAGATTTTTGTACTCATAATTTTCTTAATGATGATATCCGTACTCAAAATTTTTGTAATGAAGATTTTCATAATCAGAATTTTTGTAATGATGATTTTTGTACTTAAAATTTTCAAAATGATGATTTTCTTACTTAAAATTTTTGTAATGGAGTTTTTCATTTTAAAATTTTTTTCTAAATCAAAATTTCAGAATCTATTGTTCTTCATGAAAAATCTTCCTCAATACGAATAATCTTCATGGAAATCCAAAATGTATGTTTCCTTTCCTGAGTTTTCATAATAATCCTTTACATGCTGGTAGTTTCTCTAGTTTGTTGAAATTTTTCAGATTCTCTTTTTCATAAATATGAATTTTTTTAATTAAAAAAACCTCAAAAGAATGGATCCATGATTTCGTTTCGGCTATCATATCAAACGTCAAATCTGATCAGAAGTATTTTTAGCCATTGTATTGAGTTTGGAAGATGGACCGTCACAGCAAAATCCTATAAAAGGACCCCCCCCCCAATGGTTGTCCCACATCGATTCTCAAGCTCTCATGTGCAGAAATTCTATCCTTTTACATAATCTCATTCAATTTTTTCAAGGTTTTCTCAATTCCAAATGTCTGTAGAAGAATATTCTCAAAAATATTTGTCTACTATCAAGCCAATCTTAGAGTGTCAGGTCTATAGAGAAAGCTTAGTGCTTCTGAAATTCATCATCATGTATTATTCGATTATCTCGAAAAACATTAAGCAGAATAGATGGGAGATCATTTATGTATCAAAGCCAGGGGATCAAGATTTAGTGTATCTGGATTTTCGAGTTGAGTTTTATGAATTATTCAGATTCATTAATGAATAAGGCAGATAGATGTTTTCGTTCAAGATATATGGAATGACTTATGCTCTTTCATATACTAAGGGATCTAGTTTGATTGGTATTCTACACGAAGGGGAAGGTGAGTTCTATTCTCATAAATTTCCAGATGTAAAAGAATGATTTTTTAAAGATAAGTCTATGTCATTTCTTGGACTCTATGATGTCAAGACTCCAAAGATCGCTCACTTGTCTACAAATCATCGGATTGTCGAATTTTAGGTTCGAGGATTCGTAATTCTGAAAATGGTGACAAGTATACATTGAAGAAAAGTGATATGTATATCATGGATTTCCTGGTAAATCTATGGAGATCAATCTGGTTAATAATATTCTCATTATGATTGAGAATATTAAGAAAGGAAACATGAAGGTTCAGATAATCATGTATCTATCCATTCTTTCCAAAATAATTGTTCATTGCTTAGAATATTTTAAAATTCCTTGCAGCTCAAAGCCAAGGAATTGAAAAGTCATGCTGGTCAGGGATGATTCCCTAAAGAGGGTGAACATTGGATTTTCTACATAATCAATAGAATTTTATGACCCACTTAAAGTAAAAACTGAAGATGTTCCAAAAAAACAAGAATTGGCTAATCTATCGAAAAAGGTTGGAACGAAAAGGAAGTTAAAGGAAGTAGAAGAGGAAGAAAAAACCCTAAAAAGATAAGGAAGCTCAATCCACACCTCCAAAACCTAGGAAACAAAAAATTATATCCTGATGAGTTTGTAGAAACGTGGAAGGGAGATAAGAAATGTAGGAAAGCATGGGAGCCATTTTTTGGTTTGGATCCTGCTGAAGAAAAAGATTTAAAAGAAAAGACTACGGATGAGATTGAAAAGACATCTAAAGAAGAGAAGATAAAGAAGAAGACGACTGAATCTGAGATAGTGCAATACCTTCTGAGGGATACTGAGAAATAATCAGATATCATATAGGTACCAGATGTTTTCTTGGTAGAAGCTTTACCTGAGACTCCGGGTAAGATGTTTTTCACTCTGGAAAAAGTAAAAGAAAGATAAGAAGAAGTAGTAGTACAAGAAGATGAATAAGAAGAAGGTAGTGGAGTCACTGAAGATTTTATGAAGAAAGTAGAATATTTCCATGAGAAACAAAGAACATCCATGAAGCTGTCAATCTGATCCTCTCAAGACGAATCTTCAAAGATTGCTACTCCTAGTCTAGATTACAAGGCATAAGATGATTTGAATAAGATCTCCAAGGAATAAAGTTCTAAACATGACTTCATTCACCCTGAGGGTGCTAAGGCAAGATCTGAGAAAGAAGATATAGATAAAGATAAAAAAAATCAGCTATCTGACAGTGACCATAAATCTCTGGATGAGGAAGCCATTCTAAAAACTGATAAGGGAAAACAGGTTGTAGTTGACACACCTAAAAATGTTGTTGTAAAGAATAAGGGAGGTGGTGGATCATTAAAGAGGAAACATTCTGAGTTGGAGAAATATCCCTCACCTAGAAAAGCTTCAGATTCGGAATTATCATCCCTGGGACATGAGTTTGTTGTTCAATCATTGAAAAATCTTGTTGGGACCATTCTGATTTTTCCAAGCATTGACTCCAGATGCCAGATTCTTCAATACACACTAAATCAAAAATAGAATTTAGTATCCATGGTGATGGATATGTGTGTAAATATTGAGGTTGATTTAAAGAATTTTTTCATGAACTACGATACCCAAAAAAGGTCTTGTATTAAAATGGTTAGCTGGTAAAAGAAGACAGTCAAAGATTTGAGAGATCATGATGAGTTTCATGATAGTGTCAAGGAAGCATTTGACATTGAAGATGGTAAGATCAAGGATCTCACAATTATTTTTGAAGAAAAATTGACTATGGAAAAGAATTCTCAGACTCAAGGGGTAAAGGGTTTGAATGTGAAACTATTTTAAGTGTCTGAAAGATGGAAGAGAGAAAGAGATATTTTGATTGAGATTGAATATAATCTTGTCAAGCAGGAAGACGTCCTGAAGGCTCAAGCTGAATTTCTCAAGATTCAGGAAGACAGAATCAAATCTCTAGAGAAGAAACATGAGGATTACGATCAGATTCTCAAGAGATTAGAGGATGACCACAAGGAGATTAAGAAGCTCAAACAAATAGTGAAGAAGTTGATGCCCAAGAAAAATTAAGGATAACTTTGTTTAAATCTGATCTTTTGTTGTATTTTACTTATTGTATAAAATTTTTCCAATCTTAATGAAATTTTTATTTCTCATTTCTGTTTGGATGCTCTATACTAATAATTCAGAGACCATAATTTCTTTTCCATTCCATGTATTTATTTTTAAAAATCACAAAGGCAGAGAAAGGAAAAAATAATTCTAGGTGATGAAGAAATATCCCAATGCAAGGGGAGTTCATCTAAGGTGTAGTTTTCATTATAAAGATTTCTGTATTCAAAATAATGAAAAATATCATTACGAAAATCTAGAATATGATCCTTAGTGTTCCAAAGCCTAAGGGGGAGTTAGTCAAATTCATCCTCACCCATGTGTTAAGGGAGATTAGTTTTATTTCAATGTCTAGAAACATATTTTCTATGACATTATATTCTTTTTCGTAAGGATTTTTGTACTTTCCCAAAATGGGGAGACTATTGAGTCAATAAGGATTCATTATGAATTTTTCATTCCTTCATGTTTGTGGAGATTGTTTTGTCAATATGGTTTCCTTATGACATTACCATTTTTTCATGTTATGAAAATCACAAACACCCTATCATAAGGAAAATTTCATTTTACCCTATGCTTCACTTTCATAAAGAAAATATTCCTTCCCCAAGGAAATTTATCCATATTTTTTTCATTATTCATTTTGTCTCTAAGTATAAAATTCAGTTTCATATCCAAAACCTCAGAATAATATATATATACTTAGATATAAATCATTCTGTTTTCAGGATATGAATTCTAGTTCCGAACTCTCTTAATTCAGACTCTGAACTCTTCTGAGTTCGGACACTGATTTCTCTAAATTAAGACTCCTAACTCTTATGAGTTCTAACTCCGAACTCTTTGAATTTATACTCCAAACTCTTATGAGTACTGACTCCGAACTCTATGAATTCAGACTCCAAACTCTTATGAGTTCAGACTATAATTCATAGGAATTTAGATTCTGAAAATTTTAAGTTTATGTTCTGAATTCTTGTGAATCCAAATTCCGAATTACCTTGAAATTCAAATTCTGTAATTCTATAGAATTCAGGTTTTGAATTCCTTGGAAAATAAAATCTGATTATACAGGTACTATACCCTCTAAATAGTTTTTGGGTAGACTCCAAACTTTCATTTTTTCTTACATTCCGAAAAAATAATTTTTATTAAGTAATTATATATTTTCTTAAACATGTTTTTCTTACAAAATGATGTTGTGCAATTAGTTACAAACTAACCGTTGTTTGATTGACATGTGTACAGGTCCCTCCGAAATTCAAGGAAAAAATATGACCGTTGGAGGAGGGAGATGACCATTGAGATTGTTCCTATAAATCTGATCTCATTTCAAAGATCTCAATACCATTCTATGACTCTAGAGATTACAAATTGTTTATCTGATTTCTAGGGAGAGACTCTCACTGCATAGTGCATAAGAAACACCTTGTTATGATTTGCTTCGTGTGACTCCTAATGTTGTTGAGTACATTTGAGGGCTTCCGGGAATAGGAAGATAGAGGTCCTGACTACCTTAAAGCTCGAGGACTTCCTTGCTGAGGAAGAAAGAGGTGTCGACTACCTTGAAGTTGAGGGATTCTGGGGATAGCAAGACAGACCTTGATCTTCGTATCAAGGGCTTAACCGGGTGTGGGTAAGATATAATTTCTTGAAAGTATAAATCAAGGGACATTTATCCAAGGTAGTTGGATACCCTTCTCTTTGGGTCGAAATATTTACTACTTGTTACTTGTTTGTTACAAGTTTTCATCTATATTTTGATTATTGAAGAAAGTATAACTATCTTATACTTACACTTTTACTCATATATAGTGAGATTCTATACTCTTTAAGGGAGACTCTTTATCTTTGTAAACTTTTGTGAAGTTTCATTTCCGGAACAACTTGTCCAGAATTACATTCATAGAATCACATTTACAGAATAAAGAAAATTAGTAGAACTAAGAAGTTTTGTGAATTAACCTTGTTTAACATTTTTAAATAATGAAAAGGTTTCTAGCCAACTTTAGAAGTTCCTAAAGATTTTTTAAAGTATACATTTCATCGCCCCTCTTGAATATTGATCATAATACGATACTACAAACAGTATCGTTCATTATTTCGATCCTACATTTGGTATTATAGAGAATGTCATTCTCCACATACCATCTCAACAAAGGCCATACTAAAATTTAATTTCATACCCACCAAAATCAAAATTTCTTTCCCTAAATTATATGTGAAACTTGAAACATGATTTGATAAAATGGATAGAAGAACTCTATGTAATCTGATAATCTATTTTAGATACATTTTGGAACGATTCTCTAAATATATTTTATATAGAATTTGAGGAAAAAGTAAAATTTTATATAATCGATCAATAATAACCAAAATTTCATTATATCCCTAAGATGTCTCTGGAACTCCTACAAAAAAATCCATCAATATATTATCCGATTTACAGTCTGGTACTTGAAGCGGATGAAGAATCCCATTCTGTAACTATCTATCTTCATTAACCTAATGAAAATTCAAACACATGAAGGTAAATTTAGAAATATATTTTATCATTCCATCCCACATATAATACTCTCAATGTTCTCAGTGAATTTCACTACTTTTCAGATAAATGGAAAATAGAGAACTATATGACACCATAAATAATGATTTACATAGTAGTGGATCATAATGAAGACATAATTTTTTCAAAATTATGAAGATCTTTCTCCCAAATATTAAAATCACAAAATATACCATTGATAATATATTCATCTTTTTATTGTAAATAATGATCCACCTTTTAGGACATCTTTATTATTGTTATAAAATTTCACTACACTAAAACCTGAAATAAAACCAAGGATATCCCAAAATCCACAATTTCTAAGACAAAGTTCATCAAATAAATTACCAAATGTTCATGTTCCAGACTATGAATTTTTATTATAGAATTACATTCACGCTCAAATAATCAACCACCTTGTTTTATTATCCTACATGACAATGATTCGAGAAATAATAATCATTGATTACATCCATAAAAATTTGCTTCATCGTGCTCAATTATTTTAGAGTGAATATATAATTCAAACTATTGTGATCAGTATATATATCTCAACCTACTACATTCAAATGATTCCAACAATTTTTTTAATTAAAAAAAAGAATAATAATTCAAAATCAGGTGTATGGTAATTTAAATCATGAGGTTTCAAAATACTTAAATCATAATAAATTACCTAATTGTTCTACATTTAGAAACTACCATGTATTTTCAATGAAGGGTCATTGTAGTTGACTAATTAACCATTTTAGGACGGCAAGGAAAAAAAATATCATTCAAAAATATCATCTTCAGTTTCTCAAAAAATAGCCACATATATTTATTCATATAAACTTAACACCTTTTTGAGTTAACATAGTTAGTGGGATAGAAAACCGAGATAAGATTTCAACTAACCACTGATAGTAACCCAATAATCCAAGAAAATTACAAATATCACTGATATATGTCAGTCCTGGTCATCCATTAACATATTTTGATTTAGCAGGATCAACAATTATTGTATCATTAGAAAAAATGTGATCATGGAATGAAATTTGTTGCAACTAAAATTCTTACTTTCTAAATTTTTCATGTATTTTAGTTTCTTTAAAGGTTTTCAAAAAAATCATTTGATTCAATTCATGTTCCTCTTGGATTCTAAATAATACTAAAATTTCATTAATTAGAACAACCAAAAACAAATCAAGAAACTCATGAAAAATTTAATTCATAATATTCATGAATATATTAGGTTCATTAGATAATTTAAACGACATAATTATAAATTCATATTTCCCATATATATTTTGAAATGTATTCTTTATAATGTCATATTTATTGACATTCAACTTATGGCACCCCAACCTCACGTCATCTTTTGAAAACTACTATGATACTTTAATCTGATGTAATAAACAATCAATATAGGTAATGTCATATTATTTTTTTAATAGTGATGTTAATAATCTATATATAATAATTGAAAAGTCCAATTTACCCATCTTTCTTTTAATGAAAAATATAGTCTCACCCTAGATTGAAGTGAATATTGGATGAAACATTTATTTAATAACCCCGACAATTTTTTTCCAACTCTAAATGTATGACTTGATCCCTTTGATAAAGGAGTTCAGGGATAGACATGGAATACTATGATTATTAGTCTTTTTCAGGAGTGAAATCCTGTTTATTTGAAAACTTTTTCCACTTTTATGTTCTTGTTTTGAATAATAAGTGATCAAAAGATTTGATTAAAAAACAATGTGATCATGGTTACATTCATTTCCATATATAATAAATTTTTCATATTTTTGGTAAGTTACCAAGGCATGAAATCATTTGATACAGCTTTCTTAGCACTGTAATCTATCAAATCATAATAAAATGAAAACCAATCCTCACCAAGAATGATATCAAACTCTACTATGTCATATTCAATAAGATTTTCCAGAAATAATATCCTAATAATATCTATAGGAAGATTCAAATAAATTTTTGTTTCTTTTATAAATCTATAGGGATTTGTTACCTATATTTTAGTCATAAATTTATGAGGTTATATTAATAATTTTCTAGAAAATTTCGTAAAAATGAAATATTAAGAAGTTCTAGAATAATACAGGGTATTTCCATAATTCCAAAACACAAGTAACATACCTATCACAACATCATTTTATGGCCCAACATCTAATATTATAGTAAAAAATTTCCTTGAAACACCTTTATGTTTCCGATCATTAAGACTTCCATCCTATGGAGCTAACTTCAAACATGAAGTACCAAAACTACCCATCTCATTTTAAAAAAAATGTTTCTTTTGGAACTATATTTGTTACCACATTCTATGATCTCCCAATATTCTTTTATTTTCACTTCCAGGCCTTGTGGCCAAGCTTTCTAAATCTGTAACACTTAAATGTATTTAATAACACAATATACAGGGTGATTTTTACCGCACATACTATAAGATTGGAACATTATTTTCATACATCAATATTTATTTGTTTCATGGTCCATATTACCATCCATTATGAACACTTTTTACTTTCATCATCATGGGTCACATCTATTTCAAAAAACACCATCTCGACCTTTTTATCACAATTAACAACAATCTCATATCTTTTAAATTATCATGCATCTAAAACTATTAGTAAAATTAGTTTCAATCGAGAGTAAAACCAATTAATTTTTATATTAGTTTCCAGAATAAAACCTAGCACATGAAGTGGCCAATGTTGTGAAGTTCCCTTCATATGAAGTTATTGAATTCTCATCTTTTGTCCTCAATTCAAAAAATTTCTTTTCTATTCAGATTCGAACAACTATAAGGAAATTTATCTCAAAGAAATTATCCTTGGATGTTTATCATTCCATTGAATAAAGATCATATTTTTCTCAAGTATTATTAATGAATACCACCATCTGTCAACTTCACCTTGAAAATGATGAATGGAAATGGTTACTGTATGATGTTCCAAACATCCCATGACATCAAATATCTTTTCCAAATAATTCGGCCATATTTCATCTACCACTATGTCAGATGATCCTACAAATGATGGGGCAATTTTTCACATGAAATGATCCAAAAAAGACATCTTACTTTAGGGTGATTGGGTACCTCTCTTGAAGGGATTTCAATAGAAATTTTCTTTTGAGACAACAAAACCATCAATATTAAAAAATATCTGTTTTGATTCTGACTATCTGAAGATGATGATTTATAAGGATATCTACCTCTCCATTCCATACCACTACCAAATCTATATTACATTCATTGAGAACATTTTTAAATATAAATTTTTTCGAAAATGAAACATGGTAATATTAAAATGATATATAAATTTATCATTAACATAAGGTAAAATCTACTACTGCAAGTTATTAATATTACCCCAAACACTAATGTTATCTAAACTAGCCTATGACTGAAGATATAATTCCCCAACTATAAATATTATAAATTCATATGTTATGTTAAAATTTTACTTTCTTTTACATTGGGGATCTTTTCAGGTTTAGTGTTTTAGAGAGTTAGTCCATATATTAGACATAAATAATAATAAAAATACAATGTGGACACATCCAAAAAATGACCATTTTCTATAATAAACATCATTATAATAATTAATGTTATCTTTTAAGAAACAACTTCACTAATTTCTACAAGAATTATTCAATTCCCTTAGTCACCCTAAAATCATATGAAAATAAAAAAAATGTGGTATTTGAACAAATATCTCATTTAGGGTTATAAAAATAATTAAACTATTAGTCCATTGATATTTGTTAAAACTCAAAAATATTCATACCTGAAAATATAACATTTTACCGTAAGAGTGAAATATAATTATTTAATAAGTATCATTTAAATTAAATTTTAAACACAAATGATATTTATGAAAACTCTTTAGTATTACAGTAAATTCAGTTAGGTACCTTATGAAATCATCATACTGAACACTAATAGAACAATTATAAAACATTTATAGATAAGAATAATCATATAAACAAATTATAATATAATTATCTGAAAAATATAATCATTAATCACTATATTAGAGTGATAAATGTGTGCACTAATAATTGAATCTATAATGGGACCACATAGTATTATGTAGACAAACCCATAAATTTATATTTTCTGAGATAAAAAATGTGAAATAAAAATATTTTCACTTGAAAAACTCTTTTAAAATATTTTGAAAATCACCTTCAGATATTGAAAAACAATTATTTCAAAAAGTCATCATTCAATAAAAAATAATGCATTATTTTAAAAATAAATTTCAATAATAAAAAACCTGAAATAAAAAGAAGGTTTTCTCAATTATTTAAACAAGATATATTTCAAATGAATATAAAAATAATATAAATGCCATGTCGGGGGAGAATTCATTATCATAGAGTATGTTAATAATAGTTATTTACTTTTTTCATTTACTAAAATGTTTTGTATAAAACACATAAAGAGATTCATTTTTGGAAACATTTGAATAGATTTATTAGTAGAAATAAAATATATTGTATAACAATATTATATCTATATTAATAAATATGTAAAATAATATCATGAAAATTGAAATGAAAGGATTAAATCTTAAATCATTCAAAACATCTCATACCACATTGATCGTCTAAATCATAAGAAACAAGAAATAATAAAATTTGAAACAATATTAAATAAAATTATAATAGGTAAAATATGGATATATAATGTCAACAGGGTTGTATATGAAAAATATAAATTTTTAAAGGTTCATATCTATATGAAATGTCTCAATGAATGGAGATTGAGATGAAATCACTTACCTTAAGTTTGACTTCTCACGTGGGTCATGATCTTCTTAAATAATAATTTTATGTTAATTATATACTTTTTGAGATACACTTAAAAGTTTATCATTACTTTTATTTCCATAATTATAATTTTTTAATCAACTACCTAAAAAATTAATTTTACATCGGGTGTTTTGACCATATTCATTTTCAGTGTAAGACCAAATTTAGTGGATAAAAATGGTAAAAGGGGATATTATATAAATCTAACTAGAATAATTATACTGAGATAATTATAATTTATATACATAAATTCTATTTTTAAAACTGATCATGATATAATGTTAGCAAAATGAAGCAACATTACAATTATTGAGAAAACATGACTTACGTACATATGAGTATCATTCCCATTTTCTGGTAATCATTATGGAATGAAGGTAGGTAACATGTATCATTATATAAATACCATTATATAATAAATAACATCTTATTTTATTATATGTATATACATATAAAAATCATGTCGTGTAAAAGTAATCACATCACATGGAGGAGGAGGCAGTCCATAGGTCCACGAATGACATTATCAGTTTTTCCATGGGTGAAAAGGTGTTAACGAAAATGTTACATTTTATTTATAGTAATTAAATTATTTCATTAATAGTATATTTATTTTATTTATATAACATAAGTTTAATTAAAATGATGATTAATACATTCTATATAGTGTGTCAATGAGTAACATCGCTTTGAGGAAGAGGTAGTCCAGACTTCCACAAACGATGTCATCGTATTCCAACAAAATGAATAGTACAAAGGTATGTGTTATATAAAAATAAAAAAAATCATAAATACATAATAAATTTAATAAATATAATATAAAAAATCTATTTCCATCCAAAGTACCATCCATTGCATTTGGTGAAATAAAAACGAACGACATCGTTTTGTGAGGCGGTAAATCGTCGTACACATGGATAGTAAATTTGGAACCCATTCAATGGAAATATTTATTAGTGTAGGTAAAAACCTTATCATAACTAAATATCAATATATTATGGAAACTAATTTTTTAATGTAAACATGTAATTATAATAATTGAGGTGTTATTGAATGAAAATAAAACAATAGATATTGATGGATCATGTTACCTCAACTTTGGGTAACACCTTTTTCTTTTCATGAAAGGGAATCTTTAGATAAATTTACACCTAAACTAAGGATTATAGGATTACGTAAGTTTTTTTTTGAGGTTATTTTTAAATATTCTGGGTGATAAAAAAACATTGAGTGGTTTGATGAAATGGGAATGATGAGTGCATTTTTATAATGGAGGAGGAGTTGTATTCTTATAAATGTTTAAAAACAGAATTCCTTACACATTTTTCTGATGAAGATATTCCCAATAAATAAAAAACATTAGAGAAAATGTATTGTAGTGTCTATATATATCAATATAAAGGATTATATAAATGTTTCTATATCAATTTTACACTAAATATTATGGTTTAGTCCTTGTTAAAATAATTTCTATCTTAATCACTTCAATTAATTTTAATTAATTTTAGTAATAATTTTTATAGAAAACCAATTTAGCATTATTATACATTATAAATTATGATTATTCAAAATATTAAATCCATTTTTCTAAATTCTAAACACATAAGTGTCATAAATGAATTTAAATTTAATCATGTGCATGGGATGACCAAGTAGTGTTTTAATGTAAAATTGTACAAAACTTTTCTAAATTTATATATATATATATTAAAGTTGACATTAATTCCAGTAAACTAAATTAGTTTAAATTATATAAAATTGATATAATTATAATTTAAAACCAAATAAAAACACAATTTAACTATATAAATAAATTAGTAGAAAATGCATATATTTACTAAAATTCAGTATTACTCACTATTTAACAAAATGTGATATTTTTAGGAAAATATCCATAATACACACAAAGTAAGTTTTGACATCCATATATCAAAATAAATGAAGATTTTTAATATAAAATTTATTAAATTTTCAAAATATATGTTTAAAATGCATTTTCCATTAAATGCCGATAAATCTACCTTTAAAAAATATAGATATTTTTCGCTAAAAATAAAAAAAAAATATTTTAATAATTTAAAACTAATTACATGAATGTAAAAACAATTAATAATTTTTTTAAAAATAATATATTTAATTCTTCTAATTTTCTTCGACATAATTTCTAGGAGATAACTATCATATGAAATAATAATATGAATAATATTTTATTTTTCAATATAACTCCATCTTATGCACAACATAAGATTTCATAGAAACATATTGTTGTGTGTCATGTATACTATCAGATATAACATCCCATGTATAGTTAAATAACTATATAATTTTTTGATATTAACAATTTTGAAAAATAATTATTCTATCATTTCCAGTGATGTTAGCTCGACCGTCAATTGATGATATCCAAACTGAAGTTCAATCTTGCAAAATTACTGGTCCTAGAATTTTTTTCATAAAAGGAATCAAGAAATGGTAGAAGATAATTTTTCATTATTTTTTATTAATAAATTTCATTGTAACAAATTAAGATTCACAGAAATCCATCTTTCATTATAACAAATAGAATAGGTGCAGCCCATAGTGACACACATGGAAAAATGAATCCCTTGTGAAGTTTATCTAGGAGTGGTTTCTTAGAATCCTAATATTCATCAGGACCATTCTCATTGGAGTCATTAAAATTGGTTTGGAACCAGGTTTGAGTTCAATTGAAAACTCAACTTAACATTTATTTAGATAAATAGGAATCACATCAGTAAGTACATCAACAAACTCTTACACAATAGGCAGGTAATTGATATTTAGTTTGTCCCTAACCATCCATGATAAACTCTTTTTTTATTAGGAATAAATACCCACAAAATATATGTGATATCCATTTTATATTAATGTGCATTTTCACAATTATATATGATCACTTGTTTGTTTGTAACATCAAATGTGAATTCCCTTATAGAAACATTATGTGGGGTTTTGTAGATAATTCCAATCCATGCATGAGATAAAATCAAATTCAACTAATGTGATAATAAAGAGGTTTATATGAAGAAAAAAACCACATAATTAAACTATTGAAGAGTCGTAGACTTGATATGTTCTAATCATACCATTAGGTGTTTTCACTACTAATTCACCAGCTAAAATTTAAGTGGAATTTAGATACCCTTAGAAAACAATTGAAATATTAATGATTAGGTTGTTGTAGAGTCAAATAAGTCATTGAAAGTTATTTAGTGGAAGGTAAGTATATCTTTAACAATGTTGTTATCACACCCCTTATCAGATATAGTGATTGCGTGAGACATCCATTTATCTCTCAACTTAATAAGTTTATGACATCAATCATCATCGTTAGACTTCATATTTCGGCACTAGTAATCATAATTCCCATACTGTTTCCATTTGTTACAATAGATTATGTCTAGTTCTTTTTATGAAACATTCTCTCTCTTTTAATAATTACATAACATCTTCCTATCACTTCAATATTCAATTTCTTAATGAACTTCCTTCCTAAACATAAAACATTTACAAGCCCCCTTATGAAAATATCTATAATATTTTTTCCCACACTATGAACATTAAGGATATATAATTTTCCATCTCCATTGTTTTTAGTGTTTCTTTGAAATCATTATTTATTTTCATATTAAACCATTAGATATATGGGTAATTTCAATCTTCATTTCCTACATCTATATCAGAATGAATTATTTCTTGATTGCTACTAAATTCCCTTATGGAAAAAATCTATTTATGGCATGGTTTTAAGACACTAATGAATAGATAAAATATATTTTCAGGTCAAATGATAATCACAAAGATTAAATTTCATGTCTTTTGAAATCCACTTCCTAGATACCAACATATTCATCATCTATTTGGTATAACTTCTTTGTATTCGTTTGATTAATATGTGAAAACTATGTATTGAAAAATAGGTTATTGTACTCAATCCATCCAAATTGAGTGAATTTCATATTATTAGTTCACTTTTTCGATAAGAGTCCATTATTCATCTATTATTTATTTTAAATGATATAAATAAAAATGGAAATTTTCATGCCTTATCCCAATATAATGGAAAATATCTTTTCAGTGGTACTAATACATTACCCAACTATGATATGATCAGTTGAACTGCTAAAATATGGTAAATAGTTTTTCATGAAGGACTCAATATAACTATGTTCAATCCTTTAATAATTTGGATGTTCAGTATGATTAATATATTGAAATGTTTTAATTTTAAATAAATGATACTTTACATTAAATATACCACAATGTTTTGTTGATCAGGAGGAAAATAATTTAATACTATATCACACTTAGTATTAGCATAGATTATTTAGGTTCCATCTATTGACTAAAAGTAAAATTAATAGTTTAATAAACAATAATCAATGCGGGGAACCACATTATCATGAAAAATAATTATTAGTTTTTCTAAATCATGGAATAATAGTTTTAATCAATGAATCCTAAGAATAACTAGGGTTATTCATGGTAATTATTAAAATTCCTCATGATGGTATGTGTAGTGTTTTATAATTTACTAAAAATATCCTTCAGGAGTTTCAAACCTTGTGTTCAACAAGGGAAATTGTTCTACACCAGGTAATGATTGAGACCATTTGAATATTCATTTATCTGAATTATTAACCAACAACTCCACAATTCTAGAGCCATATTCACTTGTTTTTTCTATATAGGGATTTAATTTCTCCAAAACCACACTCTCAAACATTCACCAAAATTCCTAAATATTTTCCAATACAAATAATTATCTTTTTGGTTCTCAATAAAATTTTATATTCCTATTTTCCAAATTTTTATCTAAATATTTCTCTGATACCAACAATAAAGACCCAAAATTCTCATACAAAAATGATACATCATAAAAGTATAATATTCATTATATAAAACAATGAACCATGAAATAATAATTTAATCCTACTACTTTTAGAGACATGGATAGAAATAAAATCTGGTTTGTAGGTTAACTAAATAATCTCCCACTATGGTCATCAAAACTATTACCCTTTACAGACATATCATTCAAAAGAATCCCCATATCATGGGGAAACTAAATATATGAATGGTTGGGCTCAGATTCACATTAGTGGTAAACAATTAAGATATCAACATCCTAAGAGCCTATTATTATGTTAAAAAGAGAATAACATTTGGAAACCATACACCCCACATCATAGATCATTATCTTGTGTAATGGAATAAATCACAGATTTAAACATCACAATAATAAATATGGAATCAAATAACATGATCCATGAGAGAATTTAAATTTTTTAGACTAA
The DNA here is from genome assembly GCA_963277665.1 of Viscum album. Lineage (NCBI taxonomy): Eukaryota > Viridiplantae > Streptophyta > Magnoliopsida > Santalales > Viscaceae > Viscum > Viscum album. The sequence goes on along the minus strand of OY728123.1, from coordinate 1,187,269,390 downwards.
TATTTCTAGTATAAACATAAGAATACAAAATAATTTCCTTAATTTACCAGGTTTATTCTAAAAAAAGTCAATGTAGAATGGGTTCACTCCCTAGTCTATCATAGTGGTCAAGGATCACACCCAATACTATCATAGTGGACAACATCCATTGTTGAACTAGGTTCACTCCCATTTCAAGTCTTATTCATCTCATGAGCCATCAATCTTTTCTGAATGAATCTGATATAGATATAGTTCTCAACTATAATCTAATGAAAATCATACACACATGTGACCAAAGATCATAAAACATTCCTCATTGTACAACCAATTAAATCATATTTGTTACATAAGCATTTCATTATTACATAAACAATGAAAAATAAATTTGTTTCAAAAATGTTTCTTCATTTATTCATATCATAACCCATGAAAAAAAGAATGGGTTTCACAAAAATAGTTTAATCATAAAAATAAACCATCGAAGTAATGAATAAAGTTGTTATCATTTGTTTATATACAGATTAAATTTTATGTATCATTAAAGGATATTCTCATAGATGGAAAATGTTTTTGAATAATAACATGTTAGATTTATTTTGAAAATATAATTTCACTTAGAAGTAACATTTTCTAAGGAAAAGAAAATTACAAAATATTATGGAACATATCTAATTATGAAAATAGCCAAAAATATTTTTAAATTAGGATTCAATTGTTTTTTCTAATAATTCTGTAAAACTAATTTCTTGTTGTGTATGTTAAAAAAATTTATTTTCTAATTTTCTATAAAAATGAATTGTTCCACATTTGTAAAATGGAATGAATATTCCATTAATTTCTTTGTTAAAAGTAAGCCATTTGTAAATATTTATTGAAAAAATAATTGGGTAGTTATATAAAATATTATTAAAACAGTTTTACAAAATATGGATATAGAAGAAAATGGAATTTCAGATGAGTAGAGTAATAATATATATCTATCATAAAATTATTCTATTAAATTATTCAGTACCTAATGTGATGAATAAGAATATAATATATGTATTTTCATGACATAACCGTATGTTAAATTTCATGATTTTCTTGAGATATTTATCTCTGGTTTTTATAATGAAAAACATAATAAAAAACACTCTTGATAAAAAATGATATTGGAACATATACCTTTTACCACATTGTATTTTTAAAATCATATGAATAATGAATGAAAGATAATTATATGGATATTTATAAGCCATAAATTAATGAGAAGAGTCAAAAAAATACACTCAAGGGTAGTATGTGCACTATAAAAATAAATGAATGGGGAATATGGGATATGTCCGATGTAAATAAAAGGGAGATGAAAAACTATTACCTTAATTATCAATAATAATAGAACACATTTGAACATAATTTAAAATAAAAATATTATTATTATAAATATTTTATTGGAAAATATGTATATTTATCATACAACATACTATTTACATATAACCTTTTATTTCAAATTTATTAAGAATTCAATGTCAAAATGCCATTTCATTTAAGAACTACTTTTTTCATATTTTTATGATTTGTTAATTTCAATATCTTAGACATTAATCATGGTTTTTTCACCTAAAATTTTTTAATCATAATATTATTATCATATATTTTAATCCTATATGCATTTATATTAATCTAGAAAAAGTTTGATATAGAAAATTATTTATAAAGTTCACCGAGGTGGTAGGTCATACATGCACATGAATTTTGTTTCCATATTTCGATTGATGGAAGGGAATGAAGGTAAATAATATATCAAAATCTTATATATATTATCATTTAATATATATCACAAATATTCATTAAATTTCCCCTCATTACATTCCATTTAATGCATAAATTAAAAACTATTCACAACTCTTTGTGAGGTTGTAGACCACCGTACACTTGTGTGACAATATCATATTTCTAGGGAATGGAAATTAAGAACATATATGTGATATTATAATTCACTAATAATAAACTTTTCATAAATATCATATACATATGTTAAATATGTCATATATCAATCTGTAAGTGGTGGTGAATTAAAATGCATTACATCGGTTTGCATGGAAGAATTCAATCATACAAATGATCAACAATTTCCCTTCCCACAAGATTGAAGAGGATATTGATGTCGTTTATTACATTTACATAAAAATATCATCTTATTTGGGAGATAATTATTTTATTACATAAAATGTTTATATATAATGTTAATTGGTTAGAGAAGAAATAAAATAATAATGCATATTGAAGGACTATATATTTTCATCATAGATCCCCTTTAGGTTGACACACAATGTATTTTTATGAATATTTAATAACAAATATAAATCCAACAATATGTGGTTAGATAAGTAGGGGAGTTATTTGGGTACTTATAGCCTTAATTAAATGGTTTTGGATGTTTGAAGAGTAGAGAAGAGTGGGTTCTGTATGTATAGTGAGGGAGATGGCATGCATGGAAATTTTATAATGGATTATGTATAAAAAAATATAAAAAAATAATAACTAATCCAAAATTATTTATTATATAAAATTATATGAAATAAGGTTGAAATATTTCTAAATAATCATATTTTTATAATATTTAGGTCATTTTATCCATTATATTTTTATCAAAACCACTAATAAACCTATCCTGACTCGTCCCCCCAGGACCAATGTTATAACTAACCCGTTCCAACATTCCATGGGCTAGGGGTAGGAGACAATTACTAAATAGGCATGTCACAAAAGGGAAAGAATTGTTTTTAAACGTGTACACATTCACACAACAAAAACTATGGAAAGGTAAACACTAAGTAAACCACAAATGTCGCAAGACCACTATTTTGAGTATAATAAAAACTGAATGTAAATGGTCCAGAATTAAAACCCAACAAAAGACAACATCAAACAAAACAGAGTACAAGATCACTGATAAGTCATCGGCTAAAAACCAACCAAAAGGGTGTGTGTATAGTAGCTGCCGGAAGTCGAATGAGTATTCCCTGCCTACCTGATCTCACAGGGCCCTACCTGGTCCTAGGCTACTGATTACTTAATCTTGGTTTTGATCATCTTCACAATACCTAACATGTTCCAGTGAAGCCCGTGCATGGCTGAGTAACATATTATTATGTAGGGACACCATTCCACAATGGAAAGACCTCAAATAATAACCCAAAGGCAAAACCACAAAGTATTATCAAAAATAAAAGAAACTCACACCATGTATAACTCAATTTTTAGGAAGTATAATTATCATTCATAAAGCCGAACATTCATACTACTAAGGGAATCATCATCTAGGCTCGCTCATTACCTGGGCCAGCTAGATCAATGTGACCCGCTCATCTCAAGGCTAGCTAGATCATTGAGAACCACTTGTCTCTTGGGCTTGAAGGATAAATTATACATGCTCATCTCTGGGTGAGCTATTTAACTAAGACCCGCTCATCTCGAGGACAGTCGAATCACTAAGACATGATCTTCTCGTGGGCCAACTAGATTACTAAGACCCACAACTTGGGCTAGTTCGATCACATAGACGTGCTCCTCTATGGGACAGTGGGATCACTAAGACCTAGTCGTCTCTTGGGTCATCTGGACCATTGCCCCACTCGTCTCTTGGGCCAACTGGATGACATAGTCCTTCTCTCCATACCCTTCATGTCACAACCATCCATAGGATTCCTTCTCATAGCCCACTTAATTTTGGGAGAATGTACTCCTCAAGAAAATGGTCACATATCAACTACTATGAAAACTCACTTAGAGTATTACCAAAGGACCTAATCATTGCAAGGGTCACAAAAACACAGATGGTGTGTCAATCAGATGCCTGGGGTAAAAGATATTGACGATTTAGTAAATATGGACAGGTTTCCTATGGGCTCGGTCCGACCTAGTCAGGCTGACCGAACCAACTCAGCTTGGGGGCAACCACATTGAACGATCTAGTTTGGCTGACCAGAACTGACATGGTGGGGTTTGTGCCGACCTGGATTGGCCATGCCACTAGGACAGGCCCCTTGGGCCTTTCTCGACCCGGCCCACCCAAGGGGGCCGACATGCTTCTCGGCCAGGCCGCCCAATGGCCCATTTCGCACCACTATCCCATTTCGTGCCACCGGCCTAACCTAATGTCAGTTCTGGCCAACATCATCAACATGTCCCACTAGGCAAGCCAGTTCGAGCCCCCTAGGATGCGGTGGGAACCATGTCCCTAATCCTCTGATGCACCTCGATGGAGTCACATTCTTTCCCTCTACTATGACATCAAGTCATGGCCTGCTGGAATCAAGCGGCTGACTAGGGGCCAGTCGGGTTCTCCGCATGCGGTCCCTCAACCCACTGGGCATGCCCCTCCTCTATCGTAGTGCTTGAATGGTGTCTCCCTACAACACCGTCATGACCAGAAAGGGCTACAGCCTACTCCATCTTGGCGCACCAACATGACGTTTTGCCTTCCACTTTCGACCACAACAGCGGGCCACCATGCCAGCTTGCTGATGCGCTGGCGATATCGTCCGCAAACAACCAAGTTCGCATCGGTGGTCCAATTCTTGAACTGTCTCCACCCTCATGATTTTTGAGTATCCTCCATCAATATGATGACCTCGAGGTCACCTCACCATTTATTATGGGGTTCAGTCACCAAGAACACATGAATTCCCATATGAAAAAAACCGGATTTTGTTCGTGTCATCTTGGATTTTTTCTGTTAGCGGAAACATGAAGCATATAAACTTATAAATCACTATTATTTAATATCCCATTTTTATCCATCATATTTTACTATCCCACATGAATTATTGAACCATGGTTTTACTTGTTCTTGAGTAATCCCGCATTTTTCATTTAAAATAAAGAATGGGGAAATGGGTGAATTCACATAAAATAAAACCCCTTTCCTGTGAAAGGATTGTTGTTCAGGGAAGAATGAGATCACATTCCTCCGTTATTCATTCTGGATCTATAATCCACCATCACTAGTGATCCTTCAAAGGGTGGAAGAAGGTGTGTTCTTCATTCTTCATTGCCACCCACAAAAGCCTTAGAGAAATTCCAGGATTTGTCAACATTCTTGCATTTCATATTAGGATATTAATTGATAAACGTGAATAAGTGTTTCAATTATGATGTGTTGAATCATTGTTACAGTAACTCGCTAATGACTTTCATTAATGAGATTCATTGTCGCCTCATCACTACACCATAGCGCTGACCTTCCACTACTTAGTGATGATGAAAACAATTAAAATATCTTTTTAAGTTATTTTATTTTTCTTTCTACAAGTATGAAAATTAACATTCACCACTGACCCGCATCAGTGGAGGTTAAGCTTTACCCAAGGGAAACACGCCCTCACGAGCTCAACAGTACACTCAGATTTCAATTCTAAATTACTGTTTAAGAGGTATAGGGATTTGAAAATAAAATAATTGTTGTATATATAATTTATTTATGGCCAAAAACTACTTTTGACTATTGGCCAGCACAGGCCAATGTTAGGCCTTTTCTAGGTGAATCTTGATGGTCTAAATCCAACAGTTCCATTAGATTTCTAATCCCAGCACTAATTTAAAATTTCAAAAAACCAGCTTACATGTTTATTTAATGAACCATAAAAATAGTTCCTAAATATATCCAGGCCACTCCAGGCCTCATAATTTTGTGTTTTCTCAGAGCCTCATCTTGAAATAATCCCATTAAAATTTCAAAAAAAATATACATGGAATTCAAATGTATTACAAAACCAGTATTGACCATTAATTTGGAATTTATTTTTTTATAGTATTCACTATTATTTATTAACAAAAATAATGTTATACTTATAATAAAATTTTAATTCTTATATTTATTCATATGAAATAAATATTTCCAAAGTACTTTTATTATAGTTAAAATATTAAATTTTAAATTAAATGTGTTCTGTAAAAATACAGTGATTTTCCAAAGAGTCAATCTTTATAAGTACAGAAACATTTAAATATAAAAATTTAGGATGAATTTTAATCAAATTACGTAATTTTTATTAACAACAACACAATTAAAAAAATTTAATTTACGAAATTAAAAAAACTGATTTTCCCTTTTAAATTTATTAAAAAATTTATTTTTAATAGAACTTGTTTTTCTCCACCATTCGTCGAAAAATTAATTTCATGAGAAAATTATCACAAATTCATTGTAATATAATTTTCCAGTTTTCATTATAACATTGAATTTTAGTATTTGAATTAAATTTTCTAAATTTTTATAAGATAATTTTTATTGTTTTTCCATGAAAATAAATACAATTCATTTTTTGAGAAAAAAAGTACTTTCAAAGAATATTACGAATTTATTAAAAATAAAGTACATATTTATTAATAAATTTTCATTATTTAAAACAACTATACATAATTTCTAAAATTTTATTATTCCTATTCAAAATTACAATTATAATATCTAGATTATATTGGTTATTCATAAATAATAATAATAATAGCATATCATGGTTTGTAAAACATTATATCCCATGTAACATAAGAATCTAGAGAAATTAAATCAATTAGACCAAAATTTCATAAATTTTTTTTGGTTTTACTGTCATGGTTTAATTTGTTTGATTTAATTAATATTAATTTCGTATTGACTGTAAATATTTATTATGTGAGAAAATTTTATTATCTATGAAATAAAAGCTATGATTTTAAAATATTATTCTCTTATTCTCATTACATTATTATCACATTATAATGATATATTCTTTTGTACCCTTACTAAATATCTAAGATCACCTTATATTATGTTTTCCCCATGTTACGAAGAAAGGAATTTTTATGTTAATTTTATAATGTGATCTAGTTATGAAGAACTTAGTGAGAGATAATTTAGTTCACATATAAATGATTTTTTATGTTTCATTATTTCAAAAGGATCCTAACTAATATTATTCTAGCATGAATTGTTATGTTATATAATGAATATTCCTCTATTATGAACAAGTATTTATTTGTGAAAATATCAGGTCGTATAGTTTATATAAAAAAATGTATTCGTTACATATTTGGAATCAAGGATAATTGAACATTAGTGTGAACCACAACAATTTTCCTATGCACATGAAAATATGATAAAAATGGTGAAAATATATAGTTATTGGATGTTGTGAAATTTCATCCCTATCTGGATACTACAACAAGTTAACGTGGAAATGGAAAACTTTTAACTCGGGGTAATAACTCTGATTGGGGTGCATTGAGATGGAATTTATAAATACTGGATATACTATGTTTGGTCATGTTTTACACCTTATTTAACTCTCTGGGGAGGTATCTTTTCTAAAATGACTAACTCTTTGTGAGAATTCATGAAGGCTTAAAATAATTACCATTAATGAGCTGTGATAATATTATTAATTCATAGATTTAAAAAAATGTGTCAGGATTTAGAAAACATATTAATTTTTATATGGTTTCCCACAATGACTATTTTTTCTAACACTATGCTTTTTGGTTATAGTTGAATGTTAGAACCGGAATGAAACATATCCATACTGATTTTGACATAAACTGTATTTATCTTCCTCCTAAGAATCAAATATATATTAAAGATGGAATTTAAAAATCCAATTCAACAGTTCGTGAAACATTCTCTTGATATGAATCACTGGGAACATCCAAACAAGAAAATGGGTAAAATTCTAATTAATTTTTCATTATGCAATTTCTACCATAATTTTTTGGTTCTTCTGATGCAATATTTTCTTATAAATAGATCAATAAAATTAAAAATATATTTTCTTTTATCACATTTTCAAAGCATGAAAAGGTAATTTTTTATTTCAATCATCTGGAAGGTAAATCAGGTCAATGGTGGATGATTTTCAAGAATATGAGAAAATAATATGAAATTGAATCAATTAAATTGTATTTTTTTAAGAAAATATTTCCAATAACTTAATTCCTTGTATTATTCATAATAAAATAGAGAAAGGATTTTATGAGTTAAATAAAAAGGATGGTGAATGCATTTATACTTATGAGTGTATCATCCCGAACCGACCATCCCCCAAAACAGTGCTAAAAGGTTTGGGATTCACTAAACAAAGGGTCACCTCCCTGAATTCCAAAGGCTATCGAATTGAAGTGAGTGTGTAAACTGGTATTTTGAGGAGGCTATTCCCTCTCGGAGGAAGATTAATGTATTGGTTTGAGCAAAATATTGTAACATGTAGTGAAAAATAAATGACTCATCAGACTTGAACCAGACCCTCATAGACAAATCATGTTCAATATCAATTAATAGTAGATGAAATATAGAAACAGGTACAAAGGAATGTAAATAGAATAGAATTATAAACACCACTTGTAACTACCAATGATACAAAAAAGTCATGCATCATTAGTTGGTCATAAATTTCATTACAAAAAGGGAGCCCATGGCTTACCACTATAGCTACAAAATAATAATAAGCTTTCAAATTCTGGAATGAATGGTAAATTGATGTAAACTCTAGCTAGGCATGACCTCAAGGTCCATACCCATCTTTACCAAAAATAGTACTGCAATCCAACTTCTAAAGGTGATATTTTACCTCTATGTAAAACCATAAAGTATAAAGCTGTCCCAAAGGGCCTGTGTAGGTTGTGAGATGAATCTCACTAATATACCACCTAATAGTTAATAACTAGTATAAGTGTTTAATCAACCATGAATCTTTAAATAAAGTAAATATTGTGATGTTGTAAATAAGAACAACTTATACTAGTGCTCAACAGACACCAGGGAGTGTCACATGCTTTGTCCAACACAGAAATCTCAAAAGCAAAGAGTGTCCTTGGACCCTGGCCCAAGGAACCCCTATATTCACAATGTCCCAGTGAACCCTTTGGTTCCACCTCAAATACGCAACCTAGCACTAGACGCCTCATGTCACCTCTTATCTCTAGTACCAATGCCCTGAATTTATGTCTATGAAAAAGTATCTATATCCCAATGACCTTTGCTCTGAATCTCATTTCGGCCCATGACATGACAACAAGAGGAAAATCAATGCCTTTCCTAAAATAATAACCATAGTAATAGTGATGTCTACACTCAAATGAATAACTGGATGAACAATCATGCTTGTCCTTAGTCACATAACTTAGCATCCTCATCTCTACCAACAGAAGGCTCGTCACCTTCCACGTGGCTTCATACGGTTAGCACCCCTATCCAATAATACCTAAACCGAAACTATTATGACCCTCTACCCACATGATTGTTCAGATTCACCTCATCACAACGTCAACTTGTGTGCACATGACTCAAATCAGTACTTTTTTCATCACGGGTGAGTGGTAACAACCAAAAATAACTAATGCCACACCATCTCTTACACCTCATGTCCCTAAGACCATGTCACTCAAATCTGATGGTCATGCCAACCAAGTATCTCGGGACATGTACGATTGGACAATCACACATTCCCAAAGTAACTTCCATGATTCCCAATCCCATAGTCAAACCACCCAATGTATTCTGATCCATACCCAACCTCTAATCGATATCATTAAAAAAATCCGGCTTATGCTCAACACAACCCCAAGGGTTCCAGAACAAGCAATTCATCAATTAGATATATATATATATATATATAATTTAAATAATATATTATATTCAATGATTTAAATTTTTTAAGATTGAATTTCACACATTATGAAATCATTTTAATATGTCATGGATGTATTGAATGTCTATAAATGGTTTAATAATGCTTAATTAATTTATACATATCAATATATATCAACACAAATCATTTAAAACCATTTTTGCACCCCTTGCAAGAATAACCCAATGAGAAACAACCTCTCTCGCCATCCCACTCAAGCATAATATGTAAGGTAATACCCAGAAGTATCACAAAAATTATAATTGTAAAATTAAAATGCAGTAATAGGGTTCCACTCGAAAACCCACTGTTGCACTAAAATCTACAACCCCACAAATGTTTGTGAAAACCAAAAACGATGTATGCACCACCTACCTCATACTCATACGATGCTCCTCATCCAGTATCGGCCTCTTATTTGGTCTAGAATATAGTAGATCTACAATATTATCAAAAACTCTCAACCCGAAATAACATGGTTGATAGGATAAATCATGAAGAACAACTCAAGAGGAATCAAATGCTTATAGATCGGGTTATAATGGATCTGGCGACGTTTGAATCAGAGTTCAAACAGATGATTGGAAAAAATAAATCACAATACTAAATTTTCATGATCTTGAATGAACCCCTCTTCCCACTACCTCAAAACAAGGCTACTTCCCTATTTACCAAAAAAATAAAATACATGGGGTCTACATGGGACTACATGATGTGTAGTGTAACACTCAGATGTTTTTATGAAATTTTTTCTTTACCTAATATTTATTTTTTAGTATCTTTATTTACATGCAATCATGAGTTTATCCAAACTATGAGATGCTGTTAATAAAAAATTACCGTTATATCCTAGCCATTATGTTAGTGAGAATAATTATCACTAACTTATGAAAATGCATTATGAACACATTATGTATTATTGATTTATGAAAAATATAAATTAATTTGATATTCTTATTTGGGAATAAAATTAATGAGATATATATGTTTTATATAGTTAATTAAATATTTTTGATATTCATCCAATGGATATTTTATTCATAGGGTATGAATAAAATCCTATTTTATGTATAAGAACCTTAATTTAAAAGGTTAATTTTTACACTCTTTAATGATGAACTCATTTTAAATTAAGCTTTTAACACAATAATAATTTCTATATGTCAAAAAAAATATTTTATTTTAATTGGAATATTAAAATTTACTTCGGATAAATTTCTGATAACATTCATGCCTTGATGAATAGTAAAAATACGCAAAATTTTAATTAAATGCATCTTTTTTCATCGAGATAATTTATATAATTAAATTATAATATTGAATTATTTTAATTTATAAATAAGATATATTTTTATAATTTAATAAAATGGATGATATTATATGTAATTTTACATTGAATTCATAGGTAAAAAAATTTCATTCTTTTCCAATGTTTTTACTTTTAAAACTCGATTCTCATTTCAACAACGAGATTTATTTGTAATTAATTAATGTAACTTCTATGTTTCAAATTTGGAAAAATTTGTTCCATATTTTGAATCCTAAGGTCCAAATTGTTGGAAGAGGTAGTTATTATTTTTTTATATTATGAATAGTAACTTCAGTAATTATTTTTATTTACCATGCTTAAAGGGTAAATATGGTAAATAAGGGTAAAAAATACTTTAATAGTATAAAATTATGCTGAAACGTGTCCTATTCCTATGTTATGAGATATTTCCAACCATGGAAATCCTTTTTTAGGTTTTGGGACCCCATGGATTCCCTTGGATGTGAAAATTACATTTTATAAGAATTCATTTAATTTAATGATAATTATAACATAAACATATATCTTTTACTCAATAGATTTTAATATAGGGTTATATAACTAATATTGATGTCTATAAATAGTCATTATAAATATAAATATATTTACTACATCATGGTATTTTATTTATAATTTTTAGGCATTATATAAATATATTTATTTATAACACAATTTTGATGTAGTCATTACCTCGTTAATAAATGATTAAAATAAATGAATTTATAAATATTAAAATAAATTTAATTTAAACACTTTCATTCTATCCACTAATTTTTTTGGATTACATTGACATATTATAGATATTTTATTTCATTTGGTTCAATGTAATCTGTTTGTTATGATTTTTTTTAAAAAGACATGTATGAATTGTGTCCAAAAATGACATAATTCATAACTTTAAACATAAAATTGTTTATTAAATGATATTAAATTCCTATAAGTATTATATTCATACAAATGGTTAATATAAGTCCAAATATATTGAAAACAACTTTTTTTTGACATGATGTGGTAATTACATTAACCAAAAATGTGAAAATAATATGATATCCTGTATGATTAAAATGTGTAAAATAAGGGTTTAACCAAGAATATAAGGATAAAACAATTATTCAAAACATGTATTAAAATTATTGGATGTTGGTTATTCGAAGAAAAATCAACTTATATTTTAATTAAATAAGGTTTGGACCAATTTTTAGCCAAAAATGCTTTTAACATAAATTAATATTTTGAGAGTTTCCTAAAGTGCACCTCCCATCTCCCATAAATTGTCACCTCCTCCCACTCCTCTTTACTCCATTTTGAGTCATTGTGATATGAAAAACCCACAACATTTCTCTTCTAAAATTATCTTTTTATATTCTATATCTTCTAGTATTCTCAAAAGACCAACTATAGTTCCCTAAGAGGAAATTTAAAGACGGCACGTCGAGGAAGAGGTAATCTCTTCTACCGATTCATTCAAATTTCATTCATCTTTTATATCATATTCTTTAGTTGTTTCATTATAAATTAATAACATAAGTATCACTCATATACCGATATGTTATTATAAATATCAAACAACCCAATTTCACCTTTAATCCAACCTATGAAATACGAAATCACCGCGGGTGTGTACGTATGACTTACCATCTCCATGATGTGGTGTAATATGATTTTCACCACCACCTTAAATGGATGATTATAATAGTGTAAATAAATACTATATATTATTATTATATCATGATACAAATTCTGGGAAATTATACACCATTCACATCAATAGCATTCATCAATTATAGGAACAATATTGTCACTCTTGGGTACATACAGGTTATCAGCTACATAGTGTAATGTGATTCGTTCTACATAATATTCCTTCAACCATGATTAAATAAATGAATTTAATTAATAAATATGATATATATTATAACAATTCATTGATTTAATTTATATAACTATAACCATAAAAATATGAATAAGAACATATCTTATAAAACATACATAAGAACATAAAGTAGTAATAATGAAATGTTATTAACAAAAAGATTAAAATATGAACATAAATATTATCCTGAAAATGATTATGATTCTAAATTAAATCATCAACATTATAAAAATTATTATATATGAGTTTTAGATATATTTGAGGCATATTGGACCTATGGTAAAGGATATGACTTCCAATCTCATTTTATCTGAGATTTTTTATTCCTAAGTATCTACTGGGGATTGATTTTTCATCTGTGTCCATGTTTTCTAAAAAAATCTCATAAAATATTTTCCTTTTTAATATGAAAGAATAAATTCATTTTTACCCATTTTAAATTTTAATAAAAAGTTTGGTAGGAATCTTTCTTTTTACCATATGAGGTACATTTTGAATTTTCGAATAGAAGTATGAGAAGAATGTTTTTTAACATATAATGCATGAAAGGGTTTTAACATGTTTATACCAAAATATTTTCATGAAGATTCCTATACACATTTAAAAGTGTATTTTTAGATAAATTATTTTCCTTTAGAATTTCATGACATTTTGAGAAAAATTGTTTTTGAAAAAGAAAGGATATTTTCACCAAGAAATAAGTTCAAGTGATTTATGAAGATTATTTTCCATCTAAGCTGACATAGGGTTATATTTTTTCCCTATTATTACTTATATTTGATTTTTTAAGGTGGAATTATTTTTATGATATCCATTATTTTATATGTATTGTGTTATTATGGAATGACTTTTAAGAAACTCAATTTATTTCTAGGGTAATGATTTGATGATTGGTTTATATTTTTTGTAGAACATGTGATAATGATTTAATTATGAGATGGGAGGGACCTATATCTCCCTCCAATACATTGGGTAAAGATTTATATCTCATGAGATAGGCATTTCTGGAACAGAACGTAAGTCTGGATTAGTGACACAGGGCTGGAACGAGGAGTGAACTCTGTTAAGTAATGGACTTTGTCCGCTATGATGACCTTGGAAATGAGCCCCAACTAATATGAAATGATTTACTATGATTATGTGTGTATACAATAAAATTTTATGTCTTATGTTATGACTATTGATGTAAAATTTTACTTTAATGATTTATCCAATGACTTGATATTATGATCTTTTATATACCGGATTAGATTTTCCAATGTTATGTTCTTATGAATATGATATTATTGATATTTCCTTCGATTACACATAATGAGTATTTAAGCAATATTTTTTATATATTTCTTTTCCACAGGTGAATAAGAAGGATATTAAGAATGATATTACCAAAAGGAGTCTAGTTATAATTAAATAAACAGGAGGTAATGTAGATTTTTTATGAACCAGTTGTTTGTGTTTCCCAGTTTCTAGTGACACTATCCCTATACGATTTTGTCATGGTTTTGTTATATGTTTTAATAAATCTATCTCAATTATGATATAATGTCATTGTATTTAAATAATGGGTCGCTATAGTTGGTATTAGTGAAAATGTATAGTTATCCTTTGGAAACTATAATGAGAAAGCCTAAAGGATATGTCTTACTATAGGATATTATCCTACTTCTTTAGAAAAAACAATGAATAACCTTGGCAAAAACCAAAAGTGTCCTAAATTGAAATTTTATTCATTATTATGTGGTTTTCCTATTATAATTAGTGTTTACCACATTATTCTACTTGGGTTTATTCAATTAATGGAACCCGATGGAACTATGTTTATACTGAATGTGATGAGAAATGCAATGATTGTCCCCGAGAAACAAAATGTTATGGGAACTAGAATGAGAAATCATGTAGACATGATCACACAACATTCTCATCTTATGAATCATTCCAAACATCCAAACAAGAAAAGGAGGGAGAAACATTCTATTGAATCCTTCATGAGGTAGCACCCACCATAATTCATCAGGTCTTCTAATCTATTAGTGGATGAACAATGGATCAGTACCACTAAAAAGATATTTTAAGTTCTACAATGTTTTAAACATGATAATTTCATCTTAGCAGTATATCATTTGGAAGGTGGAGCTAATTAATGAGGTAATCTTATCTAGAATAAGAGGAAATGAGATGAGATTGATTCCATGGAATATGACAAGTTCATGAAATTATTTTTCAATAAGTACTTTCCTCGCATTTTTTGAACAAAGATTGAGAAGTATTTCTATGATCTTAAGAAAAATAATGATGAATCTGTTTGTTCCTGTGTAGAATCTTTTAAAATACATTCAAGCTACACTTCTAGAATTATTATCCAACATAAGAGTAATATTAATCAATTCTTTAGTGGATTAAAACCATGTCTACAAATGGTATTATCCATTTGGTACTTCAATAGATATGAGTAAATTGTTTGATGTGCTATCAAGGTTGATGTGGAGATTGTAGTAACCCATAAGTCATATGGGTTTGATAAGAAGAGTAAAATGGAATCCAAAGAAAAATATAAAGAATACATTGAAAATAATATGTGTTGTCCCTTATAATCAATTTGTAGAAAGAAACATGGAGGGCATTGGCATAAAGGGGCATGTAAATGTTTTTTGTGTGGAAAAGAAGGTTATCATTCAATTGAATTCCCAAATGATGGAAAAAAGATGTGTAATGATGTAAAAAAGAAAATGCTACAGAGAATGTGCCTCTTACACTTCAATGTAACAAGTGAAAGGAAATGGGGAATTAAGCTAGTCAATTCCCTTACTTAAGGGTTATTGATGATGATCAACACCAAAATACTCTTAAGGACAAATAAAAAAGAAGGAGATAAGCGATTACTATCAGGGTGTGGAGTATGATAATGAAGTGGTGAAAGGTACACTCTCTATCCACAATAAAGTAGAAAATGTTTTATTTGATTCTGGATCCCCCAACTCTGTTATTTTTGAATAATTTTCTAAGGATATCACTGTATAACCTCAACAATTATATGTTGAGTTAGATGTAACTACTCCTAACATCATAATGGTTGCATCAATATTTTATAATTCATCTCTAATTGAATTTTATTGTAGAGAGATTTCTTCAAATACATTGATCCTTCCAATAATGTAATTTGATGTGATTCATGGCATGTATTTCATTTCATTATATGGTTCTCATATCAACTTCCAAATAAGGTAAGTCACATTTCATATTCTAGATTAATCTATAATCATCTATCGATACAAGGATTAATATAACCTTCCACTACAAATTTCAACCATTATATGGGTAATGATTCCAGTAAATGAAGGTTATTTATCTCAAATGTTTGGGGAGAAACTCATGATTAAAAGTAATCCCATTGTACAAGAGTTTGATGATGTCTTTCTAGAGGAATTTCCAAGTCTTCCACCAAATCGTGAAGTTAAGTTTTCAATAGAACTCATACCATGTGCTATTCCTATTTCAAAGACACCTTACAAGATATCCCAAATTCATTTCCTGAAATTGAAGAACCAAATCCAAGAGAATATTGATAAGGGATTTTTATGCCCTAGTGTGTCACATTAGGGAGCACATATTCTATAAGTTAAGAATAAATATGGATGAACGAGCCACTTTATTGATTATAGATAACATAAAAATATCACTATCAAGAAAAAATATCCTCTCTAATTAAATGAGGACTTATTTGACCAACTATAATGAGGTCAATAATTTTCCAAGACTGATCTTTATTTAGGATATCATGAATTAAGGGTCAAAATAAGGATATACCAAACACAACATTTTGTAAAACCTATGTACACTATGAATTTAAAGTGATTTCTTTTGGCCTAACTAGTTCCCCTTCTATATTCATTAATCTAATGAATTGCGTATTTAGAGACTATCTTGATTAGTTTGAGGTAGTTTTTATGGATGATTGATTTCCTATTGCAAGGTAATGTACAAAAATGAATATCACTTGATAATTTTACTAAAGACCCTGAGAAAGGATAGGCATTATTCCAAATTTACCAAGTGTGAATTCTAGATTCAGAAAGTTGCATTTTTGGATCACATAATTTCAAGAGATGGGAAATATATTGATTTTAAGAAAAAACATAGGTTATTTGAATATGGTCAAGACCAACAACAGTAAGTAAGATCTCAATTTTTCTTGGTTTGGAAGGATATTTTTGTCTTTTTGTGAAATATTTTACACAATTATCTAATCCACTAACCATGTTGACTTGTAGAGGAGTTATGTTTGTTTTGATGGAGGAATGTGAAGATAATTTCATGATGCTAAAAATATGGCCAGCCAGTGCGAACATGCTCACACTTCCTTGTAGGTAAGAAGGGTTTGTGATCAACTGTGAAACATCTATGAAGGGGTTGGGTTTTTCTCTCATGAAAAATTATATGGTGATAGATTCTTCTTCACAGTAGAAAAAAATCCATGAGAAAATTTACCCATCCCAGGATTTGTAGTTAGCTATGGTGATCATCACCATAAATATATGGAGGCCTTATGTTTATAGAGCAATTACTGATATTAATGCAGATCGTAAATGTTTAAAGTATATTTTCACACAAAAAGATTTGAATATGCACCAACGAAGATGGTTGGAGTTGATTAAAGATTAATAATCCTCAATACATTACCACCCTTGGAATGCGAACAAAGTTGCAGATGCTTGGAGTCAAAATTACCATTCTATCTTATCCATGACATGGATCAGAAAATAACCAATATTTATGGATTTTGAAAGGATATATCTTGAAATTTTAATGGAAGGGGAGAAATGTTATATTTCCCATATGAATGTTCAACCATATAAACAAGTGATGATTAAAGAGGAACAAAAGGAATATGTAGGGTTAAAAAATAAGGTGAGAAATGTTTTTGAATTAGTCCTTCTTTATGATTTAATAATAAGGTTCTAGAATCAGGTTTGTATTCATCTCATACATAGTTATTAATTATATATTAACCATGGAAGCACAAAGATTTAAGTGGATATGAAAGGGTACTTCGGTGGTATGGCATGAAAATAGATGACTTTGAATATGTCTCTCAATGATTGGTTTTTCATAAAGTAAAGGTGGAGATATAGAAGTCTAAGGGGATGTTACAACCATTACCCATAACAAAATTGAAATGGGAAAATATCACTATATACTTTATCATCGGTCATCCCAAAACATCCAAAGGTAATAATTCTATCTGGGTTACAGTTGACCATCTTACATATAATGCACACTTCATTCCTACTAGATAGGATTTCCCACTTGATCAACTTGTCGGGATATATATATATATAAGAAGTGGTAATATTGCATGGAGTACCACTTTCTACTATCATTGATTAGGATCAAAATTTTATCTTGATGTTAATGCTATGTCTTCTACATGATATGGATATAGAGTAATGTTTCAAAACTAATAATCATCATCAGAAAGACAATCAGTTTGAGAGGAAAATTGAGACTCTAGAAGACTTGATGTGAACTTAAAATATGTATTTCATAGTCGGTTGAGATCAGAACCTACCATTGGTTGAATTCTCATACAATAATATCATTTACTCCAGTATTTAGATGGACCTTTATGAATACCTCTATGGGAGGAAGTGCAGAACTCCAACTTGAAGGGTTGAATTTTTTGATAGAAAGCTATTAGGGCCAAATCATGTTAAAGAAATGAATGAAAAGGAAGATCAATTCAACAACACATGAGGGAAGACCAGTTTCGATAAAAACATTATGCCAAAAATCAATGAAAAGACCAATAGTTTGATGTGGGTGATAAGTTATTCTTACGAATATCTACCAGGAAGAGAGTAATGGGATTTTGAAAGAAGGGGAAGTTGAGCCCTTGATATATCAGTCCTTTTGAAATACTGAATCTTGATGCAAAGTTAGGTTACTAATTGGAACATCCACCAAATCTATCTAATTTTCATGATGTGTTCTATGTATGTCTCTTGAGAAAATATATACCAGATCTTTCAAATCTACTAAGCATTGAAGTCGTACAGTTGGAGAAAGATCTTTATTATGAAGAACAATTGATAGAGATTCAGGATCATAACTAAAAAGTTCTACGAAGTATGTCTAATTTATTTTATAATATTTTATGGAGGATCCACCAATTTTAAAAACCAACATGGTAACCTTTAGGATCTGATGAGGGAGAGGTATCCTCATCTGCTTTTCTTCGAGTGACGAATTCCATGTGTGAGATTCATGTTAAGCGGTTAGAATGTAACACCCAGATGTTTTTATGAAATAATTTCATTAAATAATTTTTATTCTTATGTAGTTTCATTTCCATGATATTTTGAGTTTAAATAAACTGCAAGACTCCATTAATATAAAATTACTATTATAGCATACCTGTTAGGTTATCCGAAATAATTATTTCTAACTTATAAAAATGCATTATGAACTCTTTAGATATTAAGTATTTATGAAATATATAAATCAGTTAGATATTTGTGTTTTGTAATGAAATTGATGTGATATATATGTGTAATATACTTAATAAATATTTTTGATATTCATCCAGTGCATATTTTAGTCATAGGGTATGAATAAAACCCTATTTTATGTATATTAACCTTTTATTAAAAGGTAATTTTTACACCATTGAATAATGAACCCATTTTAAATTAAGATTTTAAAAAATTAATAATTTATATATGACAACATAAATAAATTATTTTAAAGAGGAATTTAAAATTTTACTTTGGATAAATTTTTGATAACTTTCATGTTTTGACGAATAGTAAAAATATGCTAAATTTTAATTATAAAAAACTTTTATCATCTAGATAATTTATATGGTTACATTATAATATTGTAATGGTTTAAAAGTATAAATAGAATATATTTTTACCATTTAATATAATTTATTTCATTATAATTAATTTTACGTTTTATTCATTATTAAAAACATTTAAATATTTTTCTGTGTTTTTCTTTTAAAACTCGTTTCTCATTTCAACAACATGATTAATTTTAAATTAATTACTGAAACTTATCTTTCATGAATATGAAAAAATGGATTTCATATTTTGAATCATAAGGTCCAAATTTTTTTAATATGAACCTTTTATTTTTGGACATCATTAATAGTAACTTCAGTATTTCTTTTTATTTAACTTGGTAAAGGGTATATATAGAAAATAACGGTAAATGAAACTTAATAGTATAAAACTACCCTAAAATGTGTCCAAATACTATTGGATGAGATAATGGATTTAATATTTTGAATCATAAGGTCCAAATTGTGCCTTTTATGTTTGGACATTATTAATGGTAACTTCAGTATTTATTTTTATTTATTATTATTAAATGGTAAATATGTTAAATAGGGGTAAAAAATAACATAATAGTATAAAATTACCCTAAAACATTTCCTCATCCTATTTCATGAGATATTTCTGACCATGGTCATCCATGGGACGATTTTGGGAACCCATGGATTCACCAGGATGGGAAAATAAGATTTTATAAAAATTTATTTAAAGTGTTGATAATTATAACATAAACATATATATTTCACTAAATCGATTTTAATATAGGGTTATATAACTGATATATATGTATATAAGTAGTCATTAGAAAGCTAAAAATATTTCCTACAACATGTTAGTTTACTTATAATTTTTAGATATTAGATAAATACATTTATTTATGACACAATTATGATGTAGGGATTACATCATTAATGAATGTTTTAAATAAATGTATTTATAAATATTAAAATTAATTAATTTTGAACATTTTGATGTAATCCATGTATTTTTTTGATTAAATTGACATAATAGGGATGTTTTAAATCTCTTTTTATGGAATCCGGTTGTTAGGAATTTTGAAAAAAATGTCATGTTTGAATAGTGTCCAAAATTGACATAATTTCTAACTAAAAACATAAAATAGTTTATAAAATTATATTAAATACATAAAAATATAATATTCGTCAAAACGGTTAATATAAGTCCAAATATGTCATAAATAACTTTTTTTGGTTTTTTGACAAGATATGAAAATTATATTAACCTGCAATGTGTAAATAACATGATATCACTATAAGATTAAAAAGGAAAATTAAGTGTTAAACCAAAAAGATAAGGATAAAAGGATATTAAAAACATGTATTAATATTATTTCATTATTATTATTAAAAAAAATCATCTTATATTTTAACCAAATAATTTTTTACCATATATTAATGGAAATTAAATTTATAAAAAGTAATTTTTTGGGTGTTTCTTAAAGTGCCGCTCTCATCTCTTATAAAAAGGAACCTCCAACCACTCATCCTAACAATATTTTAAGCCTCCAAGATTGGCCAAACCCTACCCATTTCTCTTCTCAACTTCCCTAGTTACATTCTAGTGGTTGAGGTTATCTCAAAAGTCATACTCGAGTCCCCTAAGTGTAAATTTAAATGAACTCATGTAGAGGAAGTGGAAATCTCTTCTACCGATTTTTTCAAATTGTATTCTTATTCTACTTAATCTTCATTAGTTTTTTCATTTTAATGTAGTAAAAAAATTATCATGCATATAATTATATTTTCTTATAATGACGAAACAATAATATTTCACCTTCTTTCCATGCTATGAATAACGAAATCACCACGTGTGCGTACGTACAGCTTTCCATCTCCATATTGTGGTGTTTTATATTTTCCACCACCACCTTACTTGGATGGGTATAATGGTGGAAATAGTAACTATATATGATTATTATATCATTATAATAATTATTATATAATATACACTGTTCAATTTAATACCATTCATGAATTATGGGAATGATATCATCTCTCGTGCGTATGTACAGCTTACCGTCTCCACGGTGCGATGTGATTCGTTATAAATAATATTCATTAAACCATGATTATATAAATGAAATGAATGAATAAATATTATCTATATCACACTAATACCAGGTTTTAAATCATATAACTATAACCAAAAAAGAGGAATAAGAACTTATCTAACAAAACATACATAAGAACATAAAGCAGTAACAATGAAATGTTACTAACAAATTGATAAAAATATGATAAAAACGATATCATAAAAATGAATATGATTCTAGAATAAATTATTATCATTATTTAAATCATTATACAGGATGTTCAGATACACATCTATCATATCAACCCTATGTTTAGGTATAACTTTTCCATTCTCTTTTTATCCGAGATTGTCTATTCACAAGTATATACTGCAAATATATTTATCATCCAAGTCCATGATTTCTAAAAATATTCTCATAAAATGTTAAATATTCATATATGTATGATTAAAGTCATTTTCACCATTTTTTACATTTACTACATGGTTTGGAAGGAAGTTTTCTTTTTACCATATGAGGTACTTTTTGACTTTTCCAACAATAGCACACGGAGAATATTTTTTTAACTTATAAGACAGGAACAAGTTTTTAAATCATAATAACCCCATATTTCCATGAAGAATCCTCTACATATTTACAAGTGTATTTTAAAATAAATTCATTTCATTTATAATTTCATGAAATTATTAAAAAAAGAAAACATTTTTGAAAAAGAACAGATATTTTCCCCTGGAATTATGTTCAAGTGTTTTATCAATATTATATTCCATCTAAGATGACATAGCGTTATATTTTTGTCCCTAAAATTAAATTGATTTTATTTTGTTCATGATGAATTTATTTTTATGATATCCATTATTTTTTATGAATTATATTATGATTTAATGACGTTTAAGAAACCCATTTTATTTCATGGGTTATTCTATGATGAATGGTTTATAGTTTTGTAGCACATTAAGAATGATTTCATTATGAGATGGTTGGGAACTATATCTCCCTCAAAAACATTGGGAAATTATTTATATCTCATGAGATAGACAAGGATGGAATGGAATCTAAATCTTGTTTCGTGATACAGGGAGAAAATGGGGAGTGAACTTGGTTCAATAATGGACTTTTTCGCTACGATTGTCTTGAAAATAATCCTTGGTTAATATGAAATTATTTTATATTATTATATATGTATGCCACAAAATTTCATGTCTTATGTTATGACTATTGGGATTACATTTCACTATTATGATTTATCCCATGACATGATATAATGATCTTTTACATGCAAGATATGATTTTCAAATGTTATATTCTTATGAATATTATATGATTGATATTTCCTTTGTTTACCCTTTCTTAGGATCTGAGATCACCCTTTTATATTTTTTTTACACAGGTCATAAAGAAGGGTATTAGGTATGATTTTCCAAAAAAGGAGTCTAGTTATGATGAAATAAATGGGATACAATGTAGATGTTTTATGAATGAGTTGATTATGATTCTTAGTTTCTAAATACACAGTACCTATAAGGTCCTGTCAATATTTATTATATGTTACAATAAATATACATCAATTATGAAGTAATATCAATTCATGTAATGAATGGGTTTCCATATGTAGGCTATTTTACTATTCATTGTGAAGATGGATTTTCCCAGGTCTTGATGACTTCACTAAAAGGCTTGTACTAGGTAGTTCACGACATCTATATGGTAAAGCCTCTCCCCCTTTCCGAAAACCACATAAGCAATGTATGGACAATACATGGCCATGAAATGAATGGCGTGTACTCAAAGTAAACTCCATCTAAATTAAAATCCAAGTACATGCCATGTATCCCTTTATTTTTTTTAAAAACAACCCGGAAACAAAAAAAACAGACTCATACCTCAATGGAAGAACCTAGTACTGACAAACATCCTCGCATAAAGTAATTTTTCCATGAATTAACCTTATATGGGTGGTGACTAAAACACTCCAGAATAAATTTTTCACAAATCTCAAATCTATCAAATGTATGAAGACCTATTTCTCGACCCATGGTCCTCCCAGGATGCTTCATCAACCATGCACCACATTATGTGATCTCATGTCACTTCTCACACCCAATCACGCCCCGTAACATATTGGCTCCCACCTCAATCCCATGACACTCATGGATAAACGAGGTGCTGCATCCCATAGATGATCAAAATAAACTTGTGCCTTGAACTTCAACCACAACTGCATCCTCGATGCATGGATTCCCAAGGCACCTCAAGTAACCCACATCCCATGTATTCCTTCATTCCTAAGGAACCAAAAAACACACATACTATGATGCTCCTAGTTCCATGAATCTTATACATACATATATATATATATATATCTATATAGTCATGCACCCAAAATGGTGCTAACCTGCTTACCACTATCTAGTAAGTCCAAAAACATCATATTCACTTTATGCACTGAAAACAAGCTTTCCTAAATATACCATTCCATAAAAATGTAAAAAAACAACTATGTTCACACCTTTTTCAGACATGTGACCGTCATTGGCTCACATGTCCACTCAGCCCTTGGCAGCTCCCCATGGTTTACCTGTCCTAACACACAGCTGCCAGAAGAATTTACTCCCTATGGTGTTGCACCAGTCACCATCCACTTACCCCTCATATGGGTCCCATTATCTATACCACGTCATCCATGTGATGATAAGACTCAGATACCATCACATGGTACTGATCCTGAATCGACCTATGAACCCGGTGCATGCCTCAGTCCATGCCTGTCGACTATGTGAGAAGGATTCCAGTAGAACCTCTAAAGATGACCCACTTCTCTATAAGCCTAAAACTGCATTGGAGGGCTATCAAGATGAGTCAGTACATTTCTCTACAAGCCACACTAAAATCTAACCATTGCTGAACTGCCACATGGTGGTCTAGATGAATCCTTGTCCTGACCGCCCTACTAGAACTCATCCCAGCCTCATTTCATGTAATCTTAATCTTCACCAAAAGAAACATTATGACCCAATTGAGACATGTATATGAGGTTTCCCTCGACTACGATCGCATGATTCACCACCTATGATAATGAGTGAAACCTAAAGTTGTTCACCTGCACCAGAATGGTGTGTCATAATCTATCCTCGAAGATCCTCACACTTGAGGTTTCATCGCATACCATACTAGGTGCATTGTGAGAAATATTAGTGAATGTAGATACATGGTACATGATAGAAATGTCACCCTATTGAAGGATCAAGATCTCCTAAGATCTTTTTTCCCTTAGCATCTCTAGGAAAAAGTTCTCAAAAAATCTATCCTTGATGTCCTTCCAGGCCAGTCCCTCGTTTCTAGGAGCCTGAACCTGCACATACCACCACTTCTATTCAATCCTCTGAGTGTGTACTTCGCTAGCATAAAATCTAGCCAAGAGGTGTTTCAAGCTTCTCGATGATTATCTGCAAACTCTCTATCCATTCATCAGTCACCTTTGGACCACCCTCGACCAAAAAAATGGTGGGTGCAGCAATTGGAGCTTCTGAGTAACGTAAGACATATTGGGGTTTTTTCCTTTTGCACCACGTTTGATCCCCAAAAAACATGTACTAGACTATATTATATCCCCTCATCAATCCACGAATCAAACAATGTCGAACCCGGAAACTTGTCTTCTTATAGTGGATCCTGAATCTATTCCTATCCCTGAGTCTACTCTTGTGGCTCATTCTATGTCTGGCCCTCATATTTCTGAATATGATTGTGGTTATCTAAAATTGTTCCATCACTCGCCTAATGTTCCATTGATCCCTCTAGAAGAAACCTGGTGAATACCATAAATGGTCAGAAAACCCACATATAGAACAATATATATATATAATACAGATAGGGAATGTGGGTTAAAATAAGCTCATAACAAATACAATTAATCACCCTCATTGTAACTATGCCTCATAGTATCCCGGCCTCATTTAATCCTTACCCACCCTTACCAGAGCCATGTATCAAAAGTAACTTAGGACATGCCAGTCGTAACAACCAGCATTGCCTCAAAACGATGACTGAGTCACCCAATCCGGGTGATCAACATCACCTCAACCATTAAACCTACATAATCATATAGGATCTTGGCCCAAATCCTTTACCATGTTCAATTCTACAAATATATAAATAATGGAAGATCACATTGCATAAAACAGTAAATTCTATCACATCAAAGAATTTGGTATTATTCACATGGAATTATCATTTCAAAGAGCATATGTGCATATATTAAATCGAAATACCAAAAACAAATTCTTATAATGAGTTAATCAACCATAAAATTTCATACCGGGCATAGAAACAATTCGTCCCATACCACACCAGGTCAAGGTTCACATGTCACAACCAATAACAATACAATTCAAGTGAGCCACCATGGTGGAAACTATATATACTTTAATATGAAGAGAATTAAAATTTTAATTCCCATACAAGGTAACATGGTCCATCAATCATTCATGGGGATTTTGGCATAGAAGAACATGTTAGAAACCTAGTTCCAATAATAACCGAATCTCTAGTCTACCATATCCCATATAGAAAACCAATAGAAAAGAAAATGCATTCTTGATCCCATCTATAGCCAATCAAAATTTGCTACTAAATCCCAGTAAAGAACATCTCTTATAACAATTTGTAACATCCCGACCTGAATAGGAAAACAAATAGTGATAAACGGGCCAACATTAACTAACCATAGGTGCACCTCCCTAAATTGAAAATGGTTTTGACTACCAGTGAGGGTATAAAAATGTATAGTGGGGAGGATATACCCTCTGGAAGGAAGATAAATGTATCAGTCAAAATTTAAGAGAATAAAATGTAGTGGAAAATAAATAATTCAGCAGACTCGAACCAAACTCATAGAGTGGAAGAAAATTCAATATCAATAAATAAGGGAAGCTATATAGAATAAAATGTAGCAGAATATAAATAGAAAAACATTCAAAACACCACTTGTAACTAAGACTAAAACAAACATGGAATGCTTCTATAACAATTCATATATTTCAATATAATAATGGTGCCCATGTCTAACCACTATAGCTACATAATAATAATAAGAATACAGATACATTTATGAAAGCTGAATGAAAGTATACTCTAGCTAGGCTTGACCTTAGGGTCCATTCCAGTATCAGTTCCAAACAGTGTTGCGATATAGATCCAGAAGCTAATCCATTAACATTATGAAAAAATAAAGTCTACATGCATCTTAAATGTCCTGGGTAGGGTTCGAGTCAAATCTTAGTAGGATACCACCCAATGGTGTGTACCTATAATAATTGTATAATGATGCTGGAATCTCTAAATAAAGAATACAGTGTGATGTAGTAAATAAAAATAACCTCCACCAGTTCTAAGTAGCCACCAGATAGTGTCACCAACTTCTTCCAACACCGGAATCTCAAAATCAATGGGATTCATTGGCCCTTGGCCCAGGGTACCCATGTAGTCACAATGTCCCAGTGAACCCTCGGGTTCCACTTGAAATATGCAACTTGGTACCACGTTCCTCTTGACACCTCGTGTTTGAAATACCAACGTCCTGATGGTATGCCCAAAACAATTATCCCAGTATCACGGACCCATGCTCTGAAGCTCATATTGGTCCATGGCACAACAACTGAAAAAATAGTGATTCTTGCCCTCAAATATTCACCATAGGAACAATGATTTATTTGAACACATGAATAACTAGAGAAAAAATGATGTATACCCTCAATCACATAACTTGGTAGCCTCATAGATACCAACCGAAAACTCCTCATGTTCAACGTGGCTCCCTAAAACAAGAAGCCCCCAACCAATAGTAGCTAAACTGTAACTATCATGGGCCTCTATCCACAAAAGGTGTCAAAACCACCTCATCATAGACTCTACCATTGCGCACATGACTCAAATTGGATGTTTGGACATCACAGGTGAGTGACTATCACCCAAAAAGACATAATATTTTCCATATCTGACACCTCATTCCCCAGCGACTATGCCGCTCGAATCTGGTGGCCATGCCACCAAAGTATCTTTGGCCATGCCCAACCTGACATTCACACTACCACAAATCGACATTCGTGATGCCAAATCCCATAGTCAAACCACTCAATTTAATATGGGCCATGCCCAACCTATGATCAACATCACTCAAGTCAATCTGGGCCACTCCCAACACAACCCCATGGGTTCCAAAACATTTAATTCAGCAATTACATATATATATAAAATTAAAAGGACAAATTAAAATAAAGAAATTCAATTTATAAGATTGAATAACACCGATTAAATAGTTATCATATTTTAAAATTGTGGTCTTGAATGACTCTAAATAGTATAATCAAGATCAAAAAAAATAGACATATCAATATAAATCAAGACTATTAATTTAAAACCATTTTAGCACCCCTGGCCAAAATAACCTCATGATCAATGGCCTCTCACCTTTCCTCACTCATGATCAACAAGTAAGGAAATACCCAATGATATACTATAAAGTATAAGAGTCAAATTAAAATTCAATAATAGGCTTCCGCTAGAAAACCCACTATTGCATTAAAATTCACAACCCCCAAATGACTGCAAAAAATTGAAAAAAAAGTATGCACCACCTACATCGTACTCGTACAATGTTCCTCAATCAGTATTGGCCTCTAATTAGATCTATAATGTGGTATATCAACAAAATAATCAAAAACTATCAACCCTCAATAACTTGTTTCAGAGGAGAAACCGAGAAGATCAGCTCAAGAGAAATCAAGGGATTACCTATTGGGTTCCAATTGATCCAATGACATTCAAATTAGAGTTTAGGCAGATGATCAAGAGAAACAATCAGCCCTGACGTTGCTTGTTTGTGAACACAGATGAACCCCTCATCCCTCTACCTTAAAACGAGTCTACTTCCTGATTTAATGAAAAAATAAAATACATAGTGCGTAAAGGGGACAACACATAATGTAGATTCTATTACTTTTTATTTGGTGGCCTAATTTTTTCTAGTCTTGTCGACCTACACGGCATGTACTAGGATTTATAGGACATGTACATGGTAAAGCCACATACCCTTACTGATAATACCACATGAAATGTATGGACATTACACTTCATATACACACACAGTGTGTACCCGGAGTGCACTGTGTGTAACCCAAAAAATAGTGTACTTTCCTAGTTTTCCTCTATTTTCTCCAAAACACCTAAAAAAGAGACTCATACATCAAATTAATAATAGTGTTCTTACAATGTGGAATATATTACAAGTATTAAAATTCACCCTTCTAGTATTATTATCCGACATGATAGTATGTTTTTCCGATTCTTCTATGGCGTAAAACTAGGTCTCCAAATTCAATTTCCTAAATAGGACTTCAATAGTTGAGAAGAAATTTTTTTGATGTGCTATCAAGGTGGAAATGGAAATTTAAATTACCTAAAAATCTCATAATTTTAATTAGAAAAAGAAATGTGCAATTCAAAGAAAACAATAAAAACAATGGAGAAATGAAAAAAAAAGCATTCATTCATGCTCAATGTGTGGAAGGAATCAAAGAGTAAACTAGATTAAGGGGACTGGTATTTTTTTATGGGTGGGACGGATGTTCATCATGATATTGACTTCCAATGTGATGGGAATTAGTTACCTAATGATGTGAATATATATAAATATATAATGAATTTAGCATCTATAATCTAGTGATTCAAATATAATGAGTATGGTCATTAGGCTAACATGTTCCCAAATAATTAGGTTTATAAGGATGATCGACAATACCAACAACATTATCAAATTGGATATAGGAAATCTCTTATGATCACTATTTCTAATGAGGTTCAAGATAACTCTATTTTGAAACATACACTTACTATCCACTCTATAAATACTAATTTTTTATTTTTTATTTTTTGAGAAAAGTGAGCGTGGAGGCTCTTAAATTGAGAACATTAAAACATTGCACAAGTCTAAATAGATTAATTTTACATTTGTCCCTATTAAGAAGAGGATCCATTTCATTAGGAAGGGTGTTGCTGTGAATGCTCCCTTCTTCCAACACCCCTTTGTTTGCAATTCCATCTGCAATGTGATTCACCTCCCGGATTGTGTGTGTGATGAAGTAATGAATAGAGGAGATCTAGTCAATACAATTTATCCACACACCTTCCATTTTCCATGATAGTATTTTTTGACCCATCCTTGTTGCATGAACCATCATTTCCGTGTCACATTCAAACCAAATGGTGTTCCAATGTCATTAGAAAGTGATGTCCACCGTGTTTATGAGTGCCACTATTTCAGCTTCCAATGCAGTAGCATGACCCCAAGGACCATAAATACACATCACAACCTCCCCATATATATCTCTGAAAATAACCCCGAAACCTGAGGGTCATGGGTTTCCTTTGGAGGCCCCATCTATGTTGAATTTTATCCATCCAGCAAAGGGGGTAGTCCATACCACCTCCATTATGCCCTTTTTATTGGGATAGTAACGTGAAATCTTTAAGCGCCTAAGAATCATAAACTCTCTGACCGAGTTTCTACAATTCTCATTTATTAGTGTATTGAAATTTTGGATGGCCACAATAATACTGCTAATAGCAGTATCTTCATGAAATCTTGCATGCCTATGAACAGAATTATTGCGAGCCCTCCAGAAAACATGTAAGAGTTCAGTACAGGCCACTTGCAACAGAGCATTCAGTTGTTTGGATTTCTGGAATTCCAGCAGCTGCTGTATAAACTGTGTAACATCGTAAGTATTAGGGGGTTCAATCTCAAATGTGTTTAGAATCATGTTCCACAGAGATGATTCCGTATTGTAGTGTAGAAACAATTGATCCAAATAATCACTATGCTAACCACATAAAGCACATCTAAAGAATAAGGCAATTTTGAGCCTCTGAATGCTTACCTCCACTAGAATTTTATTGTGAAAAAGTCTCCAGATTAGTGTAAATCTAGAGGGAAGTAACCATTTTTTGTCTAGTGCACCAATCCAACTTGTTTCGGCCTGCAGCATGTGTCTGTAAATTTTTTTTGAATTCATCATTCCATCTTGAGACCCTTCCCATAGTAGCATGTCCTCATGATTAATAAAGTCATATTTTTCAATGATAGATGCAATGTCTTCTGTAATTTCACCCATGTGTTGGAGATGGTATTTCATGGATCTATTCTTGGAAATGATCTATTCCTCATTGTTAAATCTATCAATAAGTGTTGTACCAGACCAATTGGTGGTCCAGAAATTCAGACTTGAGTCTGGATTGACCACCCACAATGAGTGCTTCATGATTGTGATGAACACCATTCTCACGCCAGGCCAGATTGAAGAGTCCATGTATTTGTGCTTCCCATTAATTTGATGTTATTTCACCCCTATATATTTGATCAACCCACTCTTTTATATATAATGAATTTTTTAAGGGTATTAATATGCCACCCCTATGAATATATATTGAATTATTAATAAAAACACTTAATGGTATGATTTTTATATCTATCAACTATGAGTTTTCTCATATTGATGTTTGTTGGAATGTCCTTCTTGGAAACCTCATTATTATCCTTATTTTTTAATTTTATGTTATCGTAGTAATGGATTGGGTATATCAACATAAATACCACATTTATTAATGAATAAGGTATGTCAAACATTATATTATAATCGTCTATTAGTTTTATTATAGATATGAACCTCCCAAAGAGATCACATCCATTTAATAAGTCTTCAATCCCACTCAAAATTGGTCATTATCTTAGATTGATGGGGAGAAACTCAACATTGATGATATCTCTATTATATGAGGGTTTTTTGATGTATTTCCAAAATGGTTTTCTAGTATTCCATTGAAGCATGATGTTGTGTTCACAATATAACTCATACACGTTTTCACTCTAATTGCAATGACTCCCTATATAATTGACAAGATTATATTGAAGGAATTAAATAATTAACTCTAGGAGAACTTTGACAATGGATTCATAAGGCCATTTGTGTCACCATAGGGTTCACATAATATGTTTTTAAATTAAAATGGTTGATCGATATGAATTTTCATTGATTATTATGATGAGAAAAAGATAACAATAAAGGACTAGTATCCTATATATCATATTTATTGATTTTTTGATCTAATTTGTGGAGCTAAATTTCATTCCAAGATTGACCTTTGGGATATCATCAATTAAGGGACATGTATGAGGAGATAACTAAGACAACAGTTTTTACTTGTTATGGACTTTGTGAGTATATAGTGATCACTTTTATTCGTTATAATAATCCCAATATATTAATGGATTTAATGAATATAGCCATTGAAGATTACTATCATAAATGTTTGTATTTTTTTATAGAATTTAATGTAATATATTGAATATGAAGGTAATATTATGAATATCATTTTATAATTATAATAAACACTAAAAAATTAAAAAATATATGAAATTTTTATAAATTGTGCAATTTCTATCATATAATGTTATGAGATGGTATATCAGTGGACACATCAATGACAGATGTTGTTGAATGATGTCCTGGAACAACCATGGTAACTAAGAAATGCTATTTTCTTATTTAATATAGATATCATCGAAGGTTTGTGGAGAAAATATCATGAATATCTAATATACTGGAAATATTAACTTGGAAGGGATCCACATTCGTCAGGATGGATGAATGGGAGTAAAATTTCAAGGAAAAAATCAAGGATTAATCATCACATTTTTCATACAATACCCTATGTTGGATAAGTGTTTCTAATCTATAGTGACTCATACAAAATGGTATTGTGATGTGTTATCATATATAATTACGTGGTTATAGATTATGACTTATGACTATTGAAGTACTGAGACCAAAATAACCTAACTCGTGATTTAGGATTAGATGTGGTAATTTTCATTAAATATATGGAGGGATTATCAGTACATGGAAAAGTGTGAGATATATATGGATCAGAAAAGGTTAATGTATATATTAACACAATTGGAGTTGAACATGCACTAGAGAATACGGTTATAGATTATTAATGATTATGAATATTCAATAAAATAACTCAATGGTATAAGAAACATGGTGGTCGATGATCTAAGTCGAATGGATCATTCTATCTCCATGAGGAGGATAAAAAAAGATAAAATTTTTCTAAATTAGTAACAGATGGATATGGAAAACCATAATGAAGGGGATAAGTATTTTCTATATCAAATGAGTGTTAAAACATAAATACATTTAGAGAATAAAGAGAAACATAAGGATGTTGTAGAGCTATGTAGAATAATTATAAATGGTCTTGTGTTTAATCTTTGTTTCCATAAAGTACTATAGTTTATAGATAATGTGTGTTCCTTCTATAATTTCATTTAAGAAAGAGTTATTAGAATATTCTTATAGTTTTTCACTATTTATTAATCATTGATGTAAAAATTTGTATTTAGATTTGATAGAGTATTTCTTGTGTGATGACATGTGGATAGATAATGAAAACTTTACTCTAGTTTTTTTATTGGGCTCCCCAAAAATTTAAAAGGGCCTAATGCTATATGGGATGTGTTTGACCACCATATAAAAGACAAACACTTCAGTATTATCATTGAATATGTTGATCAAGGTAATTTTCCATAATACACATTAAGAAAGTGGTTAGATTTCATGGAGTACCATATTAAATTGTATCTAATTATTATATGAGGTTTACCAAGAATTTAGAGAGATTTCTCTAGAAATCTCCTGACATGGAGTCGAGTTTCGACACATCCTATCAACGTTATAAATATGTCCAGTCTAAGAGGAACATCCAAACCCTTGAGGATATTTTTATATATTTATCTATTTTTTAAGGCTGGTAGGTATCAACACCTTCATATAGTTATGTTTTCACACAACAATTGTTTCCACTCATGCATTCAGATGCCTTATTTTTAAGCCCTCTATGGAAATAAGTATATAATTTAAAATTGTTGTGTTAAATTTGGAAAAATAAAGATATTGGGATCTAATTTAACTAAATAAATTTGAAATTAGGTTATAATCACAATTACACATAGGGGTAACAAAATTTTGACTGTAATGTTTTGTTGATAATTATCAACATTGTCTAGAATTATTATTTTTGAGAGAATTTTCATATAAATTTATCCACACTACAAAAAATTTATTCTTAGTTTTAGTTTATTATTTATGATTCTCGTATCCTTAAAAAATTATATAATTTTGAAAATTTATATAATGTAGTGGTGGTTTTATAAAACCGCAACAATATTTATTAGAAAAAAATTAGCAATTATTTGAAAAAACTACTGCTATATTTTTATTATTTTAATAATTAGATATAGTTGTAATTAATACAATGATAAATGTTTTAATAAAAAAACTAATTCCTCACCCTCCCCACTCCCTCTATGTAACCCCAAACCCTTTCCATCCCTCACTCCCCAACCTCAACCTGTCCAGTCCCCGATGGCGACCCCGACCCTGTGACCCCCACCCACCCCTTTGACATACCACAAATCATCTCTCGTCGGAGTCCACGACCCCTGCACACACCTCCAACCATCTTCTCGCTCTACACACTGGTGACGTGGACCCCCCCCCCCACCCTTCAGAACTCACTCTCCCCAACTCAGTTCCCCTCCTCGAATGCGACATGACCCCCCTCCCCTTTTACCTCCCTCTCCATGGCTCAGATCCCATCCTCATATGAAATACATGCCCCCATAATGGATACATCATCCTACGCATTATCAACATTAATATATTATTCCTAAAAGGGGTTATAAACTTGTAATTTATCTCTACAGTTCTGATTTTTTGGGATACATGGTTTTAGATTACCCATTATTAATTAGTAAAATTTATTGCATAAATGTATGATGAACTGTCCATATATATTGATTAATATTTTTTTTAATTACTCTATATCATACATTAGCATATGCAGTGTAAAGGTTTCATTTGATGATAAATTATTTATGATTTATATAATATATATTGATCCCTTTATAATTATATCCTAATAACTCTTTGTTTTTATTAGAAAAGAAATAAAGTATATATGATTCTATTCTATGACTATTTATTGATTTTATAATATTGTATTTTATGAGTTTTTTGTCATCCAATCACATTTTATTTTATATTAGGATTATGAAATTTATAACTAATATATTTTTATAAAGTTTTATGAAGTTTATTTCTTGATTATGAATCTTTCTATAAGAGAGTATGAAAACAAATATTGAATAAGGAAATGATTCATATGAAATATATATAAATTTATATAGTAATGTAACCAGACATCATATCATTAATATGATAATACAAGATAAAAATCATCCATCTTGGAAACATGTAAATTTTTTTAAATTATTATCATGTTTGATTAATGGAATTTTTTTAATAAGTCCCATATTCTTCAAATAAAAATATTTAATCCTTTTTGGAACCTCATTAGATGTACTTCTTTATTTTATTATCCCTACCCATATAAAAATAATTCATAATTTTTATCTTTCAACATGCCCATTAGATAATATGTTTGGTCCTCTAAGGTAGTTTTTGTTGAGTGTTCCATAGTTATAACTATTTCTCTAAGTGTGTCCGAAATTTCATAGTTTAGCATAAATATGTAATTAATTAATTGTGATTAATTTATACAAGAAATATCATAATGTAACAAGTCTACCTTCTTACAAAAAATCCATATACATCTAATAGATATAGAAATGAGATTTTAATTTTGAATTTATAAGATGAAAATTACCCCTTAATCATGATTTGGATTTATTATTTTATAATTTAAGCTCAATTTTTAATTCATTCAACCATTTTTGGCCAATAATGACATTAATAAATAATATTTGAATTGATATAACTTTATATATCATTCTTTAATTCATTTCAACTTTATTTTTATATTTTTTCATTGATATGAAAAATTACTTTTTGTATTATAATTCTTTTTTTTTATATTATTATTTTTTGATTAACACATAAAATGATGGAATTATAGATAAAGGGTCAATAAATACACATGTTTTATGTTTTTATATTCTGTAACGGATTATATATGTAATTATGAAAAAAATGCAATTTTCAGGGATCCTTTTATGGGTTTTCATTATTACTTTCACTAGGGAGGTTACAATTCAAGTATATGTTTTGTCACTTTTAAATGATATTGTAGTTGAAGTATTTATGTAAAATTCAATAAATATATTTTTATATGAATTTTAAATCCATGATCATAATTCATTCAGGATATCTTTCATTAATGAAATTAATTTGAATACCCTTACATGCAAGATACTATATGGTTTCTTGTTTCTCCTATATTTAGAAATGCATAGATATGCTCATTATTGAATTTTTATTAAATACTATCATATTTTAATTCCATGCTTTATATTTATTATTTTAATCTCACGGTATCATTCCATTTTTACTGTTGATTTGTTTATTTTTATTAATTCCCCCACAAAATACTAGTTTTAAAAATAAATACATTCTAATCCCATGAGATTGCATGGGGAAATACTAGATACTATAATGGAAGAATCAATTAACTTTTTTTAAGACTTTTTATAATAAACAAATATATATAAAAAATAAAAATATATACTTGGATGTATTTATAAAACAATTGCATATAATTTTTTTAAAAAATGTAATATTTTAATCAAAACAATGATTTAGTCGATTAGATTAAAAAATTAGTTTTATTCACCGATAGAAATTATATTTAGAAAATACAACTTTTTTTAGAGAAATATTATAATAATTTTTTAATAATTATAATGGGTTTTTTGGAATAATTGTTTAATCACTAAGTTTAATGTTTATGACCACGATAATGATAAAAATGTTATTTTTTTTGAATTTTTTTATCAATTTTTTGTAACATTTAAAAAATAAATTATATTGATCAATTAAAAATTGTAACACTTTAAGGATGTTTAAAAAAATATATGAATATATAAATAGATATTTTATTGGAAATCAATGAAGTATAATATTAAAAGAATATAATATTTAATATATCATTTTTTCTACAAAAAGCAATTTTAAAA
Source organism: Viscum album (assembly GCA_963277665.1). Lineage (NCBI taxonomy): Eukaryota > Viridiplantae > Streptophyta > Magnoliopsida > Santalales > Viscaceae > Viscum > Viscum album. The sequence continues at coordinate 1,187,232,602 of OY728123.1, read as the reverse complement.
TATATGAAAATTTTATTTTAAATATTTTTTTATCATTATTATAAATATCATTTCATTAAATTCATAATACCAAAGTATGATCACACCAAAAATTAGTTAGGGGGGTATTTTATAAGATTAATAAAACATAATTTGTTTATGTAAAAATTTGTTACTATAGTAAAAAATATAAATATATAATGAATTTTCTATTTTTTATTGATAAAGACACTTCATCTTCCAAATATTAATTTAGGAAGACATATTTGATAATTTTTTTGAACATTCATGGGGTTCAATTGTTCTAATATGTATTTTATTATATGTTTTTAGTTTATTTATTTTTAGTATTTCTCACATAATAATTTTCTCTTATATAGGTAGATTTATTTTTATATGTTGGGGTGGTTTGTTCGATGATTATCATACTCATAAGTGATTACACTTTGAACCTACAAATGAGATAATGAAAACAAAGTAATTTATCTAGAATCAATATAACAATAATAAAATAGATAATTCCTACTACCAATTTAAATTTTTTTCAACATTTTACCAACTATTTGAAAGTTATTTATATCATTTTCATATAATACATATTTAGTTTTTCTAAATGATCTATTCTACAAAAATATAAAATCATTACTGTTTTTTAATAATTTGAAATTAAAAAAACATTATCTGAAGAAATAAGATAAATAAGTACCATTAATTCATAATAATTTCCTTTAATTACGGGTGACATAATTTTCAGTAGATTGACACCTACTCTTCTCACTGACGGTTCATTTACTTGCAACATTCTCACACATAAATCACAATAAAGAACTTGCTCAGAGGAATGCTTATTCATTCTCGTGCATACTATAATGTATAAGCGTATCTCCATGTAGATTCTTCATTGTGATTTCAGTGTGAGAAAGATACAAGTAAATGAGCTGTCAGACAAAAGAGCCCCCTTTTTATCGATGATTCATCTTCTTACAGCTATCACTATCTGAAAACATTATGAAAAATGTGGTCCTACAAATGCATATTCAAACTCGTGCATACGTTATTAGATATGCATATCTAGAAGCATAATTTTCATAATCTTTTGACTCAGTGAGAGTTGAATGGAGAGGATTCATAAAGCAAAAGGAGTGCCACCAATCCACTGGAAATTGTGCCAAGTTATTAAAAGTTATTACAAATTATTGAAATTTTTTACAATTTTTTACAATTTATTTCATTCCTAATTATTCCTAATTAACAATAATTATTCTTAATTAATCCTAATTAATCTTAATTAATCATAATTATTTCACATTATTACTAATTAATCCCAATTAATCCTAATTAATACTATTTATTGCTAATTATTGCTAATTATTTTTAATTATTATTAATTGTGTTATTTACTACTATTTACTTCTATTTAATACTATTTAATACTAATTAGTTCTCATTATTCCAAATTAGTGCTAATTTGTCCTAATTATTGCTAATTTTTGCTAATTTTTTATAATTGTTTCTATGTATTGCTAATTATTGATAATTATTGCTAATTATTTCTAATTATTGGTGATTATTGGAAATTATTACAAATTATTCTTAATTATTCATAATTATTCCTAATTGTTTCTAATTATTTCTAATTATTCATAATTATTCTTAATTATTATTAATTATTGCTAGTTATTACTACTTATTTCTAATTATTCATACTTATTCCTAATTATTCATATTATTCATAAATTTATTAATTATTCATAATTATTCTTAATTATTTGTAATTATTCCTAATCATTCCAAATTATTCCGAATTATTCCGAATTATTTGTAATTATTACTAATTATTGCTAATTGTAGTTACTTACAAACATTTATCGCTATTTAATTAAAATTTGTTTCTAGTTACTACAAATTTTTGTTAATTATTGCTAATTATTTCTATTTATTAATATTTATTTCTATTTATTTCTATTTATTGATATTAATTTCAATTTATTTCTATTAATTTCTATTAATTTCTATTAATTTATATTTATTGTTATTTTTTAACAATTAGTGCTAATTATTCTTAATTATTCCTAATTATTTCTAATTATTCTTAATTATTAATAATTATAACTAATTATTACTAATTATTACTAATTATTACTAATTATTGTTAATTATTGCTAATTATTTCTTTTTATTACAAATTATTAATAATTATTACTAATTAATAATAATTATTACTAATTATAACTCATTATTACTCATTATTCCTCATTATTACAAATTATTAATATTTATTACCAATTATTACTATTTATTATAATTTATAAGTAATTATTACTATTTATTAGTAATTATTACTATTTATTAGTAATAATTACTATTTAATAGAAATTATTACTATTTATCTATAATTATTAGTAATTATTACTATTTATTACTATTTATGTCTGTTTATCAACATTTATTACTATTTATTACTATTTCATACTATTTATTAATATTTATTACTATTTATTAATAATTATTACTAATTATCACTAGTTATTACTAATTATTACTAATTATTACTAATTATTTCTAATTATTACTATTTATTACTATTTATTACTATTTGTTAATATTTATTAATATTTAATATGATTTAATACTATTTATTACTATTTATTACCATTTATTGCCATATATTACCATTTATTACCATTTATTAGCAATTATTACTTTTTATAACTATTTATTGCTATTTATTACTTATTATTACAAATTATTCCTAATTATTCTTAGTTATTGCTAATTATTGCTAATTATTCCTAATTATTACCAATTATTCCTAAGTATTTTTAATTATTTCCAATTATTCTTAATTATTGCTATCTATTGTTATTTATTGCTATTTATTACTAATTATTAATATTTATTGTTAAATGTAACTATTTATAGCTATTTATTACTATTTGTTACTATTTGTTACTATTTATTTCTATTTATTACTATTTATTACTATTTATTACTAATTATTCCTAATTATTAATAATTATTACTATTTATTTCTATTTATTGATATTTGATGGTATTTATTGTTATTTATTGCTATTTATTGCTATTGATTGCTATTTATTTCTATTTATTCCTATATATTCCTAAGTTTTTATAATTACTCCTAATTATTGCTAATTATTCCTAATTATTGCTAATCCTTGATAATTATTGCTAATTAACGATATTTGTTGCTAATTATTACGATTTATTACTAATTATTCCTATTGATTCCTATTTATTGTAATTTATTGCAATTTATTCCTATTAATTTCTATTTATTACTATTTATTGCTTTTTATTCCTATTTATTCCTATTTGTTGCTATTTATTGTTGTTTATTGTTGTTTATTCATATTTATTTGTTTTAATTCGTATTTATTCGTATATATTCATATTTATTTGTATTTATTTGTATTTATTCATATTTATTGGTATTTATCGGTATTTGTTCATATTTATTTGTACTCATTCCTAATTATTACTAATTTTTACTAATTTTTACTATTTATTCTTAATTATTACTATTTATTAATAATTATTAATATTTATTACAAATTATTAGTATTTATAACTATTTATTACTATTTATTACCTTTTATAACTATTTATTACTAATTATTAATATTTATTACTAATTAATACTATTTATTACTAATTATTACTAATTATTACTAGTTATTATGGATGACAAAACAATTTAAATCTAATTAATTTCAACTAATCATCAATAATTAAAATTAATATAAAAAATGATATAAATATTAAATTAAATAAAACATAAATAGATTTAAATAGGATCTCTTATAAATGTAGATGGCTTCACAACTTAAGAACTAACTCTTAAAAAATTTCACTCTAAAATTAGAGTTTAGAGGACCAGAGGAAGTAGAAATTCTGGAGGATGAAAGAAAAAACGGATGGGGGTATATAAGGTCAGATTAGTTGCGACAGGACTATTTGCGACGGGTTTCGCCTCACTAATAGTACTTATTGAGACAGGTCACGTCCTAAATATCTTCGACCACAGTAATTACGGTCGGCGGTTAAAAGGTTATTTGTGACGGGGCCCGATACGAAATGTAACCTTCTGACACACTATTTGCGATGGGACAAAATCCCATCGCAAATAGGTGTTTACCACTGCCGGTTATTTTCGACGGGACTCGTCGCAAATACCTTTTAGGGGTCGAACTAGTTGCAATGGGGGGTCCCCTATCGCAACTACGTATTACCGTCTACCGACATTTGCGACGAGCGATGCCTACCCATCGCAAATACTATTTCGCACGGTTTGGGGTGCAAACCACGACAATCTTCATGTAAGTTTTTGTGACGGTGAGCCTATTCTCGTCACAAATAATTGGTTATTTGCGACAGGTTGGCCAACCATTCAAAAATCACCTCTTCGACATACTATTTGAAAGGAGATTTATTGTCATTGTTAAAAACGGGTTTTCTTTTATTGTATTTATACCAATGTTTCCATGACTTCAATTTCCATTTCCTTTCTTTTTAAAACATCCAGTACTACATATCGATTGCATATTATTAGCTAAAAACCTCTCTCTTGTTGAAATCCAAAATAAGAGAAGAATCTCATTTGTCTCTTGTGGAGACTTCTCATGATATAATGGAATGATGGGTTACCTATGTTCTTTTTCCATTCTATAATGAGAAATGCTTTTCAGCTAATAACAATGAGTCATCATGCAGTGATGGAAGCTTAAAAAATAAATACAATGTAAATAATAGTAAAATTTGTAGTTAAAATTTCCTTAAAACATTGGGACATGTATGAATCTGTCGCACTTCAATCCGACACACATTGTGACCAATATGAATCCAATTCTTTTATTCAAAATTGACATTAATTTTATTAAAAAAGACAAATGTCATACACAAAACCAATAAAAATATTCCTATTGATTTTTTACATTATGAAAATGATCTATAATTCATCTATGAGGGGTAGTGATCATACCTATATCAATATGATAAATGATGTATCCAATATGACTATATGTGTTCGTTATTAGTATAAATCAATATTTTACTTCAAATAGTGTCACTCACTGAAAGCTGAACAAACATGATTATATTTTGTTGATAACTTAGGAAATAAATTCATAATTCATTTGAGACATTTATGAATTTGTATCACATCATTAAAATATATAATGTAATCCATATAGGACAAAGTGTGTGTTTTCAGTTTGGAATAATAATTCAGTAAAAAAAGTGACGTAATAAAAACTGGTCAAATGAATTCATTTTTTTATACATTATTTAAATTATCCATATATCTTTTGATATGTGTTGGAATTAGTCATACCACAATATGATGCATGGTGTGACTGGTATGACTGCAAGTGCATTTTCTATTCCAAATTCACATCAATTTTAGTATGAAAAATGACCGACTCAAAATAAAGAACATGAATTCTAATTATTTTGATAAATTTGTATAACGATATTTATGTCAATTTTGATTTTTTGGAATTAGGGACACATCAATATTGCTCATGGTGTGAACAGTATGGACAAAAGTGCATCATTTAATTAAAATTAACATCCATTTCATTAAAAAGGAATATTGACCTACAGAAAGTCGAGTAACCATATACTGATTGTTTTGATATATTTTTACAATGATCTATATGTCAATTTTTACATTTTGAAATCTTCCACACCTCTATCTGATACACAATGTTCCCAGTATGTCTCCATGTCTCCTTTATCAGTTTAAAATCGACATTTTAGTTCAAAATGTGTAAATAATTGAAAATTGAGAAAAGGAGATACTATTTTCATTATAATCAAGGAAAATTGATTCTTAAGTAATTTGTGATGTATAATAATCATCCACATGTCAAAATGATACAATATGTGATCAGTATGATTCAAAGGGTGTGCTTCTAGTTTAAAATGAAATTTAGTAAAAAAAAATATGTACTCAAAACCAAGAAAACACATTTGAATTGATTTGATTCTTTATGAATGTAATTTATTAGCAATTTGAGATGTGTATAAATTGGTCACTACTAAATTTGGTGCTTAGTGTGACCATTATGACTCCATGTGAGTCTTTTTATTTAAAAATGTCATCAATTTTAGTAAAAAAAATCACCTACTAAAAAAATGAGAAAACACATTCATATTGTTTTGATAATTTTGGGAAAAAAATACATTAGTAATTTCTGATATGTAGGAATCAACATAACCTCAATATAATACTTGTTGTTCCCAGTATGGCTCCAGGTGAATCTTTTTTTAATTGGAATTCATTTTAGTAAAAAGTAAAATAAACATACTAAAAACTAAGCTAACACATTTGGATGGTTTTTATACTTTATGAGAGTGAAAAATATGTCATTAATTACCTGAAGGAATCATTTTAACCTCAATCTAATTCCTGATTAACCTTGTATGATTCAATGTTTCTGTTAATAGTTTAAAATTGAGATTCTATTTTAAAATGCTCCACTAACTCAAAACCGAGAAAATGAACTTAGATATTATTGATATTTTTGGAAATCAATTCATATGTTATTTTTGATTTGTTGGAATAGGTCTCACATGAAACTGTTGAATGATATGATCACTATGATTCAAAGTGATCTTTTCCATTTTAAATTGATAATTTATTAAAAAACAAGTTACAAAAAAATAGGAATATGAATTTATATTGTTTTGATACTTTAGTAAAATGAAACATACGTCATTTGAGATGTGTATGAATCAATCATTCATCAATAAAACACATTGTGTGATCAATGTGACTCCAAATTTGTATTTTTAATTAAAATATACTACAATTTTATTAAAAATTCCAAATAACCTTCTCAAAACTGATAAAAACATTTGGATTGTTTTTATATAATAGTAAAATAATCCATAAGTCTTTTATGACATGAAAAAATAAAATGCACCTCGATCTGATACACGATGATCCTAACATGGTCCATAATGCCTATTTTTATTTAAAAATGATTTCAATTTTATTAATTTAAAAAAATGTCCTATATAAAACTGAGAAAACACATTTGGATTGTTTTGATAATTTAACAAGACAATACATAAGTCATTTTTGACTTGTAGAAATCAATAACGCTTCATTTCAAAATATTTTTTTCCCTGGATGGTCGTATAATTATTTTAGTGTTTTAAAACACTAAGGCATGTGTGTAGTGATAAAAAATAGAAAATGAAATCTTATTTATGTGGAATAATTGGTGAACTACTAATAATTTGTTTGTGGTCATTCACAGAAAAAAATCAATTCCATATGTGGTGTGTTCAAAATTTCTCAACAAACAATTTTTAATGTCACAAAATCATTTTAAAAACAAGTCTCTAGTGGCCAAAACTAGGATAACTAATTTTGATTTCTCGGAAACTAATGGAAATCAACCATAGATTATATATTAAAATTTAGGAACTGACACCTCATAATTTCAAATTATGATTTTTCTATGATATCATCAAATGTGATTTTAGTGTTTTAAAACAATAAAATGTGTGTATATTGGTGAATACCATATAAAATGACTTCATATGGGTTAAAATTCATTATAAAACCAGTGTTGAGTAGTTTTTTAAACACAAGATATGATGGGATATCAATGTCTATAAAATTTATTTATTATGTCATGTTTTAGCAAACCTCAAATTGTATTAAAAATAAATTAGAACATTTACATGTCTCTTTTCCATTTCATTTGTTCAATCGTATCTTAAACAGTTATGTTTATACCTTAAAAATTTATTTCATTATATAATATTTTTTATTTTAAAATCGATATTGTTTGATCAGAAAAATAACAAATTCTAGGTATAGTATTCTGAATATATTTAGTATATTTATTCATCCACATTTATTTTCATGAATGTTCACGTTTTCATTATTGGTGGAAGATTTGTGTAGTAGGGAAGAGGTTTACTATTCTAATCTAAGACATTATTTTAGTTTTCAAATATAATTATGATTTTTTATTTTTAGTTTTAGTTTTAGTTTTCTTTTTTTGTGACAATTGAGTAGATGATGTGGTCTATTTTAGTCAATGAGATGATGTGAAGACAAATGGACAGAGTGGAGGTTATGACGTTGATTTATGTTGGAAATCAGTTGGTATTGGACATATTTTACATGTATATGTTGATGACTGAGGTATTGGTTGACAAATGTTTGGGTTGACTGAGTTTGAGGAAATAATGAATGTGGATGTTTTTATATATAATTGTTGAATTATGACATATATATGATTGGGTTATCATATATTAATATTTTAGTTTTTTTCATGTAATTTTAATTAAATAATATAAAAAATGTTTTAGTAGTGATTTCAATTTGTTGCAGTTAAATCAAATCTCCAGTAATTTATTCTGTGGTGGTTTGTTTCATTTTTTTATATTATCAATGATTATTTTTATAAAACACAAGAACTGAACCTAAATAAAAACTAAACCAATGATAAATTTTTAAAAAATTATCCATAATAAAGTGGCCAAAAATACCACCACTAAATGATAATGATAATTCATTTATGGTATTTTTATTAACCAATGCCATATTACTATGTTGTAGTTTAAGTAACCACTGGTTGAAAAACATGCCGGTAATGACCTTTTTGAGTAGTGTCGTGGGATAAATTTATGATGTTTGGTATGAAAGGAAATTTGATCCTTATTTATATTATCTCTTTCTAGATTCTTGATTGAGATGGGATGATATCATATTGTTTGGAACCCCCACCATACCACTCTTAGGTCCACAATATGTTCCATGAAACTCCCCTTAGGAAGTACATAACTATTCCATCACATTTACCAAACTCATAGGGAGTACCTATGTAATATAATAATCCTAAAGAGGAATAACCATTGTTCATTATTGATTGAATGGAGAAATTGATACGAAATAATGCCACTCACTTGGTCAATTTTCTTTGGTGAAACAACCAATATGAGGAAGCTTTTTGGGAACCAGAGGATGCCATGGGTATAATGTATGTTTATTTCTTAACACCAATGTGAAGTAACATAATTATTGAAATTTATTTTAGGGGGTAGAATTTAACACCATGATTTTTTCCTAAATAATTTAATTTCTTTGCAAACTTGCATTATATGAAACAAAATGTTTTAACAAACCTCAATATAATTTAAATTAATTTTTTAAACATTATTGTTACAACTAATATGTTAAATCGGAACTAATGAATAGGAATAACCAATTTTTTTAAAATAAAGCGAAATATTTTTAGAACAAAACATTTTTTTGGTAAATAATTATTGTATTTTGGGAATCCTTTAGATGATTCAAAAATATTTTATTCTCAAAAACTTATCTATATTGAATTCCCAAATAAAATAAAAAATTGAATTTCTATATGATATGAGAAAATTTGATTGAAAAAATTAAATTCATTTTTTTATTGAACATGTCAAAATTATCTTAGAGTGAATTTTTGAGATTTATTCGAAAAGAATAATTTTTAAGGGAATAGTACAAAATACATATTTTTATCAAAAAATGTATTTCTATATATAAAATTAACAAAGTAACATATTCATTAAAAATATTTTAAATGAAAAATTTATCAAATTATATTTTTACTCAAATAAATTTGGGTTATATTAATGAAATTGATACTTATTTTGGATATTAAAACATTATATACAGAGAATTTTCTATTTGGATAATTTTTTACTCATTGCATCTACGAGATTAATTTTAAATAAAAAAATTGGAAATTATATGAATGGAATTTTGAAAAATGTATTAAATTTTTGGAATCATTATAATTAATAATATCTAATAATTTCACATATTTTCTTATTTAAAAAGAATAGTAAAAATAGAAAAAAAAATTAATAATAGAGGGTAAGTTTAAAGGGGTTTATGACGTGTTAATCTAAACAAATAAGGGATAAAATGAAATTAAAACGTGTAAAATTCCTATTTAATGGTCATATATTGAAGTTATCTAAAAAAGGTTTTATAATGAACCATTTTTTATCCTTTCTTCATGAAAAAATTGTATTATTACTTTTTCATTTTAAAAATTCTAATTTTGTCCCATCTCCTTCTTAAAAAGGGAAACCCCTCTCCTCCCTTATTAACACATTCAAAAAAATATGGTTGGGACAATACCAAACCATATTATTTTCTTTATTTCCCACAGACATCAATGAGTCCCTATATTTATTATTATACCCTCCTATAGAGACATTAGGTATATACTTAAAGGGGTTCTTTGAAGAAGAGATATTGTCATTATATATAAAATTTCATTCTATTTATTCATATAACCCCTTAAAATACTATATAATAAAAATTTAATATTAAAATATTATATCATTTTAAAAAACATTATAATAATTTCAGGACCTATATCTTTTTATTTTCTATCAATTGGGAAAGTAAAATAGTTGATCGTGAGTACAGTGAACTACCGCCTCATGACCCAATTTAATTCATTTTCCATCACCGCCTCTCATGGATGAATATATTGAATTATTTATATTATTTATATTATTTATATTATTTATATTATATTTATGTCATTAGATTTATTATTCAATTATTATATCACATATTCCTTCTAATGCTTCTATTTTAGGAGAATATGACAACATCGTTTGGGTGTATGGGTGACTACTACCTCGTGATGAGATGTGATTCATTTTTCACATAAGATATAAATGTATGGTCCTAGGGGTAAATTAAATTTATAATTGTGATATATTTGACATAATCATGACACATTATATTATTTACATTAATTACCTTTCTTTTGTTCCGTTCGTCATAAAAATGGAAACTACATTCATGTGTTCATAGGGTCCATTGTCTCCATGAAAAGTTTAATTCATTTTCAATCTCTAACATTTATGGTTTAATTAATATTAAAATATAATTATTTATATGTTATATTTATTTCATAGATAACATTATAGAGTTTATGAACCCACTATCAATGTAAAATAACCAAAAATACCAAACTAGAACATACATGAAAAACAAATCTGTTTTTAACCGAAACAAGATTTTAACATCTATTTGTTAAAAAAATTATTAAAAGTTACTGGTAAATAAAATATGGTAACTTACATTGGAATATGTTTATGTAATGTATTTATAAAAAACCAATATTTATTTTATATGATGTTTTAACATGTTTGATAGATGTTGAGACTTAAGGAAATAGATTTTTATCTCATAATAATTACCATGGGACACATGCCATATTCACCAGTAATTTAAATTGTGTGGTGTATATACTGCCCATGAATGTATTTAATTATTATCATAATATTATTATTGGATATATATATATATATTTATGTAATTTTATTTCCATCATGGATATTATAATTTAAAAAATACCAAAGATGAGAACGTTTTATATAAGAATCTCACTATTTATCAGATTTATTTCTGAATAAGATTCCAATTAAGAATTATTATAGCCCATGTCCCATGAAAATAATAAATTTTATTATAATTAAATTATTTTATTAAAATAAATTTTTCCATTAATTTTTAAAATTTTAGGTTCTTAATAGTTCAAAAGAATGTTTTTATGAGAAGTCAACTTTATTTATCACATTGATTGGAAATTTTTTTTTCTAGTGTCTATGTTTTCAAAAAATGATTTAAATATTTCTTTCTATATTCTAATTTATTTTTAGTGGAATTTTTAACTTCATATTACAATTTAAATTTTTTAGGGATTCTTCTTATATTTCCCTAAATGAGATAATTTTTAGTATTCATTGAAAATGTTAAAGGAATCATTGTTTTAACATACACGTCATAAACATAACCTTCCCCTATCATGAGCACTATTATATTTAAACATTACATTATAATTTATCATAGTTATATTAATTTAAAATTAATTTCTATGATATTATTAAATGAGAAAATGTATATGGAACACATTTCTTTTCCATATGTAATGGTATTATGAAAGTATTTGGAAAGCTATTTCATTTATTGGGTTTTGAAATGATTAATGTTTTATGATTTCGTGGAATAACATTTTATGAAAAATGTGATGGGTGGGAACCAAATATCCCTCAAATTAATTGGCTTTAAATTGATATCTTATGAGATAAAAATGATTGGAATGGGATGAACCTAGTTCAGTAAGAGGCTTTATATACTATTATAGTCTTGGGAATGATCCTTGAATAATATGATAGTTTTTGTATTAAACCCATTACACTATGATAGTTTTGGAACAAGGACATCACTACTAAGGAAATGATTATATATATATTTTTTAATTATTGATAATCTATTTATTATACCAATGTTATAAACTCAGGGATTATATTCATTGATTCTATTATTATTTACATATTATGAGACACTAAGATTTTTAGAATTAATCATGATTATGATATAAGAAATGAAATATATAATCTTCAATTTTTATTTTATTATTATTTTAACTTTATGAAAATTATATATTGATATATCCATTTCATCATATTACTGTAAATATGAGAACACCATTTACTAGGTTTCTTTTCATTGAGTTATAAATAATGATATTTTGTATGTTATAGGTATGAAGGGTGATAGCTCTGAATAACTTAATAGGAGTTGATTTAGTACACTTATGAACTTGTTATTTTTGAATCCATTTTTCTAAAGCTACTAGACCTATATGATTCTGTCATGGATCGTTATGTTATGTAATGAATACTAATTTATTTAGATGTAATATTTATATATGAAATGTTTTGGACACTACATGTATAATCTAAGCATCCTAAGATAATAATGGATTTTAGCTACTTTGGTTGGTCACAGACATTACCCAAAAGTAACCATATTTGTAGGATATTCTGATATACCATTGCTTATGGTTATATAACCCAAAAATGAATCTTTATATCCCCAAAAATAACACTTAAATTTTCTCATAGAATAAATCCTTCTATTGGGTAGTCAAAAAAATTCTCAAATGTTCTTCATCCTCTTAATTTCTCATGGAATTTATAAGAATATCATATATATATATATATAGTGGCTACTGTAGATAGATAAAGGTAATTTATTATTGAACTATTTATTAAATACAAAAATATTTCAATATCATTTGTAATTCAAAATGGAATTACAAAAAATCGGTAATAAAAATATATTATGCACATGGATATCTGGGGTATATCCTCATAATTTCCCCTTATCTAATGAAATACTAATAAAATATTAATCATGGAATAATATTTAGGTTTTCATAATTGATCAAACCGATCATCAATATGGGGTAGAGGATACTTTTTCATTAAATTGATTTTTATATTTTCCTAATAATAAATTTATAGATTCATTGCTCTATAAAAATATAATATGAAAAATAGGTGCAACCCATGTGGAATAACTGGATTGATTGAATCTCTTATCAAGATTCCCCTAGTGTTTCTTCTGCAACTCTTATAACTCTATCAGGGTCATTCTAAAGGTAGTCTTTGAAATTATTGTAGTACAAGGTATATGTTCTAGTGAGAAAAAGAACTCGTGATTTTGAGGAATAACATAGAAATATTATAGAAAGATAAAGACAAAATCCATTATAATATAATTATATTTGGTATTGAGCTTATCCCTAACTACATGAGATAAATATCACCCCATGAATTTGTTTCCAAACCCTTTTGATGGATGTAATTTACATTTGGAGACCACGTTCAACCCCACATTGAAATTATATTATAGGATGATTCATAATATCTATTATAACTTCCCTTTTCGGAAAATTGTAATGGGGTATATATTGAGAGATCCAATCCATTCATTTCATTACATAAAATTCATCTCAAGGAATAATAACATTATTTTATAGAACAACTCTCCTTTAAACCTCTACTAGATTTGATTTATACACAATGGATGTAATCATTATACCATTATAAATATTAAATTTCAAATCAAAATTTTATCATTTTTGCGGTATGATGATAACATATGAAAATTCATTATATATAATAAATTTGTATAAATATATTCATATAATACAGTTTTAATTCTATAGTATATTATAAATTTACCTTTAACCACAACATTAGTAATATACACTTCAATTGTAGTAATTCCATATAAATTTACATCTTCCATTGGTTCATTATATTAATTTCTACTGAATACATAGGATCTCCAAAATTCATTCTAATAATTAATGGAACGGGATAATATATATTAATGTGTTGAAAATGTTTCAAAGACCAGTTCCATTTCAATACTCAACATAATCCCATAAAATAATTTGTTTCAAATTATATCTAAATTATATATATTTTCTGAAGAATTCTAGGATAATAGTTTAATGATATCCTCATACACTGCCACAATTTCTTATTAAATATTTATTAAACTGAGGAACACACTATCGAATTTGAATCTCTATTCTAAAAAGATGTTTTTCTCGGAGAATATAGCATTCAAGGTTATCTATTCCATGATTTCTATTTCATCAACCTTATTCATGTTCTAGATCAATGAATAAAATTGATCTTTATATACACTAAAAAAATTTTACTATTATAATATCCTTTCACTTACTTTGCATTCCAATGATATGGATATATATTCAATGTACTTAATACATTGATGAGATACAAATGGATTTATAGTTCTATTATTATATTAAGGCTTATATAGTATGGAGTGGTCCAATGTAACTGAATACTATTGTGGAATAAATGGCTAATCAATAGATGTTTGGTTATTCCTCACAACCTAAGTTAGTTTCCTTAATTTGAAATGATTTTTTAGTTCCAAAAAATTGTATATTGTCTTTATCAGTAGGGAAATCCCTACATTGTCTAATAGTGTTGATATAATTTCTTCCATTAGTAATAATCATTAAATAATGTCATATAAATATTTATCTCATAACAATCTGGAATATTGATCTGTAAAATAAATTTATCTATATTGGTAGTTGTTCTCAAATAATCAAGGTTATTATCACAATTATCCTGTTATTTAGTGGAATTTAAAGTATAGTTCTTAAGGTTTTTACTAAACATCATCTGATGTAAAATGTTGAATCCCAAAATCAAGTAATATATAGATAGTGTCTACTATATTATATTGGTGTATCATATAAGGTACATCATCTAAAAGGACACACAAATTTAGTAGTCTTAAAGAAGAATATATATACATGATATTCATATAATATTAGAAATATTAAAAACGTAACATAATATATATTACTACAATTTTATTATTATTCACAATATACTACATCATATAACAGGGAAATGGAAAAAGGGAAACCTAATATTCGTATTAAGGTTTGTTTTAATAGGAATATATATATATATATGTTAAATATGTCTTGTTCAATATGGTAAGTTAAATAACTAAAAACAAATTCCATTTAATTTTTAACATAACCAAAAAGTGATTCAATGTATAATATTAATGCAGTGTTATCACATATAATTACTACTAATTTTCCAATGAATAAAATTCATAATATTGGATTTCATGATCTCACATATCATGATATCTTGACCAAAAAATCTATGAGATAGGATATATTAATTGATAGGTTGGTATACACCAAAAAAACAATTTAATAATTTTGGCTAACTGATTTGTCTCAAGATACCCATAGATGCCTTGAGGAGCTACCTATAAGAATTCCACAACCATTATTACATATAAAATGACTTCACAATATGTTTAATGATCCATTATATTCTAAAAAAAATTTATCTCCCCAATTTATATTTTTACTGATTAAAGAATATGTAATATTAACATCTATAGAGTAAATAAAATTACATTATTAGTAAAACACCATATGTAAAATGGTATAGTGTTTTGGAAATAATAATATCCATGATACAAAAAATATGGATATTTAAATGAAATTTAATTCCCAAGTAAAATGGTCATATAAAATTGATTTTTTGAAGAGAATTTTAATGAACAAAAAAATTATATGAGATGATACATGGTATTCAATTCATAGAAAATAATATATTGGTAGTAAAATAAATTATGTTTTTAAGTGGATGTGAAATAATAAAATAAGATTACTTTATTTATATTTGTTTGTAAAACAATGTAAAAGTTATATATGAAGATAAAAAAGATTAATATAGCTATGTTGGTGGGAAAATATGATAAAGCCATATACATTGAAAAGAAACATTAAATATTTCATTCTGTAAAGAATGATAAAACTTAAAATTTAGGGAAACATGACCATGATTAATTATAATACATTAAAATGATATAATAAAATTTATTTTCTAAGAAATATGATAATGTAAAAATTAATTTTGTAACACAATTTCTAAAAATATTGAATGAGTAGAAAATATAACTGATCAAAATAGAAATACAATAAAATATTACATTATATAGTTATTTGAATTATTCATGTGAAATTAGAGGAATAGTTAGTAAAAAAAGGTAAAACCTTAAAAATTAATCATATATGAACTTATATTGAGTTTATGAAGGATATATTATAGTATTCGTTTAATAAAAATTAAATAAATAAAAAAATATTTGACCATAGAATAAATATTATCCTCTTTAGTAAATTTTAAATAGAAACCTCTAGAAAGTTTTAATATGAATTAAAATTTTAATCCTGATGAATAAATATATAGTCATGTTATACCAAAAAGGTTAATTATATACATCACATAAAAATAAATAGTTAAATAATACCAAATTTACCTTAATAGATTAGAAATTGAGATAGAATCCATTGCCTCATGTTCAACATGCCTCTTAAGTGATTTTAACCTCATGTATAATAAATTCAGATTTATTATTAATAAACCCCAAAACCATATTCATATTTATAATAACAAATATGATCTAATTATGACATATTACCATCAATTTGTTAATAAATTTTTTATTGTTATCATTCTTTTGAGTGTAAACAACTTCATATTTATTAATAATTTTTTGTTGATTATTCTGATTATTATACTTTTATTATGGTTCCATAATATCCATATTTTTAATCCTGATATGAATATCATATATATAATTTTTATATATTTAGACTCAAACATAAATTTTAGAGATAGAAAAATAGACGACATCATTCATGGAGACGGTAGGTCATACACATGGATGAAGGATTGTTTACATTTTTATGGATGGAATGAAAGAATGGTAAATAATAATTCCACATAAAAAAATTATTTATTATATTATATATATCTTATATATTCACTAAATAAATCCCTGATATAATCCCTATAATGATGAGATGAAAAAAATATCACATCACTGAATGAAGGTAATAGTCCTCACATACACACAAGCGACATTATCATTTTACAATGGGTCAGAAAGTGAATATATATATATATATAATATTACAACTATAGAAGAATAATTATGTGATAAAAATCATATATATTTATTACTCTAATCATTATAACTATCCAATAAAATTGGTGATGAAAAATAAATTACACCGCTATGGGGAGACGATAAGTCGTACATATACCCCAATGATGTGTTTTTATTCATAGATTATAAAAGAGATGGAAATATTTTGACCAATAACACTAATAACTTATAATAATATTTATGTTACTATTATTATTTTTAAATGATTAGTACAAAAGATTTCAAGGATGTTTAATAAGAAATAATCTTCAATGTGTCTTTAAAGATGATTACCTCTTCTTCAGTAGTCTTATATTTGATTCTTTCTTAAAGACTACTAAAAATTCCATTGAAGAATAATAGAACATATAACTAGTGGATTCAGAAGTGGAGAATATAATTGGGAAGGTGTGGGTCAAGCTATATGGTTAATTTTTTCTTAAATACAATAGAAAAGTAGTGTCCTTTTATATGTGATGGGAGGGACTCTTTTGGAAATTCAAGAAATATTATAATATTATATGTATATATTTCATGTAAAATGTTTCCGAAATGAATTATATATGAAGATAAGGATGATATATTATTAATATAATCATCCAATAAAATTTTTATAGGATTGGACAACATTTCAAACCTTATCCATTAGATTAACCACTGGGTTAATAAATTATATCCTCCACCACATTAAAGACATTTTAAATATTACAAATTCTCAATTTTAATTATAAGAAAAAAATTCTATCAAAAGTGTAAAAAGTGAATATGTAGACCATATATTACCCACTTTTCCCCTTTCAACATGTTTTTATTAAATAATTTTATAAAATATTGTTCTCATATAATATCATTAACGTTATTTTTGAAACCACTCATTAAATTTGATAATAACATTACCAAATATAATATGTAGTTATTATATAACAATTTCACACATCTATAATATGATATATTCTTATGAAAAATTCTATGAATACAATAATTCAAACAAAGTGTAATACATTTAATATTTTTTATATTATTTATTTTAGTTTATCTATTAAATGAATCATTAATGTGTTAGTGTTTCTTAACCTCTTAAGATAATTTTAAAATCACTAATAATTAAAAAATTATAAAAAGGTTATTCACCTTTTAGAAGGACATTTAATCTAGAACATGACATATTTTTATTCTTATGGTATAAAATAAGACATATTAAAGTCCCAAATGTGACATCTTATTTCTATTCCATTGTTATAGTAATATAAAGATAAATATCAATGACAATGGATCCAAGATGTCATATTTTTGTGAAATCGAAATAAATTGTCCAAATAAATTCATCTAATTGGAAGTAGAAAATTATTATTAATATATATATATATATATATAAATGTTTTAACCCTATTTTACCCATTATAAAGTGACAAATATCCCTAATGGATACTATTAATAACGAATATTACTAAAAGTGTCCATTTTAACAAATTCAAACATACAATTTAAAAATATGAAATACATTTTATAAAATACAATTAAATAGTTTAATTAATTAATTTTATACAATAATTGAAACACAGTGAACATTAGTTTTTAGAAAAATGTGTTTTATGTCCAAAAATGAACTTATAAGAAAATTTATTTTAATAAAAATAATTATTTTTTTAATTAGATAATTGATAACTAATTTAGTATTATATTAATTTATCGTTAAATTGAAATCATTATTGAGATTTTTCAATAAAAATAAATGACAGCTTTATAAAAGGAATGGTATTTTTTAGAAATTCACTGAAAATCAATCATTTCAGAAAAATCATCAAATTTCATCATTAGAAATTACTGAAATGACGAATTAAAATGTTATATAATTTCTATTTATTAATATTTCATTTTGTGTTTATAGTTATTTTAAATAGGTTCATTCATGTAGTAAAATATATTAGAAAAAAATATTTAAATAGAAATATATCATAAAATCATTGGTTGTTATGAAATCAAAGGTATTATTATATGTAAATTAAAAAAGAATATTTGGATCCCACATACCGTCAAATTAGTGTGAACATGTCCTTAATATGTATTTAAATATCTTAATAATCCTTTTAATTTGTTTATTAGTTTGATAAGGATACGTGTTTCAGAATTTTAGTTAGGTGTCACGTTAATTTTAAACACACCAAAATAATTTTGATGTAAACCATAGATCATGTTTATATATAACCAAATAAAAAGTACATCGAACTATCAACCCATTTCTATATGAGATTATACCGAGGTTTAATGACACATTTATGATTTTTTATGACATCTATTACATATGAAAAAAGTATGAATCTTGATATATATTCTATACTAATCTATTTAAAATTATATTTTTGAAAACTTCCTTCAATTCCCATTACATTTTAATGCTATTAGAGGGTATAGAAAAATTTAAGCTATGATATTTAATTAATAATTAAATTTTATACTCAGGTGTATATAAAACATTTAACCTCTTTCCAAATATTAAAATATTTTCTTAATGAATTTTTCTACCAACTTACTATAATCCATGAATTTTATTTTATATTGAATATTATTAATATTAATTAATGTATTTTTTATTTTCACCAATAAGAATTGTTGTAATAAATTCAAATTCTAATGATTATGTAACTTCCTCAATGATCCCAAAATCAGACATTACTAAATCCTTGAATATAAGATCCCTGACAATCCACATCTGATTCAAAAATCAATGAGCACTATTACTTAATGAATAAACCAGCTTATTTTCCACATTTGGAGGTACTGTATCAGGAAAAAAGTAATCATTGAGTTCTTATAGCCATAACATATCATCATGTTGAGATAATTTTATGGGAATATATATTTTTTAATTTTGGTATTCATATGTGTTCCACATATTTCACTATAAAGGAAATACATCCATATTATCATTTCAATGATTACAATTCCCAACTGAAGATCATGTGTTGTATAATTTGTTCATAAATCGTTAACCACCGTGATGCATATGAATGAACCCTCTCATTCTACAAAAAGACAAATCATGGTTATTTCATTGAAACATCACTATATATCAAAACTCCGCCCTATCCCGATGGTAAATTCAATTTGATTTAATTGAAAATATCTTCATTATTTATTCAAAAACATCCTAGGATGAGTTTTCCACTCACACATAACCACATTACATTAATACATGGACAATTGGTAAGCTAAAATGATTTTTTTTATAAATCAACAATAGTAACCTGCTAATCCACGTAATCTACATACCTCTATTATATTTATTGAATTTTGAAATCCTATTGTTGTGATTTTATTTCATGGTCAAGTAATATCTATTAGAAAAAATATGGTTACGAAAATAATAATAATGAGGTATGAATTCAAATTTGGATATTTTTTTATAAAACTCATTTTGTATAGATTTTTTATGAATGGTTCTGAAATGAAAATTATACTCATCAAATATATTAGAGTAGGACAATATATCATAAATAAATGCCATAATTAATTTATTTAAATAGTTATGGAATAATTTTTTTTCATCATAGACACTTAATGAGAGGGCGAATTAGTCAATAAAATGGTTATTAATTTAAAATTTTTACTGTCTTTAAATCATTCAAATTGGAATTTTTAGAATATCATCCTCAATATTAACAGTTCATGATAACTTATATGTAGATAAGTATTTGAATAATATTGAGAAAATTTATTTTAAAACAATGATAAATTGATGTTGTAAAAAAAGGATATTTGTTTTTTATGGAATTGGAAATGATATCACTTTAGTCAATTCACAATCTCATTGACCCATATTTATTCATAAACAAATTAATAGCAGCTCTCGACAGTGAGATATTAGGGAATATAGGTCCCTTCTCAAACAAATCATGAGGTTATTTCTAATGTTCCATTAATTATATTGAGTATATTCATATAGGGAGTCTTATATATTGTTTTTATAAATTGGTAAGATATTTATATACAACACAACAGAACATGCTTGTGGGTGTAAAATTAATTATTATGTAAACACATCAATGAATTCTTGAAACATTAGTATATCCTATATTTTAATGACACCTTTCACATTCATAGGAAATGTTTACTCTTATTTTATAATAATTTCATTATGAAGATCCACTAGAGGTGGATTAATACATTATTTAGTTCATGTTGTATACCATATGATGATATGAGACTCATAGCTATAACAAAAATGATAATTTCATTCACCCTACAATATATTTGACATTATAAGTTGAAAATATACCCATATAAATTTTTTTATCAATGTTAACCATCTTTATAAAAATAAAATTTCAAAATATGGTGAGTCTATATGTCATAATGGGGACTAACTAACATGTACATAATGTAGTAATATTTCAACTAGGGGTCTTGATTGAAAAAACGGTAATTATGATTCTAGGGTAATATCTAATTTTGTTAGAAATTAGGCATGATTTTGTAGAGCGTGATGATTAATAACAACATATAATAGTAGATAAATTTGATAATATGACAATCTATAATCCACTATATCTTTAGGAATTTCTTCCATAGCATTTTAGATCACATAATCTTA
Source organism: Viscum album (assembly GCA_963277665.1). Classification (NCBI taxonomy): domain Eukaryota; kingdom Viridiplantae; phylum Streptophyta; class Magnoliopsida; order Santalales; family Viscaceae; genus Viscum; species Viscum album. The sequence continues at coordinate 1,187,210,616 of OY728123.1, read as the reverse complement.
TACTTTATCTATTTTCCTCTTATAACAAAAATTACATGGATTTATGGGGAATTAATTTGAATAGTTCTCTATCTCATTATAATTGAATAATTAGGAATTGGTAGCTCCCATCCTGCCCTTGCAGTAACAATCCAAATGGACTTCAACTAAAAATATATTGTAAAATCCCAATCCCATCATGGATATTCCACATTTATTCTTTCTATAATTATTATATGTTACAAATTAAACTATACCATTCTTGAATTTTTATTTTTCTTATTTTTATTATGTTAATCAACCTAAATCCTTTAATTTTTTCATTAAAAACCCCATGAGATGGATAATTAATTATCTATATTGATGAAAATTTATATTATATCCTCAAATAAAAAAAATGTACAACTAAATAATTCCATTCAAAGTCTACAATTTATCATATCAATGAAATGATAAATCAAATTTCATGTAATATTAAAATAATCTATAACATGACTTTCTGACCACATAAATTTAGCTTCATCTTCATCAAAATTTTCCACCTTCTATTTCTATAGTCTTAAAAATATCCAAACCATATTTTCTCATTAAATAAAAGGAAATTATTTTCTTTTAACATATCCTTTAAATTAGTCAACATCATAATATTTATTTCTTCTAACTCTTTAGTGATATAGTTTAATTATCTCTATAGATCATTATCTACTTTAAAATGATAAATTAACATGTTAAATTTCTCACTCTTTCTACATCTGAAATAAATAAATATATTATACACTTTATTTATCCAAGGATTTGGTAATAAGGGATTAATAATTTTATTCAATGATATATTTTTATGTCACATGAAGTGATCCATCAGTGTTTCACCATATTGGGGATTTTTAGGATACTCAATACAATGAAGACAATTCTTAATAACCTGATTTAGTTTCCCAAATATATTTATAATTTTTTTATCTCAGTCTCCAAACGCATCATGATTAAATGGATGTAAATACCAATATATCTTATTTTAATTAATACTGTTTATCTTCGTTATTCATTGAATCATTTATAAATAATGGAATTTAATTAATTTCCTTATAAATTAATGAATCGTAATTATAAATATGGTGTATCATATAGAATAAATTAAGTATTTATTTATAGATGTACGGATAATAATAAGTTCAGTATCATTAGTTATATCATTAAATTTTAAAAATATTTTTCAAATCATTCATAATGGGTTTTAAAAGGTATGTAAATCATCCAAATCGTATCCCTAAGATTTGTTATTCATGATAGTTGTTATATGTCTAGTAATCTTGTACATTGGATGATTGAGTTGATACCAAGTGAACCCCTTTCATAGTTCTTACCCCTAGTGAATGTATTTCATATGTCTAGAAACTTTTTAATATCCCCATGGGTATGTATTTTCATAGAAACCATAAAATTTCTACTTTACCAAAATGTTATGATATGATCATATGCTTTGAACTATCCTCAGATTCTTCCATATGGCTTTGTTCTTTAATATATGTTTTATTTAATATATTTCCCATGCATTAAGTAAATTTCCAATGATACGAACTCTAACACATCAAAATCTAGAAACCATAATATTAGGGTTATTTTTCTGTTTTGGAACATGTAATAAGGGGTCACAACAAGTAGGATTGAATAGTTTATTATTATTTGAAGACTTGATACATACATGTGTCTCATAGTATCTTTGAAATCCTGAAATGAAATGTGACATTATAGTGATAAATTTATAATTTTATCTATTATTTTCTGGAAATCATTCATAAATCCTTTCATTGTATCCTAGAGGAATGAACACATAATAATGGGTGATCTTAGATGCTCAATTTGGGAAATTGGACAAGAGAAGATATTATTGAATAAATAAATTATGAATGATATGGATGGGATAAATAAAAAGAATTTGTTATATATATAAATAATATCATAAAAATTGGGACTAAATCCATGGATAAAAATAAATTTATATAAACACATGAATATAAATCAAGATTTCTAATTAAAGAATACATAATCCCAGATATCATTATCTTATTTTCATGGCCACATGCCCTAAAATCACATATGAACTGGTATGTAGTGCTCAAAATAACCAAATTTATCTCTCTCATGATACATACTCATTCATCGAGGGGATATAATAGGCCTCCCCCATCACATACTATTTCAAGGCATTCAACAATTTAGATAAAAGAATAAAAATTAAATACATAACCAACATAAAAATACATATTGAAATGAATACCATATGAAATGTAAATATTTTAAAGAGTCAATAAATAGAATGAAATTATTAGAATAAATATATATTAATATGGTGGAAGATATCATTAGGTTCTATTATTAGTAAATAATACGACTTATTAAAGGATGTTGACATCGATTGAAATTCATTTAAAAGATCACTGTAATATTTCTTGAGGAAAGTAAAATTTTCATTTCAATGTCACTTATTTAATTTTTATATATATTATGACTATCATGAATACAATTTAATTCTAAATAAACCATGAAAAATAATAATTTAGTCTTCAAGGAATATAATAGTTATGATAGGGAGAAAATTCATTCATTCGGTAAGTGTCAAAAATATTTTATCACACCACTAGTAAAAAGTGAATTATTCGGAAAATGAAAAATAATCCTTTGAAAACATATTAAAAATTAAGATATGATTAAAAATTACTTTAACCTATCAGAATGGAATAGTTAAGAATTATTGAATAATTTCGAAGAAAATAAGGACACAAAAGATATATATTTCAAAGAAAATAAAAAAAATATGATTTTAATTAAAATATTAATTTTTTACTTCTGAGTACATATACATATGGAAATTGAGGGGAAGATTTTAATTTATAGAAATAACATTAGGGGTAGAAAATATATTGGGTTTAAGATATTATAATCATATAAGGATTTAAATTGAAACTGAAACATTAACAATCCCAAATATGGATAATATATTCCGTAGTGATTTTGATATAACAAATTTAAGTACATTATACTTCTATAAAATAATAATATTTATGTTAATACTAATATACATGGTTATATTATAATAACTTATCACCTGTTAATTAACAAAACTTCATTATCACCATCGTTTTATGTGCTAACTGATTCATTTATCATGTCTGTTTCGATTTAGAGGTTATGGATCATGAATATTTATAAATTTTACCTCATCTATATAATTTTATACATGATATAATAATAAAAATTATTTAATTATATAAAAATTTGGAATCATCAATGAAATAGACTACTAAAAAATAAATCACACTGCTTGATGGTGGTGATAGTCAACGCACACGCACAAGCGAGATTATCATTATTTAATGGGTAGATAGATACGAAGATAAAATTTATAATATATTTTTAAAAGAATAATTATTTAATAAATATAATATATATATTAATTATTTATATATTTATTACCAACAATCTAATTTTGTGATGAAAAATGAATTTCACTGTTTTATGGAGACAGTATGTCATACATAAACATGAGAGATTTTTTCCTCTTCCAAAGGATGCATATGAGGATGAAAATGGTTATAAAATTTTCATAATTTAATAATACTATATTTATAAATTACAATTTGTTTTTAAGGATAGATACATGTCGTTTAGTGTATTTTCTAAAATAAATAAATATTCAAATTTTTGGTAATGATAATTACCTATTTAATGAGAGGCCTCATTTGATTTATAATGTAATTAATCAATGAATGATCATAGGTGAATACTAAAACCTAATGATTAAAGTCCAAAACTTTTTTATCCTGAAGATGGTTGTTAGTTTATTACATTGTCATATGATATAAGGAATAACATCAAAAATGACATAATAGTTTACTTTTCTTAGTAAAAATGATATATACATGAAATTCATATTATAATTGACAACATAAAATATGAAATTTTATTTTTTTGAGAACTCCATTATTCACCATAGTTTATCAATACAAAACAATAAAAACATAATTTTTAAAATGTGAGGGAAAATTAAAACCATGAAAATGGTGAGCTCATATAGTCAGTCATGGTAAATGTTTGGTGTAAGCTATTATGATTAAATAATCATAATAAATTGTTATCAAATAATTCTATATAAATAATAACATTGGATTTAAAATTATCCTTAGATATTATAGATAATTGAATTATCACATAGAAAAATGACATCATAATAAGGGAATTAAAAATTGAAAAAATTTAAAGCACACTGTTGAAAACATTTACAAGATAGTTTAAATGAATATGTAGAAACCCCACTAATTTAGCCAATTGATTTGTCTCGTGAGACATGTAAATTCATCTAGGTACTATTTTAACTAGGCTGTACCCATAAATTAATATTTCAAATGAATTCATCCTATTATTTGGGTTAAACATAATCAATATATTCATTCATATTTAAAAAACTTATATATGAATTTTTTATACATACCCCATTACAATAATCACATTCCTAAAATCACTAAACAAATATGCTCATGAGTAATAAACTTATTTATCCAATATCATATATATAATAAATCATCCAAAGAAATAATAATAATGACGTAAATAAAACATTACCATATTGGATAAAAAGTACAATAAATGTTTTATGTCATCAATGAGTATAAATACCATAAAAATAACATTAAAACATATTAAAGAAAAATTTCTTTTCTTCATTGAAAGAAAAAATAATAATAATTTTAAAATTATTTAAAATAATTTTATATCAAAATTACCTATTAAAAAATGTAAATTTTTATTTCTAAATTTGAGTAGTCATGATGTTGTAAAATTTTTTTTATATCCTACACATTAATAAAAATATTCCTCTCACATTTTTTATAATTTCAAACATTCCTTATTTTGAAAAAAACTTGAAGATTCTTTTCAAAACATTTTTTGAGATGTATAAATATGTAAAAAAGTATTTAATAATTTTTTTTTAAAACGGTTAAAAACTTTTTTGAAAACTTTATTTTACAAAACATGGATTTTTAGTATAAAAATATTTTCTATCAAAGACACAAATAATGTAAGATGTTCATAGAGAGAGCTTCTCAATCATTTTATGTTCCAATGAGTAAAAACTGGTTTTATATCTAGAAATATCTCTTGAATATCCTTTGGATAAGAAGATATATTATATTTGAGATATATGGATGAAATAATTCCCCAAATGGGGACCTAAAAATATCTTGAATATTGTGAACAGTGTGAAATGAACCCTTAAAACATTGGTATCCTTTAAATAATAATCCTCATTAATGAAATAGATTCCAATTAAACATTATATTACATGAATATAAAGATATTAATGATATGAAATATCAATATAAGTAATAAATATACTACAAAACGGAATATGTGATGAATATGGAATATATCTCAAGTAAGAAAAAGTGAGATAAGAAACCCTTTCCTTAGGATTGACCACCTTCATATGTCTTTGAACATCGTATATAATAAATATTGGTTTATTATAATTCTATTATATAACCATACTCATATATCTCTTACAATATATTGATTACTTATAGTCATTTACCACTTATTTAGTAACATTTATTGGATAAAAGAATAGTTTTGGGTGATAATTGATTTATTTTTAATGTTTATTTTAATTATGCAATTTTAGTCATTTTAATTTGATAATTCATTAAAAATATCAATAATTTTAACAATGATATAAATTTAATATATATTCATTATATAATTTTTTATATTAATATATTAATATATTAATGTTAGAGATAAAAAATCAATAAAACTATTAAAGTACACTTTATGATATATATATGCCTGAACTCTGTTTCCAATTTTATCCACATATGAAATAATAGAAAAAAAATAAATTCCAATTTTCAGAATTATAATTATTTAATATATATCATGTATATTATTTAAATAATTCCTATTTACCATCTATGTAAAAAATAAAGGAATAAATTTTCACATAACTCTTTTGAGGTGGCAGTCCACACGTACGCATGAGAAAAGTTTTTGTTTTACATCAAAGTATAATATAATATTCATTATGTGATATTATATTTTTTGATGTTTTAAAATATCATTAATATCATATATATTATTTAACATTGTAATAAATAGCATTATATTAAAGAGTAGGTGAAAAATGAATCACATTATTTCGTAAGGTGGTAGTGCACCATCCAAACGAGTGAAATTATAGTATCCCATATAGAATGGAAATTAAGAATTTATATATGATATATATTTCATAAAAAATAATTATTACATAAACATCATATTTTTTTAATCCATCAATATATCCATCTATGAATGGTGGAGATGAAAAAAAATTACATCAATTCAAGAGGAGGTAGTCAACCATACTCATGGTCAACAGTTTTGTTTCCCATTTGAAGGAAGTGGAGATATATATGTGATATTATATTAACATAATAAAATATTTGAATATAATATTTTTTGAAATTATTATATTATTATATTTTATGAAGGGTTTAAGGTGGAGGATTAAAAAATAAATCAAACACCGATGATTTAGAATTTTTACTCTTCTTGGGAGAGAATATTTAAGTTATACCTAAAACAGTCATAGAATGAATTACTAATCAATATAAGTCCTATATGATGTGTGAAAATATGTATATAATGTATTTGGGTAGTTATTGGCCAAAAAATGATTTTCTATGTGTGAATATGGGATGATAAGAGGCATCTTTTTATATGCTATGGGAGAGGACACATATTGATATTTTGAAAAGATAGAGTCATGGCCATGTTTTTCTCATTACAAAATAGTAAAATTTGATCATTGTAATAAATTAGAGATTATAATGTCATTATTTTTCCATCACAATGTTTTTTATATGTTTTCGATAATTTTTAACAATTACCTTCAATGTTTCACACCCTTATAAATCATTTTTACCTAAAGCGCGGTAAATATTTTTTTAGAGTTTTCACAATTTATTATAGGAATAAAATTAATTTGAAATTATTTTATAATATAAATTAATCTTATTCCAAATAAATAATATATTTTTCAAAAAACAATTCATCGATGTACAAGAATTAATTTTCAAATTAAAATGCAGACACTACAAGAGAGCATACTTCCAATTAGAAAAATACTAAAATTATGGAATATTATTATATCAAAATTCAATTTGAAATTGATTTAAATGACCTAAATTAGTCATTTTTTAATATTATTGAATAATTGTTACATTAAAACCATTTTTAAATATAGAATAACATTGTATATAATTTCTGTGAAATGGAAGGTTTTTATAAAAATAATAATTTCTCTCTATTCATAGAGAAAAATAATATTTTCAAAAAATTAACAAAAAATCACCCAAATATAACTTTTACGTATAGATTTAAAAAATTAACATCATTTTGTAAAATAATATTTATATAAAGAGTAAAACTTAATTTTCATTTATGTTCCCAAAGATATAATAATCAGTCATTTAGAAATATATAGTTTTTTCATAAAACATTTCATCTTCATTGAAAGGTATTTTAATTTTTTTCTAATCATAATATAATCATTTAAATTATTTCATAATTGTAAAAAATAAATAAATTTGATAATTTATTTATAATATTCATTCCCACCATCTTAAAGGCTAGGTCGTAATGGTTATGTTTAAATTATAATATTTTACGAGTGTATCATGTTTTTTCAAAACCAACATTGAGTGCATTGCAAGCGTTAAAATTATTGAATTTATTTTAAAATAGATATATTATAGTTTATTAGGGTGATAAATCACCTTATAAGCATGGTTATAGATGACATTCATTTTATCAAACATGATGTTTCTCTTTTAAAATATAGTAGTGTTACATTCTACCACATTAAATAAATTCTATCATAATAGTTTATTCATGATCCTATAAATAAATTGTTTGACGTTTGAAAATACCATTATTAAAAACCAACATCATAAAAGTGGTTAGTAAAACATTGGATTTATAATAGAGAAATATAAGTATGAAGGTCATCCAAAATAACACATTTCTATGTTATCATGTTGAAGAAAATTGGTGGGAAAGCACAATGTGGAATTGAAATAGAATAATAACATATAAGGATTTATTAAATCTGATATAGAACATGGAAATGATAAATTTAACCACCACAAAGAAAAAATTCAATGTCGATTTGAAGAACTGTTGACTCAGTATATGGTAATGTAACAGGAAGGTATTTTTTTCTCAAGTTCTTTATCCTAATGTGGATAGATTATATTACCATTATGATTGAGAACGTGGGAAAATTTAATTAAACTAGGCAAAATTTTGTTGTTCTTTAATCAATTCTTACCTCATATTTTACTCTAGGGAAATAATATTGAATATGAATTTTTATTAATAGATTACTAAAATTTACAATTAACAATCAAATTTTCTACAAAATTGAATAACAATTCATTCCATCCACCTATAGAAATTATCCACAACCAAATGGATAGAAAATGTTTTCCGAGAAAAAATGATTTTCAAATTATTTTGTCCAATTATTAGTTTACCTAAAGTATATTCTAAATTATATATGAAATAATTTATTAGTATATTAACAAATTCAATATTTTATTTCAGATATAATAAAAAGTTTCACTTAATTTCTTATTCTAAATATTTGAAGACCCTAGTCATTATAAAAATATTATAAAAAGCATCATGATTTAAAAAATAAAATCATAGGTATTGAATATATTCCTTAAATTCAATCATGTATTTAAATCCAGAAAAGGAAAAATAAGGCATCAAATCATGGATTAATTCTTTGTTCACTGAAACTAAATAATAAACAAAATTATCATTATTATATTAATAGTGAGTAAATTTTATCTATTATATTCCCTCGGTAATGTAATTTATAAAATTTGTACCTTTAAAATTTATCAATTTTTTGGCCATTGATACCATTAAATATATTCTATGACATTGTTAATTAAAAATTACTATAAAACAATCTTTCTAAATTTTGTAATTATTATAACCAAAATCAATGTGATAATAATTCCATAATAAAAAACTTTTCATTCCAATCATAAGAACATTAATCATACCACATCATGAGTAGAAATGTCATAAGCATGACCTTGATCCCTTAAATTCATTTGAGTTATATTCCAATGATTATTAGGGAATTTATTTTAACAGTTACTAATCATCTTATGGATGAATCATTGAAAATTTTGAACTTCATTCTTTCCCTAAAAATGACAAGTAGGTTTTCCCTTCCCTCCACATATTTAGAGAACTAATATTTCATTTTAGCGTATACTATCTAGTTTCTTTCCAGAATAATCACATGTGAGAAATTATTGATTCCCTAACCCCCATTAACCACCTTTAACTATGCCATTCTATTCTTATATTTATTCCATTAAAATCCAAAAGACTTGGAGAATTATTTTTCTCTCTTTGTACCCCATGATACTATGTCCTCGTATAAAGAGAAATTTAATGTGACTAGTTCCCTTTGATTAATTAGATTATGATAACCAAATATATGATTAATCATACTCATTGGATTTTTTGATAGTCCATATAATTTCTTAATAACTATATAATGGTGTCTTTACAGTTCTTTAAAATTTCAGATTACTTTTTTCCTAGACTCATGAATTGTCTGCCCATATTATCTAACTGATCATGAGGAAAATAATGTTCAAGAATGTGTACCTTAAAATAATTTAATTATATGGTTTTTATGTACTCTTTATACTTATTGTTTTTAATCAAAAATTACTAATGTTATGGACCTACAGATAGAAGACTAACTTCCCAAAAAACCCACTACCTTTCATTACATTACAAATAGGGAAATATTTTCTATGTGGATGTTATCATTTGCATAGCTTCAAATGGATTTTAGTCTCATTTATTAATATAGGGTTTGACTCATAAAGTGATTTGACATTGTAATAGTGTTTGGTGGATAATTATCATACTCTATACATGAATGTTTAATTATCATATCATGGGTCAAATTCTAAAATATTTTTATATCTTCTCCTAATCTAGATGTAGCTCTAGATAAAACATAATTTTCATTCCCTAAAGTGATGTTCTTTGATGTAATATATTCATTTATAAGATTCCCACTCATTCCACTTGATTCCATTTCCAAAAAATACAAACCACTATATTCTATCATATTGTAATGAAATGTATTGTATAATCCCAATACTAGTGAATGTTGTACCATAAATTAAAATATTAATGCATAACTAATATTCTAATCATTAACATAGATTCTCCCAAAAGAGATTCAAATAAGAAATATATCTTCAAATCCATCATAAGTGTTTGTAATGATAATGTTGATTAACTAAATAATATCCCATGGGAGTGTTAATATAGGTGCATAGTAAGGCTCATTTTCATGTACAATGTAACTATAAAGTAAATATCAACATTCCATTTTCGGAGTTATTAAACCTAGGTACATTTGTTCTAGAACCACATCCATAGGTAGTGTCCAAAAAGGGTTGTATTAGAATTAAAACCACATAATTTTTTACTTAAAAAATTTAGGATATTGTACTATAAATGGAATTATCATTAAATAAAGAAATATGGTTTTATTACTTAATATATGTTTTCTGATATATAGTTATCATATTTTTTACTAAACATACTCTGATAACAACTATAAAACCCCCGACTCATGTGGCTCGTAGACATGGGATACATTATCACAACGAAATAAGATAAAAATAATCACATTCTGAATGACTCTATAGTTTATTAGTCTTGGTAATCTAAATACACACTTGAAATTCATAATATAACTGAAAATAATAAATATACAATTATTTTTTCATTGAGAAATCAATTAATCAAAATTCCATATCCATGAATATTAATCACAAAACATATCTTGGTATCTTGGGAAAATTGAAACATAAGAAAGGGTTAAGGTCAAATTCATAGTAGGGGTGAGAGTGTAATAGAAGCAATCAGGAATTAATTTTCAAAATCAATATGAAATGTTAAATTACTAAACCACATACCATTTATTCAGTAAATGGACCATGGTGTGGATAAAATAAATTATTATCAAATAACGACAAATGAATAATCGCATAGAAAATAATATTATCCATGGCTATTATAACTAATCAAATAATAACCTAGAAATAACTAGAATCATAATTCGGGAATACATAATTATAGAAATATGAAGCATACTATCATAAAATCCATAAGAAAATTAAATATACGGGTTAAGACCCATCTAATTTTTTCAACTTATTTGATATAGGATACCTATATATACATTAGGGGGTATCAATAACCGAGCCCCAAACATCACATACTAATTAATATTAATTCCTCGTTTGAATTTGGTGAATCATAATTAAGATAAACATTCATATTGAAGAATAACCTAAAAATTATAATACTTACCCTAATCAAATAATCATAATCCCAAAACCATTTAGAATAATATAGTGAATGATAATAAAATTAAACAGATATGGTAAAACTAATCATTAACAATAAATAATTATTATTATTATTATATTTTTTAAAAATATCAAGATTTTATCATTATTATAATAAATTGATTTATTCATCGATGAATAAAAATAAAAAACATGTCATTAATAAATCATGAGGAAGATAGCCATTGTAATGTGAAAATATCCATTTAAAAATTCAAAAAAATATAAAATAATTCTTGTAGATAATATAATTTGAAAAATGTAAAATATTATTTAAAAAATTTCTGATTTTGATGGTATAGATTTATGTTCCTAAATACTCATTAAAATAATGATTTCTTTCGTAGTTTTGGTAAAAGACAAACATGCCCTGTTTTGAAAATGAAATGATGATTACTTTATAATTTTTTGAAAAGTCAAAATATGTACATATATATTCAATAATTCATTTGTAAAATGTACGAAGAGTTTTATAATTTTTTTAGAAAACATAAATATGATTATTTTTTTTGATCGAAACAGAAACAAAGATATATTTTCTTTAAAAAATCATATTCAGTTTTAGTACCAAAGAGTTGAAAAATGTTAATATTAGATGAAATTTTTTTATGAATAACTATATGAATAATTATATGTATTTTGTAATAGAAATATCAGTAATTCTATATAGGGAGACCTAAAAAAGAAATCCTGAATAATGATGAAATTGTCAAATAAACCATTACCACTTTGGTAACTTTTGAAACATAAGCCTCAACATTGAAATATCTTGAAAAGAAACCATTATTAACTTTGAGATAATTTATTCATGATTCAACATATAAAAGTTGTAATTTTATACACCATAATAAGGAATAAGTGGTGAATATGGATAAACCTTATAGAAGTAAAAGTGAGATAAGAAAACCTTACATCAGGTTCAACATCCAACATATATGTTATAAAATATTTTTAATAAATATAATTTCATTATAAATATATTATAGTATGATATTCATATACTTCAATCTTTATGTGATATAATTATGTTATTTTATCTTATTTTTATTTAAAAAAAATTTGTTAATATCACTATTTTGGGTGAGAGGTTTTTGGTTTTTCATGTAGGATTCATTTAAGTAATTTTGTTCCATTTAATTTGATAATGTTTAAATAATACTAATAAAATTAAACATGATTAAAATATCTTAAATATTTTTTATATATGTGTTTAATGCAATCAATTTGTGTTAGTTATAATATGTGGATTACACCCTTCATGGAGACGATATGTCATTCAAACAATTTAATGATGATTCTATTTTCCTCAGTTGATGGAATGAAATACAAATTAACATTAATTAATCATTAAATAATAATTATTATTTGATATATATTTTTTTAAATTATTATAATACATCCTTATTCCCGTCCATGTAATAATAAAATGAAAAAAAATCACATCACTACCTCGATGTTGTAGTCCAAACATATGCACAAGAAAAGTTATTGTTCATAAAAAGTTTAGAAGGTATGAATTTTGTTGTAATTATATATTTCAAGAAGTATTTTTAGATCATAAATATCACATATATTCATTATCATTAATCTTACAAAATTTCATGTAAAACGTACATAAAAAATGAATCAGATCACTATGTTATGTGGTTCTCCACTGTACACTTGACTAACAATATCGTATCCCCCATTAAATGGGTTATAAGATGGTATATGTGATATAATATTCCCATTAGTATAATAATTTCAAAAATATCATTTAAATATGTTAAATCTATCAAAATATCCGACCTTGAATGTCGGTGACACAATCAACATTTCATTTCTAATTTTATCCATGTGAAGATGGATATGGTTTATTCCATTAAAATAACAAAATATAACAATATAATATATTATGTTATTATTATATTATCATAGTTTAATAATGTTTTATAGAGTTTTATTAATAAATATATAAAATAAAAACATTTATGTTTTTTACCTTTTATTCGATGAGACTCTTTATGTTTATACCTATTTCTTTCATATGAGAGATTCAAAATCCATGTAAGAACTAAATGATGAGGTGTTGGATATAAGAAATGTAATAGAGCAGTTTTTTTAAAAATTAATGGGATTTGGAAGTGTGAAAAATGGACAAAAGGGGGTGGACTTTTAAATGTAGGGGAGAGGATAGACATGCAATTTTGGAAAGGATAAATTGATACCCATGTTTTTCTCGTGAAACGATCCAAAAAATGTGTAATTATTGAGCCATATAAAATATAGGGTTTAAAATTGTAAATAAAATATTGTTTGGACGAGTTTTATGACATTTATAACCCTTATCTTCTTAGTTAAACCCCCAGGTAAACCCATTAATTACATTAATTACAGTAATTAATTTAAAATGTTTTCACACTTTACTATGGAAAAATTAGATTTTTATTATTATATAATATAAATTATGTTCATTAAAATTATAAAATCCATTTTTCCAAATTAAAATAACATAATTTACATAATTATACTTAAAATAAATGAATATTGGTGGCGGAAGTGTTATACTCCAAAGAGAGAATTCTCAAAACTATATAAATTTTTAATATCCAAATTATGTATGAGACTGTGTAAATATACGTAAAGTAGTCAAACTTCTAGATAATTTAACTATCTTTTCCGCAAAAAAATATTTAAACTATTATTTAACTTTTAATATAATTAAATGAAATGGAATTTTTTAATAAAAATCAATATTTTCAATATTCATCCAACATTAAATATATTTGTAAAATTACCAAAATGCCACCTATAAATAAATTTTACATATATATAAAAAATTGCATTTTATTTTATCATGTAAATTATGAAAACAATCTAAAAAATAATTTAAATTTATTTGCGGCACACATGAGTAAAGAACATTTTAGTAAAAATAAATTTTTTTGGAAAATATATCTTTTTTCATTTAGATGATTATAATTTTATTTTTAATAAATATATAACCATTAATTTTTTTTTATAAATGTGTACACCATAAAATTTTCATAATTTCTTGGTTAATTTTAATGAAATCAATATAAACAACTAAGTTTTAATTGTCATGGTTAAATAATAATATTTTAATTGAGTATAATGGTTCATTCATTTTGGTATTGTGGAATTTTAAAAAATCAAAGTGATAGTGATTTTTTGGAAATAAATATTTCCATAGTTCTGAGGGTGTTACATTATCTTCAATGATTGGTTCTTCAGGTCATTCACACTTCCAAACATGATATACCTCTTTTAAAATATCAAGGGGTTTCATAAAGACAAAACGAGAAGATATTTAGGATGTTTTTGGTTAGGTCATGGATTAGATATATTGATAAATCCTTATGAATATTGTAGAAGAATATGTTCTATTTTATGAGTAGAGGTGAGGGACCCTCATGGAATTACTTAAAATATTTAAATAATATATAAAATATTTTCATGTAAATTTTGAACCATATAATATAAATTTTAATGTAATATAACATAATGTTGTAAAATCGTCGACCAATTAATTTTTTAAATTTTTATGTGTAATTTTCAAATTTATATCATTTTTTTCCAAAGTAAACTCATATCATCCATTACCTTGGTTACATAGTTTTAATATTTTTAATATTCATTATAACTAAATGTTATGTTGACCTTACTACATAATAATTATTATTATGATTCAAAATTTTGATTAAATATTTAAAAATGAAATTTTATTATTGTAGTAATTAATTTTTATATAATATCATAAAATGCGATGAAATCTATTTTTTGGAAAAATGATTGTTTTTTGTTTAAAAAAATCAATGAAAAATGAAGTATAAGGTTGATTCAAAAAGAAAATATTTTGATTATTTAAAAATGTATAATTATTTATCTTTCAAATAAAACCAAAAAATAATTTTTATTTGAATTGAGTAAATAAATGATTAAATAAATAACACAAAAAATAATTTTATTTGAATAAAAAATAACTTATACTTCTAAAAAGTAAACTATATATATTTTTGACAAAAATATATTTTTATATGAGTTAAAATTTCGTGAAAACAAATTTGGTTAATAATTTTTTATAAACATTGATGTTATTATTATCTCATTATATTTAATTAAAATTAATAGGTTTCTATAAATCTATTTTTCACAATTCACCCGTCATTCAACTATTATTAAAAAATCTATAAAATTCATAGTAAGATAATTTTTTTCCGGATGAATTCATAAGTTATGTTAATTTCAAAAATATAAATTTATTAAATTTATTAAATAATTTTTATATCACATCCTTGAACAAATTAATGTGTATTTGTTTATTTTTCATCTCTATTATGAAAACCATACTTAAATTGAATACATAGTATTAAAATAAAAAATGGTATTTCATTCAAATAATGTATATCTGTATCATATACTCCTCATTTACAATTTATAAAGTCATATTATAATTTTAATTATTTATAGTAATTTAAAAATTAATGATTTTAATGTCTTCTTTTCACCCCTTAAAGTGTATTTATAAAAATTACATATACGTTTGTCTTCATAAATACAACTCAAAAGATTTTTGAAAAATATTTATTGATAATTTTTTTACCATTAAAAATTCATTCTACAAACTTTATATATACCTTGGAGTTTTGATTCATATATTAAAATCTTAATTACCTTATTAATTTATAATTTACACCTCACCTCATTCTTATGGGTTATGTTATTTGTCATTCTTCATCTATCTATTGATAGTCGATTTATCCTTTATGTACATATTTTTAAATTTCTTCTATAAATTATATATCACATCAACTGTTTCAATATTTGTTTCACCAATATAAAATTATCTATACACCCATTAAAATATACAGTTCTAGTTTTGAAGGACTCATACTATGAAACATATTCCATTTATTGAATTTTTAAATATTGAAATATTTTATACTTATTATTTCAAGAAGACTGTTTATTTGTTACTAATTAAATTTTTTTGATGTATTTTATTGTTTATTCATTCCACCTTATGGTTAATGCATTGTAAACATGTTTTGATAGGTGGTTCTGTAAATTATATATCCCCATTATGCATCTGTATGTCTTATGAGCCAATATGGCTTGGGTATTTTATGTAAACCTTACCAATTTATGTATGATATCTAAATGTATTTTTTAAAGATATAAAATTATATATTCCATCACTATGAATAAAATTATTTTATCCATGAAATTATTTATATTGTTATATTATTTATGGATTTAATACATGAACATATTGTCTAATATTTTGAATTATTTTATTATTGTTTTTTAATCTATATTTCACATATCATATTTATTGTTTGATATATTTTTAGGTACCCTAACCCAAAATAATTGTTTATCTCACCTATTAAATTTCATTCCTTTCCCAAGTTAATTAGACATGAGTATTATAAATCATATGTCTAGAAGAGAATAACTTTTAGAGAGTTTTGTAGGAGGTGTTGAAGGCACATTGTTAAATAATGTTTCCTTGGATTAATAGGGATTAACTACTATTTTATTTGAACGATACAGGTTTTCTTAGCTAAAATATTTTCTTAATTTCATAAATTTATAAACCTAAAAAGGTCATTTATATGTACATTAATCAAAAAATTTATTGATATATTAAATTTGGATAGGAAATTTTGGGTCACCTTAGATGGATCCCAAAGAATTTATATAAAGAATTTGTTATTAACACTAGATCTATAAGTACATGTTTGTGGAATCACATGGGACTCAGTATCTATTAAGTGAGAAACACTCCATAAGTCATTCCTCAATAATTTTGGGATGTAAATACACTATATTATATTCCTCGTTATTTTTTTTGATAGGGGAATGGATAATGATATTCATATAAAATATATATTTTCTAAAAATAAATGAAATTTAATGATGATGATGTTAATGAATACCTTCATTTTTGGGAGGATTAAATTCTTTTACTACTATTATTTCACTAGAAGGGGACAATATCATGTATTCTTAGATCTAACCTTGTGTTTGATCATTAAGAGATACCCCTAATCATATAATTGTAGGGGAAAATGTTGGTATATTAGATTCTAAGTATAATATCAACACTAATACTATATTTTTAATTCCAAAACATTCTACGTATGCAATAAAAATGTTGGAATTGATTAACTTGAACATGAATATAAAAAATTATAATCTACAAAAAGCATTATAAATGTATATTTTTACCTTGACGTATAATGAATATATATAATTATATCAAAATTTAATTTTTAATGATATCAACCTTTTCCACCATGTAATCATATTCTAGGAATAATAAAATTTTTAAACCTACTAAGGATATGTACTAATGGATCCTAAATAGTTAAAAATTATAATCAAGATTGCTTCACCCCTATATATGACCAAATTAAAGGGTTCAAAAATGAATGCAATAAAATTTAATAATATGGGATTATGATTTCCCAACCATTCAATAACATAATAAAATATCCAACAAAATTTCTTATTTTCACAGTTTTAGAACATGAATGAAATGATCTATGCATTTATTTATTAGTGCAGTCACTAAAAATAATTCTAAATGATCAAAATACATAGGTTTCAGTTTTTCCATTAAAATGGGTGAAGGTTCATCCTAAGACATGTTACCTAAGCGGGCATCCATCCCCATAAATGTTACCCCTACCTAGTACATTAGGGAGAATATATTCTCTCTATTTCTTATTTCTCATATGGTATGTCTTGATTCAAAGGGTTTCAATCGTTACTCCATCTTCACCGTAATCATTATGGTAATCGCCATTATTTCCCAATTCAATGACCGTAAATATAATAACACTACAATAATAAAACCTATGAATCATTTATTGATGTAAAATATAACATAATTCATTTTATGAGTGTCAATTTCATTAGGCTTATTTTCATAAGTAATATTAATTGGGGAAGTGATTAGTCCAAGAGTTTTTTGAAAAACCAATTCTTTAGGGGGATATTATTAGATCCCAATAATCAAATTTCTCTCCCAGATTACCTATTACATGGTGTACCTAGGATCATAATTTATATTGGTAAGGGTGAAAGAGTATACAACCCACTCCTAGAGTGGGAGGGGTCCATGTGCCTAAATATCTTCACAAGCCTCTAATTTACTAGAGTATTTCATTGATTGGGGATATTTCTTACTCTCCATTCCACTACCATTTTCCCTTCCACGTCTACACATACAATCTCTCATGGATCATAGACTAAGGGATCCAAATTGAAAATCTATCAACCAAGGTATGACTTGACCCAAATATTAAAATAGTTGAATGAAAATCCATTGAAAACGTCCCTTGAACAAAAAATGAATCATATATCTATATTTTCCTACATTAAAATCTAACCAAAATTTATAGAACCATATGATACCACTTGATTTTGAGTCATTTAGGGGGAGTGATACAATAATTTTTTATGAAATGTAATTACTCACATAAACTATAATGTTTATATGTATCATAAATAGTTTCTCATTGATATTGACTACTATAAAAACATATAATGTGGAAATAAGGAAATATATCTCCTAATGGTTGATAAAATATTTTTATGATAACCTTTTTTTTATTTATCTATATGGTTTGAAGAGAAATAATTTCTGAATGTTCTTTATATTGACCATTATTTTCCACCATGTGTGAGAAGATTAACCAAATAAATTATTTTAAAAAATATATTTAATAGAATATTTAGAATTTATATTTTATTTATGAATTCTTAACCACCTACGTAATCTTACATCCAACCCCATATCACATGAAATTGTCTTATAATAATGAATGGGGAATTCATCATACAAATGAATATAAAATGTTGAAACATTTTTTTCAAAATAAAAAATACTAATTTGATCCACATCCCTCTCTTTAGATATACCATCCTTAATAGGTACCAATACCTACCACGTTTTCTAACTCATTAAAAGTGAGGAGATACTAGCTTATTATTTAAGATATAAACACTAAAATGTTGAATAGTGGAATGATCCTAAGGATATTCTCTTAAAAAAATCATTATATTTTCTTTCATCAAACAATATCTACTATGTACAAGAGTGACATATTGTAACACCCTGACTCCTCTAGACTGGAATCGGTACATTACTTGTTATATTTGAATGGTTAGAACAAATGAAAATCATGAAGGACTGAATAGTTTAGTTTTCTTGAAGAAACTAGATATATAGTTGTTACTCAAATTACATTGGAAAAGTTTACAAAAGACAATACATAATGAAAACAAAAAGCTGCATCCACAACAACTTAATAAATGATCTCCTCTTTGTCACCTGTCGAAAGTAAACACTGAAATGGGTGAGATCAAATGCTCATTAAAGGATACAAATGGCAAAAGCATGAATCAATAATAACTGAATTTTAAAATATTTTACATAATCAACATGGCATGGTGAAAAAATGAAAAGCTCACACCATTAATAAACTAAAAATTAAACTACATGCAAAGATTTTGTCATAGAGAAAACCTCTTGGATAATAATAATAATAATAGATAATGAAGAAAGATAATGCTTATAAATTTTATATCATGTATCTAGAACATGATTCCATAATACGATAAAAACGGTTTTGTTCTGTGGGTAGAAACCAGTCAGATTTTTGGAAACAAACTCGAAGGATTTGTCGCCAAACTGATTTGTCTCCTAAGACCTATCGATGCATCGAGGGGAAATAGTGGGCCCCACCCACCACTAAATTTCCAAATCATTCATTATACATTAATTAAAAACATGATTAATAGGACTTTTCAATATCTGTATAGAGTATAGTATAGTGATTCGTCGATATTTCCATAATTAAAATAACTTTCCAAATAAACACCGTATATAAAATGGTATGCGGTTTAGACAAAAAAACATATCCAAGATATGAGATTATGGATATTTAATATTAATATAATTTATAATTTAAACTTTATCTCAAATGGGAAGTAGGTACACCATATAAGGATTATTTGGTGCACAATACAAAGGTAGTCCCAACAAAATAGTACTTGAGACAAAGTCACTTACCACAATGTAATCAGTCAAATCATATGACCAGAACTTAATAAACCTCAAATAAATCATTGAATAACATTAACATAAATAGAATAATGTTATTATATATCAAATTGCAGTACACATATACCACATACATGAAATAAGTGGAAAACAATTAAAATCTCACAGAAATGAAAGTGAGATGAGAAACCCCTTATAAACATTTCGGCATGGTAACCAGTGTTATTGCGAGAGATTAATGAGAGGTAAAGAGGTATTATAATATTTATATGTCACAAGGGAGGTATGTTTGAGGTTATAAAACATACCCCATCATTATAAATTAAAAATAAAAACACAAAACAAAGGAGAGATTCTTGAACAAAAGTGAGAGAGAGGATCCCTTACCTTTTAGAGTAACTCCTAGATCTTGAAGGATGAGACCATAGGGGATTAAAGACACATTGGCAAGACACCTAGAGTGGTAAAAACACCGTATAATCCAGGATGATATATTTTTAATTGATGAAAATGATTGGATGTGTGAGTATTTATATAAAAATAGAGGTATCTTTTTAATAATTTCAAAGGGACACCTTATTAGTCGTTTTTACCAAACCATGGGCTTGCCCATTGTATTTTCCCATGGTTTAAGTCACTTGGGACACCTCATATCATTAGATATTATACAAGAGTCTACCATACTTTTATATTCAATTATTACATCATTATTATATCATTAATCTGCCAAAAACTCAAAACTGTAATTTTACTATTCATGAAAATTCAAGTATTTTAGAAAAATCCCAAAAATTCACCATAACCGTTTATCGATGTTTATAATTCATAAATGAGCTCCATTTTTAGAAAATAACTTTTTAAGTATTTTTAATATTATTTGTAAATAAAATCATAATTAATTCGAATATTAACCATTTTAAAGGTATAATTAGTTTTATATCATAATGGAAAATTAATTAAGATCTCATTATCTTATTACCTTAAGAAAATAAAATATTATCATTATTTACTATTCACAATGGTCTTATTACTATTCATATTACTATTCATAAAAGTATGTTACTATTCATCAAAAAATCAAGTTGGTTTTTCATCAAACTCCAAATGAATTACTAGTGACAACTCTAGATGGATGTTTATTGAAATTCAAAACATAGAAGTTGAAAATTAATGTTTAATGGATACAATATAGCTTTCTCCTATGATATTAAATTTCAAAAAATAATTATTGCCTCATGAAATATAGGTTATCTAATGAATAGAAACTATTTAAGATAAACATACCATAAAAGTTTTGGGGTTTTATAATATTCTCTCCTTCGGAACTTTCATCCTCGAAATTTTTAAGTATAAAGCCCACCAAAACGATGTGGGTGGTTCTTCTTCATGAAATCCTCTGGTTCCCATGTTTCTTCCACAATATTCTGGTTTTTCTATGGATCCTTTACTATATGAGTTACTCTTTTTTCAATACCTACTCCCCTGTATCAATAATCCCAATAGTCTCTTTATAGTATCAAAAATCAGGTTCCAGTTCTATTTCTTCATATGTGAGTACATGCTTTGGGTCTGGCATGTATTTCTTCAACAATGACACATGGAATTCATCATGGACTTTAGAGAGACTTGGCAGCATTGCTAATTGATAAGCTATAGCTCTGATTCATTCCATAATTTCAAATAGTCTGATGTTTCAAGGGCTCAGTTTCCCTTTCTTACCGAATCCTAAGACACCATTCCATGGATATACTTTTTGAAAGTCCTGATCTCCCACTTGGAATTAAAAATCATTCCTCTAGTTGTTAGCATAACTGTACTGCCTAATTTTGGATGCTTTAATATTTTCTTGGATTTTCTTCACCTTTTTCGTGGTCTCTTTAATAAGTTATCGGCCTATAAGTTTCCTCTCCCCAACTTCATCCCAACAAGTTGGAGTTCCACATATCATTCCATATAATGCTTCTTATGGAGCCATTTGAATACTAGAATGAAAAAAATTGTTGTATGAAAATTTCACCAATGGAATATATTGAAAACACATACCTTGGATGTCAAGATAGAATGACCTCAGCATATCATATAGAGTTTGAATAGTCCTTTCAAACTGTCTATCAGTTTGGGGGTGATAAGCAGTACTCATATAGAGCTCAGTATTCAAAGACTTCTGGAGAATTTTCTAGAATATTGTTGAAAACTAGGGATCCTGATCAGACGCAATCTATAGAGGTGCACCATGAAGTCTTACAACTTCATTAATATAAAGTCTTTTCAGACACTCAAGTGGTAAATCCTCTCTTATATGAATAAAATGTGCTGATTTTTTTGGCGATCAATAATTACCCATATTGCATCATTCCTTCTAGATTTCATCGATTGCCTGGTGACAAAATACATCATAATGGTATCCCACTTACACAAAGGAATAGGTAGTGGTTTCACCACTCATCTAGGATGTTTCCTCCCTAAATTCACTTGTTCAAAAACTAGACACCTTGGAACGTAGTCAGCAATTTCCCACTTCAAATTCTCCCACCAAAAATATTCCTTCACATCTCCGTACATCATGGTGATACCCGAGTGTATAGATAAATTTGAGCTATGGGCATTGTCTAATAATTCCATTTTTAGCTTAGGTGATAATGGAACACGTATCCTCTTCCCAAATTTTATAACTCCTTCTTTGCACATGAAGTCAGCTAGTCTCCCTTCCTCGACAACATTAATTTTTTATGCAAATTATCATCATCAGATTGAGAGCCTTTTATCTTCTCTAATAGAGATGGTTTAGTAATCATTTGAAAGATAAAAGGTGTTTCCCCTTCCTTAACAATCCTCATATCCATCTTTAGTAGATCCAAAAATATAGGTTCTCTCTCAATCCCCATTTGAGTCAGAAGTCTGTGATCCTTCCTACTTCAACCATCTTCCACCTTATTATTCTTTACTAGGTGGTCGTTTATTGAAGAATCGTTATCTTTGAGTAACTCGAACCATCTTATTTGCCTCACATTGAGTTATTTTTGTGTGAAAATGTGTTTTAAACTCTTATGATCTTTGTATAACATACATTTTCTCACCGTAAAGATAATGTCTTCAAATATATATTTAAAATATTATAGCTTCTAACTCTAGATCACGTGATGTATAATTTTTCTCATGAGACTTCAACCGCCTTGATGCATAAGAAATAACATTACCATTCTATATAAGGATGCAACCCAAAAAATTCATTGATGCATCATAGTATATTACTAATCCATCACTTCTATATGGAATAGTTAAAATTGGAGAATTGACCAATATTCTTTTCAATTCTTAGAAGCATTCTATACATTCTTTTTTCTACACAAACTTAGCTTCTTTATGTGTGAGCTTTGTTAGAGGGTTAGCCAGTCAGGTAAAATTCTGAATGAAACACTAATAGTAACCTGCTAAGCAAATAAAACAATGTACCACGGTTATTTTTGTTGGCATGGGACAATCTTGTATTGAATTTTCCTTTCCAGGTTCAACAAGTATTCCATCCTTAGAGACAATATATCCTAGAAAAGAAACTGATTGATTCCAGAATTCACACATGCTAAATTTCCCATATAATTTATTGCTTCTAAGAGTTCTCAGAATAATACACAAGTGATTCTCACGGTCTTTATAGATTTTTGAGTATACACGGATACCATCGATGAATACCGCAACAATTTTATCAAGATATTCCTTGAAAAATCTATTCATTAAATCCATGAAAACATAGGGTTCATTTGTCAGTCTGAAAGGATTCACTGTAAACATGTAATGCCCATGCCTGGTTTGAAATGATGTCATAGGAATATCTTCCTTTCTTACATGTAGATGATGATATCTAGATCAAAGGTAAACCATTAAAAGTAATGAGATCCATGATGTTGATCGAATAATTCATCATTCTGAGTATACTTATTCCTTATTATAATAGAATTTATTTCCCTATAATCAATGCATATCCTCATGGATCCATCTTTCTTTTTGATAAACAAGACCGGGGCTCCCCATGGAGAAACACTAGGTAGAATAAATCCTTTACCACTCAACTCCTCTAATTGTTTCTTTAGATCCACTAACTCCATAGTGTCCATTCAATAGGGGGTCTTTGATATAACTCTTACACCAGGAATTATGTCAGTGGAATACTCAATTTCCCACACTAGAAGATGTCCAGGTAAATTTTCTAAAAACATATAAATGTATTCATTCAAAATATGAACATCTTCAATTTGAATATTTATTTCCTCACCCATAGATATTGGGTTACCTTCCTCTCTAGGAATTTCATTCAATAGAGATACTAGGGGTGGGTCTATATAAGAATCAGATGGCGAGGTCTCTACTCTAAAGATAAGATATTCCACTCCATTTTCAAAAATTGTAACTTCCTTTTTCTTGCAATAAATCTTCGCATCATAATTTGACAGCCAATCCTTAGTGAAAATTTATATCAAATTCAGTCATTGGTATGATGATAAGGATAGCTACTAAAGCATGTTTTGGTGTCTGGAGGGGGACTACTCTACATTCCTTTTTTGCAATGATATATCCCCTGGGTGGTTTGACTGACAACTCCTTTATTAAATCAAATTGGACATATCGAATTTTATTAGTAAACTGGGAAGATATAAATGAATGAGATGATCTAGAAGCAAATAACGTTTTGGATATGTTTGAGGAAACGATTAAATTACCTAGAACCATGTCATTAGGAACATAAAGCTCCATGGTTGTAATCACATAAGCTCTCCCTTTATCTCTTGGCCTTTTTTGAGTCATGTTTTTGTGGCGCTTAGGACACTCATTTGCATATTGTCCCTTCTCCCTTCAATTGTATCATTGAATATCATTGAATTTTTTCCTCCCCTTAGATTCATCATATCGATAACCCTTTTCTCTGCACTTGTATCAGACTCCCATTTCTTTTAAGCATTTCCTGAGATGATTCTTTCCATTGTTCAAACATAATGGGAATAACTTTATTACATTATTATTGTTTGGTGCTTCTCGTTTTAATTGGTTATTAGAGTACCTCTTCTTATCATGGTTTCCTTTGAAAAAATTGGATCTAGAAAATTCCTTCTCTGTTTTGATCGCACATGATACCATTTCATCATATTATGAAAATGTTTGAGAAGCTAGTTCCCTTCGAAGACTTGTCTTAAGACCTTCAAAGAAATGATAAATCTTGTCTGCTGAGTCACGTACATAATCTACAACATACCTGGCTAGCCTTGTGAAGGTTGCATCATACTCTCCAACACTGTCTTCTTCCATTTGCTTTAAGCCAAGTAATTTCCTCTTAATTTCGGTTCGTTGCTCATGAGGGAAATATTTTTCGATGAATATTTCCTTAAAAGTCCTCCATTCCATATCTAATATATCTTCTTCCTCCATGGTATTCGGAATCAAGGACCACCATTGATCAGTTTCTCCCATGAGATAATATACTGATAGTACTACCATTTCATTTTCATTGTATCTAAGTGGCATGAATATCTTTTCAAGGGACTTGATCTATTGCTCAACAACCACCAGGTTAGTAGTCCCGCTGAAAAATGGGGGCTTCTACCACCTGAAACGATCCAACATCATTGTGGAATGGTTATTCATTACAACCTAAGTAATTTGTCCAAATATGGTCATGATCTGATCTGCTCCAAAATTGAATGTGTTGACTTGCTTAGTAGGGAGATCCCTACCTTGCCCACGAGTATTTATTCCCCTTCTTCCATTAGACACCATTTCCAAATAATGGGATTTACTTGATTAGTTTATGAATCATAAATACAAAACCACTCAACATAGATTTAAATTATATGCATAGCTAATCTTATAAACATGGCTTCTATGATGAAAAAATTTACATTAAACCCGTTCATAATGGCTTGTAATGAAAATGGGAATTCCCTTAATTATATCCCTCAGGAGTGTCATAAACAAGAGTACAGAAAGTACTGTTGTAGTACACCAGTTCCTGTTCGAGTATAGCTCAAAGCGGTGTTTTTGGGTTTTACCCATAGATACATCTGTGCAAGAGCCGCCTCTACCTACTCGTATCCAGATAATGATGTATTGCTTAAAATATCCACATAATCTACTCCTTAACAAAATACCAAGATGTTTTTTATGTTTATCCTCAAATACTACCTTGGGTTTTTGTTCCCTCCTATACATTTCCTACTCTAGTCTCCATGTTTTCTACTAAACTTTCTCAAATACCAACTGTAACATACCAACCCCTCTATACCGGAGCCGGTGCATTACTTGTTATATTGGAATGGTTAGAAGGCATTAAAATCCAGAAAGAACTATTATTTTAGTATCCTTGAATAAACTAGATACATATATTTTACTCAAATTACAATGGAAAAGTTTGTAAAATACAACACATAACGAAAACTAAAAGTTGTATCCACAAGAACCTAATAAATAATCTCTACTTTGTCACTTATTGAATGTAAACAATGAAAGGGTTGAGCTCAAATACTCAGTAAGGGATACAAATGGCAGAATCATGGATCAATAATAACTTAATTGTAAACAATTTGACCTAATCAACGTGGCATGGTGAATATATGAAAAACTCATGCCATTAATAAACTGAGAATGAAATTTCTCCCATAGATTTTTTTCATAGTGAAAACCTCATGTCTAATAATAATAATTGATAATTTATGAAGATAATTCTTATAAATTGGATGTAATGTATCGGTAACATGACACAATAATACCATAAAAATAGTTTATTTTTATGGGAAGAAACTTGTCTGATTTTTGGAATCAAACTCGATGGGTTTGTCGCCAAACTGATTTGTCTCATGAGACCTACCGATGCATCGAGGGCCTATAGTGGGACACAACCACCACTGAATATAAAAATAATTATTTATACATTGATTCAATACAATATTAATATTCCCTTTGAATATTTGTATAGAGTTGAGTATACAGATTTATCGATATTTCCATAATTAAAATAACATTCCAAATAAAAATAGTATGTTAAACAGTATACAATTTAGACAAAAAACATATCCATGATATGAGATTATGGATATTTAATATATATATATATAATTTTAAATTGAAACGTTATCTAAAATTTGAATTAGGTACACCACATAAGGATTATTAGGTGCACAATACAAAGTCAGTCACAACAAAATAGTAGTTGAGAAAATGTCACTTACCACAATGTAATCGGTCAGATCATATGATCAGAGCTTAATAAACCTCATATAAATCATTTAATAACATGAAAATTAAAGTAATAATGTTATTATATATCAAATGGAAGTAAAAATATACCACATACAAGAAATAAGTGGTGAACAATGAAAATCTCATCCAAATGAAAGTGAGATGAGAAACCCCTTACACACATTTCGGCATGCGAATGAGTGTTATTGCGAGGGATTAATGAGAGGTAAATGGGTATTCAAGTATTTATATGTAACAAGGGAAGTATGTGGGAGGTGATAAAACATAACCCATCATTATGAATTAAAAATAAAAGGGAACAACATCAGGGATATTCTTGAACAAAAGTGAGAGAGAGGATCCCCTGCCTTGTAGAGTAACTCCTAGATCTTGAAGGATGAGACCTTGGCGGCATAAGTACACCTTGGGAGGACTCATAGAGTGGTAAAACCACAAAATATTCGAGTATTAGGGATTTTTAATGAATGAAAAAGAATGGCTGAGTGGGTATTTATAGAAAAAGAGAGGTAGTTTTTTAATAATTTCAAAGGGACACCTCATTAGTGGTTTTTGCCAAACCATGGGCTTTCCTGGGGTATTTTCTCATGGTTTAAACCAATTGGGACACCTAATGATATAGGGTACTCTAAACAAGTCGTAAATACTTTTATATTCAATTATTACATCATTATGATGTCATTAATCTTCCGAAAACTCAAAACTGTATTTTTACTATTCACGAACAATTCAAGTATTTTAGAAAAATCCCAAAAATTCACCCAAACCATTTTTTGACGCGTAGAATTAGAAAATGAACTCCATTTTTAGAAAATAATTTATTAATTTTGTTAAATCTAATTTTTAAATAAAATCATAATTAATTCGATAAATAACAATTTTAAAAGTATAATTAGTTTTATATCATATTGGAAAATTAATTAAGATCTCATTATCTTATTGCCTTATGAAAATAAAATATTATCATTATTCACTATTCATAAGAGTAATATTACTATTCATATTACTATTCATTAGGGTATGTTAATATTCATCATAAAATCATTTTGGTTCTATCAGACTCCAAATGACTTACTGGTCACAACTCTAGATTACTATTTCTCCAAATTCAAAACAAAGAAGAGGGAAATTAATGTTTAATGGATAGGATATAACATTCTACTATGATGTTTTGTTTCAAAAAATACATAGTGCCTCATGCAGTATAGTCTATCTAATTAATAGAAATTATTTAAGAGAAACATACCATAAAATTTTTGGGGTGTTATAAATATGTTCTAAACATTGGGTAGAATTGTGTTTTCCTTTTATGTAGCTTTTTAGAATTCGGAATAACAAATATATTAGTCTATATATGAATGTGAAAATCATCTTTTAGATAAAGGTATTATTTCGTAATTCCCCCCAACTTTAGTCGCCCCCATGATAGTTTAATAGTTTGTTCAATGTTATTAAATTAAAACTCTATAGGAAAAAAGTTTCCATATGTATTCTCAAAAATTACTTCCAGAGAGATCATATTAATATAAAAAAGGATTATCAAAATCCTTATGAATAAAAAATACAATTATTCATACTCTTCACCATATAATCATGTGAAATATTATATTCATATTTTGGTATATAAATTATTTTGATACACAAAATGCATCAAAAAATCCTTCAAAGAGAAATTAAATTTTAAAATTATCATTCATTTGGATCACCTAATAAATCCACCACCAATCCATGCCAATGACACATCTATGGTGAAGGTAATACCATGAAAGCCTAGTTTTCAAATGGCTATGAATCTTCTCAAATAGGAAGATAACATGTAGGCCACTTGTACAATAATATGGGGTCCTTTCCTAGGGTTCATTGGGGTGTATCCATGGATATAGACATATGTACGGTTTGCCTTATATATGGAGTGATTTATTATATATAGTGTCACTCATTCTTTCTCTGTATGGTGGATGATAAAATTTTATATTCATTCTTTTCACCAATGGACTAGGGATAATCACATAACTCAGCAACTCAATTCCCCGAAGTGGTAAAATCACCAAAATTCATTGTTTTCAAATACCCACTACCATTAAATCAATGTTTTGATGGTGGATAATATTGATGTGTTGACATTGGTTTGAATCATTATTATTGATCATCTCTCATTAACATACAATAAAACATAATATAACATGTTATAAATTTATTTCTATATGGAAATTCAGGATATTTTATGAAGATTGAGTTAGATTAGAAAAATTGATAAAAAATAAGGGTGGTTGAATTTTTAAAAAATTTAAAATTCCATATAGGAATATTTCCTTGTATGTAACATATGATGGCTCTTTGTTCTTATGAGCCATGTGAAAGTTGTTTTAGAAGGAAGACATTGACATAAATTTTATGTAGTTATCTATGTAATTGATGTACCATATAATTATTTAGTAAAGGTATTTTTTTGTCAAAAGTAGAATAGTTTCATTAAAAACTAGATAATTTTTTAATAACATTCAGTGTGACAATAATGTAATAATATAGTGGAACCTGAAACCATATTTATAATTTTAATCATTAATATCATATTAAAGTGTATCTGGTTCACATAGATAATATGAAAAACAACTATTTTTCACCAAATTCAATCATTTCTATTTCAATCAGATCTCATTCGAAGGGGGATAATATTAATTTTTAAATTGATAAAAATAATAATAATCTAAATAAAAACATTTAAGGGAATTACATTTTGAAAATGTACATGCCACTTTGAGAAGAAGAGTAGAAACATTTTAAAATTTTCATTCTTCCCATTTTTATGTGGTTTAAGGAACTAGAAATAAATTATTGTTTCTCTTAATGAAAATGCATGATAAATATGTTTTGATACCAATGTGGAAATACATTTTGCATACAGAGATAAACTTTTTGTGATAATCATTTTAAGATACTAGGAAGTGATCTTTTGAAACCACAATAAATTATTATGAGGATTTAGTTTTTTATACAATGACGATGGAGCTCAATTATGGAAAATTGACTATGATATATCTGGTTTATAAATTGTGTCATTGAGAATATAGATCTAGAAATCTATAAAAAAATATTTTATAATGGCGAGGTTCATATTGTCACAAGTGAAATGGTTACATGGATTTATAATAAATATATGCCATGGCATGTATTTTAGGAAAAACATAATTTCCTAGGAATTGAATTATGGGAAATCATAAATATTTTAAAAAATAATCCTTAGGAAATAATTTTCTGTTTAATTTATTTAGGTAGACATTAAACAAAGGGTGATGTCCAACCGCCTAAATTTTATATAGATATGACTAGCCTATTTAATATTTTAATGGGATGGTCCACATAAAACAATTTTTTGAACTTCATTTATGGACCCAACATTATTTCAAAATATAAAGATATATGTGTAATAAGTTTTTTAAAATTATTTAATACCTCATATTAATTTTTAAACCTACCATTCATTATGGGGTTCTTAAAATATATATAACTTATCATGACCTATCCCCCGGGACCCGTGACATGACTAATCCAAGCCCGCCTTTCCTATTCCTAGGGCTGGAGACTAGAACCGAAAAGTTGTATCCCTATAATGGAAAGAAATTTCCTTTAAACATGTACAAACACACAATGTAAGTACACAACAAGAAGCAACCAAGAAGTAAACAGTTGTAGAAAAAATGTATGCTGAAAGTAAAGGGGTCCGAATACAAGCCCAACTGGAAAGAACAAGTACAACTAAAAAATGAAAAATAGCTCCTAGGACATCTACCGGGGATCCTACCTGAAGGGTAGATACAACTAAAGATCAGTAGTCTTATGTCACACCATTTCAAATGATCCACTTTTAAGCATCATCCAGCCCTAGATCCCTCAGCCCCGATGAATGATTTTCATCATCTGTACAAGAAAGAACAAGGTATGGGTAAAGCCTGTGTAGGGGTGAGTATTACAATACTCAATAGGGACCCCGAAACCCGCAAAGTTCTCCCAGAGTTCTATAAGGATAAACCAAAAAGCAAGACCTCAATCAGAATGCATGAAGTATTTAACAACTCTACTTAGGTATTTTCCCATAAATATAATTAAGTTATCAAGATATACTCATCTCATACATTATGGAAGAAAACCACAAAGGTAACACCACAAAGGTAGAAGTACCACCTAGGTAACACCACGAAGATAGAAGTACCACACAGGTAACACCATGCGGGTAGAAGTACCACATATGTAACACCATGAAGTTAGAAATACCACACAGGTAACACCAGAAAGAAAACACCACGAAGGTATAAGTACCACATAGGTATCATCACAAAGATATAAGACTCAGCTCAAAATCATGTATAACTTATGTACAAAATATAGATGATTAGTTATAAGTGTGATTATCTTATTCTATTAAGAATCACTGCTTCTGACCCACACAGGATCCAAATGTAATAACCCTCATTGTCCCACATAGGATCTAACCCACATAGGATCAGTATGTTATGACCCACATAGGATCATTGAGCACTAACCCACACAGGATCTTATAGATGTTGACCCACAAAGGATCGATATATGATGACCCACTTTGGAATGATGTTCTTTCATAATGTTACTACCTGCCATAGGATTCCTTGTACCTAGTGTTCTCAACTTCTGTAGAATTTTCCCCTCGAGATACTGGTTGTACCTCAACCACCACTAAGATCCAAAAAGGAGAAACCTAAAAGACCCCCATGTCATTAGGGTTCTAACACGATAGATGGTGTGTCTTTTAAAGACCCAGAATTTACATGTAATTTTCTTAAATAGATGGGAATCTTACGAGTCCATGAAAATTTACGGCACGTGATTCTGAGGCTCGGAGTGCCCGGAATCAATTTAAGAAGTTTTGTTCAGGTATGTTCAGTGAAATTTCGAGAGGATTTTTATAACTTTTGAACTAGTGATCCGAATTGAAATCTGAGGGCACTGTTGAACTTGCAGCGCCGGTATTCTCTTAAGAAGACTTTCACCTTGACGGAAGTTGGTCGAGGGTGAAATTTCGATTTTGGGTTTTTCGTTGAAACAATAAAATAAAATAAGATCATATTTATTTTCTTTTGATGTAACCACATAGGTGGTAGTTGAAGTGTGGGAACCACCCAACTATAACCTCCCATGAGAGGTTAAGGTGGTGAGGCCCACCCGAACCTAACCTCTCTAAAAGGTTATGGTGGTGGGGATCACCCAGGACTAAACCGCCCCATTTAATTGAGAGAAACTCTCAAATCCCCTCATTAATGATGGAGATCCTCTTTACCTCCTCTACCATTTATCGTGCCACCGCCTCCCTTAATTTAATTCTGCCAATCCACCGTAATTAATCTTGCCAACCTAGGTGTTTAATTAGGATAATTTGAAATTGGTTCCAATGACATAATAAGATATTTTTATCTATTATCTTTGGATACCATTTCATTTGGTTGGAAAAGGAGGATTGGAGAGAGAATAAATTTGGGAGCAGGCTCCCAAAGAAAAATGCTCCACCAACGAAGAACGCTCCACCAACAAAGAATGCCGACGAGGAATGCCTTCGACTACGAAGAATGACATCGACTACTACATTCTTCCTCAGAACCTCCTTTGACGTAGGATGTGTTCATCTACAAAGAATTGATGTCCGCCTTCTCATGCCAACATCGTCGAACAATAAACAACGTAGGGGATTTTTGAGAATGATATTCTTCATAAGATTATTTCCTTCTAAAACAGAGAATGTGGATCAACATCTAACAAGTTGATTGTCATATGTTTTCCTTTTAAGGGTTTTGGGAATAATTTTTGCAGGAGGGATTGATGTGTAATATTCTTGGTGAAACTCTTGTTACCGCTCTAGTGTGGAAAGTATAGGCCAAACTATCATGGCTCGTCCTTACTGTAACCCTCGTGTTGATTTGTGGTGTTCTTCGAACCGGAGGAAGGTGACAACAACGTCGAAAGTGATGAAGGTGATGAAGGAAATGATCACCCTACCCACGGCCTCCGTGACCTGCTCTGCCCCTACAATGCTCTGGTGCTCCGGCCAAACCATCACCACCACCCTGGGCCAAACCGCGCTGCCCGCCGGCTTCCAGGCCACCTCTGCTGTGTCACCCACTGACCGCGCCCCCAGCCGGTCGACCTGGCCTGAGCCGTGTCACGCCGCACTGCACCGTGGCCACACTGCCCCCCCCCCCGGCCCCTTCGGCCTCCCAGCCAATGTAGCCCTAGCCATGCCACCTACTAGCTGAACTGGCCCCGGACACCCCGATCGAACTGGCCGAATCGGCTCTCGACCGCCCGCACCCTCATGGTCGAACCGGCCCCACGGCATCCCTACAAGCCGCCCCAGCTGCACCAGCCAACGGTATCCCGAACCCCCGGCTGAACTCGCGCCCTCGCGGAGTGGCAGCCATGCCGGCCTCCCGCGCCCCTCACGGCACCCCGGTCAAGCCGGCCTCCCTCCCCCCTCGTGGCGCCCCGGCCGAGCTGGCCTACCGTACCCCTCAAGGTGCCTCGGGTGAGCCGACCTCCCACGTCCCTCATGGTGCTCTGACATAACCCACTCGCTCCCCCACGGAGCCCTCTGGGCCGAGTCACCCATGTAGTTCCCTCCAGGCCGAACCGCCCCCAAGAAAACCCACGGCCTGTATGCGCCCTCACTGCCGGTCTACACCCTCGCGGCCTTCTGGGCTAGGCCAAGCAGGATGGGCCGCACCTAACAGGCTGGCCAGGCTAACGGGCCTAGCTAGACCCAACAGGTTAGGCTTGGTCGACCCAAATCCACTCATCCCTGACTGGGTTGGGCTGGGTCGGTCTGACCAGATCAGACTGGACTCGGGCCCACTACGACCCTTTACTTTCTATTGTCCATGATTTTGGAACCTGACATTCGTTTGACGAACCGTCAGTGGAGCTGGTAATCTTGGAGCATAACGGTCCCTTTGAGTATACCCCACTGGATTTTAGAGTATAATTGAGATACAGTTAGTTTGGATCATGCACGAATCCAACCGGGCCCCTGGTACTAAATGGATAATAACTCACAGATTGGGAATCCGATTGACGCGCCATCTATTGCGTTGAGTCCCCTATGACTTGGAGGACCATTGAGATACTCTTCGTGGGACTTCATGACCATTGGAGTATCCACTAGTATCTCTTGGAGCGGATCCTTCTAGTGATGAGTTAGGAGAGTGAGGACAGTGCGGAGACCTAGTAGCTAGTTGTGACCTGATGACTGCTGACCATTTAACTCTGAGAGAATCTACTTGCCCAGTGGGGAGAGCCTGGTTGTGGCGGCATACCCATGGTGGAAGAGTGCACTTAGTGATGTGGAAGACCCATGGTACTCGATAGGAGGAGTACATTTTCAGGCTATGAGGGGGAGAACTTGGGTGTGGTGGAAGACCCATGGTGGGGAGCGCCTCTGTGTGACACAGAAGACCCATGGTACTCGATAAGGGGGGGTACCTCAGCAGTCCAAGGTTAGTGGGAAGTGCCTCGGTGTGACGCGGTAGGCCCACTGTACTCGATTGAGAAAGAGTTCTGCAGCAGCTGAGGATTCGATAATGTGAATTGAATCCTAGTTGAGCAGAGTTAGTTCTTTTTTGTTTTCCTCGTGATTGATATGGATTACTTAATAAAATAGGTATATGTAAGGGCTTATACCAAAGTCGGGTTATCTATAGATTCATTACTTTGTGGATTATCCGTGGTGGATTTGTGGGACCTTGAGGGTCTCAGAGTCCTTAATGAGTATCGTTATACTTACCCCTACATAGGCTATGCCCACACCTTGTTGTGTTGGATGCAGATGACGGACAATGATGACTGTTGCTGAGAGTTCCAGGACTGGACGGTATCCAGAGGTGGACCTTACGACGAGTCGGTAAATGGAAGAGACTGAAATACGTGGAGTGTTTATGAGGCTATCGGTACCTACCATTCAGGTAGGAATCCCAGAGGATGACCCAGCAGCTATTTTTCCATTCTTTAGTTGTACTTGGTCTTCCAGTTCCTTATACTTTACAAATGGGCTTGTATTTCTGGCCCCTTTTACTTTTCAGCACTCTTTTGATATACTGTTTAATTAGTGTTTTGTATCTATCTATGTGCTCTATTGTTTGAATTTACAAGTTATAAAGGCAATTGCATCCCAGTTTTAGGGACTTCGTCCTTTGATTCTAGTCGCCAGCCCCTGGCCTATGGATGGTAGGCTTGGGGTAGTCACGGCACGAGCCCCAGGGGATGTGTCATGAAAAATTCGTATCAGAGGAGTCAGATCTGCTGCAGAACTTAGGACTCTAATCTTTTATGTGATAAAATTGTTTTATGTATAGTGATTGTGTTTTTTAGTTCATGGAGTCCAATGTTGGTGTGGTGGCCGACGAATCCATACACCAAGACCCTGACTTCTGATTTCCAACTCAGTGCACAGAAACACTAATTGCGTGTGTGTTTTAAAAAGTTTTCCTTAAGTCATCTCACCATCTCAACTCACTAGGTATAACTTTTTTTAACCATAGTGCACCTTTTTCATTTCAGGATTCCTAGACATAGACAACCGGCTAGAGTTCCGAGAGTTTTACGCACTGATAACCCACTGAGTGACGAGGCCTCGGTGGAGGGCCCTCTTCCAGTAGAGGCACCAGCAGAGGCACCAGCGGTAGCATTACCCATTGGGCCACCGATGACACTAGCCCTACCAGTAGACATTGCATGCCGCTTGAGCACATTGCATGAGTTCCAGCACCATAGGCCAACCAGGTTCATGGGAGAGATGGACCCACAGGTGGCTAAGGATTGGCTGGAGGCTGTGGTGAGAGTCTTTTGACTAGTAGGGACACCAGTCGACCTCATGGTGATACTTTATTCCAGCCTTCTATAGGTAGAAGTGGGAAGATGGTGGAGCTTGATGCTCCAGGTCCATGACAAGATGATGCTTCTCTGGGCATTCTTCGAGAGCCTGTTTTGGGCAGAGTTTGTCCCAGCGACTCTTCATGCAGTGCGCATACATGAGATACTTCATCTAAAGCAGGGAAACATCACTGTATCCCAGTACATTGTGTAGTTCACAGAACTCCCAAACTACTCCACTGATATTGTGTGGGACCTATTCTTCAGGGACCATACCTTCGAGCAGGGGCTCAGACGGGAGATCAGAGCTCCGATAATCTTACTTAGCATCCCGACGTAGGCGGGGGTGTTAGAGAGAGCCCTCATAGTGGAGAGTTTCCTTGCTAAGAAGTATCCAGCAACGAGCACCACCACAAGTCAAAACGTAGAAGAGTCTTTTGCAGCTAGATGCAGACAGATGTCGTAGAGGTCCACAAGGACCAGACCTATTGGTGGATGACCGCATGAATCATGATCAGTTGTGTAGGGAACCCGAAGTGGAGACAGACATGCCAGGAGAAGAAAATGTTACTCATGCGGCGTGCAGGGTCACATGGCTCATGATTATCCGACCCTTCGTACAGATGATCAGTAGATGGTCGAAGGACCTCCCAGGCAGAGATAATGATTCGATCGAGGCAGTCCACAAGGAGCATGCAGGAGTGGTAGGGGAGCTGGCTGTGCAGATGGCGGTGGACAACAATTTTAGGTGCTACCACCACTACCACTAAGAGGACCACCGCGACCATAGGTAATAAGAGGATAGGGGAGAGATCAGCTCCAAGCAGGTGAAGCTTATGATCATAGCACTCCAAAGATGATTCGAGGTATGATCTTTGTCTACTCCCCCATATCTATAGTACTAATAGACACAAGTTCCAGTAACTCTTCCATTTCCACTGCCCTCGTTCGGAGCTCAGAGATTCCGACGGAGCCGTTAGATCGATCCTTATGGCTAGAGACTCTTACGGGGGAAGATTCGATGATTACGCATGGGTTCCGGCTATGTGAGATTACTCTAGGAGGTGAGAGTTTTGGCTGGGATCTCCTAGTAGAGGCGTCGAGGCCTTACGTCATCATCTTGGGTATGGACTGGTTATCTACAATCCATGTATAGATTGACTGTATTATGTGCAAAGTGCAGTGTGTCTACACGGATGGGACCAGGTTTACCTTCACCTGTGAGAAGGGAGCCTTTGCATAACTAGATGGACATACTTGGAAGAGAGTGATGCTAATCACTCATCAATTGGCTAGCCTTACCCTCAGATCAGTTGATGTAGAGAGTATGAGTTATCCTGTATCGGTGGACCAGTACATGGATTTCTTCCCTGATGATGTCTCGGGTCCACCTTCTCACAGAGAGGTAGAATTATACATTGAATTGTACCCCAGGACGTCACCGATATCTACACCAACATATTGGATAGCTCCTGCGGAGTATCACGAGCTACAGGTACAGCTATAGGAATTGTAGGGGAATGGATTCATTCGGCCCAGTGTTTCTCCCTGGGTGGCCCCAATTCTTGTTCGCAAAGATGACGGATGGGAGCTTGAGACTTTTTGTTGTCTATCGGCACCTGAAACAGGTGAATGTGAGGAATAAGTACCCACTCAAGAGGATTTAATACCTCTTTGATCAGTTGAAGGGAGCACAATGTCTCTCGAAGATTGACCTCAGTTCTGGCTATCACCAACTCAGAGTTCGAGGTGATGATGTGCATAAGGCAGCCTTCAGTTGTCGGTACGACCACAACGAGTTCTTTGTTATGCCATTTGGCATAACCAATGCTCCATTAGTGTTCATGTGACTCATGAATATAATATTTCATCCATACATCGATCTCTTTATCGTAGACTTCATCGATGAAATTCTGATCTACTCGGCTATCGAGGAGGAGCATGCCTATCATTTTCATGCAGTACTGGACACACTCTGAGAGCACCAGCTTTGTGGTAAGCTCTCAAAGTGCCAGTTATGGATCCGAGAGGTTCAATTTCAGGTAACTGTCATCTTGAAGGCTAGAGTTGCAATGGATCCTGCAAATATTGAGGCAGTACTTGCTTGGGATCCACCCAGAAGTGTGATGGAGGTATGTAGTTTCCTGGATTTGGATGGATATTACTGGAGGATTGTGCCAGATTTCTCCAGAGTTGCAACACCACTATCAGCCTTTACAAAGAAGGGGATATCATTGTGTGGTAGGAGATATGCCAGTAGAGCTTTCAGGAGCTGAGGTAGAGGCTAACTAGTGCCCCCATCTTGAGCCTTCCAAAGAAAGGCGTAGCATTCATATTCTACTGTGACTCATCAGAGACCAGGATTGGATGTGTCCTAATACAGGAGAGAGCAGGGATTGCATATGGTTCATGAAATCAAAGACAGCATGAGAAAAACTACACTACATAGGACCTGGAGTTAGCAGTAGTGGTTTTCTCCTTGAAGATGTGGTGACACTATCTGATGGGTGAGCATGTTACCATGGACTCTAATCACAAGTGTCTCAGTTATATCTTCTCTCAGAAGGACCTGAACCTGAGACAATGATGTTGGCTTGAGTTTCTCCAAGACTATGACCTCGAGATAGTATGTACTCCTAGGAAGGGGAATGTTGTTGTAGATGCACTCAGTATGAGATTTGGTATACAGCTTCTAGGAGAGGCGATAGGGTAGCTGGATTCTTTACAGATATCTTTTGTGGAGAGAGATGGGGAAACCATCTTTCTGTCTCTTAGTGTCACTCCACCACTTCTTCAGTAAGTCATGGAGGAACAACATTGGGACGCTGACTATGAGACATGACATGCCCAGATATCCACAGGGTAGGCACTTGATGAATTTTTTGAAGGTGGGGAGCATGTCATCCTCTTCAAAGGATGTAATATGGTACCAGTGTCACTTTTGGAGGAACTGTTAAGGGAGTTCCACACATTCCCTCTAGCGGTACATCCAAGAGTGGTGAAGGTGTACGAGGATCTATGATGATAGCACTGGTGTACGGAAATTACAAAGGCAGTTGCAGAGCTTGTCACTCGGTGGCTCACTTGTTAGCAAGTGAAGGTAGATCACCAGGTACCAGCAGGCTTTGGTTCAGCCTTTAGAAGTCCCAGAATGGAAGTGGGATGGGATATACATAGAATCTGTGACAGAACATCCATGTACATCCATGGGACATGAATCAATTTGGGTGATCATTGATCGACTCACAATGTCTGCCCACATCCTACCGATCAGACAGCAGGGTTCAGTAGAGAGCTTGGGATGCCTCTATGTGCATGAGATTGTGTGGCAACATAGTGTACCCACGAAGATTTTCTCGGATCATGATATAGCTTATACTTCATGTCTATGGAAGGGGTTGCAGGAGGATTTCAGAATGAAGCTTCGTTTGAGTACTGCCTTCCATCCTCATACGGATGGCCAGACTGAGCGGACCATTCAAACCCTTAAAGATGTGTTGTGTGCTTCTATCCTTGACTTCGGTCACAGCTGGGAGGATCACTTAAATTGGTGAAGTTTTCATACAACAATAGCTATCACTCCACCATTGGGATTTCACCTTTTGAGGCATCATATGGGAAACCTAGTAGATCGCCATTATGCTGGATTGACCATGGAGAGTCAGCACTAGTGGGACCAGAGATGGTACGGGCAACCATAGAGAAGGTACAGATCATCCAGTAGCGGATGAAGACTGTACAGAGTAGGCATAAGTTGTATTCTGACTTGAGATAGAGACCTCTGGGGTTTGAGGATGGAAACCACGTATTTTTACAGGTCTCACCTCGATGAGGTCTATGGAGATTTGGAAGAGGCGGTAAGTTATCTTCGAGATTCATCGGACCATTTCAAGTCCTCGGCATCTTTGGCGAGGTGATTTACCTCTTAGCTCTTCCACCTCAGTTGCACCTAGGGCACGACGTCTTCCATGTATCCCAACTGAGGAGATATGTGAATGACCCTTCTCACATCGTCTACCATGGTGAGATGGACGTCATTGATGGGGAGACTTTTATGAAGGTTCTAGTGGAGATTGATGATCGACAAAAGTATGTCCTTTATAGTTGGTCGATACCTCTGGTACAGGTTCGCTAGTAGCATGGGAACCTCCTGGATAGCACATGGGAGCGGGAGGATCAAATGCATTCTCAGTACCCCCACTTGTTTCATTAGTATGAGTTGTTTCTTACAAAGACGTAGAGCCTTTAGGTGGGGAGAATGTAAAGACATGGAATTTCAATGTATTTGTTTTAATTAAATATGAATTTTATGAGTCTGTGAAAATTGACAGCGCGTGATTCCAAGGCTCAGTGTTCCCAGAATCGATTAATGAAGTTTTGTTCGGGCACAATCATTGAATGTTTGATCGGATTTTTATAACTCTTGAACTGGTGGTCGGAATTGAAATCTGAGGGCACCGTTGAACTCACAGCGCCGGTGTTAGCTTAAGAAGACTTTCACCTTGATGGAAATTGGTCGAGGGTGAAAGTTAGATTTTGGGTTTTTCATGGAAATAATAACATAAAATAATCTCATATTTATTTATTTTTTTTTAACCACCAATGTGGGAGTTTAAGTGTGGGGACCACCCAACCATAACCTCCCATGAGAGGTTATGGTGGTGGGACACACTGGACCCTAACCTCCAACGAGAGGTTGTGGTGGTGGGGACCCCCTGGTACTAAACCCCCATTTAATTGAGAGAAACTCTCAACTCCCTTCATTAATGA
Source organism: Viscum album (assembly GCA_963277665.1). Lineage (NCBI taxonomy): Eukaryota > Viridiplantae > Streptophyta > Magnoliopsida > Santalales > Viscaceae > Viscum > Viscum album. Next base: position 1,187,169,159 of record OY728123.1, on the reverse strand, counting down.
TGGAGAGCCTCTTGACCTCCTCTACCATTAATTGTGTCACCACCTCCCTTAATTTAATTCTACCAATCAACCCTAATTAATCTTGTTGACCTAGGTGTTTAATTAGAATAATTTGAAATTATTTCCAACGACTTAATAAGAATTTTTTATCAATTATCTTTGGCTACCATTTCATTTGTTTGGAAAAGGAGGATTGGGGAGAGGAGGAACTTGGGAGAAAGCTCCCAATGAAGAATTCTCCACCGACAAAAAATGCTCCATTGAAGAAGAATGATGACAAGGAATTCCTTTGACTATGAAGAACTACCTCAACTACTACTTCCTTCCTCGGAGCCTCCTTCGACATAGGATGTGTTTGACTACAACGAATTAACATCCTCCTTCTCATGCTAACGTCAAAGAACAACGAACAAGGTAGGGGATTTTTGAAAATGTTATTATTACCATGATTCTTTCCTTCTAAAATAAATACTGGGGATGAACTTATAACTAGTTGATCCGCAGATGTTTTCCTTTTGTGAGTTTTGTGAAGAATCTTTGCGGGAGGGATTGATGTGTTATGTTCTTGGTGAACCTCTTGTTTCCGCTCTAATGTGGAGAGTGCATGCCAAACTAACATGGCTCGTCCACTCTCTAAACCTTGTGTTGATTTGCAGTGTTCTTCTAACCATTGGAATGAGACAACATTGTCGAAGGTGATGAAGGCGACGAAGGCAACAGTCACACTACCCACGGCCTCCGTGACCCGAACCGCCCCCACGATGCTTCGGTGCTCTGGCCAAACCGGCACTGCCGCCCCATGCCGAACCATGCCGCCCTTTGGCTTTTGAGCCACCTCAGCCATGCCTCCCACCAGCAGTGCCGCCTGCCAGCCGAAATGGCCCGAGCTACGTCATGCACTAGTCGTGCCACGCCCCGGCCTTGTCGCACCGTGACCACGCCGCCCCCATGACCACGCTAGACCCCAGGCCGAACTGGCCCCGGCCGCACCCCAAGCAATCAAAATCGGCCCCGGCCACCCTGGCCTCTTAGAGGGACTGGATCTCGGTCACCCACGCCCTCACGAACGAACCAACACCGCGACATCCTTCCGAGGCACCCTGGTCGCGCCAGCTGCCAGCCTCCCGAGCCCTCGGTCGAACCTGTGCCCTGACAGCGCCCCGGTCGACCCAGCCTCCCACACCCATTATGGTGCCCCATACAAACCTTCACGTGCCCTCACGGCTCCCTCCGGGCCGATTCTCCCATGATACGCCCTTCTGGCCAAACCTCTCTCACACCGACCCATAGTTGGTTCGTGCCCTCACGGCCCTCCACGACCCCTCGCGGCCAGCTAGGCTGGGCCCAGCGGGCTAGGCCTAACCTAATGGGCTAGCCCACCCAACGGTATGGGCAAGACCCAACGGGTCAGTACGGGTCAACCGAAATCGACTCATCCCAGACTGAGTTGGGTCGGGTCGTTCCGATCGGGTCAGATCGGATCTGGGCCCACTACGACCCTTTAATTTATTTTGGCCATATCTTTGGCACCATACGTCCATTTGATGAACCTTCAGTGGTTGTGGAAATCATGGAGAATAATGGTCCCTTTCAGTATACCCCAGTGAAGTTTGGGTTATAGTTGAGATATGGTCAGGTTGGATTGTGCATGAATCCAACAGGGCCCTTGGGCTAAAAGGCTAATAACTCACAGACCGTGTATCGGATTGATGTGTTGTCTATTGCGTTGAGACCCCAATGATGTGTAAGACCTTTGAGATTCTCTTTGTGGGACTTCATGATAGTTGGAGTATCGACCAATATCTCCTAGAGTGAATCCTTCCAGTGAAGAGCGAGCAGAGTGTGGAGACCTAGTAGCGGGCTGAGACCTGAAGACTACTGACCGTTTTACTCGGAGAGACTCTACTAGCCCTGTGGGGAGTGTCTGGTTATGGCGTCAGACCCACGGTGGAGGAGTGAAATTGGTGACATGGTAGACCCATGGTACTCGACAGGAGGAGCACCTCTACAGGCTATGAGGGGGAGTGCCTGGGTGTGCTGGAAGACATATGGTGGGGTGCGCCTCTCTGTGTTGTAGCAGACCCATGGTACTCGATAGGAGGATTACCTCAGTAGTCCAAGGTTAGTGGGAGTTGCCTCTGTGTGATGCAGTAGGACCATTGTACTCGATTGAGCGGGATTTCTCCAACATCCATGGTTTTGATAATGTGAATAAAATACTGGTAGATTTGAGTTAGTACTTTTGTGCTTTTATCATGATTGAGATGGATTACTTAATAACTTAGGTATATTTATGGGAATATAGCTAAGTAGGGTTTCTATTGATTCCTTACATTGTTGTTTATCCATGATAGATTTTTGAGATCATGAGGGTCTCAGGGTCCCTACTGAGTATCGTTATACTCACCCCTTCATGGGATATGCCTGTACATTGTTCTGTTCGATACAGACGACATACAGTGCTGACTAAGGATGAGAGTACCAGGACATGATGATATCTGGAGGTGAACCTTACGACGAGTCTGTACACGGAGGAGACTGACGAACATGGAGTGCTAAGGAGAATATCTATACCGACCAGTCATGTAGGAATCTCAGAGGACGACAGAACAACTGTTTTTCCTTTCTTCATTTGTACTTGTACATCCAGTTCCATGTACTTTACAGTTGGGCTTGTATTTCTAGCCCCCTTTTACTTTTCTGAACACTACTGTTATACAGTTTACTTAGTGTTTTTTATCCAGATGTGTGCTCTGTTGTCTGCGTTTACAGGTTATAAAGGCAATTCCTTCCCAGTTTTAGGGAATTAGCCCTTTGGTGCTAGTTTCCATCCTGTAACCTATGGAAGGGGGGCTTGGGGTACTTCCAACATGAGCCCTGGGGGAAAGGTCGTGACATGTCAATCGGACGCATGGCCTATGAGTTATAATCATTTTAGTTCTGAGGGACCGGTTTGATTCAGGTGCGATCCAACCCGGTCGTACTCCAACTATCACAGAAACCCATGTTGAGTATACCCAAAGGTCAGTCTCGCTCCAAGGGTCCCAACCCCATAAACAGTTGGTCAGAAAAATACCCAGATTTCATGTTATGCCCCATTAAGCGAAACGAGGCATAGTTGTGTCCGATTCTGGTCCGACCCTGTTTGGGCTGACCCGACCAGGTTTAGGTCGACCCGACCCGGTCCAGGTCTGACTCGGCTAGGCTGGGCTATAGTGGCTCAACCCAATGGTCCGAGGTCCGGCCAGACCCGCAAGGGGGCGGCCTAGCCCGCAAGGGGGGCGGCCTGCCGGGCTCACATGGCCCGTCCCAGGGAGGCGCAACCCGCTCATCTCACGCAGTCTAGCCCACGGAAGCACGACCCATAGGGGTTTCACGGACCAGCCCATTACGGGTCACGTCCCACTGGCATGTGCTGCCCAAACTGCGATGGGTAATGGTATGTGGGCTCACACAGTCCGCCGAGCTAGCAAGGAATGGTAGCTTCCCCTCCCTGTTTGGAAGGCAAACCTGCGCCACCTAAGCAGAACTACCATGTCACCCACGGGAACAACTATGGGTCCCACCATCACGTCGTCAGAGCCGCGGATCCTCTGGCGACGCGCCATTGCCTCAACCTATGACCCGTCATTGCCAGCTACCCTACATGGCCCTGTCATGATTGGAAAACCACATACTTTCTACGCTGGAGGCGCGCGACGGGGTGACACATCCCCACCATGTCCGACCAGTGCTGGCCACTCCATTGACCATTGTGTCCTCCACCTACGGAGCACAATGATGTGCCACCTCCATTATGGTCAGCTGGGGCTGACCACCTCCATAGTCTGTCATCTGATATCTCACCCAACTTGAAGATAAATTTTGCGATGAATGAACCAAAATTCCCACAAGGAAAGAGGGTCAAGGTATTGTTGGCTTGACCCCTGCCCTCCACATTAGCTTGATAGTAAGAGGATTAGATGCAAATAAAAATTGGTATTATAACAAAATAAATACCTACCTCAAGAACGATGTAGAGATCCCGTGATTGAGGAAGTGGGTTGGTGTTCGTTGTTCCTGCAACAAGCCACCAATATTGTTCCTTAATTGTCGTCTTTCAGTTCGTGATTTGGCATCACCTGTCACCACCTACTGGAACCGGCTCCATTCTCCAAGGTTGGAATTGTGGAACTCTATCTACACATTGTTGCTCAGTGAAAATGTGCAATTACCTCTCCCCAAGAACCATATAAATAGGAGAGGGGGAGGGTGAGCAACGCTCGTAGAATTAATGAGGGTTCATTTAATAGGAAGCTTCCTATATTCAAAGGACGTTGTTACATAGGATTTGAATATTCAATCCATTTAATGGTTGGACATGCCATCGGTCCCATGATGTCACTTTTCTATTGAAGGAAAATAATCGAATAAATAAGATAATAATGTTATATTATTATTCTTTTAAAATTACAAAAATCCAACTTTTTCTCCAAGCATACTGTGGTCGAAGTAAATCCTCTCTTAAACGAATCCCCGCACTGTGGATTCAATGGTTAACTCAGATTTTTAATCCAAGCACTGATTCAAAAGATATAAAATGTTGTTGTGCATTTACTGAACGTACCTTAAAAATTTCATAAATTCATTTCGGGCACACCGGGCCTCGGAATCACGCGCCATTAATTTTCGCAGACAAGTATTAATTCCATATAATATAAAAATAATTACATGGAAAATCCAGGTCTTTACATTCTCCCCACCTTAGGTATTTTCATCCCTAAAATCCACAACATAGACTATGGAAACAAATGGGGGTAATGTGCACGAATCTAAGCCTCCCGCTCCCATGTTCTCTAATAGAGATTACAGTGCTGCCAATGAACATGCACTAGAGGTATCGATCATCCATGAAATAAAACTCTTGTTGATCCTCAATCTATACTATATTCCCCATAAAGGACACCCCATCGTCAATGTTGAGCTCACCCCAGTCGATGACGTCGGATGGATCATCCACGTACCTCCTCAGTTGCGACACATGGAAAATGTCATGCACCCGGTGGATCTATGGGGGAAGATCCAGGGGTTAATCCACCTTGCTAACTCTGTTGAGAACCTGAAAAGTTACGATGAACCTTGGATATATCTTACCACCTTGGCCAAATCTCCGCACACCTCATCGAGGTGAGACCTGTATGTAGATGTAGTCTCTCTTCTCGAAATCCAAAGGTCTCCATCTACTGTAAGAATAAGACTTCTACCTGATCCGTGCAGTCTTCATCCACTCCTAGATGATCTCCACCTTCTCAGTAGTATCCCATACTAACTCTGGACCTATAATAGGTAACTTCCCTGGGTCTTTCTAACATAGAGGTGATCTGTAGGGTCGACCGTATAAGGCCTCGAATAGTTTCATTCCGATGGTGGAGTGATATCTGTAGTTGTACGCAAACTCTATCAAGGTAAAGTGATCCACACACTAGTGAAAAGTAGATTTTTCCCAACACTTGTATACCAACGGTTCTCCAGAACCATTGGTATAAGTGTTTTTTACCAACGGTTTTTACAAACTGTTGGTAAATATAGGTTTTGTGAAGGCTTCCCCAAGGGTTTGAAGAAACCGTTGGTAAATCCAAATTTTTTCATTTTTTCCAATTGTTTTAACAAACCATTGGGAAAGGTCTCCTCAAATAAATTTCCAGAGGCCCCCGCAGCACAGGCACATCACAGAAGTTGTTTCCCCAATTTCTAGAAGACGCGACACCCAGGTGAACCCTAACCCGAGTTCTTTCATCGGACTCGCTGCAACTCTGCCATCCAGGTAAGACTCTTTAAACCTCTTCCCAAATACAAGCCCTCTTCCTTCGATTTCCACATTTATTTTAATATCTCAAAAGATCGCCTCATTTTTCCTATTTTATGGATTTTGGAAATTTTTATGATTCACACTATTTTATAGTGAATCAATGACTACTACATGATTGGTAGATGTCTATGACTAGGGTTGACTTTGGTTTCATATATCATTTGTAAATAAACTGTAAAGACCCTGAAATTTCAAGGAATTGTTTTAAATACTTTGGAATTTTAGGAGACTGTGGCTTCTGACGACACTTGATTCTGAGGCCCGGTGTTCCCGGAATCAATTTATAAAGTTTAGCTCGGGTACGTTCAGTGAACGAACGAGCGGGTTTTTCTATCTTTTGGACCGATGCTCGGAATTAAAATCTGAGGGCACCGATGAACTCGCAGCGCCGGTAATTGCTTAAGGGGACAATTACCATATTTACCTTCACAACGGAGGAGAATATAATATTAAGGGATTTATTTAAGAAGTAAATAAAAAATTATCGTAATAATTTTTATTCTTTAAGGTGGTTTTTCCCTCCCATGGGTAGTTAAGGGTGTGGGTCCCACAGCCACTTAACTACCCAAGTGTGGATGTTAGAGAGGTAGGGCCCACACGAGCCCCGCCATTTAATTTCTACCAAACCCATTAAGAACCCCCATTAATTGGAAAAACCCCCATTTAACTTCTAACGCCTTTAATAATGGGGAACCTTCTCTCTCCCTTCTTAAATTAATTTTCATCATGTTATTAAATGTGGTGAATTAATTCTAGGAGTTTCTTTGTGTGTGTAATTAAATAATATGAGGAACATATTATTTAATTTGGGGAAGAACATTCATTGTGCGACATAGCTTTGGAGCTTTTGGATGAAATCCGGTCTCTGACAAAAAATGACGAAGAATGCCGGTTCCTCGAAGATCAACAATACACCACCCTTTCTCTTCTCCGTGACAAGAGAGGAGACACTGCTTCCTCCTCAGTGTTCTCCAATGACGCATATGATCTTCTTCCCTGCGACGTTGTCTACCGTAATGCCGACTTCCGACATCAACTGTTGAGGTAGGGGAAATTTTATAATTTTCATTATGTGGTTTTATACCCTCGGCATGGCGTGCAAATTGTTTGGTGATGTTTATAGGCACTAACGCGGTGGGTGTGGACTAACGAACAAGTCCGAACAAACTGCTGCATTATTCATGATGTGAGGAATAATTGGAGATGACGAAGCAAGAAAGAAATGGCGATTGGAGACCTTAACAGTGATGTATGGGTCCCGAGAAGACCGTAGGCACAAACGGAAGAAAAATTGGACCACCGGAATGACTCTAGTGTCTCGCAGAAGTCTCCGGCGGCGCCGGCGGCTGGCACCTACCGGCACGCCGCCGGTAGGAGCCCACCATGGCTGAAGTCGCGGCAGCAAGGAATTGGATCACATGGTCATGCAAGATCCAGGGGAGACGTGGCATCGGGCACTGCGTTCGCGGAACACAAAGGGGGGACCGTATCCCCCCCCCCCTGCTCGGCTCGCTGGCCAAGCCAGCGCACCCCCCGGCCGGGCCGGGGCAGGTCGCGCGGACCGGGCGGGGCTGGACCCTACCCAGCCTCTCCCTCTATGGCCGGTCCCAGACCAGGGTCGGGTCGACCTGGTTTGGGCCGACCTGGGGGGGTTGGGCCGGGCCCAGACCCGCCACTTCGGCCATTTTCGGTCATTTAACCATAACATGAGCTACGGACCTCCGATCGACGCGCCGTCAGTTGCGTAGGAATCCTTGGATCGGGGCGGTCATTTTTTTATATTAAACCTGAGGTTTTAGAAAAGTTTGGGTAAGTACGGATTGGTTCGAACCCGAAACCAACCGGGCCCTTGGAGCGGAAATGCTTATAACATAAGGACCGGACGTCCGTTTGACGTGTTGTCAACTGCGATGAATTTATCTTGATGAGACGGTTTTTTTGGCTTACTTCGCTTGAGGTTTTGATGCATCTGGAGTACGGTCGGGTTGGTTTTTGCTTAAAAACCAACATGGCCCCTAGAAAGAAATACCACTAACTCTCAGACTAGGCATCTGATTGATGCATAGTCTTTCGCATTGGGTTTCTTTTGAAGAGCCGGAACATTGGGATACATCAACTCTATACTTCGTGACAGTTGATGTATCAGATCTCTTTTTCTCAAGGAGCGGACCCTCCCAGAATCGAGCATGATGTGTGCGGGAACCCTAGAGCTGGCTGTGAATGCATCGACTTCTATACTGGAATCCTCTATGGGTTCGATAGCGACGACAATTTTACATGGATCCTCCGTGGGTTCGATAGCGACGACCACCATACTGGAATCCTCTGTGGGTTTGACAGCGATGACTACTGTTCTTGTATCCTATGTGGGTCTGGCTGTATTTACCTCTGTACTTGTATCCTGTGTGGGTCCGGCAGAGTAACTGGTCTTGTATCCTTTGTGGGTCCGACAGCTTAGTTGTTCTTGTATCCTATGTGGGTCTGACAGCATAGAAGAATTAGTGGCTACATCGGATCATCTCTATCTCCTTATGAAGTGTATTCCTGTGTGATCTGAGTCTTGAATCTCAATCATTATCATTGATGTGGTTTACTTGCTTTCCGTTGTGGACTGGGTTGTGTTTTTCCTGTGTGGACAGAGTTATGCTATCCTTGCGGACTAGGTTGTGCTTTACATTGTGGACTGTGTGGTGCTTGGGAGTTGGAGATGAACTGTAACTAATGACTTAGGTATATGTATGGGCATATACCTAATTAGTGTTGTTGATACTTCATGATTGTATCTTTGCTTTGTGGTTTATCCTTCGTGGATTCTGAGAGACCATCGGGGGTCTCGGGTCCCTACTGAGTATCGTATACTCACCCCTGCACGGGCTATGCCTGTACTACATTGTGTTGGTTGCAGACAATGGACAGCATTAATCGAGGTGGAGGCTTGTGAAGCTAGACGGTACCCGGAGGTGGACTACTTGGCAGGACGTATACGGAGCGGACGGCCGGACCAAAGGATCTAAGGAGGCTATCTGTACCCACCATTCAGGTGGGACTTCCAGAGGACGACTCGGTGTTTTTGTTTACTTACTGTTGTTGTACATTCCCATTCAGTTGTACTGTACTTTCAGTTGGGTTTGTATACTGGCCCATTTACTTTTTCACCACTTATCATGTGCCCAATTTTACTTAGTGCTTCCCTCACTTGCGTACTCTGTTATGTATTTTACTTCATAAAGTCAATGCATTCCCTTCTATTAGGATTTACACCTTTGGTTCTAGTCCCCAGCCCCGGGCCTATGGAATGCGGGCATGGGGTAGTCACGACACGAGCCCCGAGGACGGGTCATGAAAAATTTCAATCAGATGTGTCGGTTCTACCGCAGAACTCTGGACTCTGATAATTTATTATCTGTGAAGAAATAGTGTAAATAGTATTGCGGGTGGTTTTCAGTCCAGGGATTCTAGTACTGGTGCGGCGTCCGACGTATCCATACACCAGGACCCTGACCTCTGATTTCTGACTCAGCGCATGAAAACACTGATTGTGTGTGTGTTTCCTTTCAAAAGAATTCTTTGTGATTACATTGTGTCATCTCACTAGGTATACTGTACTAACCATGGCACACCTGTTTCTTTTTATGATGGGCCCATGAAGGCAACCATCCAGGGTTCCTAGTTATGTGTGGGATGGTAGCCCACTGAGCAACAAGGCCACAGTGCAGGGCCCCATTACGGCGGAGGCCCCAGTAGTACATCTACCCGCTGAGCCACCGATGCTACCCACCCCAGCGGCGGAGAGTGCACGCCGCCTGATCTTGTTGCACAAGTTTCAGAGACAGAGGAGATACAGGTTCCATGGAGAGATGGATCCTCAGTGAGCCAAGGTTTGGCTGGAGGCTGTCGTTCGAGTCTTCATGTTGGTAGGGACACCAGTAGACCTCATGGTGATCCTTGCGACAAGTCTCCTTCACGCGGAAGCAGTTAGATGGTGGAGCCTGATGCTCCAGGTTCATGACAAGGCATCTCTCCTTTGGTCAGACTTCGAGAGAATTTTCCTCCCGGAGTTCGTTCCAGCCACCCTCCGTGCGGTGTGCATCCAGGAGTTACTACAGCTGCGGCAGGGCAGCATGTCAGTAGACCAGTACTCGGAGATATTTACCGACCTCTCGTGCTACTCCACATACATGGTACGGGACCCATTCTTTTGGGCCCAAACAATTGAGCAGGGGCTGAGGCATGAGGTCAGAGCTTCAACGATTCCACTCAGCACCCCGACTCCGGCGGGGGTGCTAGATCGAGCCCTTCTAGTGGAGAGCTTTCTCACTGAGCATCAATCAGCAGGGAGACCCACCACAGGACGGCACGGGGCGGAGTATTCTGCAGCAAGAAGTTGATAGATGACGCTGGGGTCCATGTGGATCAGGCCATCAGGTGGTGGACCTCAGGATACAGGTTAGGCTGTGCGGGGCACACGGCGCAGAGCCAGCCTTACGAGGAGCAGACAATGCTATGCATGTGGAGGGAAGGGCCACATGGCTCATGACTACCCGACCCGCCATGAAGATGAGTAGCAGACAGTGGAGGGACCTCCCTCGCAGAGGCATAGGTTTGACCACGGTGATCCGTAGGGAGCAGGAGGATGAGGATGAGGAGCTGGCCGAGCAGCGGGTGGTAGATGATGCTTCGAGGCTCTACCAACACCACCCCCAAGAGGTCCCCCCTGCCCACAGGGAGCTAGCGGGCAGAGGCAGGCTCAGCACCAGGAAGTAGGGGATTATGACCACGACGCACCTGAGATGATTCGAGGTACTATCTGTGTCGACTCCACCCTTTTTGCAGTTCATATAGACACAGGTGTGAGTCAGTCTTTTATTTCTGCTACCCTTGTTCGGAGCTCAGAGATTCTGACAGATCTGTTGGCTCGATCCTTACGGCTAGAGACTTCTATGGGAGCAGACTCGACAATCATACACTGGTGCTGGTAGTGTGAGTTTACTCTAGGTGGTGAGAGCTTCGGCTGGGATCTTCTTGTAGCGGTGTCGAGGCCTTACGACATCATCTTGGGTATGGACTGGTTATCTAGAGTCCATGCTCAAATCAACGGTATTAGGTTCAAGGTGTGCTGTGTCTGCATAGTTGGGACCAGGTTCACCTTAACTGGTGAGAAGGGTACCTTCGCACCACAGGATGGACTCATGTAGAGGAGAGGGAAGCCGATCAAACATCAGTTGGCTAGTCGCATCCTCAGAGCAGTTGACGTGCAGAGTCTGAGTTTTCCTGTAGTAGTGGATCAGTATGCGGATGTTTTTCTTGACGATGATCCAAGACTACCTCCTAGCAGGGAGGTAGAATTCTATATAAACTTGTACCCTGGGACATCACTGATATCCTCTCCAGCATATCGGATGGCTCCCGCCGAGGTTCATGAGCTGCGGGTACAGTTGGAGGACTTACAGGGGAAAAGTTTCATCTGACCTAGTGTTTCACCCTTGTCTTCTCCGGTTTTATTCGCCAAGAAGGTGGATGGGGGCTTGCGACTGTATGTAGACTACCGTCTCCTGAACCAGGTGACCGTGAGGAACAAGTATCCACTTCCAAGGATTTATGACCTCATTGATCAGCTCAAGGGAGGACGCTAGTTCTCGATGATAGACCTCAGGTTCAGCTATCATCAGTTCCGAGTTTAGGATGAGGACGTGCGGAAGACAGACTTTAGGTGTCGGTATGGCCACTATGAGTTCTTGGTCATTCCCTTCGGTATGTCCAACGCTCCATCAGTGTTCATGAGTCTCATGAGCTGTATCTTCTAGCCCTACCTCGATCAGTTTGTCGTAATCTTCGTTGACGACATACTGATTTACTCGACGACCGAGGAGGATCACTCCTACGACATATGGGTTGTACTGGATACACTCCGAGAGCAACAGATTTATGTTAAGCTCTCGAAGTGCCAGTTCTGGCTTCGAGAGGTTCACTTCATGGGGCACGTCATCTATGAGGCAGGAGTTCCAGTGGATCCTGCGAAGGTCGAGGAAGTACTTTCTTGGGAGCCACCCAGGAGCATGATGGAGGTGCAGTGTTTCCTGGGTCTATCTAGGTACTATTTAATATTTTTTCTAGACTCCTCCAGAGTTGCATCACCGCTTACAGCTTTGACGAAGAAGGGGAAACCCTTCGTGTGGTCAGACAGATGTCAGCAGAGCTTCCAGGAACTGAGGCAGAGATTTACCAGTGCACCCATCTTGAGGCTACCAGATGAGGGCTTAGGGTACATAGTTTACTGTGATGCATCTGGGATTGGGCTTGGGTGTGTCCTGATGCAGGAGTGAGTAGTGATTGCTTACGGTTCATGGCAGTTTAGGCAACACGAGAAGAACTACGCTACCCATGACCTAGAGTTAGCAGTAGTGGTCTTCACACTGAAGATGTGGCAACACTATTTCATGGGTGAGCTCTTTACAGTATACACTGACCACTATAGTCTCATGTACATTTTCTCGCAGAAGGACCTGACCTGAGATAGCGGAGAGGACTCGAGTTCCTCTAGGATTGTGACTTTGAGATTGTCTATACTCCTGGGAAGGGAAACGTTTTGGCTAATGCTCTCAGCAGGAGATCAGGCATTCAGCTACTTGGAGAGAAGACGAAGAAGTTATCCTATTTGCAGATATCCTTCGTGGATAGAGATGGGGAAACCTATCTTTAGTCCCTCACAATCACTCCTCCACTACTTCATCGGGTCAGAGAGTCACAGCGTGGGGATGTTGACTGTGAGGCGCGACGTGCTCAGATATCCTCAGGGATGGCACCCGATGGATTTTCTGAAGGCAGGGAGCACAACATTCTTTTCAGGGGATATACCATGGTACCAGTTGCACTGTAGAAGGTGGTGCCGAGGGAGTTCCACACATCCCCTCTAGCGGTACATCCAGCAGTAGCGAAGATGTATTAGGACCTCAGATGATAGCACTGGTGGCCAGGTATGAAGAAGGTTGTGGTAGAGTTCGTTTCTCAATGCCTTACTTGTCAGTAAGTGAAGGCAGAGCACCAGGTACCTGCAGGCTTGGTACATCCCTTATAGGTCCCAGAGTGGAAGTGGGACGGGATATCCATGGATTTCGGGACGAGGCTTCCACGTACTTCCAGAGGACACGACACCATCTGGGTGATCGTAGACTAACTCACCAAGTCAGACCACTTCCTTCCGATCAGAGAGCAGGTCTCAGTAGAGAGATTGAGACACCTCTACGTTCATAAGATCGTATAGCTTCATGGTGTGCCATCATCTATCGTCTCTGATTGAGATGCTCTCTTTACTTCCTGGCTTTGGAAGGTGTTGTAGGAGGCGTTTGGGACGCAGCAATGCCTGAGCGCCGCCTTTCACCCACAAACGGAAGGAAAGATGGAGAGGACGATTCAGACACTCGAGGACATGTTCCATGCATGCGTCCTTGACTTTGGTCACAATTGGGAGGATCACCTACCTTTGGTGGAGTTTGTGTACAATAAAAGCTACCACTCCACCATCGGGATGGCACCTTACGAGGCACATTACGGCTGACCATGCAGATCACCTCTGTGTTGGACTGACCCTGGGGAGTTAGCACTCATAGGACTAGAGATGGTTCAGCCTACGACGGAGAAGGTGTAGATCATCCTGGAGCGGATGAGGAATACACAGAGCAGACAGAAGTCCTATGCTGATAGGAGGTAGAGACCACTGGAGTTCGAGGATAGCGACAACATTTTCTTACGGGTCTCACCTCGACGTGGATTACAGATATTTGGTCACGGCGGAAAGTTATCTCTACGCTTCATCGGACCATTCCAGGTCCTCATCAGGGTAGGTGAGGTGGCTTACAACATGGCCCTTCCACCTCAGCTGCACCGGGTGCACGACTTCTTTCACATATCTCATCTGAGCAGATGTGTGCATGACTCGACGCATATCATCAACCACATGGAGATAGACATCGATGATAGGGTGACTTTTGTGGAGGTCCCAGTGGAGATCGAGGATCGACAGGAGCAGGTCCTATGTGGACGGTCGATTCCTCTAGTCTGCATTCGTTGGCAGCACGAGAACCTCCATGAGAGCACATGGGAGCGGGAGGCTCAGATGCGTGCTCAGTACCCTCATTTGTTCCCCTAGTTTATGTTGTAGCTTTACGGGGATTCAATGCCCTAAGGTGGGAGTAATGTAAAGACTCGGAAATTTCAAGGATTTTTTTTAATTCTTTGGAATTTTATGAGTCTTTGGCTTCTGACGGCACTTGATTCTGAGGCCCGGTGTGCCCTGAATCAATTTTCGATGTTTAGCTCGGGTATGTTCAGTAAAAAAAGGAGCGGGTTTTTCTATCTTTTGGACCGGTGCTCAGAATTAAAATCTGAGGGCACCGATGAAATTTCAGAGCCGGTAATTTCTTAAGGGGTCACTTACCATATTTGCGTTCATAAAGGAGGAGAAGATAATTTTAGGGGATTTATTAAAGAAGTAAATAAAAAATTGTCAGAACAATTTTTATTCTTTAAAGTGGTTTTTCCCTCCAATGGGTAGTTAAAGGTTTGGGTCCCACAGCCACTTAACTACCCAAGGGTGGATGTTAGAGAGGTGGGGCCCACATGATCCCCACCATTTAATTTCCACCAAACCCATTAAGAACCCCCATTAATTGGAAAACCCCACATTTAACTACCAACGCATTTAATAATGGGGAACCTTGTCTCTCCCTTCTTAAATTAATTTTCATCACGTTATTAAATGTGGTGAATTAATTCTGGGAGTTTCTTTGTGTGTGTAATTAAATAATAGGAGGAACATGTTATTTAATTTGTGTAAGAATACTCGTTGTGCGGGAGAGCTTTGGTGATTTTGGAAGAACGTCGGTCTCCGATGAAGAATGATGAAGAATGCTGGTTCCTCGAAGATCGATGCCACGCCACCCTTTCTCTTCTCCGTGACAAGAGAGGAGAAGCTGCTTCCTCCTCATCATGCTCTGACAACGCCTACGATCCTCTTCCCCACGACGCCGTCTACCGCGATGCCGACGTCTGACATCAATTGTTGAGGTAGGGGAATTTGTATAATTTTCATTATGTGATTTTATACCCTCGGCATGGCGTGCACATTGTTTGATGATGTTTAGAACAACTAACGTGGTGGATGCGGACTACCGAACAAGTCTAAACCCACCGCTGCTTTGTTATTGATGTGAGGAATAATTGGTGATGATGAAGCGGGACCAAAATGCTGATTGGAGGCCTTTGCAGTGATGTATGGGTCCCGAGGTGACTATAAGTGCAGACAGAAGCAATATCGGACCACCAGAATGAATCAGGTGGCCCGCGGAAGTCTCTGGCGACGCCGGCAGCCGGCATCGGCCGGCCGCAGGGAGGCGGCGGTGCCCCGGCGCGCCGTCCGCAGGAGCCTGCCATGGATGAATCCACAGAGGTGAGGAATTGGATCCCGCAGCCAGGTGAGATCCAGGGGAGACGCGGCGCCTGGCATCGCGTCCGTGGAACACAAAGGGGGGACCGCGTCCCCCCTCGTGCTCGGCTCGCTGGCCGAGCCAGCGCACCCCCTGGCCGGGTCTCGGCGGGTCGCACGGACCAGGCCGGGCCGCACCCAGCCGGGCCGGACCCAGACCCAGGTCGGGGTGACCCGGTTCGGGCCTACCCTATGGGGGCGGGTCGGGTCGACCCGGTTCGGGCCGACCCTAGGGAGGCGGGTCGGGTCGGGCGCAGACCCCCCACTTTGAACCGTTTTCGGTCTTTTTCCCATAACATGAGCTAAGGACCTCTGATCAATGCACTGTTAGTTGCGTAGGAATCCTTGGATCGGGATGGTCGATTTGGCATATTACACGTGAGATTTAAGAAAAGTTTGGATACGTCTAGGTTGGTTCGAACCCGAAACCAACCGGGCCCTTGGAGAAGAAACGCTTATAACTTAAGGACCGGACATCTGTTTGACGTGCCATCAACTGCGTTTAATTCCTCATGATGAGACGGTCCTTTTGTCTTAACACACTTGAGGTTTGGAAACAGCTGGAGTACGGTCAGGTTGGTTTTAGCTTAAAACCCAACCGGGCCCCTGTAACAAAATAACCAATAACTCTAAGACCGAACGTCCGATTGACACACCGTCTGTTGCGTTGGGTTTCTATTGAAGAGGTGGAACAATGGGATACATCAACTCTGGACTTCGTGACAGTTGATGTATCAGCTCTCTTTTGCTAAAAGAGTGGACCCTCCCAGAATTGAGCATGTTGTGTGCAGGAACCCTAGAGCTGGTTGCGACTGCATCAACTTCTGTACTGGAATCCTCTGTGGGTTCAACAGCGACGACGACTGTACTTGGATCCTCTGTGGGTTCGGTAGCGACGACGAACATACTGGAATCCTCCGTGGGTTTGATGACGATGACTACTGTTCTTGTATCCTATGTGGGTCCGACAGTATTGACCTCTATACTTGTATTATGTGTGGGTCTGGCAGAGTAGCTGGTCTTGTATCCTTTGTCGGTATGATAGCTTAGCTGGTCTTGTATCCTATGTGGGTCCGACAGCTTAGATGAATCAATGGAAAAATTTGATCATCTCTATTTCCTTATGAAGTGTATGCCTGTGTGAGCTGATTCTTGAATCTCGATCATTATCATTGATGTGGTTGACTTGCTTTCCTTTGTGGACTGGGTTGTGTTTTTCCTATGTGGACTGAGTTGTGCTATCCTTGTGGACTGGGTTGTGCTTTCCTTTTTGGACTTCGTGGTAATTGGGAGTTGGAGACGAATTGTAACTGATGACTTAGGTATATATATGGGCATATACCTAAGTAGTGTTGTTGATACTTCGTGATTGTATCTTTCCTTTGTGGTTTATTCTTCGTGGATTCGGAGAGACCATCAGGGGTCTCGGGGTCCCTACTGAGTATCGTATACTCACCCCTACACGGGCTATGACCGCAATACATTGTGTTGGTTGCAGATGATGGACAGCGCTGATCGAGGTGGAGGCTTGTGGAGCTGGACGGTACTCGGAGGTGGAATACTTAGCAGGACATATACTATAACACCCCATACTTTACATACATTATTATTGCTTCAAAATGTAAGCACACTTACTACAATATATAACAAAACCATGAAATGACCATATAGTTATAGTTTCTTTAGAAACTGGGAAACATAAACAACTAGTTCATAAGTCATCTACATTGTCTCCCTTTAATTTTATCATATCTAGAGTCCCTTTTGGCATATCTTATTTAATAACCTTCTTCCTGACCTGGGGAAATAAAACATACAAAAGGGTGAGCTAAAATTCTCAGTAAGGGTAAAAAAAGAAATATCAATCGCATCATATTCATAAGAACATAACATTTTGGAAATCTTAACCTGAAAAAGAGATCATAATTTCATAACATGGGATAAATCATAGTAGTGAAATGTAATCCCAAAAATCATAACATAAAACATGAAACTTTGTGGAATACACACATAATCATGGAGAATCATTTCTTAGTAGTCAAGACTCATTTCCAAGACTATCTTAGCGGATAAAGTCCATTTCTGAACTGAGTTCACTGCTCGTTTCAGTCCTGTATCACTAAACCGGATTAACCTACCATTCCAGCCATACATATCTCATGAGATATAAATCTTTATCCAATGAATTGGAAGGAGATATAGGTCCCACCAATCTCATAATGATACCATTCTTATGTGTTTGACAAGATCATAAATCATACATCATAGCATAACCCATGTAATAAAAATGGGATTCTTAAACATCATGCCATCATAATATAAATCATATAAGATAAAATGACTTCATAAAAAAAATTCCATCATAACATAATGAAATCAATGTAAAAATAGGGATAGAAACATAGCCCTATATTATCATAGATGGAAAATAATTTTGATAAAATGCTTGAAATCTATTCTTGAGGAAAATATCCTTTCTACTTAAAAAACACATTCCTTTATTAAAATGTCATATAATATTAAACTAAAAGACGTTTATTATAAATCTGTTGAAAACTTGTAAAGGAAGCTTCATGGAAATAATTTTCTAAAAATCCATTCAGGCCGTATAAGTTAAAAAAACATTCTTCTCGTACTTTGGCCGGAAAAGTCAAAAAGTACCTCGTACGAAAAACCACAAATGATTCCTTTTATGTCTTTTAAAAAAAAATCACCAAAGGGTAAAATTGGATTTAAACAATTATAGGACGATAGAAATAATATTACATATTGAGGAAACATGTAGGTGGATGATAAATATTCCCCAGTAAATTCTGAAGTATAAACAATCTCGGATAAAAATGAGATTGTGATATTTTCCCTTACCTTAGATCTGATTTGCTTCATACATGTCCGAACCTCATGTATAATGATTTAAATATTTTTATTGACTTCTTATAGAATCTTACGCATTGTTATGATATCGTATATGGTCATATTCTTAGTTTCTTATTAGTAATATTTCATTGTGACGTGTTATTCGGGTGTTTATTTCTTTTTTGTTCTTATGGATGTTTTGTCGAAAAAATTCATATTCTTATTTTAGGTTATAGATACCTCATTTCCAGAATGGTATTAGTGTAACATATTTATTCATTAAATTCATTTATATAATCTTTATGCAATCAAAATCATGTAGAACGAGTTGCATCACATCATGGAGACGGTAGGTCGTACGTACGCACGAGCGATGATATCATTCCCATGATCGTGGAATTGTATTGAAGTGTATCTATACTATATCAGAATCAATATCAATTTGAAATAATCATATATAGTAATTATTTACACCATTATACCCATCCAAGTAAGTTGGTGGTGGAAAATATATTATACCACAGCGGGGAGACCATATTCTATATGTACGCACACGTGGTGATTTCATTTTCCGTTAGATGGATAGATGGTGAAATAGGGTTGTTTCATACTTATAATAAAATATCAGTATATTATGGTTACTTATGTTATTAATTCATAATGAAACAACTAAACATGAATATGTAGAAGAAGAAATAAAGTTCAAAGAATCGGTAACAGACATTACCTCTTCTTTGAAGCGCCTCTTCTTAACCTCCTCTTGGGGCACTAAAGATGGTCTTTGAAGAAGACCAGGACCTCTAGAATATTACTAGGTAAGTGTAGAATAGAAATCGATAGGGTTTGGCTGAGCTTTAAGGATCAAAGTGGTGTGAGGAGGAGAGGGAGGAGGTTCCCTTTTATAAGGGAGGAGAGGGGCACCTTCGGAAAAACAAAAAATATTATTTTATTATAAAGTCATATTCGGTTTTTAATAGCTCTGAATTAATTTATTTCAAAGCTAAGGTGTGGATGGGTCGATTTCCTCTCATAAAAAATATTTTAGACAAGTTTAGGTTACTATTTCATCCTTATCATTTTGATTTAACGCTATGTTAAATAATCTAACTTTTACCGTGTCTTTTTGTTTTCTTGCACTATATGGTTAATAAAATTACTATAACAAACCAAACGAACCCCAAGTTGTCTATTATTAATATATATAACATTATCTAAGTCATTTGGCCGAAACATAGATTTTTAGGAATAAACTAACAACTAATAATATAATATTTTTTAAAAAAACTATTTTATGTCAATTTTGATACTATTTGGTAATTGATTTTTGTGAAAATAATAATAGAATTATTAGTTCGAAAAAATTTAATTAAAGCAATAATAACATGTCATATAAACCTATAAAATTATTTTAATTCATAAAAAGTCTCAAATTACATTTATTTGGGTATTTATAACATCAATTATGTTAATATTTCATTAATATAATAATTACTGCATCATCATTGTGTCATAAATAAATTTAATTAATTAATGTCTAAAAATTATAAATAAAATACCATTATGTAAGAAATCGGCTTATTTTTCTAATGATAATTTATTGTCGAATTTATCTTATGTATAACCCTATATTAAAAATGATTTAGTTAATAAACTTTGATTTTAACTATTTTAACCCTTCTTTAAATAAATTAATAATAAATGTCCTAATCTAATCCAAGTGGCCCTAAATGGTCATATTTTATTTATAAGGTCGTTTTTGGTCGAATTACACTTATCCAATACAATTAGGACATGTGTTAGGGTAATAATAATATCATTTTTACCCTTAATTACCCTATTTACTTTTAACCGTGGTAAATAAAAGTAAAAAGTTACTATTCACCAAAAATTATTTTCATCTCACTGACCCACATTTTAGTCCTTGATATTAACCATGTCTCTCGAATTTTTAAAATTCCACTCACAGAAGCGGTAAAATTATGTTTTATGTGAATTTCCAAATTCTCCTAGGAGGTGGGTAAAAGACGGTGAAATGCTCAATAAAATTTTTATATGTCTAAAATTATTATAAAATGACTCCAATGAATTACATTTAACGTATATTGGTATTATGTATCAATTTTGACATAAAATAAATTTATATAAAATAAATAATTATTTAAATTAAAATTTTGTTTTTAAATAGTAACCAAGTGTTTTCACTATTCATCAAAAATTGAAAGTTTTCAGAAAAATACTAAAATTTCACCCTAGGCTAATTTCGATATTCTAAAACCAAAAATGAAGTCCAGTTTGAATGATAAAATTTAAAAAATTTCAAAAAATGTGTATTACTATTCATAACAGTTAGTTATAATAATATTTTAATAGCATATCGTTGTTTAGTGAAACTCGGTATTGCGTACGACACAAGGTATCGAGGAAGGTTGCAATTTTGTGTAAGGTAAGCCAAGCTAGTGTTGTGTGTAGTGAAATATTCTTTTGATGATGTATATAACATAAAAACAAATCATTTCTCATAAAAATTTCGGCTGTTACATTCTACCCCCCTTAAAATGAATTTCACCCTCAAAATTCGTCACCTTGTAACAAACAGATTAGGATACCTCTCCCTCATCATATCCTCAAGCTCCCATGTAGCTTCTTCTAATTGGTGGTTCCTCCAGAAAACATTCACCAAGAGAGTGGTCTTGTTCCGTAGGACTTTTTCGCTATGATCTAGAATCTCTATCGGTTGTTCTTCATAAGAAAGATATTCCTCCAACAGTACAACTTTTGAGCTGAGTACATGTGAAGGATCAGGTATGTACTTTCTTAGGAGAGATACATGGAACACATTGTGAACTTGAGAGAGATTCAGTGGAAGCGCCAATCGATAAGCTACCTTCCCAATACGATCTAGTATTTCGAAAGGACTGATATACCTAGGGCTCACCTTTCCCTTTTTTCCAAATCTCATTACTCTCTTCCAAGGAGATATTTGTAAGAAAACTTTATCACCCACTTAAAACTCTAGGTCTTTTCTTCGGTTATCCGCATAACGTTTCTGTCGACTCTGAGCTTCTCTTATGTGTTGTTGAAGAGATCGGATTTTTTCTTCCATCTCATCAACAAGATCAGGTCCTAATAGATTTCTTTCCCTAACTTCATCCCAACATGTTGGAGTTCAGAATTTATTTCCATAGAGAGCTTCATAAGGAGACATCTGAATACTGGAGTGAAAGATATTATTATAAGAAAATTGCACCAATGTAAGGTGTTGATACAAACCTCCATTAAAATCCATAGAGCAGGATCTTAACATATATTCTAGAGTTTGAATTGTTCTCTCAGACTGACCGTCTATCTGAGGATGATAAGCAGTGCTGAAATTCAACTCTGTATCCAGAGTATGCTGAAGACTTCGCCAGAACTTTGAGGTAAACCTCATATCCTGATCAGATATAATGGAAATTGGTAATTCATTCAATCTTACCACTTCCTTTACATATATCATGGAAAGATGATCCAGAGAGAAATCCTCTCTAATAGCAATGAAGTGTGGAGACTTTGTAAAATGATCAACTATGACCTAGATAGCATTATTGCCTTTGGATTTTTTAGGAAGTCTAGTGAGAAAGTCCATAGAGATGTTTTCCCATTTTCATTCAGGTATGGGTAATGGTTTTAACATCCCCTTAGACTTATGTCTCTCAGCTTTAACTTGCTGACAAACCAAGCATCGAGAGACATATTCAGCAACATCTCTTTTCATGCCATCCCACCAGAAGTACTCTTTCAGGTCCCTATACATCTTCATGCTTCCAGGATGAATAGAGAATGAAGAACTATGAGCCTCATCCAGCAGCTCCTTCTTTAATCCTGGGATGGGAGGAACACCAACCCGATTCCTGAACTTTATTATCCCATCATAATGAAGGTTTAATTCAGGAACATTTCTCACCTTCTTTTGTAACTCTACATCTTATTTCTATGCCTCTTTAATCTTCACATGTATAGATGGTTGAACATTCATTTGAGAAAGATAATCTTTTTCCCTTTCCATTATAATTCCATGATCCATCCTTTATAAATCCATAAATATTGGATCTTTGTGATCCTCATCATGGATAATCTAGCGTGGTCTTTTCGACTTAATGCGTCTTCCACCTTGTTTGCTTTCCCTGGGTGGTAATTAATTGAGCATTTGTAATCCTTAATTGACTCCAACCATCTTCTTTGGTGTATATTCAGATCCTTTTCTGTGAAAATATACTTTAAAATTTTATGATCAGTATAAATATCACACCTTTCACCATAAAGATAATGCCTCCAAATCTTTAATGCAAATATTACCGTAGCTAACTCCAAATCATGAGTTGGGTAATTTTTATCATGTATTTTCAACTGTCGTGAGGCATAAGCTATCACCATATAATTTTGCATGAGAACACACCCCAGCCCCTTCTTGGATGCATCACTGTAGATCACAAACCTTTCTCCACTACGAGGTAGTGTGAGAACATGTGCACTGGATAACCTTATTTTAACTCCTTGAAATTCTCTTCATATTCCTCCGTCCATACGAACTTAAATTTTTTTCGAGTCAACATAGTGACTGGGTTAGATAATCCTGAAAAATCTTTCACAAAACGTCGATAATATCCATCCAAACCAAGAAAACTTTGGATCTCGGTTACTGTTGTTGGTCTCAACCATCTTTCGATAACCTCTGTTTTTGCTAGATCCACATATATCCCCTCTTTTGAGATTATGGGACCCAAAAATGAAACTTTTTGAATCCAAAATTCACACTTGGTAAATTTTCCATAAAGCTTCTCCTTTATTAGGGTCTTCAATACAATTCTCAAGTGATCTTCATGTTCTTCCTTCCTCTTTGAATAGACAAGAATTTCATCTATAAAGACTACCACAAACTAATCAGGATAGTCTCTAAAGACTTTATTCATCAGATCTATGAAGATAGCAGGGTAATTAGTAAGACCAAATGGCATCACTATAAATTCATACTGTCCATACCTTGTATGGAAAGACGTCTTTGGTATACCCTCCCTTTTGACCCTTAATTGATGATACCCTAAACAAAGATCAATCTTGGAAAATTATTGAGATCCGCGTAGTTGGTCAAATAATTCATCAATGCGTGGGAGAGCATATTTGTTCTTGATATTGATTTTGTTTAGTTCTCGATAATCAATGCAGATTATCATTGATACATCATTCTTCTTAACAAATAGAATAGGAACTCCCCAAGGTGAAAAACTAGGGTGTATGAATCCCTTATCAAGATTCTCTTGGAGTTGCTTCTTCAATTCCTGCAACTCAATTGGGTCCATTCTATAAGGTGTCTTTGAAATAGGTAAAGCACCTGGTATGAGTTCTATTGAAAACTCAACTTCACGATTTGGTGGAAGACCCGGTAATTCCTCTAGAATGACATCATCAAACTCCCGTACAATGGGAATATTCTTAATGGTGAGTTTCTCTCCAACCATTTGAGATAAATAACCTTCATTTAGTGGAATCAAGACCCATAAGATGAACGAAATTTCCACTAGAAGGTTATGTTCATCCTTGCATCGATAGGCAATCATAGATTGATCTGGAATATGGAATGTGACTTCCCTTATTTGGAAATTGATATGAGCTCCATATAAAGAAAGTCAATCCATGCCAAGAATCGAATCAAATCCCACTATAGGAAGGATCACAGGATTTGCAGGAATCACTTTCCCACAAACTTCAATCGGAGAAGATTTATATAATTTTGATGTTACTGTTGTGCCATTATGGGTTGTCACAACTAACTCAACATATAATTGTAGAGGTAATATGACTATAACCTTAGAAAGTTTTTCAGAAATAAAAGAGTGGGTGGATACAGAATCAAATAAAACATTTTCTACTTTAGAGTGGACGGTAAGTGTACCTTCACCACTTCGTTCTCATACTCCACATCGCTGATTGATATTTCATGTGAATTTCCTTTGTCTTTACCCTTAAGAGTTTTTTGACGTCGATCATCATCAACAACCCTTGGATTAGTGTATTGATTGCATAATTCCCCATTTCCTTGAACTTGTAACATTGAAGTGTAGGAGGTGCACTCTGTGTAGCCTTTTCTTTGTTCGCATCACTAGACATCTTCTTCCCATTATTTCAGCATTCAAATTCCCGATGACCTTTTTTTCCACATTTGAAATATTTACTTATCCCTTTAAGACAACTCCCTCCATATTTCTTTCCACACATTGAGCATAAGGGAAAACTCATCTTCTTTTCAGTGTGTTCTTCAGATTTCCCTTTGAATTCCATTTTCCTCTACGTATCAAATGCATATGACTGATGGGTTACTCCAATATCCATCTCAACATTGAGAGCACATCGAATGATTTCTTCATACCTATTGATGTTCCTTATGGATAAATCCCTTATTAGACTTTGTTTTAAGCCACTAAAGAATCGATCGATCTTACTCTCAGGTTGGATAATAATACCAGAAGCATACCTTGCAAGTCTTGTAAAATTTTCTTTGTAGGTACCAATAGATTCATCATCCTTTTGCTTTAGTTCAAAAAACTCGTTCTCCATCTTTTTTCGAAGAATACGAGGGAAGTACTTATTGAAAAATAAGTTTTTTAACTCGACCCATTCCAGGGATTCAATTTCATCCCTTTTCCTCATATTCTTGATAAGATTCCACCATTTATCTACTTCACCTTCTAAACAATAAACTACTAAGATGACTTTATCTTGTTCAGAACATTGAAGAACATAAAATATCTTTTCAATGGTACTAATCCATTGTTCAGCCACTAATGGATCAGTAGACCTGCTGAATGAGGGTGGACGCTACCTCATGAAGGATTAAACATAATGTTGCTCCTTCCTTTGATCATTTGAAAGTCCTGAATGAATCATAGCTTGAGATCATTGTGTGAGCATGACTACAATATTTTTAATTCTAGCTCTCATAACGTTTGGTTGCTCAGGGGGACAATCATTGCATTTCCCATAACATACCACATTAACACGGTTCCTTTGGGTTCCATCCATTGACTAAAACCAAGAAGAATCGTGTGAGAAACACTAATTGTAATATGAAAACCACATAATCAAGAATAAAATTTCACACTTAAGGTCTTATCATAGGTTGTCCATGGCCACTTCTAAAACACTAATATTGTGTTCTATGCTTAGACTTATCCTTAGGATTCTTACTAAGGCTTTCACATCATAGTTTCCAAATGTTGGCTATACCTTTCCTCTGATACCAACTATAAAGACCCATACTTTACATATAATGTTATTGCTTCAAAATTTAAGCACACTTATTACAACATATAACAAAACCATGAAAGGACCGTATAGGTATAGTGTCTTTAGAAACTGAGAAACATAAACAACTAGTTCATAAATCATCTACACTATCTCCCTTTTATTTTATCATATCTACAGTAACTTTTGGAAAATCATACTTAATAACCTTCTTTTTGACCTGGGAAAGAAAACATACAAAAGGGTGAGCTCAAATTCTCAGTAAGGGTAAACAAAAGAAATATAAATCACATCATATTCAAAAGAACATAACATTTTGGAAATCTTAACCTGAAAAAGAGATCATAATTTCATAACATGGAATAAATCATTGCAGTGAAATGTAATCCCAATAATCATAACATCAAACATGAAACTTTTTTTCATACACACATAAGCATAGAGAATAATTTCTTAGTAGTCAATACTCATTACCAAGACTATCTTAGCGGACAAAGTCCATTTCTGAACCAAGTTCACTCCTCGTTTCAGTCTTGTATCACAGAAACAGATTAACCTGTTGTTCCAGCCATTTCTATCTCATGATATATAAATCTTTACCCAATGCATTGGAGGGATATATAGGTCCCACCCATCACATAATGATATCATTCTTATGTGTGCCACAAGATCATAAATCATACATCATATCATACCAATGTAATAAAATTGGGATTCTTAAACATCATGCCATCATAACATAAATCATATAAAATAAAAGGACTTCATAAAAATAATTCCATAATAACATAATCAAATCAATGTAAAAATAAGGATTTAAACAGAACCCTATATTATCTTAGATGGAAAATAATTTTGATAAAATACTTGAACTCCATTCTTGAGGAAAATATCCTTTCTACTTCAAAAACATTTTCCTTTCTTAAAATGTCATATAATATTAAACTAAAATAAGTTGATTAAAAATAATATTGAAAACATTTAAAGTAATATTCATGGAAATAATGTTTTAAAAATACATTGAGGCCGTATAAGTTAAAAAAACATTCTTCTCGTACTTTGGCCGGAAAAGTCAAAATATACCTCGTACGAAAAATGACAAAAGATTCATTTCATATCTATTATTAAAAACTCACAAAAGGGTAAAATTGGATTTAAACAATTTTAGGAGGATAGAAATAATATTACATATTGAGGAAACATGGATGTTGATGATAAATATTCCCCAGTAAATTCTAAAGTATAAACAATCTCGGATAAAAATGAGATTGCGAGATTTTCCCTTACCTTATGTCTGATTTGCATCGTACGTGTCTGAACCTCTAGTATAATGATTTAAATATTGTTATTGGCTTACTCCAGAATCTTACGCATTGTTATTATATCATATGTGGTCATATTCTTAGCTTCTTATTAGTAATATTTCATTGTTACGTGTTATTCGGGTGTTTATTGCTTTTTTGTTCTTATGCATGTTTTGTTGAATAAATTCTTATTATTATTTTAGGTTGTAGATACCTCATTTCCAGAATGGTATTATTGTAACATATTTATTCATTCAATTCTTTTATATAATCGTTATTCCATGAAGATCATGTAGAACGAGTCACATCACATTGTGGAGACAGTAGGTCGTACGTACGCACGAGCGATGATATCATTCCCATGATCGTGGAATTGTATTGAAGTGTATGTATACTTTTTCAGAATCACTATCACTTTAAAATAATAATATATAGTTATTATTTACACCATTATACCCATCCATGTAAGGTGGTGGTGGAAAATACGTTACACCATGGCGGGGAGACGGTATTCCGTACGTACGCACGCACGGTGATTCAGTTTTCCATAGGATGGATAGATGGTGAAATAGGGTTGTTTCATACATATAATAACATATCAGTATATGATTGATACTTATGTTATTAATTCATAATGAAACAACTAAATAAGAAGAAGTAGAAGAAGAAATAAAGTTTAAAGAATCGGTAACGGAGATTACCTCTTCTTTAAAGTGTCTCTTCTTAACCTCCTCTTAGGGCACTAACGATGGTCTTTGAAGAAAACCAGAACCTCTAGAAAATTACTAGGGAAGCGGAGAAGATAAATTGGCATGGTTTGGCCGAGCATGAAGGCTCAATGTGGTGTGAGGAGGAGAGGGAGGAGGTTCCCTTTTATAAGGGAGGAGAGGGGCACCTTAGGAAAAACAAAAAATATTATTTTATTATAATGTCATATTCGGATTTTAATAGCTCCAAATTGATTTATTTCGAAGATAAGGTGGGGATGTGTCGAAAGCCTCTCATTAAATAGATTTTAGACAATTTTAGGTTACTATTTTATCATTATCATTTAGATTTAACTCTAAGTTAAATAATTTAACTTTTACCATGTATTTTTGTTTTCTTACACTATATGGTTAGTAAACTTACTATAAAAAGCCAAACGAACCCCAGGTTGTTAATTATTAATATATATAACCTTATATAAGCCATTTTTACGAACCTTATATTTTTTGGAATAATATAACAATTAATAATATAATATTTGTTTTAAAAACTGTTTTACGTCAATTTTGACACTATTTGGTAATTGATTTTTTTGAAAATCATAAAAGAATGATTAGTTAGAAAAAAGTTAATTAAATAAATACTAACATGTCATATTAACCTAGAAAATTATTGTAATTCATAAAAAGCCCCATATTACCTTTATTTGGGTATTTATAACATCAATTATGTTAATATTTCATTAATAAGATAATTACTACATCACCCTTGTATCATAAATAAATTAAATTATATAATGTCTAAAAATTAAAAATAAAATACCATCAGCTTGGAAGTCTTTTTATCTTTCTAATGAATATTTATATTCGAATTTATCTTATGTATAACCCTATATTAATAATTATTTAGTTATTAAACTGTGATTTTAACTATTTTAACCCTTCTTTAAATAAATTAATAATAACTGTCCTAATCTAATCCAAGTGGACCTAAATGGCCATATTTTATTTATAAGGTTGTTTTTGGTCGAAGTAAACTTATCCAATAGAATTAGGACTTGTGTTAGGGTAATAATAATATCATTTTTACCCTCAATTACCATATTTACTTTTAACCGTGGTAAATAAAAGTAAAAAGTTACTATTCACCAAAAATTATTTTCATCTCATTGAACCACGTTTTAGTCCTTGAAATTAACCGTGTCTCTCACACTTTCGAAATTCCACTCACAGAAGCGGTAACATTAACTTTTATGTGAATTTCCAAATTCTCCTAGGAGGTGGGTAAAAGAAGGTGAAAAGTTTAATAAAATTTTTATATGTCTAAAATTATTATAAAATGACTCCAATGGATTAAATTGAACTTATGTAGGTATTATGAATCAATTTGGACCTAAAATAAAGTTAAATAAAATAAATAATTATTTAAATAACAAGTCGGTTTTTAATAGTAACCCATGTGTTTTCACTATTCATCAAACATTGAATGTTTTCAGAAAAATACCAAAATTTCACCCTAGGATAATTTCGATATTCCGAAACATAAGATGAAGTCAATTTTGAAAGATAAAATTTAAAAAATTTCAAAAGGTGTCTATTACTATTCATAACATCTAGTTTTAATAATATTTTAATAGCATATCATTGTTTAGTAAAAATCAGTATTGCGTACGACGCAAGCTATCGAGGAAGGTTGTGATTGTGTGTAAAGAAAGCCAAGATAGTGTTTTGTGTAGTGAAATAATTTTTTGATGATGTATATAACATAAGAAAAAAACATTTCTCATAAAAATCTCGGGTGTTACATATACGGAGAGGACGGACAGACCCAAGGAGTTGAGGAGGCTATCTGTACCCACCCTTCAGGTGGGACTTCTGGAGGATGACTCGGTGTTGTTGTTTACTTACTGATATTGTACTTTCCCTTTCAATTGTACTGTAATTTCATTTGGGTTTGTATACTGGCCCATTTAGTTTTTCAGCACTTGTCCTGTACCCAGTTTTACTTAGTGGTTACTTCACTTGTGTACTCTATTGTGTATGTTACTTCATAAAGGCAATGCCTTCCCTTATTTTTGGATTTACGCCTTTGGTGCTAGTCTCCAGCCCCTGGCCTATGGAAGACGGGCTTGGGGTAGTCACGGCACGGGCCCTGAGGATGGGTCATGACATAAACATACGACATACTACCTCTAATATCCTAGGATCATGGGGCTTCCTCTTCTTTTGTTCAATAGAGTTTTTAGTGTTGATTTTTAATTTATTTTATTTTATTATGGATGTATAGTGATTATGTATTGGGTTTTTTTGGTCATGAATTTTGGGTGATTTATTCTTAAGTTCTTCTTAGAGATCATTGTATTCATAAAGTGTGCCTAATTCTTTTGTAGGTGTAGCCGACTCAATGAGTGACTATTTGGTTATGTTGTTATGATGCCAACATTCGTTTTTTTAATAATGAATCCTATTTATATTTTAATGATATAAATGAGTGGTTTTTAAATATATTTTTATAAAATAGGTAAAATGTTTTCTAAGTGTTTTATTTGGAACTGTACAGAGACAGATCCCATTTTTATTGTATTCAAAAATCTCATTAAAAATATTTATACTTCGTGAATCATTTATAAGTTTGGATCCATGTTTGAGAATTACCACTAATATCCCAGAGATTAATACCATTTTTTGATTGTGTACATATCATTAGATTTTTTAATGAGTTAAATTCATCCTTCATTAATGTCTTCCAATGATGTCTTTGAAATCTAATAGCCACTTGAATGTTTTTCCTTGCTTAAATAATGTAATGTATTCCCGGAATAGTCAATGAATTTTTACATTCTTGTAAACCATGTTGATAACCTTCATGATTATATGATATCATAGTTGGGTGTGGTGAATATGGATATAATTTTAAACATATGTATTGAATTTTGTTTTTATCTTCTAGGGTTGCAAATTCTGCAGTTTGGTTTTTTTAAAGCGATATATAGCAACGTTTTAAACCCCTGTTATATATTCCTAATGGTTGGTTAGTAGTGGATTAAACCACCACTATATAAGGTCAATATTTGGTTACCATTTTTTGTTTTAGCAGTTGTTTTCCATGAAAAAATATGGTGAGGATATAATGGTGGTTCAATCCACTACTATATCCCTTCCATTTTTTGACAGGTGAAATCGTCGCTAAAACCAAAAACACCACTAAAAACATTTTGTGATGATTCCCCAAAGCTGCCGCTAAATTTATAGAAGTAACCCCCACCCCCTAGAAATCCCCCCACCCCCTGAACACACCAACCCCCTTGTACAGCCCCGCCAGCCCCGTGGATAGCCCGCCCACCCCCTTGGACAACACGTGCCCCCGGGACAGCCCCCCGCCCACGCTTGTTGACAGCCCGCCCACCCCACCCCCGGACACCCGCCCACCACCCCTCGGACACCCCCATCCCCCCAAATTCCCCCACCCCCTGGAAAGCCCCCCCCCCCCCCCACCCCCTTGACACCCCCTTGACACCCCCGACCCCACTGGACATAGCCGCCACCCCCATGGACAACCCGACCACCCCCCGTGGAAAGCCCCCCACCCCCCTGGACAGCCCGCCCACCCCCATGGACACCCCAGACCCCCTAGACAGCCCCACCACCCCCATGGGAAGCCCGCCCACCCCCTGGAGACCTCGTCCCCCCGGACAGCCCCACCCACCCCCTGGACACCCCGGTCACATCCTTGGACATCCCTCCCACCCCCTGAACTCCACCTACCCACTTAGACAGCCTGACAACCCCTGCGGACAGCCCTCCCACCTGGACACCCCGATCCCCCTAGACAACCCCCCACCCCCTGGACACCTCCGACCCCCCGGACGGCCCCACAACCCCCCTAGACACCCCACACCCCCCTATACAGCCCCCACTGTAACAGCCCGAGATTTTATGAAAAATATTCTTTTTATTTCACTAATGTCTTGTGTTGTACGCTACACCAAAAGGAGCTTGCACAACACGCATCCTTGACTTGCCTTGCATTACACGCAATCGCGACCTTCCTCGATAGCATGTGTAATACGCAATACCGAGTTTCACTAAACAACGATATGCTATTAAATTATTATAAAAACTAGCCGGTATGAATAGTAATAACCACTTTTTAAAATTCTGTAAATCTTATTTATCAAAATGAACTTCATTTTTGGATTCGGAGTATCGAATTTAGCCTAAGGTGAAATTTTGGTACTTTTCGGATAACTTTCATATTCTGATGAATAGTGAAAATTACTAAATTATAAATAAAAACAACTTTTTTAATCGAAATAATTAATAGTGATAAATTATTAATTTGAGTGGTTTAAAAGTATATTTAGAATATATTTTTACAATTTAATACTATGTTGGTCATTGGTTGTAATTTCACATTTAAACCAGACATAATCAAGTGTCAATCTTTTGATATATATTGTTTCCTAAAAACACGCTATTTATTTTAACAGCGGGATTTAATTATAAAATTAATTAATGCAACTTCTATGTTATGAATTTGGTAAAATAGATTTCATTTTTGAATTCGGAATATGAAATATATCTTAGGATGAAATTTTGGCATTGTTCTAAAAAACATCAATTTTTGATGAATAGTGAAACTACTAAGTGGTAGTTAAAAAAAACTGAATTTTTCATAAAACTTAATTTTACCGCTTATGTGAATGGAATTTCAAAAATCCGACAGACACGGTTGATATCAGTAAGTAAAATGTGGTTCAATGAGATAAAAATAATTTTTTGGTGAATAGTAACTTTTTACTTTTTTTTACCGTGGTTAATAGTAAATAGGGTAACTAAGGGTAAATATGATATTACTATTACCCTAACACATGTCCTAATTCCATTGGACAAGTGTAATTCGACCAAAAACAAACTTAGGAATAAAATATGACCATTTAGGCCCACTTGGATTAGATTAGGACATTTATTATTAATTTATTTAAAGAAGGGTTAAAATAGTTAAAATCAAAGTTTAATAAGTAAATCATTTTTAATATGGGGTTATACATAAGATAAATTCGACTATAAATATTCATTAGAAAGATAAAAAGATTTCCTACATAAGGGTATTTTATTTGTAATTTTTAGACATTAAATAATTTAATTTATTTATGACACAATGATGATGCAGTAATTATCTTATTAATGAAATATTGACATAATTGATGTTATAAACACCAAAATAAATGTAATTTGGGACTTTTTATGAATTCAACTAATTTTCTAGGTTACTCTGATATATTAGTGTTGATTTAATCAACTTTGTTCGAACATATAATTCTGTTATGACTTTCACAAAAATCATATATCAAATAGTGTCAAAATTGACACAAAATAGTTTTTAAATCAAATATTATATTATTAATTGTTATTTTATTCCTAAAAATCTAAGGTTCGGCCAAATGACTTAGATAAGGATATATATATTAATAATAAACAATTTGGGGTTCGTTTGGCATGTTATAGTAAGTGTATTAACCATATAGTGAAAGAAAACAAAAAGACACGGTAAAAGTTAAATTATTTAACTTAGAGTTAAATCTAATTGATAAGGTTAAAATAATAACCTAAACTTGTCTAAATCCTATTGGTTGATAGTATTGCGACCCATCCCCACCTTATCTTCGAAATAAGACCCTTTGGAACCATTATAAACCGATTTTGACTTTAATATAAAATAATATTTTGAGATATTCCTAAGGTGCCCCTCTCCTCCCTTATAAAAGGACACCTCCTCTCCCTCCTCCTCACACCAATTTGAGCACTCAAGCTCGGCCAACCCCTGCCAAAATCTCTTCTCCACTTCCCTAAAAACATCCTAGAGGTTCTGTTCTTCCTCAAAGACCAATTTTAGTGCCCTAAGAGGAGGTCTCAAAGAGGCACTTCAAAGAAGAGGTAATTACCGTTACCAATTCTTTCATCTTTATTTCTTCTTCCACTTCTTCTTCTTAGGTTGTTTCATTATGAAGTAATAACATCAGTATCACTAATATACTGATATGTTATTATAAGTATGAAACAACCCTATTTCACCATCTATCCATCCTACGGAAAAAGAAATCACCGCGCGTGCGTACGTACGGAATACCGTCTCCACGCCGTGGTGTAATCTATTTTCCACCACCACCTTACATGGATGGGTATAATGGTGTAAAGAATAACTATACATAGTTATTACAACATCATATTGATTCTGATATATTGTATGATCCACTCCAATTCAATTCAATATTTATAGAAATGATATCATCGCTCGTGCGTACGTACGGACTACCGTCTCCACGACGCGATGAGATTCATTCTCCATGTTAACCATTTAAGAATGATTATAATGTATATATAAGAAATAATAATGAAATATATGACATTATAAAGCTACTGGATTTATGTATATATATACATATGTATGTCATCTACTTACTTCCATTTCAAGACAATAAGGAAAGGAAAACAGCGTTCATGCGTACGTACGGACTACCGTCTCCATGAACGGTGTTTTTCATTTTATTTATCTACCTATTATATATATATATATATATATATATATATATACTGAATATATATGATA
The DNA here is from genome assembly GCA_963277665.1 of Viscum album. Lineage (NCBI taxonomy): Eukaryota > Viridiplantae > Streptophyta > Magnoliopsida > Santalales > Viscaceae > Viscum > Viscum album. The sequence continues at coordinate 1,187,135,075 of OY728123.1, read as the reverse complement.
TATAAATCATATTTTATATTCTGTAAGTGAGTAAATCATGATATAAGTAATAATGATGTCAAGAACAACAAGTCAAAACACCTACGATAAATGAAACGATTTTACCCAAAACGCTTCTTTAACATGGAATTTACAAAAGAACGGGTAATATAATGTCATAAGTGAACCATATATGATATCATAACAATGAATATGATTATGTAATAAGTCAATAACATGATTTAAATCATTATACAGGAGGTTCGGACACTTACAAAGCAAGTCGGACCTAAGGTAAGGGAAATATCACAATCTCATTTTTATCCGAGATTGTTTATTCGTAAGTATTTACTGGGGAGTATTTTATCATCCACATCCATGTTCCCTCAATATGTAATATTATTTCCATCCACTTACAATAGTTTAACTCCAATTTTACCCTTCGGTGAGTTTTTAGTAAAAGATATGAAAGGAATCTTTTGTCGTTTTTCATACGAGGAACTTTTTGACTTTTCCGACAAAAGTACGAGAAGAATGTTTTTTTTAACTTATACGGCATGAATGGATTTTTAAAAAATTTATTTCCAAGAAGCTTCCTTTACAAGTTTTCAAGTTTATTTTTAATCAACTTCTTTTATTTTAAAGTTTTATGACATGTTTTTGAAGTAGAAAGGATATTTTCCTCAAGAATGAAGTTCAAGTATTTTATCAAAATTATTTTCCATCTAAGATAATAAAAGGGTTCTGTTTTTATCCCTATTATTACATGGATTTGATTATGTTGGGATGGAAACATTTTTATGAATTCCTTTATCTTATATGAATTGTTTTATGATGTCATGTTGTTTAAGAATCCCATTTTTATTACATGGGTTACTCTATGATGTATGTTTTATGATTATGTGGAACGCATAAGAAAGGATTCATTATAAGATGGGTGGGACCTATATCTCCCTCAAATGCATTGGGTAAAGATTTTATATCTCATGAGATAGACAGGGCTGGAACGGTAGGTTATACCGGTTCAGTGAAACAGGACTGAAACGAGGGTTACTCGATTCAGAAAGGGACTTTGTCCACTAAGATAGTCTTGGCAATGAGTCTTGACTGACAAGAAATGATTTTCCATGATTATGTGTGCATGCCACAAAGTTTCAAGTTTTATGTTATGATTATGGGGATCTCATTTTCACTTCTATGATTTATCCCATGTTATGATATTATGAGCTCTTTTGCAGGTTAAGATTTCCAAAGGCTATGTTCTTATGTATATGATGTGATTGATATTTCTTTTGTTTACCCTTACTGAGCATTTGAGCTCACCCTTTTATGTTTTCTTTTCCCCAGGATATAAAGAAAGGTTTTTAGGTAAAAAAAAGGGAAGATCTTTATGGGAGATATTGAAGATCTTTCACCACGATTAGAAGATTACGTTCCGAGTTTCCAAAGACACTAAACTATTACGATCCTTGTGTGTGTGTTTTTGTTATGTACTAAGTATTCCGCAAAAGTAATGTAATGTCAATGTACGTCAAGATACGGGTCTCTACAGTTGGTATCAGAGGGAGGTTTAGTCAACCTTTGGAAACTAGGATGTGAAAACGTTAGTGAGATCCCTAGAGATATTTCTACGGTATGTCTAGGGATGTCCCTAAGGTTAATTAGACGTATAAGTTATAGTACTAGAACTACGCTAACGATCATAGAATTAAACCTAAGATGTTAGATATTGAAGGTACTCCCTCTTTATTATGTTGTTTTCCCTAGCATGATTTTTGCCTCTCACACTATTCTTTTTGGGTTTTAGAAAATGGCTGGAAACAAGATGATTCACGATAATAGAGGATATGATGGACAATGGAATGATATTCTTCATAATGAAATGGGATTTGGAAGTCCAAACATAATTATTATGCCGAATCAGCAATCTCATAATATGATCAATAAAGTAAACTTTGGTAAGTTTCCTGACTCGGCTAATAAGAGAAAGATGGAGTTTCATGATGATCATAGAGGAAAGAAAGTTCAATTTCCCCTATGTAATTCATGTGGGAAGAGGCATCAAGGAGAATGTTTCAAAGGAACTGGAAGATGCTTTGGGTGTAGAAAAGAAGGACACAAAGCAAGTAAGTGCAAAGGAAAAGGTTCAGTTAACACCATGGATGAGGATAATGGTATTGCTACGACATCAAAAATGGTTAAGTGTTTTAAATGTGGAATGTATGGGCATTATGCAAACCAATGTCCTAAGGGAAAGACTCATGAAGAGAATCAGTATGGCCGTATGGGTAGTATTTATGTGGATGATGATGAAGAGACTACAAATGATATGTGAGATGAAAGAATTGTTGAAGCTCGGTTAATGGTTTAAGAATGTAGTGGAATGATTACATGTTTATCATGTGTAATGTTGTATAACTAATCTCATGGTACTATGGAATAAAGAGACATGTAAGGATTGTTATATTGTTGTCTGATTAATGTTACCAGTAACCATGAAAGGTTATTCAGATACTTTTGGAAAGTAGATGATAAGTGCATAATGAAAGGATAAGAAGATAATGAGATGTTTGAATATATTCATGAGCTCATGATTGATATAAGGACTAAGTGATATCATGGTTTGAGTATAAATAATTTTGAGGATTTTGGTATGTGTAAAGTGTTAACTTTTAACTGCATTCAAGTTTTCACTAAGGTTCAATGGGTATTCAAGAGTATACATGATTAAGGACTTTGAATGTTTGGAATGTGACCAACAAAACATATCTTATGATATATGGGGATCAGCGATGATATTAAATCTCTGGTAATTGTTTTCACTATGTTATGAGAGTGGACTGCAGTATTATGGATAAGCCTAAAGATTGGAATGGATTTTGTTGGACGTAAGTTAGTATTGTTTAAGGATAGAAATTTTTTTCGATATTATTGATGGGATGTTATAGTAATATAGTTTTGGAAAAAGGACAACCTGCAGGACGGGCGACAACCCATCGCTTCGGACAAGGCTGTAGGAATCGAACCCACAACTGAAGTGCGACTGGCCTTTATCGCCTACCACTGGCCTACAGGAAGTCCCTGTTTAGTAGAAACTAGTTTTATTATATTAAGCAGTATGATATATGAAGTATAAGTCCATTTTAGGAACCATATATGATTAATCTCACTATAGATCGACTTATGCATATAATTTTTACTAACCGTTTGTTTGAGACAGATGGAATGACTCGTCATTCTATCACATGATCTGCTAACACTTCATGAATAACAAATTCAACTTCATTTATTTAAGAGATTAAGTGGAAATTGTTCAAGGCACGAACAATAGTGAGATTGTACCAAAATAAAGTAAGTATTTATTCTAATTCAAATTTTCAACTTTAGCGAAATGATATTGAAAACAAAAAATGTTGTCCTAGTGATCTTATACCTGATGAATCAGATGGTACCTTATATCATCACAAATCTATGGATTTGTGATTACTGGCTTTTCCATAGCCATGTTCTCTACCACTCTCCATCAGAACATGATGGTTAGATTTCTCTTCCATATCCATATTTTTACCTATGTGGAAACCCAGCGATTAGTTTATTTGGGTAATCGTTACATTTCATACTTTAGTTTTTAAAGCCAAGTTTTTGTATTCCTTTTTACGATGTGGGATTCTATTAAAGAATCTTTCGAATAGTAAACCATTTATAACCCCGACGAATTTCGAGGGAGAAATTCATTTTAAGGGGGGTAGAATGTAACAGCCTGAGATTTTATGAAAAATATTCTTTTTATTTCACTAATGTCTTGTGTTGTACGCTACACCAAAAGGAGCTTGCACAACACGCATCCTTGACTTGCCTTGCATTACACGCAATCGCGACCTTCCTCGATAGCGTGTGTAATACGCAATACCGAGTTTCACTAAACAACGATATGCTATTAAAATATTATTAAAACTAGCCAGTATGAATAGTAATAACCACTTTTTAAAAATCTGTAAATCTTATTTTTCAAAATGAACTTCATTTTTGGATTCGGAGTATCGAATTTAGCCTAAGGTGAAATTTTGGTACTTTTCGGATAACTTTCATATTCTGATGAATAGTGAAAATTACTAAATTATAAATAAAAAGAACTTTTTTAATCGAAATAATTAATAGTGATAAATTATTAATTTGAGTGGTTTAAAAGTATATTTAGAATATATTTTTACAATTTAATACTATGTTGGTCATTGGTTGTAATTTCACATTTAAACCAGACATAATCAAGTGTCAATCTTTTGATATATATTGTTTCCTAAAAACACGCTATTTATTTTAACAGCGGGATTTAATTATAAAATTAATTAATGCAACTTCTATGTTATGAATTTGGTAAAATAGATTTCATTTTTGAATTCGGAATATGAAATATATCTTAGGATGAAATTTTGGCATTGTTCTAAAAAACATCAATTTTTGATGAATAGTGAAACTACTAAGTGGTAGTTAAAAAAAACTGAATTTTTCATAAAACATAATTTTACCGCTTATGTGAATGGAATTTCAAAAATCCGACAGACACGGTTGATATCAGTAAGTAAAATGTGGTTCAATGAGATAAAAATAATTTTTTGGTGAATAGTAACTTTTTACTTTTTTTTACCGCGGTTAATAGTAAATAGGGTAACTAAGGGTAAATATGATATTACTATTACCCTAACACATGTCCTAATTCCATTGGACAAGTGTAATTCGACCAAAAACAAACTTAGGAATAAAATATGACCATTTAGGCCCACTTGGATTAGATTAGGACATTTATTATTAATTTATTTAAAGAAAGGTTAAAATAGTTAAAATCAAAGTTTAATAAGTAAATCATTTTTAATATGGGGTTATACATAAGATAAATTCGACTATAAATATTCATTAGAAAGATAAAAAGATTTCATACATAAGGGTATTTTATTTGTAATTTTTAGACATTAAATAATTTAATTTATTTATGACACAATGATGATGCAGTAATTATCTTATTAATGAAATATTGACATAATTGATGTTATAAACACCAAAATAAATGTAATTTGAGACTTTTTATGAATTAAACTAATTTTCTAGGTTACTATGCTATATTAGTGTTGATTTAATCAACTTGGTTCGAACATATAATTCTGTTATGACTTTCACAAAAATCATATATCAAATAGTGTCAAAATTGACACAAAATAGTTTTTAAATAAAATATTATATTATTAATTGTTATTTTATTCCTAAAAATCTAAGGTTCGGCCAAATGACTTAGATAAGGATATATATTTTAATAATAAACAATTTGGGGTTCGTTTGGCATGTTATAGTAAGTGTATTAACCATATAGTGAAAGAAAACAAAAAGACACGGTAAAAGTTAAATTATTTAACTTAGAGTTAAATCTGATTGATAAGGTTAAAATAATAACCTAAACTTGTCTAAATCCTATTGGTTGATAGGATTTCGACCCATCCCCACCTTATCTTCGAAATAAGACCCTTTGGAACCATTATAAACCGATTTTGACTTTAATATAAAATAATATTTTGAGATATTCCTAAGGTGCCCCTCTCCTCCCTTATAAAAGGACACCTCCTCTCCCTCCTCCTCACACCAATTTGAGCACTCAAGCTCGGCCAACCCCTGCCAAAATCTCTTCTCCACTTCCCTAAAAACATCCTAGAGGTTCTGTTCTTCCTCAAAGACCAATTTTAGTGCCCTAAGAGGAGTTCTCAAAGAGGCACTTCAAAGAAGAGGTAATTACCGTTACCAATTCTTTCATCTTTATTTCTTCTTCCACTTCTTCTTCTTAGGTTGTTTCATTATGAAGTAATAACATCAGTATCACTCATATACTGATATGTTATTATAAGTATGAAACAACCCTATTTCACCATCTATCCATCCTACGGAAAAAGAAATCACCGCGCGTGCGTACGTACGGAATACCGTCTCCACGCCGTGGTGTAATCTATTTTCCACCACCACCTTACATGGATGGGTATAATGGTGTAAATAATAACTATACATAGTTATTACAACATCATATTGATTCTGATATATTGTATGATCCACTCCAATTCAATTCAATATTTATAGAAATGATATCATCGCTCGTGCGTACGTACGGACTACCGTCTCCACGACGCGATGAGATTCATTCTCCATGTTAACCATTTAAGAATGATTATAATGTATATATAAGAAATAATAATGAAATATATGACATTATAAAGCTACTGGATTTATGTATATATATACATATGTATGTCATCTACTTACTTCCATTTCAAGACAATAAGGAAAGGAAAACAGCGTTCATGCGTACGTACGGACTACCGTCTCCATGAACGGTGTTTTTCATTTTATTTATCTACCTATTATATATATATATATATACTGAATATATATGATATATAAATCATATTTTATATTCTGTAAGTGAGTAAATCATGATATAAGTAATAATGATGTCAAGAACAACAAGTCAAAACACCTACGATAAATGAAACGATTTTACCCAAAACGCTTCTTTAACATGGAATTTACAAAAGAACGGGTAATATAATGTCATAAGTGAACCATATATGATATCATAACAATGAATATGATTCTGTAATAAGTCAATAACATTATTTAAATCATTATACAGGAGGTTCGGACACTTACAAAGCAAGTCGGACCTAAGGTAAGGGAAATATCACAATCTCATTTTTATCCGAGATTTTTTATTCGTAAGTATTTACTGAGGAGTATTTTATCATCCACATCCATGTTACCTCAATATGTAATATTGTTTCCATCCACTTACAATATTTTAAATCCAATTTTACCCTTCGGTGAGTTTTTAGTAAAAGATATGAAAGGAATCTTTTGTCGTTTTTCATACGAGGAACTTTTTGACTTTTCCGACAAAAGTACGAGAAGAATGTTTTTTTTAACTTATACGGCATGAGTGGATTTTTAAAAAAATTATTTCCAAGAAGCTTCCTTTACAAGTTTTCAAGTTTATTTTTAATCAACTTCTTTTATTTTAAAGTTTTATGACATGTTTTTGAAGTATAAAGGATATTTTCCTCAAGAATGAAGTTCAAGTATTTTATCAAAATTTTTTTCCATCTAAGATAATAAAAGGGTTCTGTTTTTATCCCTATTATTACATGGATTTGATTATGTTGGGATGGAAACATTTTTATGAATTCCTTTATCTTATATGAATTGTTTTATGATGTCATGTTGTTTAAGAATCCCATTTTTATTACATGGGTTACTCTATGATGTATGTTTTATGATTATGTGGAACACATAAGAAAGGATTCATTATAAGATGGGTGGGACCTATATCTCCCTCTAATGCATTGGGTAAAGATTTTATATCACATGAGATAGACAGGGCTGGAACGGTAGGTTATACCGGTTCAGTGAAACAGGACTGAAACGAGGGTTACTCGATTCAGAAAGGGACTTTGTCCACTAAGATAGTCTTGGCAATGAGTCTTGACTAACAAGAAATGATTTTCTATGATTATGTGTGCATGCCACAAAGTTTCAAGTTTTATGTTATGATTATGGGGATCTCATTTTCACTTCTATGATTTATCCCATGTTATGATATTATGAGCTCTTTTGCAGGTTTAGATTTCCAAAGGCTATGTTCTTATGTATATGATGTGATTGATATTTCTTTTGTTTACCCTTACTGAGCATTTGAGCTCACCCTTTTATGTTTTCTTTTCCCCAGGATATAAAGAAAGGTTTTTAGGTAAAAAAAAAGGGAAGATCTTTATGGGAGATATTGAAGATCTTTCACCACGATTAGAAGATTACGTTCCGAGTTTCCAAAGACACTAAACTATTACGATCCTTGTGTGTGTGTTTTTGTTATGTACTAAGTATTTCGCAAAAGTAATGTAATGTCAATGTACGTCAAGATACGGGTCTCTACACCCACCCCCTAGACACCATACATCCCCCGGACGACCCCACCACCTCCAACCCCCGCAGACAGCCCACCCACCTATATTTTGTTGTATTTATTAATATGATTCTCATATAGAGTAATGTGTCAGTTATGATTTTATATAAAGTAAAAATTTTCATATACCTAAATATTTTTTTTGATTGAACTTCAATATTATTGAATTGCTTAGAAATGACTTATTGTAATTTTTTTACAGAATGTATAGAAGTTGGATGTACGAAAATGATCGGATTTCAACCGATTTTCAAAATAATTTGAACATCATTATAGATTTTTCATTTGAAAAGGCTTCAGATACTGGTCGCATACACTGCCCATGTTTTAATTGTGTTGGAAGACCTTGGTTGAGTCACAAAGCAGTTAGCTATCATATAACCAAATATGGTTTCCAAACTAACTATTATGTGTGGTATCACAATGGAGTGAAAATAGAATCTAAAAATGTTGATGATCCAAACGATAGGACTGAATTGGAGAGTTTGATATATGATCGGTTTCCATTTATTCAGCATCATGAGAAGGAAAGGATGTCCAGCCAACAATATTTCGATACAAGCACACAAGATGCGTCCAATGAAAATGATGATGTTGATAGGGTGAAAAAAATTGAGTGATGCTGCGACGACTCCAGTATACCAGAAATGTGGTAAAATGAAAAAATTGGAATTTTTAATCTGATTGTTTCATGGGAAAAATATGTATGGGATTTCAAATACTGTAATTGATTACATTCTTACCTTCTTGAAGGAATTACTTCCAGATGATGCAGATATTCCCTCAAACCACTATGTGGCATGAAAGTTAGTTGATGAAATTAGATTCTCAAAAAAAATTCAAGTTTGCCTAAATGACTACAGCTTATTTTGGGTGGAAACTGATGAAAGAAACGATTGTATCAAATGTGGAACCTACTGATGGAATCCAAAAGAAGATGTAACACCATCTCATGTTCCACAAAAAGTAATGTGGAACTTTCCATTTTTCCCTAGATTATAGAACCTTTCATGTCTGATGAAAAATCCGTAAAAATGTGATATCATGACACCGAGATAAAAAAGAATAATGAATATTCGGTTCACCCTCCAGATGGATTTTCATGGTAGAGATTTGATGCTCAATATCCTAAATTTGCAGCCGACTTGAGTAATGTGAGATTGGGTCTTTCATGTGACGGTTTTAATCCATTTGGGCATATGATTACTTTGCACAGCACATTGCCGGTTTTCATACACATTTATAACCTTCCCCCTTGGTTGTGTATGGAAAATCTTTACACATTCTTTAGTATACTGATATCTGGCCCTTCTGATCCCGGAAATGATATATATGTATACATGCAACCTTTAATAATAGAGGTGAAACTTCTTTGGGAAGTGGGTGTTCTCACATATGATGCATGTTTGAAAGACATATTTCATATGCGTTCTACACTTATGTGGATGATCAATGATTTTCCTGCTTATGCAATGATGTATGGATGGAGCACAAAAGGAAAGTTTTCATGTCCTGTTTGTATGAAGAATAATCGATCAAGAAGACTGAAATATCATCGTAGTTTTAGTTTTAAGGGACATCGACGATTTTTTCCAATGAACCATCAATATAGAAACAATGATCAAAGATTTGACATTACCATGGAGAATGACGATCCACCTCAGCGTATGTCTGGAACTGATGTTCTTAATGAATTGAAAGATTTTAGTTATTCATTTGGGAAGGGTGTAATGATATCTAGAAAGATGAAAAATGTTTCCAATGATACCTATTTCAATTGGAAGAAGAAGAGTATATTCTTTGAGTTGTTGTATTGGTCAACCAACTTGTTACATCATTTCTTAGACGTAATGCACATTGAAAAGAATATATGTGAAATGTTGATTTCGATTCTTCTAAATGTCAAGGGGAAGACAAAAGATGATTTACGATCTCGGCGTGGCTTGGTAGATTGGGGGATCCGACCAGAATTGCATACTGTCTGTATTAGTGAAAATAAATGGAAACTTCCATGTGCTTCATATGTGATGACACCTACTGAAAAAAATAAATTTCCGAAAGTGTTAATACTATTAAAGTTCCTGATGGATTTTCATGAAATATATCAAAACGGGTCAACAGAAAAGAGTTGAATTTGAAATCTTTGAATACTCATGATTATCATGTCCTTTTGAATGAGTTGATTCCAATAGAAATCCTTCATCTCTTGTCCAATAATGTTAGAGTATCAGTTATTCGGTTGTGCTATGTTTAGAGATATATGTGCTAAGAGGTTTTCCAAATCCTTCTTGCAAAAACTGTTGGTAGAGATACCATTAATTTTGTGTGAGTTAGAGAAAATATTCCCTCCATAATTTTTTACATGTATGTTCATCTGACTGTCTTTCTTCCGACCGAAATACTTCTTGGAGGACCCATTACTTTCCGTTGGATGTATCCAACTAAAAGAAGCATGTGCACATTGAAATCATATGTTCGGAACATGAATTATCCTGAAGGATCTATTGTGAACGGTTACTTGGCTCAAGAATGTATGGATTTCGGCTCAATGTATTTTTCTGATCTTACTACGAGAATAAAGAGACCAATGAGAAATGAAGAGGAATAGTATGGGCAAATTGAACCCAGTTTTCCATCACTTCCTCGGAAAGGAAGAATTCTGGGATCATTTACATTGACGACATTAATCCTTGAAGAGCGAGAGATGTCACATCACAGAGTGTTGTTCAATTGTGATTTGTTCGATGAGTATATCAAGAAAGTAAATTGTACATGTATCTCTTATCTTATTTCAAGTAATTTTAAATATTTGTTAAACTATTATTATTTTTATCTATAGGGAACATAAAGAATTTATATATAGAAAGAATTTTTCTTTATCTTTGATAATGAAATATACTTTTCATAGCAAAGGGTTTTCTGCTTCATTGAAATTGATGGTAAAAATATTTCTGTAATAACTAACTAAAAATAATATTTAATTAAGCTTACTATTTGTTTATATTTCAGGTATCGAGTTTTCCTGTAGTCTCTATTTTTTAGGAAATACGATCTTTGTATTTTGGTCCTAATACCATGGTTCGTGCTTGTAGATCACTTGGGATCAATGGATACAAATTTATTATCACTGAACGAGAAATAAACATGAGAACACAACATAATGGTGTTATGATAACTGCCACAATAGACTGTTACGCCATTTCATCGGATACTAGACCCCATTCTGAAAATGTAGCTTATTATGGAGTCGTGGAGAAAATAATAATTTTGGATTATTACTCTCATGGTCATGTCACGATGAAGAAATGTCAATGGTTTGATTCAATGATGATTCAGGGTACCTTTATTGATGATTGTGTATTTTGAGTTATTTACATGACTTGCACTCTTTCCACCGATGAACCATATGTATTGGCATCAATGGTGAAACAAATTTTTTATGTCAAAGATCATCGTCATCCTAAATTCGTTGTAATTATGGAATTAAATCGCAGACATGTTTTTGATGATGGTGATGATGAAGTTTACATTATCCCTATTGCAATTGAAAGCAATCTGTTTATTACTAATGATGAATAAAATAGCTCAATTGTCAGATTTGATTGTGAACCCGAAGTTGTGGTGGGAAATATATATAGAATCATATAGTCGTGTTCTCACCTACGTGTTTCAACTACATAATTCAGATTGTGTATCCTAGTACTTACCTTAAAACCACCATAAATCTTCTGTTTCTTTATGTTTTTTTATCAGAATGGATTTTCTATATTTTTGTTTTTGGGTTACACATTATTTATCTATTTCTAATTACTTCCATATTTGTTTCCATTGCAGGAAATGACACCCATTGAAGAGAGGCGGTGGAAAAAGATGACAGAAAATAATCATCGCATGACACAGATGGGCGTTCCTCCACTCATCCATGTTGTGAGTATTTTATTTCAAATATAAATATTTCTATAACTTATAATATCATGTTTTTACTTTTGTGTTAAACATTTTTTCAGGATCCACCCCCTAGATGATAGATATCCGGCGAGGAGCCTGATATTGCTCCCAGTAGAGAGGCTGGTGGTAGGAGGGGGCTGGTGTCAGAGTTGGATGATCATCTAGTGGTCCCGGTACTGAGGTCGGTGGTACGAGGGCTCGTGGTGTGAGAGTTAGATGATCCACTACCATAGACATATCTTCTAAGCCCCGTTTTTATCTTGGTGTGTCTTCAAGGACACACGGGATATTTAGGCCTTCGATGTTCACACTACCAGTTGGCCAGACGTCTATTCCATCATCTTTTGCATCTGGTTCATTATCTCTGAGCTATTATATTCCACCTTCTTCGACTCCTTCTCTGACACAGTATGTGGTTGAGGAGCATACACTAAGGGACACCCCACCTGTACAGGATATTCATTTAGATTCTGTACATCCAGTGATTCCCATTGATCCGACTACCACAGGAATATTTATATAACTCTATCAAATTTTTATACAAAAGTTTATTTTTTTATAACTTGTACTGATATTACATTTATTTAATAATAGATTCATCTACTGATAGGAGGCAGGGGAGGGGGCTTACACGCTTGCGTGTGGTATCGAACCGCTAGACACAGTTGATGGTTGAATACAATGTAGATGGAAAAATGATTGAGAAATATGGGTAGGAATGTCGGGGTTTTTTTGGAGACGCTAGCCAAATACTCCGACATCATTCCGGTCATCCATCTCTCTTAGAGACATCTTCCACATGATGTCAAGGATAACGTGTGGGCACAAATATGGTTAAAAAATCTTTTAGATTTAATGTAGTATTTATTCTATTTATATGAACTAAACTATTGGGTTTCAGCTTCAGTTTAGCTTCCCCAATGGTGAAGGTGCATGACCGGCGCCTTTAAAGGAGCTAGGAGAGATTTGGATAGCTTATAAGAATGAGATGTATGTTGGCTGGTATGATAGAGTGGGCAAGGAGTTGGAGACATTACCTATCGTGGATGACTACCTGATATAGCAATATCGGCAAATGATTACCCATTGGGCGACTGCCAAATTTAAGGTATTAATCTCATTTGAGGTATTTAAATGATAGTTTTTATATTTCACATTAAAATAATATTATTTATTATTAAACATTATTTAGTAATATACTGAATAAAAAAAAACATTTATTCAAAGCAATACCTCCACACTTTGCGGTGCACAACTATGTCAGATCATGAGCGGCATCTGGTACGATATAGTTGTTTATAAATTTTCTTTAGGAATTTCCCATTTTATTGTTTCCTACTTAAATTATGTTATTTATTGAATATTGAATATGTGATTATACTTGCACTTTATATTGTTTCAATGTCATTACAGAATCACAAATTAAATATTGAAGGACGTATCCCTTGAGCAAATTTGTTTTGCTCGAGTAGAAGAAAAAAAGATGGAACTGCGGTAAATGAATGAACCCAAGAAAAGATTTTAAGTTTTAATTTGTTTATTTAAAATTTTAATATCTATGTTGAAATTTAATAATCTTTTAATATTTTTAACAGGCTGCTTTAGAGGCTCTTGATGCCCAGGAGCCTGACAATTTTGGGCCACATGATCATTTATATCATGTTTTGGGAGAGGAGCACTCTGGTCGAGTACAATGCCAACCTGGTAGGAATATAGTCCTGATGAGGTATTGGTTCTCTCCAGGTATCCATTTTAGTACCACCGAGTTGGAACAGGTCAAGGAGCATGAAAGAGAGTCTGATAAAAGGGTTACAGAGTTGTAAGTACAAGTTCAAACGAGGGACAAAGAATTTATGAACCTGATGAAAGCTTTATCTTTATCACTTCCACTAGAGGCCAGCGTGGCTTGTCAGACATTTATGGTGTTGATGGGTGCATTATCCAATGCACCAGGCGGTATCTCTAGTGGCGGTCGAGATGATGAGGTTCCTGGGGATGATGAGGATGCTGAAGAGGACGAGGGTGAGGATAAGGATGAGGACAAGGGTGAGGATGGGGTCGAAGGCGAGGTTGGGACTGAGGACGAGGATGAGGCTGATGATGAGGATAGGGAAGATGATGAGGACGACGATGAGGATAGAGATGGCGGCGAGGATGAGGCCGATGATGACAGTGGGGATAGTGATGGCGATCAGGGGCATATTGATCCATTGCATTTTTGAATTTTGTATAACTCTTTATTTTTTAACCTAGTTTTCCACTCTGGTATGGATATTTTTGAAATCAGTATAACTCTTTATTTTTGACCAAATATGGAAGCCTAATGATTTTATAATGTTATGGAGGTGAGTGATTCTATATGAGATTTTATTGGTTACTGTGAGGAGTTTTTTTCCCTTTAATTGATTAGTTCATAAAACATAAGTTGGTTTTGTATTCTGTTGTGGGGGTGTGTAACCCAAAATTCAATGTAGGTGGTTCCATTTATAGCCTATGATAATGAAACTACTTGTTTTGATTTTAAAACTGATTTATAAATTGATTAATGAAATTGGAATGATTTTTGTATGTGTTGAAAAAGTGTTTTGAAATAAAAATCAAGTTTCTTTAGCTTTTGATAGATGTATTATAAATGGTTTTAAATGGTTTTCAAGGCATTGAAATGGGTTTGTGAAAAAGAGAACATGGGTTACCTTGGTTAATTAGGTGAAAGGTTTATCTTAAGGAAATCATCCATTTCATTGTGGTTATCAAGGAGGCTTGACTTTGGTCTTAGCCCTATTTTCTAGGACTATTATTCGTGGGGACTGATATTTACATTTTGGGGAGATTAATCTTGGGGTTTTCCTCTACTTCATAGGGAATTTTTATGAAATCTGTTTTTTTCCCTTGATTCTTATTGTTTGATTAGACTACTACCTAGACCATTAGTATTCCTTGGTACTGTGATACCCATTTTTCTATTTTTATTACATATCATTCTTAGTTTTCCATCTATTTCATGTTTATGCATGTGTAAAATGATATGGAAAATGTTCTTTGAAGTAGAAGGCTTTTTCAGTGAAATTTATATGATATTATCTATAATGAAATTAGAATTCCATGGTTATTTTATTCACACCATGACCAAAGTGTCTCTCTTTTGTTTCAAAAGGACATCATTTTAAGGGAATACAACAACTGACATACAGAAAACTGACCAAAGACATTCGTATTTCATTGAAACTTTAGGTTAATGATCCATGGGTCGTATGTGAAATGAACGAGTCAACCCCGCCTCAATATGAGGGCCGGTCTGGCCGATACCATTCAAACTGTCTTTCTTTTGTTTAAAATGAATGCGCCTTTAAGTAAAAACATGACATTCTTAAAACCAACCAAAGGCATTAAAATTATGTTGAAACATTAGGAAAATGATCCATGGGTCATTTGTGACATGTACGACTCAACCCCGCCTCAATCTGAGGTGCGGTGTGGCCGGTATCACTCGAAGTGTCTCACTTTTATTTGAAATGGATATGATTTTAAGTGAAAACAAAACTGACATACAGAAAATTGACCAAACGCATCGGTTTCTATTGATACTTTAGGACAGTGATCCATGGGTCATATGTGACTTGTACGAGTCAACCCTGCCTCAATCTGAGGGTCGTTGTGGCCGGTACCACACAAAGTGTCTTTCTTTTGTTTAAAACAGATGAGCTTTTAAGTAAAAAAATGACATATAGAAAACCAACCAAATGCATTCAGATTGTGTTGATACTTTAGGAAAACGATCCATGAGTCATTTGTGACGTGTACGAGTCAACCTCGCCTCAATCCGAGGTGTGGTGTGGCTGACACCACTCAAAGTGTCTCTCTTTTGTTTAAAATGGACAACAGTTTAAGTAAAAACAACAACTGCCATACAGGAAAATGGACCAAATGCATTTGGATTCTGTTGATACATTAGGAAAAGTATCCATGGGTTATTTGTGATGCGTATGAGTCATCCTCATCTGAATATGAGCCATGGTGTGACTGGTACCACTCAAACTGTCAATCTTTTTTATAAAAATGGATACGCTTTTAAGTAAAAACAATCGGCATATGGAAAACCATCCAAACACATTATGATTTTGTTGATACTTTAAGACAATGATCCATGGGTCATTTTTGATGTGTACGAGCCAACCCCGCCTCCATCTGAGGTACGGTGTTGCCGGCACCACTCAAAGTGTCTCTCTTTTGTTTCAAAAGGACATCATGTTAAGTGAATACAACAACTGACATATGGAAAACCGACCAAATGCATTAGGATTCTTTTGAAACATTAAGTTAACTATTCATGGGTCATATGTGATGTGTACGAGTCAACCCCACCTCAATCCGAGAGTCGGTGTTGCCGGAACCACTCAAACTATTTCTCTATTTTTTTTTTGAAATGGACAGGTTTTTAAGTGAAAACAACAACTGGAATACTTAAAATGCACCAAACGCATTTGTATTATTTTTATATTTTAGGACAACGATCCATGGGTCATTTTTTTATGTGTACGAGTAAATCCCGCCTCAATCTGAGGTCCGGTGTGGCCGGCACCACTCAGAGTGTCTTTCTTTTGTTTAAAATGGATACGCTTTTAAGTAAAAACAACAACATGCATACCTAAAACCAACCAAAGGCATTATAATTCTATTGAAACTTTATGAAAATGATCTATGTGTCATTGTTTATGTGTACGAGTCAACCCCGCCTCAATCTGAGGCGGGGTGTGGTCGGTATCACTCGAAGTGTCTCACTTTTATTTGAAATGGACAGGATTTTAAGTGAAAACAACAACTGACATACAAAAAACTGACCAAACACATTCATATTCTGTTGAGACATTAGGAAAACGATCCATGGGACATATTTGACGTGTACGAGTCAACCCCTCCTCAATCCGAGGTCCGGTGTGGCCGGTACCACTCAAAGTGTCTTTCATTTGTTTAAAACGGATGTGCTTTTAAGTAAAAAAACGACATACGGAAAACAAACCAAACACATTTATATTGTGATGATACTTTAGTAAAACAATCCATGGGTCAATTAGGACGTGTACGAGTTAACCCCGCCTCAATCCGAGGCACGGTGTGGCCGACACCACTCAAAGTGTCTCTCTTTTGTTTAAAATGGACAACATTTTAAGTAAAAACAACAACTGACATATGGAAAATGGACCAAACGCATTAGGATTCTATTAATACATTATAACAAGTATCCATGGGTCGTTTTTGACGTGTACGAGTCAACCCCGCCTCAATCTGAGTCATGGTGTGACCGACACCACTCAAACTGTCTTTCTTTTGTTTAAAATCGATACGCTTTGAAGTAAAAACAGCCGGCATACGGAAAACCAAACAAATGCTTTCAGATTGTGTTGATACTTTAGTAAAAATGATCCATGAGTCATTTGTGATGTGTATGAGTCAACCCCGCCTCAATCTGAGGCACAGTGTGGCCGGCACCACTCAAAGTTTCTCTCTTTTGTTTCAAAAGGACATCATTTTAAGTGAATACAACAACTAACATACAGAAAATAGAACAAACGCATTCTAATTCTATTGAAACATTAGGTTAATGATTCATAGATCATATTGGATGTTTATGAGTCAACCCCACCTCAATACAATAGCCTCTGTGTCCGAAACCACTCAAGGTTTTTTCACTTTTTTTTAATGGACAAGATTTTAAGTGAAAACAACAACTGGCATACTTAAAACTGACCAAACTCATTTGGATTGTTTTGATATTTTAGGAAAAAAATAAATGGGTAATTTTAGATGTGTAAGAGTCAACCCCACCTCAATACGATGGCCGGTGTGGCTGGAACCACACAAAGTTTCTTTCTTTTGTTTAAAATGGATACGCTTTTAAGTAAAAACAACAACTGGCATACATAAAACCAACCAAACGAATTTGGATTGTTTTTATATTTTAGGAAAACAATATATGGGTCATTTTTGATGTGTATGTGTCAACCTCATCTCAATATGAGGCGTGGTGTGGCCGGCACCACTCAAAGTGTCTCACTTTTCTATGAAATGGACATGATTCTTTGTGAAAACAACAACTGACATACGGAAAACTGACCAAACACATTTAAATTCTATTCAGACTTTAGGAAAACGATCCATGGGACATATGTGAAGTGTAAGAGTCAACCTTGCCTCAATCCGAGGGCTGGTGTGTCTGGTACCACTCAAAGTGTCTTTCTTTTGTTTAAAATGGATACGCTTTTAAGTAAAAACAACTGGCAAACTGAAAACCTACCAAACAAATTCATATTGTGTTGATACTTTAGGAAAACAATCCATGGGTCATTTTTGACGTGTATGAGTCAACCCCGCCTCAATCCGACATGCGGGGTGGCCTAAACCACTCAAAATGCCTCTCTTTTGTTTAAAATGGACATCATTTTACGTGAAAACAACAACTGACATACGAAAAATCAACCAAATGAATTCGGATTCTATTATAACTTTAGTAAAACGATACATGGGTATTTTTTGATGTGTACGAGTCAAACCTGCATCAATCAGAGGTGCGGTGTGGCTGGCACCACTCAAATTCTCTCACTTTTCTTTGAAATGGACAACAGTTTAAGTAAAAACAACAACTGACATACAGAAAACTGACCAAACGCATTCGGATTCTATTGATACTTTAATACAAGGATCTATGGGTCATTTTTGATGTGTAAGAGTCAACCCTACCTCAATCTGAGGCATGGTGTGTCCGGTACCACTAAAAGTGTCTTTCTTTTGTTTAAAATTGATATGCTTTTAAGTAAAAAAGAACCGGCATATGGGAAACCAACCAAACACATTCGGATTGTGTTGATACTTTAAGAAAATTATATAGGGGTCATTTTTGACATGTATGAGTCAACCCATCTCAATCTGAGGCGCGGTGTAGATGGAACCACTCAAAGTCTCCCTTTTGTTTCAAAATGACTTCATTTTAAGTGAATACAACTGAAATTTACACTCATCAATGATAGTCGCAAACACTTTTTCATGAGTTTGGTAGTTTTAATCATGGGGTCATAAGTGACGAGACGCCTATGAAAATACCATTTCACCATATATTATAAAAAATACATGTTCAATGAAATATTTATCACAAATCATTACATACCCAATTCTATGATCAGAAAAAAAGGAATTTGAGCCAATTTCAAACTCTTATTCAACTCTAATAGGTATTTCTCAAACTACTCTGCCTATTAGAATTTTATGGGGAGGTGGCGGGGGGGCTGTTCTAGTTTGGGGTTTGTGTAGGTGTTAGGTGAATTACTACTAGATGATTGTTGTCATATCAAGATTGAAATACGGAATTGTAGTACATGACATGGTTGGAAGAGTTTGATGGTTTTATGTGTTTTTTGGGTGCTATTTTAGGTGTTTTTATACTGTTTTAAGTCTATGTGGTTTTTGTGATATTTTTTATCCAGGTGTATGGTGGAGGGGCTA
The DNA here is from genome assembly GCA_963277665.1 of Viscum album. Classification (NCBI taxonomy): domain Eukaryota; kingdom Viridiplantae; phylum Streptophyta; class Magnoliopsida; order Santalales; family Viscaceae; genus Viscum; species Viscum album. The sequence goes on along the minus strand of OY728123.1, from coordinate 1,187,115,664 downwards.
CTGGAGGGCTACTGTGCAGCAGTTCTGGAAAAACACAATACCAATGGTTTTAAACCGTTAATATAAGTGTTCTGGAATTCTGGAATTCTAGAAAAACACAATACCAATGGTTTAGAATCGTTGGTATAAGAGTTCTGCAAAAACACAATACCAACAGTTTTCAACCGTTGGTATAATAATTCTCAAAAAACACAATACCAATGGTTCTAAACCATTGGTATACATTGAGAGAAATTAAAAAACAATATATACCAATGTTTTATGAAAACCATTGGTAAAAATGTTATGCAATCATATACAATGGTTATCTTGCAACCGTTGGTATATCAATAAATATAGTGGGATATACAAATGGTTTAGATCAAACTGTTGGTATAGGGATTTCCTCACGGCTTACTACCCTATGGTTTGGAAAACCGTTGGTATAGGCTATACCAACGGTTTTCCAGCCTATACCAATGGTTCAGACCTGTTGGTATAACCTTCTTTTCTAGTAGTGTTCCAACTGCATCCAAAATCTAGAACACTAGCAAAAATCACATCCTTCAGCGTCTGTATGGTCTGCTCTGTCTTACCATCCGTCTGAGGATGAGAGACGGTGCTCAAAGGTAGCTGAGTCCTGAATGCCTCTTGTAATCCCTTCCAAAACCAGGATGGAAATCATGTGTCACGGTTATAGACGCCGAAAAAAGTCCGCAATTCCTAGAGGAAGTTTCGAAATGGAAAAGCGAAGTCATATTTGTAATCAGAGGCCCGGTCCGGAGGCCCGGGAAGTGGTGCGCGAAATAAAGGAGGGCTTGCACGAAATATTGTTGTGCACACGAAGCATCCCCGGGATTCGCGTAATCGAGCTGCTGGGGTGAGGAATTTTGCGTGCCCCGGTTCTGCGCGGTGAGGCTTTGCGCGCTGACGGTTCCTGTCACGAAAACTTTCGTGCGCCGCCTGGATTCCGCACCGGTTGGGGCCTATAAATAGAAGGTGACCCCAGACGGTTTGGGGGTTGAGGAATTCGGATCGGCTCTCGGGCGCACAATTCGACTCCCCCCGCGAGCAATATGACTTCCAGGTAATCCCTCTTTTCATGAAACTTTTCCCCAAGGATCACCTTTGCGCGCAACTCCACCTACTTCGGTGAATTTGCCTCCTCCTCCTGTTGCTTCCCTTGTGCGCGATCGTTGTCCCTTGCACGCGATCCTCCTCTAAGCGCGCAATACCTTGAGAGCAATCCCCTATCCGCGCAATACATTGTCCCTATTGTGAGCCATACTGGTGTTTTACGTGCAAGCCTTCCTTTTGCGCTCAACACCCAGGACCACTTTACCTTGATGCCCCTTGGATGCCTTTCGGCGCTGGCACGTGATGTCTTCCCTGCCGGGCATGCACGCCATGCGTTGTTTTCCTGTACGGCCTTTCAGGCTCGTACTAAATAACCTCAAGGTCCCTTGGGCGGTGTTTCCCGTTGCGTTTCTTTGCCTTATTCTTCTCCACATAGGCACGCTAACTGCTGTTGCTTCTTCGCATAGCCATGCTAATGTGGAACCCCCAGTGGTTCGCCCTGCGGCCCCCCTTCATTACGGCCTTGCTGATGCCTTCCCTCCCACAAGGGGTAGAGGGCATTGGGAATGTAAGCCCTAGGGGTGTGAAGCGAACCCTCCTCATCCAAGCTATAGGGCGTTAAACTACTGAGCACCTCATCCTTAACACATGACGTTAAACTGTGGTCCGACCCCGTGCTTCGCACGCAGGGTCCCCCTAGCTCGGACATTTTTTAAGCCTCTCGTCTCCACGGGAATGGATTGTTCCTCACATGGAATGATATCCTCCTTGTCGGAGTGGTGTTTGTCCACAGAGGAAGGGCTGCCTCAGAGCGTAAGCCCCTAGCCTCTCCTGCGGAAGGTTGCACCCGTGCATCTCTGTACTTCCCCCATGCCAAGGCCAGTGGAGTCCCTTTCCCACTGTGCTTTGTCACACCACGGGCCTCCACCCTGGAGTAAGTCCCGACACCCAGGGCCGCTAACCACGCGTAAGACCCTGTTTCCTCTTCGGACTGCTAACCACGCGTAAGCCCCTATTTCCTCTTTGGGCCACTCAACACGTAAGCCTCGTTCCGCTTCTCACGGACGCACCCTTCACGATGTGATCATCTGGTCCCTGCTGCCTCTTGTTTCCCACACTGAGCATGACTCACACGGGCTTAGAGCACGCATTGACCATGACACCCTCCTATGGGCCGCCTTAGAGTTTATGCCCCATCCCAGCGAACTATGTGGACTTTGATCCATGCTAAGGGATGGTACTTAGAAAACCTCCACGAGGTTCAAGCCCACCACCCGGTCGTTCCGACCTCTCCACGTCGGTTCCCCTACCACCATGGACCGCCTCAGAGCGTAATCCCCCATATTCACCACGGGCCGCCTCAGAGCATAAGCCCCATATCCCTCGTCCTACATGACGTTAAACTGTATGCCCTCGTCCCGCATGACATTAAACTGTATCTCGTCTCGCATTACGTTAAACCGTATGCCCTCGTCCCGCATGACGTTAAACTGTATTCCCCCTCTTGGGCCGTCTTAGAGCATAAGCCTCATGCCTCACTCCATCATCCATCCTGATCCTTACCCAAGCCGCCACATCCTGGTGAGATCATGCCACTCCACCCCACTCCATAGTATCCGAGAAGCCGCCCACGTGCTGGCCCCATCATCGGCGTTCCCCATAGGGGGTCCTTCAATCTGATCCACCCTCAGTGTTTCGATCTGTCCGATCTGTCTTCGCAAGATGTTAAACTCGCGGCATACCCCGTGTTAAACATGGGAAGCTGAGGAAAACCACATATGGTACACATTCCCCGCGTTCGATGTGGGATGCATTGGGCTTCCGCGAACTCGAGAAGCCCTTTGATAAGGGTCAGAAGACGGACATGTCGATCCCCAGCGTCAAGACATGCCAATGACACCCCAATGTGACCTTTCTCCTCACCGAAGGTTGCTGCCCCGAAAAGACCCCTTAGAGCGTCTCGATGGAAGCAGCGTAATTAACTAGCGTCCATGCAGATGTGGCACCGGGAATGAGCTTCAGGAACCCATCTTAAATGTATGAGGGAGACCCGGATTAGGTGACAAGCTTTGAGGAGTAATCCACAGAAGGATGAACCAACATCCCATCATCCCGGTTTTGATCAAGGAGCAGACGTCCCTGAATAAGGAACGGATGCCTCCTGACTTTGGAAAGCGGGAATGTGGGGTTGCGACCCGCGCGTCCTCCCATTCCTGATGGACACATGTGTGCGCCCCAGCGTAAAAGTGTCGGAAACACAAAATGGTGAACCTGGCGTGAAAATGGTGAACCCGATGTGAACATGGTGAACCCGACAGAAAATGGTGAACCCCACATGAAGATCTTCTCCTCAATATGGGGAAAGGTAGCGTTCGGGATGTCGGAAGATCAGCATGTCGCCGGGTCCGGGTACCTATCACCAGGACGTGAAACCCGCCAGGGGTTGATGCAGTCAGGATGTTGTGCACTCTATTCCACGACGTCGTCAGTGTGGATCCCTCTCGACAACCATAGAAGACAGAATGATTTTGGGATATTGGTTGTCGATTTCTTTTCCTGTTAGTACTAATGAGTTCATCTCCCTTCTTCCAGGAATCATATCATTGCAACTGGAGCTCGATCGCCACCTGCCCACCGGCGCAGGGGTAGGGGCAGTACCGAAGCGGCTACCCCGCGCGGTCCCGTCTTTTCGACAGTCGCTCCAGCTCCGATTTCCACCACTGTCGGGCACTCACAGCCCCTCTCCCCGTCAGAAATCAGCCAGCAAAGGGTGATCCACGACATGGATTGTAGGTACGACGAGGAAGGGATAATCGCCACCATGGGCCTTGCCCGTTTGGATCTAGAGGCGGTTGCGCCCCACTATCATCGCTGCCCCCGAGGGCTGCGCAGGGAGCCGCCGCTCCCCACTCTGACGTTCAACCGCTTCGGGAGCCTATCCTCGGAGTGCCTTGAAACATACGTCCCCTATTCCAATGAGGTGGGGGATACCCGGGTCCGCACGATCGGAGACCCGTCCCAGGGGTTAACGGCAAGAACCCCCGCCAGGCTGTGTCGACATCATCGCCCGGCTCCCTGGGCCGAGGACCATGCAATCTTTATGCCCGCACCACCGGCTCCAACCCATCTGACCCGATTCCAGCATCGGGCGCGAGCGGAATAGAATGCCCATCCTGGGGCACCAACCTCAGTAGCCACTCCTGATTCCTGCTACCAGATCCCCGCACACGTTGAGCAGGGGCAGTCACATGCCCGACTAGGGTCGAGGCCTCGACTACCCTACAGGAAGGTTGGGTCAACTCTCCCGGTCACGGGCACAGACAATGGCCATTGTGGACCAATCCGTGGTAGTGCCACCCATAATGAAGGCCCATTCCATGCCACTGATCTGGAAATCCAAGGGCTTCTTCGCGATAGCTACGCTCCGAGTATGACTCCTTCCAGCGCACACTGCACTGGGTATGATGTCACTCCCCCTACCGCTGGCCGCGAGTATGGAGTCGTTGCGTATCCAGCAACTCACTCACATGGAGGTCCTCCCCATGTCCCTTTTGACATCTTTCCTGGTGTTCCCGCACCCCGTCCTTCAGTCCCCTCTTCCCCAATACTATTGCGGCCAGGGGACTCCTTGACGGAAATCATCCTTACCCTGAGGAGCCACCCAGGGGTAGGAAGGCACGGCGTCGTTTCTGTAGGAGGAATGCCAGGGGAGTCCGGATGGAGATTAGACCGGTCTGTTTCTCGGACTCTGAGGTGGAGTACGACTCGATGGTGGAACCTTCCCCCTGACCTTCTGAGTTGAGGGAGGGAATGGGGACGCAGCGTGTCAGTCTCATACTCCCCGAATGCGAGATCCGTATGATTCCCTCCTCCCTCCGAAGGTACATCCAAGAGGACGGGGACTTGGCGTACCCCTAGGGGTCAAACCCGTAGTTATCGCTGGCCTCCCCAGAAGCCTCTTCCACCTCGGTCAGGGAGTGTGGAGAACTTTTCTGGGGATCGAAAGAAGAGTCACAAGACGACACACCCTCGACAAGAACCGACGCTGTGACAGGAGGCCCATTCGCTGGCCCATCCTATCGCGATGTGGAAGCCAGGGCACTGAAGCCCTTGGAGGATGACTCAGGGATCTTCAACCAATCAGTATGTTCACTGCATTCCCCGCCGGCTAGCTCACTGGACCGGTGACCTGCCTCGGCGCCATTGCCAGCTCCTCGGCCATTCTCGGTTGACGAGCAGGGGCAGAAAGGTCCGGACCCCGAACCAGAGTCATGGAACTTCTGGATCGTCCTCGTCGCGGACCACTTCCCCGAGAAGTTTTGGCTGGTCGTAGGGTCGAATTTTGATATGCCAGAGGCGCTCAACCCATGAGAGTTTGAATGTTTCCGCTGGACTCTTCGGTTAACTCACACCCATCTTCGCCATCGTCTAGCACCTTATCCCGGGAGTCAAGCACATCTCGAGGATATCGGTGAGCAGTGTCTTCGGGTTGACTCGGCAGCGCTCCCTACGGTTCGGCACCCCGAGTCGTCGGGCCACCGTAGGGCCCTCCAGCAATAATGCGTTCAGAGTTTTCAAGTACTCTGCAAGGTTATCATCGAAGACACCCCCCGCGTGCACATCCGCGGATGGGGGCAGTACGATGCTCTTCTTTTTTGTGTGATTCTCCAACAGTCCAATTCACCGGGTGGCCCTGAGGGATTGTCGCCAATGGAAGTGGTGGTCAACATGGCTGAACTTTCAGATGAGGGAAACAGTGTGGAGCTCCTCGATGGGGACTCACCCCCTGAGGAAGAGCCGCCACTGGACCCATCTGGGAGGATCACTCACCACCAGAGGAGCCTCCTAGGTCTCCCCACACCCACTAAGGCACTAACACTGAGCCGAAACATCGGCAAGGGTAAAGATCATGTCGGGGCTGTAAAGCCCGCCGACCCATCTGACTTGGTGCATTAGGCATAGGAAGTCTCCAAGAAGGCCAAGCTACGCCAGCAGCTTGCTAAGAAAAAGAGGCTGGTTGATGAGCTCTTGGCAAACACATTGCAGAGCTGCGGCCTGACTATGGTAATCCTAGGTCAGGACAGCAGGGGCAGGAGTACCTACCCCTTTCCGAGATTCCCCAGGAAACCGCAACCATGTCGTGTTCACCGACAGGGGAGAGGCTGACGCCCATGGAAAGAGGGCACGATATGTCTCGCCGAACCCTCCCGAGCGGTGGAATCACCTGGGGGACCATGTTCGGTTTCCTTCCGCTACCCCGAGAGTCACTCCGCCAGCCGCCCCGCGAGATGCTGAGCTTGACTACCAGATTGGAGAGCCCGGTAATGCGCTTGTGGTTAGAGATCCCCGTTAGGATAGGAATCTGTGTCCAGACGATCTGATGGAAGTACTCATCGCCCGCTTGGAGGCCCTGGAAACTCGATAGGTTGCAATTCCACCAGACGGAAAGCCATACCCATCATGGGTGGATGATATGCCGGCCCCGCCGGGATTTGGGAACCCCACTTTCGCCCCCTTTAATGGGACATGAGATCAGCCATAACACCTGGCCCACTTCAACTCGAGGTGCTGGCCTATGTTGGAGACTCTGGCGCACCAGGAAGCTGCCAAGCTCTGTTGCTTCGTCTAGATGCTGGAAGGACCAGCCTTCGTCTGGTACAGCCAGCTCCCTGTTGGATTTGTGGCTATCTGGGAGGACCTTCACTGGAAATTCCTCTACCCATTCAGTTCCACAACCTGGAAGACGAACATTGCAGACCTCTTCAGGTAAAAACAGAGCCCCGATGAGTGGGTCGCGGACTTCGTCGCCTGGTGGAAGGGGATCACGTACTCCCTTGACATGCCACTAACTTAGGAGAAATTACTGATGATGTGGGTATGGAATGTAAAGTCAGATCTGGTTCCTTCTTTGATCACTCAGAATTACCCTGGAGGGTTCCGGGATTTCTCAGATAAGTCTCAACGCCTCGAAGAAGCCCTGTAACAGGCCAGTCAGGCACGCCCGCTTCCTCCTGTCATCCCTGCAAGGAGAGCCGCCAGAGACGAGCCCACTATTGTAGCCCAGATAGAGGCTCCCAGGCAGCTGGAGTTGCTACCAGTAAGGCCAGCGCAGCAGCCCCATAGGGGTCCACCCCCACGGGCACAGCCTCCGGCCTTGCAGCGACCGCCTCAAAATCGGCAGGCGCCTCCGCGTAACGCGCTGCCACCACCCAGGAGAGATAATCAGGCTCCGCCTCCTCCGCATGCTCCTCCAACCCCTGGCCATGGTCAGCCTACAAGATCCCCCTTCCCAGACAGAAGGAATAAGACTTACTCGTTTGACGAGGCCTAGGTACCTGGCTATTTCCGTAGCGCCTTGGAGTAGAGGATCGTGCGACTGCCTGAGTGCCAGAAGCCAGAAGAGGCACGTCTCACTGATAACCCTAACTACTGCCCTTATCACCGGATCCTAGGGCACACCATCCAGTGATGCTATGTATTCAAGGACTGGCTCCAAGACCAGATTGACAACAACATAGTCAGGTTTAGCCCAGCCCCGGAACAGGTGGCAGGTGTCTTCGCGAGATCAGATGGCACCAGCGGTAACGAGGATGAGTGGCAGCAGGTTTCCGACCGTGGGTCCCAGAAGTATAAAGACTGGATGGTCTGCATGATGGTTGCCCATGCCCATGGAATCATCCGTACCCGCCTAAGTCAGCCAGAGCCCTCAGAATCTGTGACTGCCGCTTTGGCATTGTCGTCCCATCCTACCTCTTCCTAGAAGAGCAAGTGGCGGTGTAAGAATAATGAACGCCCCCTGCCAGTGCCATCATCTTCTCGCACGCTTGGTGATTTTATGCCCCCAAAGATGGGGATCCCTCTGATACTCTATCCGGTAGCGGGTGACTCCTCGAGTGAAAGCCCGGGGTACGCATCGGTTAACACCGTAGAGTTGGTAAATCCCTTTTTGGCGCCTGACGATGAGGAACGCCAGGTGGACTTCCCCAATGTCCCCAGGCGTCGCCAATGTCGGTGGAGCCATGGATCCATGAATCGCCGGGGCAAGACAGTCGTCACCTCCAGCCAGGCCATGCACGCTACTGACACCAGGCAGCATGCCCTATATAGAGATCAGCGCACCCGGTCCCCTCACCCAGTGTTGACAGGTCTGCCTCCACCACCGTTTGTGTTGCTGGATCGGGCAGGACCACCTTGTCTGTGTCGCAGCCAGCCCTAACCTGCCATCGGCCGACTATAGCCTTCCGGTCCTAACGCGGCAGCCACATCCCGAGCTTCGACTAGTGAACAGCGAGATGTGCCTAGTACCAGTCAGTCACCAGTCCCGCCGGCAGGGCCCGTCATGCCTCCAATCGCATAGCGGACTCATGTAAGCAGAAGCTCGCATTTGGCTCGAAAGTATGATGTTCTGAAGCACCTGTCCAGCATTCCAGAAAGTCTTTCTATTCTTGAGGACCTTCGCCTGTCGTCAGAAATGCATGAGGCACTCACTGAGGCTCTAAGGAGCCCCCTCCAGTTTGAGACAGAGGTGGCGGCTGCAGAAGCCTTCCACACCGAGGCGATTGAGGATGCCGAATGTCAGGCAGTCATCTCGTTTTCCGGTGAAGATGAAGACCCTTCCATACAGGGGCACATTCGCCCACTGTATGTCACCGGCCAGTTCAATGGCGTGGAAGTTCGCCGCTGTCTTGTTGACACGGGTTCTGGGATTAACCTCATCCCAACTCGGACGCTGCAGAAACGGGGGTTGTCTAAAGATGATTTAACTCCCTCCGACCTCAGGATCCAGGGGTATGACAGGACCGATCAAACTCCACTTGGAAAGATTCATCTGAAGACCCAGTTCGGTGGCCTGATTGCAAATACCTAATTCATGGTTGTCTCTCAGGACATGGCCTACAACTCATTGATGGGTAGGTCGTGGCTCCACCTTCATGCAGTGGTCCCCTCCTCGTATAACCAGTTCCTCAAATACTCCCTTAAGGGTCGAGTGGGCATCCTCCAAGGAGATGCGTCTCCTTTTCCCTCTTTTGAAGCCCGTTATCCGGACGCTGGCTACTATAAGAGCAAGGACAAGCAGATCCTGGTAGGTGAAGTCGAGCCCGCCACTGTCACGAGTGGTCCCTGGGTAGGTTTGGACGACGCATATGTCTTCCCAATCCATCGGTTGGAGGCCAGGACCCCCGACATGGGGCAATGCTTTATTGTTTAGGGTACCAGAGGAAGGCATATTTCTGGGTCCAAGAGATAGTGGGAAATCACCTCGTTCTCTTACACCAACTAGGCTCAGGTGATCCCCGAGCCTCCTACCCCTGTACGATATCGGGATGTTGGGCTCATGGAAACAACAGTACGTCATACGTGTCTGTTTTGCCGGGCCAGAATCGCTCGGCTCAAGCCAATGCGCCACCACTGCATTGATGTCATAAAGCATGGCCCCTTGGGCCGAAGTCCAGATGGAATTGGATCAACCGCCTTTGTCGCCATGGTCTCGGTAGTGCATGGGTCCCCTGATGTGGAAACCTCTACCGCCCAAGCCGGCACTAGCTTCCCATCAGGGTCTGGCAGCCCTGAAACTGCTCCCCTCGTGGATGACCCTTCCACAAGAAGAGATGAGGACATGGAAGATTCTCCTTCTACCTTCAAGGAGGGCGTCCACGACACGGTCGACGAGTTAGTGCAGGTGAAACTCGGTAGCGAGGCAGACCCGAGACCCACACTGGTCAGCGCCTCTATGCCCCCCGAGGAACGGAAATGGTACGTGGACTTCCTCAGACGACACCATGATGTGTTCACCTGGAGTTATGACGAGATTCCGGGACTAGATCCCCAGGTAGCCATCCACCGCCTTGGCCTTCTAGAAAACCATCGCGAGTTCAAGCAGCCTCCCAGAATGATGAACCACTCTCACGCTGCCATGGTTGAGTCTGAAGTTGATAATCTCATCAAGTCCAACTTCATCAAATAAGTCTAGTACCCCAGGTGGCTAGCCAACATCGTGCCAGTTAGGAATAAGAACGGGCATATCAGGGTCTGTATCAACTTCCGTGATCTCAATCGCGACTATCCGAAGGATGACTTTACCCTTCCTGTGACAGAGCTATTGATCGATGCCACGACTGGGTTCCAAACCCATTAATTCATGGATGGGTACTCTGGGTACAACTAGATCCGGATGGCACCTGAGGATGAAGAGTTCACTGCCTTCAAGACCCCACATAGTACTTTCTACTACCAGGTTATGCCCTTCGGCCTGAAGAATTCAGGTGCCACCTATCAACGGGCCAGGAACCACATATTCAAGCCGATTATCGGGACGCTGGTGGAGTGTTACGTGGATGATCTGGTAGTTAAATCGCGTCAGAGCTAGGACCATCTCAAAGACCTTGAGAAAGTGTTCGGCTTCCTCCGTTATCGCCACTTGAAGATGAACCTGTTGAAGTGTGCCTTCGAGGTCACCTCCGGAAAGTTTCTTGGCTTCATTGTTAGGTATCGAGGCATCGAGATCGACCCAGACAAGATCAAGGCCATCAGTCAGATGCCTCCCCCGAGTAATATTCGGGAGCTGAGAGGCCTTCGAGGCCACTTAGCCTATATACACCATTCCATCACGAATCTGGCTGGAAAGTTTAAGCCTTTTTCCCAAATCCCGAAGAAGGGCACCGCCTACGAATGGGACGAATGGTGTCAGATCGCTTTTGAGGAAATCAAGAAGTATCTGCTTCACCCTCCGGTCTTGATGCCACCCGTTTCCAGAAATCCACTGGTTCTTTACGTTACCGCCCTAGAGCGATCCCTCGACGAACTTCTCACCCAGAAGAACAATGAGGGAACATAGAATAGCCTCTACTACCTCATCCGCATACTCCTCAACGCGGAAATTAAATATTCCCCCATCGAGAAGAGCTTCCTGGCGCTCGTATTTGCAATGCAGAAATTGCGGCACTACTTGCAGCACCATGAGGTACAGCTGGTCTCCCGGGTAGACCCGTTGAAATACATCCTGAACCGACCTATGTTGACCGGCTGATTGGTGTGCTGGGCAGTGATCCTCCAGCAGTTCGACATCAGGTTCGTACCTCAAAAGGCTTTCAAAGGGCAGGCATTGGCAGACTTCTTAGCTTCCCACCCCACCTCCACGAACTAGCCACTGGATCTGGGCTTTCCGGATGAGGCAATCCTCTCAGTCGATCACGCCATCCCATGCTAGCAGATGCACTTTGAAGGTGCCTCCCGGAGCCCCACCAGTAGAAGGCTCAACGATCCTAGGATCAACAGAGTGGGCCTGGGTATCATCTTCATCACCCCGGAGCAATCCGTTCTGCCGTATTCATTTCTGTTGTCAGAAGGTTGCACCAACAATGAGGCAGAGTATCATGCCCTCATTACTGGCCTCGAGTTGGCTCTTGAGATTAACGTACCCCATATGTATGTAAAGGGGGTCTCTGAGCTAGTTATCAAACAGGTCAATGGTGGCTATGCTATCAAGAAGCCAGAACTCGTGCCACTACTGGAGTGCACCCTCCGTCTAATGGCTAAGTTCCCCTCCTGGACAAAGGTCTTTCACATTACCCAGTCATAGAATAGTCGAGCAGATGCTTTGGCCAGCCTGGTGGCATCACTTGTAGAGCCCGAACAGGATGACCTAATCGTCCACGTGGCGCATCGTAGAGTCATTGCTCCTATTATCCCGGAGGGAAATCGTGGCCTGCTAGTGAACCATCTCACCACTGCTGCCCCTATTTCAGGGTCCACGGGGGCTTCAGGCGTGGTAATCGGGACAGTTCCTGACTGGAGGACACCCTTGGTTGAGTATCTCCAGCATGACAATCTTCCACCAGACCGAGCCGAGCGAGAACGAATCTGACGCCGCGCGCCGCAGTTCACCCTTCAGAGTGGTCCCAGCCTTGAGAATCTCCTTTACAGGTGCAGATTTGATGGTGTTCTCCTCCATTGTCTTCAAGGAGTTGAGATCCCACAGGTCATGCAAGAAGTGCACACTGGTTCCAATGGCGCCCACCAGGCCGGGTCGAAGTTGTCCCAGCAGATTCAGAGGTTGGGATACTTCTGGCCCTCCATGATCCACCACTGCAATGAGTATGCCAAGAGGTGTCATGCGTGCCAAGTTCATGCTAACTTTGTGCATAGGACACCGGAGCCTCTCTATACTACCAAGTATTCATGGCCCTTTGGAGTTTGGGGGTTGGATGTCGTGGGGCCTTACCCGCCGGCAACGGCCCACCAGTGCCGGTTCATTTTTACCGCTACAGATTTCTTCGCGAAGTGGGCGGAGGAAATCCCACTCAGGGAAGTCAAGGCCTATTCTATCGCTGACTTTGTGAGCTCCAATATGATCTATCATTTTGGTGTACCTCACGCTATCCTCACGGATAACAGAACCAACTTCCGAGCAGCCGCGCTGAAGAAATTATACGCCAAGTACAACATTCGCTCTAACCACACCCCCCGCTATCATGCGCGGGCAAATGGAAAGATCAAGGTGTTTAAAAAAACCCTCTCTAACATTATGAAAAAGATGGTTGGTCAGAACAAGAAAAGTTGTCCGGACAAGCTCCCTAACACCATCTGGGCTTATAAGACGACGACTCGTAACTCCACCCAAGTGACTCTGTATTCCCTACTGTACGGAGCTGAGGTCATCCTGCCCATCGAGATCCAGTTTCCCTCATTACGCACGGTAGTCTACGACCAGCAAGCACCATATAGAGTTTCCGAAATCCGTCTAGCCGAATTGGAAGCGCTGGATGAAAGTAGGCTTCGCTCTTTACATAACTTGGAAAGGCATCAGAGCAGGATGGATCGAGCTTTCAATAAGAAGGTTCACCTCCGCTCCTTCTTGCAAGGTGACCTGGTACTAGCTCTCAAAGCGCCAATGATCCCCGGTAGGAAACCACCCAAGTTGGAGCCTAAATGGGAGGGGCCTTTTATTTTCCATAAGGTCTATTCCAATGGTGCGTATTCCCTGGTGACTATGGATGGTGAGTGCATAAATCCTCTCACCAATGCCAGGTTCCTCAGGCAGTACTTTGCCTAATCCTTTTTGAGGTCCACCATGACCCTAAACTATATGGTCTAGCATAAACTTAAACTATATGGTCCAGCATGACCTTAAACTGTAAGGTACATCATGACCTTAAACTGTAATGTCCAGCATGACCTTAAACTGTATGGTCCAGCATGACCTTAAACTGTATGGTCCAGCATTACCCTAATACTAAGATCCGTATTTCGTCCAGCATGATGTTAAACTGCCTTTCAAGAACTATGTATGGCTTGATTCTCATCCTAATGAGATGTGTAGGAAAACCCAGGTATATCATCTCAGGTTCATCCCCAAAAGCACCCAGGAGCGCCCAGGAGCGCCCAGGAGTGCCCAGGGGCACCTAGGAGCACCCAAGCGTGCCCAGGAGCACCCAGACCATCCGTCTTTGGTTCCAGCTCGAGGTCCGCTAATGTATCGTGCCTAGATTGCCTTTGGGACCTTGACCATAGGATCACGTGGTGTGGTATGGTATTATTTCCTCATTCACGTCAGGTTTGCAATTGTTTCACCATGCATGCCCTGTTCTCAGGAGTATCCCTCCTATGTCGTGTTCCCCATGATATTGAAAGGCGCCATCTAGGACTACGTGTGGATTAATTCCCATATTTATGGGATATGTAGGACAACCTGAACACTTAGATTTCAGGTCCAGCCCCATCTCTTAGGAGATCCCACAATCTCCCGGTTGCCTCGGTCTTTTGGCATGCCCTTCCCTCGGGAATCCGCCATCTTTTGGCCACTCTCAAATTGATCCCTTTGACCCTTTCCAGTGGTCTGCTAATGTGTTCAGAGTACTCTGGTCTAGGACCCGGAGTGTCAGATTCGACTTATACAAGTTTCCTTCCACTTGTCAAGCTTCATGTTCCCCCTCCTTCAGGCCCCACCATCCTTCAAACCCGGAGGCACCCCCAAGATCAGCTTGGATACAACGCCTAAGGGCTCTCCTACCATCACGGACCAACGCCCCCGAGGGTTTTGGGCGACAAAGTGATACAAATACCGTGTTGCGAATATGGTCATCGGTTGATACTCATTTGTTTTCCCTTGCTTCTAGGCTAACGCGACAGGATGCTGGGTTGTGAACATGGTCAGTAGTAATCATCGGTCGTCACGCCGGTTTCCTTGGTCCTTGAATGTTGGTTGCATGGATCACACTATGTTCTGCCCCCACTGTGTCAAGGTGAAATCTCGACACTCCTTGTACTAACCCTCAGTACACCCCCGCACATCAGATATATTGAGTTGCGTAACTGTGTCTCTCAGGGCTCCCGCGATCTGAGCGCTAGAGTATGTGCTTGGGTTTCTTCTCTATAGGTTGCGTGCAGCTTGACCCTCATCAGCATGGGGAACGAGGAGTGGCCCAGACATTGTGTTTCGAGCCCAACATACCTGGGAGCTAGCATCTCTTGCCCCTCCCAGATTGTTGAACCCTCGTAGGCCCCTTTGTCCTGAGGCTCCTCTCTCAAAACCGCGTGCGGTAACGGTATGGGATTACGCCCTCACCCGCATCAGGTATGCTGTATCGCATCCCGCATGTTCCTAATGGTCCAAACCTTACGACCATAAACTGTGTTGTCGGTCCAAACCTTACGACCTTAAACTGTGTTGTCGGTCCAAACATTACGACCTTAAACTGTGCTGTCAGTCCAAACCATATGACCTTAAACTGTATTGTTGGTCCAAACCATACGACCTTAAACTGTGGTGTCTGTCCAAACCTTACGACCTTAAAATGTGCCGTCGGTCTGAAACATACAACCTTAAACTGAGTTTTTGGTCCAAACAATATGACCTTAAACTATGCTGGTGGTCCAAACCAAATGACCTTAAACTGTGTTGCTGGTCCAAACCATACGACCATAAACTATGATGATATCGTCCTAGCCACACGATGAAAAATCGCACCACATTGTGATGACCTCCCCATGGGGGACATCATGCCAGGTATTAGTTGATTACCATGCCTCTTTTCAACACCTTATATGGCTTGATTATTGTGGAGACGCCAAGAATTTCTACCCTAGGTTAGTCTCCCCACAAAATAAACACCATTTACCTTCAAGAACAAACAAGATATATCAAATGGCGCTTCTTTTAGTGCGAGGGTAGACCCGCACGACTCCATCATCCTTTGCGCAGGCGCCATATCGCATTGTGTTGCCTCTCAAGAACTACGTATGGCTTGATTCTCATCCTTATGAGATATGTAGGAGCGCCTGGGAACTTCCCACAGGCCCAACCTAACCTTTTCTGGTCCGAGTTCTAAGACCTAAAACTAAGATCCTTTTCTTGGCTTTCTGCGAATCGGTCTATCTTGTGGGATTGTATGGTGTGGTGTGGGATTATGTCCTTATTCACGTCGGGTTACTCACTGTGCCGTGCTTGTCCCCAGATGAGATGTGTCCCCCATCCCACACGATGTTAAACTGTATTTCGTCCAGCATGAGGTTAAACAGCCTTTCAAGAACTAGGAGTGGCTTGATTCTCATCCTAATGAGATACGTAGGAACGACCAGACATTTCGTCTTGGGTCCAGCCCCAGGGATTACCAAACCCCGTCCCTCCTTATTATCGGCCCCTCGGCCCGACATCGTGGGAAGTGGTGTAATTGTGACATCCACCCCGAATAATCTCGGGATGCCCCATAAAAGTAATGGGAAGCAGTAGTTCTCTCGCTAGAGAGGTCCTGCCTGAAAATTGGGATAACCCATGACTAGGTTGGTACGTCCACCTGATGCGCCTCCGCCACGGTGGTGCAATTTCGGGAGTGTTGGACTCTGTTCGAACAAACCATCACTCCACCTTCCACGCTTTTCATGCCCCTTTATTCGGATCCTCATTCTCTTTCATGTTTAACGGGACCCCCTAATAGTACGGATGATAGACCTACGGTCCGCGTACTGTCCTGTGCCAATGTTCCGGAGGATTGGTCATGTTTGACGGGACCCCATAACAGTATGGGTGAAAAACTTTGGTCCACCTGCTGACACAATATGGATGATAGACCTTTGGTCTGCCTATTGTAGCAACATGGATGATAGACCTATAGTCTTCCTGTTGTCCTAGGCCAACATTCCAGGAAACTGGCAGGTGAAATTTGAGTTAGGCCCCATGTTGCGAACATGGTCAGTGGTCAACCCTCATTTATTTTCCCCACTCCAGGCCAACACGATATGGATGATGTGTTTCCATCATGGTTAACAGTTATCCTCCATAATCACTCCCCACAGTGTTCCGAATTCAAGTAGTGTGATTCACCTTTTCTTTCCATCTCCCTATGTTCGGATGGATTGCAATGCCCCCAAAATTTCCACGCTCGTGTGTCAGAGCACATTGATAAGGTGATATATCAATCAGTCTGAGGTCTTCTCCTCAGAAATCCAGGCCCAATTTCAGATGCCTGAGGCTTGGCTAATTCCCCATAGTTGGACGAGATGATGACACGAGTATCCTTTGATTCTCGCGTTGGGTGAGACCCACAAGAGCTTAGTGATGGGTTGTTAGTCATTTCGGAATTATGGTTGAGCATATTAAACCAAGGGTACAGATAAATGGATTTGTACATGTATTGGATTGAGATGGTGAGCGGTACAAGAAAGTGGTTCATGAGATGGCCAAAACAAAGCCCTTAAGGATCGGCGCGCTGAATTGACTGTTCCAGCGCTGCTCCCCTTTGGCTGGTAGCCTCTAGGACCGCTTCTCGCTCCTTGAAGACTCTATCCTCATCAGCCACCATAGAGCGCAGCTCGCCAATCCTAGCTTGTGCCTGCTCCCGCTCGGTTCGAAGTACGGTCATCTGGTGACTCACCTCCATCAGTTGTTCCTGCGCATCAGCCAGCTGGGCCGTCAGTTGCTCCACAAGCTCAGAGCATGTTGCGATGAGTGCCTCCTTATCTTCCGCCTACCCTTCAAGGTGCCAGACCTCCTGCTCCGCCTTCAGCAACACTCGGGCACTCGCCGATCTTTCCTGACACTGGGCAATGTCGGCGTGCCGGCTGCTCTCGCGTATCTTCTCGTCCATGTAATCACAGACTGTAAGATGAAGGCGCTGAGCATCAGCCCCTCCGGCACACACGAAGCATAGCCTGATCTAGAGTGATCCCATCCACCTCATCCAATCCGACCGGGACTATCTGAGAAAGCATCGGATACACTTCCACCCTTTACGCCATGTCATCCGGCTCTCCTCAGCTACCTCTGAGTTTGAGTCATCTACCTCTTCAGGGTAAGCGGGTCGGTATGTAGGGAAGGAAGCCAGCAGATCGGCAGCAGGATCTTCCCCAGGGATGTCTTCGTGAGGAATAGGATCCTCGACGTCTGGGCGAACTTCCTCTCCCACCCGAGCAGCGACGGTGCCCACGACAGCTTCCGAACTCGCCTCAGGAACAACGCCGCCGACGTCCACTGCCCCCTGCTCACCAGTTTCCAAGATTATCTCAGTTCGGGGAGCATGTTCTGAATGAGGTGGTATGTACGCCACTGGTCCGCTCACGGACGACCCGGGCTCTGCAGCCTGGCGAGCCTCCAATGTTGAGATCACTGTGCAAGGCGTACACTGATTAGTGGGGATCTTTTCATAACAAGAGCCAGTAGTGAGGCGTGAGACGTACAGGAGTCCAGAGGGTCGGTCTCCAGTGTTCCGGCCGCTGCAGGAGCCGCCATGATGAGAGACCCCATTGCGCTTGTTAGTTCAATGATGGGTTCTGGATCCCCATCATGTCCCACTAGTTCCTCTCCTCCCTCCTCTGGTGAGGACACACGTCCAACACTCATCCGCACCTGAGTAAGGTAGAGAGATGGTCTAGAAATTTTAAAGGACAATGGATGAAGAAGGAAAGTGAATGAAGAGACAAACCTCGAGTATCTCGGTTATGTCGAGATCAGAGCTGACAATCTCACCGCTCTCTCGGAGACTCCCTTGGTAGGTCACCCCTTATGACCCCTCATCTTCGGGTTCTCCTTCTTTTTCATCTTCTCCTTCACCTTCTCCTTCTCTGGTCTCCTCCTCCCCCTCCGACTCTTCGTCACTATCACCTTCTCCCGGCGGCATCACTTCCAGATCATGCTCCTGGCCGAGCATCACTTTCACTAAGAAAGGTGGCTCCGCATGCCGACCCCTTTGGCGCGCGTATGTGTTTATGGCCATCAGGTAAGCATGCCTCCGGTGTAAATTTACCCAGTCAGTAACTCGAACGAGCCCAACCTCTTGCAGCAGGATCCCGTTTTTCATGATCTTCTGCCAGACGACTTCGACGCTCAGCGATTACCGAAGGGTCATCCAGGCCGACCATAGTGCCGAGAAAATTTCATCATGGGAAGGTTCGAGCAGGTATCTTATCTTCTTCTTGGGAAGTTCCATGGCCGCCTCATGTGACCCCCTACAGGCAAAGAGGTCATGGCGGCGCTGCATGATGTTCCTTCTACTGAAGTCCCGGCCTGCGCAGGCCTCGCTGCCTGACGCACCCCTGCTTACCCTCTTCCGGCAGCCCCTTGCCTTCTCCCCCGTCACCAAATTTCCGAGAGAGTAACCTCGAGTTGCCGGACTCGCTTGCGTAAAATCCCCTCAGGCTACACGATGGTCCCGTGTTCGGCATACTCGGTTGCCAGGCCGGCATCAACCCCGGTGGGAGGAAGAGTAATGACTTCGCTAGAGCTGAAAGTGGTAAACATCAACCACATATGGCGTAGAATGCAGGGATTATTCCCCTTCTAGACAACCGTGAATACCTTCTTCGGCATTCATTGTAGGCACCCAAACTTCCTGGAAAATCGGGATGGCACGTAAGGCTAGAAGATCACCTTCCCGTCAATCGGATCCATGAGCACACCGCGTAGAATGCTCTGGAAATATTCATGTTGTTCCAGAGAGCCTCACCCATTGTCCACCGTCTGGCCGACCGAAGTGGGGAACGGGATGAAGTGGAATTGGTATGGTTGCCAATGCAGATTCTCACGCCCTCCTCATTGAGCGTCATCGGCGCCACCCCTACGATGTTCAGCAATGATGGTCGTAGGCCATTTCCTGGAGGACGGATGGTGTTTGGGAAAAGTGTACCTGCTGAGGTGAGCCGCCACCCAACCGTGGAAGATCTGGAAGGGGCCACATACCCTCCGAGGCGACCCCCTTGTGAGATGCACCCCAGGATGGCATACATCTTAACAAGTATGGGGACACCCAAGTTGAACCGTTTGTTGGTGGCCATGGTGCACGCCATCACAAGTGTTACTGGACGGATGCCCATCCTCGCGTCATGCACCGGTAGGAGCCACCCGCTCAGGAAGGCGGCAAGGAACTCGGCATACCGGAAATTCGGGTCCCGGGCCTCGATGATGCGATAGCCCCATGATTGGTATTTCCCCGCCTCCAGGGTCCTCCAGTATGACCCATCCCTGCTCCTTTGAGCCGCGGTTGGGCACTGTTTACCCCATCCCGACATCTTGACAGCCGAATCCTTCTCAAGGGAAAAGCTGAACCAGCCCTTGTGGGTGATGTCCTTCAGGAAGTCCTTGACCCCCAGCCTCTCTTTGGCCAGCTCCAGCAGGTTCCACATCAGCATAGGCGTCCGTGACCTGTCTTCCCAGGTGTTCTTTGGTGGAAAGAACTCATTGTATTGGTAGCCCTCCAGTGGGATACCCTCGATGCAGTGAACGTCCCAGAGGATGATGCCGACTTCCCCATGATGAAGGTGGAATGTATTGGTGTCATGAGACCACCGGGTGAAGAGCTTCGGCCCAAGATCAGGTTAACGGTGGAAGTGGAACTGCGACATCCATACCGCCTCGAACAGGCCAATATATCGTAGTTCATCCCCGAAATGGTTGCAGGTATGGAGAACCTAGAATTCCCAGGCCCATTCACTGGTGAAGTTTCCCCCGGACCGTAGGTCCCAATCCTTCAGCCAACCCTTCGTGTCATCAGTGATGCTCTGACGGAACATGCTCGCGTAGAGGGCTGGAGAATTCTCTGCGACAGGCTCGTCCCAAGTAATGGTCCTGGTCCTCGGGTTCAGAACATATACATCCATATATCTAGTTTCCATGGAAGGTTGATCATTGTTGGTGATGTTGTAGTGAGGAAGCCCGTCCTCTCGGGTCACCCATGACCGCGGTGTGTCCACCTCAATGTCCGGCAGGGGAACCTCCTCCAGAATGCCAAAATTCTCGAGCGGGAGGTGTCAGACAGCGGATACGTGTACTGGGCTGGGATCAGCAGATTGAACAAGGTCAGATTGATGGAAACGATCACCTTGGCGCCAAAAACCTCCTCGTTTACCGCCATTTCGGTCCTAGGAGCGGCGGCTTCCCCATCATCAATTTAGTTTGCAGCCATCTCAAATATTTCTGGAGTTGCACGAAACCAGGATGTAGTGCGCGGAATCAGAGAGTGATGCACGAAATCTGAAGTGGCGGCACGAAATCCCAGAGTTGATCATGCAATCGGCGGGCTAAGCGCAGAAGATCCCGAGTAGGCATGTAGGGATGGGCAAAATTTGGAAGGAATTCTACGCTGCAAAAGCGTTTTTACGCACAGCCGCAGGAGAAATTTCGCGCATGAGATCTATAATCCTATCACGCGAAAAAGCTGTGGTACGGATCTAGGACCCAGCGCCCCTTTTTATAGGCGAGGCCAGGGTTCCGCGCCACGCGGAAAGTAAATTCTGCGTCGATCCGTCGTTTTGCAAGCCACGTGGGTTGTTCACGCGCTAAGCGCCTTGGACTGGCTCTGCGTCGGTGTTTCGGCATTTCCCTCGAAATCTGATCATTGAGACCTCTTGCCAATCCAATTCCGAGGGGGGGAATTTGTAGACACCGAAAAAAGTCTGCAACTCCCAGAGGATGTTTCGAAATGGAAATGGGATGTCATATTAGGAATTAGAGGCCTGGTCCGGAGGCCCGGGAAGTGGTGCGCGAAATAAAGGAGGTCTTGCGCGAAATATTGATGTATGCGCGAAGCATCCGTGGGATTCGCGTAATCGAGCCGCTGGTGCGTGCAATTTTTTCCGCCCCGGTTCTGCGCGGTGAGGCTTTGCGCGCCGACGGTTCCCGTCGTGGATACTTTCGCGTGCTACCAAGATTCCACGCCAGCTGAGGCCTATAAATAGAAGGTGATCCCAAACGGTTTGGGGGTTGAGGAATTCGGATCGGCTCTCGAGAACGCAATTCGAATCCCCCTGTGCGCAATATGACTTCCAGGTAATCCACCTTTTCACGCAACTTTCCCCCGGGGTTCTCCTTTGTGCGCAACTCCACTGGCTTCGGTGAATTTTCCTCCTCCTCCCGTTTCATCCCTTGCGTGCGATTGTTGTCCCTTGCGCGCAATCCTCTTCTACGTGCACAATACCTTGCACGCAATCCCATATCCACGCAATAATTTGGCCCTATTGTGCACCATCCCGGTGGTTTGCGCGCAATCCTTCCTTTTGCGTGCAACACCCAGGACCCCTTTACCTTGACGCCCCTTGGCTTCCTTTCCACGCCGGCACGTGATGTCTTCCCTGCTGGGCATGCGCGCTATGCGTTGTTTTCCCGTACGGCCTTCCAAGCTCATACGAAGTAACCTCAAGGTCCCTTGGGTGGTTTTTCCTGTTGAGTTTCTTTGACTTATGCTTCTCCGCATAGGCATGCTAATGGCTATTGCTTCTTCGCATAGTCACGCTAATGTGGACCCCCCAGTGGTTCGCCCTATGGCCCCCCTTCATTACGGCCTTGCCGATGCCTTCTATCCCACAAGGGGTAGAGGGCATTGGGAATGTAAGCCCTAGGGGTGTGGAGAGAACCCACCTCGTCCAAGCTGCAGGACATTAAACTGCTAAGCACCTCATCCTTAACACATGACGTTAAACTGTGGTCTGACCCCGTGCTTCGCACGCAGGGTCCCCCCAGCTCGGACATTTTTTACGCCTCTCGTCTTCACGGGAATGGATTCTTCCTCACATGGAATGCGATCCTCCTTGTCAGAGTGGAGTTTGTCCAGGGTGGAAAGGCTGCCTCAGAGTGTAAGCCCCTAGCCTCTCTTGCGGAAGGTTTCACCCGTGCATCTTCATACTTCCCCCCTGCCAAGGCCAGTGGAGTCCCTTTCCCACTGTGCTTTGTCGCACCACAGGCCTCCAACCTAGAGTAAGTCCCAGCACCCAGGGCCGCTAACCACGCATAAGCCCATGTTTCCTCTTCTGGCCGTTAACCACGCATAATCCCCTGTTTCCCCTTTGGGCCGCTCAATGTGTAAGCCTTGTTACGCTTCTCACGGATGCACCCTTCGTGACATGATCGTCTGGTCCCTTCTGCCACTTGTTTCCCACACCGAGCATGACGCACGTGGGCTTAGAGTGTGCATCGACCATGACATCATCCTATGGGCCGCCTCAGAGCATAAGCCCCATGCCAGCGAACTATGTGGACTTCGATCTATGATAACTCATGGTACGTAAGAAGCCTCCACGAGGTTCAAGCCCACCACCTGGTCGTTCCGACCTCTCCATGTCGGTTCCCCAACCACCACGGTCCACCTCAGAGCATAATCCCCCATATTCTCCATGGGCCGCCTCAGAGCGTAAGCCCCATATCCCTCATCCCACATGACATTAAACTATATGCCCTCATCCCGCATGACATTAAACTGTATCTCGTCTCGCATGACGTTAAACTGTATGCCCTCGTCCCGCATGACGTTAAACTATATTCCCCCTCTTGGGCCATCTCAGAGCATAAGCCCCATGCCTCACTCCATCATCCATCCTGATCCTTACCCGGACCGCTACATCCCGGTGAGATCATGCCACTCCACCCCGCTCCATAGTATCGGGGAAGTCTCCCATGTGCTGGCCCCAACATCGGCGTTCCACCTAGGGGGTCCTTCAATCTGATCCACTCTAAGTGTTTCGATCAGTCCGATCTGTCTCTGCAAGACGTTAAACTCACGGTATACCCTGTGTTAATCATGTGAAGCTGAGGAAAACCTCAAATGGTACACATTTCCCGTGTTCGATGTGGGATGTCGTGGGCTTATGCGCCCTCGAGATGCCCTGTGATAAGGGTTAGAAGACAGACATGCTGATCCCCAGCATCAAGACATGCCAACGATACCCCAACGTGACATTTCTCCTCACCAAAGGTTGCTGCCCCGACAAGACCCCTTGGAGCGTCTCGACAGAAGCAGTGTAATTAACTGTCGTCCATGAAGATATGGAACTAGGAATGAGCTTCACGAACCCGTCTTAAATATACGAGGGAGACCTGGATTAGGTGATGAGCTCCGAGGAGGAATCCACCGAAGGAAGAACCAACATCCCATCATCCCGGTTTCGATCATGGAGCAGAAGTCCCTGAATAAGGAACGGATGCCGCCCGCCTTTGGAAAGCGGGAATGTGGGGCTGTGAGCCACGCATCCTCCCATGTGTGACGGACACGCGCGTGCGCCCCGGCGTAAAAGCGTCAGAAACAAAGTTCAAAGATTATCGTCGATGTAACCCCCTGAAGTCATACAATATCCCTTATGTTGAGGCGTCCCAAGACCTCTATTGATCCCTACTCTCTTATGGGTAGGAAGTGGGTCGACTTGGTGAGTCGGTTAATTATCACCCAGATAGAATCATGTCCCTTGGACGTACGTGGAAGCCCTATCACCAATTCCATGGAGATACCATCTCACTTCTACTTTGGGACCTTTAGTGGTTGTGCCAAGCCTACTGGAACCTAATTGTTGGACTTAACTTTCTATCAAGTGAGACATCGTGAAACAAACTTTGCCGCTACTTTCTTTATCCTTAGCCACTAGTGCTGATGCCACAAGTCTTAGTACATCTTTTCAACACCAGGATGTACAGTCAGAGGGGATCTGTGGTACTCCCTCAACACCACTTCCTGTAGCACCACCATAACCATGGTGGGTCCTCTGAAGAGGATGACGTACTCCCCACCTTTAGAAAATCCATCAGGTGCCCATCCTGAGGATATCTGATCACATCGTGCCTCACATTCAATGTCCCTAAGTTGTGCCTTCTGAACATGCTGAAGAAGTGGGGGAATGAAAGTCATATATTGGAGGTAAGATGTTCCATCTCTATCTACAGAGGATATATGCAATGCAGCTAGCTGCTCCATCGCCTCACTCAGCAATAGAAGACCAGACCTCCTGCAGTGTGTGACTACTACCACATTCCCCTTCTTAGGAGTATAGAATATCTCAGTGTCATAGTCCTAGAGGAACTCTTACCAACATCGTTATCTCATGTTCATGTCGTTCTGTGAGAATATATACCTGAGACTCTTGTGATCAGGGTGGACTGTAAAATGTTTCCCATCAAGTAATGCCACCACATATTCACGGTGAAGACCGCAACTACTAACTCCATGTCATGGGTAGCGTAGCTCTTCTAATGTTATCTCAGCTACTGAAATCCATAAGTGTTCACTGCTCACTCCTACATCCGGACACATCCTTGTCTGGCCCATGATGTGTCGTAGTAGACTACATACCCAATGACCTCTTTTAGTAGCCTCAATAAGGGGGTACTCGTCAGTCTCTTCCTCGGATCCTAAAAAATCTTCTGTAATCTCTCTATCTACATTAAAGGTTGTCCCTTCTCTGTTAATTCATACAAGGGTGCCACAACTCTGGAAAAGTCGGGTACAAATCTCTGGTAGTACCCAGCCAACCCCATGAAACTCTGCACCTCGTTCACACTCCTGGGTGGCTCCCAAGTTAGAACATCCTCTATCTTCACCTGATCTACTAAAACTCTAGCCTATGAGATAACATGCCACAGAAAGTGAACCCATCATATCCAGAACTAGCACTTCGAGAGAATACCATAAAGCTGGTTCTCTCAGAGTGTATCCAGAACTGTATGCAGATGACTGGAATGATCCTCCTTTATCGCTAAGTACACCCAGACGTTGTCGATGAAGACCACAAAAAATCAATAGAGGTATGGTTGGAAGATCCTATTCATGAGTCCAATGTACATTCTATGGGTTTTGGTCATGCTGAAAGTAATATATAAGAACTCAGAGTGGCTATACCGAAATATGAAGGTCGTCTTTTGCACATAATCATCTCGTACCCTGAGTTGATGATATCCTGATCTGAGGTCTATCGTCGAAAACCATCGAGCTCCCTTAAACTGATCGAAGAGATCATCAATCCCTAGAAGTGGATACATGTTCTTCATGGTCACCTGGTTCAAGCACCAATAGTCCAAACAGAGTCTCAAACTCCCATCTGCCTTCCTGGAGAACAAAATTGGGGATGCCCATGGAGACACACTGGGTCTTATGAACCCTTTCCTCTACAAGTCCTCTAATTGTTATCGTAACTCGCAAAGCTTCATGAGATCCATCCGATATATTGAGGTAGATATCAGTTTCATCCCTGGGTATTGGTCTATGTAAAATTCCATCTCTCTGTGAGTAGGTAGTCTTGGAACATCATCTATGAAGACATTGGCTTATTGGTCCACCGCTATAGGATAGCTCAGAATCTCAACATCAACTGCTTTGAGTGTAAAGCTATCCAACTGATGAGTGATTGTTTGTAACCTCCATTTGGAGATTCCATCCTATGCTGCAAAGGTTACCTTCTCATAGATAAAGGAAAACTTGGTCCCATCCATGCTGACACACCGCACATTGCGCCTATTACAGTCAATCCGAGCATGGACTTTGGATAACAATTCCATAACACAGATGTTATCGTAAGGCCTTGAAGACTCTACTAGAAGATCCCAGATAAAGCTATTCCCTCATAGAATAATCTCACACTGCTGACACCAGTGTGTAATCATCGAATCCCCTCCTATAGGAGTCTTTATTCTTAAGGATTTAGTCAACAGATCCACCAAAATCTCTGACCTCCGAACGAGGGCCATGGAAATTAAAGAGTGACTGAAACCTATGTTTATAAGTATTATAGCTAAGGCCGAGTAGACACAGATCATACCTCTAATAATCTCCATAGTGCAAGGATCGTAGGCCTCAGCTTCCTGGAGCTGACCGTGTCCCTATCCACCAACTCCCTAAGGTTGGGGCAGACCACCTAGAGGTGGCATTGGTAGAACCTCGAATATTCACCCACTGCCTGCTGCATAGCCAACTCCTCTGCTATGTCTGCCTACTACCTGCGGACCTTCCCGATTGAATCTCTACCTCTACCTCAGAGGTCCCTCGACCATTTTCTGGTCATCCGTATGGAGGGCCAGGCAGTCAGGAGCCATGTGACCATGCCCTCAACATGAGTATCACCACCTGCTCCTAATTTCTCCTCCTCTATCCCATGAGCCCCGTAACGCCAACCCTGTATCCTGAGGTTGTCCACTAGATGTTCGGGCCCAATTTGGTCCCTGTGTCATTCATCTACTACCTACAGTGAATGACTCTGCTACCTAACGTCTGGTGGTGGCTCTCACATTTTGTGCTTTCTAATCTGGGAAGCTCTCTAGCAAAATTGCACACTCTATCACCCCAACCTGCATCATAATGATGAGTGATATCATTGATTCTCTGATCTCCCATAAGAAACCCTACTTAAAATGCTAGGTCCTGAAATAATGGTACAGTACCATTATAGTGGAGTAATAGGAGATATCAGTGAACCTCATCATGTAATGGGCCACAATAATGCTTCCCTGATGTATGTGTAGAAGCTCCTATATACGCATTGTGCATAGAGTCGTTGGGATGAACTCTACTCTGAAAAGGCCCTCTATGTTTGCCCAGGTGGGGGATGCCTCATTATGTATCTGGAGTGTCAGAATCCACCATCTCCCAACTCATCCCTGGAAGAAACTAGCAGCTAGGATCACCATCAGCTCAGCTGGTGTCCTAAATAAGCCAAAAATATCTTGCCACATCCTCCAGCTAGTCATCAGTTACCCGAAAATCCATATCACCTTGAAACCAAGGTGGCCTCTTCCGGTGAAACTCGTGAAATTCACTCTGTTGGCACGAACCCTCTACTTGTGGGGCTAGTGAAAAAGGTTTCCCAATGTGTAATGGTGATATTGGTACACCACCCGAAGGAGATAACGACATAAGAGGGCCCTGCATCGAGGCCTCATCACTCGGGGGGAAGTCATTGTGTACTCTCTCAGAAATCCTGACTAGTTGTCTATGTGGTATCATCCTAAAATAAAAAAGGTTTTCCACGGTCAATAATTTATACATGATGAGCTGACTCAATTAGATTTCAAGAAAAAAATTTAAAAATAGACGTAATCAGTGTTTCTGTGAATTGAGTCAGAAATCAGAATTCAGCGTCCGGGTGTATGGATACGTCAGCTACCGCACCATCACTAGATTGCCCAAACTAAAAACCACACTCATAACACTTAACTTTTTTACCACATTGAATGATCAGAGTCTTAGTAATTATATAGAACCAACTCGTTTGAAACCAAATTGTCACGACCCGTCCCCTAGGGCTTGTGTCGTGACTACCCCAAGCCTAAATTCTAAAGGCCAGGGGCTGGTGACACGCACGGATAATGTGTATCCCTATTATGGGAATGCATTTCCTTCGAACCTGTACAAACACACAATCCAAGAACACAACAAGAAGCAACCAAAAGGTAAACTAATATTGAAAAAAAGTGTGCAGAAAGTAAAGGGGTTGGAATAAAATCCCAACAGGAAAGTACAAGTACAAATGAAAAAGGAGAAACAGCTCCTCGGATGTCCACCAAGGATCCTTCTTGAAGGGTAGGTATAGCTCACGATCAGTTGTCCTACATCTCGCCAGATCAAATGGTCTGCCTCAGAGCAGTGTCCAGCCCTGGCTCCTTGAGCATTGAATAATGATGTCCATCGTCTGCACAAGACACAACAAGTTGCAGGAAAAACCCGTGCAGGGGTGAGTATAACAATACTCAGTAGGGACCTCGAGATCCCTGAAGGTCTCCCATAGTTCCACAAGGAAAAACAACAAAGAAAGACTTCAATCACAAAGCATGAAACAGTCAACAACTCTTCTTATGTATATGACCATACATATACATAATTTATAAACATATAATCGTCTCATACATGAGGGAAGAATAAAACATAGGTAACCCCATGAAGGTAGATGTACCAAACATGTAACACCATGAATATAGAAGTACCACATAGGTAACACCATAAAGACAACACCATGATGGTAGAAGTTCCACACAAGTAACACCGCGAAAGTAGAAGTACCACACATGTAACACCACGAAGACTACACCATGACGGTAGAAGTCCCACATAGGTAACACCATGAAGATAGAAGACTCAGCACACAATCAGGTATAAAATTGGTACGAAAGTACCTATGATTAGTCATAAGTTATATCATCTTATTTTGTTAAGAAGCACAACTTCTAACCTACACAGGATCGATAGGTAAAAACCCCTACTGACCCACACAGGATCAGTATGCACTAACCCACACAGGATCACTGAGCACTAAACCGCACAAGATCTGATAGATTCTGACCTAAATAATATTGATAGATGCTGACCCACTTAGGATCGATGTTCTGTCTACATGTTACAGCTAGCCACAGGATTCCTCGCACTTGGTGCGCTCGAGTTCCATAAAATTTTCCCCTCGAGATACCTGTTGTACTTCAACCTACACTAATCTCCACAAAGGAGTAACCCAATGGACAAACATGTCAAAAGGGTTACAATGTGATAGACGGTGTGCCAATCAGACTCCCGGTCTGTGACTTATAAGCGTTTTAGTTCCGAGGGCCCGGTTGGATTCGGGTTCGATCCCACCTGGCCATACTCCAAATATCACTAAAACCAATGTGGAATATACCAAAAGCACCATTTTATCCAAGGGTTCTAGTTCCATAGATGATTTTTCAAATGGACCCCTAAATTTCAAGTTATGTCCTTTTAAGAGAAATAGGGCATGGTTGCGTCTCGGTCCAGGTCTGGATCGACCTGACCTGATTAGGCTGGGCCATGGCGGGCTTGGCATATTGGGCCAAGGTCCAGACCATGCCACAAGAGGGCATGACCCAACCCAAAAGGGGATAGACCGTTTGGCTCATGAAGCCCATCACGCGGAGGCGCACTCCGTGACGGGGTGCGGCCCGCTGGCATACGCGGCCCGGCCCGCGACGAATCACGGTCCGCCTGAGCTGTCAGGGAAGGGGATCGGCCCCTGCCTTGTTTTTAAGGGGAAGTGGTAAAGCCTAAGGGACACTTCCAGGTCACCTATGGGACCCGATGCGGGTCCCACCGCCATGGCGTCAGAGTCGTGGCTCCTCCGGCGGTGCGCTGTTACGCACCACTGCCTCCACCTATGGTCGACCATTGTCGGCTTCCCTACCTAGCCCCACTGCGGCTGGAAAGATGCGGCCCTTCTCCTCCGATGGTGCGCCGCATCACCACTGTGGCTGGTTGGTGCTGACCGCTCAGTTGACCACCACCACATTGTTCTGTAGCCTCCTCCTACAATGAACATCAACGTACCTCCTCCATCATGGTTGTCTAGTGTCAGCCTATTCTATCGTCTGTTGTTTTGGATCTCGTCCAACCTAAAGATAATGTTTGTGATGAATAGACAAAAATTACAACAAGGGAGGAGGGTTAAGGCCTTGTTTTTTTGGCCCACTCCTTCTATGTTATCTTGATATCAAGAGGGTTGGATTAAACAATGGAATGAAATTATAAAAAAATACTTCCCTACCACATGAATGGTGGAGAGTTCCCGTGATTGAGGAAGTGGGTCGTTGTTTGTTGTCCCCGCAACAAGCCTCCCACATTGCTGCTCAAGAATCATCCATCAGTTTGCGATTCGATGTCACCCATCACTGCCTACTAAAACTACCTCTATCCTCAAAGGTTGGCATCGTAACACTTTATCATCACTTCTTTGATTGGTGATGTTGTGCCATTACATCCCCCCAACCTCCATATAAACAGGAGAGGGGGAGGGTGTGCAACGCTCATCGAATTTATGAGGGTTCATTTAATCAGAACCTTCCTAAATTGTAGTGATGTTTATACATAGGATTTAAGGGTCAAGATATTTAATGGCTTGACACACCATTGGTCCCATGATTCCTCTTGTCTGTTGGAGGAAAATAAAGGAATAAATAAAATTACAAAGTTATTTTCTCATTCTTTTAAAAGTCCAAAAAGTAATATTTTTCTCCAGACATTCTGTGGTAGAAATAAAGGCTCCATTAAGTGATTCCTGGCACTATGGATTCAACAGTTCCCTCAAATTTTTAATCCTAGCTCTAGTTCAAAAGATAGAAAATGTCACTCGTGCGTTTAATGAACGCATCTTAAAAAATGTTATGAAATTCATTCATAGTACATCGGGCCTCAGAATCAGGCACCATCAATTTTTGCAGACTCATAATAATTCCATATAATTTTTAAAAAATTGCATTGAAAATATGGGAATTTACATTACCCAAGGGTTTCCATGTGTATATATGTAATTCATCCCAATTGAATTCCTTCTAATTATTTTTACCAAAGTTTATACCTTCATAAAATAATCATTATATAGTTATTTTAATGCTCCCATAAATCTTAAATAACTTATTTTCATTCATTCACCTTGATTAAAATATTTACAATCATATTTCATTGAATACTTATCTAAAGACACAAAAAATTTTAACTCTAAATCTTGATTCATTCCATATTTATTTTTCATAAAAAAATTATTATTCATATGGGTTATGAATTATTAATAATCATTCATGTTCCATGAGATCTAATCATAATAATAATAAAAATATTTATATTATAAATGTATGGTATAAAATTAATTATATAAATCATGGATCGAGGTTATCCACTGTGAAATTATTGATATATTTAGCTATGTTTAACCACCCTTATACCTTCTTCGGTCTATTATAACCACCAGTGTGACCATATGAAATTAGACTGATCACACATGTGAATGTTTATCTCTTGATATACAAAACATTACCCAATGAATTTTAAGTATGAAACTAATCCACACATAACATAATGATAAACCATACATATGTATAACTTAATATCACAAAAACATTCTTCATTTCATTATAGACTAATTATCCAATTAAATGAAATGGTTTATATGAAATCATACATGAAAAATATCATCATATTTCATATAGACAATGAAGATGGATTTCATTATATGAGTATATACCCAATTAAACAAAAAAATACTTAAAAATGATTTTAAATCGATAAAAATACTTTTATAAAAGAATTATAAACACTCAATAGAAAATGAATAAGTATTACATTAAATTAAAGAATGATAATATATAAAACTTTATAGAATAATTGAAGTATTATTTTCAATTTGAAATTCTAGTACCTTATAATGGATGCTTTCTGAAAAATATATCACAAGATAGGGGGAAAATTAATTCATTCCAAAAGAAAAAAACACTTTTCTCAAATTTGTAAAGAAATAATAAAATGACTAGTTGAGAAATAAATAAGAATATTTAATTAAAAATTCCCTAAATAATGTCTATGATATGATTAAAACACATTTATCAATATATAGATCCCCCATCCTCTCTCAACGTTCCCCCTTATTAATTTAATTTTTTAATTGAAGGGGTTACTTGTTGGTATCTAATCGCCTAGCTCTCTATTCATTTACACATACACTCCATCATCTCTTATGATGTACGAGTAGTCTATGGAACATAAAAAATCATAATAATGTTTTTATAATTTACAATTGTACCTTTAGAGGATTTTGGGAACACAATTCTAGGAAAATAATGGAATAATAATAATATTTTTGTCCATGAATAATTATAATCACTGTAAAAGAACACTTTACCAAGTTTGCCACAAAAACTAAAGATAGGGAAACATATCCTGAGGTGTTCTAATTAGAGGAGCACTTAAAATACCCATACCTATGAATTGATATATTCCAAATATATATAATTTAAAAACTATACAATTGATTAGCCCTATGTTTCAAACCAAGTGGTGACGTCTTTGAGGGGTCTTGTTGGAGGTATTGGTTTTGTGTCTCCCTAAGTACCTATAAGTGAAATTGATTTTATTAGTTTCATTGTATCCCCTCCCCTGAAATACTTAAATAATTAGGTGGACTATTTGATACATATCATAAATAGTTGTACGACCTTAGGTACAATAGATTTAGTATCTTATAATATATAAACATAAAATTTTATATTTTCATATGGTGAAAATTATTATATAAAATATATTCTCAAAAATTCCATAATACATTATCACCTTCAAAACATATGTAGGAGAAAATAATATTAGATTATCTCAAATTATTATAATGGGATAACATAAAATTTTTTATTGTATGATTCCTAACCATATATAAAGGAATGATTAATTAAAAAATTATTTGAACAAATATAA
Organism: Viscum album; assembly: GCA_963277665.1. Classification (NCBI taxonomy): domain Eukaryota; kingdom Viridiplantae; phylum Streptophyta; class Magnoliopsida; order Santalales; family Viscaceae; genus Viscum; species Viscum album. Next base: position 1,187,083,193 of record OY728123.1, on the reverse strand, counting down.
ATAAATATGTTTTAACTCTAATCATGAAAGACTGTCAAATAATCTCAAATGATAAAACTTTTTCCATTCCATGATAATATAAAACATGAAGCATGTCACTTGAACTATGGAACATTGTAAATAAAGTGGAGTAATCGTGAATAGATTATTCCATTTGTTTTTCAATATTTCCAAAAAGAATACTTTTCATATGTATAATGATTAGTAGTTAAAAATGAAATCATACTCACCCATTATTAATATGCATACTCACTAAACTCTTTTTATGTCAAATTGTGAGTAGAGTTATACTCCACCACAAACACCCTTTTTGAACTTGACTTGCCACTAACCTAAGAATATAACATTAATATGTCATGAGATATAATCCTTAACATGATTTGGGGGTGATATAGTTTTACCCATATAATAATCTATTCATTTGGGTGACACATGAATAATGGTTATCAAATCACAGAATAACACAAATAATTAAAAATGGATTTCATGGACTTATCAAATGATATCTCATAAAATAGATTTATATGTTAAATAAACCAATACCATAAACAATATAGAAAAATGTAATAAATAATGATATAATATAAAAGTTCAATTGTGGAATAAAACATTATTAAGGATATATCATTTGAATATAATGAAGAAAAAAATCATGAAATCGTTTTTTTGAAATCGTTTTTTTTCATCATTGTAAAAGTAATAATTTTGAATCTCTTTCAAGATTCCTATTTTTTAAAATGATTTTCAAATCATTCATGGAAATTTTTTTTTAGTAAAAATATATTTTCATAAAAAATATTGAGTGAAGATCCATCCAAATTGAATGACTTAGAAAACAATTTTTCAATAAGAAAATTTTAAACTAAAAGAAATGAATTTTGTTTTCCCATGTTCATTAACATTATCCTCAAAAACTATGGATGTGGTTTGACATCCTCTATCATAAAGATAAAAATCTTAGTTAACTATTTATGAACCATACTAAAATATTTTTATATTTGAAGACATAATTAATGATAATTTTTTCATATATTAGATTTTTGTAATATCTTTTCAACAATAGGTGTTAACAGTTTTGACAGTTTGAACTATGTTTGTAAAAGAAGTACCAATATAAATTTTTCTCTAAGATATAATACTAAAAAACCATTAATGGCACCAGATTTTATGATCTGAAAGTATATTTAAAATTATAATACCATTACATTGAATTTTTAGTCACTTTTCATTGAAAAAATGGTGATGAACTAGTTTTGGGTTATTTATTGACATTTATGGACATCCTTATAACGATCATTATATATTGTGTTATCCAAAAGGAACAATATTAATGATAAATATGTATTATATATTTATTTATATCATTCATAATCATAAAATATAGTATAAAAAAATCCAACCTTGAATGTGAAGTATAATTAATTGTGTTTATTCACAGAGGTTGTAGTTTTTAAAACACATGATGTGAGTTAGAATTTTTTATATTGGAAATTGGGAGTGTAGATAATAATTTTGAAATCATTAAAATAAAATAAAAGCATTTAAATGATACAGATGATATTATATAATACAATTAATATAAATTATATGAATAAGATAACATGATAAAGAAATAGAAAAAATAAATAGCGGTTAAGAACTTGTACATCACTTCTTGGATTATATCTAGGGATTAAAAAAATTTGGTAAGGTCTTTTAAGAAGTAAAGATCCTCCTTAAGGTTTCTAAAAGTGTTTAAGAGAAGGATCAGCAGTTTGTATGATGCTCATATTTCATTTTTTATGAGAGGAAGTAAGAATATGATTTCCCCTTTTATATGTTCAAAGAAGTGAAATTTATTGTAAATACTAAAAAACATTAAATAATGGGAATTCAAACTAATGGAATGTGACATAAAATTTGAGAAATAATATACTGGTGAAGAGATATGGTTGATCCAAACTTCCTCCACTCAAATAAGTTTTTAAATGTTAGCCTTTTTACCTATATGCTTAGTCAATTTTATTATTTTAGTTTTTAGCATAGTAACATGTTTTTACATATTTAAGTTAACCTGTTCACCCAAATATAATGTGATTATTATTATTATATATTTTATTCTTAATGATTCCAAATTTTAAAACAATTTTTACTCAATTCATAAATGTGGTTAATTATTTTTTTTAAATTTGAAATTTTTATTTTATTAATTTTTTTAAAAAATATAAGTTAAATTCTAAAATATATAATAAGGGATTATGATTCAAAAAATCCTTTTTAAAATTATAAATTCTCTGAATAAAATCATATTTTATATTAAAATGTTTTTTCAAAAAGATATTATTAATACTTTTATACTAATAATGTTCAAAAATCGTGTTATTTGTAAAACCATTAATTTTCACTACACATTTAAATATTATTATTCATTTGAAAAATCTCATAAATTTATCACAAGATAATTTTTTCATGAGAAATCCAAAATTGACTTTAAATTTTTCAAATTAGAATCATAATTTTATTATTATTATCTGAATACATAAAATATAAGGGAAAAAATTTATAGGAAAATAATATTTTTAATATTACTTATTATTCCTCCGATTTAATATAAATTACAAATTAATCTATTAAAAAATATATATTAACTTCAAAGAACATTATTCTTTAAATGACTGAAATTTTACAAAATTCATTTCATAGTATTCATAATTACATTAGTTAAGATGATATTTAATGTGATCATAATTATATATATATATATTACTAATTATGTTATAACATTTTATACCTACCAGTTTCTTGGCTACACTATTATGATTTATATTTTTTTTGGTTTCTATATTGTGTTTAGAGAAAGGCATCAACCAAAATATTTATCTATGTTCAAAAAAATGTTGTTGTTAAATTATACCACCATAAATTAAATTTACCCATTAAATTTAATTTCATTTTAGAATATAATAGAGGGTATATTTTTTAGATCACATTGTCATTCACCCCACATAGCCCCCTCACACTTTTGATTTCTCAATAGAACATTCACTAGAATAGTGTTATTCTTATGTAGAACAATGTTTCACTAATAAAATATATTTATAGGTCATTCATCATATGATATATCACAATGTAGTTTCACATATCCTATTTTTAGTACATAACATAAATCAGTTTTTAATTTCTACAAATTATTACATGGCTGGCATCATAAAAATGGGAGAGTTCAGGAGGGATCATTAGATGATAGGATACAACTATATCACAATAAAGTATGTCAAAACTGATGATATATCAAGATATAAACTCTAAATTATTCCTAGCTCTCATAATCCATTTTCATGTAGATATTCATATAAATACAATATCACCATACCCAAATTATTGATATCTATAATGATTCTATGCATGGACCATTTATTGAATTTTTACCATTTTTATATTCCACTATATTTTGTGGATCTTCTATGTAATTTGTTGTAAAAGGTTCGGCCCTATCAATATTATTTCCACATATTTATACTAGCGTTTTAATATTATACATTTTTTCTTATATAGAGCATCGTATTGTTCCATTTGGATTCTATAATTGGAGCTTTTGATAAATGAGAACTATATTACAAGAATCTTTTTATCTCAATAACCTTGTAAATTCATTAAACAGGGTCTCAATATATCCTCTATATTTTGAACAGTTCTCTCAAAATGAACATCTATGTGAGGGTCGTAAGAAATAATATAATTGATCTTATTTTAAGAAACTGGATGATGACAATTCCTACATATTTATTCAATCCTTTATTATCTATTAGTTACAATATAGAGTGGTACTCAATGATGTTTGACCACTTATTGAATTTAAATATTATAATGAATATCCAAGGAGAAATAATCAATTATGGTCAAAAAATCCACTAATATCATAATGTGATTTATACCTACCTATATGGAATTGTGATATTTTTATATTCTATGGATTACAATAACTAAGTATAATGTGATATTATCCCTTTGACATAAAAGTATATGAAATTTTTCCATTGTCTTTTTAGCCTCATTTCACTATATCTTTAATTTCTAACATACCAATTTTCAATATATATACTCTATGATTTCCCCCTTCATGTTATCGAAATAAATTTTTTGTTTCATATCTATATACATCATTTCACCTCTATTATAAATTGATATGGATGATATATATGAATCATGCAAAAGATAAATATTTAATTCTATTATATGTGGGAAAAATATATGATTTTTAAATTGTATGAATCCTTTTTTTATTAAAGTTCTACTCCATGACATTATGTTCCATATTTAATAGCTCCACATCATCATTTTGGGATCATTTTATCCTTACATGAGTTTATGGTTGAATAAAATCTTTGGAATAGTAATATTTATCTCCTGACCTTATGAAATAAAGATTCATCCATTTTTAATCAGTGAATATTTTATCCTTTTTCAATCCTCATTATGTAGAGATTTACAAGGTCTTTCCTTCTAAGAGAAAAAACTATATAAATTTCTTTCCATGGGTGGTGATATATTGAGGCGTCATAATAATATTCTAATTTCTTTCCTTCTATTGGGTAATTTTAATGATTATTTTATAATTAGATATAGGAAAAAAGAAACTATATATTCTTTCTACATGAGGATTCCTCCCAAGACCTTCCTCAATAAATCACTAAAAATTATAAAATCTTTCCCACTATAGGGTAATTTATATACAAGATCAGTGGAAACTCACTTATTCTATTCATGGAAACATTATTCTCATTCCATTATCAAACGAAACATTACTCAAGTAGATATTGAATTGGATAGTGAATTTGATAGATATGAAAAATTTCTCACAAAGAATCTATATTGTCATCCCAACCTAATAAAAATATAGATCATAGTTATAGTGGGTTTTTAGATCTATTTCTTAATAAAATTATTCACTGATTTCTCTATAGATATACCCTCTATTTTTATATCATGGCCAAATAATGATACTTATTTTTATCAAGAACTCACATTTTCTAAGTTTGGTGTATAGTCTCTCCTTACTCAGGGTCATCAATATAATTTTTAAGTAAATTCAAAACTATTCCATAATTTTGGAATATAAAATTACATCATATATAGAGAAACTATAAAACTAATCCAGAAAGTCTCTAACGGTATTATAATTTAATTCCATGAAGGTGTTGAGGCAATTAGTCAATCTGAATGTCATCAATAAAAAGTCATTGTCTCTGTACATCACTCAACACACTATTTTTAATCTATATTCCCTTATTAGGATTAAAATATTATATCTAGATCCTATTTCAATCTTAAATAATTACTGATCTTATCTATATCGACCAAATATGTCATCAAAATGAGTTAAATGAAATTTATTTTAATTTTTAATTTTTTATCCTGATATTCAATAAAAATTTTCATTTATCAATATTTTTACTTTAAACCAATGGACTAAAATTCCCCATGGTAAATCATTTGTGTGGATAAGATAAATATCCAAATACTCCATTATCAATATATTTACTTCCTATATTTATTTAGGGGATATTTTATATAGATAATTTAATGTATGAATTGATCCATGTATTTGATCAATAAATAACTCAACCACATGTATTTGGTGAATATAATGTGGTTCATCTAGAAATTATTCAATATAATCCAATATAATAGGCATGTCATTAATTTTTTCTTCCCCCTAATCATTTTAGTTAACAATCCCTAATTTTTTATCAACATGATCCATATAATAAAATTTTCTCCTAATGGGAGATCATACATATTTTGATACATTAGGAAAGGATGATATAAAAAAGGAAATGAAATTTTCCTCTACCAAAAGTTGATACATGATATATATGTAGGGATATCCAATCCATACCAAAAATAATGTCAAATTCAACCAAGGGTATAATAATTATATCTATATAAAGTGTCCTCACACTAATATTAATTATAGAAGATTAATTTGTTAAATATGTAATCATTAATCCACCTATTGTTTTCTTAGATATTTTGATATCCAATACTTATGGTGGAAATTTAATTGTTAGAAAACATATATGATATGAAAGAATATGGTCAACAAGAAAAAAATAATTTACATGCATATCTAGAATAAAAGGTAATTTTACATCACATCACTTGGTTTTCAAGATATATCTCAAGGGTTGTTATAATGAATTACCTTCATTGTTCCCTATATTTGAGAGGATGTTTTAGAAAATATTCATTACTAGACAAAGGTTTTGAGCATTGATTCTCATAGTGTCCAAACTACATACAATTGAATCATTATAGTGTGGGTAGATCACTATATTAGGCCTTCTCCTACTCTATATTATTAACCATATTCATTAAATTTCTTTTGTAGTTTCATGCTTGATGGAAAAAATTATAGCACTTCAAATAATTCTGTTATCTATTGTTGAAATTACTGAATTTCTCTATACCATGTGTTTTATAAGTTAGTGGTTAATATTTATCCCACCATGTGACATACAATCTGATATCCCTTTGTATTCCAAATATTTTTCACACTCTAGATTACTTAGAAACCCAATATTCTGTCTCCACCTGTAGTACACATTGAAAAATCTCTTTAATGGTTCCAGTGAAGTTTTTTTTCAAATCCATTTAATGAAATGTTTTTATTATGCTATATAAATGATAGATTTTATATTATGGAACAGTGATAATGCTATATTCATATTTTGTAATCTTTGATAATTATTATTTATATATACCAATGGATTCATCATCATTTTGATTCATTACCATGAATTAAATCCCTACATTCATGAACTGAATTTGAGAAAAATAATTAATATGGAAAATTTCTGCAAATTCATGACATTCCAGTGAGTTTACTTATTATTATATAACTGTATTTCAAATATTATTCCCCCATCTGTTAGACTCACCATAAATTTTTTAAACAACCTTAAAATGTGTAATTTTTAAAGAACCTGAGAGTGTAAAATATATTTTCCATCAGATTGATATATTTTTCTACAATATTTTTTTTAAAGAGACACTAATAAATATTGTATATTTTCACATTAAATACATAATAAAATCTCATTCCATCCTTGTTGTGTTCAAGGTATTAATTGGGATCACATTATTATTTATATACTCAGATATTTGAGTGATAATTTCTATCAGTTCATGTACTACAGCTCCCATTCTTTAGGGTTTTTATTAGGGAACTGTATCATTATAACTCTCACCCATTGTTTACTTTATTCCTTATAGTTAAAAGAAATAATAAACTTAAAAATGAGTTCACATGAGTGATTAAAAATTAACATCACAATATTATAATAATATAAGAGTAATTCAACCTTAAAAATGTTATTCCCTAACACTATCATGTTATTCTATAAATTTTTTAGTTTATCCTAGAATATTTACTGATTAAATAATTGTTCATCTTTTTCTTACATTAAATAAAATTATGATAAGGTAAAAAACAAATCAGTCCTTCAAAAAGGTTTGTATAGAGTATGAGATCGACCAATGAATATCCAAATGGAATGTCTAACTAGGTGTTCAATAAGGTCTCTCTGTTTTTCCCGTGGTCACGTTTGAGTTAGCACACAACATTTCCTCCTGTGGGTTTTTTTATCTATGTACAACTATGTTATATCCTATATCAATGTTCTAGTATACTACAAATGAGTTAATTTCTATTAAAACCACATACATAATACATTAGTAATATTTTTGGATATATTCATATACATATACTTATATCCATGTTTGTCCAATAAGGTTATCTAACCATAAATCTCAAATTGTCTCTATAATATCCAAACATATCTAAACCTCCCCCTTATAAAAATTGATGTGATTCAAGCTAAAAATATTTCTCCATTGGAACCTGATACACCATAAGTGGTTGGGGGAGGGGGTTGTCAATATGTCTGACAGATGAATTTATATATTTTATTTGATTCCATTAATATTTCATTATGGACCATATTACCCTATTAAAACGAACACATAAAACCACTAATAATCGATGAAATCATTTACAACACAATCACAATAATGAATCAAAAAATTATTCCATGGCATATAGGGTTTTTACTTGGTTCCCCACAATGGGATAGACTAAAGATCATATGATGATGTTTTATTGGTCATTGTTAGATCCATTGGACTTTCATAGTAGACTTGATGAAATTTTCATGTCTTGGTCACTCTACATGAGTTTCATATCCTTTATTTGTTTTAGTATTTTTTTCATTCATCACACAAGGAATTCTTCCTATATAACCCCCACTGACCATATTGGAAAAGACATATCAAAAGTTTATAGACATGTATGAATCTAATATATTTGAATCATAATACATTTTCCCCCATTAGCATGATACACTTCATGTATCATAATCTAAATTTTTTTCTTCATAAATTATTTGATCATTTGAAGTAGACGTTAAATACGTATTATTCATTTAATATCAAATTTAACAAAACTACTAACAGTCACTAAATTTTTAATTTCATGAAACTTCATATTTCAAGACAATATTCTCTTTTGTGTTCTACTAGATATACCTTTCTGAATACTTTTCTCTGACAAAATATTTTCATTTGTACTAAAACATATTTCATTGAAATAATATATTTTCGAAACATAGCTATTTTAATAATTTTATTTTCAAATTTTTGTCCATGTGACTCTTTAGTTAATATAAAAACATTGTGGCTTCAAGAAGATTCACTTAGGAATCACCCCCAAAAATGTTTATCCATATTCCATCACTTTTCCTTGATAGAGACAATGTATTTATAAGAGAGTACCTATAATATTAATAATTTGGAAACCTTTACTTTGTGTGACCTCAATTTTATAAATACATCATATAATTATTTATTCATAAAACATTTATTCATCAAAAATTCATATTTCAATGTTCCTTTCTTCAGAAATGATTATTGGTTCACAAAAATATATTTTTTAGAAAACTCATCATCACCCAAAAAATATAGTGCCTTCAATTAACCTATGTATAACAATTTATAGAACTCATTATTTCTTGTGACATTACACATTTTGAATATTTTATCCACATTTTGTATGAAAAAAATATTCTTGAAAACTACCACACATCAACATGTAAACATCTCTCTCCCAAAAAGCTAATGGGAATATTTGATTCTATTCTATATTTTTTCTTCTAGAAATATATATGATACCAACACCTCACATTAAGGTTCAATTACATATATACCATTAATAAAAACAACACATACAAATGTATACATGTTATAGTAACTTCATATTAGAATCATTATTTTGTATTCATCATCCTTCTATATTATAATATCCCTTTTCTTCTTTGTCTATCTTCGATATTAGAATCACTATATGCAACAACATTTTAGATATTCAATGATCTATCACTTTATCATTAATCACAAGACCTAATATTATTTTATATATACAAAATTTATATATTTTATACTGACTTCACGATCAAGAATAACTATAGATAATTATTTCATGTTATTTAATTTAATATCTTCTCTGAGTTTGTCTTTATTTAATAATCATAGATTGGTATTATCTACATATATTCAGTATCATGTGTATCCTACTAATCATCATTATTATTCCAATAATTTATATAAATTGTATGAAACCATGATTAATGAAAAATACAATACCAGAGATAGATTTATGGCCTGCATTATCTCCTTTGGATATTGTTTCCCATAGTATCATAAGTGAATCCTTTGTTGGACACTCCAATCATTCCATCTATATGGATTTGTGATTCCTCCTCCTCCAAAATGAATTTTTTCTACCCCATTAACATCAAAATTATAAGGTATGAATGACACCATATTTTTTAATCATGTTTTCATTTTATATCATCCCACACCCCCTTGGTATCTGGATTAATTAGGTGGTATTCAACCTAAATTTTCAATATGTATCCCCCCGATCAATGTAAATTCAATATATTTTTTTATAAAAAACACTAATATCCCTTAAAAAATAATCAAAATTTAATATATTTAAAATGTTCATCACAATTCATTGGGGGTAAAACATTCACTTAAAACTAATGAAAAATATATATTGATAGATTATTTTTCTCATTTGAGCTCATTATTTAACTTTTTACTTCATCAATCAATTTATTCATGAAGATATATCTTCACTTCTAGCCTTTCAATATTGTAGGCATTTTTTCCTTATAATTGAAAAATATTTACATTTATTCAATGATACAAATTACCATATATCATTGGGTTACAAAATAAATACTCTAATCCTGCTATATCAAAACTCATTATAGGAAATAGTAGTTTAACCAAAAAAAACACTAATTATTTATTTTAACTCACTTATATAAAAATATGATATATTTATAAATTTGTTTCTGTAACAACATATGAATTCATTCACACTAACACTAAATTTCTGGTGAATAAATAATTAATTTCAAGTCTGTGCGACATACCCCATGTTTAAACAACTCGCTCCACTTTATTATGTTACAATTATAGTAAAACAGGGTATGAATGGTGTTTAATTCATCATAGGACCCTATCCTATAATGATAAAACCCTTGAGTCTTGAAACTAACGCACGCTGAATATATCTAGTTTTATACAATTTTGTTTGATAATAATCATGAAGAAACTTCCAAATGTTCAATGATTCTTCAAAAGTGGGAGACCATATAAATGGAACACTATTTATTTTCCATTAGCTTCATGGAGTCCATAAAATAATCATTTGACATCTTAATGTTAGAAGAAAATACATAAACCTGAAATATGTGAATATTATGTATTATATACTAATATTTCTTTTCTTGGTTATCTAATACCTCTTCAAATGAGGCCTCATAAAAACATTTGAATATTCAATGTGACTTAAAACAATTATACCATTTAAATATTGAATCAATATCTCTTATGTATCAAATTGCATTCTTAGTATAGTGATTTCCCATTTCTAAAACACACCACATTTGGATAATTTTTTTAAAAAAATGGTTGTATAAAACATGTTGAATTTCAAACCATATACACTATGAGAATCTTTGGTATTCTAATTCTCTTTGTCTTGTGAATCTCCATTTAATTATGAACATCTTCCTTTTTCACACATACAAACACTGTGAATAATATATCCCTCGTAATACTATATAATATCAGAAATATATATGTAATAGTTAAATGTATGGGGGGATGGGTCCCTTATTCATCCTCAAGAGTATAATTTCAGTCTATCCTGATAGACCAACCCTTTTTTCTTTTCATGAAAATAATTTTACTATTTATGTGTTTGTTCTAACTTCTTAGCCAATTAAAAATGTTTTAGAAATATAAGTAGAGATTAATTACCCATATATTTAGTAATATTTAAAAAATTATGTATTAATGGAATCATGATTTTAATAGGTAAGTATTTAAAACTTTTCATATTTATAGGTTTCATTAACACAATTTTAGTATATCATTTTTTAGGATTATTTTTTTCAGATTAGGACTCTTAATTTTGGTCAATTTCATTGATTCTTATTCCACTTGGGGAAATTATAATAGACTCAATCTATATTCTTCACATGGTTCTTTAATTTACACCTTTGATCATTGTTTGTAGTTTCTCTTTAAAATCCATGTTGGAAAACTCACCCTTCTTTATTTTATGTGAGTATCTCTTTAGGTGATTGAACATACTAATAATCACTTCACTATTCTTAGCCATGTTTGTCAGTATTTTCACCCATTATCTCCAATATTATTTATTTAGCTACAACATTATAGGTTTTGGTGAGCCATTCATTGAGATGAACATTTTTTCTCTAGAATAGTGATATTACTTTATTTCAAAATAGGTCTATTTACATTCCATGTTCATTACTTATAATCCACCAGAGTAGAGGACTTACATATGGAATCCTTTTCTAGATGAAAATTCTTCCATATAAATTGAATTCCATATTAGTAGGATCCGAAAAAATAAAACATATCCCATTAAATACATACCTTTCATTAAAATGTCCACGTTTCTATGTTTATGTAGTCATATATCGTCTATCATTGACCCATCATTTTTCTCAAAAACACTCATATTTTTGCCCTTTTTCCATAGTAGTATCATCAAATGGATTTCTTCATTAATGAGTGATTAAATTATGTTTTTCCATGAGGATTATATTTTTTATTATATTTAACAATATTTTTATTAAGATTTAATAATCCAAGATTTGGTGCATTCCATGATCCACTCATATAAGTTTATCTATAGGGATGAAAAATCATCTCATTTCAGTTTAGAATATTGATCTTTGACACAAGATCCCAAATCTTAATTTCATTCTCCTTGATTTGAGAGTTTGTTTCAATTAATATAAATGTATCTTTTTTTTCAATATTTTCAGCCACATCAAAACTTTTCTTAGGATTAATGATAATTATGTTCAACTCCATTTAAACAACCATATATTATTTGATACCATTTAATATTTCATCAATAATGTCACTTTATTTTTTCATAATGGAACCCATATTCTATAGGTCATCATTTGCGGCCACCAAAGATATTATCAAAACCTTGTTCCCTATAAATAGACCATCAATTATTGTGAAATCATCATCATTAAGGATCAAATGATGATATATATGATATTATAAGGATTTAATATCTATATATTCATATGAGAAAACCACATTGAATTTATGACCATACAAAAAAAATCTTCTTACCTTTTAGTTTTTTCATCATCCAGGAGTGTTTTTTCCTCACCACTAAATCCACCAAAAATATTATACTCAATCATAACATCATCAAATAGATAATAAATATTTCTCTATGGAATAACATCATCCTATGGTGACTAAATCCTATTATCATTTTCTTTATAAAAATAATTCATTTTTTCAATCACCTTTGCTTTCACTTCAATGTTATTATTGATATTAACTAATTATTTAGAGTTATACTAATTAGCATATTGATTAACTAATTATTATTTTATGGTGGTTCAACTCTAAATGATTTTTAACAAATATATTCAATTTATTTTCTTAAAATATTAGGATAATTCTATCTCTGAATGTCTGGTTCTTATATTATGCCTTCTAGTTTTACATATTGGTGAGCTACACCTTACAGTTCTCTCTCTTAATGGGGGGAATCTTCATATCAATATTTAAAATAAATTTCAACATCGTGGTAAGAATCTGTGGAAATAACAGAATTTGAATAATTCACTGTGATTTTCAAATCTGATCTCCCAACTCAAATATTCATTTTAAATTTAATCTTATTATCATTTGGTAAAATAAACCTATATTCATTCTTATTCAAAGATTTCTACAGTATTTGTTTCTATAATAAACAACCAAATTATTAAAAATATCATAACAACTACCACAATGAGTAATTTTTTTTGTAGGAATCATATGTCACTAATATATTCTAGATCATTTATATATATGAATTTTCATTTTCCTCACTATGATTACTCATTTCAGTATTAATTTAGAATTTATACATTCATCCTACAATCGACATAAAAAATCCTATAAATGCTTTTGTGGTTGAGTAAAATGTCTGAACCATTATATACATTCCACTCGATAGAACTGGATACACCAAAAATGTTTAAAGAATTATGGAGATATATGAATTGTAAATATCTATTTAATTCAACTAATATTTATTTAATTATATTTTTTTCATCATTAGAATGAAAAATTTCAACCATTTCCACACAATGATGTCCATAAACAATCAATTAAAGGTATAAATTAAGGTAAAATGGTCACGAGATATAAAGATTTTTAGTTGGGTCAACATAAAGGGATAGTCCATAGAGAATATTCCAATGTTGTGTAAGGTACACCATATTCAATTGAGCCTTACTATTTTTTTGGATACAATATGTTTATGTGGTCACTCTATGCCAGTAAAACTAAATTTACAACATTTTTTGTGTCTAATCCCCCAAGGAAAACTACATCTTCATCAATCCCACAAACATCGTGGGTTAATTTTCTTCGATATATTATTTAATTTTATATCTATTGAATATAATTTAAAAATATGTATTTTTCTTTAATTGGAATATTTTTATTCTTGAATCATAATTCAAGATTTTATACTGCTTGAATTCATTGTTCTTATGAAAAATAAATTCAATAACCTTTTTCTATAACTTCCAACTTTATTAATATCTTATCTTTTCTGAAACATCTTATTTTAAGACACCTGTAATGACATCATAAAGTTCACATACATGTTCAGAAAGATGAAATTTTTTCCAGGATTTCCTTTCGTAAAATATTATCCTTCATTCCAAAATGGTTTCACACACATTTTATGTTCATAGAATTCAGTGATTCATGGAATATTCATCAAAATATTAGTGGTTCAAAAATCTCTTAACCTAACATAATAACATATTTATTTCAAATCAATTATCACCTAGAAATCCCCATCAACTAAGTATATCCTACTTCTCTCTATTTGTTTCTTTCATGGATAATGTATTTATATAAAAATTTGAACCATCCTCTTATGTGAGAAACATTTCCTTCAATTATCTTAAATTCATGCAAGTGTTCCCATAATTTTTCATTGAGGAAACATATACTCATAAAACATTCATGTTTAAATGTTCCTTCAATTCTTTATTGTTTACATATTCATGAAAATAAATCTTCCTCTAAACAGATTTTTGTCCCACAAAAATTTAATTCCCTCAATTATCCAATGTATACATGTTTACATTACTCAATAATTCATTATAATGTGGACTTTGAAAATATTTTATCAATCTTATTTTTAAAATATTCCTCCCAAAAAATTGCACACATTCATGGAAACATCTATCTTTCATGAAACTAATACATTATCTCAAATATAATTTTCTATCATCCAAACTATGAATTTCAAGAAACTATTATCCCCTCTTGAAATTTTCACTTATAAATTTGGAAAATATCATGGAACATTTATACTATAATCGATATCATTCTCTTAATATATGCACTCTTAGTTCATCAAAAAATCAATTTTTGAAAATAACAATGATATGATGGTTAATCCACATCTTCCATAAATAAAAATATTATGTGAAACATCATTCAAGAATGAATAATTCGACAGTGGAATCATTGTCTTTCATTCGTCCCACTTCATCATCAAGATATCAAATTGGTCCTCATCCAATCTTTAAGGCATGTAATAATTCTACAACATATAGAACTATGATCCACTAAAATAATTCCTTAATATGGTTGGTCAAATAGTCTCATGTGTGCCACACCAGATGTCAGTGGCTTCCAAATAGCAGTAAGGGACTAATGGTTGTATAGTGTAGGGAATATATTCTCTAGATAAGTAACAATTATAGTAAAAGAATAATAATTAATGGACTAAAAATGTATTAATAACTGAAAAACAATAATAACTAACTGAGATACAAGTATTACAACCATGGATGAACATTCTATGACATATATACAAGGTAATTAACATACAAAAATGAATATGAAATAGTCATATAATAACAAGTAAATAATTATAATAAAGACTCCAACGCTATAAATATTATTGAGTAAATTCTTAGCCACTAATCCCATGATCTCATTTATATATCAAACCAATAATGGAAAAAATCATGGGGCTTTATCCTGTTAGTAACATACCTGAAAGTGATCTATTTGGGTACAAATTGGCGACCTAAACTGGGTGTGAGATACACTCTATATGACACCACCAAAAATATATAATTAAATCCAATACATCAGTGAAAATAAATATTCTATTAGGTATAATTAGTATGGAATAAAAGTATAAATTTAATCAAGTCAAATCAGATTGAATATAAGAAACATGGATGACATACCGACATCAGCCTATTATAGAAATTTTCTAAAAACATGCCATCATGTATATATATACATACAATTAAACTCTTATATAAACATATATATATATTCACTGGGGAGGAAATTAGGATCAAAGCCAATGAATCCACATACTAAAAAATATAATAAGTTACATAATTTAAATCGGGGAATCCCTGACCAATTATCTCAGAAGAATTAATAATGGAAGTCATGCCATATAGTTTTAGATGAATAACCATAAAATAAAGTTCTCATTTTTTATAAGGTGATTAATCCCAAGCAAGTGAATAGGGGATATGGTTCAATACTTCCAACAATACAAATAAAATATTTGAAGCATCATGTTGAACATTCCGAGCAGTGATGTAAAGAATCATGTCATACATTCTAATTGAGAGGGCATGAAATTTCATGTCATATAACCCATAATGATTTTAAACACCATGTAAAACATCCATGACTAAGGAGGTATTAGGAATCATTCCCAACAACTATATCTAAGGTCTCTTAGTAACAGCCCGACATTATATAAACCAACTTACATTATGAGAATGTAATTAAGGAATTTAGAAAAGAAGAACCCCGACATTGTTGAAGGTTTTGTGTGTGTATTATTTAATGTAAAATATAATAATATATTATAGACCAAGAAAAAGTTTTCATTCTATAAATAATTAAAAATATGAATTTATAGAATTTAATTTATAATGACCATATTACAACTTCCATAGAATAGACATTCACATTTTATTAAATTTATTTAGAAAAATAAATCACCTTTAAAAATTCAAACCCACCTTATGTGGTGGTGTGGAAAGAAGGTATTAATAAATATGAAGTTATCAAGCTTTGTTACTTTTAAAATATATCAATTTAACTATCCCTTTTTGAAATAATAAATTAGAACACTACAAATTTGTTATTATCACAAAATAGAGAAATTATCATTATATAATTTCAATATATTAAATTTGATATATTATTTCGGTCCATAATAATTGTGATTCATTCCTCAAGTGACTATGGAATATATTTTTTGTCCAACCGATTATGAAATTCATTTCATGCCTAAAATTTAACTCACATAATGTGGTGATTTCAGTGAAGGTTTTCAACCTCCAAGAATTTTTACAGGACTATGCAACATTGTGGTTGATGTATATGTTTTTAATGAAAGAAACATACATTTTAGGGGCATTGTGTGGGATGAAAAAGACATGAAACAAAATAATAATAATTTATAAATGGTAGAAATTTATGTGAAATTAATATAGAGCCCCTAAATTTTGTTTATGATTCTCCAATCATCCATTATCAGGTTTTTATTTGAGTAAAAATGTGATAAATTTTAAGAAACAACAAACATACTAAAAATATGGAAAATAATATAACATTAATATAACATCCACTATAGATTAGTGAACATATAAAAGAGGTATGTAGTGTCATATGAAAAATTATGGGGATCCAACATGAAAACAAATTCTTTAATTGAGTCTCTTAGAAGGGATATCTATCCATACCTAGCAAAGGAGGAGAGGAGACCTCAAGTAGAAGCCCATCATAAGAAATGGAGGAGAAATGAAGGGGTTGATTTAATAGTGGGAGGGAAAAATAGTAATTTCAATATTTTAATGATCCATCTGATTTTCTGACATGTTTTTACAAACCATTAACCTAATATATGGCCTCACAAACTATGTTTTCAAATCCCTCACACGACTAGGCACACTATCCGAGAAATCATTCAAAACAAATGCAATGATACTGTCCAATTGTTATATCTCATTGCATAGTTTTAGTGTGTGGTTAGACAAACCTTCCAAATAAAATGTTATTTCCTTTACCCCACTGTACCAAAATTAATGGTTTAGTTACCCCTTATCATGACTAAAAAAATTATTCTTATGCCATTTCATGAAATTGTTTGGTTTCCATAGGTTTTACTAAAATTTGAATCAATATTTTACCTTGATATGCCTCTTTCTAAATTGATTTGTTAAGTCCCATGGCTTAGAAAAATCAGTTGGACTCAAGAGAGACATCATAGTACATTGAACTCATGCAAAACACTTTTATGTGTTCCAAATCACATAATTACATTCCAAATTCCTATTTAAAATTTGCCTCATCCACCAAATAGAAAACTCAAAATCATTTGGAAACTTTATCCCATCCAAAGCATGGAATATTACAAGATCACAAGTATAGAATTTTTTTTCCCAACAACCCATCGTAATAATGGAACCTCACTTATCCTACAAGGGTTGGTTACATCCATTAAAATGTAAGAATTGCATTTACAAACATGAAATGCACCTCCATGTGACATATTAAGCATATGGCACTAATTACACAAAAAATAATTCAATTTATTGTAACTAAGGATAAAAAATTAGTAAAATGATTAATTGAACCCATCAACCCAGATTAATGATCACATCTTCACATCCTCCAAAATATGTACTATAGTTCTCCCAACCATAGGATTGAGTTTTAAATGGATTTTTATGAGTCATGGTAAAATCACCATCATTATTTCTTATATAATCATTCCCTCAACATCCCTATCATGATCTAGGAGAATTCCTAATCAGATCAAAATGGTTCAATCCAAATCAACCTTATTTTATCCTAATCTCTCTTGATTTTCCTTAAAATTAACAAACAAAATTATACACTACACCTGTCGTGATGGACAGTTTGAATGTTGTACATCATCAATTTCCTCATTCAATGCAACAATAGAATAAAATTTTAGCAACATACTATAAAATATTTGTGAAAATGATAAGATTAATTTTCCGATGATTCCAAAACATAATCTCGACTGAAATTCTAGGGTGTCTTCTAAATTATCCTATTGGAATCTAAAGGGAACATCCATGTTTGTTCATACTCTATAGATTTAAAGTGAATGATTGGTAAATAGTTGAGACATCCCCACATCAGAACCAATGACCTTGCCTAATGGTGGTATCTCACCATCTAGTAAATTTGAGAAATTAGCTAGCATATATGTGTCTTCTAATGGAATTCCAACTCCGTAATCCATGATTTAGTCATTAAAACTATGTCTTAATAGAGATATAGGTCCTTAACTATTGTTATTAACGGAATAAAAATTGGGTTTCCTATAATCCCTTGAGCTCTACATATGGATTTCCTACAAAATCTAAACAGATATGGTTCCAATATATACAATAGAAAAAATGGGCTAAATCACCATCCAAAAAATGGTCTAAAGTTTCCTAAATAGATATCACATTATTTTTTACTATCAATAACTAAAATCCATCATATACCAATGGGATAATTTAATAAATAAAAATTATATATTCCTTCTCTAAAATAATTTTTCTCATAGAGTTTTCTAACATTCATCTCCTAATAGTGTTATTCAACATCTAAAATCCAGTGGTATCATCCCCAACATATGGATAAACTTAAACCTATTATAAAATTAAAATCACAAGGGTTAGTTTTTTAACTTTGAGAAGATATTTTGGAAGCCCATTTCACCACCAACACTCTCTTAGAATAATCTTTATATTATATTATTTATTGAATTATCACCCTTATCTTGTCATCATTTTTGAAGTTTAAATTTTAGGCATACCACCCATAGTTATTTGGGAAAGGATCCTGAATAATCCTACCCAACGAATCTAGTCTGGATACTCATGTATTCAAATTGGTCACCAAAATAAACAATGTAATCATGAATAAAATGTTGAAAAATGTGAGGGAATTCCATTTATCAGTCCAGAAATGAGTGTAAAACCATGATCATTTACTCTAGGAAAGTTTATATACCAAGACCATCCTCACCTTCAAGATTCCAATAATTTATCCAAACAACCCAGAACTAATAAATTCTATGTTGAATCTAGTTTCTTTTAGATCTCCCACCAATACCTACTAATTATTCCTCAAAAAGGGACATTATGTTAACAACTGTTCCCTATGTCCTCTTATTTGAGAACCATAACCCATTTAAGGGACTCTATTATGCCACATGTAAACTATAGAACATGTACCAATATATAATGAGGTAAAACTAATGTAATTTAAAGGTATTACTGATCTAAATGGTCAAAAAAGTTCAATATAAACATAATTATCCACTAAATAAAACTTTTCCTACCAGGACCAAGTCCTCTCTGAGAATTCGAAACTGGTCTGATCACTTGAGAGTTGCAACATGAATATATATGGATTGAAGTTGACAGACATTGTATATCTCAATATGATAACCACCCCTTGAGGTTCAAGTCTCTAGAAACCTGAAATCCTTCCATGGGGAGATGTTTCATTAACTTAGAGTCATAAATAACTAAAATGGTCAAACGGTCCACACCTACTGTTATTATAATCTCATCTGAAAATGGTATCACTTTTCCATTTACAATGGATCTACCATAATGGGACAGACATTAACTTATCATTTTTAATTGACCAAAAAAATATTAATAATTTTGAGTTCACTTTCTCTCTACCTAATAACCATTAATTTCATGAAATAATAGTAATGTATCCAAATTATATCTATAGGCAATACTCACTTTTCCATTCAAGAGAACACAACAGATCAAATGTAAATATAGCCATTACATGTGGGTTAGTTCTATAAAAGCATCTTAAATGCTTAATTTTATCGAATTTAAAAGATTTCCATTTATTAGTATAATTAAATATTCTCAAATATATGGGATATCAAGTAGAATTTTTATAAGAAAACTATACTAATCAAATTATTCAACTTATTCCATGAAGAATTTGGAAAATTATATCATAATTTCATTTTTACAATTTTTCTACCTATAAGTTCTCACAACTGGGTTTATTTAAAGAAATTTTGAATTTGAATCTATAGTGGAAACAAAAATTTAGGTTGTAACTCTCATTTTAATTAATGTGTACCTTATAATAATAATAAATTCCAAAAGAGGATAAAATCACATTATCAATTTATGGGGACTGGTCAAAAATTATTCAACCATACATTTCTCTATATGAATGTATAAGTGTATGTTGTAAAATATAGTAACCATACATTTTAACATAATCACAATCCCATGTGGTTGTGTACCAAGAAATATAATAGATGAGGTTACATTTAAGGGTCTCTTAAAGCCAATATTGGACAATTTATATGGGAAGTGATTCCCAATTTATGTAGTAGTGTCTCTATAAGTTACAATTATCATCCAATTTCCGTGAACCCCATGGTATTTTAAAATAAATAACAACCATTATGGGGTTTTCACATTAGAATAAATGGTTATTTCCCACCTAAAAGGGCCATGGAATTCTTATAATTATTCAGAAATATAGGCATTCATTACCAATTTATAAATGTAAATCTCTTTAAAAATTTCAATTGACAGACCATTTAATAGAAATAAATTTGAAATTTCGTGAATTTATTTAAATAATTCAATTTTTTTAATTTAATTATTTCTTTAATGAATATAAATTTATCAAGTATTTTATTATACCACAATCTATTAATTTGAATCACTATTCCAATATTATAATATTACATTTCTTAATTAACTTTAATTCTCATTTATATAACAACAAAAATGATTCTAACTTTGGTATTAGATTATAGAAATTAAATATATTATGGTTCAATTATATAGGTCACCCTTCCAAATTTAAAAGGTCCCATAAACATTATAAAATATTTTTATAACACATTTAATAAAAAACCTAATGGTTCATCCAATTAAACCAATGTTTCAAATATCAAACATGTAAAAAATAATAAGAAAGGTTTTACCAGAAAGATATACTAGAAAACACCAATTATGTTGATGAAGAAAATAATATATAATTAGATGTCATAAAAATATCAGGGTAGGAAGCCTAAAAACAAAAAATATAATAATTTAATAAGGTAATAATAGTAGAATGGTATACATATCAGAATGCTAAATTTCATGAGAATGAGATGTTCCTATAATTATTAATGGGAACACCATTTTCTATTTCTATATTAATATTGGATGTAAAATATCACAAATCTATAAGTATTTGGAATCTACATCAATCACTTAATGTGAAATATTAATCAATTATAATAACAACATCATGAATAACCCCATAATGGTAAACGTGATCTTTTCCCTATATATATATTATTTGGACCCATACATGAGATATTTATCATATGTAAAAATATCCCTACTATATTTTCCACCATCCCAAACAAGTAATGATAACGTAAATTAATTCTCTGATACAATTTTTTACTACTCGTCCAATGATCCTCTAAATGGGTTCCTCATGCTAGTTTGACATATAAAATTAGGCATGCCACCCAATACACCATAAGCTAGATACTTTTAGTGGGGGTATAATGTTTTTATGTTATAAAGATTATACACTTTGGATATATAATAATATACAATGATGCATATTAATTGAAGGTAAAATATGATCATAATAACAGATAACCAATTATAAGCATTGTAATTCCATGTAGTTTAGCCATATATGAACATTATATACCATAAATACAAGCTAGTCAATATACAACAGATACATGTAACATGGATTGATTGAAAAACAAATAAATGATCCAAATTCGGATGTAAGACTTAGTATATTCCCAACCACTACTCCAAATCTCGAATTGATTGGTCAAAACCCATACTGAAAAAAGTAAAAAGCGTTATCATCCTCTTAACATAAAAAATAGAGATATGTCCGGGCACCAGTTGTTGTCCAAAATAGGTTGAGAGATATACTACATATTATATCATGAATGGCATTAAATGAAATCCATTTACTGGGAATAAATAATGTAGTGTTCTAGTATAATAAATAATGTAGTAAATAAAAAATGAAATCAAGTCATCTTAGCTTCCCCAACAGACACATAGCCAACAATACATTCTTCGGCCAACGAAAAAAAGGCTATGTACATGTGGAATCATTTTTATTTATGTATACAGATAATCTAATATATATTAATATACCCATATGAATCAGAGAGGACAATAGGAATAAGACAAAGGCATCCAAAAAATAATAATATAATAAATTTCATATTTAATATAAAGGATTTTGTGGCCAAATATCTTAAATGATGTGACAAGGGAGTCCATGAAAAAATATTATCAAATGAATAATATTAAAATAAGGGCCTCATAAATTATAAAGTGGAATAATCCCAATACTCTAAATATAGGATATGTATTTCCCTGTCTATAACATCAAATAAATTATATGAAGAATCATGTATGAAATCACGATCAAAAAATTTACAAGTTGTATTTGACATCTGAATCAATAGGGAAAGAAATTTCATGTTAGACAACCGAAAATGATGTGAAATTCCATATACACCATAATATACAAAGGGGGTGTGAAGCATCACTTCCAATAACCCTATCCATGGTCTCTATGCAACAATCAAGTATAGTTTATTCCCATTTTCCCTATGAGCGCATAACCAATTAGATTCATAAAGATGAACCTATGGATTACTCTAAGAGGTGTGTAACATTTTTTGGATAATGAATTTAATATTTTATTTTAGTCTATGAGAACATTCATTCCATCGTCAATCCAAAATATAAAATTATATCATATGATTTATATGTTCTAAAAGTATAAGTGACATGTCCATTAAATTCAAACTCCATTTAATTTATTTAAACAATTGAATATCCTTTAAAAAATCAACCACACCTTAGGAGGTGGTGTTGTATGAATTAAATAATATAGAAGATGTTATTATATCATATCAAATTTCAAATATCTATATTTAATTATCCCTTTTAAATTATTAATAAATTCAATTTAAATTTTCTTTTATTATAAAATGGATCAATGGTATTTATATGATTTCAATCCACTAAAATAGTTTTATTAGGAATGTCTTTCATAATAGTCAATCTCACAAAAATTATCCAAGGAAAAATTGATTTATCAAAACCATTTTCCATGCCATTTCCTGCATAAAATAGAATGAAACATATTTTTTGGTTTTATTTGAGTTCCTCAACATCCAATACTATTATATTGTCTATGTAATGTATCTATTGTGGTCTATGTATGGAATTATTGACATTTTACAATTTAGGAGAAATGTGTGGGAAGTCTAGCATAAAGAAAAATGAAAATAATTAATCAGTTATGAAAAATTATGGGAAGATAATATATAGGGCCAACAAAATTATTAGGATTCTTAACTAATACACAATGGTTCTGTTATTCAATAAAGAATTTCATAAATCTGAAGAAACATAAAACACCATAAAAATAACACAAATGAGCTTGCATAGAAATATAATACACTATAGAGAAGAAAACGTATAATTGAGCTAAGAATAGTAATATACATTCCAAGTAGGGTCTAATGAAACAAAAACAATTATAATTAGTGATTATAATGAGTGATTTAATCCATTTCTCAGAGAGGATGATATGGGAGCTTGATCAACTACCTGGCATTGGAAAAGGAGGAGAAGAAATGGTGGGAGGAGAGATGAAGGGTGGAGTGAAAAATGATATTATCAAATATGTTATGCAGATATAAGGTTTGAAAAATAATACACCTACAATATGTTGTCACTATCAATGTTGGAATCCCTATTGTATGTCTAGGTGCATGGTTCAAAAAACCATCTACAACCCATGAACTGAAACATCCCAAATGGAACAACAAACGGTTCTAGAAGATTGGTTGAAAAACTCTACAATAATATCCTAGGTCCCTTTACCCCTCTTCACTAATACAAAACTTTTTAACTGAATAATTCCATGATTAAAACAAAGCATTTTCGTATATTATTGGGATCCACAGTATTTTTGTATGGTTAGTACAATCCACCTCTCAACTGTGATCCATAATATTCCATTCCTAAAATTGAGTTCGTAGAGCTCAATGATGATGAACACATACATACTATAGATAAACCACCCCGATATTTAGAAATCATCCAAAAAAACTATTTTATTGTTATAGCTATTAAAATTTCATTTCAAATATCTCTTTTTAATTTATCCCATCCACTAAATGAACAAATAAAAATCCTTCTTAAAATTTATACCATTCCAATACACAAGACATTTCTATTTTGTCCAACATAATAAAATATATTCAATCAGATCATCCATTATCTTCAAGAATAACTCCACATCGTAAAATCATATTATTAAATTGTGAAATTTTAGATTTACTTGGTATTCAGGACTAACTTTTGATCATAACATCATGTTATTCAATTTTATACCTTTCAGATATTTTTATTCACTTCATTTTTATGATGGGACATATGTGTGTGTGTTAAATAATTTCCATGTGATTGTAATACAAATAACCATTCAAATATTTTATTCACACAATATTACACATTGATAGAAAATATACCCAACACCAAACATAGAAATGGGATTAGAAACAAATAATACATTAATACCATTGTTTAATTAATACATCTCTAAAATAGTTTCACATCATGAGGTCTGAAAGGATTGGTATCCTAGAGAAAAAAACATAAATAAAATCATTTAAAATAGTGTGTAAATTTATCAATAATCTAAATCTAGTATTATACATTACATGAAATATAATCATCTTCTAATCTCATGAAATGGGAAAAATTATATGGGGTTATATCAAATGACCAGTAACTGAAAACAAAAAGGCCATAATGTGTAGATTATAATCATATATAAAAGAATAAATATGAAAAATATTATATTGAATACAATTACAATAAATAATTGTAAACCATAACCATTAAAGATAGATATATCATCTAAAATTATGAAACATGTACCATGTTACGAGAAAATAAAATCATGAAGCATATAACATGACAATAGGAAGTAAATTTGAAAAATACAAATACAATAATTTCAATTATTTTGAACCTAAATACCCTCCAAATAACTAAAATTAAAATATTTAGTATATCTAAATTCCATCACATACTCTCTTAGTGATTTTAACTACACACTAAATAAATGTTTTTGGAAACATTGTAAATTTTTGAATTGTGGTTTAGTTGGATTTTTCTCAAAAAATTTAAAATTACATTTTCAAATATTAAATAATTTATTTGAAAAAAATAAATTAAATTATATAAATTAATATTTCAAAATTATTAATTATTTAATTTTCTAGAATTCGTTGAAAAGATTTTTTTTGATTAATAATTAAAATAGTGATTCTGATTGAAAACTAAATTAATTTTCACAGATAATGTGAAAATTGGTTTACTAGGAAATTAAAGAAAGAATATAAGGTTTAATATGATTGAGAAACTTGTCCAATTATAATTATATCAATATATTTAAACCTAATGACCTATACGTCTTAGTAATGACCCATTATTCAGATTTTTGGTATGTAAAACACAAGATTACATGTTTTAGGAGGAAGATCACATGGATGGATGGAACATGATTGTCTGATACGAACATGGTAGTCCACCCTTTTTAACCTATGATGGAGTTTTCATAGTCATGTTATTTCACATCAGGTTCACCATTTTTGGTTTGCGGGAATGTTTTCATTTTGGATATTCCTGATGATTAATTTTTTTGGGGGAGAATGTGATTCTTAATTCATCATTTCAGACTTATTATGCATTCCATGCATATAAAATCTAATTTTTTTTTCTCATCCATATATGAGTATTGACTACATTTCCAATGGTAGGTTGTCAAATAGGGTTTCAAACAAAATAAAACATAAGAAATCACATTGGTCAAGTTTATGAGGGGTCAATATCATCACACATTATTGTGGATAATTGTTCATTACTTTGTGACTCACTTATAAATTTAAGATATGTTTTTTGATCTCTTCATAATCATAAAATGGGGCTATTTACCCTAATAAAAAGATTTTTTTTGAAACCATCCATATGTATTGGAGGGTCTTTTAATGGGACCCAAATTATGCATATGAGGTTCCACATATGTTTCTTGTTAACGATAAGATACTTATATTTTGATACAATATATCATGTAACTCCAAAGTTAAATTCCATACTATGAGGTGATTAATATTTTGAAGCCAAGATTGAACCTTTATAAGGATTTCTCTATATCTATCTTAAAACAAGAATAAACCCCCCCCCCACAATTTGTTAGAGCAGTATAGTTTGAACTCATATGGAATGAATGTATATGAGTATATTTAGGAACCGAGCATTGATCTTGAGCCTCAATAAGGCATCCTATGTATCCAAGTTATGGATGGAGTCATAGTTATCATAGTATTATCATGCCCTTGGGACATACCCGAATTTGTATTCCCTTCTATGAGTCGTATTTCATATCATTACAATGAATATCACTTACACAATGAGGAATACCATATTGGGTAGATTCATGACATGACTAGGATTATCATTACAAACCCCTATACCCACATGGTCCTTCCCTGTGTGAGAAACACGGGGTAAAAAGTGATCGATATTATTTAACATGGATGTGGGACATAAACATTGGGGTGGCACTGGTAGGGTATTTGATATTTATCTCTGGAATTAGGCTGGTGTTCAATCTATCATGGTTAAATAAGGAATCATTGTCATCATAGTCCAATGGGCCTCTAAATCCACAAATGGATTGGAAGTAACGATAATCCCAAGTGAGATATTAGATACAGATGGTTATAATTTTGATGACTTCAAGGGTATTACAATAAGGTAGATTCCCATATGACTTATTTATTTAGGATAATTTCCTACATTTTCTAGTTATGGTCAAAACTAGAGATCTCATAGTTCAGTTGTTGGTAATACTAAATATATCCATTGGAAAAGGATATCATGTCTCATGATTCCTACATTCCAAACCTTAATTTCTTTCTTGAAATATCATGGTCGTCTTACTAATGAGTCCTAATAGTCGGTATGAAATTTATGGGGATGATTTATGAAATTTCTATGGATGTTTATATATATCATCATTTCCTAATAGACATTTAAAAAGAATGTATAATGAGATAGTTCCCTATTTTAATGGAAACTGCATAATCCTAATGAAATGTTTGGATTAAATCACATGATCAAGGATGACATGTCTAGAGGACATATCATAATCATGGATTCCATATCTGGAGATTGTCTCTTAGACACGATAATATTTTGGGTGAAAACACATAAAAATTGATATCATTTCTAGATGTTTTCACCGGACATGGATGACTTGTCTGGAGGACCTAATGAGACTTGGTCAACATTCCTTAGTTATGATCCATTACATGGATGACATATCTAGAGAACATCACTATATTATTTTGGAAAACCAGGAGGAAATCATAATATATGTGTATTAGTATCATAGTATGTCCCATGAGTATCTCTACATGTCTATATAACATCGCATGATCCAATTGACAAGTTTAAAGAGTGTCACATGACTTGGAAAAATGTCTTGGTCCTATAATTTGATCAATAAAGGGTCATGCAAAGAGAATAAAAAACTACATATCCATATATTCATATGTCTCCCATCTTTTTCAGTATTCATTCATTTCTTAAT
Source organism: Viscum album (assembly GCA_963277665.1). NCBI lineage: Eukaryota > Viridiplantae > Streptophyta > Magnoliopsida > Santalales > Viscaceae > Viscum > Viscum album. Next base: position 1,187,054,783 of record OY728123.1, on the reverse strand, counting down.
TGCATATGTTCCTCAATTTTTTTCTAGTTGAACTTATTTCATGTTTTATCTGAACCCTTTGATAGTTAGGGACACATTTATATATCATAGTTGACACTCCAATATTTATTTTCCTGATATATAGAGTGATCATGTGAAGAATATAATTATGTTTTTTGATTCATTAGTTATTTCCCTGTATATTAATCGATGAATCGACATTATGATAACATGACTAGCTTCATTGAAATGTCTCCTCTTGCGCTCTTTTGTAGTATTCACCCATGGTGTTCTTTTTTTAGTGACAATGAGGGATTTATAGGACTCACCCATAGTTATACGATGACTTTTATGGTGTGTATCTATAAATGTGTGTTGTAGTTAGTGGATGGATTTTGGTTTCATATGCATCAAATGACCATACGGTGGGTTGTTCAAGGCACCACAAGATGATAGCGATGATGATAATTTTCATCCATAATTCTGTTTATTGGAACTCTACCAATCAAATGTATTTTTCCTAATCATGATGATATATCAAAGAGTGTCTAAAGATAGAGCATGAATTTTGTAGGTGTTGTCACCAGATTTGGATGCCCATTGAAGGTATTTAATGTTATTGAACAAGTCTTTTCTAGGATCATCTATGAGACTTAGGTGACTTGTCAAGGGGCGATTCACAGGATCATACTGACATGTCTATGGGGGACATAGTTTATCAATAATTATCATCTAGGAAATACGACCCAATTTTCATGAAGGTTTCAATGTATTCCCCTCATACATGGCTTCCAGCTTTTACATTTTTCAATTGATCCTTTATTCTATAAGGATATGAGATATGGAAAAGATGTGTGAGTATAATCATGGTCAAACATTCCCAATGTACTAACTATAATGCATGATTAATGATGGATCTCATGGTGATGCATGGGAATTTCAATGGAAGACCCCTCTATTTTTTGTGGATCTATTGGTGAATGATATGTTTTGATGTATTTTTCTGTGGTCCTTCTCATGATGAAGGTGACACAGCTACATAATATTGTGTGATAAGGTATACATGTCACTAAGCACATCAGGGGGTCATGAAGAACACATGATATTGTCACAATAAGATAAAAAAAACACTCCATCCTGAGAGTCTTCATTCTTTATCCACAATTTTTTTATAAATGGATTTTGGATGATTTTCAGGCATCCACCAATTGATATGTTTCATGAAATGAAGTAGATCTTCGAATATCCATTGCACAATCATTAATTTTTGTTATGATTCCTTCACAAAACTAGGAATAAAGTTAAAAGGGCTCTATGTGACCATGATAGGATCATGAAATACACATGATCTTTTCAAATTGACTTCCAAAGGTCATGCGATCACATTTCCTTTTATGTGGTACGTGATATAGGTAATTTATACGGTGTCAAAATAGTTTTTGGGTAAAATAATACACATGTTTTGTGTATTTCCTCCATTAAATATAATTTTAAGTTCATTTGGAAGGCTTCATCAAATCCCCCCCCCTCAAGAGTGATGTATACAGAGATAAGGGATCAGTTCTAAAGAATTTAAATTCCACTTCATTATTTGGGATTATATCTAATCAGTTTCTTCATAGAATATTGGTCTCTTGAGTAACCAATGGTATTGCATTGAGTAACCTATAAATAGGGGATAAAGGAGCATATCATTTCATTGGAGAATCAACATTCAGATATCTCATTTTGCATTCCTATTGTGATCTATTCACCATTCATCTTAGAAATATCCCACTATAAAGACCGCTCTATGAGATCCAATCACAATGATTATTTGTAAGGACTGGCTGCAAGACCCATTTTGTGAAATCTCTCTACCTGATCATGCTTCTTGTATACATTTACACTACACTCCTTTGAACCACTCATGAATAAAAAATCAATAATATCTCAGACATTGACCTAGATCTTTGGTCATATGGCTATCGTGAAGTCTTCATGGGATCTACTGGTTTGGTTGTACGATCACTTGATCATTATCCAGTTTTTGTGATCATTTTTGGGGTACACAATATCATTTCACACAATAAAAAATGACACTGTGAGAAATTCCATTGCTTATGGGATCTGCATGGTCTTTATTGTGTCTTGCATTCATGAATCCCCTCATTTCTCTTGTGATTCACTTGATGCTTCTCGAGTTCTTCAATTCTTCCACTATGCTTCTTCCATTTGTCTGCTACATGTTCTTTAATGGTAAATATAACATCCAAATCCCTTAAATGTTATCTTAATACCTATAATAATTAGATCATTCCACCATTTTATCATCATAACTTAATTGTTGCAAGTGTGGTTGACGGCCTCCACGATAATTTCGAATCATCATAGACATGATTGATGAACCGAATGGGATTGAACCTTATGGAATGTCCTCTCTCAGACAACCTTCCTCTCTATGGGTTTTGATTTAAAAAATAATCATCCATAATTATTTTAATGTCACTAATCATTCCATTTGATTGGATTATAAAGAACCACAACAACTTCTAAGAGAACATCTCACAAATCACCCCTTTCATTACTGAGGAGAATTAGATGGAAAAATATCTTCTAAAATTTATTTCCACAGACTATGAAAATAATCCATGTAAAATTGGTTTAGTCATCCATATGGACCTCTAAATAATGTAAAAAATACACCATAATCCAATACATTAGGCTTTTTCCTAGTTGGTATCGTATATGAAATTGTTGCTTTAGAACAGATTGTGGTTGGCCCTTCAGGGTACAGTATAAAGCCTAAAAACATTCCATAGAGCTGAAACTGGATAGGTTTTATCAAGATATATGGATCCAAAAAACAATTTCTACTAAGGCAACATCTTTATGGAATACATTTTTAGTATTTGGAGTCCCAATACAAACACATTCCATTTGATGCATGGTGATGTGGGTATTTTTATTTGGACATTGAGTAGATTTTAATGGCCCCGATATTTGGGGGGATATATGAAGAGTTCACCAACATAAATAATATATGTGGGATAATTTAGATAGAACCCATCCCCTTTACTAAGATTTTATTAGGTTGTCTAGGAAGCCCCTTGAGAAGGCCCTACTTCCCAGGGCAGATATCTTGTTCAAGAAATGTTTAAGATACTTCATCAATAAAGTCCATACTAATCTTGAAGCCATGAAGCTATCAAATTTTCACACAAAGGAATAATATAGTGTTGAGAGTCCTTATTGGACCACAGTTGAGGAATTTATATTCACTAATTGGGTGAGTGAGGTCATTTCCAGTGTTGAATGGATTGATCAGTTTTCTGGATTTTTCACCACGTACCAATGTAGATACTTACACTTTGATGAAGATAAAGCATCGAGTCAAAGTCTCCACCTTCATGATAAATACCTCTAAGTCATTATGTATTTTCATTGGTATATAAATTATAGTTTGGGACAATTTATATCACCTCACGGGTCATATTTATAGGGGATAATCCCCATGAAGATTCTCTAGGAACTTTTAGGTGCTATGGGGTTGGATATGGGGCTATATGGAATTCTAAGATGACCTAAAAATCCAAAACTCCCAAAAATATTATTTGAAACCATTTTTTCATTATATAAATGGGTTAATTATTTTCCTATTAATGTATTGGGAGTTCATGGACTTCGATAATTTTCATGACCATTTATCCTTTAAACACTATGGGAAAGTTCTCAACGATACTATTATTGATAATTTTGAGGGAATCCTTGATTCCTGGGCCTGCATGATGTCACTATGTGAGGGTGTCATCTGTATATGCCTTGATGGGTTCCATGTTTGTGAATGGTATCCACCATGATGGTTTCATTGTCATATTTTCTATGTTCAGATGATATTTCCTCCCATTGTTAATGTTTGATCTGAGAATCATCTTATGGTGTCTCAATAATTTTTTCTAATGGTCACCCACGAGGAGACTCAGGTCAATATAAAAGTACCTTACCTTGATTCCAAAATTCATTTATATATAGTTTATGTTAATATTTTGAATCAGTTATATCCAAAAATAAAATTATCCACATTATTATACAAGGCTACATGACATCTGATATTTTTCCAAGACCATCTATGGACGATAAAGAAATTGGTTTTTAGAAGTCCAACAACCCCAATTGTACCTTGTAAGGAATTGAATAATTTATCAGTAATATTTTATCAACTATAAGGGTCACCTAGAATGTTCATAGTGAGTGTGGTATTGTAAGGTAAAGCTTCACTGGTGCTATTATTTCCCATCACATTTCAATTGTGGATTACATGGAGAACAAAGATATTAGAGGATGGGATATATGGAATACTGCACCGGGTAGAGATACATTAAAATGAATTTTTCATGTAACTTCTCCCCCAGGTTTTTCATTCAAAAAAATACATACATATGTCAATCCTTTCCTCTGTGACCTAGATATAGTGAATAAAGGTGTGAATTTTTGTTTCCACTATTCACATTTAGTAAATCAAATTATGGTTTGGGGAATGATGGATGTCATAGTTGATGAACATGGTTTTCCCATCATTGAGGAACGTGTAAGGATAATCATGATAATTTTTTCAATGGTTCATCAGGATATTATTAATGTACTGATTTCCTTTTTGTTTTCATTGATATAATAACAATCTTCAAAAGACATTCCTCTCTTACTAATCCAGTTATATTATCCTATGGGTACAATTACTATAGATGAATTGAGTGTTAACTAGGGGACATAAGTTGAGGGTTTTCTAGGCTATCTAACTTTGATGAGGGAGATTCTTAATGTCCCCATATTAACCCCTTAGAGTCAAAACCTTCTTAGGGTAATTCCATGAATACTTCAACATTGGATCCTTTTGGACACAATTACATAGAGGATAAAGGGAAAAGGGAAGAACTCTAAATTATTAGAACCCTCTCCCATAGAATACTCATGTAAGAACTGACCATCATTCCTTTCACCCCACATATTATTCCAGCAACACATTCTGATTTGTCAAGAATTCATAGGACCTCACTAATATTTCTTGGAAGAGAATGTATCTGATCATGAATATGTAGATGAGTGTTATGTTTCATAAAAAACCTCCACTATTAGAAATTACATGTCATGAAGTATATAGGGTTTAACTTATGTTTTAGTTAGGTTCATCACACACTACTAATATTCCGAAAATCATGTTTTCTCCCCAAACTAGGTGAAAACACTCCTAGAGGAAACTAATCATGGTATCTTCTTCTCTACCAATCCATATTTGATAGAGGCATGTATTAAGGATTTTGGATTAGAGCTTTTGAATATTAAAAAATTGTACACTCTGAGTCATTCATTATAATAATTCATGCCATATCATCTCCATTGAATGTGGACATAGAAGTATGAACTCATTAAATTCATTGGTAGTTCCACAAAAATTCTTATTGTATTAGGGTGTTTCATGTTCACTAGAGGATAAGGTTGGAACCAAATATGTCTTTAATGATGCACTAGAGAATGTAATGTCTCACACATGAATAATATTTATGGATCATTGGTTGAATTCATTTCATTTATCCCCTAATTGATAAGAGATTATTCCTCCTATAGTTGTGTATTCACCATGAATCTCATATGTTAAATTGTCTCTCCACTCAAGAATTCATCCATCTGTTTCAACTAACATGTAAGGAGGCTCCTAACCTTTGTCACTAAAGGACATGATTTTGAATCCCTCTCTTATTGACATAGTCATAGATTATATTCATGTTCTCTGGGTGGGCATGAGTTAAGGTTTATAGTGTGCATCACTTTATCAATATATGTTGAGGCTAGTTTGGAGGGATATTCGGTCTCCAATTACAGAGGCCCCATTATAAATGATGAAGGAACAATTGGTTAATTTTCAATATCCTTATTTAATAGGGTTTTTATTATAATTCCCTTCATACTTGGGTGAGGGTAGTTATTTCCCTATGGAAGAAAAGGAGGTCCCTATAATTATAGTGGTAGCAGCTTAGTATTCCACTTTATTAATGAAATATTAGGGAGAGGCCTTGAACAAAGCTTCCTTGTTTGCAGTGGAGATGAATTCTTACCAATAAATGGGATGTGATGATTTCGTTCAACTCAACAATTTATTATATGAAATTATATGTCTTTGGTAAGAGTTTTCTTGATTTAAAAATGCACTTCAAATAATGGAAAAAACTATATTTGGTCATTGGGGGATCCATGGGATGGAAGAGATGGATATGATTGATCTTTTTGACAATATAGAGGAATTAAATAAGACTTTGTAAGTGAAAACTAAATCTGTTGATCAATTTCGCCAATATATTACCTCTGTAGAGAAGACTTTTGTATATCTCATGGAATTTTTTTAAAGGGTGGGGATGAAGCCTAATTTATTATTAAAGCAAAGAAGAGACCTCATTTATTCGTAGGAGATAAAATTATATGTCAATATTCCTCCTTCAATATTCTATCAATTAAAATATATTTTGAACATTATAATTTACTATATAGTTTCCTTTTATTCATGATATTCAGTCCATTTAATTTATATAATGTTTCATTTATCATTAACAACACACATCTGTTGTGTATCATCCAGTAAACCTAAATTCCATGATTTTGACTGATTAAATTACAAAATATTTTTATTGATGAATTCTAATGCACATATACCGACATGAGATTATTTATTGAAATACATTTTCATGTTTTATTGAGATCACATAATTTCTAAAATGATAATTTGGGTAAAATAATAAGCCTCAGAGGGAGATTTTCTCTAACTACTGATGAAGTCAGTGGACCTTGAGAGTATATATCAATTTTTTTCTTGGGAAAAAATGAAGTTCCCTACAAAAATTATATCTACTTAATAAATATTTCGCTAATTATTTCCTATACATAATATAGTATAATGGTCAGTGGCTATGGAATTGTATTTTTTTAGACCACACTCTTGCAGATTCTCGACTTGATGATTTTTATTAATTTTCCATTTTATTAGTTCTTGGTATCTCCTAGAGGAAGAAAATTTCATTTCTAGTGAGAAGATTCATAGATTGTTTTGTGGATTCCCGTTTTGGGATTTTGATGTGGTGTAAATTGTGTTCCCATATGTTTTATTTTTTAATGTCTTGTAATGTTAACCATTGATGTGATTTAGTTAAATGTTGTATAGATTGGACCTTCTGATTCTGGTAGGTTAGGGTCCTCTAACTTAGACGTTCTACTTTTGGTAACTCACCATTCTAAAATTAATATTCTCTATTAATTTAAAAATTATGTAGTAAGTACTTATAATGATAGGTTTAATGTCAAAGAGTAAGGACACAAATATTATATGATATTTACTATCTTGATACTAGGATTTAAGAAACTATGTTTTTAAATTTAATTCCTCAATTACATTATTGTTGAATATGTGATATAGGGCAGACATGTCTGGGATGTCAAAAAATACACAAGGTTGTAACATTTAATATTTTGTTTAAATAAATCATGTAGATATGGAGTTTATTTCATGCAAGTAGGAGATGCCTCTAATTAGTTGGTTAAGGACCATAAGTGTCCATAGTATGGTCAATATTATGTGTCCTCGCTCTCTTCTAAGGGATATGAAATATTTTTCGGATGGAATTAGTGTAGATAAAATTTTATTGAATCCACACACACATAGATAGTTGGTATATTTTTTGAGTATTTCATAAACCAAAAGTTTGATTCAGTAAATATGGAATGAGGCAGATGTACTTGGGAGGACTTGAAACACTTAAGATGTTGAGTCATGACACTATGTTATCGAGGATAATGAGGATCAAATTTTATTACATCCAAGGGGGAGATAACACTATTTTTTAGGTAAAATCCAATATTTTTCGATAACATGGTCACACATAGGTATCCTATCCCTTTTCCAAGGGTCATGAATGATTTTTGAAGACTCAAACACCTAGAAAATGAAGTTATAAGTGGAGAGAAAGCTATCCAGTAAGGGTTATAATTCCCTAGGGATGTTTTCCATTATATATGGAGACTCACTCCCTTCTACATGTAGTTTCATATAATGTGGTTTCAGAAATTAAATGTATTAGGAATGGAGTATCAAATTCTTTTTCTTAGAAAGATCACATGACATAGTGACATAACATTATAGATTTAAAATATGATTGAATTGTATTATCTTGGGGATTGTAAATCATGGTCTACTAGTCCTAAGTCATTAGTTATTATATAGGAAAATGTCATTGGGGATGACCCAAATCACTCTATGCTGATGAGTTCATCCATAGATATTTTAGGGCTCACAAGGATCAGAAATCCCTTTTTTCAATTTTTTATGGATTTGTTTAATAGTTGAGGAATCATATCTAGGAACTATGGGAAGAAATGAATAGTCAAATTAGGGAACATTAAATTAGAATATCTTATTTCAAGATCCCTATATGGGTTGTGATGATCCTAGGAATTTAAATCATGAAGATTGATTTATGAAAATTGTAATATTCAAGAAGGTTAAAAGAACCCTAAAGGTTGTGATACATCCAAATAAAAAAGTTATTGTAGTAAGTAGAATAGAAACAAATATTACTCTAACTCTTTCATATACAAGGGGGGATAGTGATCATGAATCTATTTTTAATACAGCCACTAATTGGGATCTATTATATTTATACCTTATTAATTATAAATTTTATGGTCTTATGATTTGTACCATCGAAGGATAAAATTATAGGTTGTAGAACATTCACCGGGATGAATGGAATTTAAGGCCTTAACGCACAAGGATAATGTGTAAGTGTAATGTTGGAAAACATTCTAATTATGATACCAGTGGTTAGGATTACTCCAAAATCTATCTATGTGGTGGAATAAAAATATTTAAACCACATATCAAAATTTTTAAAACATGAGTTGTGATCTGCGATAATCATATCCCTGATGAAACAAAAAACACTCTTGGGGCGATTTCCTCCATAGTGATGTTAGGGCTTATAGCTTTTAAAAATCCCTTTTCTTCATGTTATGGGGGAGATGGTTGAATGAAATGGGATCATATATAGAAATTATGGGAAAGCATTCATATTTAAATAAATGTTCTCTTGAAGTTGGTTCCCTTTTCCAAAGTCTATGAAATATTGGTAGAAACACGAGGTGATCGATAAATGAAGTGTGTTTTATGAGTTAAGATACTTAATATATGATGATATCAACCTATTATGTGTATTTACACAATTAATATATTTTGATATTCTTATAAGGAATTATGATTGTTGATGGCTTACACATTTCAATGTCATGTAGTGGGGATAGATTAGCTATATAATTTTAATGTCATACAAATAGGATGTTTTCCATGAAGTTTAATGACATGGGATGGGGATGTGAGATTTATAATGTTATGGTTTGATAGATACATAGGTTGGGGGAAATCATTTTATGTTTTGGCTAGACCAAATATTGGATATCTAGGCATCACTTCCTTTGTTATGATAATAGTAATCAACCCATATGTTGTAATTCAATTGGGAAATATCCATATAAATCTGAACCATACCCATAGGGTAATATATATTGTTGTTGTTGGACTCATGGTTTGAGATTCAGGCATCACCGTGTATCTCAGAATGATAGGAATCAAGGAACAAAAAATTATTGGATGGAAAACTATCCAATTAATTTTTACATATAAACAAAGCAGTGGAATTTTTACCATTGATTATTATATATGGACTCAGGATTAAAGATCTAGGAATCACTGTATATCTCCTAATGACTAGAATCAATATATATGTATTTCATTAAAAACCTTGAAGTTTATCAGCATATGAAAAGGATGTATATTCATTATGTGAGAAGGAAATTTGGAATATTGAAATAGGAATGATATATAAGTTTCATTATATATCTCACAATGGAAGGAATCAATACAGACATGGTTCTTTATTTTAGTTTTGGATGGAGGCAAACACCAATGATAGTGGCCCTCTAAGGTAGGGTCCATGATAATTCATTTTTTTTGTTATGAATGGGAGATAAACCATGAATTTTAATGTCATGTGGAAAGGAATTGGGGTATTCTTTTGATGATACTAAATCTAGGTACATGATAAACCTATAACGAACTAATATTCCTCGTTCCTGCAGGGATTCCTTTAAAAATATTCCTCAACCGATCTATTCTATGCTCAATGTTAGGACCAAGGAATGGAAATGGGTTGTCTCACCATGTAGATATAGATAAATGAAAGGACATGGGTATTTTTTACCATATGGTGGCTAGGGAAAATATTGAATATAGGAATCCATACTTATCTCATTGGGATGGGAATAAATATGTACATAGCTCTCATATAATAGTGTATTTTAGTGTCATGTGGTGAGGACCTTCACCATGCAGTTTAACAACCCTCAGTAAGGATGAAGGTGACTCATAATGAAAGAATATTTATCATGGATAGACAAATACATAGTGATTTTGTAATCACCATGTATCCTACTGTGGAAGGAATCAAGAACACGTTGTTCTTGAATGAGAGATTTCGTATGTTGATCTGACTCATGCATAGGGATGGGGGAACTCCATTTCACTTTTTCTATATTCTGGATCATGTTGGTAAATGTTCAGTGATATGATGCATTTTAGGTAATTAAATTCCTTGTTGTGAGTATATTTCTCATGTAGTTTATCATCATATAGTGAGTATTTTTTCCTTATAATTTATCATCATGTGGTGTGGATATATTCTATATAGTTTGACATCATGTGTTCAGGATGTCAGATATTGTGAAGTTTATCATTTTACTATCACTACCCTTTCTATATATTTTAACATCATATGGTCTGGATGAAAATAATGTTCAATGGTATTTATGAAAATTATTTCTTATGAAAAATTTCATTGGTGTGGGGAGTGATGTGTTCCTCATCCATCGTGGACAATTAGTAATCATCACTAAGGTTGAAATTTTGTATGATATAAGTCCCTTCCCATTTGTGTTACAGTTTTGGGGGTTTCATCCCTAGTGTAATTCGGCTGACAAATCCAGTATTAGTGCTCCTTGATGGAACAAAAAGATGGAGATCTACTTATTTAAGGATTGTGTAACATGTCTATAACGAACATAAAGGTCTTTAAATCTACAAAAACTTTTATCATAGATTCTATCTATTATGTATATTTTATTTTGTGACTATTCATTATATTAGAGTTTCCAATTGATGGCTATTCTTGTAAAGGAGTAAAAAAAATTAAATAGGAAATAATTCATCAGTTTTGTAAAAAAATAAATATGAAATTGCTTGCATAGAAGTCAGCATAATGGTATGGAAGGATCTTAAATCATAGAGAAGTTTCTCTGGCCATGAATTCTATAAGGCCCCAGCCTTAAAGCTTACTTAATATTGAATTAAATGAGTAATTCACATTGAGGATCTTTTCAGGTTTAGAGTTTTAGAGAATTAGGACATAACTATTACATCTCAAAAGATTACAAAGTAGTCACTTCTACTAAATTTCCATAAAATAAAAACTCTTAAAAAGAAACATGTCTAGTTCAATTTTTTAGGTAGCATGACTTTCCCTTGATCCCATCCTTGACCCCATTCCATGCTCAGTCCTGTGAAAAACATTTCAAAAACTTGGGATGAGCATAAAAAGCTCAGTAAGGGATACACAAAGAATGAAAACTGTTAGTTTTTCAAAACAACAAGTAAACAATGTATACTTTATCAAAGTAATACTTTTCACCTTTTCGAAGTAGTAAAAACTCTTCACTGAATAAAAGTTCAATACTTACCCTTCTGTAACCAAAATATTACCATAGAACCCATATAAAGACCACATAACATATAAAGGTAACTTGGGACATGAACATACTTAAGTGGAATAACCATAAGGTCGACTTCCACACATATCACTTAATGGAATAGCCTTTCAGCCAACTTCCATACATACTTAATGGAATAGCCATACGGCCGAATTCCATACCCAATGCATTGTAGGTTATAACATAACCACCCGTCCTGGTATTCACGGCACCACCCATCATATGGTTTATCACGTAACCACCCGTAAAATGTCGAAGTACCATTATAAAATTATAACACATAAAACCAACATAAAGGAATGGTAACATTTCCACATTTCAATCACAATATATCATATATTGAAATAATAAAATCCTTTATCAAAACTATTTTCAATACCAAAATATAAAAAAAGTATAGGGTATTTATTTTATTTTAAAAACATTACGTCTTGTTGAGGAAGCCAAAGATCAAATAATACTCGCAGCGGCAGAAAAGGTCATTGTCACCGCGTACATAAAAAAAATCCCTTTTTGTTGTTTAGTAAAACACTTCGTAGAAAAAAGATTACTTTTGAATAAAGGTAAAAGTCAAAGTGGTCTATACACCATATAAAATAAGGTTGTGTATAAAACAAAATATGCCTCAATGAATGGAGATTGAGATGAAGACCCTAACAAAGATGGAATCCTTGGTTTAAGGATAAATCAATTTCATAATTATGTGTGACAAACGAATACACCAAATATAAGTGGATATTAAGTGTAGAACAATCAGAAGTTCTTCACACATATTCATAGAACGACATATTCAAGGAGTACAAGTTTATCCCAAATAATCAAATTTGGGTTAAGAAGTTCCCTTGCAAAAATTTGACAGCCTAACGACGTCACTTCAAAATTCAGAAAAAGGGTTGATGAGAGATAAAAAAGGGTACCTCATCACTTGAACATAAAATTTACATCAATAAGGATATATGATAACATATCCCAACATAACAATATGTAAATTAAAAGACCCAACAAAAGACGTCTTTTAAAAAGAGGAGGGTGAAAGGTTCCCTTACTGACATGGGTATCTTTCGAGACATGCACCCCGTGAAAGAACGACAATAAAACATTGATGTAAATACTCATAAATGAGAGTATATTACACAATGTGTAAAATAATGGGTAGTACATACACCACTCAAAGGAAATTGTGGCAAATGTAGCATAAATCTCACGGTAATAAAAGTGAGATGAAAAATCCCTTACGAAAACTCGGCAGCCTAACGGCGCCACATAAACTTACAAAAATGGATTGATAAGATCAAATAGGGTCTGCCGTAATATGAAAATAAAAAGTAAAGTATGAGGAATATAAAATAACATCCCCCAACATAACAAAGAGGATCTTAAAGAAGTGACATAAAGGAGAGTACTTACAAAAAAGAGAGAGGTTAAATCTCTTATGAAAATTCGGCAGCCTAACGGCGCCACTAAAAACATCCAAAATGGATTGATGAGAGAGAATAGGGTCTCTCATCATATGAATATAAAAATTACAGTATAATTAATATAAAATAACATCCCAATCACATGAAATATGATCTTAAAAGGAATGACATAAAATAGCGTACAAGAGAGGAGTAGGATCCATTACCTCAGGTCCGACTAGACTCGATCGTTATTTAACGTCCTGAATAATAAACTTGAGTTAATTTATATTTTCTTAAGAACATTTTTCAAGTTAATTATTCCTTTTATATCACTTATTTCCATGTTATAAACATTATTTAATCATTTAATTTAATAATGTTTGTTTTGTCGATATTTGGTTCTTAAGTCGAAAGTTGACTTCTTACAATTACATGTTGTTCGTGTGGTCAAAGGTTCTTTATATCCAGAATGACATTCCTGATTTGGATATAATATATATCATATATATCTATAATATAAATGTATTTATAATATCACATAATTATTTAGAGTTAAGAAATGAAATGCACCGTTCATGGAGATGGTAAGCCGTACATACGCATGAACGCTACTTTCATTTCTTTGTCATATTAATGGAATTAAAAATAAATGAGAGGTATGTATATTTTAATTCCAGAATTATATTAATAATTTATATTTATCATTCATAATATATATCCATTATATATATGTACTTATAATAGTACATTACATTTGAGGATAAGAAATGAAATGCACCGTTCATGGAGACGGTAAGTCGTACGTACGCATGAACTCTAATTTCATTTCTATATCATACTTTAATGGAAAGAAATAATAATTATATAGAGGTATATTATAATTACAGTATAACATCATATATAATAACATTAAATCCATCCTTTATACGTCCCACATATGGCATTAACGAATCACATCACTTTGAGGGGGCGGTAGTCCGCACTTCCTAAAATGAAGATATCGTGTATACCCATAATGGAAGCCATATAGGTAAGCCACAAATGAAAAATACAGAAGCTTAAGTAAAACATAAACATATTATATATCATATATAAATATAGTGACATCTTAATGGCCACATTTGAAGGTGTCATATGAGTGTTGAACAATCATCGTTTCGTGAGGCAGAAATTTGCCATCCACGGAAACAGTATGTTCTTTAACCATTAGATGTAGGTGTGTGTAAGTGTAGATCTAATAATTCTTATAAAAACATCCTAGTATATTTAAGATACTACAGTTGTTACAAAAGAAATGAATAAAAAGAGTTTAGGGGGTTGGAGAGGTAGAATTAAACAAAAGGACTCAAGTGAAGACATTACCTTTAAATCGGGTAACTCCCTTTTGTTTGAGTTCAAAGGCTTCCTTGGGAAGACTTATGCCCAAATTTAGGCTTCAAGGAGTAATAGAGGGAAGTGGATAGACAACATGGTCAGGTTTTGGCCGAGCCAAAGGCTTTGGGAGTGTGGGTAAGGAGGTAGAGGTGGGGGCCTTTTATAAGAGGAGAGGAGGGGCACTCTTGGAATGTAAAGAAAAGTCACTTTATTTTAAAATGATATTCGGATTTAAGAGGTCCCACATTGATATAATTAGAGGATAAGGTGATAAGGTTTCTAAATCCACTCATCCGATAAGTTTTGGACATTTTTAGGTCTTAGATATTACAATATCTTTCCATTTTATTTAAATCATTAAATAATGAGGTCATCGCTGCATCATCATGATGTCATAAATAATTTAATTTATTTAACGTCTAAAAATTATAAAAAAATACTATGATGTATAAAATCGTTTTATCTTTCCAATGACTATTTATAGTCAAAAATCGGACTTGTATAACCCCATGTAAGAATTGTTTTAGTAAAACATTTTATGTTTGTGTCATTTTTACTTTAACATTAAATAAAAAGGTATTTATGTCATTTTCCAACCAAAGTGGCTCCATGGGGTCCCCAAGTTGACCCATGGATTGTCTTGTTCTGACATGACACATCCAATGATGGTAGGACATGTTTCTAGGTCATTTCATTTTATTAAAACATTATTCTTACCTTAAACTACACTAATTACTTCTAATCGCGATTAAGAACTTAAAAGTTACTGTTCACCAAAAAATTATTTTAATCTCATTGAACCACATTTTACTTCTTAGTGAAAACCATGTATGTCGGATTTTTGAAATTCAAAACACCAAAGTGGTAAAATTTCATTTAAACGAAAAACCAGTTTTTATAAGTACCACTTAGTGGTTTCACTATTCATCAAAAATTGTTGTTTTTCAGAAAAATCCCAAAAATTCACCCTAAGATATATTTGATATTACATATTCCAAAATGAAGTCTATTTTACAAAATTCAAAACATATAAGTCACATTAATTAATTTAATAATTAATTCCCGCTGTCAGAGCAAATAGCGTGTTTTTATGAAATAATAAGTATCAAAAGATTGACACTAGTTTATGTCTGATTTCAAAGTGAAATCAATTCCAACAACCACTATTGGATTTAATGGTAAAAATATATTCTAATTTCACTTTAAAACCAATTCAAAAGATAATCTAATCATATAAATAAATTAGATTAAAAATAGGTTTTGAATTAAAATACAACATTTTACATTATTCATTAAAAAATGAACTTTATCGGAAAGATACCAAAAATTTACACAAAGTAAATTTTGATGCCCCGATTCTAAAGAAGAGTTGTATTTGGTCCAATAGAATTTATAAGAGTGAACAAAACTATATTTAATGATGGTTCTCCATCAAAAGGCGATAAGTGAAACTTTAGTGAAAACTAGGGCATATACGCCTAAAATTGAATTCTTTCCTTATTTTAAGCCTTTATATTTTATTGGATAAATGTAAAAACATTTAAAAACATATATAATCATATTTTAGTTATTTCTATCCATTCCCGCCAATACAACGGCCAAATGTTAACTACCATTTAAAATAATATTATTTTCTTATTAGAGTGCAACGTAAGATTCCCAAGAAACTCGTTGTTGCGTGTTGGGTACGCCATCGAGCATAGCGTCCCGTTTAAAGTCATATTAATGTTTTATTCACAAATATGGATAAATATGAAAATTTAAAATTCTTTATTTACCTGGGGTGTTACATCCTTCCCCCCTTTTGGGAATTGCGTCCTCGCAATTTTTAAAATTGAGCTTGGAAACATCCTTGAAAGTCCCACATCGGAAGAAGAGTTGGTAAAACAATCACTTTAAAATAAAGAAAGATAAGTACATAGGTCACCCGAGTTAACCCATAATTGGATTCCGTGTAGGAAAACATGGAAATGGAAGAAAAACAAAAGGGTCATGTTCTTGAGGGAGATTGATAGAAAACTTGTCTATGAGAAAGTTAACCATAAGAAAATCACAAACTTGTGATGGGTTAAATGTTATTCGATTCCCTAGTAGGAAAAGTTAACAGGAAACATTTTTTTAAGTTACTTTTTATTGAGGAATTTATTCATAAGGAAACATAATCACTTATCATGTTGACTTTCAACTTTTGTTATATTCCTTACACAAACTCATATTTTCTCCAAAAGATGAGTATTTAGGAAGACTTGTTCATATTAAGAGTACTATAATCAACTTCTAGAGAATCACCTAATCCACCGAAGAGAACTATATACTTCCCATGTCTTTAGGCTTTAACCAAAACCAAAACCAAAAAGGTTAGTATAAGATCATATAATCCAGAAAAGGATAACCCTTTAAAAAGAAAATCTACGCTTAATCTCCAAAATTTGTCCAACAAAACCCAAAGTTCAACGAGGACCATCCGATAAACAATTTGTCCATAAAATTATTCAAAGTAAACCAAACTAATATTGAAACCCAAATATTTGAAGGATTTAATCACATAGTCTTCCAAGGTACAAATTAACTTTTATCTCTAAATAACATCAGTTGCTCTTAAATTCTCATATTGAAAAGTAATTAACCTAATAACACATCCTCCATGATAGGTTAATCATTTCCATTGATAACCCAAAATAAACTTACTCTTGATTCCTAAAATCATCTAACTAAAAAGAATCAGTCAAAATAACCAGGGACTTCACATAGTCCAGTGGTAGGCGATAAATACCAGTTGCACTTTGGTTGTGGGTTCGATTCCCGCAGCTTTGTCCGACGCGACGGGTTGTCACACAGTCTGCGTGTTGTCCTTTTTCCCAAACTATATAACTCTTAAAACATTCCCCAAAATGAGATAAAATCTTCAAAAAAAATAATATCAAATTTTAACCTCAATTTTATCTCATTCCTTTCATTTCCATCATATCATAGAGTAACCCATAATTTCCTCAAAAGTAAGGATTATATAAACTCTAATGGTTACCTTTATAATTATTACCTGAACTTCCACATAGATTGGTCATCTCGTACATGATGCATTACAGAACGTACCAAGGTTCAAGTGGTTGATCATGACTCCTTGATAGTTGGTTTAGAACAACCACAAGTTTCCTCATTGAATCCTCTATTTTATCTAGAATCTTAATCAGAGAACCACCACAGTTTCCTTCAAACCTGTTGTCTCTTTGGTGCCTGCTAGACCCATCCATTCACTAAAAACAGAAATGTCAGTGTGAGTATATCAACAGAACCATCATGTACTAATGAGGAAGATATACTTACACATTCACTTTATCTAAAAACTACGACTCTTTCGGAAATCCTAACAATTATGGTAATGTCACTTATGCTTAAAGAATACCCTAACCTCTAAAGTTATCTAAACCGACCTTTGATACCAACTATAAGGCCCTAGCCTTAAACCATACTTAATATTGAATTAAATGAGTAATTCACATTGAGGATCTTTTCAGGTTTAGAGTTTTAGAGAATTAGGACATAACTATTACATCTCAAAAGATTACAAATTAGTCGCTTCTACAAAATTTCCATAAAATAAAAACTCTTAAAAAGAAACATGTCTAGTTCCATTTTTTAGGTAGCATGAATTTCCCTTGATCCCATCCTTGAACCCATTCCCCGCTAAGTCCTGTGAAAAACATTTCAAAAACTTTGGATGAGCATAAAAATCTCAGTAAGGGATACACAAAGAATGAAAACTGTTAGTTTTTCAAAACAATAAGTAAACCATGTATACTTTATCAAAGTAATACTTTTCACCTTTTCAAAGTAGTAAAAACTCTTCACCAAATAAAAGTTCATTACTTACCCTTATGTAACAAAAATATTACCATAAAACCCATATAAAGATCACATAACATATAAAGGTAACTTGGGATATAAACATACTTAAGTGGAATAACCATAAGGTCGACTTCCACACATATCACTTAATGGAATAGCCATTCGGCCAACTTCCATACATACTTAATGGAATAACCATACGGCCGACTTCCATACCCAATGCATTGGTGGTTATAACGTAACCACCCGTCCTGGTATTCATGGCACCACCCGTCATATGGTTTATCACGTAACCACCCATAAAATGTCCAAGTACCATTATAAAATTATAATACATAAAACCAACATAATGGAATGATAACATTTCCACATTTCAATCACAATATATCATATATTGACATAATAGAATCCTTTATCAAAACAATTTTCAATACCAAAATACAAAAAAAGTATATGGTATTTATTTTATTTTAAAAACATTACGGCTTGTTGAGGAAGCCAAAGATCAAATAATACTCGCGGCGGAGGAAAAGGTCGTTGTCACCACGTACGTAAAAAGAAACATTCCTTTTTGTCATTTAGTAAAACGCTTCTTAGAAAAAAGATTACTTTTGAATAAACGTAAAAGTCAAATGGGTTTATACACCATATAAAAGAAGGTTGTGTATGAAACAAAATATTCCTCAATGAATGGAGATTGAGACGAAGACCCTTAGAAATATGGTATCCTTGGTTTATGGATAAATCAATTGCATAATTATGTGTGACAAATGAATACACCAAATATAAGTGGATATTAAGTGTAAAACAATCAAAGGATATTCACACATATTCATAGAACGACATATTCAAGGATTACAAGTTTATCCCAAAGAATCAAATTTGTGTTAAGAAGTTCCCTTGCAAAAATTTGACAACTGAACGACATCACTTCAAAATTCAGAAAAAGAGTTAATGAGAAATAAAAAAGGGTATCTAATCACTTCGACATAAAATTTACATCAATAAGGATATATGAGAACATATCCCAACATAACAATATGTAAATTAAAAGACCCAACAAAATAAGTCCTTTAAAAAGAGGAGGGTGAAAGGTTCCCTTACCAACATGGGTATCTTTCGAGACATGCACCCCGTGAAAGACGGACAATAAAAAATTGTTGTAAATACTCATAAATGAGATTATATTACACAATGAGTAAAATAATGGGAATTACATACACCAATCAAAGGAAATTGTGGCAAATGTAGCATAAATCTCACGGGAATAAAAGTGAGATGAAAAATACCTTACGAAAACTCGGCAGCCTAACGGCGCCACATAAAACTTACAAAAATGGATTGATAAGATCAAATAGGGTCTTCCATAATATGAAAATAAAAGGTAAAGTATGAGGAATATAAAATAACGTCCCCCAACATAACAAAGAGGAGCATAAAAGAAGTGACATAAAGGAGAGTACTTAAAAAAAGAGAGAAGTTAGATCTCTTACGAAAATTTTGCAGCCTAACGGTGCCACTCAAAACTTCCAAAATGGATTGATGAGAGAGAATAGGGTCTCTTATCATATGAAAATAAAAATTACAGTAGAAGTAATATAAAAGAACATCCCAATCACAAGAAATATGTGCTTAAAAGGAATGACATAAAAGAGCGTACTTAAAAAGAAAGAGAGGAGTAGGATCCCATACCTCGGGTCCGACTTGACTTGATCGTTCTTTAACGTCATGAATAATAAACTTGAGTTAATTTATATTTTATTAAAACCCTTTTTCAAGTTCATTATTCCTTTTATATCACTTATTTCCATGTTATAAACATTATTTAATCATTTAAGTTAATAGTTTCTGTTTTGTCGATATTTGGTTCTTAAGTCGAAAGTGGACTCCTTAAATTAAATGTTTTTCGTGTGGTCAAAGGTTATTTATATCCAGAATGACATACCTGATTTGGATATCATATATATCATATATATCTATAATATAAATGTATTTATAATATCACATAATCATTTAGAAGTATGAAATGAAATGCACCGTTCATGGAGACGGTAAGCCGTACATACGCATGAACGCTACTTTCATTTTTTGTCATATTAATGGAATTAAAACAAAATGAGAGGTATGTATATTTTAATTCAAGAATTATATTAATCATTTAGATGTAAAATTCATCATATATATCCATTATATACATGTACTTA
The DNA here is from genome assembly GCA_963277665.1 of Viscum album. Classification (NCBI taxonomy): domain Eukaryota; kingdom Viridiplantae; phylum Streptophyta; class Magnoliopsida; order Santalales; family Viscaceae; genus Viscum; species Viscum album. The sequence goes on along the minus strand of OY728123.1, from coordinate 1,187,034,145 downwards.
TAATAGTACATTACATTTGCAGAAAAGAAATGAAATGCACCGTTCATTGAGACGGTAAGCCGTATGTACGCATGAACGCTACTTTCATTTCTATCTCATACTTTAATGGAAAGAAATAATAATTATATAGAGGTATATTATAATTCCAGTATAACATCATATATAATGACATTAAATCCATCCTTTATATGTCCCACGTATGGCATTAACGAATCACATCACTTTGAGGGGGAGGTAGTCCGCACTTCCTAAAATGAAGATATCGTGTATACCCATAATGGAAGCCATAATGGTAAGCCACAAATGAAAAATACAGAAGCTTAAGTAAAACATAAACATATTATATATCATATATAAATATAGTTACATCTTAATGGCCACCTTTTAAGGTGTTATATGAGTGTTGAACAATCATCGTTTCGTGAGGCAGAAATTCGCCATCCACAAAAACAGTTTGTTCTTTAACCATTAGATGTAGGTGTGTGTAAGTGTAGCTCGAATCGTTATTATAACAAAATCCTAGTATATTTAATATACTGAAGGTGTTACAAAATAAATTAATAAAAAGATTTTAGGGGGCTGGAGAGGCAAAATAAAACAAAAGGACTCAAGTGAAGACATTACCTTAAAATCGGGTAACTCCCTTTTGTTTGAGCTCAAAGGCTTTCTTGGGAAGCCTTATACCCAAAGTGAGGCTTAAAGGTGTAAGAGAGGGAAGTGGAGAGAGAAAATGGTAAAGGGTTGGCCGAGCCAAAGGATTTGGGAGTGTGGGTAATGAGGTAGAGGTGGGGGCCTTTTATAAGAGGAGAGGAGGGGTACTCTTGGAACGTAAAGAAAAGTCACTTTATTTTAAAATGATATTCGGATTTAAGAGGTCCCACATTGATATAATTATAGGATAAGGTGATAAGGGTTCTAAATCCACTCATCCAATAAGTTTTGGACATGTTTAGGTCTTAGATATTACATTATCGTTCAATTTTATTTAAATCGTTAAATAATGAGGTCATCGCTACATCATCATGATGTCATAAATAATTTACTTTATTTAACGTCTAAAAATTATAAAAAAATTACTATGATGTAGGAAATATTTTTAGATTTACAATGACTATTTATAGTCAGTATTATGACTTGTATAACCCCATGTAAATGTTTTTTAGTAAAACATCTCATGTTTCTGTCATTTTTACTTTAACATTAAATAAAAAGGTATTTATGTCATTTTCCAACAAATGTGACTCCATGGGGTCCCCAAGTTGACCCACGGATTTTCTTGGTTGGACATGACACATCCCATGAGGGTAGGACATGTGTCTAGGTTATTTTATTTTATTAGAACATTATTCTTACCTTAAACTACACTAATTACTTCTAATCGCGATCAAGAACTTAAAAGTTACTATTCACCAAAAAATTATTTTAATCTCATTGAACCACATTTTAGTTCTTAATTACAACCATGTTTGTCGGATTTTTGAAATTAAAAACAAAGAAGTGGTAAAATTTCATTTAAACAAAAAATCAATTTTTATAAGTACCACTTAGTGCTTTCACTATTCATCAAAAATTGACGTTTTTCAGAAAAAATCCCAAAAATTCACCCTAAGATATATTTGATATTAAGAATTCAAAAATGAAGTCTATTTTACAAAATTAAAAACATATAAGTCACAATAATTAATTTAATAATTAATTCCTGCGGTCAGAGCAAATAGAGTGTTTTTATGAAACAATAAGTAACAAAAGATTGACACTAGTTTAAGTCTGATTTCAAAGTGAAATCAATTCCAAAAACCACTATTGGATTTAATGGTAAAAATATATTATAATTTCACTTTAAAACCAATTAAAAAGATAATCTAATCATATAAATAAACTAGATTAAAAAGAGGTTTTGAATTAAAATACAACATTTTACACTATTCATTAAAAAATGAACTTTATCAGAAAGATACCAAAAATTTACAGAAAGTAAATTTTGATGTCCCGATCCTAAAGAAGAGTTTTATTTGGTCCAATATAATGTATAAGAGTTAACAAAACTATATTTAATGATAGTTCACCATCAAAAGGCGTTAAGTGAACCTTTAGTGAAAACTAGGGCATATACGCCTAAAATTGAATTCTTTCCGTATTTTAAGCCTTTATCTTTTATTGGATAAATGTAAAAACATTTAAAAATATATATAATCATATTTTAGTTATTTCTATCCATTCCTGCCAATACAATGGCCAAATGTTAACTACCATTTAAAATAATATTATTTTATTATTAGAGTGCAACGTAAGATTCCCAAAAAACTCGTTGTTGCGTGTTGGGTACGCCATCGAGCATAGTGTCCACTTTAAAGTCATATTAATATTTTATTCACAAATATGTATAAATATGAAAATTTCATATTCTTTATTTACCTGGGGTGTTACAAATTTTTATCCTTATTCACCATCAAGAAGAGTACATTTTACTGAGTCATATTGAAGGGCTCTATTTGTCTATTTTCCATGGAATGATAGTAGGATGAATGGTTGGGCTCGATGTTGTAATCATGGTACAATTTCACAAACACCTTATCTCTAATATTAGTACTATTATTCATCAATATTGTGTGAGAGTCTCTAAATTTGGTGATGATATTGGAATTCATGAAGATGATTATAATCTTCATTCTAGATTCTGTGATGGGTATTTCCTTATCACATTTGGAAAATAATCCAATAGTAGTAATTATGTACTTAATCTTATTAGCTATGTCTGGAGGGTATGTCCCAAAAAATATATTTTCCATATAGAAAAAAACAACAAATTGTTAGATATATGTTTCAATTACGGGTGTTAAGGGATGAATTTTTCATAAATCTAGAATGCATGAAATTTTCGAGTGAAGTCAATGCAGTCATGTATGATTAATTTCTATTAGAAACCAATACACATAATTTTGATGGAGATACTGATCCTAAATTGTTGAGTAATTCAAGATCCTACATGGTCTTTTAAATTATGTTGGGAATCTCATTTTATAATGCACCATAATAAAAGACTCTATTTTATTTGGATATTTGCTAATTTGTCTCATCTCATTGGTTAATGTTTGGTGTTCAATGCTAAATTTGTTCCCATCAAGAATGTTCTGTTTGGATGATTCTATTTTTTTGAGATGATAAATTATTAACTCTATCTATCTGGGAGTGGATATTGGATTATCATGTTACGTGGTGGTGTTGATCTGAATGATGTCTACCATGTCACAGATAATGACCGATGAGACCATCCTTCAACATGGGATTTTGAAAAGCACCTCATCCTAATCAGTGTTATCCTAGATTGTATCTACATTATCTAGTGCATAATAATGGTCATTCTATGATTATAGGAAATGATGTCATTTTGGTTCCAAAGGGAACTCTTCCATGATTCCTCTAATATAGCTAGTGATATCACCTAATTCATCCATTTTGATGGAATATTATCCATTGATATGCATTATCAGTAGCTATGATTCCCCTTTGTTGTTTAGGAAGACTATATTTATTATAGGGATAGTTCCAAACTATTGTTGAAGGAATATTATTTGGCATCATTATTTCATCAGTCTTTGGATAATGATAAAGGGTATGAGAAACAATCTTTTTCTGGAGAAACAAGTATGACCCTTAATCAATACCAATAAAATATCAAATTTTCTAGTCACTTTCAGATAGTGATTTGAGTGGTTTCCTTAAAATATATATCCATTGTCTGGGATGTGTTAGGGGAATATAAAACCTCATAATATAGAAGTTTTGTGTCCAATGGTGTGCCTTCAATTGCATTATATCTTGCAATAAAGTCAACTAGGTTCTTCACTTTCACAAAATTTTCTAAAAAAACTGAATGTTTTACTATTTCATAATAAATAACCATCAGAGAAAAATAATTGTTATAATATGATGTAAAAGGATATACTTTAGGTGATCAATATGATAGGCTAGGTGTACTTTATGATATTTCATTTAATTTCACATTTTTTCGATGAATTAATGAGTGGGAGATAGTTCTTCTTAGCATCATAATATCTGGTATCAGTACCTCTAATTTTTTCTCTGAGGTAGTAGAGACTGTTCTCATTCCCCACAAAATTATTATATTCCATAAGTGTGCCATGTTATCGTTACATGTTTTCCACATATTAGATGAGTAACATTCCTTCCATCGATAAAATATGTATTAGAGGGTGAAGTAGGTACTACATGAGACTCTTGAAGGATTCATGGAAGTCCTCATACCATTAGCTGGTTACTTTTTTCTTCATTAGCTTCATAAAGTGGAGATATTGTCTATCCAAGTTGGTTGTGAAACAAATAATGTTGGTGAGGTTCCCTAAGACCCCACTCAGCTGACTGAGATTCTGAGTGGGTGACATAAGAAGGATTTCTCAAGCCTTTTTTGGGTCAAAATAAATGCTTATGTGGAATACCAAAAATCCATTTAGTTTCCATTATGTCACCCTGAAATCCTTCATAGAGGTATTCTTCTCCAAATTATTTTGTCACTACATTTCAAATAATTTTTGATGATCCATGATGTGATCACACCACTTCCGGGATTTGACCATCATTTCATTGATAAAGCATTCCACTATTCATCCAAAGAAGGGATAAATATAATATTTTGGGCATGTGTACTTTTAGATCAAAAATTAATTAATTCAAAGGTCCTAACAAGATAGTAATAGACCCCCTTGGGTTCTCTAATGGTTAAGGATTCTGCATCTTTGTGGGCCATCTTTATATGTTTTTACCATGAGTACCATTCCATGAAGGAAAGGTCTTGGAATCCATAAGTTCCATTAAACAAGAGATATTTGATTATAAATATTAAATCATACATTTTCAAGTGTAGATTAAGGTCTCTAAAAATGATGTGAACCCTATTCTGCTTGTTTTCATTCTTTACATGGGTGATGTCAGCGACCCCTATTGGGTATTGCATCTACCATACAAAAATTCATTTGAATTTTTTTTCATCTTCTTAATATAAATGTGTATTACTGGAGAGGTGTATCCTACAATAAATCTACATGAAACCTCAATGGTAATTGGGTAAGTATAGATGGTGTATAGACACATTATCGTATAATTCCATGGGAACAAATATAGATGTTCTTGCATATGTGATATGTATATCTCTTTCTCATTAAGAGGCATGTAGGCACTAATCAATACAAGTTATGATCCTTATAGTATTCCTAGAATTATCTGATTGATCTCATCAACGGTGGTGGATAAATCTTCCTCTAATGTGGGAGGAGTGTTCCTATGGTCATCATATTCTTCTTCCACCTCTGGTTCTGTAGAGAAATTTTAGGAATGGTGGATAATATGGGGAGAATATCTATCATAGTTAGGATGAGAGAGGATATAGGAAAAGACATTGTTATCCTCTTCTTCTAGAGTCATTGTAGTGATATTACAGAGATGATTTTTTCATCTATACTACCTCTTGGGGTAGATTTTTACTATATTCATGGGATAAAGCCTATTGGTTCCATTATATTTATGTGTAGCACATAATCTCTACCAGGTATAATATAGGGATTCAATGGATTGGTACCAAAGTAATTGGGGGATGAAACCTACATAGTATAATCATTCATCAGTAGTTTACATGCATTAGATGGACCCCACTTTTGCATATATGGATTCAAAATACTTGAAGGGAGTGATATCACCACGTAGCATTCCAACCTTTCCATTTATGGTGTATTTTCAGCATTGATGAAATGTTGATGTTACCTCCACATGGATGTGAATTGAAGTCCTTATGATGATTAATTAATATTTATTTTCTTACCAGATATCCATGAACTCGACATTAAATTTGATATCCACAAACTAATCTCTAATATTGAATATCCCATGTGGCCTTTATTCGCACTAATCATACCGTAGAATGACCATATTTTTACAAGATATGACCCCTTCTCTATATAAAAAAAATATTTAAGGGCCTATATTGGGATGCGTTTCATCCTAGATTTATTATCACTCATATCCCTTTGTAATTTGACATTACTGAGATATCTAGAATCATATCAGGTTTTGATGTGTCCTTATATGACTATGTCATGATCCTACTGCATAAAAAAGATTGAGTTATCAAATTTTGATAGCATGGGATCAAATAGAAAAAGAAGGGATGCATATAATTCAATCTAAAACATCCATAGACTCTATGGGGATTCTACGTGTGCCTCTCAAATGTCATTTTAAATTGGATCACAAAGATTGAGTGTTTTTTCATGAACGAACACAAACTATTTCATAATGTAATGATTTTATGCGAGAGGGTATAAATTCCCAATGAGGGTGTTCAAATTAATATTTTTATCATCAGTTAATGATTTTTTTGATAGGATAGATTGGTTATTATGAATAGATATAGGTAGAATCTGTAGGAAGTGGTTTAGGTCATTCCAAACTTCCCCGTTGTCTAGCCTGATCAGACAATCAAATCATCGCCAAATGGTCATGTGCGATGATTGATATGGGGTGACTGCTGGAGGGATGTAATGAACCTCCAAATGTATATTCATATAACTCTAGTGATTTGACACTGGACATAAAGGCACAGATATATCCTCTGTATGGATGTGACTAAGATATTGGGTCTAACCATTACTATGATGTACTCAATACCATTTGTTCCTATACATGTAGCCTCTAGATTAGTGTTTAGGTGTGTAGAACACATACACATAGGAATATTAATCACCATATAAGATTCATTACAGGCATATTATATAATTATAACCCATGTTTATTTCTTCATCCGATTAAGATTCAGTTTTTTGCGGAGGTTCCCATTCTTAATACATAGTTGGAATGAATTCTACAAGAGTTATTTAACGAATAGGATCCATGTACGAATAAACCTTTTATGTACCATCATATGTCCAAATATTACCTAAATCTATTAGAGTCACATTATTTGTCACTTACCTATGTAATAGAATTGGTATAGGTTTTTGAAACTATTCTCTCAAGGTGGAATTAGCTTTATCAACTGTCTTTTGAGTTATCTAGCTATAAAACTTTTCACCGTGCCTGGAAGAAAATTTTATTCAATCAATATCTTATTTAGACTATGAAATTGTTATACAAGACACATGTTCTAGTGATTTTTCTAATATCACCTATTCATAATCAAAATAACTTTTTAGGATGATTTTAATGATAATGAAATATTGGATGTTATGACCTAGCCTCTTTTGTAAAGGGGAGTAGTTGGGGTGATTAGTGAGGTCGAGCTCATCATTTTTACTGGACTATGGTGACTTTTTTTGTTTTCCTTCCACTATTTTATGAAAATAACAGGTATATAATTATTTCAGAAGAAATATTATCTAATTATCCCTTCTTCACATCCAAGGTGATCTTGATCATTTTTTACTTTTGGATGAGGTTGAGTTTTTGGTTTTTATCTCTTGATAGGAGACACTATGTGGTTTATGATAGGATTATATTCTTTAATGGGAACTTGTACTGGTTTGAGGATAAAATATGTATTCTCTAATGTAAAAAATAAATTTTACCTATAGTGAGTTAAAGATTCAAGAAAAATATTAGGTCCTATGAATGGTGTCCTCTAATTGTTTTCCCATTTCTAAAAACATATTTTATACACCTAGATACATTACCAGGATCATGGTTTTCTATACCTCATCCTTGATATATTCAGAACAGAGTCCCATCAATTGATCTTATGAGAGAGTGATGCTATATGGTTTGGTAAGTACTTTCAAAATATCTATTAAGTCATAGTCCCTATCATATATAGGACATTTTTTGTTTTTCAGGTCGATAATTATTATCATCTGTAGTTTAGAGATGAACTGGAAATGGAACCGATGAATAATGTCTTCTAATATAGTAATGCATCATGATATAAGGATTTTTTACCATATAATGGTTGGACCAATCATAGTCTGTATAAAACACCTTGGATAGGTCACCTCCTATTGAGCTCAATGGTCCATCATTGAGAAACCACATAACATGATTTGATTGTGATGAGGTTATAGTTCTACCACAAGGTCAATTGTTTAGAATTTGGGATTTCCAAAATTGGTTAGTGGAAAAATATTATCCACCTTTTCATGGTATCGATTTTTATTGGGATCCACAACTACAAATCAACCTTCCATGGATTTTATTTGAGAAACTGGTGACTCAATGACATTGAGAAGTTTGGGATATTCTTCTTTCTAAGCTGCCTCCCATCTAAATAGAGCTAGTCGGGCTTGATACAGTAGTATAATTTCATATCAAAGTAAATCATGATCCATGATAATACTTTATGATCACCGAATACATGGAGGGGTTATCACCATATTGGAGGAACGTTTTGGTCATCTTGGACTGCCTAGAGTTTTTATACTAGCTGCCTAGACCCAGATCCAGTCGAACACTCAAATTCTATTCTTCCATGAGGACCATATCATTCTTGATATGTGGGATGTACAAATATTCATCTCATCCCAATGAGGATACAATGTGGGAAAATTACCTCCAAGTATCTCCTTAATGAGTTTTTGTATATTTTTTAACTTATCCTAATACATATAAAACTACTCCCCTATTGAAGGAATATCAGGTCTTCTTGGTGAAAATATTTATATGACCTCCTTCCCTTTATAATTAGTACTGATTCACTATAATGGTGAAAAATAATTATTCAAAGGTTCAATGTTTTGGGTCTTTATATGGTTTCTCATATATTTAGATTCATTGGTTCATCTAAATGACCATCCTCTTAGGGTAGATTTTTTTGTTGCATCCCACTAGAGTTGTGCCCTAATTTTCATTACCTATTATCTTCATGGTTATGAAATTTACATAGGTATCATAAAAAATTCTATTTTCCCATTACTCTCTATACAATTGGGTGATTCTATAGTGCTTGCATCAAGATTTTTTTTCTGAACCCAAGATATATTTGACCTTTGGGCTTACACCCAAATGGGGTTTGATTGCCTTCATTGTACATTATTCCTGTATCATCTTGAGAATAGGGACCTTGAGGGAGTTCTTGGTCTTGATTGCTGAATGGTCCTCTAAATAGAAGAGGTTTATCTAGAAGCATGGTCAAAAAATGGGATGAAAATCATCAATATTTTCCCCAAACATGGGAAAAACGATTTCCTCCACAGTGAATATAATGATGATAAAAATACATCAAAACCTATGGATATTGACTTTTACGGATCACAATATGAATTTCTTTTTCATGTTTTTGATGATCTAATGGTTCTTGTTTCGAATTTGATGATTCATGGGACAAAAATTAACATATAAATTCCCCCACCACAATGGGTTGAGGATAATCTTAATCATCCACTGAGTTATATATGACACTCTAAGGGTGTTATGTATATAGAGATTATGATTGAAATATAAATTCCCCTATCCATGGAGGCTAGGGATGACTTGCATCATTTTTTGACATGTCTTGAATCCTCTTATGTACTAATGATATGAGGGGAGGAGGCTATATTATATATTCCCTTAGCATGGTGGGCTAGGTTCTATCCAAGATGCTTACTATGGAAGATTACATTATAACCAGCATGATATGGTGTAGCTATGATCATATATTAGTTGGGTGAAATGGTAGCCCATGATGGGAGTAATTCATTATTGGATGTTTTCAAGTCGACCTTAACATCAATATCCATATCTAAAATTTCTTACCATTACATTTAGGGGCTTATTTAAAATTTATTTTATTAAACCTATCCCAAAATTCATGATGTATTTCATCGTTAATGTGGGGGTGTTCCATTATAGTGACCAACTAGATCACCTGATACATGGTCATCAAATTTTTTAGTGGCTATGAAATTACATGACATTGTTTATGGGGAGTTATTCTATTTCAGGGCTGTATTGAAGTGAAAAAATATATACCCCATTCTATGATATGAATACATGATGAGTATTCAGTGATCACTTTCTAAAGAGTTATGAGGAAATATAAGAATGAATTTTTTATATTTGTGAACAGATTTTATTGTTTTAGGTCCCAATCCATGGAGATAATATCTAGGTCTAGAAAAAAACAAATTATATAAATTTTATGGAGGATTCCCACATATATTGGATAAGGGGTGTATTTAAACTAACTATTGATGACTTTATCACATATTTTCGCATTGGTGAGGCATTCACTTCTTCTCATTCATGTATGGGATCTCATCATTATAAGTGGCGTGGGGATAGAACATTGGTGGGAGCTTTTTTTTTGGAAAACTCTATATATAGCTATATGATCCCACTGATGAAAATACTCTTGAGTATACCAATGATCTCCTACCTTATTGGTAGGAATATGAGCCTATATATGGGTAGATTCTAGAATATTTTCATCAATCCTAGCCAAAGAAGGGATATTATCCCATTAAAAATATACATTCCATACCAAAATATGTTGATGGATGTCTAAAATTAGAGAAGGGATATGATTCTCATCTTGTATAGTAATAGAAGGATACAAGTGTAGTCTTTCATTAGTAGAAGTATTGATATGGGCCTAACTTCTATGAGCTATTGGAATATTCCATATAACTTCAATGGCTAGAATATGAGCATATCCAATGTTGTGTCACACTCTAACCTAGTGGGACCTTGTCGGAACAAGGATACCAACCCAATCCTATGACTTTGGATTCTACATATGATTTTTCTAAAAGGGATATTATCCTATCCAAAGGCTTGTCCCACTTCAAATTGTTGATCCACAGTTGGAATGAGAGTATGAGCCCATTTTGATTCTTATGGAGTATTACACAATAATATTTTGATATGAATGTGTTCTTTTCCTATGAAATGTGACTCTATCACATGGTGATCTCCAGTTAGAAAGATAATATGAGCGCAGTATAATACCTCATTATTTATCAAAATATCTCTATAATCATCCTAGATGGGAGTAAGAGTGTTGGCTTTCTCTGAAGGATCCAATTTTTCATTTGGATCAGAGGGTTACGTTGCACTGGCTATATGGATATGAATATGATTCATTAAATATATATTTAACAATTCTGAAATATGTTAGAATATTTTTTATATGTTTCCATATTGTAGTTGAATTTTTAAAAATGTGTTCATAGTAATGTTGCCCTACACATTTTCCTTCTACAATATATAAAATTATATATATTTAATTGAATTTGGGATATGATCACACATAGGTCCTCTTAACTCTTCCAAAATTTTCCAATGGACTACATTCATGGGGTTAGTGATATGAATATCCTCCAAGATTTTGGAAGGAATATTCTTGTAGAATTGATTTGTGTGTGTATAAATATTAGATATATTTCTAGAAACCGCTATAATATGCCATTGGTATTAATTAGAGGAAGTTTAGAATGTATCCCACTTTTAATTATCAAAATCGTTATTCCCTTGACGTGTCATACTTGGTTCCCATGCAAGGGAATCCTTGGATGATATGTTTTGTGTGGTTGCACCAACATGCAACTAGGGGAAAATGTGGGGTTGCGATGGTGAGGGAGATTGATAGGAGCCCTCCTATGATACCATAATCTAGTGGCGAGTTGTAATTGACTCTTTAATCTAACTTCATTGGATACTTATGTTTTGATTTCTATTTTATTGGGAGAATATTCTAAAGTTATTATTTATGGACAGTAATTCCAAAGGATGCAATGAAAACTTATTTGGATCATGCGAACATGTTGGTTTCAACACCCTCCCAACCTTGAATGTATCCTCAAGGGGGAGGGTAATACCATTTTGATGCAATTCCAAGAACACTAAATTAGCCAAATGATGTTTATAGTGTTGGGATGGTGAGTTGGTTCTATGTATCACATGGGTTTAAGCCATTGATGTTCTTCTGTGGTGGTCTCGAGACACAAACATGATCTCCAATCACTATGTTATTTGTAAGAGAATAATCCACATTTAAAAATACAATAAGGAACATGCTAAATGATGATTGAACCATCACAAGCACACCATGTGTTTAGTAATATATGCACATGAACCATAATTTTCCTTTCTTATTCTCAATTTTACCATTTCCCTATCATTAACATGTCTAATTGAAGATGGAATTATTTCATGATACTTTAGTTACATTTGGTCAACTGGTCATTTTTTATATTTAATATATTTCTTTTAGGTTCAAAATTATTTTTCTTTAGGATGATCACCTAAATGGAAGGAAAATTATCTATTAAGAATTGTTAAGTCTATCCTATTTAATAGGTAAAGGAGTGGTCTCTGTCAAATAAGATTTCATGGGGTTAGCCATTTTTTTCAATGGTAAATATTTCATTTTGTATATTCCTGGTGATTGATTGTGAGGGGGGTTTAATGTGATGAAAAATTACTCATGTAGGGAACACTATGTTTTTCATACATATGTACTCCCAATGGATCAAACTTGCATTTCATATTAGATAAATCCATTCAAATCGAAGGTGTTCAATTGGGTTTTCATACCCAATGAAAATTTGGAACTCACATTGGTAAAGATGATGGAAAGTCGGGCACCTCACAATGTTTTGTGTGAATTAATTCCTTTTGTGGGAAACATTTATAGATTTAATATATGTTTAAAAATCTCTTCCAAACCATAATACAAAAAATGTTACCCTAATAAAATGATCATTCATTGAACCCATTCATTTGTAATGGGGATCATGTTAATGATTCCATCACTTTGTATTTGATAATCTCTATTTTTTCCATTTATAGGTTGATGTTTGTATTTAGAATCCATATAACCTGCAATCTGAAGTTTAATACCATCCAGAGAGGTAATTAATATTTATAATATGGGATTGAACATTTATGATGAATCATACATATATTTATTATAACAAAAATCAGAACCAATATAGTATATTGGACACATTTTATTTAACACCATTCAAAAAGGACATATTTGAGATAACATAAGAATTTTGTGTTGATCTTAATCCATATGGATTATTCATATGTATCCTATTTATAGATGGAATGTGAATTATCATTGTTTGATCACACCCTCATGAAATACCATGAGGTATATTCTCCTGTATGGGGGGATGTCACATCATGATTTTGTATAGGTCTTAAACGTTGAGTTTTCCCATAATGGGGAGATTTATTATGAATCAGACATGATAATTGAAAACCCATAATCCCATACGAACCATGATTGGTGTGAGAAACAAGCAGCAGAATGTGTTCTCTATCATTGCATATGGATGAGGTACTTATGCATTAGGGTGGATGTTATGGTGTGTTTGATATGTAGCATTACCATTATGAATTTTTCCTATGTATACTAGTTATGGTAGGATCTCGAGTCATCCTTGTGCAGTTGGCCTCCCAAAACACTGATGGATGAGGATTAATGATAATACCATTGGACAAATTGGATCTTGATGGTCATAATATTGGATATATGGAGTGAATTACACTGAGGTGGATTCCCATTTTATCTTATGAAATAGGATGGAATCTTATATATCCTATGTATGGAATGAATCATAGTTCTCATAGTTTAGTTAGGGGTATGCACAAATATATTGAACGGAAAAGGTTATTGTACCCTCGGACACCATAATTTTCCAAACATGTCATTAATTTATGGTGAGTTGATATCAGATTACAATTTTTTATTATCCCAAACTACACAATCTTCAATGGTGTAGTAAAGTGGTGATGCAGGTTCAAACCTATGGAGAAGGACAGAACTATATGTGACAAAATACATTGATCACCTTATGTACAAGTATACACATGCTTATTTGGGTTTGGGATTCAATTAAATTGATTGAGTTTGGTTTTATGATTTGAGATGCAGATATAGATTAGGCTCAATTCCAGCATCAATGTTAAATAGATAATTTTGATCCTAGCATTGGATTGTCTTGGGGCTTTGGCCATGAAACAGTGCAAAGATAACAATTTGATTATTGTCAAACTAACTATATATATCCTTGTTGATACTATTCTGTGGGTTGGATATAGCTAAAAACCTAGATTAAATATTCCAATATTATATGGAATATAGTCTCATAGGCAAATGGTCACAATCTGATATACTATAATCAGATTAGGTTCTTTCATTTAAAATCCCATTTTTTTGGGGTGAATAGATAAATTGAATAAAAATTTCTTGTTCAATATAACTACTAGCCTTAGGGTTTCAAAATTATAGATTAGAGATTCATTAAGTTCATTAGAACCATTTCTACTAACATTTACCCACTCATGTCAATATTAAAAAAAATCATGGATTTTGTCACAAACGTTGTTGTAAAATGAATAAGATTGTTGAAATAATGTAGTTTGAAATTTAGAGTTTATGAATCAATATTTTTTTAAAATATTTATTATTAATAAAAAACATAAAATATAAAAAAATCATGAACTTGGGGTATCTTTTACCAAATATAAATTTTAATGTAAAATGAACATTGGAATGGTATAAGGATATGAAAAAGGGAAAAATCATGTAGACTAACCAATAATACATGGGATTAATTAAAATGGAATAGGGAATTGTATAAAGATGAGATATAATGGAATTAAGGGAATAAAAATGAGATAGAGACCATAAGAAAATAGTTACCAAAAAAGTATGCATGATTTATCATCTTTTATAGTTAAATAGACAATCATTTTCATGATGTGTAAACTGCTCACATTATGTAATCTCGATCCATGGTTTTCTCTATGTATTATGGATTTATTGTATTTCATGAACTAAATCATCAGGATTCAGATATAAGACTCATTTGATATTATGTATTGAGGTCCCATGATATGCTTCATCTCGCAACATCATATTTTATTAAGAAGTGTCCTAAGAATTTTATGCAATGTGTATCAGAGATTCATGTCATGTATTATATTCCTGACTATTAAATTATTCATGACCTTTTCTTTATTACTTTAGTCATGCTATGAATTATGCATACACATCGTGTCTATGTTTTATGACATGTAAATTCTAAATTTGGCCATATTTACTTCTTTTACATTGGATTATTGTCTAACTATTCTGTTAAAAAATAATCACATTCCAAGTGAATTATATTATAAATCATGAAAAATTCTTAATTAAATGAATCCAAAATTTATATGCAATTTCATATTACCAAATTCCCTAAAACATGTATAATTTATAGTCCTTAAGCAACAAAAATCTCTATAGAGGTTTTGAAAGAAACTATTTTTAAAATTTGATGAATTCATTAGGTCTATGAAAATACATCTAAGTGTAAGAAGAAAAATTTATTCTTCTCGAATCCATCATATGAAGAAAATTAATCATTCCCCAGAGATCCATTTTATTTAAAAATAATTCATTATATTAATTAAAATTTGATAAATTATTCTTTAATTATATACACATTTTTCAATTCACCTATCCATGAATTTTATTATATCAATAAGGGTAAAAAGGTAATTGGAATATTTCTTATAACCTGAATACATATTCCTAACCACAACCTTTCATTATTTATATCATCTCCACTCTATAAATAATAATTGAAATTCATTCATGAGATAATTATAAAAACGATTCAAATGACTCTAAGGGTAAGAGAAGGATGTTAGAAAGTGAAAATCATGCTAAAAAAGATGGAAATATCTAACGCACAATTCATAATAAATGTGAAAAGTGAAAGGAAGTGAATCTTATATGATCTAATGGTTTCCATGATCCAAGGGGAACAATGAAAATTCATGTATATACAATGTATATATAAAAAATTTAACATATTCCTTAGTTATTATTTTATTTTCATTTTTTTTAAAATTCTAGTTTATGTGAGATCTCACATCCATCCCCTAACCCGAAATGATCCATTAAAGGATTCATCAGTCTACAAATGGTTTTTATGATCTCAATACACAACCCAATATCATTTTATTTATTCTTATATTTATATATTTATATTTAAAATAATAAGGTATGAATATAATTCCATGAGTATTCATGGATCACAACATATCAGCAATGAAAG
Organism: Viscum album; assembly: GCA_963277665.1. Lineage (NCBI taxonomy): Eukaryota > Viridiplantae > Streptophyta > Magnoliopsida > Santalales > Viscaceae > Viscum > Viscum album. The sequence continues at coordinate 1,187,018,108 of OY728123.1, read as the reverse complement.
TGTCACAGTGCATCTCCCAAAAAATAGCATCTTGTGTCTGTTAGCCAAGAAAAATACCCAATAATTGTTTAAAGGATAAATATTCCTAATAAAAAGAGAATGGTAGGAAGGGATAATCTTTTTGAAATAGTTTCATGGTAAATATTTCATTCAATGATACTATAAGAAAAATAAGTAATCATTTAAGGTGGAATTAGGATAGAGTGGCTCAAAAAAATTCGTCACTAATATTAAAAATGTGTCTCTTTAATAATAGCCACAATAATATCTAATTGCTTGTTATGAAAGGTTTTCATGGATCATCATTTTGATATGAAATATGATTAGAAAATAATATATAATCTTAATCATGGAATCCTCTTGAAAATGGGAGTAAATAAAAATAACATGAAATCAATACTTGTATAAAATAATCTAATAATTCAACCAAAAACCATTTAAAAGAATATGAATTTGAATGAAATTATTAAAATAAAAAATATTGAAAAATATAAAAAGAAGAATAAAAAATTGATTTTAACAATTTATAATCCAATATTTCCTTTTATTTCATTTGGTTTAATAAGTTTTCACGTTCAAAGCATGATTTCAAGGAAAACCTCATCTTAGATAAATGAAAAAAAGAAAATACCAGGTGAAATTAAAATAATGCTCACGAGATCCTTAACCATATTAATAATGATACATTTTCCCCACTACCATGTAATCTATTATAAAAGATATATCTCATTTTTATAATAGAAAAAATGACATGTAAATATTATATTGAGTTTACAGAATTGAGAACACTATATATGTCTATTTTATTATAAGAAACCTTCAGTGGATTCTGATTTCAAATTAGTCTACCATCATAATGTTTTATAATAAAAAACCTAGTCTAGATTAAACAATAGTTCATAGGGTTTACAAATTTTAGAGAATTCAAATGGGTATCTTCCCATAGTGAATAGTAATGAAAAACCAGCAAAAATACATGCATATATATAGGGACAATTTTATCAAAGTGAAATATGAACATAAATGATAATAAAAGAAAACAATTACCCTTAGTATAGAACTGAAATGAATGAAAACGAATATTTTATGGGATATATTCCACAAAGAGATATCAATGATGCTATTAGCCAGATGGATGGACACCATAGGAGTATACTATGAGTGAATATCATAGGGTAAAATGAGAATACAAGATCTTTGTGGTGGGGATCTCGGTTGAGCCTAAATTTCGAGTTAAATATCCTCAATTTGGAGGTCCACATTAGGAATATTTCAATCCATCTGAAGTATGAGGGAATATGCTGGAAGAACAGGAACATCGACTAACAAGGATGAGGAAGAAGAACTACACCAGGAAAATCTAATACAGTAAAAAAATAAAAACAATTCAACCAACAATGAATACAAAAACTGAATCCTAGGTATATAAAGATAAATTAAACAATATTTTATAATGAAATACCTGGATTACAAAAAATCTCACCCAAAGTGAATAAAAAATGTGGGGGGTTATATGGTAATCTTCAAATTAGGTGTACTATGACTAACCGCTACACCTAAATTGCCCTCATGAATAGTGGGTATCATAATCATTCCCTTCAGAATAATTTTCTCTATGGAAATGACAATATGATCAAAGATAGTCTTAAAAGGTTTCGTTATTCTAGATTCTATGAAAGTGGAAGTTTTAGGTGTGGTACTAATATGAATGAGGTTATCTTTCTATTAGCTACTTTAATTAATAACACCATGGTGGAAGGAAAAATGGATTTTCCCTTACCCTATTTGGAATTATCTACTAAATACTGTTGCTAACTAACTGGTTCTGTTAGGTCAGAGGGATGATTGATTAGGGTGGTGGGTGGTGTAGTAATTGTGGAGGTTGAGGTGACTATATGATTTAGGGAGTGAGTGGCTATAGGGGATTGTGGTGAGGTAGGGATTGTAAATTGTGGAGGTTGTATAAATGGGATGCTCAGGTGGTGGTATATCAGTTGAAAGTTCACCAAAATGCATTTGTGTGAGAGCTAGAGACCGGTAGATTTTGATGGTGTGGGTGACGGAATTGGTAGAGATGTTTTGGATGGTGAAGGGATATGGGTGCTATTTGGGGAGGGATTGGTTGTACTAATGGCTTGAGGTATGATAGTGGAGGGTGTAAGATTGAGATAGATGCATCTCTTATGATAGTGGGGTAGAAGGTGGAATGAGAAGGAGTGATGTCAACATCATGGTCATTGGGTGCCCCGCCAGTGTAATCAATGTGTGATGGTGCCTAGAGGTATCGGTAACAGGCCTTCTTTAACAGACCCATTATGAGTAGCATGAGGAAGGAAATCGATTCCATTGGTACAAGGGTTGTGAGTGCAGGAGACACATAAAAAAATAGACATGTAAGGAAATATGGGTGGGAAAGGAGCCACCCATCAATGTTACACGATTCAACTGGACATTATCCATAAAATTAAAAGGTGAAATGACAAGGAATGTTGACTACAAGATTACCAAATTTAACGTTTTTCGTCATGAAATAATGAAACCAGTAATCTACAGAGTGGTATTCGAATTGAATGTTTTTGGTCAAAAAAACAGAGATGTGTTTTTAGAAAATATTAATTAAGTAATATAAACCAAGACAATTTATGATTTGTAAAAATTCAATCTAATCTAATTGGAATGTGATTGGTGAAGAATATATTGTAAGAAAATATAAAAAGGGTTTCTAGAATCATAGAATCCAGGTTCACGGGATATCATTTTATAAAATAAATAATTATCAATCATAATGTCATCAAAATGAGGACCAAAAAAATATATTGGTCATGGAAAATTCTCTCCATCACAAACATTCATTTTCTCATGGTCTGGAACATCATATTTCAATAAATTGGTAACCATCCCAATGTTTAAATATAGAAAAGGGTCAATTCCAATTTTTGTGGAGGTAATGTATTCCCTAGATCTCACATTAACCAGATACATTCACTCAAATCATGAAATGAACATGCTCCATGAAATGACGAAATTAAACCCACTTTCTAACCCTACTAATAATGGTCCTTCAAAAATGAATTAGGTATGGTATGTAGTTGAAGAAGAAAATATGAAACCCCAAATCAAATGGATGACTATTATGAATACCCAATTTTTAGATATTTAGTTTAAATGAGAATCATTCAGCGTTTGATGGAAGTGTAAATGGGTTGAAAGATTTAAATGACTTGATATCCTAATACAATGACTACAACAATGTCAATGTAAAATAAAATTAATTCAAAATCATTTTTCAATATTGTTGACATGATTATGGGAGTGTCCACTATGGTGTTCCTTAAAATCTTGAATTCCTTTGGAAACACTTCAGTGAACTCCAATAGATTATCCTTTTCTATCATGTTTGTAAAAGAAAGAGCTTCTTTAGAAAAATCATTTATAAAGCGGTGGTAGAAACCTACATGTCCCATAAATCTCTTTATTCCATTAACATTTGAGGGTTCGAGCATTTCATTGATCACTTAGATGATTTAATGGATCAAAATCCATTCCATTCCTTGAGTTTCTATGTTCAAGGAATATTTTTCCTTTGACCATAATGTGTTATTTCTCCTTGTGAAATAATAGGCACTTTTCTTCACAGCATTCCCATACTAATTTTATATTTATTTTTCTTACCTCAAAAAAAATATTCCATAATCTAAAAAATTTTCAATAAATATTTCTATGAATTTCTTTTCTTTATCATAATTGATATTTTTCATGCACCCTTGGAATGTCATTGGTGCATTACACATACCAAATAACATGTGTCTGTAAGCTAGTGTATTGAATGTACATATTAATATAGTTTTTGAGTAATTAGATGGGTTGATTACAATTTGATTGTATCCTCAAGATCTATCCAAAAAATAGTAGTTTTCCATTGATTCTAATCTCTCTAGAATTTTATCCATAAATGAAAAATAGAAATTATCTTTTTCATGTTTCAATATTTATGATACTTTAATCCATGTATGATCTTCATCCAGTGATGTGTTGACTTTAGATCAGTTAAACTTATTCATTCTATAAAATTGTGAGGCCACATTTTATTGGAACGACCTAGAGTGGAATCACACACTAATTTTCAAACAATGAATAAATTATTCCAGCATCTAGTAGTATCATTACTTATTTCATAACTACCCCCTTCTGTGGTATGGTGAGTCACCTCTGGGGATGACATTTGAGTTTTCCACCATCGTCCAGTAAAACAATTTGAGGGAAGATTGTGGGACTCATCCCCAAGATATCATTTAATCCCAATATATTTTATTTCATATGTCTTTCCATGACATCAATCAACTTGGCACCTTGGGTTTTTGTCGGTTACAAGAATATGATAATTGGTTGTACATGTTTTGATTCTAAAAATGAGTACATGAGTGAGCTTTAGGGAATTTTTATGTCCAACATTAGAGGTAGGAGGAATGAGTGTATGAATGGTGAGACAAACTCTCTTTCCATATGTTCTATGACGTTCACTTCCTCAAAGTCATAATCCCTGATTTTATAAGGATATAGTGATCTACTATCATCTTCGATATCCATGTAGTCATTCCTATTTTGAGTGATAAAGATAGATTTATTGGAAAAAATCATATATTTTTTTATATTAATTAACACAGTTGAAACCAAATAGTTTTTTCACAAAGTCTGAATAATAGTATCCCTTGACTCACATTATGTAGTGCCTTCCTAGTTGATGATGTTGTTTGGACTATGATAGTTATATTGTATCCTTATTCATACATATCAAATATGTTGATGTATGTTGGGAAAATGAATTTACCGACATTGACTACAATTCCATTAAGAACCCTTGAGGATGAATTAATAATCGATCAGATAATTTAAGCACTATTCTAATTGGTAATAGTTTCAAGAGTCCAATTTTTTGTTATATACTCATTGGAGTGAGGTTAATGTTGGATCCTATTTCGGATAGGTCTCTACCAATGTTGCATGCTCTTATGGTGCAATGGATTGAGAGACTTCTAGAGCCTCAAATATTTAATGAAATATACATCTGAAAAAAGTTAGATAATAATTCATTTAGGTAGAGTACTCATAGTACATCCATCTTTCTTTTTTTTAGAATTTTTCTTGAGAAATTTCTCATATGATAGTAATTTATTAATAGCCTCAGCAAATGGAATCTTGATAGGAAATTTCTTAATAAAGTATAAAAATTTCATATACTACCTTTGAATTTTTTTCCTTACCTCATTCTATATTGAATTTAATAGGTAGTTAGTAAGATGGTGGTTCTATGTGGTGTATTTATTAGATTTATCAAGTATTTTAGGTTCATCAGGTGGTGATGATTATAGATTTTTCTCCTAATCATTTCTATTTTCACATTCACCATCTTCCTATTTATTGATAATTACATGTTTCTTGGGATCAACATGCCTCATTTCTTCTCATACATAGTGTTTCTAAAAATCCCTTAGTTTTTTCTCTGTAGTATCGCTTCCTTTTATTCCTCCTTCTTGTATGTCTATGTATTACAAGGTAGTGTATATAGTAATCTATGATCCATGGTTTATCAAATTTCAACCATTTTGTGATCACATTTCTAGAGGACCACCATTTGATTTTTCATATAAATCTCTTGGTTTTTCATCCTCTAATATACTATTTGATAAATGGAGGTGAGTATATTTTACATATTAGATTGGAAAGGTGTGATAGTTATAGTGGTCTTTAAAGACCAGATTGAATTTTTTGACGGGATTGTGGAGGCAATTATTGTTGCGTACTTGTTGTACAGGTTTAGGAACATGATTTATATAAGGGTTTCTTGGTGGAAGATGATTCCTTGTATTTGATTTAATGATCCCATATTGATAGTATAAATGATTTTATATAGGTGGTTGTGGATTAGGCCTCTTTTAATAATAATACAAGGTTTGATGAAATTGGTGTCCTTTCCAATTGTAATTAATTTAATTAAGATCTTGTCTTCAATTTTCTTCCAATCCTTCACTATAGTCTTTGTATGGGTTTGGGCCTCACATATATCACAAGATTAAATATCCATAATAGGTGGAGGAGGGGAAAGTGGTGAAACATTTAGTTGAATGGATTATATCATTTTAGAATGTTCATATACATGTAAAATTATATCGTTGTTTTCTTTAGCATAGTGGATTGACGAGGAGGCGATCCTAAAATACTCGACCAAATATTGGAAATTTTTATGATATCTTCTAGATGTTATTGACCTACTTCTAGTTTTTTCAACATTAGATCTCCATTAGTGGAAGCACCCACCACATTGCAAGAAGCTAGTTTGAGACCATAGTATAAGGATTAAAGTTAAATCCACAAATCAGGTCCATTATGTAGGAACATCCGATTTAGTTCTGTAATGATATCCCCTTCCACCCATGATGACTCTCCATATACTTTATTATAATTTTGAATATAATTTTTAGTTTCCCGATTTTTCCCGATGGAATGTATTTTTCTGGGAAATTGTTTTTCTATATTTTCCAAACTCTTGATTAACAAATGAGCTCATCTATTTATCCAATACATTTAACTTTCATGCATGAAAAAAGGGGATCCCTCACTATAATTTCATTATAGGATAGTCTATGGTCTTGATTGGTATCAAAGGATTCCATGAAGATAGATATATTATTATGAGGATCTTTTCTATGTAATCTATAAAATTGGACCATATTCTCGATCAAGTTGATGAGTGCATGTTTTACTTCGAAGGTATGCTCCTGAAAATAAGAGAAAATAATACTGGATGAGTAACCATTTATAGATAGAATGGAATAATCCATGATTATATGATGTTGTTTCAAGGGATGATATCCTTGTAGTGAAGGTTGCACATAATGAATTTTTGGGTGGTTTAGGACCCACAAGATTGGTTTGGTTACCCATAATGATAAAAATTCATGAACAAAGATATATTTTGATTTTATAAAAAAAATGTAGCAAGTTATTGATGATTGATTCTCCATAAATAAGTCAGGGGTCCCTAACAGAGTACAAAGTTTTATATTGAAGAAAGAAGTAAAAATTGAAGGAGAAAAGAGGGATGGGTGAGGTAATCCAAGATTCATGTTCATGAATCGTGTTCTTTAGAACAAAAAAAATCCTTTGTAATGATGTTAATATTTCACTATCCTACACATTTTTTTGTAGTCGTGTGAGCTGATATTAGACTGGAATATCTTGTTATCCCATGAAGTTCTTGTTATAATACAGTAGTAGAAAACTAGTGCGTAGTCAAGCCACAAGGAATGAATGGAATACAAGAGAAAAAATACTTTAAACCTGTTATATATGAATCCTAAAAAGTTGATTTGGGATTTGGATTCAATTAATGATATTGATATTGGTTTTATGATTCATTAAAGTAGATAGAGATCAAGGTCATTTTTAGGGTTCTGGTAAGAAGGGTAATCTTAGTCCTAACTTAGGATAGTCCTAGGGAATAGGATGTAATGTAATACAAAGAGCACTAGTTGATTATATTAAAACAAACTAGATCTATCCAAAATGAAACTATTCATTTTTCAAGATATATTTAAAAACCTTGATGCATTAGGTGAAGCATCTATGATAGAATGTATCATATATTAATGGTCATAACCTGCTCATCTCAAATTATATTAGGAACATTCACTTAAATTTCTCATGGTCAGGGTTTCATAAAAAATTGATTAAATATATATTTATAGCCTGATTCCAAAATGTAGAGTTATCATACTTCATCTTAGATATTCATTAAGATTAGAACATCCATTACTCCCATCCCATACCATAATAAGTTTAGCTTATCAAGATCTAATTAATAAAAATCAAGAAAAAAATCATAGTAAATCAGGGTATGTTAAAAAAATAGTTGAAATAAGATATATTTTAATTGAGATTTTATGAATGAAGATGGTAATAATCAAAATAATTTATATATCAGTCAAACAATTACTTAAAATAGTAATCGTCTAAGAACATGGTTCATTTCAATAAGCGAATGAAAATGCAAATGGAAAATCAAAATTGGAATGGTAAAATGAGAAGAAAAAAAAGATTACAAAAACACTCATATTGAACAGTGACAATTGGATTTAATAAAAACCATAGAAGAAATTGTTTAATATTGAGTTGGAAGGGAATGAATAGATGTAAAAAGAGATATCCAGTGAAAGAGAGAAAAAAAACTCTACCTATAAATCTTATTAGTGGGTATCCATGTTCTATTGTTAAATAGAATATAATTTATTGTATGTGTAAAACGATCAAATAATGTAATCTCAATCTAAGGTTTTATCTATTTATTTTGGGTTTGGAACCTTTCATGGCCCAACTATTAATGATTCTGAGATACAAATAAATTCATGATGTGTATTAGGGACTCACGATATGCATCATCTCACGACTACAAAATTAAGCGAGATATGGCCTTATGATTTTTCACTATTTGTATTGCATATTCACATCATTTATTATTTTAATCTCTTCTAATTTCATCATTAACTATGGATCACGAATTCATAAATACTATGAATGATGAATACAAATCCTGTATATGTTTCATGACATGTAAAGTCCACTTTTCCTTTTAAAATACTTTCCTTTGGAGTATTCGGTATGTATTACATGAAAAAATAAACCTTTACCATATTCATTATTTATTAAAAAATTAACAATCCTTAATTAAATTAATTGGAAATGTTTATTCAATTTCAACTTCTCAATGCTTTCTCAACTTATCTAGATTTCCTAATTAACTTATCCTTATTATCTAACATACATGTATGGACTATCTACCTATAAAGTCTGGTGTGTCAGAATGTCATGAATTGGGATGTTTATATATACCAGGGTTTCTTGGAAAACATGACTAAGGTCAATCCTATGATCCATTTTAATTTTCTGGTGTAAATTTCATAATCTAAATGAAATGTTTCAATCACGTCACATGATCAGTGATGACATGTTTATAGATTTTTTCATGATCATGGTTGACTAGTACGGAGGGTGTTTCATGACCTCAAAGACATGTATGGAGTGAATCACCTGATCAAGGATAACATGTCTGATTGTATCGCAAAAACTAGCTAACTTTTTTAGAGGACATAATGAGACCGGGAAAATATGACTTGGTGTAACCACATAACGTTGTTAAAATGTATGGAGAAAATGAAATTATTTTTTTGGAAAGTCTATTGTAATTCACAAGAAATGAGTGGCATACCCCAAGGTAATAACTATAGTATATCAATATTTCCATGTGGCATTGCGTGATCTAGTTGACATGTCATGGGAGTTCTACAAGACTTTGGTGACATGTCATGGGAGTTCTAAAAGGGGATGTGTGAAAACTATTGTAAATAATGTGATGAACACAATCCGTTCACATGACATTCTGTATATCATGTGATTGTGTGTCATTAAAAGGTTCATATGATCTGCATTAATAAACAACTTATCATCCTTTTTTAGAGAAAATAATAAACATGATTTATTTATTTCCAATAATATTGATTATTCTATGCTCGATTAGCAGGTTTCACAATACAATTTATTATTTTTCTAAATTTAATGTGTGTCATCTCCCCCAATTATAGTTGTCCACTCCCTCTATTCTCTCACTAACTGTTCAAAACCCTATGTCTCATCTAATTCCTTCCCAAATACCTTCCATAACCCATTACCATATTCTTATAGGACATTTATTTTCATAAAGGCAGTCATGGAAGGATTTTAGTGAAAAGCTAAATAAGTTTTCCCAAGAATATGTAATTTTCATAACCAAGACTTTTTATTTTATCTATTACACCACATACTTAAAATATTATTACAAAATAATTATTTAATATATAATTATTTGTATTTATGTTAAAATCATGGAATTTATATATCTCTTCATGAATTATATGGGAAACGAAACTGTCGATCTTGTGTATGGAAGACTACAACCTCGCAAACTGATATTGTTATTTTTCCATCACCCCCTCTCACAGTTGGATATAATGAAGGATTTAATATAATTATATAATTTTTATGAAATTAATATAATTATGTACTTTTAATATCACGTTATAAATTTTACATTCCAACCATGTAGGAAATAAAAATGTTTCTGGTGTGTATGACAGACTACCACTGCGTGAACTGATGGGTTTTTTTTTGTATTTCCATTATACATTGATGGTCATAAATCAATATTAAATTAATAAATATCATATTTTTAATATTACTATTGCAATTTTATTATAATATTTTTTATACCTTCTTACATTACATTCCATGTTGGATATGATATCATTGCTCATGTGTATGGTAGACTACCACCTCGTGAATCGATGAGACCCACTTTTTACAACATCTTTACATCGATGGTAATGAGGATTATTTTAATTAATTTATGTTATATATAATATATCATAATTAATCTATAAAATTTTACATATTATTAACATTTCTTTCATTCCATCCATTTGGAGGAATAGAAACAAAATTATTGTCTATATATGACATATTGTCTCCACAAACCATATAATTCATGTTCTATTTATAAATTTTATTGATTTATATAGATATATAATAAATAATAAATAATATATATATATAATGTGTTAAATTATATATTGTATTTAACTATGATTTGAGTTAGATGAATGAAACTGTCAAACCAATCTGACATTAAAAACCAAACAATTATCATTGAAAGTAGTGATTTTAACAAAGATTTTTTAATAAAAAGGTGAAAAATACTATATGAAAATAATATATGGTATGATATATATTATTTTGGTTGTTTAATATATTTATAATAAAACTGTATTTATTTATTGGAGGTTCATTCTTGTATGAATTATGTATAAAAAGTGGTATTTATTTCTCCTATCACATTTACAACTATGAGACATATCTCATATTGAACGCTTATTTATTTTATGTTGTGTATGTATTAAAACATTGATATTTTATATAATTAATCAATTTTTCTTCAGTGTATTTAATGTTTAATTTTATTTTTTTATTTGGGATTTCAATTTTTTAGATACCAAAGATGTAATGGTTTATTTCAATGTTTCATCGATATTTTGAATTTTTATGTTTATGTATCCCTTTGGGGAATTAATTGATAATTATATTTTAAACCAAATATATTTTATTCTCCTCTAGTTATTAATTTAATGTTTTATTAACAATTTAATTTTACTCTCTTGGGTACTTAAAAGGATTGAGATAATATTTTATTATCATCTAAATTTATTTCACTCTTCAAATGACAATCATTTTTCATCTAAATCGATGTTTTATAAAAATGTATTTTATTTTTTTAAAATTTTCAAATTTTTAAATTAAAATCATTCTACCCAATGGTGTAATATTTAATTTTTTTGAAAATAATTTTCAATTCATTTTATAACACCTCGATATTTTTAAAATGAGCATCATGTTTGAAAAGATGTATGCTATGTAACACTATGAATAGAAGAGAATATTACACCCTTAGATTAGATGTGATATATTTTTTAAATAAATTTTATTTCATTGATATCTTTTCATACATAGAACATTAGGTTTCAATTAAGCATGGTAGTAAATTAGAATATTATTACATGAACATGACCATTATAACCTAGACGTTATGTTTGAAGGTATGAATAATAATAAATTAATTTTGAAAATTATATATCTAATATTTTTATAAAATAAATTTAATGGTTATATATTGATTATAATCAAAATAAAAACTATTTGAAATAAAAATTAATGTTTTTTAAAGAACTAAATTTTTCTAAAAGGTATAATAGTATCAATTTTGGAAAATAATTATAATTAATTTAGAAAATAAAAATTAATTATATTATAAAATAATTTCATATTAATTTTTTACCACAATTAATGACAAATACAATAAAAATTAATTATCACGGTAAATGTGAAAATAGGTTCATACTAGATTAAACTAAGAAGATAAGGGTTAAAATGAAATAATACATGTTCAACTACCATTATATAGATATATATCATCCTTATATCCTGTATGGATCGTGAATAGTACTTTTTGGAACCTTTTGGTATGTGAAAACATGGGTATATTATTATTTTAAAAACCTCCATGTGGTTACTATCCACCAATTATAGATAGTGACCATTCTCTATCCTAATAACACTCCCAAACTCTTTAGTTCATCCCATACATTCCTCAAAACATTTTTCACTCCTATCCCAAACATCCATGAGGCATTAGTTTGATGAAAAATAAAACCTAGGATGCCTTTTTTGAAAACATGATGATGTTTTCAGAAGAACATGTAACATTCTCAAAAAACCCCTTTTTTAATTGTTATTAACTAAATTAAACTATTATTTAATAATGATAATATATTACCAAAAATTTATCCCTTATAAATTTTTTTTATTATGTTCATTTAATAACCTACATATATATCCACTTCCATCATGTAGGAAACAAAATGGTTGATCATGTTTAGGGAGGAATACCACAACGCAAATAGCAGACGCATGGGCCCAAGTGGGATAGGTCTTTCAGAGGCCGACCCTAGGAATCAGGGTCGGCAGTTCGAGAAACCCTGGCAAGAGGGAGTCACATGAGGCCAAGCAATGATTTTCATGTGGTGGGTAGGGAAACATGGTGCATGACTACCCAACCTACCGTATGGATTTCCAATATATGGGGGAGGGGCCACCAAGACAAAAAAATTTGTTTGAGCTTGGAGGTCTGCAAGGGGGCGGACATGGAAGGGGAGTTGGTCGAGCGGCAGGCGAGGGGTGCCGGTTCGAGGTGTTACCACCACCACCCCTATGTGGTCTATCATGACCTTGGGGAGCATTCAGATAGGGGCGAGATTAGCTCTGGGCAGTAGAGTCTTATGACCACAACACTCTAGAGGTGATTAGAGATATGATCTCTTTCTATTCCACCCTTTCTGTAGTTGTTATAGACACATGTTCCATTCACTCTTCAATTTCCACAATAATCGTTCAGAGCTCGGCAATTTTGATGGATATTTTGGCTCGATCCTTATGATTAGAGACTCCAACGGGAAAGGATTCTATGATTTCACATTGGTGCAGACTGTGTGATCTCACTCTTGGAGGCAAGAGCTTTGGCTGTGATGTCCTAGTAGTAGCGTCAAGGCCTTAAAATGTCATCTTGGGTTTGGATTTCCTATCCAAATTCCTTGCTCAGATCAACTATTTTAGGTGAAAAGTGAGGTGTATTCATGAGGTTGGGATCATGTTTTCTTTCCCTGGTGAGAAGGAAACCTTTTCAGAATAAGATGTACATTCTTGGATGAGGGAGTATCCAATCAGTCATCAGTTTGATAGCCTCACCATTGGTGTATTATATGAGAGGAGTCTGAGCTATCCTGTAGTGGGGGACCATTATGCTGTTGTCTTCCCTAATGATGTTCTGGGACTACCCCCTCTTAGAGAAGTATAATTTTACATTGACATGTACCCTGTGAAGACACTGATATCTAGACCATCATATCAGATGGCCTCCATGGAGCTTCTTGATATGAAAGTATAGTTGGAATACTTGTAGAGGAAGGGGTTCGTAAGGCCTATTGTTTCTCCTTTGGCATCCCAGATTTTGTTCACCATGAAGGTAGTTGGGAGTCTGAGGCTTTTTGTGGACTATTGGTGCCTAACCAGGGGACCGTGAAGAACAAGTACCCTCTACCGAGGATTGATGATCTCTTCGATCGGTTGAAGAGAGCACAATGGTTCTCAAAGATAGTCCTCAGATCAGGCTATCATGAGCTCAGGGTACGGGATGAGGACATACTGATGAAAACCTTCAGATATCGGTATGGCCATTACGAATTCTTAGTGATATCATACAGCATGACTTAATCTCTAGTAGTTTTCATAGGGCTCATGAACATGATATTCCATCATTACCTAAGTCACATTATGGTAGACTTCACTAAAGATATATTGGTGTACTCAGTGATAGATGATGAGCACGCCACACACATGCATATAGTTCTGGATACACTCTGAGAGCACCAAATTTTTGGAAATCTCTTAAAGTTCTATTTCAAGATATGAGTAGTCAGAATCCTAGGGCATGTTATCTCAGAGGCTGTAGTTTCAGTGGATCCGGATAAGATAGAGGTAGTGCTTGCTTGGGAGCCACCAAGGAGTGTGATTGAGGTGTGGAGTTTCTTGGGATTGGTTGGGTACTGCCGAAGATTTGTACCAGACTTATCCTAGGTAGAGGGAACCTTATCATATTTTGATGAAGAAGGGGAAACTTTTCTTTTGGATGGAGAAGTGACATCTGAGTTTCCAAGAGCTGAGGCAGAGATTGACGAGTGTCCCCATGTTGAGGCTACCAGAAGAGGGCATTTGGTATGTAGTCTACTGTGACACATCAGGGACCAGACTAGGTTGTTTCCTAATGTAGGAGCGAGCGAGTATCACTTACGGTTCACAGCATTTGATACTTCTTGAGAAAAACTATGCTACCCATGACCTAGAGTTAGTAGCAATGGTTTTTCCGCTGATGATTTGGTGACACTATTTGATGGGTGAACATTTTTCTGTTTTGTCCGATTAGAAGAGTCTCAAGTATATATTCTCATATAAGGACCTGAACCTAAGACAACTTTGATGGATGGAGTTCCTCCAGAACTATGACTTTGAGATAGTATACAATCCATAGAAGGGAAATGTAGTAGCAGAGGCACTCAGTATGAGGTCTATGACTGTCACTCCACCACTCCTTCAGCGATTTTTGGATGCATAGCTTGGGGATATTGATTGTGAGGCCTGACATGCTCAGATATCCTCAATAAAGTCTCCTTTAGGATTTTCATAATGTGGGGAGCATTTCATCCTCTTTAGAGGTCACACTATGGTACTAGTGATTCAACGATAGTAAGAGTTTATGGAGTTCCACACATCCCCTTTGGTGGTACATCTGGGTGTGGTGAAGATGTACCAGGACCATGAGTGTTAGTACTGGTTGACATGGATGAAGAAATCCATGGATGTTTTCGTATCACGATGACTCACTTTTTATCAAGTGAATGCCATGAATTAGGTACCGGCAGGCTTATATCAACCACTTGAGGTGCAGGAATGGAAGTGGGATGGTTCCTCCATGGACTTTGTGAAAGGGCTACCATGTACGTCCAGGGGCCATCATTCCATCTGCGTGATCGTTGACCGACTTACCATGTTGGACCACTTACTAACCATCCATGATTATGGGTTAGTAATGATATTGGGACATATCTACATATAAGAGATAGTATGGCTTCATGGGTTGACATTGGAAATCACCTTGGATCACGACACTCGTTTTACATCCCTCTTGTGTAAGGGATTGCATGAGGTATTCGGGACTCATCTATGCTTGAGCACTACCTTTCACCCTCAAACAGATAGTTAAATGGAATGAACCATACAAAAACTCGAGGAAATGCTTTGTACTTGTGTCCATGATTTTTTCTGTAGTTGGGAGGACCAATTTCCACTAGTGGAGTATGCATACAACAATGGTTATTAGTCCACCATCATCATGGCTCCTTTTGAGGCCATGTATGGGTGACCTTCCAGACCACCTCGATGCTGGACAGACCCATCGAAGTCAGCACTAATGAGTCCATAGTTAGTATGGGATACCATAGAGAAGGTGCAAATCATCCTGGAGAAGATGAATATCGTACAAAGCTTATAGAAGTCTTATGTCGACAAGAGAGAGAGACCTTTGGAGTTTGAGAAAGGATATCATGTCTCCCTATAGGTCTCACATAGATGAGGATTACAGAGGATAGGATGGGTTGAAAGTTATCCCTAAGGTTAATCAGACCATTACAGATCCTTAGAAGAGTAGGTGGGGTGGCTTACCATCTAACACTTCTATCACAGATTCACTAGGTGCATAATTGTTTCCATGTGTCGCAGCTGAGGCGGTACGTGCAAGATTCATCACACATTATTTACTGGGGCGACCTTGACATCGATTATGGGGAGATGTTTACAGAGTTCCTTGAGGAGATAGAGGATAGTATAGATCAGTTCCTTCATGGGTAGTATATTCCTCTAGTGAAATTCTGTTGGTTGCATAGGAATCTACAGGAAAACACATGGGAGTGGGAGGCTCTGATATGTGCTCTATACCACCATTTTTTTCTAATGTTTTGTTGTAGATTTTAGGGATGAAAATAACTACGTTAGGGAGAATGTAATGAACTGGAAATTCCACAATAATTTTTTAATTTTTTGGGATTTTTACGAGTCTATGTAAATTTAAGGCACATGATTCTGAGGCCTGGAGAGCTCAGAACAGATTTTTGAAAAACAATTATGAGCATTTTGTAAATGTGCATATGGCATTTTATATCTTTTGAACTAGTGATCAGATTAAAAATCCGAGGGCACCGTTATATCTGTAGCATCTGGATTCTCTTAAGGTAATATTAACTTTGACAGGAAAGGGTCAAACAAAAAAATTATTTTCCCAAACATTAAAAAAACAATAAAATATCTAAAACTTATTTTTTTGTATCCTTTGGAAAAACGGAGGTGGGACTGCAGTGCAACGTCAGAACATTTAATGCCTTGACCCATAGGTTGTGTAACTGCACCATTGGGAGAATTAATAGGTTCATTAAATTTGTGGCGTGTTTTTCACCTCTTTTCTTATATTTAATCAATGATCAAGCTTGGGTTTTGGGAGAGTTATGAGAGAAATCTCTAACAAAACACCAACGACATCCCACTCCGACGAAGAATGGTGATTGACCGATGGTCGTTAGTGGAATCGAAATACAATAGAAAGCACTAACGAACACCCTCATATGTAGACCCTACTTCCTCATCTGCAATACCTTCCAAAAGAATCATAGTAGGAGGGTTTCATTGTTTACCTATGAGTTGTTTCCTTCTTCAAATGATTCTTGTGTTATTATGATAATATATATGGCACGGGCCAAACTAACAATGCCCAGACCCTCCGTCAAACTCATTTGTGGTTGCGTTCTTTGTGGGAAATAGGAAGATATGCCGGTAAGGTCGAACCAAGGGCCGCACAGTGTAGGAATCATCTCGGGAGGCCCATAAATGCATATAAGAATAAAAAAAGACCAATGGAGTTTCATCAGTGTCTTGAAGAAGCTATGCCGACGCGGTAGTGCTGAAAACTGATGGAGGTGGTCAGCGGCACCTGCTAGATGTGAAGGAACTACGACACCATGGGGAATAATGTAGCGGTCGGCCAGCATCGATTGCGTAGAAGCGGGGCGGCGTGCCCTGAAGGACGGTTGTAGATTCTAACCACAGCGGAGGGCGAACCCACACTCGTGGGTCCCTTGCGGGTCAGTCCGCAAGGACCTTCCATGTGGTGTGGTGCCATCCGATGATACTACTGAGCCGAGTGGCGCGCTGGAGAGGGGGGCAGTGGCTTCAAGCCGCGGTGGGGGGAGGACCCACACCGGCTGGTCCATAGTGGACTGGTCCACACTTACCGGCTAGGACTTTTGGAGCCAACTGCTACCACAACTTTGAAAAACTAAATGACCAAAGTCATTAGGGAGGGGAGCAGACCCCCCGCACTCGACCAGCAGGCTGAGTGGTTCTGTAGGTCGGCAGGCCACACTTATCCGGGTGGGTCGAGACAGACCCGCAGTCCAGCAGGCCTAGCCCTCGGTCAAGTAGGCCCAACCTACGGCCAGCAGCCCGAGCCCCGTGGCACAGTAGGCCACACCAGGCCTGGCCATGGCGGTCTGATCCCACCCCCATTAAGCCAGGCAATGCAGGCCGGGTCGGGTTGGTTCTACTGGGTAAGGTAGTACCCAGACCCATTTTTTCTTTATTACACTTAAACTAGCGTATCTCTGAAACCGGACGTCCATTTGACGAATTGTATGCGACGCTGGAACCCATAGGATGAGGTCTTCCTTTTGAGATAATCTATGAGAGACTCAATTAATTTTGGATTTTCTCCAGGTTGGATCATACTAGAATTCAATCGGGCCCTCGACACTAAAATACCTATAAATTACAAACATGGTGTCAGGTTGACTCGTCGTCTTTGTAGTGGAACCCTTATGTCATGGAAGATCATCTGGTTACTTCTTCAAGGGACTTTCTTCTAGTTGAAATAAAAATGATCGCTTGAGGATAGTTTCTCTCAAGAACACTATGTGCAGAACCTATGACGGGATGATACCTGAAGACTATTGACTTTCGACTCTGTGTGAATTGGTGACCCAGTGGGAAGCACCACTGTGCAACATTTTTGGCCCACGGTGGGAAGTGGCTCTGTGTGACCCGGTAGACCCATGGTACTCGATAGGATGAGTACATCAGTAAGACACAGTGGTGAGAGGCTCTATGTGACCCATCAGACCCACAGTATGTGATATGGAGGAGTACCTGAGCAGTTCAAGGTTAGTGGGAAACACCTCTGTGTGATGTTACTGGCCCAATGTACCCAATAGAGAAGAGTTCTCTAGAAGCCAACATGTCTGATGATATGTCTAATGATGCTACTTTTACTACCCTAGAATATACATGGTTTGAACTGTGTTTTGATTTATGCTTTCTGATTGAGATAATGATTTGTAGGATTTTATTTGTGGAATTATAAGAGACCTTCGGGGATCTTGGGGTCCCTACTAGGTTTTATTACACTCACCCTTTCATGGGCTCTGCCTGAACCTTGTTTCATCTTCTACAGATGACATACAGCTTTGACTGAGTCTTGATGATCCAAGACTTGACAGTGTATAGAGGTGACCAGTGGATGTGGTGAGCCGCAATGATGAGATGTACCTACCCTTTAGGTAGGATGTTTGACTGGCATGCTCATAAACTTTGTTCCCTTTTGTTGTATTTCTATTTCAGTTGGGCCTGTATTCTGGTCTCTTTACTTCATTACTTACTTTTACACTTTGTGGGGGTTTTAATTGATATTGTACCATTCTCCTTCTATTGTGTTTTATTTGTGCATAGTGTGCCCTATCTATGTGTGTATAGGTTTTGAGTGAATTCCTTCTACTTATAGGGAAATGTATTTATGGTTCTAGTCACCAACCATGGGCCTATGGAAGGAGGGCTTGGGGTAGTCACAGCATGGGCCCCGAGGGAAAGGTTGTGATAGAAGCATAATATCCTCACTATATATTTTAATGCACATGGATATCTTAAGTTACTGTTAGTATGAGATTCATGAAAGTGTTCTTAGACATAAAATGTTTTAGAATTTCATTTTATGTGAAATTTTTTGTGGAACATACCTTTTTTAATTATCAAATATATTAGAGTTATAAGGTGTGATTTGGTGATTAGCAGTCACGTAATAGAGTTATAACTTGGTGCAAGAGCTAGATCATGTTTTCTAGAAGTAGATTCATCAAAAGTATCTATATGGTGATAGCTGATTGGATTATTTCATATGAGATGAGTTCATTTATTATCATTTACATTGAGGTAGGTGGCTATGGGGCCATGATTAGTTCTCCCTATAAATGATATTTATATTTTATAATTTTAGATTAAGAAGAAAACATTATCATGTATTTTTTACTATGATAATTACAAATGGTAAATGTGGTGGCACTATGGATAGACATGTGATGTATTTGTCCTAGTTCACTCTTAAGTAACTGATCCAAGTTGGACACATGAAATCAACTACACCTCCTCATATAGAAAATAAAAAAAACTAAATGTGAGGGTATAAATATTGTAATGTGGGGAGAATAGACCCTCATGATCTATAAAAAATATATTATAATAAGTCATAAATGAAATGAAATAGATGATAATTAAATATCTGAAAGATAATAATAAACTAACCACCTTTCCAGTTCCAAAACAATATGTATACATCAACATGTTATGGGTATAAATTGAAGGAAGTCCTTACACAATACTTGATACTTAGAACATGTAAAGATATACCAATAATAAATCATTCAATGTCTCCAACTCCGAATGGAATTATATGTATACTGAAAGAATCCACTCCCATGTCATCTCATATACTATAAGATAAACGACCAATAGGTACATTCTGTATCCCATACTGCAAAAATGAGATCTATCCATGGTCCCAATGACTGACTAAATATTGTGTGAGTAAAACTTAGTAGACTATCAACAATGTTGTCTAATGAAAATCAATTCTATGAATATATAATTTTTGGTGTAAATGATTGATAAATAAGTATAGTAAATAAATTATGTAAAATAAATCTATGTCTATCATAGGTCTCTCATTGGAAACCCGTGTGATCAAATATACGTCATCCTAATCCGTAATGACTCTGAGGAATTAAAATTTCATATAAAATTACCCTATACCAATGAATTAAACCAAGGAAAAAAATATATAATGATAATGACATTTGGTTTCATATTTTATTTAAGAAATCATCCCAAGAATCTATCCAATTACATGAGGAGCGTTATTCCCAAAAACTTTAAATAAATTAAAAGGGTTTTCATGTCCAACAATTTCAAATAAATTATGCAGAGGACATAGTCCATCATCTTGAACCTAGGGATCATGAAACATCATGAACAGTAATTCCTAATATATGATATTGAATTACAAGTCCCACAAGTAGTAATTATCAATATGGGTCTCTATTCTAGAAATTTATAATAGATTATGAGGACCCACTTGTCTAAAATTACATTATCATTTATAATTCAGTCAAAAAAAATTATAAATAAGCCTTTATACATAATTTTTTGTTGAAACCGAAGCATTAATAGAAGAATATCATAATATTACTTGAAATAAAAGTGGATAATCCACACAAATTATAATTTATATTAAACCATTTAGTCATTTCATTAGTCAATACCCATTTTATTGATTGAAATGGTTCAACAGTATTGTATCCACGCTATTTTCCTATTGAATAGTTCTTTTATTTCAAACTATTTCCTAGTGAAAATAAATGGGTTTGAAACCATTCAAAAATTTATTTAATTAAGTTATTATAAGACCCCAAAGAGGGAATCCACATCATAAATTCGTGTTTCACCTTTTGAGTAAATCAATGTATTTAATTTCACATGAAATTACATATATAAATGAATATTCACAATTCTAAGATAAGAAATAATTAAAAGTGAAAGTAATAAACCTATATATTCTTCCCAAATAAATTAAAAAAAATAGTCATTTAATTACTACACATTATAAAACACACCATAATATGTCGTTCTTATAAATATTAAAATTATATACACATCGTAATATTAATATCACACACTATTAGGGATTGTTCGAATCAATGTCATCGACCTATGTTGTTATTATGAGAATCATTGTCATGGTTTAAGATATATAATAATATAAATCCAAAATTTCATTCAATCTCAATTCAAAAAAAGAATATATCATGATTTAACAAAGGAAAAGTGACCTGGTAACATTGTAGACATTTCATTTAAATCAATTTAACCAGATAATTTATGAGAGATAATTCAAAACTCTTTAATAGGTGAATCTAGATAGATGAAAAGAATAATTATCAAGGAACCCTATTGAAAACACACTGAGGGGTGATTCAAATTGGAAACCTCATCCTTAGACAATGAAATTTGGGAACAAAGAATATTTATTTCCAAGACTAAACCATTTATTATAGAATTTAATCATTTAAGAGGTGATTCGTATAGAGTGTGACATAGGAAATAGTAATGATATTTTATAAATGGGGAAAAATAATTAGAAAAGAATCTATACCACATACCTCATGTTGAGGATGTACTAGTCAAAAAATATTGGTCTTTGATATTATAAAAAATTTGATACAATGAAGAACAAAATTAACACATGAAAATAAGGAATTTTAGATTACAAAATGATAAAATATAAGAGATCATGGAAAATAGGGAAAAAACATGATTCATTGAACCACCTTTAGGCTTCCAACACATCATAAGAAAATAAAAGAATTCTAATAATGTTTTTCATCAACCCATTTATGAATATAGGGGAGTAGGGAATATTTGGATAATCTATTATATGTACGAGGGAAGAAAATGTGGTGAACCCCCCTTTGGTTTGGAGGGGAAAATGGATTTTCTTGCTGTAAATGAAGTACATGGTTTCAAAAAATGCTTATAAAAACTATACACAAAGTGTTAAGGACTTAATTACTATGAATAACACAATATGATGTTTTAATCACAAAATTTATATAGTCATGAACTAGACATACCATCCAACATCCCTAGGTACACCAACCCCACACCATTATAATGCACCATTAAGAAAATTGTGTACCCATTATATGGATTCCCCTAAAACTCTTAACCAAACCACATTGTTTTTTTCACATCACATAGTTAAAAGTAACCATGTTCCTATAAAAAATGGTTTCATATATCTTGGTTCATAGTTATTTATAACTATTCATGAATCATGTTCCCCATGTAGTTTATCTAAAAGAATGATTTCAAATCCTAATATTCTGGATTCTCATCCGGGCTCCCGGGACACCTATTTTGACATTAATCACCATAAAGAAAAGCAATATTTTAAGGATTTAAAATTTTTTCATTTATATTTATATTCCATCAATCAGATGAGAAATTAGATTCCTTTGGAAAATTCCAATGGAATTAAAACATGTGATCTTATAACCTCGCCACCATAGAACTTATCTTCCTTGAGATTCCGTGGGGTTTATCAAGACTAAATAGTAGACCTACCAGATTACTGAATTCCCATTAAAATTTCTTTGTTTCATTTCTAATCACTCAATGATCCTAAAATCATTACAATAATCATACATATCTTAATAAACTATAACCCAATCCAACACATATATCCACTTGTGATACACTAAAATAGTGATTCTTGATCTTATCTAACCCGAGACATGAACATTGCATTTTCTTCTTCATCAATAATAGTATGGTGATCCCTAATATCGGTTATAGCCTTTACCATCCAATATTTAGTCATGGTTCTCCCATAGTAAAAATTTTCTATTAAAAAATACCCCAAACATCCCAATGATTCTATCTGCATGATTCATAATTTGATAAAATGGTTGAATTATAGTTCACCAATCTCAGCATGGTGAAAAATAAAATTCCTTAAAAAGTGTTAAATGACCTTCTGACTATACAGATATTATCCCAATGGCTTTCTTGATGTGGTTCCTCACAAAAAACATCCTTCTATTTGAGGAAACACATATCAAACTTCCTCAAACTGAAAATTTCAAATTATGATTGGCTTAATTAGCTAACACATCCAATAAAAAAACCAAAACCATTATCCAAATATGTACTAAGGTCATTCCATGAACAATAATCAAAACACTTAACTAACTTTTGGTGACGTCTCTTGGAAAAACTATCCCCAATTACTGACCACCATTGTTCCACTGCACAAGTACTAGTGCATAAACTATCTAAAAGAACATAGATTATCTGAAGTCATCCGAATAATGTTTTCTACAATCAAAATGCACCACATACATAATGGAATATGTACCTGTAATTTGAAATAAAATACATCAGTACAATATTTATTTACCATATATCATTCGAGAGTCAAAATGACCATCAGAAAACCTATTCTAAAGAAACCATGACCCTTCTTACATGAGGGTCACCCATCAAATAATGGAATCCCACTTCCATTATTAGTATTAACCTCATCATGGAACCTCAAAAAATTATTTTTATTTCAATAACCATTGGACCTTCTATTCCAATACAAAATGAATTGTTGTGATAAGAACCATGACCATTTCAGATTGCCTACAAAAATGTCACCATCACAAAATCATTATTATAGAAAATAATTACCATATAATTACAAAAGATTAGACTCACTTATTGGGTCACTACCCTAAAATAGATGATGTTTTACTCGCCATCATTGGTCTTACCATATACCTCTCCTCAATCACAACAAAAAAGGATTCTCTCCATCAATATAGAAAGGGAATTTAAATATCTAGACTCATAGGTGACCCTCTCTCTGTATATTGAAAACATTGTCAATGTATTGGGGATGATCATATCCAATATAGGGATACCTTATATTTAATTGATAGATATCTACCACTCTCCTAAACTACCTTCACATCAATATAGGATAAAATCATCCATAACCAACCATTGACACCATGACTACCAATATAGTGCATGTCATTATCTTTGCACAGGTCAACAATCTCATGAAACCAAATTTATTTCAATATTAAACCTCGTAATCATGAACATCCAATAATTTACCCAACGATATAGTTTACCATGCCCATATGCATCATATTTAAATTCGTTGACCCCTTCCCTTCCATGTCAACTCATTTATGTTCCATATCAAACAGTTACCACATACATTCAATACAAACTAGACCCGCACTACACTACTGTCCAAAAATCACATACCACGCATTTTGTAACATACCTCATGCTCCCATGATTCATTCATCAATAATAAAAATCTATCCAAGCTGTAAAAACATCAGTATTAACCAGCCATGATATCTCTTGGAACTCAACTTCAAATATGGCATGCCATTTCTACTATCATTTATCGAATGACCACTCATCCAATGATATTGTGCCTCAGATTATAGCTTCAACCAAACTAACACTAGTCAAATAGAGTAGCTAACCAAATATTCTGTCACATGGAATTGAATTCGGATACCTCAGCACCCTTGGTTCTTCCTAAAAACACATTCCCCCTATAACTACATCAAAAAACACGAGAACCAACCATACATCGACCTTGAATAGATTGTAAAAACAAAATCATCTCCTCTAAAGTAATCCTTAAAGTCATTCCAACTCCTCTGAAAGTATTCCCTCAATTAGGTTTTCCATTATCTCGCTAAGATATAATTTTGAACAAATGGTACGAGATATCATACATGTCCATTACCAAAAAAGTATCAAAATAGGGCCACCAGGACCTTCCACCAAACTATATGGCCTCTTGAACAAGAACCACATCCCACTCAAGGGCCACTATTACTAGAAAGCCAAAATTCCTAAAAAAAATCTGCCTAAAGAGGTTAAAAAATAAGAAGTTAAAAATATCATCAACCCAAAATTGTCTGAACTACTAAACATAGGAATAATGGAATGACCTACCATTCATAGAAATACTTATAAATAATTCTCTATAATAATCCTCATAGTGGATTTATCTCTATAGGGTCATAACAAAAACATAAAAGGAGAATGAACTGATTTTCACCAAGTTTATTAATATGGAAATACCCCCTTTAGTTTCATCATACCAGAGAACCTCCTGCTTACCCAGAGGTGTCATTTAATCAACCAGATCCCTAACTAAATAAAATGTTCAGAGAAAAAACACTTATCATTACAAATAATATGTAAAAAAATATCAACATCATATCATCAAGGTTGTCACAATAACATGGATAACCCCTCACTTATATGATGCATCGAATTAAAGATGACGGTCTTTCAGAAATGGTCACCAGTATCTACTGCATAACCTCTATGTTAAATATAAAATAAAAAATAATTTAATAGAGACTCACTAGAAACATCTATGCCCCCAGTAAAGATATCTCAGAGGGGAAAATAAATTCAAACTTTACACTGGGGATCTTCATTATCAACACCAGGAAAATGTTTTATTTCAGGAATATCAAAATAGTATATTTGTTATAATCCTTAAAGGATCTCAGATGTATAGAATTTCAATTATGAATTACATATGTACTACTATTCACAACATTCTCCTAATATGATTCCACCAAAAACATTATGAAAATTATATCATAGATTCCCTTCATTCATTTATACATCCATTAATTCTTAATTATAGAATAAGTTGAACAAAATTTCAATCACATGATATAGAAGAAAACACACTTTATGTTACAACTATATTTTAAATTAACTAACACCTCATAAAAATATGCAAATAAAAATAATTTTATCATACTATAGGGATTATTTATGTCAGGTTTCACTATACACATTTGTGAAATACTTGAGGAATAATTGTGTACACAATAAATAAGTATAAAATTATCATTAATACACACCCATTCAATTAAATACTAGGGCATATATGTATAAAGAAAACCTTTGAGTGTATCCTTATTCAGATAATGTTTTAGTTATATAAGATTATATTCTTATTTTGTGGAGTCAATGATTTATAAATTACATTTGGCCCACAATTTATGAAACCACATTAATTATAAAATTTATTATTATTTCTAACAAACCATGATATGGGATATATAATAGGTATTTAATGCTAAATCCCATCTATAAGGGTCAATCCAATAATATAAGGATTCATATATATGGTCCATCATTCCCATGTTATTGAGGTTAATGAATTTATGAGTATTATTTGATGCACCATTTAACCATTATCCAAAAGAAAAAAACATGATTTTATCCAAAAAGATCTAATTCATTTCGATTTTCAAGATTCTTTTCAGTTAAATTATTTAGATAATTTAAAAATAATTTTGGAATCCATTAAATTCACTGTAAACATAATGAAACAACAATTATATATCAGAAAAACCCATTTGGATTGATTTAGACACATAACATAATAAACCTTACACCATTAGAAAAACATACAATGTAACCACAATAACAATGAATAGAGGTAGAAAAGAAAATGTTCACACAATAATTGTATACGAGAAGCATGAAAAATGATAATAAAATTATTTCATATGGAAAACTATGATAAATAATAACATAATCATGGTATACAGATATAATTTTTAATTTCATGGTAATCTTATATGTCTAAAATGATTCATAAAAACACATCTTCCCCATCTATACCGATCGAAGAGGTAAATCACCTAAATCAGTCACCAAATTAAATAGAAACTCACTCAAGGGAAAATTATAATCAACTATAGTTACAAAGGGTGTGAGGAACAATACCATCTTGGACAACATGATATTTCCCCTATGCATGGGTTTACCATTCCCATAAGCAATATATTTACCAAGTTCTAACATATTTTTGGTCTAATAAATACTAGACCCATAATAGTAGGAATAGGAAATGAATATCTGATACAATGTTCTAAAATCCAATATAAGGTTCAATAATAGGTAACCAAATCTAATTGGGCACATGGACACAAGAACACCTTCCTATATGGCGAATCCTTATGGTTAGAAGTGATGATCTAAATGTGGTATAGCGGGGAGACTATACATTATCTATTTGTACTAAATCCACCGAAGGAACAAATAAATGAAAGAAATTAGAATTTAAATAAATCATTGATAGATAATAATAAACACAATAATTAACTACGGCCAATAAAGTATCCATTCATGAACATGTTATACCCAAATATATTATGTAATAAACATAAAAATGATCATACATACAATAGGTATAGACATATATAAAATAAACAAATCAATGAAACAAACTCTTAAAGGTATCCAATGTACATGATCCTCCAAAAACCCAGTTTATATCTTATCCTATGATATACAACAACATGTGGCATGATTCAAGTCCTAAAATGATGTCATGAGTCTAATTTGAGTACTCAATGGCATCCCAAACACGGTGTGATAAAAATTTAGTAGTCTTCCACCAATGTTGTATAATGAAATTACAGTCTATAAATATATAATTATTTCTATGAGGTTATAATAAATAAGTTTTATAATGTAATGATATAAAAATAATCCATGCTGGGCTAAGTTTCATTATGGTAAACAAGGTCGACCATACATTCTTTGGCTTAAGAAGAAACATCTATGAGCATTTATGATTTTTTATAAAAATACTTGGTACCCAAATAATATAGACAAGGATTCCATATATAATTATAATCATATAGAGTATGATATTATTATAAAGACATTTAACAAAGAATTTGAAAAATAGGAATGCAGTTTCAGGTCGGTCAACTCTCAATATAAGATGATGAGTGCTATATCCAACAATATAAAATAAATGGTGAGGAGATCCATTTTAAAAATCATACACATAGGGAGAATGGAGTTTTGTGTAAAATATTCCCAGAAATGATGAGGTGTTCCATATCCCACAATTACACTTGATTTATGTTGATCACCGTGAATAATAATTTCAGTTAGAATATGTGGAGTTCCATTTATAACATCTAATAACCATTTTAACTCTTTCAAATCGATAATACTTATGATCCCATCCAACACATTCTGATTTAGATATGAATAATTTATCAGAAATAGAATAATAAATGATCAATAAGTATGTTTTCCATCCATACCTTTTATAATTGATTTTAAACAATATGGTTATTTTATTATTCAATCCTTCATCAAGTGATAAATAGAGGTCAAGTGGGGTGTATCGACACAATTTTACTAATGAGAATTTATTTTATGTCAAACTATTTCTTAGAGGCAAGGAATGATATCAAATCCTTTAAAAATCCATTTTTTCACTTAGAGTATGAGTCAATCCATAGAATTCCACATAGAAGACCCATTTTTTACACAAAGAATACATCAATGTATTAAATCTCACATATCCATAACATATATATATAAAGAGAACCATCCATATGGTGAGAAATAAACTAGAGGAAATTTAAGATTACCATTCCATTTTTCCCACCCAATTAACTCTATTTACTTATTCAACCACAATACATAAGAAAACACTACGTAATAGGTTGTTCAGTTATATTGAAAAAGTGTGGACACATTGAATTTTAATACCACACACCCTAATATGTGGTTCAAATAAAATCCATTTTAAATATGTTGAATATGGGGTCTCATGGCCCTGTTCGATGAAATTTAATTATTGGAGTGTGATATTTAATTAGATCCCCTTTTAGCTATGATTATACATCATGATTTAACATAGTCCATGTTATATGGTCTCACCATACATTTTACATTTAAATTAATTTAACTGATTTATTTATGGGAGATGATTTAAAACAATACAAGATATGGTTTATGAAAAAATAAAATCATAATGATCAGTGAAACATAATAAACACACCCTAGGTTTCGTCTATATAAGATATTCAACCTGTAATGTTTTAATTAGGGAAACATGACTAACCAAGTCAATGTTTAAAGAATTTATTAAAAAAGGCACACATTTATGTTTCAAGAAAATGTTATTCCAACACATCGAATAAAAACAAAAAATTATAAATGATGAAACATTAATAGAATATCAGCTAGATAACCTACCTAATTCCTAGAAAGATTTACTCCTCCAATATCGACAATTAATTTGAGGAAAAATTAGAGAAAAATATGAACCATATGATATACCGAAAAAGGGAAATATTATCTAACAGAAAATTTCTTTTTAGAGGGAAAAGGAAACATTTAATGGATAAAAAAGAAGAAGTAGACTCACCATTAGTCTTTCATATCATTTTATATTGATTAAATTTAAATAAAAATGAGGGTTATCCCTCAATGTAAGAGGAGATGGATTTGGGGTGTATATGGAGAGGATATTGAATAAATGAGGAATAAAATGGGTTGAAACAAATTTATTGTAGGAGGAAAAAATAGTAATATTTACAATTTTAATAAATTGAATATCCTGGATGTGTGGTTATAATGACTATGGGCCAACCTTGTTAACCTTATTGGATGAGAACCACCATACCGCATGGTTTCTACACATGGATTATAGAAAAAAATTCCTTCCATGTGTGAAAATTACATAATGAAACTCATCTCGTACAATTGTGACACAAAGAAAACAACAAACTTAAGAACTATGTGGATAAATATACCAAACCACAAATTCTTTGGTCCATGATGTATGGTAAAAACTAACCATGACCCAATAAAAAAGACATATGGTTCAAGGTCCATGGATAGTGTGCTCTAAGATTTTTCTCATGAAACCATGTTTTTCAGGCCTATTGACCCTAAAAATATATATTTTGATTCAAGGAAACCACTCATACATCAAAACCAAAATACAAAACTAATATATTAAGGATTTTTATAATTCGAAATTACAATCCAAATTTTGGTTTATGATCCATCCTTTCTACTGAATGAAGATTTAAATTCCTCTAGAAATATTCTAATTATTCAAATCGTAGGATCTTATATGAACCCACCCCCCAACAGTGACAGTGTATAGACCAAGGACCTCATTGATGTATATAGGGTGCCCAAATTTGAGGTGGATATAAAAGTGCAGTTATTGGGGTACGTGTAGCTACAGTTGAATGAGGATTAGATCCACTAACACAACCCAAACCATCATATAATCCTTGATAGTGTTGGTGTTGGTGGCCTAGAACCAACTACTTTGTACTTTATTCCTTATTATACACCTTATCACATCTTTATTGTTCTTCTGTGTGACAATACATGGGATAATTTCCTAAGGATGGTTGTTGAATTAAAGAGTCATTGAGGATCCCTACTTTGATGAGAACCTGGAAGTTCCATGACATTGTTCTTGAATATATGTTCTATGTCCGGATGATGTTATTTGAGGGACACAAATAATACATGACATTAGGGGTGAGGACTCGTAAAACATTAAGGCAGTTTCCCATGGTGTGCACCCTTGGTATTTTCTAGGAGGATATTATGAGAAAGAGACCTACCAGTAGAAAATCCACATTTCATAGTGCCATTTGATGTTCCTATCTGCGGATGTGTGTATTGGTCCTTAAACATTAAGATTATTATTAATAGGTTTTACAGCTCGTGCACTTAGATGTATTGATGAAAACTGTGACAACACACTGTTCACAGTGAGGTAGGATACGTTGGGTGTGAAACGAGTGATACTACATTAATAGATAATGCAAGAAAGGATTTATCCCTTATATTCCATAACAGATGTAGATAACTCATGCCCTTTGATGGAATTGATATTGCCTAAATAAATCTATGGCCAAGGTGAGGAATGGGAAAGTTCAATTCAGAAAATTCAAAAAATAATAATTGAGCACATGGGTTGAGGGAACCAGCATGCTACCCAATTGATTCAAGATACCGAGATAAAGGGATTATATTACATGGTAAGCATTCGTAGGAGGCGACATGTCATTGTGGCATTAACTTCATTCTCTATGGGTTCCATGGAATGTTTCTATATGCTAATCTTGGACTCTGTGTAGGCTCCACCCAATGCCACTGAGAAAGAGTCCTAGAGGGTCACACACTAGGTGTGTCCAAGTATGTCGGTTAAATATTAATTTAACAAGTTAAATAAATATGATTCTCGATTGTGGTTTAATAATTATTTAAGGAAGCCTGATCACATTTATTTCGACACTAGTTATTCGAGAGAATATATGGTTGGTGAAATAAAATATTTATTAGCAATTAATGTGTGGATATTAATTTTAGAACTAAATAGCCATTACTCAAGGTCTAATAAAGGTTGTAGAGGAAATATATAAAAATGGAAAAATAAAAGTACATGTCGTGTATAATAAATATACAAGTCGTGTGTCTTTTCTAGGAATTTATGAGAAATAAATATTACTTATTTATTTAAATAATATTAGTCGTAATTAATTGGGTGTAGGTTGGGTAATGATAATATTCAACTGTTCTTATTAGACATGGGGTATTAGTAAGATTTAAATGAAAAGAATAAATGCTTTTGGGTAATTGATTCATTTTATTATTTTATGTCATTAAAAATCCCAATTATATATTTCTCATTAACCTGGACATTTTTTTGTGGTTGTGCACAATGTATTTGGAAAAGCTCTCAAGCCAAGAGAGAATTCTATTTCCACCGAGAATGTTCTTAATATACGAGAGATAGATCCACCTCCATCGGATCAAGACGGTCGAAGGCGTACATCGCAAGAAAAGGCTCTTCCATGATAGCACCCCCAGATCCCTTCGACGATGTCCAATGGTATGTGGAGCACATGTGGATCACTACTAGAGGAATCCTACAATTGGATTCTATGACGCAATGACAGATCACATCGGATCATGACCAGAAACATCCATGAAGAAATAATTCCATCAAGCTAATTCTTTTCAATTAATAAAATTAATTATAACCAACATATGGTGATATAATTTATGGTTTTGGGAATCCCCTCTTTATTTTTCATTCTTCTTTCTATTCCGAAGATCCGGAATTTTATTATCATGACAGATCTCTGATTGATCATTGTTAACGCAAAAATTAAAGTTGGGTACACCCACCAATGCTCTTCCACTCCGCCTGAAACCTACAAGTGGTATCAGAGGGAGGTTATATCCATGGTTATTATTATTTAATTTTTTCATTGGTGATTTATGCATTTAAAAAATTAGTTCTTTGAATTCATGTTAATCATTCTTTAAAATCTGAATCTCGAGATCTGTTCCTCCTCTCACATTTCTCATTCACCATACAAAAACAAATGTTTCTTTTAATTTTGATTAAAATGAAATAGGGGATCTCATCCGACGGTTCCAATAGTACATGGTCGTACAACACCAGAATACACGACTTGTATTCAGAAATACACTCTGTGTAGTCTTGGTCAATGTGTCGGACTGGTCCATCAAATCAGGTCGTCTGTTGTAGTATTCTTATGTCATAAATGACATTGTGTGTTAACTATGAACAGGTGGAACATGGTTTCAGAATTACATGCTGTGTGGTCCACTGAACACAGCATGTAGTCCCTTCGGGCTATAGTTAGACCGTTTACCCTTTACATGGATGGCATGGACAGAAAATATGTAACACGGATACTACACTGCGTGTGTCCCACTGAACTTGTCGTGTACTCCAAAAATTTCCTAAGAAAATCTACACGTCATGTCCTCGGGCGTGTACTTCAAAATCTTTGTAATGTTCATTTCTACTCATTGGGTAGTTTTGAACGGGAATTCACCGGGTTTCCTCCAAGGTACAAGTTACAAACAAAAATAATTTTAAATGAATTTATTTTATTAAAATTATGATTAATGAGAATATCATTAAAATTTAGAAAAAGGGTTTAAGATAAAAGGATTGATTAATTAAAGATAACTAATTGATTCGAGCGTGATTTATCTTAAACAAGAAGGATTAAAAAATTGAATGCTAGTTTTATTTATACGTTAATAATGTTGTATGTATGGATGATCATGATTTATTCCAAGACCTTTGTATGTGAATGATTTATTTTAGTATAATTATTTAAATTAACTTTGTTGGCCTATGATCCTTCTCCTCATTAATATGTGGGGCATGCCTACCCAAGGTTTCTTTTATGTAAAACCCCTTTTTTACCCCTCAACTACATGTGAGATAAATTTATATGTAACAGTTGGAGCTCCCAAGCTAGTGGAGGCAGCTCAAGTCAAGAGGCAAGGTGAAACCAATCCAAGGAGATACAAAGGTGGATAGGGGGAAAGCTATAAACACGAACTCAAAAGGATCAATGTGTTTCTCCCCTAGGTCTTGGGTTAGTTTATAAACCCACTAAATAAACTAACCAATCGGAAAAGCTCATAATCATACCATTTATTTTATTTCTGTCAATTTCATGGATTATTTATTGTGGGTGTGTCATCATGATCACACAATTAATGAATTAAAAAAGCATTCAAGATTGAACGGAAATAAGACCAGCTTATGCATAATTATTATCTTACACATGGTTAATCACTTAAGTATATCCCACTTAATATTAACAAGAAATTAATGAAAGATAATAAAATGTAAATTTATATATAAGGATAAAATCTCTTCAAAGAAATATTAAGTCATTATAGCCTTCCTTAATCTTGGTTAGAATCGAACCATAGCTCAAAGTGCTTAACCAACCCTAGTTGAGGTGCTTGGAATTATCGAGGAATTCAAAATTCAAGTTTTTGGGTTTACTTGACTTTGTTTTCATCAAGGGTTGACTACCACAGTAGTACATGGTGTGACCAAGAGGCAAAGGTTGAGGAAATCCAAAAATAAATGGATTTCAGGATTGGGGAGTCCACTAAGCAGATTAAGGAGCTACGAGTTAATGCAGTTGGAATTTAAAATTCCTACTTAAAACCCTTCAATTTTCTTTACCAACCGTAATTAGGGTAATATGATGGGAAATATTGATCCTTCCCACTAGAATATGCAGGTAACAGAATATTCTGATGTCAATGGTGAGGGCTATTGGATTTCGATAAAATAGTGGGAGAATTATAAGTATTAATTTATTTATTTGTCTTAGTTCTATCATAATAAAGTACTAAACCTTTGCTCGTCTTAATTTATAGAAATGGATAGAAAATTGAAATCAAACATATCATTGAGGACCACAATCGAGAAGGAAAACCTTCTCACCAGCACAAATTTCTAAGAGTGGCAGAGGCATTTACGCGTCAACCTTCCCCATGGGAGGAAATTGTATGTGCTCAAAGAGCCTATTCTAGTTGCACCTGGAAAAGAGGCTAGTGATGAGGAACTATCTCTTTATATGAAACACATGGATGATGCCACATATTTCCAGTGTTTCATGCAGTCAGCCATGTCTAATGAGCTCTTGAAGAAAAATGAAAACACGGATGTGTATAGCATGATGTCTCACCTTAGGGAAATCTATCAAGAGAAGGCGAGACAGGAGAGATATGAGATCTCCAATGCTTTGTTTACAACTATGATTGGAGAGTCTGCACAAGCTTGGCCTCATGGAGTCAATCTCGTTGGATAAATTGAATTCCCGGACATATTAGGGATTATGTTCCTGGACTATTTGCATACAAATCTCATCCTATCATCACTACCCAAGACCTTATCTAGCTTCATTTTCAACTACATAATGAGAAACAATGAGAAGAGTCTATCGGAACTTCTAAACATAATTTTCCAGGTAGATAAGGACTTGGGGTGTGACAAACCTGTAGTTATTATTGTGAAAAAGAAAAGGATGGACAAGGAAAAGGGGCCAAAGACTTATAAATGGTTTAATGCCCCCCGAGCGTCGTCCCTCCAAGAAGGGGATGATCCAGAGGTAGAGAAATGAATGAGAGGCTGTATGTTTTCTATGTTGCAATAATGGCCATGGGAAGAGGAAATGCACCCAGAAGCATGGGGACACTAAAGGTGTGTTCGTTATTGAGTGTAATCTTTCCATTTCTACATATTGGGTATTACATACAGCTTGTGGGGCTCACATTTGTATTCCAATGTATGAACCAAGTATATTTAGAATGATTTCCAGAGGAGAGGTGGATATTTAAGCTGCCAATGGTGCAAGGCTGGCGGCATTAGCCATTGGCGATTAGCACCCTTCATTTCCAACTGGGATGATTCTGGTTTTACATAACTGTTATTATGTGCCTAGTGTTACCATGAACATAATATATATATATCTTGTTTGGAAATGGATGGATTTATTTTTATGTTTGGAAATAGGGGTTGTATCTTTTATAAGAACAATGTATGTTATGGTATGGCACATTTAAATAATGGTTTGTATGTATTAAATTACGAAAACCAATTGTTGGAAATTGATAATGAAATAGACTCACATGACTCATACATCACCCAGTTGTGGCATCACCTTCTCGGTCATGTAAACAATAAGTACATGACAATTCTCTACCAAGATGGCTATTTAGACTCTACTGAGATAAAACTAGTTGATAGATGTCATGCTTGTTTACAGGGTAAAATGACCAAACTGCCTTTTGGTGGATAGGGTGAAAGGGCCAGAGAGAATCTAGGATTAGTGGACATGGATGTGTGTGTACCATTCCCAATATAATCTATAGTGGATATTCTTACTTCATTACTTTTACTTATGATTTGAGTAGATATGGCTATGTCTACTTAATGAGGTATAAGTCTGAATCCTTAGAAAAATTTAAGGAATTCAATATTGAAGTAGAGAATTAGACTGGTAAGAAGATAAATAAGCTTCAATCAGATCAAGGTAGATA
The DNA here is from genome assembly GCA_963277665.1 of Viscum album. Classification (NCBI taxonomy): domain Eukaryota; kingdom Viridiplantae; phylum Streptophyta; class Magnoliopsida; order Santalales; family Viscaceae; genus Viscum; species Viscum album. The sequence goes on along the minus strand of OY728123.1, from coordinate 1,186,982,201 downwards.
ATATATGAACACAGAGTTCATCGATCTTCTAAGGGAGTATGGGATTCTATCTCAGCTCACTCATCCTTATACACTGCAGTGGAATGGTGTTAGTGAAATAAGTAACCCCACCTTGTTGGATATGGTGAGGTCGATGGTGATTCATGCAGATCTTACATTATCCTTTTGGGGATATTCATTATAGACTGCAGCATACACATTAAACTGAGTACCAACCAAGGCATAAAATGTAATTCCCTCTGAGTTATGGAATGGAAAGAATCCCATTTTGTCGCACACACATGTATGGGGATGCGAGGAATTTATTAAGGCCTTCTCATCCAAAAAACTAGCACCTCGTGCATGAAGTTTATCATTATTGGATATCCTAAGGAAACGAAAGGATATTACCAATATAACCATTAAACCAATAAAGTGAATGTTTCTAAACAAGTTGTATTTCTTTATAGGGAGCACATCCTCAAAAAAGGATTGTGGGAGCAAGATTGACTTCAAAGAAGTTGATGCTCAATATACACAGGAGTGGGTATAGGAACAAGTACCATAGGTCCCTGGGGAAGAGGTTCTAGAAACACAAGTACTGCGTATGAGCTCAATAGAGGTAAGGTAACCAGAGAGATTTGGATTCCTTGTCACTGAGGTTGTTGAATAATTATTGATGGATAATGATGAACCTCTCTCCCACAAGGAAGCAATAGAAATTTCCGAAGCCGCAAGATGACTAGAAGCTATGAATTATGAGATGTATTCTATGTATCAGAACCAAGTCTGGGTTCTGGTCGATGATCCAATTGATGTAAGTCATGTTTGATGCAAATGGGTATTCTAGAGAAAACTGGACATGGAAGGTCAAGTTAACACCTATAAATCAAGGATATTGGCAAAAGGATTCAGAAAATTTCAAGGAATTGACTATGATGAATCCTTCTCGCTAGTTACCATGTTTAAATCCATAAGAATAATACTTTCCATAGCAGCTTACCATGACTACATGATTTAGAAAATGGATGTCAAAGATACATTCCCTAACGAGAACCTTCTAGAAAATGTCTATATGAAACAACCAGAAGGGATTGTGAAACTAGGTGAATCCAAATGGGTTTTCATGTTTCATAAATACATTAATGGATTAAAGAAAGCATCCAGGTCATGGAACATTCGATTTGATGAAGCCATAATGGAATTTGGATTCATTAAGAATGATTGTGATCCATTTTTTTATAAGCGGATTAATGAGAATGTGATCGTTATCATAGTAGTATATATTGACAACATATTGCTTATTGAAAACGATGTACCAGTCTAATAGTTAGTTAAGGACTGGTTGAACAAGTGTTTCTCCATGATGGACTTAGGAGCAGCAGCCTACATTCATGGGATCAAGATCATTCGTGATATATCCAAGAGGCTTCTTGGACTAAGTCAGGGTACATACATTGACCATATACTGAATATATTTAGTATGGAACAATCCAATAAGGGATTAGTTCCAGTGTCACATGGAATACATCTTTCTAAGAAAATTTGTCCTCATAAAAAACAAGAGAAAGATAGAATGAGTAAGATCCCATACACTTCGGCTATAAGATCCATTATTTTTTCTATGTTATATATCAGGCTTGATGTTCTCTATGAACTAATCATGGTAGGAAGATATTAAGAAGATCCCAGAGAACATCACTGAACTTATGTTAAAACTAACCTTAAGTATCTGAGAAGAACTAATTATATATTCCTAGTGTATGGAGGAGATGATGAGATTTTCATCAGAGGGTATGCTGATTTTGGTTTTCAGATAGATCAGAATAATCTGAAGTCACAATTTGTATATATTTTTTTTCTTAATGGAGGAGCTATGAGCTGGAAGAGTATAAATCAACCAGTTGTCATCGATTCTACTACCGAGTCTGAATATATAGCGGCTTCTGATGCAGCCCAGAAAGCTGCCTGGATTCGGAACATTGTCCATGAGGTTGATGTGGTGCCTAGCTGTAAAGATCATATCACGTTTTATGGTGATAATACTACAGCGATGGCTCTTGCAAAATAACCTAGGTCACATCAACGTGCAAAGCACATACTCTAGAAGTATCACCTGTTGAGGAATTTCTATCAAAGGGGGGAAGTTGCAGTGATCTGAGTTTCCAAAAAAGAGAATGTAGCAGACCCTTTGACTGAAGACCTATCTCAGCTGAAGCATGAATATCATGTGAGAGCTAGCGTGTTAAAGGTTGTTAGTAGTTGGCTCTAGTCCAATTGGGAGTCTGTTGGAGTGGGTGGCCTAAAATAAACAACTTTTTTACTTTATTCATTAAAAAATACCATATCACATCTTGATTGTTATTCTGTGTGATGATGCATGTGATAATGTCCTAAGGATAGCTATTGCATTAAAGGGTCTTAGTGGATCCCTGATATGATGAGAACCCAAAAGTGCTAAAATTTTGTTCTTGAATATATGTTCTATGTTCGGATGATGTTATTAGAGAGACACAAATAATACAGGCCATTAGGGGTGAGGACTCATAAAACTTTGAGGCACATTCTCATGGTGTGTTCCCTTTGTAATATTTAGGAGATTATTATGAGAACAAGACCCGCCAGTAGGAAATCCACATTTCATAGTGATATTTGATGTTCCTATCTGTGAATGTTCGCATTGGTCTTTAAACATTAATATTTTTATTAATGGGTATTACAAATCGCACACATAGTTGTATTGATGAAAACTGTAATGAAACTTTGTTCGCAATGAGGTAGGATACATTGGGTTTGTCAAAAGTGATACTACATTAATAAATAATGTGATATAGGATTTTCCCCTTATATTCTATAGTGGAAGTAGATATCTAAGGCCAGTAGATGGAAATGATATAGCGTAAATAAATCCATGTCCATAGTTAGGAATGAGACAGTACAATACCATAAATTCAAAGAAAGTATAATCGAGCACATGGGTTGATGGCACTAGCATACAACCCGCCTGATTTGAGATATTGAGACAGAGTGATTATATTGCACGGTAAGCGTTCATGGGAGGTGAAACATCATTGCGGTGTTTACTTATTTCTCTATGGGTTCCTTGGTGTGTTCCTAGATGTTAACCTTGGAATTTTGGTAGGCTATGCCTAATGCCAAAGATAATGAGGCCTAGAGGGTCACACACTATGTGTGTCCAAGTATCTCAGTTAAATATTAATTTAAAAATTTAAATAAATATTATTCCTGATTGTGGTTTAATAATTATTTAAGGATGCCTGATCGCATTTATTTCGACACTAATTATTTGATAGAATATATTTTGGGAGAAGTAATATATTTATTAGTGTGTAATGCAAAGATATTTATTTTAAAAATAAATACCCATTACTCAAGGTCTAATAAATGTGGTGGAGAAAATAAAGAAAAATGGAAAAATAAAATTACACGCCGTGTATTTTATTTCTGGGAATTTATTAGAAATAAATATTATTTATTTAATTATATAATATTAGTTGTAATTTTCTAGGTTCATGTCAGGTAATAATAATAGTCAACTATTATTATTAGACATGGGTCAGTACTAGTAATTAAATGAAATGAATAAATTATTTCAGGTAATTAATTCATTTTATTATTATATATAATTAAAAATCCAAATTATATATTTCTCATTAGAAAATCAATTTTTTGTGGTTGTTCACAATGGATTTGGAAAATCTCTCAAGCTAAGTGAGAATTTTTTTTCACCGAGAATCCTCTCAAGCTACAAGAGAGTGATCCGCCTCCACTGGATCAAGGCGATTGAAGGAAAACATCGCATGTGAATGCTCTTCTACGCTAGCACCCGGATATCCCTTTAGTGACGTCTGGAGATACGTAGAGCACATGTGGATCACCACTAGATGAATCCTAAACTTAGATTATATGACGTAAAGGTGGATTACATTGGATTGTGATCAGAAACATCAACAAAGAAATAATTCCATCAATATAATTATTGTCAATTAATTAAATTTACTATAACCGACATATGATGATCGTATTTATGGTTCGAGGACGACCCTCTTTATTTTTTTTCATTATACTCCAAAGATATAGAATTTTATTATCATGAAAGATATCATATTGATCATTTTTAACGCCAAAATTAATGTTGGGTACACCCACCAATGCACTTCTGCTGTGCTCGGAACCTACAGATAGGAATTAAAATGATGGATAGAAAAGGGTATAAATTTAGGAAATCTAGGGATTTAATTTGGAATAACTTGAATGTATTAAGGTATAAATTTTTTCTTCTTTACATTGGTAATCATTACCACTAATAATGGTGAATGTTATGCATTTATTGTTGTATCCATTATTCATGATTTTCATATATCTATAGATACTTGAGATTAAATTAATAATATAGAGGTTTCTAGTACATGATTTCATCGTCTTGAACTCATAATTTTGTAATGTGATCTATCTCTTATTATAGAGACATTTTATTAGGATATTATCAAAGAATAGATGAGACCGTATGAAGTTTTTATCAAATTGGAATGGGTATCAATAGTCCAATAATGAGGCTCTTTTTATTTATTTTGGGTTATAAGTCATTAATTATATGGAACACGGTTCACCTTATTTAGTGAATGAGATCCTCATATGGGAAAAACATGGAAAACCCTCTGATGATTACACAAAATTACACATTAGTATGTGAGATTTTATATATTATCCCATAATGATGTGGAGAAGAAAATACATATAGTTTTATAAGAGTATATACGTGAATTTTTTCAATGTATTCTTGGGGTTTTACCAATATATTGTTATTTTTTTTGGTATTAGATTTCAATGTAGGATTTCACTGTTTTCTTCAATAATATATCATATCTCCCTATTTAATCTCAGAGATATGAAGGTTCACATAGATGATATTTTTACTGATAAAAAAATTAGAACCAATGAATATAGGATCTTAATGTACATATGGAAAACATATAAGAGGATAAAAATTATAGTGTAAAAATAAAATTCAAATTTTTAAACCTCCTATAGTATATAATAAATCATATATTATATTTTCCAAAAACCAAAAAAATAATAATTAGAGTAACATAAATGCAATTCATGGTAAAAAAATCTATATTTCAAATACCAGTTAAAGTAATAACATAATAGAAAATGAAGTATAGGAATTTCATAAAATACCATCAAAAGATAAATTGCAAGAAAAAATAAAAAAACCCTAGAGTTTGATTTACCAATATTCTCTTGATGACTTTATAAAAATATGTACCATTATCAAAAAGAACAAGGGAACCATATAACGGTTTCATTATATCCTCAACTATAGATCCATTGAAAGGAAGCTTCTCTATATCATAAGATTTGATATGTATTCCAAACCACATAATCCATCGGTTAGTGAGATCAGTAAATCCCTACCACTATAAATTGTAGATTAGAAGGCCCACTACAAAGATTGGTGTCTCCTAAAATTTATTACAATAATTAGTTTCATATTAATCCTACTAAAAATAACTAGTACCTATATAAATTTTAAATTAATAAAAATATCTTGGGGAAATGATTTCCACTAAAATGATAGGTGTATTTAGAAATAAACATCTCAATAATTACCTCTTTTATACACTCATTTTGAAAATAAATGAAAATTATACTAGTGACCATTTAGTTGAATACATGATGATATTACAGCTTCTAGAGTATCCATATATCATATATATCATTTTATTTTAATATTTCTATATACTGATCCATGGTGATCCTATATGTTGAAATTTATTTATTAAGTGGTCAAATTAAAAAAATATCCATGTCAATTACAAAGGATTCTAAAATAGGTTACTCTTTATCTTATAATAAATTCAAATTCATCCAAAATCTATAAATAATAAGGTTTGTAACCACCAAAATGATTATTTTAATAATATAAATAGTATTATTATATATATATAGATTACTAAAAAATTTACCTTTGATATTTTAAAATTATTGAGATCATAAAATTTTAAATAAATCCTCAGAGTATCATTGATTTGTTAAACCCTTGGTTATTGATAGTTCATTTAAATATATTTATAGAAAAATAAAACAATAAAATAAAATAAAATCTTATAAATATTAATTTGTATTTTGATTTTAAAAAGAAAGGGAAATTGAGTCTTTGACTCAATAGTGCATCCCCTTAAGAATCATATATCCCGCTTCACTAAGATGGCACATTTGAGTTTAGGGAATCCTTAAAAATATCCATGTTTGAATCAAGTAACGACCAAGAAAATATACCCACCAAAAAATAATAATGAATTCTTAATCATGTTTAATGTAGTTAAACGGTCTTCAAATATTCATCTTATATTATGTTAACATCATCATAAGTTTTATAAGGTTGTTATTAAAATTAAAAAATTCTGTTGGTTATATTTTTACTATGTGTATTTACGGATATTATTTAGTGTGAAAATACCCATTCAATTATTTTTCCAATCATGAAATATATCTTCCATCCTACCTTAGACCAGTTTGTGGTGGTTTTTAGTTATTATATCCTCATTTATTCCCACACAGAGGAGGTTATTTTGATGATTTTTAGGATGGTCCTAGATTTATATCATTAACATCAAATATGTATAAAAATTTCAATGTTTGAGTTATGTATTCCATAAGATAATATTTATGTAATTTTATTTTAGATGATTTTTTTATCATGTTAAAGTTGAGGCATTAATATCATGGAAACCATTCAATATGGAATTCGTGGTGAATATCTTAATTGTATTGGTGGGAAAAATTTATTATTTTATAAAATATTATCATGGGTTTAATCCCCTATAATGGAAATATATAAAAGAGTTATCAATTTATTTTGTTTTATTATAATAATATATATTTTTTTGGGATATAGAGAAGGTTGTTCAGATATGTAGTTCTATAATAACATACTAATGGAGTGGAGTATAGTGTGTAAAAAAATACCCCTATATATTTTCCTTATTGCTTATTGATTCAATGTTAAGCCATTATGTAACACCCCAAGACATTAATATAATTATAATATTAAGAAAACTTATATATTTTCTCACTATATAAAAACATCATGTTAATCTAACACTACACACAACACTAAATTAGCTTGTGTTACATGCAAGACTGAGTTTAATTGACTTTTAATGAAGAACATATATTATAAATTAATTTTAGAGAAATTGTGAATTTTCTTTATAAAATTATACAACTACATTAAATTCATATTTTGAAAATTATCTTATGGTGAATTTTTTCTATTTTTATGTGAATCTTTATTTTTTATGAATAGTAGTAATTGATCAAATTTAGTTTAAAACATCTCTTATTTTAAATAATTATCATAGTTGAATAATATTTTATATATTTTATTAAATTCAAAATATATAAATTATTCATATATTAATAGGATTTATTTCATTGGAATCAATTTTATATTTATACTATAAATAAAAACCTTATTGAATTGTTAAATGTTTCTACTTTAACACCCCCACTTTCTCACCACATTTGTGGGATTAGAATTAATCATAATTTGGACACTTATGTTATTCCAATTTTCAAAAATGGACCTAAATGATTTTATCATTAAATTATTATTTTTCCAATAAGATCAAAGTAATTTTTGACCAAAAGTATTAGTGAATGTGATTAAAATTAATTATATGAAGGGGTGGTCTCAAATGGTTGAAATATTATAAAAAAGGTTAAACATATGGTCTTCCACATAACTAGATCCCTAGGTAACTAGAGAGAGTATCCTTCAATGTAGTGCTTTTTATCTGGGTACTATTTTTCTTCTTAGGGGAGTGGTCATAATATGGGGAACTGGGTTTTCTAGTGTCCCCCTTCAAATGGTTTAATGATGAATTGTGATGGGTCCTTTATTTTCAGTTTTATCTTTGTTAGTGGATTTCTTCATGATCGACATGGTTATATTTTACTGGAATTCTCTATTAGACTTGAACATGAGACTCCCCTCCCGGATGAAGCTAAATAAATGATTGATGGTCTAAAAATTTGTAAAAAAATGGGTTTGAATATTGTGGAAGCTAAAACAAACTTGATGATTTTTTATATCACCCTCAAGGGTGTGGGTGTTACTCCTTAGTCTATTCTTTATGTCATCAGAATGTGTCCCAACATCCTGGACGAAAAAACCATATTAACCTTATTAGGTGGGCCGGAAATATGGTTCCAAATTAATTATCAGGATTTATTACCCCGGACTCTGAGTGTATATTCATTCATGATTATAATAGTTTAAAGCATAAAGGGGTCAACATTATCATAGGGGATGCCCTCGTCCTTTATTAATTTAATCCTCTGTTAGATTATTTTTGTTTCCATAGGTCATCCCTTTCAAGTCTGGTTTTCTTGTACATTTCTTCTTATACTAAATAAACATCTAAATAATGTGTGATTAAAATTAATTTCAGTGATTAAGGTAAGATTAAGCCTACGAAAAGAGTAAACCATAATCTAAAGCACCAAAATTCATGGGAAACATGTCCAAAATCCCTTAGCTACAAATAATTAGACCATATACCCAATTGGATATAATTTCATGCGTTATTGTGATATATTTAAATGGAAGTTACTAATATATGTGGTTATGTAATAAAACAGACAAAAAAGGGAACATTCCTTGCCTTTATCATCTATAAATCCTTGAGATATGTAAGCAATATCATATTATAGGTTATACATATAATTTGTAATTCATAATTTGTTATTGTTGTAATAATAAATTATCAATAATTTTTATAGATGGTTTAGTTACATAAAACTTTTATGAAACACCAACATTGAGATTATTTAGTTAATAATTAACTAAATAAATGAGACTATAAATATTAAAAGTGAAGTATATTAATTTAAATATTTCCATTAAATATTTTTTAGATTATTATATCATTTTAAATATATTTAAACTTCATATATTTGAATTCAAATATTTTTTATATTTTAAGATTAAAATTAAATTACTAATTTCAAAAGTGACATTATTTCCATTTTATAATAAATGAAATTTTATTAAATGATTTGAAATGAATTAAAAAACTATATTATTTCAAGTGATTTTTAAGTATTAAAAAATATTATACTTGGTCAGTTAATATAAAAATTGATATTTTATAATTAACATATTGACCCATATGCTGTAAAATATTGTTAAGGTGGTTCAGGATTAAGTGGTTTTATACCATGTCACATGTGCTTGATTTAAAAATAATTTTCAAAAAAAATTGGATTTTTATTTTATAAATTAGGTATAACATCAATAAATATTTATACATACATATTATAATAAATATACCTTAATTTTAGTATGAATCGTTAAATTAATTAGTTTAGAAAACAATATGTTTTTATAAAAACCAAAATTATAAAATTAGGGGATCTTAAAAGTAAAGGAACCAAAATATTAAAATGTTGATATTTTTTTGTAGATGAGTTTTTTATAGAGCATTATTATGCTTTAATCCATTATTTTTTTCTTTTTTGAGGCACTTCAGGAAAGGTATAAAGGTCAATAATGATTAATTTTTTTATTTAAAAGAGTGCCACTCCCCCTCCACTATAAAAAGGAAAGAAATATCCCCCTTCCTCAACCATATCAACAAACTTTGGATAATCCAAACTATTAACAAATAGTCATGGAATATCCCTCCCCTAGACCTATTATTCTATAGTTGGGAATAAATCATTCCATGTAATCCTTTTGAAAAAAAACAAAATGAGTTACCTCATTGAGATGTAGCCAACTTCGTTATGATTTTTAGTTTTATTTCCATTCTCCAATCCTTAAAATCTTATTATTTTTATAAATTTATATAAAAGTTGTATCATTAAGATATGATAATGTTGTTATGATATGGTTTCAACCAAAAATAACTGACACATATATATAATGTGTAAGAGACTTATTGTTTCTATGTGTGGAGAACTATCACCTCTCAAAATGATGAGTGTTCATTTTTTCTTGAACACATCTCATGTTGTCCGTTATGTTGTAAAATCTATTTATATATGATATATATTATATTTATTATGTATTTATACTTATTTAATCATGTTATAACAAATTATTATAATCATTTCCATTTTTCATTAATACGAAAATATCGTTTGTGGATGTGTGGGCTATCGCCCCCTCAATTTAGTGTGATTCATTCACGCTATACACAGATTGTATTAGGGATTATTTTAATGAATATATGTAACATTTATAATATATTTATGATACCTAAACAATTATATACTTATTTATCATTTCATTTTTATTCTTGTAATACATTAAAAATTGAAAATAGCATCCATATGTACATACGACATACCATCTACATGAATGGTGCACGTCAATTATAATATCTAAATATTATGAAAAAATAAGAATAAATATATATTGAATATATATATATATGAAAATTAATTCATGATTTAATTAATTTAGATAATTCAATCATGATCCAGTTAAAAGGTAAAACATATCAAAAGTTAAAACAATGTTGGTAAAACTAGGAAATTAACACCCAAAATAGTTAATATAATGAAAGAGTGTGAACAAAAGGGTAATAAAAATATTGTAATAAGTTAATTTATGATATAATAAGCATGAGGATGGTATTTTTATATGTTAGTGACATATTTTAAACCAATATACAGAAGTATAATGACCACACAACAAATGTAACATCAATGTAAACGAATTTCATCTCAATTTACATTCCATTGAGACTTATTTGTTATTATGAACCAATTAATTTTTATTTGGGGTGTTGAATAAAATATAACATGTTATATCAAGAATTTCCTTACTCTCATGATATTAAATGTTTCATTTAATTTCATTCCTTCATGGTTATTGATATTTAAATGATTTACTGTGGAATGGCACACTTTGGGATGTTTAATGATTATTCTCATAAAAATATTCTAATTCATTATCCTTGAAATATCACTTCCTTTTGTTATTGTTAAATTTATCTCGAGGGAATAAATTTGTCTTAAAAATTCTTTATTTTATATTTACGTGAATATCAATATTCTCAGACAATGTATATTAGTATTTAATAAATTGTATGCAATTTTTCATTCTATGTTCACATCGACATTATTATATTCATGGAATGAAGACTTGATAGTATTATATTATTGGCATGAATAATTGAAATTATTATATTCTTAAATGAATCCCTAAGAGTATTAGATTCACGTAACGAAGCCTTTGCATAAATTGATTCTTGTAAAGAATACTTGATAACATTAGATTCGTGGAATGATGCCTTGAAAGTATAATGATATTACCAAGAATACTTTATTGTTTTGGATTCATGGAATAATGAAATGAATGTATTACTTACTTGGAATAAATCCTCAGTGGAATGTTATTGATATCCAAAAAAATTAATTTCCTTAATAGATATTTCAGTCATTATTTATCCTTTAGATTTTACATCGACATATTTATGGATGTATTCTATTCTCAGTTTATTGACGATGTGTCGTGTGTTTCAAATTATTAACTTTCCATATTAATTTTTCCATCCGAAGTTATTTGAATGGTATTTTTTATCATATATCTACCATTAAATTTTAATTTATTCAATTTTATTCATTATTTATTAATTTTTACTTAACCTTATTTGTAATTTTAAATCTCCCATATTATGTTCTCTTTCTCCAAGATATATAGAAGAAAACATTTTAATAAGCTTCAATGGATGAATATTTCTCCATTTTATTATATATAATGTTTTATATTCTATTTGAAAATGTATTGTGGGTATCATGAATGTAATAATGAATTCAAAGAATGGTAAACTGATTAGTTATTTGGTATTAGATTCCATGTAATCATTCCAATGTTATTAGATAATTCACAGGCTCCAAGATACAATGGTCAGGGCATTATAGTTGGTGTTAGAAGAAGTTTAGAAGTATCCTTGGGATTTGGAATTAAGAAACATAGATTATAGAGAATAACCCAAAATTAAAAAATTAATATATGTATAAAATAAAAATCTTGAATTTTGATAAATTATTGATTATGTGTGTATTCCTATCCACACATCCCTGTATGGATACTACAAGTGGATGTGTTTTTGTAAGAGATGTAGCTAGGGGAAAAAACTATGACATGGTTTCCCGAGCATAGCACAAGGTGACATAGTAAATGAAAATAGTCCTTATTATGCCTCTAGTTCCACACTCTTGGGGGATATTCCTAGGAAAATTTTCATTTTACTTACAAACCATGAAGACAAATTTATGTGAAATATGACTATGAAGAACCTAGTACAAAAATAACATGTCATAGATTAAATAAAAAGGAGCCATAATTTTTGCATCCTATATATATTTTTTCATGACTATGTGGTTTTATATCTTTATAATTGTTTCTAATACTCTACTTTCTAGTTTTAGTCAATGGAGGGACCATATGAAACTTGGTTAAAAGTGAATGTGATGGAAAATTTATTAATGAGATGTTAAATGGAATGATCCCTTTAGTGATGTATGTACTGATAAAGCCTAATAATATCTCATGGATCATTATTGAAAACATGTACCTTAACAAACTATTAGACTCACCATGGAAGAGAAGGAATAAATTCACTGAGAGTTCCGATAATAGATTCCATAGATGAAAGAAGATTCAGTTTCTTCGGTGTGAAAATGTAGAAATAATCACCCATGTTAATTTTATAGAGGATCCAAAAGATGATTTGTCGATTGAAAAAAATGAAAAAATCCAGAAACTACAAAGGATAAATGAAGAGTTATGTTTTTTAAGTGGATGGTAATATTGTCGTCCCTAATATATTATTGACTGTAATATATTTTAAGTGTGTAATGAATGGTCATTATGCAAATCGATGATTTAACTCGAATGCACAAGAATAGAATCTAAAAGGTGGTTTGATTAATGGTTTTATTTTTGATGATGAGGAGAATAATGGTGAAATGTGAAAGTAAGTAGGTATTATGTAATATTAAGAGGTATCCTTGGTAATGGATTAAGTATGAAGGGTTATAATAAATGTGTTTATGTACATGCATTCATTAACTATTTCATTATAATATTTTATCATTGATGTACTGGTTATAAAAATTATAAAATATATGAGGAAAGTACTACAGTAATTTTTCATTAAGGATTTGAGATAATGTGATGGTTGGTATGATAAAAATATATTCAGTATAATGATAAAATTTTTAGAGAACTAATGATTTAGTGAAATACAACCATTAATATGTTCATGAAGATGAGATAGTGATGAAGAGATGATTCATTTGGAAAATTGGTGACTAACTTAGAACTGATTAACTACATGTTAAAAAGTGGTATATGATATCAATTATGGAGTTCATGACACTTTTAGATTTATGGAATTTAACACCCTAAGATTTCATAGTATGTTATCAATTTAAAGTACTTCAAAATCTTACGCTACACACAACACTGAGTTCGAGTGCACCAAGACTTACCAAACTAGCCATTCAAAAAGAGGTTATAAATAGTATTAACTTCATTTTTTATTTTATATACTCCATATAATTTTATGATTTTTATTATTTTTTTCATAGACATAATATTAGAAAAAATTAAAATTTTAAGACAAAAGAATTATTTTTTAAAAAAATGCAATTTTACCGCATTTTTAATGGGAACCATTTTTAAATCCAATATTTGACACATTTATATATTATAATTGAAAAAATTAAACTTCTTATTTATAATTGGGATTTAAAAATTTAGTTTGGATAAATGTTGGGTGTTTTTATGATAACCTTCATATTTCGATAAACAGTGAAAAAATGCTAAATTTTAATTAAGAACAACATTTTTAATCAAAATAATTTATAGTGTGAAATAATATATTTAAATGGTTTTGAATTATAATTAGATTATATATTTATCATTTAATATAATTTTGGTCATTGGAAATAATTTTACATTTAAACGAGACATAAACACATATCAATATTTTAATAGTTTTTACTTCTCAAAACCCCATTTTCTGGTTTTGACAATAAGAATTTATTTTAAATTAATTAAAGAAACTTATATGTTCTGAATTTGGTAAAATATACAACATTTCTGAATTTTGAATATCAAAATTATCCTTGGGTGAATTTTTGGTATTTTTCTGAAAACAATCAATTTTTGATGAATAGTGAAAAACACTACATTGTAGATAAAAACCTACTTTTCATTTAAATTAGTTTTAATTTATTTTAAATTAAAAATAGATAAATAATACATATATTTGTCCAATTTAATTCATTGGATCCATTTTATAATAATAGTAGATATATATAATTGTATTGATCCTTTTTAACGTCTTTTTACACACTTTCTAGACACATTTACAAACCTTCTCGTCACATTTACAAATTCGCATAAATTTTTTTTACCCCTTCTATGAATTTATTTTCAAAAATACAAGAGACACAATTGACTTCATTATGTAAAATGTGGTTCAATAAGAATAAAATAATTTATTGGCCAATAGTAACATTTGAATTTTATTTATCACAATTAAAAGTAAATAAGGTAATTAATGGTAAAAATATTATTAAAAATACCCCAACACATGTCTTAATTATATTGGATATGTGTATTTCGACCGAAATCACCCTTAAGAAAAAAATATGATCCTTTTTGATCCACATGTATTTGATTAGGACATTTATAATATTTTATTTAAAGATGTGTTAAAAGTGTTAAATTCAAATTTTATTAACTAAATCATTTTAATATAGGGTTATTCATATGATAAATTCTACTATATATATTAATTAGAAAGATAAAAAAATTTCCTACATCAGGGTATTTTATTTATAATTTTTGGACATTATATAATTTTTTTTTATGTATGACACAATGATGATGTGGTAATTACCTTATTAGTGAAAGAATCAAATAAATGATATTATAAATATTAAAATAAATATCATTTGATAGTTTTGATACCATCCATGAATTTTTTAAGTGAATATGACATTATAGGGATGATTAAATGTATTTTTTTCTAAGTAATAAAGATGTTATGACTTTCACAAAAACCAAATACTAAATAGTGTCAAAATTGAGATAAATGAGTTTTTTAAAGAAAATACTATTTTATTAAATGATATAACATTCTTAAAAATCTAATATTCAGCCAGAAGACTTATATAATGATATTTATATCATTAATTAACCACTTGAGGTTCATTTGGAATTTTATAGTATTTTTATTAACCATGCAATATAAAAATACAAGAAGACATGGAAAAACATAAACTATTTAACTAAGAGTTAAATCTAAAATATAAGGTTAATATGGTGACCAAAACTTGTCTAAAACCAATTGGTTGAGAGTTTTTCAACCCATAACCACCTTATAATCTAAATAAATCTATTTGGAGGCATTAGAAACCAAAAATGATTTTATAACAAAATAATATTTCAAGATTTTCCTAATGTTCCCATTACCTCTCTTATAAAAGTGTACATCACCTTGCCTCAAATTCACATATCCAAATCATTTGGAAATCAGAAACACTTTCCTAAAACAATTTTACTAAGATTTTATATCACTTTTTTACTGTTATTTTTATAGACAACATTATCATTTACCATACGTTGAAAAAAAATATAATGTACCTATGAATATAAATAGAAAATTAATTATTATTATTATAATCACATTTAGAATGAATTTGACTATCAGATTAAACATTAATTGTACCAGGTTTCATACCTTTTCTCGTGACTATCATTATAAAAAAATACATGAATATCGAACTCATTTTTGTTCTTATATATCTGACCAAAACTCATAATGATTATCATTTTGAAAATTTATAAGTATGTAGATAATAATCACATAATTTTATTTTCAAGATATATGAATTTTTTCTACCATAAGGAATATCTGTAATAGTGTACAGATGTTATTAAATATGACATCATAATTTTAGTTTCATGTTCACTTTCCAATTCCATTTATAAGAGGTTGTTCGAAAAAAACTTAGAAATATGAATATTGGGAGATTTCCTATAAATAAGTATTTATTTTGAAGAGTTCAGAGATTGATTAAAATATCCTATGAATATTTCCCTATGTGGTCCATTTCTTCTTAGTGAGTGAAATTTTTATGTAAGTTTTTTTTCTAGGGAATCATTTTCCAGTTTTTCCCTTAAAAAATATAGTAATTTTATTTAACATCTAAACATTATTATTATTGAGGGACCCTAATTATATGATGATAGTCTATCTGATACATCAGATTGAGGGATTATGGAATAGGTGGAATGAGATGATTAGTATATCATGGGATTCTAAGCATAAGAATACATAACTAAACCAATCATCATATCAAGGGATTTCATAGTAAGTAAAGACCATTTTTTAGTAAGTATAAAATAATGGATACCTTTAGAAAAGTTCATTGACTACCTTAATCCTAATGATAAAAGCGGTAAATCATTTAATAATATCTTTTATCTAGTTATTTCATTTATAAATCTGTTGTATTTATTTATTTTTATAAGTTTCTATTTTACTTAATATAATAAAAATCTAGTCATCATAATCATATTTATATTCTAATTTTTTTATTAGTGTTACACTAATTATAATAAAAACCATACATTAATTTAATTTGATCATTTTTAAATACTATTTTTACTCATATATAATCTGAAATTTTTTTATTCTTATTTTGTTACACTTATAATCATACAGAGTCCATTTAATACTGTTTTACATAATGAGGTTTGTTATTTGTTTAGTTTTAATAATTTCAAATATGTTTTAAGATAAAATTCACCTAGACCTTTTAAGAATATCCATCTAAAATCAACATATGATCCAATATACATGTTGTCAGGAAAGTCATCTAACCACATCAACTCATCAGGTAGGTTGACCATATAATGACTATGAAGTGATGGAACATGATAGTAGACTATGAAAATCTTATATGCTATGTACTTCAATATATAATCCATGTACTATGTATCCTTTTTTGTTTTCAATAACTTCTACAATGTGTGTAAAAATGAGGTTGTTGAGTAGTCTATTATGAGTAATAATCAATTTAAAATATTATTAGACTTGTAAATTCATAATAAATGGTTTATAGATAAGGACTTTGAGTATATGATGTTCTTTAGATTCATTGAGTCAGTAATGAAGATAATGTGAGAGTTGTAGTATACATGGAGTCAATAACCATATAGTAGCACACCAATTCTATGGAATGGTCCCTACATATACAAGTGAATTATTTATTCCCCCCCCCCACCCACCCAGACACTGATATATATATATATATATTAGGATTTTCCCTCTGTTTATATTATTTTTTTAACCCATTGGTGGATGCACAATACACATGATGACATTTAGGTCCTCTAAAGTGGTCAATACCCCCTCAACTACTGCACACACTCCTCAACGAGAAGAAACCAATGCCACTTTTAATAAAGATGAGATAGAATTAGGCGAAGATTTATTTTCTAAGTTCCTTATTTGTAAATGTGTTTGGGTAATCTAGGATCCCATCAATTTATAAATTTTTTTTGCTAAGCTATGAAGTTTGAGTTTCCACTATCCTAGCATGTTGTAACCATTAGTGCATATCTAGGGTTACTTTAATTTAGTGGATAGACATTTCTTTTTCAAATTTTTTTATAATGATATATATAATGTAATTTTTTTCTCACCCCATCAAATGAATATTTTCCATTCACTGTTTCTTTTGAATAACACTCAAATCTAAAGTGGCTTTAGATCTTATTAGGCCAGAAGTACTAGGGTTTAATGGAGTTTATTCATGATCATGTTTGGTCATGATATCGTCAGAATTGATTTGTTATCATGTTTCCATTACCAGTATTTCAGGGTAAGTCTTAGTTATTTTAGGATTTTGGTCCTCCTATTTTCCACTTATTGAAATTTTCACTATCGTAGAATTGGTATATTTGATGTGTCTCGTATATATGATATTTAAATTGGTTATTTTTCTTGTATTAATTGGTATATTTTTCAATTAGATATGTATTTTTTTTCAATTAATATATGTTAAATACTTCCTTATGATTATTATAAATTCATGATGGATGTTACCAACCCCTGGCGTATAGAAGAACGGATTGGTGTGGAACACTAACCATACTGACAAAACCCTTACCTTAGATTCCTATATCATTAGATGCATTCCAGCTTTATATATAAAATAATTATATTTATTTTTCATTTGTAACATTTAAATAGTTATAACTATATTCCGAGATATCATTTATTCAAAACATATTTTACCCCATTCAATTAGAATTATTTGCTAAAATCTATTTTCTATATGTTAATCGTTACGTTTATGTTTAATTTTCTGATTCAATGGTTATTTTAATTACACCATGGTTAATATTTCATAAACTATATAATGGTAATAATGTGTTATATACATTATTTATACAATAATATTTTATTTTAAAATACATGTGTGTCCATTATTGAAAATCAGATATGGCATTGAGGGAGGTGGTAGTCTACACATACAAATTCACAAAATTTTCATTTTCCATTACACTAAAATGTACAATGGTATATAATATATTATCTTTTAAGTGTAATAATAATTTCATAAATTTCAGATAAATTGAATAATTTCAAATTTAAAATAATCTATACGATATGGTAATCAAAAAATAGAATACACCACTTCATGGATATGGTAGTCGGTATATACCTATGAGTAGTGATTCCATTGACGTTAAATGTAATGAAGGGGGAAAATAGTGGTCACATCTATATATTAACAGTTCCATTCAGAAAAAGATATTAATTCATTAAATTAGTATACATAGAAAATATTTTAAGGATGATGATATATAAATATACTCAAAAGATTTTCATTTTTACTTATTCCTTCTCCGTAGTTAACTTCTTTTTTCTTACACTATAATCCTTCTTGCATGGCTATATTTGGATGACTAAGAACATATAGGTTAGGTATAAGGATTTTTTGAGGTATTGCGTTTTTTTTATATAAGGTATATTTTAGTGATTATAATTGAGGATAGGAGTAGTATTTATATAAATAAATGTAATGTAACCTTTGTAAATATAAAGAACTCTAAAATATAATAAAATTATTTATATTTTAAAGTTACACCATTTTAGTCCAATTTAAACTATAGGTTACATTAGGGTATAACTCCAATCCTGAAATAATATTTAGACATGTTATATAGACATTTATTTCCTTATCTCTTATTTTTCCCCCACTTATGAACCCTTTTAACCTTTCATGTTGTGACATATATTTACAAAGGTAACTATTCATTAGAACAAAAAATATAATAGTACGTATTACCTTATTAGAACATGATGATCTAAAATATGTAAAAAAAATCCAATTATTAAGTTTCAATATTTGTAAATAAATAACCTTTAATATAGGATTGAAATTGGTAATGAAAACTATATTTATAAAAAAATGTTCATTTTTTAAGAATAAATAATATTCTCGTACAGAATAATTGGTAATGTTGGTTCTGATAGTATTATACAAATATTTTTTATCAAAGGGGAATTATTTTCCCTTAAATACAAAGCAATAACAAAGGGGAACATGTAAATTTTTTATTTAAAGAGAAAAAAATATTTTTTTTAATAAAATCATTACATAGATTTTCAAAATATCAAAGATGGATTTCTATGTTAAAATTTATATTTTCAAATTGATTATATTAATTTTTATATATTTATATGTCCCCTAAAAATGGATTCATAAAATTTCATGGAATTAATTTACCATTATAACACAATAAAAATGACAGTATTTGTAAAAAATGTATTTTTTATTATTCAACAAAAAAATTAACCATTATTGAAAAATTCAAAAAATTTACCCTAATATATTTTGATATGATTAATCAAGAAAAGAATTTTATTTCATAAAATTAAAATTATAAAATTATAGAAGATATCTTTTAAATGACAATAAAAAATTCAGTAAAAAATATTTTATTGAAAAAATACATGTTTAACCCTTATGTGTTTTTCATATTAATTTCTAATTAATTGAGTGTTGGAATATTAGTTAAAACATTGGAATATTTAATGTTATCATACTTATGTTTTATATTTTTCAAATTAATTTATATAAATAAATACATAGTACATCAAAAATAGGTCATTAAAAAATATCCCTTTGACATTAAATAATTTTAAATTTATCATATTTTGAATTTTTTTCTAATAAAAAAATATACTATCAAGACATTGTAATATCGTTTATATACCTTAATTTATTACAATATTTTCTTATAATCAAATTTATTTTAACATTTCAAGAATCATATTAGTTTGGTTTTGTGTGTAACATAAGAAATCAAACCCAGTATTATTTAAACAAGTTTTAAATTTTAACTTTTCATGGTAATCAATTTCCACCTTTAAATATATTTTGTCCCACAATTTTAAATTTTTTTATCAAAAAATAGTGTATCATATCATAGTAGTAAAATATGACAAATGAATTTTAAAGAGAATTTATTTTAAAATACACTACTAAGAAACAAAATATTTTCTAATTGAATTATTTAAAATTAATTTTTGAATTATTAGAAAACTATAAATTTTTAATTAGTTTCTAAAGTAATACATTGATATCTAAGAGTTATTTCCTATAGAATAATTGGTATATTTATATTCCTATCAATCAACTCAATGAATTTTTTTACATTAAAGATGTATAATTTGATAAATTATACACACATGATTGCTTTCTATTACATTAGATTAATTTTTCCCCTTTGGTTCTGTCATTATAAATTCTCGAATCTCTTCATTATCACATAGTCTTACAGATAAATAACAATAAATAAGTTTTCATGCATGACGTACTACAATTAAATTTCAATAGATCATAATAACCCTTTAACGATGACATATTATTCCTATTATTTCTTTCTAATAACCTAAACTAATGTGGTTTTTAAAAGATATCTTATTACTTCACATGAATAAATATTCATATAAATAAAATAATATTTTAGTTCCAAAAACCTAAAAACTAATTCCCATGTTAAATTTATAACATTATACAAATATGTAGACCCTAAACCCCTCAATATATGGTTTCAAAATTGGGGGAACCAAAAGTAGAATGATATGATCACATATTCCACCATCATCGAAATAAAATTTCTCTCCAAACAACATTAGTCACTAATTATTAAAAACTAAAACTTTGTGTTCCCTAATAATATCAACTAAAAATATATACTAGTATTTTCTATAATTAATATATGTCACCATATATCCCTAATAATATATTTAACGTTAATAATATATAACATAATATTTTCACAACAATTAATGTCACACACATTGAGAAAACTCTCACACTATAAGAAAATATTTTATTTTCTTATATTACTATACTTTTCACATAAATATATTGAACATTGTATAGAGTAACTTTAGAAACATATTCACAAAATAACATATTTATTTTATGGAAATATAAAAGATAAAACACATGTTGCTAAAATTATAATAACCCATTATCCCAATTAACCATAATTACATAAACATCAATGTGTATATTAAACCTAATGGTTATCATTACCTTTCATATTCTATCCTTATTATATAAACATTCATTCAAATAACTATAATTTTAAATGAAATAGTACTCATATGGGTAAAATATATATTAATAATTAATTAATAACATATAATTTTCTCCCAAAAAATAATATTCCACCATTTAATAGAATCATGTAAGGACTGAAAATGGAATCATTCATTTTAAAAAAATCATTCTTAACGTTTACTAGTCAGTGAACAAAATACTACTACACCATGATTCTTTATGATATATATGTCATTTAACATTAATCATACACCTTTAACCAAATTTAGTCATATATTTCCTCGATACATACTTCTTATAAAAAAATATATAGATTATATCCACATGGTCATAATAAAAACATAATCATATCTCATACTCCAAAAAATTAAAAAAATTAAAATAATTTATACATTTAATATGTTATGTAATATTTCTTCAAAGTAGGCCGAATAACATTTGACTATTCCAAAACATTATTTATACGATCATGATAATACACATCATAAGTTTTCAACATAGGGAATCAATTTTCATTATGTCTATATTCCCCACATTTAAAAATTCAGTTGGTACATTAAGAAGAACAATATTCACCATTATTGCATTAATTGATCCCTTAATTTATCCTTTATAGATTATTATTCTATTCTATCCCCTAAACAAATTAAATTGTTCCCTATTCCATTCTAACATTCCCCAATGTGCTTATTCCCTCATTTTTTCATTTTAAAAAATCAAATTATTGTTAATTCATAGTACTTATCACCTGAACAACCATAAAACTACATTTTTTCATAATTTGTTCTATAGAAAATTTAATTATGTACCATGTTTCAATAAGGAGTATACATAGCTTATTAGGTTTTAAGATAATATTTTTCACTCTATATCATATCTTTGTTGGCATCATTTATATGTCCATTGAATTGTTTATTACATCCATTATTAACAAAATTCATACTAGTTACACAAATTCAATAAAAAATGATTAATGTTAGTATATGTAATGATATAATAATTAATAATTTTATTTTATAGTTAAATACAAATATATCTTTATTTATTCCAAATTTGATTAAAATATTTTGATTCAAACAAAAAAATAAAACCATATTTCTCTATATTGTATTAACCTTCTTTATTATGGAATAATATTAATTGAGGAGCCAAAACAATATTGTTAAACTATAAATTTTTAAAATATTTTAAATTATACACAAATAATGACATCCTAACATAAAATTTTATCTAAAACATTCTATTATACCAATTGTATTATCGCATTCCCTTACGACATATTTGTGTGATAAAAATATAATATTTGCACACTACCTTTGATATTATCCCATGATACCTAATTTTGACCTTCCAAAATAAGAAAAAACGAAATTATTGAGTCTCTTGAATATATAGTAACTTTTTAGGTATAAATATTCAATGGGTTAGGAAAATATATACTTAAAAAGACTCAAATCATTCAAATTTTATTGAAATGTTTTTATATTATATCTATATTTCCTTATTGCAAATAAAATCTTCAAAATTACCATGAAAATTATCAATGCATGATACCCCTATTGTTATATCATGTACCATAAAACTCTTCATTATTAGTATAAATACATACATAATAATGTTTTTTCTCAATTACTTAGTAAGAGACAACATTCAAGAGAATCTATCAATAATACATATTGAATTAAATATATGAAAGAGGGAATTAATAAAAACCCCAACATGAAAAATTACATGAAAGATATATATACATGGAAGAAATAATTAAATAAATAATTACATAAATAATAATAACTAGTTTCATATTAATATAATGCATAATTTGAGCACCATAATCTTACCGTCAATTCCTTATCATAAGACATCATATATAAATATGTAAGAAATGAAACAAATACCAAGGGAGTTTTTCAAATGAGTCCTATTAGTACATATTTGGTCCATAAAGTTTTCATCTACATAAATTATATAATATTTATAATTAATTAATAAAGGAGTGAATACATAAGAAAATTAATAATCAATAAGTCTTATTATTAAACATCCAAATTCGAAAACTAGTCTTGGGAATGTAAATAATTTCACCTGTCAATAAATAGAGTAACATTATTATAATATATATAGAGATATTAGGTGGATTATATCATTATATTATATCCTTAGTGATATATATTTTACATTAAGGTTTTTTGGAAATTATTAAAAGCACATATAAAATGTATCTTAAACACAAAAGGAAATATCTTGTTCTTCTGAAAACATTTTAAAACTATATAATCACAGAATCAGTTGAATTTGTTTTTCATTGAAAAACTATGTTAACTTATGAAAAATCATGTTAATTAATAATTAATATGATGACGTAAAAATAAGGTTATGTGGTGGTTGTTAAAAAACATTGTTTCCCTACATTCAAAAAACGTAAAACATTTCTTGAACTGCAAAAAAGTATTCATCATAAAAAATTATTCATCATAAAAAATTTTAAAAAAAATTAAAATTAAAGTAAAATAGAGAATAATAATTCATTTATATAATAATAAAATAATAATAGAATAAAAAATGAGGATATGGTTGAAAAAGATCCTAGAGAAAAACTATAAATACGGTGGAATTATATTGAAAATGTTCTTTTTATAGTTTTGAGAACCCAAAAGAGGAAATATTTAATGAATACCTAAAAACCAAATACATTACTAGAGGTTATGTCGATATATCATCTTTAAGAGAATAATAATGTATAGTTTTCCAGTTTAGTAATTTTAAACATAAAAAATCTTGATAAAAAATGAGATTCTAACACAAACCTCTTCAGATTTTATAGAACATAAATCAAAACATCATGAAATAAATAAAATGAACTATAAATTCAAATAAAACGATTAAATTTTTGATATATTATAATGAATCAATGAATAATTAATTAATACATATAGAAGACAATACCTGCATAATAAAAAAGAAGGCTTAACGAAGGGAATTTCAGATAATCCTTTACCATGGATTTAAAAGGGGATGAAATGTCCTAATATCCTACTAATAAATTTATATTCATAATTTAATTTTATCAAATTTATGATTATAATTATATTTTCATATATCATTTATTGATAAAATATTTTTATCTATTTATTCAAAATTTATTTTTCAAAATGAATTAGTTAAGTGTTATTTGTTTTGTATCCCATACATGTTTTGATATTGTTTTCATTTTTGTTATACCTTGGTCATGATTTAATCACATACATAACTATAATCATGTAATATATATAATATTTATACCTAAGATAAATTTCTAGAATTATCCATGTAAATAGTTTTGGAAAAATGATAAATTCATTCAAAGAGGTTTAGTCTAATTGTAAGCTTTAGCAAAGATTTTTTGTTTCTATGGATAGAATATTAATAATAAATATAATGTATTATAAATAAATAATCTTAATTATGGTATAAATATTATATATTTCAATTAATTAAATCTTTATATAAATTTATATGAGTTGGTGATGAAATAAAAAATACATTTCTCCATGTAGATATTAGTCTTTTTGTATGCATTAGTGATGTTTATATTTCCATTTATATCGGAATCGTGTAGAATATGTATAATATAACAACATGAAAAAATGTTATTATAGTAAAGATTAAAATTTATTTATTTTATGATATTTAGAATATATGTAATGGAGGAGGAGGAAGAAATAAATTTGAATGAATTTGTTTATGAATTATACATCCTCATTGGATATATTATTTTTGATTTCACTTTAATACCTCCAGGATGGGTATATTGGGAGTACCAGAACCTAGATGATGTGAATATGGGTTTTAAGAAGGCATTTGGTAAAAATTGGATGATATAACGGATATTTTGGAGTGTGTAAAATAGAGGAGTTGTGGATTCCATTTTAAACGCAGGTGGATAAGTTTCTTTTTAAATACTAATAATTTTAAAATCTAAAAAATATATTTCTCTTGGAATTTTACTCAAATTTAATACAATTTAAAATATAGGATAATGTATTTTATAAATTAATTCAAACAACTATAATTATAAAATATTTGAATATATTTGATGAAATTTATCCAATTTTAACCCCTACACTAATTCTTATATACTTTATTGTTGTGCTAAAATTTTACCATGGAAACTATTTTTTTAGGCATTTAATGAAATTGAAATCCTTATCAAATTGGAATATAAAGATCCAAATAATGAATCCATTTTTTATGATTTAATTTCAAGAATTTTTCGAAAATAATTTTAATATAAGTTCATAAAAAGACATAGAAAATTTGTTTTAGAAAAAAAACTTTATAAACATAAAAATGATTTTATTATCAAATAATATATAATTTAAATTTTAATATAAAAAACTAATTAAATTAATTAAAATGGAATATTTTTAACATCAAATGTTGTTAAAAAATGTAACCTTGTGAAAAAGTTTTTATCTATGAAGAACTGATATTAATTTTTTCCTTTCATAAAAAATTACATAGATTTTATAAATATCGACTATAGATATATAAGGATGGTATAATAATTTTCGATGGGTTAAATGTTGTATTAAATATATATTTTTATTATCATATATTTTTATTATCATATATTTTTAATGACATAAAAATTTATTTTTCTGTCGTGAAAATTTTATATAACAGACATTATTTGTAAAATCAGTATATTTTACTATTCACCCAAAAAATAACTATTTCAGAAACAAATCCCAAAATTTATTCCCAAGATGATTTTGTTTCTTAAAATCCAAAAAAAAAATCAATTCTTAAAAATTTAATATTTATAAATTTTACTCTTACGTGAAATTAAACATATTAATAAACACACATTAATTGGATAATAGCTCGTTTATACATAGAATTTCATTCATATCAAATTCTAAAAAAATTGTATTTTAACATATTTTTCTACATATTAAAATATAATATTTTAAAAATATAATATTTTAAAATTCACTATTTTGGTTTATTTGGAAAAAATATATAAAATAATTTAAAACTAGATTCTTCATAAATGCCCATTTTTATCATTGGATAGTTTCAAAAATATTTATTTTTTTTTTATTTTATAATCATTAAATTTCATTAGTAAGAATAAAATAATTTAATTGAAGTTTTTTTATTTTTAACACTATTTGTTTATAGAAAATATTTATTTCAATATGTCGTGACTCATTTTTATTTGGTGTAGTGTGTAGCCTCAGCTTTTGAACAAACTGTTATATTAAAAAGGATTTTATTTTTTAATCCCATGTTGTTTCAAAAATCATGGAATTAATTGAAATGAATATAAGTCATATGAAAATTGATCTTTTGTAATGATCATTATAGAGTGTGAATAATAGTAACAATATAAAAGGGAAAGATTGTGAAATGATATATTAGGATTCTATGGTTGAAGATGTATTTGATGGTGAAATTTTCACAACTCGGATGGTTATAAATAGAGGGTTATTAGATAGGATCCCTGAAGAAGAAATTATTTCATAGGAAAATTAAATAAATATATATATTATGGATGGAGATAAAAATATAAGTTATATCCATTATTGTGATGTGGAAAGGGAATTAGTTAGGAAATTAAACACTAATTTGAGAGAGGGGTATATTTTGAGTGATGTTAATAGTGAATTCCCTATTGTAGAAACTAATTTCTAAATTGTACTCACTGGTTAAGAGAAAAACACTAAGTGAAATAATTTAGATGTTGAAAATTAATTTTCTTAATCTGATCCCATGTGTCATTGAAGATGATATTAACACTCACAATGATAAAAATAAAAATAATTAAGATATTTATTATACTGTCCAAAATGAATTTTTATACTTCTCTTCTACCTAACTGATTTCATGGGGATTTCTACATTTATTCAAGTGATATCATCCTAAAGGAGATCATCGAGGTGATACAATAATATTTTAGTGGACACTCTCAGCCTTGTTCCATGAGAACTATATCTGACATTCTCATTCACAAGGTTGGCCATCCAAGTTATTTTTACCACTTCCTCCCAATATAATTCATTAAAATCTCATAAAAATTAATGATACTGAAAACATTGATAGTATGTCTCCCTTTTTCCAAATCATGATTGAAAAATATCAATATATATTTATCCAAAACTGAAATATTTATAGTGTTATTAATCTAGAAAAATATATGTTTAACGATCTCAATTAGAGATTCCATTGTGATAATAATGTGATCAATGTGGTTAAAGTAAAATTCCATAAAATATAATAGTTGGGATTCATAATTAAACTGATGTATAAATTTGGGTTTTTGAGTTTTTTTATGACCTATGTATTCGGTGTTGTGGAATTTTTTGGTTCTCATTTTATCTTCTGAGAATGAGTTCTTTATTTGGTTTAAGGAACTATATGACCTTATCGTTTTGTATAACATTATGAAAAATATTTTTGATTTGAAAAGGTCGAATCAATAGAGTATTATATCATTACGTTAATAGTAGCCTCATTTTATCCAATAAAGAGCTATACATATCCATAGGAATATAAAATATTTTATTGCTGATGGCATGCTATCTTTCATTAATGGTAGTATTAGTTCAATAAGGTATTTCAAATAAATATATAATAAACATTATAAGTGGTGTGGGAAGTAGGTTAATAAATCTAAATGTAATGTTTCTATTTCAATGTGTTTCTCTAGAAGGTGTGATAAAAAAGTTTGAGGAATGGATAGGGTTTCAATTCTGTAAATTTCTTATGGAGTACCTCAGGCTTCTGTTGTATACATATATAATTTAGAATTTATACATTTATAACTCCATTAGAAAATATCATGCCACCTTACTAAATTTAGGAAGTGACATGTATATTTTTGTGGTATATTTAAATTTGTTAGCATTGACATCACATCTATTCCCACACATATACTTTTGATTATTAATTCTCCTAAAAGAGTCTTTATGGTCATTTAAAAACTATCAATGGCATCATTTTATATACAGGGTAGGTAGGTCATAATCAATGATAATGTTATATATTTCTAGAAATCCACCATACTATAGAGTAATTAACATATTTTTTATATATCATACAATGGAAGAAAGTCTATCATGGGAATTCATTTATAGATGTTTAGTTTGGGTCCATAACACTAGAAAAAAATATGATAAGGAATTGATATCATACCTCGCCTGAATATAGTGGATTTTCCTTTTCTTCGGATTATTCAGGAATATATATTTACTCTTCTTGGGGAATAATAGTGGAAAATTGGTAAAAGAGTGGCTATATTTTGAAAGATAGTTTAGTGAGAAATTTTTTATATTTCCATATTTCAGAATCTCTAGATGTGACATTTAGAGAGTACTATGAACTTCCTAGGCTTATTGATACAGTCTTAAATGATGATAAGAATAACTTTTTTAATGGTTTCATTCTGGAAGATAATCAAAATCATTGAATTGTTTCATGTATCAACTACGAATTATCCCCACGAAGTATTATCACAAACCAGTTTACATTAATACGCAAAATTAAAATGAAAATTTGAGTGGTGAATTGTAGAAAAATTATATCCATAAATTCTCAATATAATAGTATGTTATGAACATCAGAAAGAATTAATTCTTAATAAATCTATATATAAGAGGGGTGTTCATCATTTTTATTTCTCTAATTAATGTTTACGGCCATAAATTGATAAGTTGGGAAATATTTTCAAGGATATATATAGGGTTAGGTGCATATTTAGTTTCCTTATGGATCAATAAAATATCTCCCCCATCATTGGCTCATTCAAGGTCATTCACTTTGGATTTCATTCTCTAAAACCATATTCTATACAATTTATGATAACTTGCAATAATTGTTTTAATTATAATAAACTCCTTATAAAATCAGGATTACTATTATATGTAACATAGTATGTGATAATGTCATAAGATTAGTTCTCATAATGAATGGTTGTAGCAGTTCCCCTCCATAACTAGAACCTCAAAGTTCTATGACACTATTTATAAATATATGTTCTATTTTCAGATGATATAATTTAAGGGACACATTTAATGCATGGTATTAGGATTGGATACTCATTGATCTATGAGGAAACTTCTCATGGTGTATTCCCATGGTAATATCTTGTGGTACATTAAGAGAAAGTGGCCCTATACTAGGAAATCCCCATTTATATGGATCACTGTATATTTCTATTCAGGGATGTGTGTGTTCAATCTTACACATTAAGATTATTATTGATGAGTATAATTAATTGTGTACATTGATGCATTGAAACAAACCCTGATAATATATGTTTGTGGAAAGGTAGGATACATTTGGGGAATGATAAATAATTTGCATTAATGATTAATATGAGAAATGGTTTTTCAATATTTTTCTTTAAATAAAGTGGATATATCATGACCTATAATAAAAGTGAAATATACCAAATAAATTCATAGTCATAGTGTTCGATTAGAAAGTTCAATTTCTAGTAATTCAATGATGGAGGCATGGATCACATAGGTTGATCGAATCAGAATGCAACCTACACGATTATATATATCCAGATAATGTGATTATATTTCAAAGTAGGAATCTGTAAGTGGTATTTTTTCATTGAATAATTGACTTATTTCTCTATGGGTTCCTTGTATTTTTTATAAAATATAACTTTGGACTTTAGGTTGCTTCATCTAATTCTATAGATAATGTGTTTGAGAGGGTCACACACTAATTTTATCCGGAATTGCAATTAAATAGGAATATTATTATTTATTATTTAAAAGGTTGAATTAATATTACTTCTGCATGTGGTTTAATTATTTTTTGGTTATATTGATTGCATATATTTCATCACCAATTATTAGAGATAATATAATTTGAATATAATATTTATTAAGTTTTTTATTTAGGGAATACAATATTTATTTATTTTTTACCAAATAATTCAGTGATATTAATATAATATATAAATAGTCATTATTCAAGGCTTAGTAAATATTATAGAGGAATTGAAGACCGAGATTAATGGTCAAGTGATAAAAAATAATAATCAAATATCATATGTTCAAATAAAAGCTAATTTAATTTTAATGTCATGTGCATGCTGATAAATAATAAATAAAATTATTTTTCAATATAAGGTTCCGTAGGAATTAAATAAATAATAATGGGAACATGAAAAAATACTTATTTCTAGTCCTAATAATATATAAATTCAATTATATTATTTTATCATAGAGTCAATTCAATTTTTTTCACAATGGATTTTTAGAATCCTATAAAGACCTAGAGAAATCCATTCTCTAAGAACGCTTCATGGAATGAAGACTGATCTTATTCCACCTCCCACTCTCATGTATATCGAGATGATGTAGAATGATTTAGAATCTATTTTTTTGTGAATCAATGTTCGATGACATAACCGATAGGATATTCCATGCTATAACCTGTAGATCCATATGGGGATATTCCGAGATTTGTGGAACATGTGTGGATAAATTCTAGAGAAAATATTCTGTTGATTCTTAAAACCCAACAATGACACAACGCAGATCTTTGACAGATCCATCATTGAAATATTATTTCAATAAGGTAATTTTATATTTTTTTACTAATTATAAATAATATTTAATGATCCTAAATATAATTGTGATGTTTTATCCCTTATCTATAATATTTTATTTAATTAAATTGACCATAATTTTGGGTATAGTGTAAAATATTAGAATAATCATCAATCATAAAAAAAATAAAATTTTGGCACAACACATCGCAAATATCCTCTACAATAAAAAAATGTGGTGTCAGAGTAATCACATATTTATTAATAACCTTTTAATGATCATTTATTTATTTACAAATTTTGCATTTAGTCTTCAATTACAATTTAATTATTTTTATAATCTTGATTTAGAGATCCATTTCTTCATCCTTTGAATCACATATATCTAATAAAAGTGATTAATTTTTTTTATTAAATAACATTGAGGAACTCATCAAGAAGGAGTCAAGGATTCGAGACAAATACCATAGTAGTACACACTATTTTACTATATTCACAATCAATATACTTCTATTCAAATCATAAACAATTAATTCAAAAATTAATTCAAGCCATGTGCATTGATGACATGTGGTGTATTTATTTCTTACATCATGTGTTTACCAAAACATCCTTGGGCACTGTCAACCTGAGTACATGTAATGTATCCCACATACATGGTGTGTTGTCTCATTAAGTAATATATGGGTTGTGTATTACCACACACAACCTACCTAACTAGTGAACATGTAACTTGGAGACCAAACACCATGTATCTTCTTATACATGGTTTGTATCTCAATTTATCAAGGCACGTATTACATTTTGAGTCTGTAGGAATGTTCTTGAAATTGACAGTGAGATATGTATGTCTTTTAGCTCGCATGTACAATCCACATAATTATTAAAAATAGTGTAGAGTTAGAATTCATTTTTAATACTGTGTAAACCTTATAGATATATTCTTATGTGTGGTCATTATTTTGATAGGACGTACCATGTGGTGGGTTTTAATATTTATTTATAAATGTTTATTTAATATCTATGTAATGTTGTGATTATTATATCATGTATGAGATGAATTATATTTTTCACTTTATATACATTCATGCATAACATGTGACCAAAAATCCTGAAAAACGTGTAATAATTAATTTCATATTACACATAAAGAATGTATGTGATAAGTCGTGTATTACGTATGTCATAATATTAAACAATATATATGTATATTACATATTAGGTAGTTTCAGATGTGTATTCATCGAGTTTCCTCTTAGGTACATTATTTTACATTGGGAAATTTAAATAAATTTATTTAATTTGTTTAAAATTATTATTCATTAGAATCACAAGGAAAGTGGGATGACAATTAAGATAAAATAACAGATTAATTTCGGAAGATAATTAATGTATTGGAGTGGGATTTATAATTAATATGAGTGATTATAAATTGGATTTCTGTTTCATTAAATGAATGTTTCATTGAAGACATGTAGATAATCATGTTCATTGAATAGAACTTTTTCAGTGATTGGTTTTATTTAATTTATTAATAAATAAAATTATTGTTTTGGATGTCTTCTCTACTCTTATTATGTAAGGTCCATCATTTCCATGGTTTCTTTTACTTAAACCCTTTTCACCTCACCCGTGTATTCGTAAAAGCATATGTAATAGTTGGAGCACTCAATCTAGTGCAGTTGGTTCAAGTTTTGAGCTGAGAAGAATCCAATATAAGAATGATATATCGGTGGACATGTTAATATATTTAAAAAACGTCAATTGGTTTAATGTTTTCTCCCCATAGGTCAAATTTTTATTTATCAACCATATGAAAAACTAACCATTAGTAAATGAGCATAATCTTACCAATAATATATTTTATTTCTTTCAAGTTTCATGTTTATTTAATTATTGATGTTTCTTCACAATCACATGAATTACATAATTTAACGATAATGATGGATAAAACTAAGGTAAATTTTCTTAGGTGTCAATATTATCTAGGACATGTTTAATTACTATATTAAATCCAATTAAAATTGACAAGCATGTGATAAAGATAATAATCGTAAATTTCGGCATAAAATGTTAAAATATGTCAATAATATATATTATGTCACTATACCCTTCCAATACATTAGTTAAAACTGAAACATGGTTCAATGTTTTTGACCAACAAATATTGGGGTGCTTTCAAATATTATTGAATTTTAACTTAATGTTTTGGGTTGACCTAACGTTGTTCACATCAAGTGTTGACTACTGATTCAAGAACTTCTGTAACAATGAGGCAAGGTTTGAGGAAGTCCAATTTATATATTTCATGTTTGGGGAGTCCACTTGACATATCAAGGAACTATGATTTAATTCAGTTCACATGTGGAATGCCTACCTAAAACTGTTCAATTTTCTTGACTAACCATATTTTGGGAAATGAGAAGTTAAATATTGATCCCTGATACTATAAATTCCACTAAACAGGATATTCATAATACAATGATGAATGATATTAGGTTTCGATAAAATAGTGGGAGAGTAAAAAAAATAATATTTATTTATTTCTATAAATTTTATCAGATAAATTATTAAAATTAAGCACATCTTATTTGTATAAACATCATTAAAATGTATACAATAATATCACATTGATCCATACATGTGAAGGATAACCTTCATACCAATATAAATTTTATTTTTTTGAAAAGTCTCTTATGGGTTATCCTTCCCCATAAAAAGAACATATATGTGATAGAAGAACATATTTCTAAAGAACATGGAAAAATGGTTAGTGAGGAGGAATTATCTCTTTTTGAGAAACATCACGACGTTGCTACACATTTTTATTGTTTCATGATATCATCAATGTCCAATGAACTTTTGTAGAAATATGAGGACATTTATGCATATCTTAAGAAGTATCACCTTTAGGATCTCTGTCGAGAGAAGTCAAGACAAGATAGGTACAGGATATCCAATTCATTGTTAACAACTATTCTTGGATTGTTTCTTGCATTTGGGCGTCATGTAGTAATTATTATTGTCTACATCCCATATATATAATGAATAATCAATTTCCTTATTTCATAATATTTATGAAATAAATATTAATTTTAATTTGAAAGGAATTAAATTTATAATAGCATAGCCAACATGCTACAATGGGTTTCTTTAAAATCTTATGTTGCAGAAAACAATTAGCCATATCAAAAATAATATATTATTATTATTATAATTTTAAATTGTAGATAACATAGAAATGTTTTACTGGAGGGAATGAATAGATTAAACTATATTATGATTTTACATATTTTATAAATGTATTTACATTTATCTATTGAATTTTAGAGGCTTACAATGGAAATTAAACAATTTGAAGTATAAAATACTGTAATATTTTTAAAATGGCATTTTACCACCTTTTGATGGGGAATATTTTTTTAAAATATATTTTTTGAATTTTATATATTCTATTTTACAAAATAGACTTCTTATATAGAAGCGATATATTAAAATTTACTTTGAATGTTGTTTTTTGTAATTTTATGATAAAGTTTATTTTTTAATGACTAGGGAAAATACAACATTTTAAGTCAAAACATCCCTTTTATGTAATTTATTTATATAGATATATTTTCTTTTTTATTTGTTTTAAAGAGTAATTGTATTTTAATTTTATTATTTTACTAGAAAAAAAATCCTTGGTAGTAATTTTACATTTAAATTGGACATAAACACATGTCAATCTTTGGATTATTTTTATTTCTTAAAAACCAGATTTTTGGTTTTGACAACAAGAACTAATGTAATATTAATTAATGAAACATATATGTTTTAAATTTGGAAAAATGGATTCCATATTATGAATTATAAGGTCCATATAATGATTATAGGTACCTTTTATTTTTGAATATTATGAATAGTAACTCGAGTAATGTTTTTTATTTACCAGGGTTAAAGGGTAAATTAGATAAATAAGGGTAAACATAATACTATAATAATATAAAACTACCCTAAAACGTGTCCTACTCATATTAAATGAGATATAAATGACCATGGCCTTTTTAGGGTCCATTTTAGTACCCCATGGATCCACTTGGGTGTGTTAATGACATGCTTTAATAATTAATTTAAATAAAATAGAAATATAACAAGAACATGTATCTTTTTACTAAAATAATTTTAAGGATGAATTATATAATTGTTCTATTTGACTATAAATAGTAATTAGATATCTCAAAATATTTAAAAATTCACCATATTTTATTTATAATTTTTATACTTTAATGAAATAAAATTATTATTAACACAATGATGATGCTTTGATTACCTTATAAATGAAAGAATCAAATAAATGAGACTATAAATATAATAATAAATGTAATTTCAATATTTTGAGGCCATAAAAAATTTAATTTTTATTATTCCATGTTATGTTTTATTTAATGTCTGTTTTTCGAAGGAATCAAGTTGTAACAACTTTAACAAATGTCAATTACTAAATAGTATTAAAATAGGTATAAATGTGCTTTTGAAACAAATACTATTTTATTAAATGATATAATCCTCCAAAAATATATGATTTAGAAAAAATCATTATATAATTTAATAAATTCATTAATGATCCACTTTTCGTTCTCTTGGGATTTTATAGTAACTAAAAAAAATTTATATTATTGAAGCACAAGAAGACATTGTAAGAGTTAAGGTTTTCAACTAAGGGTTAAAGCGAAAAGATATGATTAATTTTGTTACCTAAACATGTATAAAACCTATTGGTTGATAGGATATCGAGCCATAATATTATGAGAATCCTAATGGATAAATTTGGAACTATTATTATTTGAATATCAATTTATAATATAATAATATTTCAAGACTTTGCTAAAGTCCCCTCCTCCCTCTTATAAAGGGAAACCATCTCTACCCACTTACACACACAGACTAAGAATTTTAGTTTAGCCAAGACCTATACAAGAATATTCTTAGAATCCATACCAATATTATTCAATCCTTATTTTAGTCAAAACAACCTTCTTAGAGTGGTTAATGTGTTCTTCAAATGTGATCAACCGAAGAAGATGTATCGTTTTCTTTACCTATTTTTATTTGGTTTCTTCTTGCACTCCCTTAAATA
Organism: Viscum album; assembly: GCA_963277665.1. Lineage (NCBI taxonomy): Eukaryota > Viridiplantae > Streptophyta > Magnoliopsida > Santalales > Viscaceae > Viscum > Viscum album. Next base: position 1,186,945,839 of record OY728123.1, on the reverse strand, counting down.
TCATACCATCATTATGAGATAATAAATATATTAGCCTAAATATACTGAGATGTTATTACGTTAATATCATCCCCTAAATCCATCTCTACATTCATCAAATGGGAATTGAAATAATTATTCGAGCATACATGTGAACTATCACCTTTATGAACCAATTTAGTTTGTTTTCCATTAACTTAAGATTTATTATAATTATGGAATTTATCATAATATGTAATAATTTTGAAATAATAATCATTATAATATAATAATATATAAATTATGTTCTTACTTTCATGTGCATAAAAATGTAACGTCGTTTGTGTGTACGTGTGAACTATCATATCTAAGATGTAGTGTGATTCAATTTTATACATTATATCACTTGTATTATATATATAATTATATGTTCACACACCGCCAATTTTTTGGATTTTATAAAATAAATTGCTTTGAGGCAAAGTGAGAACCCTCAAACATACAATGCCATCCCAAGGATTCATTGGTGAGTTGGGCATAGAACCCTATCCAGGACCAGACTCGCCCAAAAAATACCACAAAATAGCCTTTGAAAATAGAAAAATAAAAACCAAAAATGGGCTGGCCAAGGAGGACCGACCCGCACAAAACCAACAGAACGGAGCGCGTCAGTCACTCGTCGCCCTGCACTGCGTCCACATTGACTCCAGTGCACACCCCATCTTTCCTCGAGACATAGCACCCCCACTCCAGGGATGGTCCATCAATGATCGTCAGACCACCGACTCTGGGAGAAAGAGGGGGACCGCCAGAGACAAAATCAAACCCGAGTAGGCAAAGAATGAACCAGAGCAAACACAGCAAAAACACCAAACCACACCAAAACCACAGTGGAGGATGACCGATGGGAAGATCTTCATCTTCAACACTCAAGAACTGAAAATCATCTAAAACCAAGCCAAAATTGGAAAGCATACCCAACTGTTGCACCACCGAGAAATCCATAAGTGAAGTAACAAAGCCGAAGTAGGGATGCGGATAAACCGTAACTCAGATCCGCTTAAACACAGAACCGATAAACCGAGAAACCTGAAAGCTTCATACTTCTGGGCACAAAATCCAACACAAATACCATGAAGCAAACCTGAAATATCGGGAGGAGAACTGGGAAAATTACCATTTTCCATAATGATCAATGAAAAATGGAAACGTTAGTCACGCGTATGTACGGCCTACCATCTCAATGATTATATTGTTATTCATTTTCCATAACCATATTTAAATTAAAAATTATGATTCATATGTAAAATTGAATAATATTTAATGATACTATTCTGGATATGATGCAATTATGAACAAATGGACTTGTGGAATCATACCATGTTCATTTTCGACTCAATAACCGATTATTGACAAAACGCCCAACATGAACTCAAATAAATAACTAATTATCATAACATGTTATTAAGTGATATAATGAGAATAATAAACATGAAAAAGGTTATAGAGTAAGTATAAATTAATGTAATTTTATAATATAGGAAGATAAATAACAAAAAAGAGAAATCAGACTCATAATAAGGGACTTTGTCTCAATCTCCTTTCATTAAGGCATATCTTGATTTATATACAACCATCATTTATACAGTGTAATCAAACACTTTGATGTTTAATTTCATTAAACATATTTCAAAAAGAATTTTTTTATAATGATTTTTACTAATGGACAAAAGTAATGTTTCTTTTTAACATATGTGGCAACAACGACCTTTCCTATGTTGCGAGCATTATTTGATATGTGGATTTCTCTACAATCTATAATGTTTTTAAAAAGAAAATTAAATACCGTATTATTTTTTAGGTATTTCAGTATTGAAAATGGTTTTGTGAATGGATTTATTATATCAATATATTGATTGCAATGTAGAAATGTTATTTTTTCCTTTATTCTAGTTCAAATTTCATGATTATGTTACGGTTCTTGGAAATTGATTATGTATAAGTGTGGTTCCATGATATACTGAGGGAGGGTGATCCTTTGATAGATCCCTAATGCATTGGGTAATATAAAAGTGGTAAATTTTAAGGTTTCTCCTAATAGATTTAGGGAATATACTGTGGTTGGTATTCTAAATGTAACCAGGAAGCATACTCCCTATATCGTTATGAAACCAACAATGTAAGTATGTTATAGATTTTACATGTTATATTTATGGTTTAGGGTTTCTATGAGTTATTCGTAAATATTATGATTTAATGAGGTATGTTAAAGAGATCATGTTTTATGAGTGAAATGTATTTTTTTCATTGATTTGTATGTATTAATGGTGTAATGTTTTCTTTAATTATTTTATAAACCCTAAGGATATTTTTATACTCATAACTTGTTTCTCAAATTGTTTTTCACTATGTACAAGGAAGGGTAAGATAGTGGAAGAATTCATGAATATTTTTATCAAGAAAAGAATTACTTTTATTTAATGAGGTATATTATTGTGAAAACAATTAGATAGAGCAGAAGTGTCTACTTTGTAAATTTTTAGATGTAATTTATTAATAATGGATTAATTATTTAAAACACTAAACCTAAAAATTACTTCAATGGGAAATGAAGAAATATTATTGATTATCTCATGATTATGTAATGTTTTAAGTATGGGTCCATATAGTTTATATCATATGTTAGTTTATATAAGGGTTCAGATATTACTAATTGAATAACCATAACATATTTTACATTATGGTCAAATTTAAATAGAGTCTAAGGATTACAATGTTTCTTCATCTATGATATATCTATTCAGAATTTTTTTCCACAAAAGAAATAGGGAACCTAAAATAGTATGACATCCAAAAGAAAACAACCTTCCAATTCAACAACCTGATATAGTTTGAATCGAAACTGAACAATTTGACGTAGAGATGGAAAAGTTGAATCAGCCAATAAATGGAGGTGGTATCCATGCACGAGATCAGTAATATCAACCATATTGGATCATTTTTGTATTAGAGAACTTCATGTGGCAATGACCTCCATAATTTAGAGGATCATCTAAACTTGTGCTAGCTGAAGAGTGAATTAAATCCCTAGAAACTATTTTTGATTCCATGGGTTGTTCAGAACATCAAAAGGGTTGTCTTGTTGTTTACCATTATGGAGGTGAATCTGACCAGTGGTATTTGATGGTTAAAAAAAACAGGGATAGTGAGGAGATTGATTCTCTTTATTGGGATGAATTCAAAGGTATGTTTCTTGGGAAATATTTTCCTAAAGCGGTTTTCCTTAGGATTGAAAAAAAATCTTAGAATTGGGGTAGGATGATGAATTAGTGACTTCTTATGAAGAAAAATTCACTAAACATTCACAGTATTCTCCAGATTTCATACCAGATCATGATAGTAAAATAAATCATTTTTACATAAGATTATTTCCAAAGTATCAAAGGTAATTAGCTTCTTGTGAGTTCAAAAGTTCTAAAAACTTGTTCGATGTGTGAGAAGGTGAAAATTGATTTTTTTTTTTCATTTTTTCTTTGACAAAAAAAATAAGAGGTTGAGGTGGTAGAAAAAGGGTAATAACTATTAAAAAATAGTCTGATGGAAAGAAACATAAGTTTATAGTTTGTGAAATTTGTGGTAAAAAAGAACACAAGGGAATGCCTTGTGAATTCTGGTAAGTGCTTTAGATGTGGTAAAATGAGACATAAGGCTTGTAATCTCACTAAAAAAGAATAGGGTAGTGGTAATAAAAAAATTTTATTTGCTGCCAGTAAAATGTATCATTTTCAATGAGATGGGTCATTATTCAAATTAGTGACCAAAAAAGAACTCAAATGATGGGAAGAACTCGTACTAAAAGCAGAAATCTTTGGTGAAATCCTTTAAAACTACTTACGAATATGTTGGTCCATAAAATGAAGTAGTATCAGGCATCCTTTTTATTTATTCAGATTATGACAATGTGTTGTTTGATTTCGGGTCTACACATTATTTAATTTTGGAGAGATTTTCTAGTAAATTGGTAATTTCATCTCTAGAAATGAATCCTGAACTCATAGTAAAAACAGCAAGTGGAAATGTTGGGAAAAAAAATTATCAAAAACATTATGTCCATATTTGTGGAAGGAATTTACCTGAAAACCTTATTGTTTTCCTCTATTAGAGTTTAATATTATTTTGGGTATGGATTGGATTTCAGTTTATCATGATAAGATTGAATTTATATCTAAATTGTTTCTTTTACAAAAGAATTTAATTTTGTGTACAGGAATGAGCCCCTATTATTGATAACATATTAGGAAGTTGATAAACTATAAAAATATTGATTTTAATTTTACCTTTTACATATTGTTGAAAACAAAATATCTATTTAGATCAATGATGATCTAGTGGTAAACGAGTATCTTGATGTTTTTCCTGATGTGTAGTCTTGTATAATACATGATCGTGAAGTTGAATTTACTATTGACTTGGTTACTTATGCTAAGCCTATTTCAAAACCCCATTATCAAATGGCTCCAATTGAACTTTTATAGTTAAAGAAGCAATTTCATGAGTTTTTAGATAAGGGTTTCATTTGACCAAAAACATCACTATGGGGTGATACAATCTTTTTTTTGGAAAAAAAGATGGTTCAATGATACATTTCATTGATTACAAAGACGTGAATAACATTACTGTTCAGAATTAGTATCAATTTCCTCATATCAATGATTTTTTGTTCATCTCTATGGAGATTAGTGTTTTTTGATGATTGACAGGAGGTCGGGAAACCATCATATGAATGTAAAGGACACATACATTCCAAAGACCGTGTTTCATTATAGATTTTTCCATTATGAATTTTTAGTTATTCCATTTGGGTTAGCCAATGCACCTAATGTATTTATGGATCTTGTGAATATAAGTTTACATGAGTTCTTAGATAAGTATCTGGTTGTGTTTTTTAGGATAATTTGGTATATTCTAAATGTAAAGAGGATATTAAAATTCATTTAGGGGTTGTATTGAAAACCATAAAAGAACAGAAACTATATTGTAAATTCAAAAATATTGAGTTGTGGTTATAAAAAATTTCATTCCTTGGTCACATTGTTTCTAAATATGGCATAACTATTGGACCTACATAAACAAAATTTGTTGAAAATGGACAAAAACCACAAATATAACTGAGATTTGTAGCTTTATGAGTTTAGAAGGTATTTATCTAAGGTTTTTTATTGTTTTTCATGATTATATAGCCTAATGACTATGTTAACATGAAATGGTGGTAATTTCATCTGGGAAAATGAATGGGATGGTCGTTTTCTGGAATTGAAAAGAATATCTATAAAAGCTTCGGTTTTGGCATTGCCTTCCAGAAATAGTGAATTTTTTTCATATAGTGAGGCTTTGTAGAAAGTAACTATTTATTTATTAATGCAGAATGATCATGTAATTGCATATTATTCACTTCAGTTGGAAAGTCATGTGTTAAATTTCCATACACATCATTTGGAAATAGTTACTGTTGTTTTTTCTTTAAAAATTGGATGCATCAACTGTATGGAGTAAAATTTGAAATATATTCTAACCATAAAATATTGATGTATATATTTAGTCAAAAATAATTGGAAATGTGAAAATTAAGATGGATATAATTTATCAAGTATTATGATTTCATGATTCATTACCATCCAAGAAAAGAAAAAAAGTGGTTGATACTTTGTGTTAGAAAATGAATGTTAGATTAACCATGTTAAATTCAAAATGTGACCCTTTGATTAATGATTTGATGAAATTTGGCATGGATTTTTTTGGTGCATCAAATTTTAATGTTTTGATTCAGGTTTCTGTGTGATCACATATAGAAGACAGAAAAAAGAAACCTCCAAATGAATGTAGTGTGTTGCAAAAAATGTTCTAATTGGTTATGAAGGGTATGTTTTTTGAATTTATCATTGATAAAGATTGTATTTTTAAAATTGGGAAAATATTATGGGTGCCTTGTGATTCAATGTTGAAGAATTATTTTTTGTGTGAAGCTTATAGTTCTCCATTTTCTGTTCATCCTGGAAGTACTATGATGTTTAGGGCACTTCAGGAGTTTTACTGGTGGGATGGAATGAAAAGAGATATTTCTGAATTTTTTATGAAGTGTTTGACATGTCAACCTATGAAATAAGAATGACAGTTTCCAAAGGATATAGTTCAGAATTTTCTAGTACCAATGGGGAAATTGTAAAATATATCCCTTGATTTTATTGTTGGATTACAAAAGACATCTTGAGGTAATAATGTAATCAGGGTAGTTGTAGATCAATTGACTAAATTTTCCCATTTTATTTCTTTTCTTGATATTATGTCTCTCGATAAAATTTATCAGTTGTATATTATAGATATAGTTAGGTTACATGTAGTTCCTCTCTCTATTTTTTTTGATTGTGATCCTAGGTTCACTTCTAACTTTTGTAAGGTCCTTCATAAGTCATTGGGAACTGAATTAAATTTCATTTTAGCTTTTCATCCTTAATCAGATGGGTAGTTAGAATGAACAATTCAGATCTTAGAGGATTTGTTATGTTCTTGTTCAATGGATTATAATGGAATTTTGGCCTAACGTCTTTATTTGGTTGAGTTTTCTTGTAATATCATTTTTCATTCTAGTATACATATTGTACATTTTTCTACATTATAAGGAAAGCGGTGTTGAAGTCCATCATTTTGGTATGATGTAGGTGAAGGGAAATTGATGTGACCAGAATTGGAAGAAAATATGGAATAAAATGATCATTTGATTAATAAGCACATGATGATAGCTCATAGAAAGAAGAAATGTTATGTATATAACTAGAAGGGGGATTGTTCTTTCAAGGTAGGTGATCATGTCCTTCTAAAACTTTCTCCATGGAAATGTGTGATGAGATTTTGTAAGAAGGAAAAGTTGAGTCCAAGATTCATTAGACCCTATGAAATCTTAGAGAAAGTCGGATTAGTTCCATATAAATTATTTATTTATAACCCTAGGGATATATAATCCAAATTATGTTGTTTTCTCAAAGATATAATTCATTTTTTTAGTTTTTCACAATAGATTTGGAGATCCATCTAAAGCCCTAGATAGATACATTCCCTAAGGACTCTCCCATGAATGGAGAGTGATCTTCAACCATCTCCCAATATCATTTCTAGAGATACAAAGTATAATTATCGTTAAGAGGTTCTCATGGAAATCAATAGTAGATGATTCAAGTGATATGATCTTTCATGTTAGAACTCAGATATCTATGCCACAATGTTAAGATATTTTTGGAACATGTGTAAATCAATAGTAGAGGGAATCTACTCTTGATTCCTACAACATAATGACAGTAAAATTCATATATGTTGACACGTCCACCAAAAAATAATGAATTACAATAAGTTAATTATTTAATTACATAAATTGATTATAAATATTATTTTGATGGTCATTTATCTAGTTATGGAGTTTTATCAGTTTTCAACATTATTTAATGTAATTTCATTGATAACTAAATTCAATCTTGTGTAAAATATCATATTAGTTTTCAATCATGATAATAAAAAATTTGGGCATAAACCATCACGTGCTTCCACTATGCTGAGAACATATATTTCCTACCATACAGTAGAATCATAATAATACATCAAACACTTTAATGAATAAGAGTATTGATTTTATAGATTATTTTTCGATATTTTTATTCTAAAATTATTCCAAATATTTAGAATTATATCATATTTACAATATCAATAGATTCAAGATATTATAATTTGTTGATTGAATAATGATTATTGTACAACGATGAAATTATTTTTATTTTTTGAATGTCCTATAAGGTAATATCATGGATACTTATAACAGTATGATCAGTAGGGTTCATAGTCATTAGGTACATTATCATCCTCTGGTATTGGGATAAAATATAAATATTGATGGATCATACTTCAATGGAAACAAGAATTGGGGGGGTCATTTTTAATATATGATTTGATGAAATTCATCAATTTAGTACATATTATAGTGTGAAATTTCTATGGAAGGAAAAAAAATAGGGCACTACACAATTTCTTATCTATTTTCAGACGAATAATAAATTCATTTGGTGTGATATAATTTAAATCAAAACTCATTATCAGGTTCAACATTGGTTATTTTGCATCTACTAGTAAAATAATTATCCTATACATCAATGAAAACGTACAGTCAACCAGGAGGCATTGATCTTACATACATAGGGAAAGGAGAATATTGAAATTATTTTTGTATTGGAAAAAAATTATTTTTCCCATGAAATTAATAATTTATTATATCTGGAATCACTCCCTATGGATTTTAAGTCTATATTTCCCAAGGACGATCCCCTCCTCCAACATTTTAGGACCTCCTAAACTAAAATTATTGAAATAATTTTATAACATTTATAAGAAACTAATTTATATAGTGTTAGTAATTAAAATGAACTAGAAAATTAAATAATAGACATATATCAAAGTTGGGTTATAAAGAACTAACTTGGACAATTTTAATCTATACCATACTAGTTTTATCCATTTTTTGTGGAAGGGGTCATCCTTCACTTAGTGAATATAAAATATATCACGAAAATAATTCCACAATATCATTTTTTAACATAAGGATAATTTTTGACACAAGGATAATAGAAAAATAATTTTATATATAAGACTGATGGAATGAAAAAAAATTGTTGGTAATGAATCTCAATCAACACCCTTGCATCTAAATTAATCATTATACATATCAAAAAAAGGGTGGAAGGATTATTTAATCAATACTTCTAATAAAATATCACTAATAGAGAGATATGTGTAACATTCCAATTTCATAACATCAAAAATATTGGTAAATGAATCCAAAATATATATATTTCCTATGTTATCAATCCTATTGGAAATATAAAAAATAAATTCCAAAAAAAGTTAAACTATTAAGAAGATGAGGCACACAGATCCTATCAATATAAAAATTTGAATTTGGATTCATTCTTATGACTATATAGTCCCAAAACCATATATCATGATAAATATTACAATTTGTTTCACAAAGAATGGCCTATTATGCGTTACAATTTACTATCAATAACAGATTGGATAATTTACATTGTTTTTTAGGAAAAATAAATAGAATTCATTCCCAAATGTGGATAATAAATATTTTCCCTCATCGTAGATGGTTGTAAAATATCACTGTGATCATGGGAAAAAATAAGCACCCTTCATGACCATTTCTGTATCAAGCACATGACATAGATAAAATTTACCCGAATGGAAATAACATTTTACATAATACAAATAAAACATTTAAACAGGATAAAACATAGTATAATTTATGAATATTATTTTCTATATATATCAACCACTTATCTAAGTATTTCTAGGAACATTATAGCTTTATAAAATACCAAACACACAATCATAAAACACACATATATAAATGTTTGTGTATACTCATAGAAACAATGAAGAATGATTACCACACCATAACCATTATGAACTAGAATCATGTTTACTAAAGTGAAAATACAAATTAGATGGAAATTATTTATATTTAAAATCACTATATTAACTATAAAATCATGGGATTAAAAAGGGATATAATTTAATAATGACATAAATCCTTGATCTAATGAAAAATGTAATTTTCCTTATATAAGGAGGAAATAAAAATTTTATTGGGAATAAATATAACCTCCAATAAGAGTGAATTAGCAGAAAATATATAGGATAAAATAATAGTGGGTGTCTAGAGATAATAAAGCTATTTTAGAGGGTCATATAAATAATTAAAATGTGATATTCAAATAATTCTAAAAAATTTATTATGGAATAAAATTATAAAGGAAATTTCATAAATATATGAATTGTATCAAAAACTCAATTCCACAAAAGAAACATTGTATAATACCATTATATATATGATTGGAATTTATAAAATTTTATCCATTTTTAATGGTCATGAATTTCTTAGTGATAATACATTGGGTACCTGCTATCTCTTTGTAATATATTTTAATTGTATTTCCTCTTATACTAATATATGTTCTTAAAAAAACTCCAAAAATCCTCCAAACTCATGTTAAATTAATTGTATTCAATTAATTATATTACATTAAATAAATTTTTATCAGTTATTAAAAATTGGTACCATTTTAATATCCACATATAGTTCACTCATTCTTTAGATGCTTCTCTGATGCCCTTCAAGAAAAAATCGACATGATTTTGAGAAATATATGACGTCAACTCTCATAAAACATCTTAAATACTCCCATTTTGTCACTATTGGATAACCATATGGATAATGTTTCCATAAATAACTTTCTCACTATGATCCATTATTTTATTCGGATGCACCTCAAAATATTCATCATTTACTTTCTCAATATCCTTGTTGTTTATCACATGTGTGGGGTCTATTTCATACCTTTACAACTGAGTCTCATTAAATATATCATCTATAACACCTTTTCCATTTTCTAATCCATTTAGAAATACTCAATATAAATATATTAAAGAACCTAGAATTTTAGATTAAACATATAATAATCTTCCTATAAATACTCATTCTGTGGTTGTCTAGTTGTATTAATACCCTGAAGAGTACCTAGTAATTAAAATTGAACTATAAAGGACATTAATTATTATTTTCATATGAGAAATTCCTTATATTAGTGGTGAGATTATATTTATGGAGAAATTATACCGTATATGTTTTATCCAACACTTGGCTCGACTCGATTATCATTGAATCATACACCTATAAGTAGTTCATAGTTAAGTGACATGATTTCCCATAATGTCCCATGGATATCAATATGTATCAAATCATAACAAATAATATTATATGAAAACATTAAAAATAGATATAGACCCCAAAATATCTTCCAAAATATTACTCCCATTACAAAATTATATCCTCTAAAATCATAATAATTGTCTTAAGCTACCTATCAATAATGTGTTGAGACATTAAGCTCAACATTATCTAAGTTCCAATCACTTCCCATATCCCCTTCTAGAATTAAGATGATAATATAGTATCTTTATCTAATACTATGGTCATTATATTTATATGAAAATGAATAATATCTCACATATAGTATCTACATAGATAATACAATAATTGTTCCTCTTGGACAGGTAAAAAAATAGGATATTCATTTGGAAATGTAATATAAAATATATCAGATCATGATCTATTATAATCCACAAAATACATCTAATAAAATCCATATTCACACAATACCACTTCCATAATGGTATATAATCTCCCATTATGTAATTTTTCTACCTGATAGGGTACACCAAATACTATATTATTGGCAACGAAATGAGACATGTAGGGTATAATGTTGCTACTCATTCCTGGGAACAAGAGAATACAAAATCATAATAAATCTTCTTCATACCTGTATTAAATTCCAATAATTAACCATGGTATGACCTCATCATTTCTTCTTCATAAATTTAGGGACTACCACCCAGACATTTATGAATATTACATCATCCACATAATGGGACAATCTTAGAATTGTCTAAATATCGAAGAGAATATCTCAAAAGATAAAGATGTATATGTCTCACTCTAGACTTGTCTTTACCCGATAAAAAATTAAACAACCAACAATAAGAGGTTAGAAAGACATTATTCTACACCCAAAAATCAAATTTATGTTCCACTCAATGAATTTAGTAATCCAATACAAATACATTCTTGATTCCCATATAAAATTACCTTTATTTTTTTTCATAGGTAATATTACATGACATTGCATTTCTACTGGGGAATATGCCATATAAAAATGAAATATCTATATCATCTTAACCAAGAGACTCTACAATTGGTTCATTAATAACTATGAAAATATTTACCATAGTCACTCATTGTTTGTATCGATTGAATTCTCGCTCTAATGAGTTATTGGACTAACCACTAAATATCATAGAAAACATCAGCTACTTCCAAATCATGAGTGGTCTAGTCCCACTGATGGGGTCTCAGATAGAATGGTTTATATAAACTAACCTATAATCTCACAGAATCATATCTATAAAAAAAATTCAATATGATTAAAAAATTACTAATTCATTCATGATGACATTGTGAAATTTGTCCTGATGTGGTGCTTATCCTCTTATAGTTCTTGGAGTTACATAAAATTACAATGATAAATAGTATATGATATAATTAAATAATGTATCGAAAACAAATTATAATCCTAATTTATTCTCATTAACACATCACATGATGAGGGGTAAAAAAATAGTGATTGTTAAATAATTTTAATAATCATATCAATAATCAGGTCAAAGCTAAAGGGTTTGGTTTTTCTCTTAGTTTTTGAAAAAATTAAACTGGAATAGTATTTTTCATTCACTAATGATGGACTATAAATGGTTATTAATTGACCTCATATGTGACAATTTGGTTGATAAATTACTAGAAAAAATAATTTTTAGTTTTCTTATATATATTTTAATTTATGGATAAGGAGCTATCACAACATGGTAGATAAGTGTTCCCACCAAAGAATTCAATTATTCTCGAAGAAATTGGATTCCATCATAGAAAATAACATATTTATTATTATAGAGGTAATTGAAGGACCCCGAGACACCCTGAGAGGGGAGGGGTGAATTAGGGTGACAACTTTTTCCTTTTAATGTGATGGATCTTGTTCCCACATTGGTAGGAACTTGTTGATCCTGTAAGATGAATATGATCAGAAAGTAAACATTCACATGCACAGAGAAGACACAACACTTTTTACTTGGGTCACCACTAAGGGCTACGTCCAAGGAGCATATGCTGACAAGTTGTCAGTCGTACCTAATTCCACTAATCTTCACTAGTTGTGGATTACAAAGGTTCAGGCACAGTCACTTTGTCCAAGGATCACTGCATTTACAAAGGTTCAGGGATAGCCCACTGCTTCCCTCGGGTCACTCCCATTGACACCCCTTGGCTCACTTCCCTTAGGTGAAGTCCCACTTAGTTTATAGACGTGAATGTCTCTCATTCATTACATAATAATACGTCCCCTATCATATGTAGATGCTCTGTTGAAGTCCATTTCCTACCAGAAGACTAATCTCACTTTGCGCTGAGGGTACCGGGAAATCTTCCAGCTTTCATGAAACTTCTGAAGGCAAGATAATCTTTAACAACCCTGGCGCGCTTATCCAAGCCCGGCATGCATGTTTCAATCCTATTGTGCAATTCACTTGCGCGGTACAAATTTGGCGCGCAGGTGACACAAAAACTACTTGCGCGGCACTGCCTCCTTAAACACCAAACATGCGCGATGTTGTGCCTTCAACTCCCCAACTGCCTTGGTCACGCAGCAAACAATCGGCGCGCAGCCTCTACTTGCGCGACCCAACAACCACTTGAGCGGCTCAACCACTTGCGCGATAAGAGATAGAAAAATCTCTAAGTCTTGAACTTCGTTATTTTGGAGGAGGGGGTCCTCTATTTATAGGAAAACTGGACCCCCTGCGCGGTGGTGCGCAAGTCTTCCCTTGGCGCGCAAGTTCCAGCGCGCAGCTCATCCTCCCGGACCTCTGTCGCGCTACTCACTTGCGCGACCTACACAAATACTTGCGCGACCTTATTTCCTTTACCATATTTTGAAGTTATGATATTGAAAAACAATAGGCGCTCAAGTTTCCAGTCCTCCTAGGCATCGGCGCCCAAGTCTCTTCACGGCGCGCAGGTCACTTGCGCGACCAGCCCAAAACATGCGCGGCCCTTATCCCTTTGCCATTTTCCCATGTTCTGATCTTGAAAAATATTTGGCACACAATTTTCCTTTTCATCCAGTACATGTCACACAAGTATCTTTTCCAAAAACACTTTTCTCCATTTGTCGATTTTCAGGCCCAAAAATTTTGCAAACACTGGGAAATGGCGCCACCTTCAATACTGTTGTCTACTTGAACTGTATAATCTCTTTGTGGGTACACGTTCTGAACTTCCACTACTGATTGACAACAAACACAAACCATACTCCAAATCATTCATAGAAGACCATGGTTCCAACATTCATCTTCTAAAAATCTATAAAAAATAATAAAATTCTTGGACCATTATATATTTCATTTTATAGTTCTTCTAATTTCATCATATCGATTGCTATCCCAGTTGATCATGGAATGATTTTTGGGAAATATTTTAATATGGATATATATATATATATATTAATATATCCCATGAATACAATCAGTTTAAATGAAAAATAGTTCAGTGATGAGTCAGTCAGATATAGATAAGTATAGAAAAACTAAAATGGATTCCACTGATGCACTATAGGTTTGTCCCCTAAAACACATATTTTGGTTATTTTTTCAAGAATAATATAAGATAAACTTTTTAGAAATAATATTTTAATTTTATATCCTTTTTATTATAAAATAGTTAATATGAAAATAATATTTCTATAATCGCTTAAAATTCATAAAAATATGGCATTGTGGGATTGATCCTCCACACTACCATTAATGGGTTTCTTCACCATGTCATGGGAACTGTATTGACAGTCCATGGCATACTGAATATTTCTAATCTATTTTGGGACATATTATTTCCTAAATTAAATGGATTTTTCTCTATAAATTTTCCATATCTTTTTATAGATAGGGTTTCCACTATATTGAATAACACGTTGTGGTGTAATTAGTTTTGTGTATAATTTTAAAAAAATATGTATTTGTGTTTAAATTTTCATAAAATATCACAAAAAAAGACTCAAAAGGAACTTTCCACATCCATTAATCATTATAACATATATTAAATGTTTTTGATGATATTATAACAAAATATTTAATATTTCATGTCAGATAATTGAATTTTTTTAATTTATTTATGAAATTTCTAAAAACCATGCTCTTTATTAAAATTTATTTATGATTTATTACCTAATATAAAACATAATAGAACTAAAAATAATGATATGTCTAATTTAATTTGAAATTAGTTACATTATATAACTTAAAACCTGGAATACATTTTCATTATTGATAAATTCATTATCTATCTCATATTATTCCATCATAGTTAAACTGCATGGGATAACATGTGGACATACATTAGAAATAAGCGAACTATAAATACCAGAAAGGGAATAAACATGGGATAGAATGGTAGAATGACTATATTTTATACAATCGGAATATCAATAATATATAAATGGGGTGAGAACTATAATCATGTTCAATGAGTCATGATATTACATGATAACATAAAGGCAACATTGGAAGTGTGGAAACAACATAAAATAAGTTATCGTAAACATATGTCAAGGCTGAATTCCAAGAAAAACTAGTGGGAAAAATCATATGGTGGATTAGGTTAGGTCACTAATACCTTTAATGATTCCTCATGAGAATAAAACATTAGACAATTCATTGTAGCACTATATACTTTTAGGCCACCTGTCACATTCATTTGATTAACATGCATAAGTGTTCCACATAGATCATAAAACAGTGAATATTTTTTCATAATATTATATAAAACAAGAAATGAGTGAATAATACATAGAAATATTTAAATAATCATAGAATTATAAGGTTATAAATGTAAACACCCTTGGTAGGAAATTATTTCGAGTATTCATTAGACTTTTTCAGGGAAAATTTGTGGTGAAATTTGTGCAGCATAATAGGGGAGTATAAATATTCATGGAAGGGAATAATTCTAGTGAATGGGGGGCCTGCCATAATTTATAAATTAAATTAAATTTTAGGGGGTTATGTAGGATAATTTCCCAAAATTAAGAATTCGATATAAGTGACATAATATAATGAAGATTCTTGAATAAAGAGGAGAAGGAAAGGATACCTTTCTAAATTTGAGCATGGTAAAAGGTGTACACAATGGTTCATGAGAGGTATTAATGAGGGTGAAATGGGATTATCATAAATTAAAAATAAAATTTATATTATGGGGGATATGAAAGAATATATTCTGATATGAATCAAGTAGATTAGTGTCATAACATAAAATAGGTTCTTGAATAAAATGGGGAGTGAGAAATCCCTTAGTAAATTTCGGCATGGTAATAGGTGTTCATAAAGCTTCATATGATGGATTATTAAAAGTGAAAGGGTATCACATAATATGTTAATAAAAATAAAATTAAGAGGGCTAGAGGAAAACACACCCAAACTAACATAATTTCATATAAAGAGGCATGGAATAAAGGATTTTCTTGAATAAAAACAAGAGTGAAATCCATTACCATATTTTGAAACAGTAATTGGTGTACGTAAAGGTTAGTGGGAGGTGTTAATGAACGTATATGAGGTATCTAATAAAATGCTAAAAAAATTAAATATAATATGGTTCTATGTAAACATTCCTAATCAACCACAAATTGAATATAAGATGCATAACTTAAAATAGGTTCCTTAATAAGAAGAATGGTGAAAGCCTGCAGATAATTTCAACATGGTAAATTGTGTATATAATGGTTCAAGTGAGAGATTAATGAGATTTAAATAGTTATATCATTAAATAAAAATAAAATGTAATGTATGTGCATTGTATGTAATCTTACCCAAATCATAATAAATGGAATCTAAGACACGAATCATAAAATAAGTTCTTAAGTAAAAAGAATAGTGAAATCCCTTATATTGAGTTGGTGATACCAAATATTTTGGAGGAGATTCATGAGAAATATGGGAAACATGGGATAAATATTGAAAGGGTATGGTAGAGTAAGATCATGCTCAATGGATTTCGATAGAAGTTAATTGTGAGTATCTCTATATTTATATTTGAAGACAGAAGGGCATAATTTATTTTTTTCCCAAACATATGCTTTTCACTCTATAAAACAATTGGACCCAAAAAACATCTGATGGGTATTCACATGGTTTCTCCCAAATAGAAGTGTTTTCCTTATTTTATAATAATCTATGGGTAGATCTAATTACAATGGCACCCATGCTGATATAGATGTGAGTCGTGTCATTAATGAAATGATTTTAAAACCATAAAAATATAATATTGGTTTTGGATGATTTATAAAGTCTATATTAAATAATAAATGTATCCTAAAAATTACTTTATTTTAAACGTAAAATGTATATTTGGCCATGGATCACTTGGATAAGATTAATTACACTAGTTTTAGTTCATTATGATATTATAATCAGTATTATATATTTATATCCTATTTTTTGTCTAGAAAACCGACTCTCTTAGAAAATAATGAAAAAGTAATGATTAGATAATTTCGACATGATGATTCCAAAAATAATATTTATTTTATGAAAATAATTTTATAAATATAAGAATTTTTATTTTTTAAGGTTGACAACTTTTTAGAAATATAGTGTTTTTTGGAAATAATCTTTCCCAAACTATTACAGAAATTACATTTGACATCATAAAAATTTTATTATAAATCAAAATTTTCAATTATATTTTATAAACTAAATTTATTTTAAAACCCCCTTAATTCATTAAATTTAATGTCATAATTGAAATTTTAGATAAAATAAAAAAAATCATTTTATAATATCAAAATATGTTTTTTATGAAACAGATGACATTAAAAAAATTAAATAAAACATTAAATATAACAAGAAATTTTATGATAAGAAAATATAAATATTCATAATAATAGGATTTCACTATTTCGAGACTCTATTAAATTATTTTTACCCTTAAATAACCAATTTTCATTTTACTATCTTAATTAATATTTACTATAGTTACTATTCATATTTCACACAAATTATGTTGACCTTATAACATAATATTAATTTTGAGGATTAAAATTATGGAATCTATTTTATAAAAAAAATATGTGGTCTAATTTAATTTAATATAAATCATGCAAGAATGATGGAATGAAGTACTCCAAAAATTAATTATCTTAAAAATAAATGATGATTTCACATTTTATGTAACATAAAATCAGCATTATATAAATCTCAATTCATAAAGATAGATATATAATCTAAAATATTGAATTATATAATATCCACTTAGGGGTTATTTTACATAATTAAAATTGATTATCTATGTTCATTTGAAAACATTTTTATGAAAAATGTGTTTTTAATCCTAAAATTAAACTTATTATAAAATATAAAATATGGATTATTTAAATGTAATTAATTTACATAAATATAACTAAATAATACTTATTCTAAAATGAAATAAAATTAAAATAATTTTTTAAATTTTATTTTACATAATATATAAAAATAAATGTCAACATGATTTAAAAATTTTATTCTTTACTATACACTGAAATATCTACATTTACAAGAAAATATAACATTTTACACTATTTAAATCTTGAAATGATGATATATTAAATCGATATAATTTTTTCAAATAAATGTTCAAAATGTTTGAGAAAATACGTATTATATTTTGATTAAAAAATTAAGAAATCACTTTATTCAGAAAAAATAGTTTAATGATCAGGAAGTCCTTACAATAAAATTCTTCTTTATTTACAAAGATTATATATGAATAGTACATATATATATATATATATATATCATAAATTATTTAATCAAACTCGTTTAAAAAAATTATTTCAATGGAATGAAATTGTCAAATTAAAATAATAGATGTTTCTTTGGGATCGTTGTTGTGTCACACATAACCCATTGAACAGAGGTTTTTCTTTTAAAAACATGGGGAATTACATTATTCCACCTTTCATAAATTTCATTCCTCAAAAATTGAAAATGAACTCGATAAGTGTTTTTCTACACTATAAAATATATTTATTGAGATCCCACATCGTAAAAAGGGTAAATAAAAAATCCTCTTGAATAGAGAGAAAGGGAAGTATAAAGCTCATCACATAACTAGGTTCCTAAGTTGGATAAAATTAGTGATAATTGAAAAAATAAACATTAAAGAGAACACTAGAACCAATGAACTAATTGAGTTTGATAGATAACATGGTAAAAAAATGCCAATAACTAGAAATCCATAAATCCAAGATGGATAAAATTACCATCAATTCATTGGAAATTATCAAAATATAAAAAAAAATTCAATTAATGATTATTTTACTGGTTTTAAGTAATACCATTATCATATAGACTTGGAACATAAAGAAATATACTTTCTATAAATGTATGATTTCTTCATTTAATTAATTTCATATACAATCCTATATTTGTATCCATAAAAATAGAATGCAAGATATTTTTATACATGATGGAATCGAATAAACATATAATAGACCACATAATACAAAAAATGGTAACATGTTATTCCTCCTCTCTTTTCAAAATAAACCATTTCTATCATAATGTCTAATAGAAATGAAATTAAATAAAATATAATAAATTTATCTTTAAAGATAAATATATAATTTTAATGGGTTAAAATAGGTAAATAATTAAATTAATACCCACTTATTACACTAAAAACCAAAAAATTAAATAGTGGTTTATCTTTAAGGGTTTTATCATACCCCTCATATAACCCCTCCCAAAACATAAGGTAATTATTCTAAAATAACTCATTTTATTAAAAATAAAGAGTTTATACACCGCAACACAAATAAATTATTTCCAAAAATATCATTTATCACCTAAAAAATAAAATGATTTATTTATATACTCTGTTTCCCAAAAAAAATAATAATTAATCACATAAATAATTAAATGAGGTATCAATTATTTCAAATATAATGGTTTCCTTATAAATATAATTACTCAAATTTTTATGTTTATCCAAAAATCAAAGACAAATTAACGGTCATCAATCCCCCGGTCAAATGTTCTTTAAAACATCACTTTATCACGAAATAACATTTATAGGTTTTCAGTACCATTCAACATATTCTACAAAAAAAAAGTAAAACTATTGTGGAATAATCGTGATATTTTTCATGATTCTTTTATCCCTAATGTAATTGATATAATCATACATTAACATAACCATAAAGTACATATACATAAACACTTTAATACAAACACATACATGATTTTCAAAGAATAGGTCATTCCTTAGTAATGGATTCAAACCTTATATAATTGTGTTCTCTCACTTCCTCCTATTTCAAGATATTATTTAGAATAAATGTAAAATTGGGAAGGATTATTTTTTAAAAATTAAACACATAATCAGATAACACACTATCATTAAAGGAATAATTTATTCCCCTAACTTATAAATTTCTAAGCTTTAATCTATGTTATCCTTTATCAATTTCAAGACATATATTTTTATAGGAATTATTATTCCCATAATAATGGTGCATAATCAGATTATGA
Organism: Viscum album; assembly: GCA_963277665.1. Classification (NCBI taxonomy): domain Eukaryota; kingdom Viridiplantae; phylum Streptophyta; class Magnoliopsida; order Santalales; family Viscaceae; genus Viscum; species Viscum album. The sequence goes on along the minus strand of OY728123.1, from coordinate 1,186,925,598 downwards.
ATTACAAAAAAATATCCAATGGGAGTGTCAAACCAAGTGTGAATTAGGCCTATTTTAGTTCACTAATTCCCGATTCAGTCTTGCTCAATGTCGTGTTTTCAGGTCTTCTCCCAAGGTAAAACTATTTGAAATCCATATGCAATTATAGTATCCATAAATAAATATATTCTTTGGGAAACCAAATATTCTATAATTTTTCAAATTATAGGGTTATATTATTATATTTAGTCTTATGTATATGGATTTTTCTATAGATTTATAATCCAAATCCTAAAATTAAATGAATTTTTATTTGATAGCAATAAAGTCATCCCAGATCATTATAACAGGTTTTATCATTATTTATTACACAAGTTTACACATAATACAACCTGTAATATCAATAAGCCTAATATATATTGGAATTATATACATCAAAAAGCAAATTAAAACAATTAATACATCTCCATTATTGAATACATCCTTATCATTCTCCTATTATTCCATTGTACTGAAAACTACAAGGGGTGATATTGGAAAATACATAAGAAAGGGATGATATATAAATCCAAGTGAGGGAATAAAATTTGATTAAAATGAAAAATTATTAAATGTTAGAAGATGGTCATTTCAATGTGACGTACAAATGTTGATAACTATAAACACAAACAATGAGGCATGATATATCATGATAATAGAAATATAATAAGTGAAATGTTGAAATAATATAAAACATGGAATCAAAAATAATATGTCCATGTCAATTGACAATAAGAATTGATTTTAAATTTACAATTATTGATTATTTTGAATCCCTAATCTATTTATTAAAGCCTCAATAGACTAAAACATTACCCAATATATTGGAGTGGTATATAATTTCCAGCACACCCAACACTTTCATTTTATTCACATGCATTAAGTGTGGCATATACATTATAAATATGGAATCTTTTTTCGTAAAATTTTAATCTACGGTAAAGTGGTGTGGAATAAATATATTTCTGTACTGAGTGAAATAAATATAAGAGAAAATAATTGAACATGTTTGATAATAAAATTTTATGGGTATTCACTACCCATTTGTTTCATAGAAAAATCGTAGTGAAATTTCAGCAGCATGACGAGGGTGTATAACTATTCATGGAATGGATTAATGACAGTTAATGAGGTGTCTAATCATTTAGAAGTAAAAAAAAGTAATGAGTATATGGATTAAAATTTTAAAAAAACTAGGAATTGGAGATAAAATACTTAAGATAATTAAGATACTTGAATAAAGATGAGAAGTAGATGATCCATTACAATATTTCAACATGGTAACAGGTGTACAAAAAGTTCATGGGACGGATTAATGAGAGATATAATGGTATATAATCATTTTTAAATAAAATTTATAGTAATTTTGTGGTGAAATAATATATACTAACATTATGAAAATAAAATTAAGAGGCATAATATAAAAAAATCATGAATAACAAGAAGAGTGGGAGATCCCATAATAAATATTGGATTGGTGATAGGAGTAAATAATGTTTCATGGGAGGGATTACTGGTAGTTAATGGTGTCTATAAAGAATTTTTAACATATAGAAATGTTATAGGGTCATAATAAGACATATGAAAAATACATAAAATAGAAACTTTGAGAACAAACATAAATGAGGTTCCTGAATAAAAATAACTGGGAAATCAACGATTAAATTTTTGCATTGTAACTAGTGTACATACATGTTCAAGGGACAGATTAATGAGAGTTGAAGTGTTCTATCATAACATGTATATAATAATTATATTAATAGGGTTTTATGAAAACAAACTCAGATAACAAAAAATTGAGACTATGAGGAATAACATAAAAGGGGTTCTTCAGTAAAAATAATAGAGATATCCATTACTAAATTTTTGAATGGTAACTGGTGTATGAAAATAACCATGGTAGTGATTAATTATAGTTAAAGGGTTCTCACAAAAATGTTAACAAAAGTGAATAATATTTTTTTTTGGGAAAACATACCCAAAAAAACACAAAACAAAACTAAGTAGCATAATATAAAAGAGGTTCTTGAATACAAATAATAGAGAAATACCTTACCATGAGAGGGTGGATAAAAAATATTGGGAGAAACTTATTAAGAAATTGGGTTCACCATGAGTGGACTATAAAAAGGGTATCGACGAGTAAAGAAATTATACATGGGTTTTGGTGAAGTTATGAGAAATATTGGGTGGGTTTATATTTGAAAAGGGAGGAGATTTATTTATCATTTCCCAAATAATGGTTACATACTATGTACAATAAAACATTTTAAACCAAAAACCTTACCATGGGTTATTTCAATGGTTTCTTCATATAGAGGTGGTTATTATTATTTTATAATTAAAATGGATAAAAAATTCAAGGTTTACTCTTTTATATGTGGATGTGAGTAATGTTTTTATAGAAGTTATTTTAAAACCATAAAATATAATATAGGTATTGGAGTATTGATAAAGGATTTATAAAATTAATCAAATAAAATAAAAAATAAATTATTTTTAATAGAAAATAAATATTTTTTTCATGGATCCCTTTATGTCATTTATTAAATAAATTTTGGGTCAATGTGATGTGATAACATGCAATGTATATTTATACAATACATAATTTTTACACAAAATTTCAATTGTTGTAGAAAATTATGAACAATTCAACCCTAGTTATCTTTGATGTTATAATTCCAAAAATAGAATTAATTTCCTAAAAATAAAATTATTTAAGTACATAAATGTTTTCATTTAAAATATAATTGACATTTATTGAGAAAATAGGGAGTTTTTAATGATAATATTTTTCAAACCAATATAGAAAATACATTTGACATCACAAAAATAATATTATAAAATGAAATTATCATTAATTATTTTATAAAAAAATTATTAATTTCAACAGTAAATTAATATTGAAAATAAATGGATTAATTGAAATTTTATATTACGTAAAAATATAATTTATGTTTATCATATCAAAATGTAATTTTTAACAAATAGATAAAATAATAATTTTTATTGTAAAAAATATAAATCTAATAATAATTCTACTGAAAATCAAAAATAATTATTTATAATATCGGGGTAACATTGTTTCTAGTATTTGAAATATTATTTTAGCACTTAATTAACCTACTTTTATTTTACCATATTAATTAATATTTAACTCAATTACTAATCAAAATATACATTAATTACATTGACATTATTTCAAAATATTAATTATTAAAATTATAAATATTTAATTTAAATTTATCAAAAATCAATTCACATAGTTGGATGAGTTTAATTTAATATAAAACCCACAATCATAATGGAATATAGTTTTCTGAAGAAAAAAAATCATTTTTTAAGGAAAAGATGATTTTAAATTAACTCTATAACTGGTAATCCACGTTATATGAATTTGAATTCATAAATATAGATATATAATATAAATATATTATTTATTTCATTTCCCATTAAGGGTTTATTTTACATAATTAAAATTGTTAAACTGTATAAAATTAAAAACAGTTTTTTAGAAACAATTTTGTTTATCCTAAAAATAAACTTATACTAAAATATAGTATAATTATTGTTTAAATGTAATTTATTTAATAAAATATAATTAATAAAAACTATGTTAATATAATTTGAAATTTAAATAATTTTTCTTAATTTTATTATACATTATCAGTAAAATAAATTGAAGATATTACAAAAAACATAATTTCTAACTATTCCCTAAAAAATCTATATTTTGGAAAAAAACACCAAATTTCTTGCTATTTTCATATTGATATGTTGATATAAAAAATGGAACTAATTTTATTATTGAAAATTAATAAATTTTATTTAAAATAATTATAATATTTTTTCATAAAATAAATAGTAATAAATTTTCAAATAAAAAATATTTTGAAGATTAAAAAGACATTAAAAATGGTTTATGGATTATTTAATCAGAAATTATTAACATATTTAAGAAATATATATATATATTTATTATAAATTATTTAATCCAACCCACATCCAAAATTCAATGCAATTTATAAAATATTCATATTTAAAAAAACACTATTTCTTTGGTTTCGGTGTAGTACATCACAAATGATATCAAATTTGTTTTCTCATTCAAAAATGTGGGAATTTAAAAATTCAATTTTAAAAAAAATCATGTATATAAATTTTTAATATAATGTAAACATTATATATTATTTAATTGTTGTGATAAATTTCGTCATTTGAATATTCTTATCAGGCATACATATAAAAATTACAAGAGACATAATGATTGTAAAGGATGAAATGGTTAAAAAATACATATGAAGCAAATGGGCCTACTGTGGCCTAGAAAACCTCACAAATAATAATTGTGGGATTCTATAAAAATAAGAAACATAGTCAGAATTTGATTATCCAAATGGTAAGTTTTAAACTAAATCTATATTCCCATGTATCATCACGTGTTAGAGATTGTGGAGATGGATAAGGTGCATACTTAGGCTATAATATCCTACTATGAGATTTGGGTAATTCTTGCATTGGAAGATATATGAGGTAGAAAACTACTGGTATATGGTTAAGATAATTCATATAATTCATTATGAATTTTTTCCCTACATAACTACCCATGATTTATATATTATTATATAAATTACATCATGTCCTAACTAAAGAAATATGCTTTCAATTTAATAGTAAAGTGGGATGAAATGCCTAGTGAAATATAGATGTCAGAAAAATAAACTAAAATATGTATGGGGTAATTATTTAATTGTGAGTAAATTAATTAAATATTCATGATGACATGTTATGAAACATGATTCTCAGCCTTAAATATTTATTTGATGTAGATTATGGGATCTATTTTGGTTATTATTTTGAGAAATCTATTGGTAATTACATGTAATATATTTTTATATTCATATTTATGGTTGAGACTAGTTATTAAATTGAAGAATTTTTAATATTTTTACTTTAATATTACTAGAATTAATTCCTTCTAAATATTGGGTAGTGGACACCAGGTGTGTGTTACATGTTTTTTCTATTAAAGATAGACTCATAAATAGAAAAATATTAAGATAATGTGAAATAGATCATCTGAATAGATGTAGATAATGTGTAAGTGCATTGAATGTGAATATATATGATCGTTGTCTAACTCTTGGGTTTATTATGTAACTAGAAAAGTATAGTTGTGTTTATAACATAAATAGAAATTTTATATCTATAACATTTTTGTATAAGAATGGATTTCAATTAATTATATGGGAAAATGATTTATATTAATAAATATAATGTTTCATGGAATTATAAATATTATGAATGGATTTTTACATTATATAGTTTGATAATTATATATACAATATAAATAACAATAAGTTTAAGGATTATTTTAACACCATAAATCATTATCATTATTTCCTTAGGCATATAAATGAAAAACTCATCAAAAGACTACATTGATATAGATTGTTTGACTAAATTAATTATGAATCATTTGAAAATTACAAATCCTATTTGTTGTAAAAACTATTAATGCATCATTTATGAGAACAACTAAGAGAGAAAAATCCTTATTGGATGTTATACAATGTGTTGTTTTGAGATCAAAGAGTACTAAATAAAATAAAGGATATTGGTACTTCTTAAACATTACTAATTAATTGTTTTTGTATAGTTACCTATTTATAAAGAGAAAATATTATCAAACCATTAAATTTTTTAATTTATAATAAATTTATGTATAGTAATCAAGGGTATGAAGTATAATGAATCTCGTATTAGATCACCATAATGACCACATGATTTAGGATTTTAAAATGATCTAATTGATTATAGAGTTTTCTAACAAGTCACACCACCTTGAACATCAAAATGGAATTTTGTCTTTATGGGGATAAATTATATCCTATTATATATAGTTTAATAACTAATGAGTTAGTATAACCTCCAATATCATTCAGGAAATATTCATTGGAAACATTTTTATTCCTACGTGACAATATTCCATGAAAAGTTATTAAAAGAAAATTATATGAGATATGGTCATCATAATTTATCTTTTATTAATTTTTTCCCATTTTGATGTATACATTTAGTTTTTATATTTCAATAAATAGGCTCCTTTAAATAATAATTTATCATTTTCATGGAATCCTAAGGAAACATGGGATACTATTTCAATAATAATATTGAAGAGAGTATTTTGGGGACTAAATATGATATTTAAATTTTGTATTCTAATATGAATCTATGAATTAATAGAATTAAATTTGATCTTTAGTATTTTCTGTCCAAAAAAATATGAAATGTTCTTAAGGTGTAAGTTCATCAATTTCTGTATAGAGTAGTGGAATAATAATTAATAGATTATCTAAATGATCCTCTAACATCTATTATGATTTTTCATGCTCCACATGGATATATATTTGATAAATAGGAATGATAATATTGTCATTAATGATATGTATACTACCTTCTAAGATACCATTCAGAGTTATTTTTATATGAAATAGATAAATTTCCTTAAATTAAGATGATATCCAAGTACACTATCCTTTTTTGTAACGTGTTGGATGTACTTTAATAGTTAATACACATATGTCTAATGACGTAATTTTGTAAAAAAACCTAACATGGTAAAAATATATGATAAAATTCCAATGTTTTAATGTACTAAATGAGAATTCTATGTTTTCCAGGTTGAAATGGAAAAATTATGGGTGTAAGAATCATTCGTGGAGTTAAAATATCTTGTTTGATGATGAAAATAATGATAATTTTTTCATAAACAACATGAATTATTATTATGTTCAAAAGTGTATTAGATTTAGTGTTGTGGAAATTTTTATATTGTATGTTGGTGAAATTCACTATATCAAAAATATTATGCCAAATGTTCATTCTATAAATTTGGGGGTAAGAAAGTGGTTCCTGATGAATTTCATGGATGAAATATATTACATATTCTTTATCAATATATATGGATATATATCAAATATGTTTGTTATGTTGATCCAAAATAAATAAATCAGTAACAAAATCTTAACAAAAGTTTTTATTATTAATTTTCTATTTCATTATGTGTGTCCTCTGTCTTGAGATTTGTTTTTAAATTAATTAAAATATTGATATTTTTCTATTATATTATAGGGAGTATGATAAGGTGATATATTAGTAATAACCATGATGAAATCATGTGACTTTCCTTAAGTTTTTCATATAATAATTTTTTTAGTAGACCCAAATACAATCCATGTAACTCAATAAGTTATTTCTACACCATGTTTCTAGTAGGAACATAGTGTGGTAAATTCTGAATCCAACCCATGTATGTTATCGGAGTTTCATAAAAAAATATATTCTTTATCATGATCGAATAAAAAAATACTAACATGGATCTCTCTACCCACTCACTCAACCCAATTACTCAAATGGGGTCATATGTGGATCCCCATTACATTCTCGCCCAATTTTATGGCCCCATTTCTTCAATTTCATTGATTATATGTTGAGGTTAGATCTTTTTCATTTCCCTTTTTTCGTTTTATTGTTATTTTTTACTATAAAACTTCTGTGAAGCCCCATATTGAAAACCTATAGTAATGGTTTGACATTGTGGTCATTATTTTATTTATTTCTAGAGTGTTTTGATTTCATTTTAGATTCTAAACTTTTTGTAATAATAATTCCTATATGTTGTACACATAAAAATAGAGATAAAAATATATGATTTTTTCTTTTATTCAAATAAAGTTTATTCTTCAGTTCTGGATATTGGATTTCCCTGAAAATTTTCATTGTTTTATGAGTTATTGATGTTTCAACAAGATTATAATACATTTATGAATGCATCAATAAATTTTAAAATATAATTTCATCAAATAGCTATCCGAAAGATATATATAATTTTTTCCATTGGGTTTTTGGTAGTTTTTTTTGATTTTTTAGACCATGTTAAATTTCCATGTTATTTGAAAAATGGGATTGAGATATTATTTTTCTTGAATTTCAACACCTTTTTTATTTTAATGTATTTTTTATATAAATATTATTCATTGTATTTAGGGATGGGCCTTATGAATTATTATTTAGTAGTTTATAATGAATGGTTTTGCAAAGAGGTGTCTAAAATTAAACATTATAGATTGATTATCACTACTAGAAAGATGATCTTTCCCAACACTTCTATACCAAAGGTTTCTAAAAACCGTTGGTATAGGTACCCTTTCCCAACGGTTTGGTAAACCGTTGGGAAAGGGTCACTCTTTCCCAACGTTTTATGCTAAACTGTTGGGAAATGGTGTGTTTTGAGCCTCTTTCCCAACAGTTCACCAAAACAGTTGGGAAAGAGTAACCTTTCGCAACGGTTCAACAAAAGTGTTGGGAAAGGGTGTGTTTTGAGCCTCTTTCCCAACGGTTCACCAAAACCGTTGGGAAAAACACCCAAAATTTCATCCTTCGGCCTAAATAAACTCAACCCACCATAACCTATCCCAACGGTTTTGAAAAACGTTGGGATAGGGCTATCCCAATGGTTTTGAAAACCATTGGGATAGGTTCTTTAATTATTTTCCAGAACTACTAACCGAGAACATTATATAAATCAAAATTTAAAATACTTTTGTGAATACATATATATATTTATGTAATTATGATCACAAAAGTCATGTTAGGTTTGTGGTTGAGTCGTTCAATGATAAATGAGGGGTCCTCGGATCAAATCCCAGTGGATGTTTTATTTTTGGAATTTATATACCAACGATTCCATTACCGTTTGTATAGATTTCATATTACCTATACCAACGGTTTCCAAAACCGTTGGTATAGGTCTATACCAACGGTTTTTGGAAAACCCTTGGTATAGACCTATCCCAACGTCTTACTTGGCTACGGTTCTCCAAACCGTTGGTATAGGCTATTCCAACGGTTTGGAGGCCTATACCAACGGTTCCAAACCGTTGGTAAAGGTTACTTTTCTAGTAGTGTGTAAATGTTAATAATATTTTTCTGTAGCATTGTTTTGGAATGGGGTTTCAAATTGTTTATGAAAAGGGTTTACTAGTTTTGAAACATAACTCATGGTTTCACATTTTGTATACTCGTATATAATTTCATTTCACCCTTGATATAATTCCCAAGAACTGTGGTATGTGTCTGCTTGAAAATTAATGAGATTTATATTTTTGAAATCGTTTATGAAGATGGGATTTTCATTAGTGATGTAATAAGTTGGTTTGAGAATTTTATTTCATATGTTGCATGTGCTTGAGATTTTATTAGTATTAACCTATATCAATTCACTGCCATTAGGGGGATATTTGGTTCCTTACTAAGGGATTAAGATGTTGTTTCTTCCTAGTATTAATAAAAAGACTATATAAGAAATATCATTAGTGGTTATGATAGAGTTCTATCTATGAGACTAGCTTATAATAGTTTTTTGGTTATAGACTATGGTTGCATTGATACTTATACATATGATTCCACCAATGTATTTCTATGATAACCTCATGGTATGTTTATAAATTTCCAATGAATATATAAGATTAATTGTTTCTATGTTCTATATTCATAATGTTCTATGTTCCTTTAGTTTCTTTACAGTTATCATGTTACCGAATGTTTCTGTTTATTTAATTCTTCTTTATTATTATTGTTATTTGTTAAATATTGGAAAATTTGTTACTATTTTCATTGGACATAGACAACTCCAACCCCCTATACTTATCATTAATTTTACATTTCGTATTATAAAGTTTTTCTTCATTTATTCATTTGACTTATCACTTAGTTTCTTTGAGTTGTCTATTGACTATAATGTGGATGATGATTTTAAAAAGATAATTTCAATGGAGAAGTTATAAAACAATCAAGAAAAGGTCATAAATGTATCTTTAATAAAATTTATAATTAATTATTATATTAATAATAATTTTCCCATATACTTTAGTGGATAAAAATATATTTTATACAAGTATTTAAAATATGAATTTATGGATTATTTTTGAAAAGGAAGTTCATGAAATATATAATATTATATACTAGGCTAGTTTTCGAACACACCACCTATGAAATTATGTATTTTTAGTATCCAATGGTTTTTTATATAATTAAATATTATTGGATCACTCATAGAGAGTACTAGTAGGATTACGGATGGTTACCTTGAGGTCACATGGATATCAATTCATGAAACATGGTTTTTATTTGAAAGAATTAGAGTATCAAAAATATTATCCTACAATATTTTTGGACTGTTTTTATTTTCCACCTAGTTGTATATTTTTTTAAGGATTAAATGAATTTTATTTCTAATTATACTCTATTTACACTGTTATTATTTTGTATCTACTTAACTTTTTATATTCACAGATATAATATTAAAAAATTGATCATGTTGGAAATTTGAGTAGACGTCCCTTATATTTTCTTCTTCATTAATAAAATTAATTAACACTTGTTATTATTTCATACCATTGACCAAGGCTATAACATGGGGATATTAGGGACATTGTTTGTTCCATGTCACATGACATATTGGGTTATCAGATCAGGTGTGTCTGAGACTAGTTCATGATGAAATGGAAAGATGTCACTAATTTTTATTTGGTTTTACCAAGATTAATAGATTTAGGACTATTAAAAATCAGTTGTATGGTGATAAATGAGTATATATTGATCTTACACAATCTGAACCTCATGTCCCTATGTGTTTTTTTTACATCATTAATTTTGTGTTTTTTTCTTTATTGCATTTCTATTTTGGTTAGAAATGAGGATATTTTGACTTATATAATTGTGTCATTTTTTAATTAATGGTTTCTATATTCTGGTAGATAAAATATAGGATGAAATAAATTCTCCAATTTATTGTTAATGACCTACAAAAAAATTTCAATCCCATGTAGATGGTTCTACTTATCCTTTTAGTGATATTTTTATGATTGGTGCATGATCATACAAATTTTGTTCCTAAACCATGCATAGTCACTGTCTTTTTGGAAAATATCTTTTGGGTTAATATTCTACTTAAACTACTTGGGTAACCATATAAATTCTATTAGGAGGAATTAATGGATTATTTTATACTAAATTTCATAATTTGGAATATATCAACAAGATTTTTATTAAGAATATTATTTAAATGGGGATGGATATATTTAATGTAATTGGAGAATTATTTTCAATAATAATTAAGATAGAATTATTATTTAGATGATTATAATCATTATATAAGATAAAGAAAAAGAGTATTAAAATGATTCCAATGTAATGTTTTGGATAATTTAAAACTAATTTGTCGGACCTTATAATGATTCAAAAAGTAAACCTATAAATCTCATATATTTGTTAGATATTTCATGTAATTGATATTATTTTCATTTATAGATTGTTATTATTAATTGAAATTGGTTTCCAATGGGTATTGAGATAATTTTGAAATTTGTATTGACTACACTTTGTGTTACCCATGATATTTAGGTAATGACACCTAAAATATCATTAAGAGATCATAACAAATTAGAATCATATAATAATGGTTTCTCTCATCAAGATGTTGGCACTTCTAAGACTCCATGAACAGTGGTGGAGCCATAATATTCATAGTGTTTTCCTATAAAATATGGTTAATGTAATCATTAAGTGGATGCATATTTATTCATTATTTTTGTGAATATATTTATGTATTTTGGAACCAATATATCCTTGATGGTGACTATTGTTCATGGGTTATTTAAAGAAATATGATAGGATCAATGGAAGTTGTTTTTTATAACTCAATTTCAGGTTAGTGTGACATGAGAAATATTTATTCCCATGTTTGTTTAGTTTAAATTCTTCATAAAATCAAATTAGAGAGGTTATTCAAAACCAGGATTAATGATATGTGAAGTAATAAAATGAAAATTTTAATGATATAATTGCATAATATTTTCAAATAATATCAGGTGATTACAAAAAGGATAACCTATTATTGAATGGTCAATATTGTGATTTCAGTTCAAATGATATTTTATCTAGGAACATCGTATTCAAAAAAAAATAAAGCTACTATAGTGTCACTCCTGACAAAAATATGGTATATGATGGATGAAAACCCAAATCACTATGGTGATGGTTAAGGTTATCTATCTGTTGATTAGAAAAAATCAAATGAAAATATTTTTGTAGGATCATATTATTATGTATTTGTTTCCTTCAATTTATATTCTTTGACTTTTTATATATTTAAGGAAAATTTAGGAATTTTAAACAATAATTATCATATTTTCAAAAGTCCTATCATCACTATGGAAAATTGGGTAACCTATTATGGTTTTTTAACCAAGATCCTAGAAAGTGGATGGAATTATTATCAATATTCATATATTGTTATTGATTCATTTTCATTTTTTTATTCCTTCACATCTGCTTTATTTTATTCTTTATTATGGTCAATGTGACGTTTGGGGTTTTCTGCTCATTTTGAATTTATATTTCTCTTTTTGAGGAATTATGAATGTTTCATTCTTGAGATTTCATTTATTGAGTCTATTTAGTTATAAATTCAGGAACTTCATTTTACACCTCTTATTTTTTCAATTGATCTACAAAACAATTTCATAATACTTTTCATGGTAGATAGAGTGAGAGTTGTAAATTACATAATAGTTTTTATGTGATGATTTTACTTTTTTTATGTAATTTGAAGATCAGATTATTAGTATTTATTTCCATTTTTTGAAAAATATTTTGGAACGTATTCCATATTTTGAATTTGCGGACATTCTGGGTGCCGAATGTGTTATAATTTGGAGAATTATTACACAAAAACATTTCATTTTCATATTATATTATTTATTTGTTATTATGTTTCATTGTTAATCTATTGTGAGTTGAAATTTATCATTTTTTTTGAAATTTTTGAGTTTCAATATAGGGAGTACAATTTTGGGCATAGTTAGTGCTAATATTACTATATCTATATGAGATGCAGCGATTTTTTTTATAAACATGTAATTCAGTGTTGGGATATAATTAAATTTTTTGTAAAGATCATAAAACTCTATAATTAATTTATATAAGGGGTTCACAATATTTGAATGATTAGGTAAACCATATGACTTTTCAAATTTTCATTAATCATGGAATTTTTAATCTACCATCTAACAAAATATGACTCCTTTTTGTATTTATATTCAGTCAGTTAGCCCAGCCACATAAACTGGGGCTTAAGTGGATAACCTTAGATCTTCCTTTTATTTTTTTGATTCATTTATATGATTTCATTGAATATACCTTTATATAAAAAATTCTTCATCACCTCACGTCTTATTCCTGTTATATTCAAAAATACAATTACTATAAAATTTGTTTTTCAGAATTGAGGGTGAGAGTTGGACCTTGTCTTCTAATTTTCATTTTTATCATTTTCTTAATTTTCTTTTGGTTCATCTCCTTCATTATTAAATTATTTTCATTCATATTCACTCCTCTTGAGGTATTTGGTTCAATGAAATTTCCTTTTATTATTAAACAATGTATTCTTTATTTCATGAGAATATATTCCCTAGTAAATTAAACCCTTTTTATGATAATTCCAAGAATCTATAAGTGTTTAACAATTATAATAAATTATATTTTCTTTTTGAAATGGAAGTACATGTTATATATGTTTGATACATTTCCAAAAAAAATCACGTTGTTCAGGTTTTTTTATATTATTATTTGGTTTTTATTATATTTCTGTGTCATTGGAATTAATTATATGAGACATTTTTTATGTTGAATATTCATACACTATGGATTATAATGTTTTTTTATTATAAATATTGTGTTAATACATTGGAATATTTAATTTTAATTCTTATTTTTTATTTGATTATATATTTATGTTTTATGTGACACGTGAGTGGCGATTTTAATTTAAAGTGTGGTGTTTTTTGATTTAAATGTGGTACTTAATTTATAATTTATTTCCCAAATTGATTTGAAGTAATGTTTTCTAAATAGGATTCTTAAACAATAGTATGGATTATATGGAAAATTTAAATAGGTTTTCATGTGACAATGTACTGGATATGGATTTTCAATGTGTGATTGGAAATATATTAGTACTTTTGAACCCTTAGTAATAGTTTTAACATTCTAAATTGCATTCTTTAAACGTGTTATACCCTTAATGAAGTCCCCATACTAACTTTGTATGTGTTATGTTGAAGATTAATTGAATTTACTTTATTATTACATTTTTAATAACGACTTTATTTACATTATAAGGTATAATAATGTGGGGTGAGTATGTGTTTTATATGTTGATCATTCTGTTGAGTTGAAAATTTTAAATTCTACACCAAAAATTTTTAGTTTCAAAAAATCCATAAAAAATATGTTTTAACAACATTATATTTAAAATGTCATTAGAATTATTTATATAAAATACTTATTTATACTAAATGATTAAATATTTATAAAACTAACGAATATAAACATTCTATACTAGTCTGACCTATTTGACTAAATAAACTTTGATATATCAGAGTAACTAATGTTTGGTCTATCAGAGTGAAAAATGTACTATCCATCAAAATGAATAGTGTCTTGTGCATTAGAATGAAAAAAAAATCATCCATTAGAATGAAAAAATATAGTCTCATTTTATAGCTGAGTTGAGTCTATAAGAAGGACTATGTTTCATCTATCAGTATTACCAATTATAGACAATCAATGTTATTGATTTTAGTCTATTAGTGTGATTTTTTTAGCCTATCGGTGGGACTGATTTTATTATATCATACAAAAAAATGATTTATTCCATGTGAAGTATAAATATTATTATCTTTGTTATATTTTATTCTATCAATTGAAAGACTTTTTTTATCATTATAATGGTGCTACAAAAACGATAGCAGATAGTGATGTAGTAATTAATCGGTAAATATGGAGCTCATCCAACGATATTGACAACAAATATTAGAATCTAAAAAATATGAAAATTGGAGGTGTGACTATAAATATGGGTGTATTCGAGGATATATAATACAATTATTTTTCAAACTTAACAATTCTAAATATTTTTCTTTTTTAACATATAATTAATTTTACAATGAAATCCTTCAAAGCGTTTTAATTATAAGGAATCCATTAATTGATTTTTAATTCTTTATAAAATTTGGGAATTTTTATTCAATGTTTGATCTAGGATAATATCTATGGCTTCAGGTGATATGAATATGGATGACACCAATTAAGCAGATCAAGGGTCATTGAGGATAGAAAGACAGATTTGATTCCAATCTTTCTGATCTAACAGTATCTTTTTGAATAAAGGCATACATTAGAGTTGTGTAAAAATAGTGGATACCATGATTCATTGTAATTTTCTTCCTTTATTCTAAATGGTAATGGGTACAAATTATTTTTATAATTCATATGTCATTTTTTAGTATATAATCTTTTAAATATTGATTTTACCTGTTTTTACTAGTAATAAATTTCTACTGTTCATTTATAAGGAAATCATATTTAAATAAAATTTTATACACTCTAATTTGTTAGATATACTATGATAATTATATAAATACTATGATCATAAAATGATAACTAAGTCTGATAAAACATTATAATGTTTTTTGGGATTCTAATTATTTATTGATTTTATGTTCAATTCACGCCCCTCCCTTTTGAAATTAGTTACACTTTTGATCGAAAAATTGGTATCACAATTGTTATACTACTTGATTAGATAGTTTTATTTTATTTTATTAATTTTTATAATGATTAATTAAACTATAATTATAAATTAATGTTTACAAAATTTATCATACTAATTTGTATATTGTATCCAGAGTTTTTTATAAGATGTAAGGTTTAATTATTGGTGAACTAGAAAATATAAAACCTAGAAGACCACCAATATTTAATGGTTCTATCAATGAATACTGGAGAGATAAAATAAAAATTTTCATTATTAACACTAGATTTGAAAAAAAATATGGAATTGAAATTACAAGATACTTGAGAGTGATGTTTCCTACAATTAGAAATCAAGAGAATATAAAACATCAATTGAACAATCATGTAAAGAATAAATTAAAATTTTCTATGACTACGAATATATATAGTCAGATATCTTCTTGTGAAGTATACAATTATGTTCAGAAGATTTTGAAATTCACTCATTTTGGCTCATCTAAATTAATTAAAAATAGAAGAGAAATTCTAAGAGAATAATATAAATATTTTTATTTTCAACCTAGTGAATCTATTCTGATATTTCATTATATATTTTTTAAAAATAAAAAATAGTCCTCAATCAATTTTCTATATGATATTACTAATTAAATTTTCGTATAAAGTGTTATTGAAATTATCCCTATTCTATTATAATTTAATTTTATATATTTAGATGATATGATAAGGATAATAATGCTATCATTGGATGATATTATTAGTACTCCCAAGAAATGTGAGGGTAGATTAAAATGATATTCTAAGATGATGAAGAAAAATAATGTAGGAGATTCCATTTCAACTACATACAATATTTCAAATAAATTTCATTCACAGGAGAGGTTCTAATTTCAAAAAATAAAAACAATGTTATAGTTGAAACATTTATTAGTTCTTCAAAATAATATGAGAATTAATTTGACTATTTTGATAATAGGATTAACTTTATTTTGGAGAAAAAATAATTGTATATATAAGTATTTGATGAATTACAAGGATAGTGGTGGTAAAGTGTTTTCATAAAAAGTTATCTTTTTTTAGTAAAATAATGTTAGTCATATATTATTTGACAATACCATGTTTAAAAAAATATGGATATAATTTCAAAAAGGAATTCTATGAAATTATAAAAAAAAACTGAATTGGTAAATTATAAAATAATAAGACACCTGGATCATATGTGTTGGTGATTGTTCATAATAAAGTCCATCTGATTGTGATTTTAATAATATTTGTAGAACATCAGTTTCATTGAAGTTATTCTGAAGAACAATAATTTCCCCTTCACTAAGGTAACTACTAAACAGTTAACGAATCATATATTAAAATAAATTTTTCCTAAAGGAGATAATAAAAATAATTGTACATCATTAAATGATGAGTAACCATCATTAGATGAAAATAATACTTTTCCTATTATTGAATATGTATCTCTATCTTCAAAACATTTATAAATATAAAATTGATGAATTACTAATAAACTTGATGTGTTTGATTCTGAACACGAAAAAGATAATTTAGTAATATCTACCCAATAAAATTAGATTTATAATATTTCAAACTAATTATAAAAATATAATTTTTTGAAAATAAGTCTTTCAAACGATTTAGAGAAATATGAACTTAAATATTTTTTATCAAAATATATAGAAAAATATCATACAAATAAAAATATTGTTGTGGATAAGAATTTAGTTGTCAAACTAAATTCCAAAATATCAAATCTAAAAAATATAATATCAAATTTTAATACCTCAAAAAAACATTTATATTATGTAATGATAAATAAAACCTCGTAAGGATGTATGCAAAAATGAGTTTTACTAATAAGATACTTATTTTTCAAAATAAATTGATTATTCTTAAAAGTGGCCCATTTTGTATGAAATGTGAAGGTGTAGGAAAAACAAATTTTTATTCTATAAATAGGGTAAAATATTAGGTTTTCATATTTATTACATTCATAAAAAATTAAAAATAGGTCCACATAGAATGGATGGATAGATTTGTAATCCAAAAATATCACTTTATTGCAATTCTAGAACCATGTAGGTTTGGGTTCCAAAATACTAAGATGTTTTTTTGGGAATATTTGAAGTGTTTAAAAACAATATTTGGTACATTAAAAGTGGTTGTTCCAGGAATATGAATTCATTAAAATTATTTCGTAAAATCATTATCAAAATGGAATATTGTAGTGTAACCTTTGGTGATAGTGATCAAGTGGAAATTATCAGAATCGGTAACATTGTTCTTATTTTAAAATCCTTAATTAATTTTTTTTATTTTATATTGGTATTATGAGAAACCTTAATATCATTATCAAATTATGGGTCGAGGGATACCTTGTGATCTTCCATAATGATTAATGTATTATTAATTATTCAAAATATGAATTTATTCTATCCAACAACATGCATTTGAATGTTTATACACATTACATTTAAGAACATAGGATCCAAGATCTTCCTTGCCTTAATAAAGTGTAATACCAATACTGGTTATAGAATAGAACATTAGGACAATGAAATATTATATATTTATCTAAACTATAAATGAAAGGGATAGTTGAAGGTATATTGGAACATTAATTTTATTCCTCCAAGGTTTTTTATCTATGTTAATTCAGAAAGAAACACAATTCATGTTTTAAATATATTAGTGAAGTGTCAAATTTTGATTCATTATAGTTAGTTTATATGGATTTATCAGGTCAAAAAAACTATTTTTATCAATTAAAAATATTATGTACATGTTTTGATAATGATTATACAAGATATATATATGGGTTTATTTTCATTCAAATGTGTATGAATCCTTTTTATAGTTTTAAAAAATCTATTCCCTAAGATAAAAAATATAAAAATCTATTGTTGAAGACTATTCATAGTGATCATGGTGGATAATTCATAAATTATAATTTGGTATCATTTTTTAGTATAAACTTAATAATACATAACTGTTTATTACATATAAGTCTATAAAAAATTGTGTACTTTTAATGAAAAATATAATTATTCTAGATATTACTTGAATCATAATGATTGAATACTGATTGGATAAAAAAATTATATTAATCAGTTATAAATTCCTATTTTACTATTTTTTTAATAATAATTTTTATTTGTGCAACTCATTATGAGTTTGTTTCTATATGAAACCCAAAATATTCCTACATTAATATTTTTCATTTCAATGTAGTCAGTTTAAATACTAAATATAATTTACATAAAATTCATAAAAAATATGTAGAATGGATATTTTTAGGTAGTTTTTAATAAAAAACATGTACAATTAATGAAATATTACTTCTCCAATTTGATGAAACTGGTCATTTTTTTATACAAAAAAATCCACGTATTCAGATGATAATTGAACAACTAATTTTCAACCAATGATATAATTTTATTCTTATTAGAGAATAAATATATAATTTGTTTCTAATGTTATACCTTATAAATAATTACAAACCTTAGATGAAAGACAGAATTTTATAAACCATTGGAATATTTTCGCCTTTAAGAATCATCCATGTGATAATGTTATTGGTTAAGTATATCAACCATTTAGAACTAGAAGTTTTATAATAAAATACACTTCAAATTTTTCCTGTTTATAAAAAATGTGAAACTAAACCATTTGGTGAATCTTTAATTGATGATCATTTCATAAATTATATCCATGATGAACTCAACAAATTTGATAGGAATCAAGTTTTAACATAGGTTGAACAACCTAAAGATACTTTTCTAATTGGTTCAAAATTAGTGTCTAAGAATAAGTTTGATGAAAATGGAATTTTTGAATGAAATAAATATATACATGTTGTAAAGACTTATAATTAACATGAAATAATAGTCTATATGGAAACTTATTCTCTAGTAGCAAGAAATGAATTTATTCAAATTCTTCTATGATACACAACATTTCTTGTTCCTATTTTTTTTAAATTGAGGTTAATTGTTCGTTAAAAAATTGATATGTATATGAGGATGATAATATATAATGACATTATATTTTTTAAATACAAATTTTCAAAAATATTTATTTATAGATAAAAATTCATATTATAAACATTAATAATCCCGTAGATATTGGTATGTTATATTAAATAGAATTTGGATACAAAAAATATGTCAAGCAAGCTATAGATACAAAAAAATTATTTAATAATTTTATAAAATAAATTATTATTTAAATTTATGTCTATTACATTATATTTGTTTTAACTAAAATATATCTTACACAATCTTTTTCAGATGTCATAAAATTTTAGTTTGAAATGGGAAAGATGAGAGGAGTTACATAATTTCTATGATTTAAAAATTCAAAAATCTAGAAGGAACATTTATATCGACATAAGTATATAAAATATATTCATAATAAATTTGATTAGAAAATACTAAAATTATTATTAACACTATTAGAACCTAAAATAAAATAGATAATGATGAATTTAGGAAACCAAATCATCAAAATATGATTAGAGGAATGCGTGATGGTTTGTTATATATAACATCTAGCCTTCCATATTTGATGTTTTATGAATTATTATTTGAAACATATCAAGTTAATACAAAAGAAACTCATCTTAAAGCAGAAAAATGAATTTATCATTTTTTAAGGGAACAATTGATTTACGAATAGTTTATTCATCTCGAAATGAATTGAAATTAAAATGTTTTTTCAGAGGCTTCCACTGCTAGATGTAAATTGATTGAAATTTTACTTCAGTAACATGTCCTTTTTATGAGAAGATTTAGTTTATAGTCTTATATGAAACAACTGTTAGTATCAATTTATACTAATAAAGCCAAATATAATGTACCGTGATTTTATTATTCAAGTGTTGTGAATTCAATACGCACATATTATCTTTGGCACGATCATTAGTAAAACACCATTTTTTTGGATAAAACAATTTTCATTTATTTAAGTAAGAACCTATCAGATCAATAATGAGAAAAAAACATATATATAATACACCATTTCCTCTATAATCACACACACAAAAATGAGATATTATTTAACAATTAATCCAAACTCAAGAAAATTATTCTTATAAATTTACTAAACAATTTAGTTTCTCTAGATTTCATTATATTAAATCGAATCTAAAATTGATAAATAATAATTTCTCATTAATATCTACTTCGTGTTTACAAATATCCTTACACTAATGAGTTTCCTTTTAAAGGTAGTGTAAATATATTTCAGGTTTTCTAAGAAATTTAATTTCACTAAATTTTTTTTTCTAATATAAAAAAGTGAATTTTGTTTCTAATTTTATCTGAAATTTTGGATTTATTAATTTGTTTTGTTTTTCCTAAAATAAACAAGAGAATTTTGAGGAAAAATCACTTAATGAATGAATTTTTTTTCTGAGAATGAATTACCAAATTCTATGTTTATAATATCCTGTAATTCACTTTATTTCACAAATGTATATTCTAATAATAGTTTTTTCAATGAATTTATATATAAGATTTTTTTTCTAAAAAAAGATTTTTAAAATTTGATTGTGTTTTTTGGAATATTTTTCCAATATTTTGATGATAATTTTCAATCATTCGATCATATATATGATGAAATATTATACATAATATATCTAGAATATTAAATGTTACCCCAGTGTCTATAAATAATTATCTGGGTAGCCAAATCCCTCATCGTTTTCTCTGACAGAAGATGTATTTGATCCATAAATTCACTATTAGTAAAATATTTTGGCATTTATCTAATCAAATATTATTATCCTGATATGATGTTGGAAAATTTCTACTCCCTATAAAATACTTAATTGATATTTATTGAATTAAAGTTTTATTAAGAAACAATGAAATGTGAAAACTAATTCTTTGTTGAAAGAAATTAACAAATTTTAAGGATTAGAAAAGTTTTCATAGAATTGGAAGATTTTGATATTTATTATCCAGTTATAGTAATAGACTTGAAATCTTTATTTTTGTTTTGTTTTGAAGATTATTGGTAGGTAATAACATTTAATCGATTTGTTAAATCATAAAGGCTAATTATCAAATAAGTAGTAGTTCTTAAAGAACTTATATTAGATGGAGAGGCATATCTTGTAACCCATGTGATAAAAAATATGTATGTTATGAGAAATACAACATTGGTACAAATTTATTTTATTCTATTGAGAAGGTATAAAATGTTTATCTCCTCAAAAAAAGATACTATAATTATTGCTCAAAGGTTATATGGTTACTTTATTCTGATTAATGGTTACAATGACAGTCTAAATTTGATATAAATCTTTGTGTTGGACTATTTTATTAATATGATAAAACTAAACATATTAATATTTGGTTCCTTTAAAATAAATTATATTAATAAAAATACGATGAAATTGAGAATACTATAGCTTTCTGGTTTTATCAAAAATATGATGATAAACATTAAGTTTTTCATGAGAATATGTAATCAAGAAGTGGATATGAGGGAAAACATATCCTAGATAAGTGATTAAACAATTTCAAGAATGGTGTTTCTTTTCATCTTGATACTGGTGAAATTTGAAGAAATATTAGACAAATAAGCATCGGGTTCCAATGTAATCTAGTTGAAAGTGAATGTAAAAGAGTAGAGTTATGATGGATTTTTACCCCGGGGAGTAGAATAAATGTAAATCTATTTTTGATGTGGACTATCAAGTGTTACTGAAATTAAAGGTCAAAAATAAAGATATCGATCCTGAGTACATACTTGATATGACATAGGCCATAGTATTAGGAAAAATGATGACATTTTGAAAGAAGAATATAGAAATTTTCAAAAGAATTAGAGATTTTATGATGTAAAATTTGTTGAATGTTTGATGAATGGAGCTAAAAAAGAACATAGAAGTTTCCACACTACTAGTTGTGAAGGAAACAATTACATTTAATTTATCCTTTATCATTTTCAACATAATTACTTAGACTCTTCCAAACATATTCATCCAAATTTAAAAAAACTAGATACAGCTGGATCATCAAAATTTCATTCAACTATTGAAAAATTAAAATGGAATGTTGTTTAACTACAAACATCTTTTTTCGAAAAAAATTTTTGATAATAAAATATCTATAAAGAATGTATGTAAATAGGATTTTATAAGTGATGTCAAATAGGAATGAAATTAGGAGAATGAATTGTAAGCGATGTTATAGGAATCATTATAGGAAGAGGAATAAGTAAAATAATATTTTTCTTTAGAGTAATCATATTTTATCACCCTATTTGAAAAATATGTGTACATTGTAGTTTATGAGAATGAGAAAGTTTTAGAAAAAGAAATTGGAAATCTATAATTCCAAAAAGAATGTATCTCAATAGGATAAAATGTATATGAATGATGATGTAGTATTAGTATCATATTATATAATGGAAAATGAAAATTAAAAAAAAAAGAGAAATTGGCTCTTATCACTTCAAGAAGACATGTTTTTGATGTCTTATCAGATTTAACTAATTCCCATGATACTCAATCTACCAATATGATGATTCCCCCATAATATATTTCAATGAATCATTGATGAATATTATTGATTAAAATAATATTCTACCATGTACAAAATCCTGGGGCATGTAGATTCATAGAAGTTTAAACACATTAGAAGAATCAGATGCATTAAATGAGTTATTAGAAACCAATATATAGAATGAGGAAAATTTCAAAACCATCAATGTTGAATCTAATTCATAATGAATAAGAGTTAAAAAATCATCAGAATCTTAAAATATACCAAATAATATTTGATATTTCCTTATGAAAATATAATTTTTGTTAAGAAGAATGAATTCAATACTATTGATTCTTTTAAAATAATTATTTGATGGTGATAAAATGTTTGAAAAAGTTGATCATTTACAGTTTTGATCAGAGTCTTTTGATTAGTATATCTTCCAACTATGTTAGGAAAACATCTTTATTGGACAATAATTTTATATGTTGAAATATTATAATAGAAAGAATCAATCTATTGGGGTCGAATTTGATAGGTTTAAGAAACAGCTGTAAAGGTTTCACTTCCCTAATGGAAGAACTATCAAAATGGAGTCATTGGAAACATAGAATAAGGTAAAATATGAAGTGTTATAGTGGATGAAGGTCCTTTTTGAATAAGTTAGAGAAGAAATACTTTTTTCTCTAAACACAATAATGAAATACTAATCATTTTAATAGTTATTTATTTAAATGATTTATTTTACAAAAAAATTTGAATGTTTTAAAAAAATTGTTTTTTTGAGTGTCGTTTTATTCATTAGTGAGTGAATTTATATTTAATAAAAATATATTCAAATTATGAAATTTCTTATATTTTAGGTAATTTATAATTCCATAATTACTTTTTTATAAATCATGAATGGGGATATTTTATTGAATAAGTTTTTGGGGGAGTTGTTTTTATATACGTTATGGGTGGAGAAGTTATTTATTGGAATATAATATTATCAGGCAGACATTATTAAAAGTTTTATTCTTTTCTTATACATCTATAAAAACAATTTTAATTAAGAAGGGTGTTATATATATATGGGGAAATAAAAAATATATAAGGAGAAGAGTAAAAGATGAATTATTGGTCAATTAGTTTTTTAAAGGTTATTAGTTTTATCATTATGTGTTGTGTTTTATTTTTTTCAAATGAGGGATATAGTTGAGTTTTATAATCTACATTCAGTAAATTATATCATTATTTTTTAAAATGAAAATAAAAAAATAAAAACAATGTTTTACTGAATTAATATGTCATAATTATTTATATTTTTTTGGAAAAAAAATATTTCTAATGAATGAATAAATCATTATAAAACTAATGAATATATATATTTCATTGATGTATTATCTATCAAACAGACCAAGTTATGATGAATATGAGTGACTACAGTATGGTCAACTAGTAATTCCTACATCTAGGAAATTATAATAACCAAATTCATGCCATCAGAATAATAATAATCCACCTCATCAAAATGACCAAATCTAGTCTATCAAAATGATAGATTTTTGTCCATCAATTTAACTGAGTATAATCCTCTATTTTTTAAATGTTTAGTCTATTAGTGTGTTTTACTTTAGTCTATAAGTAGGATTAGTTTATTCTCTCAGTATGACTGTGTTTAGTCCATCAGATTGACAATGCTTTATTCCATCAGAATAATCATGTTTTCAATTGGAGAAAGAATTATTTTATCAAAATGGAAGGATTAATACATCATTTAAACAGTGCTACTAAAACTTCATTATATAATGATTTAATTTCCAATATTAAAAGTTGGATCTCATCCAAGACCATTAAAACCAACATTGAGAATAATGAAATACGACCTTTGGAGGGGTTCAAATAAAGATAGGATCATTTATGGAGCACGGAGTTAATGATTTTTTAAACAATACACATCTAATGATTTTTATTATGTAACCTCTCATTATAGTTACTTTTTAATACTTCACTGTTTTTTGTAGTAATGAATCCATCGGTGGATTGTAAATTCCTTAAAAATTGTTTTAATTTTCATTCTATTTTTGATCTAGGGTAAGATCAATGACTTATGGTGATAAAAATAGCTAATTATAGTTATGATAATCAAGGAACTCTAGGGATTGGATTAAATATGTGATTGTTATCTTATTGACCATGTTATTTCATCTTGATGAAAAAAACCCATACTCTTATGTTAAAATTATTTATACCTTATGTCAAGGATTTTTACAAACATTACACTGAAGGATAATTTTTACTTATTAATTTTATGAAGATTATATTTTTTTACTATATAACTTTATAATGTTTTATTTTACCTTTTTATACACGTTAAATTTTTTCATTGTTCAATTATGATGATTTTTTATGTGACCAACATTTTATTTACTTTGATTTACCAGTCATATTAGGAGTGTGTAATAAATAATATGATCTTTAGAAAATAATTTTTTCTGATAAAACATAATAAAGTGGCCTGATATTTTAATTACATAATCTTTTTAACTACAATATAATCCCCCCCTCTTGTAGAGACTTTAAATCCTTATGATCTAACACAGCCATGTGATTTTAAAATTTTTACCCACTAACTATTATTATCATCTAAGGGATCGAGAGAATCGTGGTGAGGGATTGATTGGTGGTTATGATATTTTCATGATAAGACGTAATATATACCATATGTCATTAGATTCTAGGGGGAGGGACTCTAATATAGAAAGATTAGATTATTAATTTGGTTATAAACTAAGGATTCAAAATTATGGTGATAAATTATTCCACATGGTTATAACTAGGATGTCCTTATTAGATGTTTATTAATTTTCCTAAATTATGTATACTTTAATGTTTCTATTTTTATTGTATTATACATTCAATAGAGTATTACTTCTATTTATAATTTTCTTATAATATAATGTTTTAGTTGTCAATATTTTACATTATTTTATATAAATATTTTGAACAATAGATTGTTTATTACTAAATCTCTCTACCTTATACATCTCCTCCTAGAAGACCTATTCAATTGTTAAATTTTTTTATATAATTTCATTTTCATTCTTTAATTATGTTTACTTTATTCTTAGTTTCTCAGAAACATTGATTTGGTGCAATTTATTTAGGATTTAAAAAATGTGATATCAAAGAAGAAATTTTTTAATTAATAATTTCATAGGATGGTTTTAAAATATTCATGTAAACATGTTTGATATTTATTGAATTGTTTTACGGAAAATATTTTTTTCTTCCAAATATAAAGACCCAATATCCTACTTTTAAATGAAGCAGTTATTTAAAATATATTTGGTAAATGATGTTCATGGAATCTATACTGATTATCTATTATGAAGTTATAAACACGTTATTCTTTTTTCTAACAGACATTAGTATACCTGTGTTTATTTATTAGGATCATGATCTCTTTAGAGATATTTCATGGAAAAACTAGTTTGATTATAGCTATTGACCTTAGGGTAACACAGAGATCATTTTGGTGTCTTTTTTTACCCATTATGTATGAAATTTTTTGGCCTCCTATATTATGAATGTTATTATTTTCTGATATAATTGTATATTTACTTTTGGATGATATGGATTTTCTTTATGCCATATTTAATTTAGTTTGTTATTATTTCATGTTTTTTTATTTTTTATTTGGCATGGATCCCTGATGAACATAGATGTGTTCCATGAATTTTGGATGGATGTTAGGATCAATTTTTTATCCATTAAAATAAATCGTTCTCTTAAATATGTATTGTATTCAATGGTCGTTATTTTCATCTAGGGGTGGTTGGGGACATTTTATAGGTGTTTCATTGGGTAGAGTCAGGTTTCTTATTAGGGGTGTCCCGAGGCAATTTATCAGAATTGTTATGTTGATAATGATATTTAGCATGGTAAATTCAAATATGGTTTCTTAATAGTGTTTTATGGAATGAATCGGGGAAATATTCATGAACCTTTCACGAAATAGAAAGAAGTCATATTATTCATTATGCATCCACCATCGGATGAATCCTGTATAAATTTTAATATACATGACCTGATTTAACATACACATTGAGAATAACCTGGCGATACCATGTTAATCATGTTGTGAGTAACTATATTTCTATTAATAAAGTATTTATGTAAATGATTATAAGAACTACTATAGGACATTATTTTAACAGTTCTAAAAAAGCTATTTATATCTCTAAAAAATCACTAATAATTGAAGCACTATTAAAAGGGTGATTACATTTATCAATGATAAAAAGAACTGATAAAGGATCCTTTTATCAGCACTAGAAAAGTGATGATAAAAGGTTCCCTTAAATAGAACTCTACAAATGATGATAAAAGTCAGAAGTAAATTTTTTTTAAAAAAAAATGAAAACTAAAAATAATATTTAGACCCCTTTTATCAGTCCCACAATCCCCCCTTTAACGGAGTTTGGTTCAACCCTCCCCATTAACATCATTATCCACCTCACCACTTTAACAGCACTAGTATCCCCCTTCACCCACCAACTCATCCCAGCTGCCTATAGGATTCGAACCCAAGACCTATAATTTGTGAGCCTACACATTTACCACTCTTCTATCTTGTTGTGTTCTCCATTTTATGATATATCTATTTATTTAAATATATATTTATTTATATTTAATCATATATTTTTGTATATTTATATTAGTATATATATTTTTACACCTATATATTTTTATATATTTGTATTTGTTTATTATTATATATATTCAAATATATATAGTTATATTTATATATTTATATATTTATTCATATATTAATATTTATTTATATCTATTTATATATATATAATTCAACTTATATTTTTTTGACTGATATATTTAAATGATTATTTTTATATGCATTTAAATAATATATTCTATTTTTTTGTTTTTTATAAATAAATCAATACATACATATATATACAACATACATAAATATATATATATATATATATATTATATTTATTTATCAATAAATATATATATATATATCCATATTTTTATTTTTCACATATATTATATATTAATATTTATATACATATATTAGAATATATAGATGATATATATCAGTTTGTTAATAAAGACATACACAGATATATATATACACACAGACAAATTTATAGGTACATAAATATAAATTAATTTTTATTCTAAATAAAAGGGATATTATATTCTATATATATTTGGTTCTTATATTTATAAATATGTTTCATATTTAAATATGTTTACATATTTATTTATGATATTAAATTCATATGTGTTATATATGTATATGTGTGTGCATACCAAATTATAAGGAAATCATATTATAAAAAATGACTAAATTTGAGTATCATAATATCCTTATGAGTATAAGATTGGAATATAAAATTATTTTCCACTAAAAAGGCAATAAGACCCCCCCCCCCATTAAATGAGGCTGAAAATAAATCGAAATCTAATAATTGGGGTACCCCGACGAAACAATTAGTTTTGGAGACCTTCTCTGGCTTTTGGGGATTAAAAAAAAAGAAAAATGCTCAAGGGATTTATTATTGTCCTATATGGGGTAGATCTCATTGTATGATTTGATTAGATATGTTGTATAGCCCAAATAAACCCCAAAATAAAATTTTATCATCGTTTTTTGTTCATGTTATGTTTTCAACTTATTTTATAATATTTTTATAATTTTTTAAAATACCCTATCTTCAATTTTTTTAAATTTATAATGATGATTAATAATTTTACAATTATTATGTAAAAGTATTTATCTAAATTATTTAATTACCCATTTCCACTAAATATCTTACATATAATGTGTCAAATTACAATTAACATTATCTAAAACATATTTAAAAAATAAATACTATACTTATATCATTATAAATATTTTTATATATTTTCATATTATTATTTTATTTTTATTGAAATATAATATTTTTTTGAGATTTACACATTATCAGTGTTTCTAATAAACTGTTGATAGGGGTGATTAGCTCTTCTAAAAAAAAGTTGATAGTGGGGGTACATTTAACAGTGCTAAAAATGATGATGAAGGGGGTACCTTTGTAACTACCTAGGTAAATAAAAAATATAACTTTTTTTATATTTATTAAAAAAAATAATTAAATATTAATTTTACTTTAAATGGGGTTCTATTTTCGATGGCATACCTGATACGCAACAACATGTTTCATTAAAAACTTACGTTCCACACAACATTGAGTTATACTGAAAATATTAATATAATATTATTATTTTAAATGGTAGTTAACACATAGACGTTGTATTGGAAGGAATTAACAAAACTAACCATATTATGATTAAATAATTTTCATAAATGTTTTTACTCTTATACAATAAAATTTAGAGGCTTCAAATAAGAAAGAATCTCATTTTAAACATAAATACTCCAATATTCATTAAAAAGTTCATTTAATGCATTTTGATGGAAACCCCTATTTAAATATAGTTTTGGTCATTTTTTATGTTATATTTGAAAAAATAAAATTCTTCTTTATAATCGGGACATTAAAATTTAATTTGACTAAATGTTTCGTATTTTTCTGATAAAATTCATTTTTGTAATGAATAGTGAAAAATACTATATTTTAATTCAAAACTACCATTTAATCTAATATATTTATAAGGTAATATTCTCTTATTAATTAGTTTTAAAGATTAATTATATTATTTATTAAGTATTTAATCCAAATTTTTTCATTTGATGTAATTTCACTTTGAATTTTGATTTAAATAAGTGCCAATATTTTGATAGTTATTATTTCTTAAAAACACGCTTTTTGTTTTGACAACAGTAATTAATTTTAAATTAATTTCTTCCAGTTATATGTTTTGAATTTGGAAAAATAGATTCTATATTTGGAATCATGAGGTTCAAATTGTGTAAATAGATAACTTCATTATGAGTATTTACCTCAGTAAATATTTTATTTACCATGGTAAATAAGGGTAAATCTGATAAATATGGGTAAACAAATAATATTATTATAATATTAAATTACCCTAACATGTTTCCTAATCCTATGGTTTGATACATTTCCAACCATGTTCATCTTTGGGTCGACTTTGGGACCCTAATGAGACACATGGGAGTGATAATGACACATTATATTAATTTATTTAAAGTAAAGACAAAATGAATTAAACATATATCTTTTAGTAAATCAATTCTTACATGAGGCTAAATAAGTTATATCTTAGACTATAAATATTATTTGTAAAGATAAATATATTTCCTACATCATGATATATTTGTTATAATTTTTATACATAAAATAATTAAAAATATTTATGATACAATAATGATGCATTGTTTACCTCATTAATGAATGATTTGAATAAATAAGATTATAAAAATTAAAACAATAACTAAAACGTGTAAAATTATTATTTTAAGATTTTATTTATTAAATTAGTCATATTATATTATACATTAATAAGTTTTTTACATTTATAAACCGAATATAATTATATAATAAAACAATATTTTTAAACACTCCTAAAGGGCCTCTCCTCCCCCTTATAAAAATCCCTCACTTATAACCCATTCCACACACTTATCAAGACCCTTGGCTCACAAAACTATACACAATTAATCTCCCTAAATCCCTCACCTATTCCTATGAAACCTTCACCTATGAATAAGGCAATTCAATTAAACCATTTGGATCAATCTAAAGGGAGATACCCGATTAAAAGGTAACGTCTTCTCTTAAGTTCTTTTGTTTTATTTTACTTATCCAACCCCATAACTCTTTTTATTCCTTTATTTTATAACAAAAATATTGTCCTCAATATACTAGGATTTTTTTATGTTAATTATTATAACTACACATACAAACACCTCCATCTGATGTGTAAAGAACATACTGCTTCAGGGGACGCCGAACTACTGCCTCACTAAACGATGATTGTTCAATATTCTCCTATAAACTCTTATAGTGGTCATTAATATGGAGCTGTATTTACATGTGATATATATTATATTTATATTCTACCTATTCTTCTATATTTTTCATTTATTTCAAACCTTTAGGGTTTTCATAATGGGTACGTACGATAATTTCTTGTGAGGAAGTGCGGACTACCGCCCCCTCAATGTGATATGACTCATTCAAGCGATATGTGGAATGTATAAAAGATGGAGTTACTGAAATTATATATGATATTATACTGGTATTATAATATACCAAGGTATAATTATGTTTTCATTCCATTAAAATAATAATTTTAAATAAAAGTAGCATTCATGCGTACGTACAGCTTACTGTCTCCTTGAATGGTGCATTTCATTTCTTATCTCCAAATGTTATGTATTGTTATGAATACATATATATACTGGATATATATGATATATATGATATCAAAATAATTAATATCAATATTTAAATAATTTATTTTTGACCACATGAACTTTTAATTATGAGAAGTTCATTATTGACTCAAATACCAAATATCGACCAAACAGACATTATTAACTTAAATGATTTCATAATGTTTATAACATGGTAATATGTGATATAAAATTAATAATAAACTTTAAAAAGGTTCTTAATAAAGTATAAATTAACTTTAGTTTATTATTTTTGATATTAAAGAACGAACGGATCATGTTAGACACAAGGTAAGGGGTTTCTTATCTCACTTTTAATTTCGTGAGATTTCCATTGTTCACAACTTATTTCTTGCATGGGGTGTATTGTGTATTGCTATTTGATATAGATTATCATGATTCTATTTATATTCATGGTATTCTGTGATTCATTTGGTGGTTATTAACTTTTTTTCATACAACTTGATTGATTACAACGTGGTAAGGGGTTTTCATCTCATTTTTTTATTCCAGTGAGATTCATGCTTTGTTTTCCACTATTTCCATTGGTGTGGGGTATGTACTTAAAATGATTATAATATTTGAATAATATACATTAATTTATGGTTTTTTACATCTTCATTATATTATCCTTCTTTCATGTTGTGTATGTTTTGTAAGTAACCAAATTGATAAAGGAAATTTTTAACCCAATTTCTATTCCTTGGGTTAATCTTCTAATTATTAATTATGTCATGCAATGATTATGTGTGGAATCACTTTTTATTTATTTAAGTTTTAATTTCCACTCCCCATTGAGTGGATATACCTTTACATATAATCACTCATCTATAAACTCTCAAGTCATCGATATGAACCTAATCAGAGTAATTTTAACTCAATTTCCATTTATTGAGTTAAAAATCCATGCCATTGGTGTTATTTTAAAAAAAATAGGTGTGAATGATATCTGATTGATTTACACTTAATATTAAATAATATTTAGTGTATTTAAATTAGTCACACTTTATTATGCAATTGATCTATCGTTAATCTAATTATGAAATTTTTATAATGGATTTTGTCTCAATTTATATTAAATTGAGACTTCATTGTTGTTATGCACCAAATCACTCTTATATGGTGTATATAATGTCCTTTGGAATATTATATCATGAATACCATTATTCTCATGATATTATAATGTTCTGATTAAATTTTATTCCTCAATTATTTTTATTTAAGCATCTCGCATTTTGTGAAAAACTCTTTAATTAAAATATCTGTTAAAATTATTTAATGATTTAATGTTCTAAATATTTCTCATTAATGTCAATGTATTCAAAATGTTTTTTAAGATTTATTAAAATGGACATTAATGTTTTCAAATTATGATTCTTTTAAAATTTTCAAAGTGTTATGGGACACTTTGATTTAGAAATCTCTTAACTAAATGTTGTAAATGGTTTTTGAAAATGGTTTCATAAAGTATTGATTATCTCAATATATTGAAATAATATATTTTTATAACAATTTGGAAATGTTATCTTTCATTTATTATTGTTTTATGTGTTATGACAACATTTTAGTTCTTCAACATTGTTTACGAATACAGGTGGTTCTGTGATAAACCTAGGTCGGGTGAGCCCGAGATAGCTCTCCAATGCATTGGGTAACGTGATAGAGGTAAACGTTAATGTTTCTCCTAAGAGAATTAGGTAATATAATATGATAGGTATTCTAAATGTTACTCCCTATGTAGATGTGAAAGCTACAATGTATGTTTGATACTCATGCCACAATTTACCTTTATGATTTATGATTTCTTTGTGTTATTCATAAATCTAATGACTTCATGAGGTATGTTATAATTGAAAAGTATGGTTTCATTGATTTGTATTTATTGATGGGTTAATGTTTCCTTTCCTTATTTTATAACCCTTACTGATCTTTTTATTCTCATCCCATGTTTTTAAATGTTTTTCATAGGACTTAAAGATGAATATGGTCAAGGATGCGATCAAGGAAAATTCTTGTTGTCTAAGACATGGAACTAGACATTATTATTTTTTCAAGAGTTTTTTTATTTTATGAAAAAAATGGAAACTAAGTAGAAGTGTTTACTTTGTAATTTTTTTAGGTGTAATGTAATAGTTGTCGCCTAGTTCCCTAAAACTATGTACCTGAAAATATTCTTAATGTTAATTATTAATTTAATTCATGATTATGTAATGTTTTAAGGTTGGGTCCTTGTAGTTTGTATTAGAGGTAGGTTAAGATAACTTTATAGGTTAGGGTGTTATTTAATCATTAGTTACATAACCATAATGGTTAGAATATTATAAAGACACAAAATTTTATTTGATAAATTGGATGAGTTTAAGATAACATTAATAAGTCTATCTTAGTATTTACCCTCCCCATATAATATTATATGACGATTATACCGATATACTCACACTGACCTTTTTGGTTTTAGTAAATGGCTGGATCCAATAGGCACCAAAGTAACAGTGGATGTGAAGAAAACTATGATGTTTTTCTGAATGAGCAACTGAATTAAATGAAAGATGCAATGATAAATCTTGTGGTTATTCTAAACCAACTACCTAGAGTCATGATTGACCACCTGAACAATGGTGATTTTTATAAGGCATCGTATATGCGAGAAACAATCCCTACATAAGTTTAGGCAATAATAATAAAGGTATGTATGTTCAAAAACCTATGTGTCAATGATTTGGAAAGAAACACCTAGTAAAATGCTTCAAATTGATGGGAATATTCTATAGATGTGGGAATGAAGGTTATAATTCAGGAACCTGTCATGGAAAAAGGAAGCATCCAGTTGACTCTAGGAAATGGAAAGAAGTTCATTTTGATGGATCAATTGATTGTTTTAATTTTTTTGTGTATAGTCATTGTACAAACAGATGTCCTATGAAGAAGTTTTGGGAATGGGTCACCAAGATCATACAAATATATGTTTACCATTACCTAATTCTATTTCTATTGAGGATGAAGAAACTGAAAATGACCAATGAAAGGTATGGATTATTTCTTAACATATGTTTTGATATTATTTACTATTAAGATATGATTCATGATTTTATTTATAGGAAAGAAGTATTTCAAAATAATTTGGTATGGAGTGGTTAATGGATGATGAAGAACGTTTAATGAGTAAGAAGTCAACATATAAGGGATTCAAGAGTTATAAAATATTTTAAGATGATGGAAGGCTTAAAATTATTAAGGCTCTTTTGAGGATGGGTTTACATTGTAAGACTTTTTATAATATGTGTATCCCTAAAGATTGATATATGAAAATGTTACTCAAAGAATAATTATCTTTTGTTTTGACGAGTAATTGGGGAATTTTATTTTGGAAGAATCTATGTTTTTATGATGGACATATGGTGATTTCGGTTATTTATGGAAATGATTAACCTATCATAGAGAAAATATTATTTGGTTAATTACTCTTCAGTATAGGACTTTAAGAGTAGCCGATTTTATTTGGAGATAAATGTTAAGATTTACTATGGGAGACTATGTGATTAAATCCTTCTGATTTTTGTGTTATAATCTTATTTTGGGTTTCTTTGAAGAATTTTAGGGACATTTGTTTATTGAATGGTCTTTGACGAACATGGGGTATTGTTTTTCGAATTTTGGGTATTAAGAGTATTATTTAACTTTATAAAGTATTACCCTTTTTGGGGATTATCTAGTCTTGTACTAAAAATTTTGGTTTTGGTGGATGTCTAAAGAAATAGGAAATATATAGTTTATATTTTGTGGATTATCTATTAATATATAATTTTATTATAGTGCTTTTAATGTGACCAAATCTGTTTGAATACTCATCGTTTGGATAAAAGATGAGTTTTTGGTAGAAATTTAGTAAAGGATGAAGTTCTACATGACAAGTCATTATGTTTCCTTATGTTTTTATTTAAGAACATAAATAAATTCCTCAAAATTATAAAAAGTAACTTAAAACAAAAAAATTTCCGTTAACATTTCCTACTGGGAAACCAAATTCCATTTATCCAATCACAATTTTGTGATTTTCTTATGGTAAAATTTCTCTTAATCAAGTTTTCTACCACTCTCCATCAAACCATGATGGTTTTTTTCTCTTCCATATATATGTTTTCCTACATGGAATCCTAGTATGGGATATCTCGAGTGACATTGGTATTTCTATTTATTTTTTTTAATGTGATATTATTATTGACTATTTTTCTGATGTGGGACTTTCAATGAAGTTTCGAAGCCCAATTTTAAAATTACAAGCATGCAATTCCCAAAAGGGGGAAAGGATTTAACATCCCAGGTAAATAAAGAATATTACATTTTTATATTTATTAAAATTTGTTAAATAATTATTAATTTTAGTCTAAAGGCGATGTTATGCCTGGTGGAATATCGGATACACAATAACATATTTCATTGAAAACTTACGTTGCACACAACATTGAGTTATACAGAAAAATATTATTATAATATTATTATTTTAAATGGTACTTAATGAATAGCCATTTTATTGGTGGGAATGAAAACAAATAACCATATTATGATTAAATATGTTTCTTAAATGTTTTTAATTTATCCAATAAATATTAGAGGCTTAAAAAAAGAAAGAATCTAATTTTAAGCATAAATACTCTAATATTCATTAAAAGGTCGATTTACCACCTTTTGATGGTGAACCCTCATAATATAATGTTTTGGTAACTTTTATATGTTTTTTTACAAAATAAAATTCTTCTTTATAATCTGGATATCAAAATTAACTTTGGGTAAATATTTGGTATTTTTCTGATAAAATTCATTTTTTAATGAATAATGCAAAATAATGTATTTTAATTGAAAATTTCCATTCAATATAATTTATTTATAAGGTTATATTATCTTTTTAATTAGTTTTAAAGTATAATTATATTATTTTTTTACTATTTAATACAATTATAGTCATTGGAAGTTATTTAACATTTAAAATTGGACACAAATAAGTGTCAATCTTTTGATAGTTATTATTTCTTAAAAACACGCTTTTTGTTTTAACAGCGGGAATTAATTTTAAATTAATTTCTACCACTTATGTGTTTTGAATTGGGAAAAATATATTCCATATTTTGAATCAGGATGTCCAAATTTTGTAAATAGGTTACTTTTATTGTAATGACCAAAAGTTTCATTAATGGAAATCCCTCATGATCTAATTAAATGTCTCTTTATGTTTATATAAAATGTCAACTTCTTTGGTTTTATGTTAAGAATTTTTACCATTTCTAATATAGTCGTTGAACAGTAATCACATGATTAGTATAAATATAGGACTTTAACGAACCCAATTTACTCAGACAAAGGAAGCGATGGACTCATCTAGTAGAATTGCCCCATACGAAGACCATTTGTCGGAGCTCGGAAAAGAGGTGGTATCCTTGGGCTTCACTCTTGACCAAGCCCAAGCTGAGCTTTACCATTTCAAGCTTGAATGGGACCGTCTACGTGAAAAGTGGAAGTTGATCGAGATTACCACTCGAGCGATGTTATCTGAGCCACCCCAAGAGTATGTCACCATTGCACACCTTACCCTTAGGTCTTATGCAGCTGTTTTAAGAGGTTATGTAACAAATAAGTAGTACTATGTTCATGTACATTATTTTTTTATATAATAATGAATATAATTTCTAGTCATTTTTGATACATTGTAAATAGTTTTTAATGTACAAATGGTGTTTTTAGTTATTATTTAATTAAGAAATATCTTTTGTTAAATTAAGGGATTTTTTAATTAAATAATACTTTAATAAAATTATAATATTATTATTAAGTTAATTTTTATTAAATATAAATGATCTTATAATTTTTTGAATGCAATTAAATTTTTTATTACGGTTTGAAAGCCATTTTTGTCAAAACCCATGAATTTTCGATCAATGTCGATTTTTATTTTAAAAGTGAAAATTAACATATTTAGAAAATTATTTAGATAAAATAAATTTTATTTCTGGAATTAGGATGTCGAAATTATCCAACGGTGAATTTTTCATAATTTTCTCAGACAGTCAAATTTTTGGGTAAAAATTTAATACCGTTTAAATATATAATGTGTTTTATGACATCATAATGACCAAATAGTGTTGTAATAAAATACTATAATATTTATGTTCTTCCAATAAATGTTTTACTATTAAAATAATGTGATTTTGGTATTGTTTGACTTACTTTTCAAAGCATTTATGGACCCCTCAAGACATATTCAACACCTTGCCTTTTTAAATTAATTTCCATGGGAGTGTGACTCACCTCTACATGAACAACCTCATTATTTTAAGACATTAAGACCTTGGCCTTATAAAATTCTTTTTTCCTATTCCCTTTGCCAAAAACCATGGGCAAAAACCATGGGATGGTTTGTGGTTTGGATTAATTTAATATAAGGGGTCCCAAACCTAAATAATAAAGAATTCTCTCACCTTTCCTATATAAACCCACACAAGCTCCCACTTCCTCCTCACTACAATCCCTTGGATTTCGTCCAACCTCTGCCCTACTCTCTCTAGAATCCTCCCAAGGTTCCCCAACCTCCCAATAAGCCTCTCAGAAGCCTCTCTCTAGCCTTTGGAAGCACACTTCCAAGTAAGGGTTTTTTCTTCCTTTCTCTTTATTTTCAATTTTCTTTAAGTTGTATTACCCATTTAATTTCAATTATGAATGTTGGGTTATGGTTTGGAAACTCTCCCATACTTCCCTCTTGTTGTTTTAATGATTGTATACCCCTTTCTCTATCATTTAATGCCTCCCATGTACACCTGTTACTATGCCGAAATTCCGAAAGGAACTTCTCTCTATTCTTTTACATTCAAGCAATAATTTTGTATCTTGAATCTAAATTTAATTAAAATTGTTGGGAAATGTATCTAAATGACCTCCTTACTGTCCATTACATGTAAATATGATGATGAACCCCTTTCTCTCTCATCAACCATTTTTATTAATTCTTATGTCACGCCGTTACGCTACCGAAATCGCACCGATTTTCTAAGCCAATTCCATTTGTAGTGGATACCATGCCCATTTCTACATCAAGGGTATCCACCTTTATGCACCTTTACATATTTATTACAAAGTTTCAATTATGAATTCCACATTCCTTTATCGTGGAATAAATGATTATGTTTTATGAATCCATGTTTTATGATCCATGTGGCACACTTATGCATGAAATGAAATGTTTAAGAAGGGTGCGCCGTTATAGCGCTCCAATGCATTGGGTAAAGTATAGTATTATGATACATCACGTGCAATGAGTGTTGACTCATGCTAATTCAAGTGCAATGAGTGTTTACTCGTGCTTCATGTGCAATGAGGGTTTACTCATGCTCTATGTGCAATGAGCCTTGGCTCATGCTAATTCCATGTTAAGTGATGTTGCCACATTTCCATGTTATGATTATCATGATGTATCATGCCTTTATGTTATTTTTTTTCTTGTGATCTATTGATATGCCTATTGTCTAATATGTATTTTACTCCTCATGTTATTCCATGTGTACTCCCTTACTGGGCTTTATAGCACACCCTTTTCTTATGCATGTCCTCAGGTTATCCAATGCAATGCTAAGTACGAGAGAATGTAGTGTCCATTTAAAGGAAGTTTTCAATAAAGATGTTTTATTTCATGTTTTAAGTTTTTATGTAATGATCATAATCCCCAACGACACTAAACCTCTCGATCTTCTTTGTTGTATCAAGTGATTTTTTATGTAATAAATCATGTTTAAGTTGTAATAAAAAGCAGGGTTGTCATAGTTGGTATCAGAGGATAGGTTTAGTTATTTTTGGGATTAGGAAACCCTTGTAAATCCTTAGAGACAATACTAAGTATAATAAAATCATCCCTAGGTTTTGGTAGGTATTGAGTAAGTGGTTTATCAGACAAATACATCCCTGTCTGGATACGAGCAGGTAGAGGCGGCTCTGGCACAGATGTATCCTAGGGGTAAAACCCGAAAACATTGCTTTGAGCTAGACTCGAACGGGAACTCGTGCACGACAATGGGCCTTGATGAAATATTGTTTACGACACTCCCGGGGGATATGTTTTGATAAATTCACAATCTTAGTATGAACCCTTATTAAGGGGAAAAAATTCCCCTATGGTTATATGTTAGAAAGTAGATCATGAATAGCCTAGATTGAAGCCTATAGATTCATGAGTTAAGGAAATGAAAGTTTATTTATAAGTCATCAACTTTTGTCTTTAGATTAATCTTTATGTGTTACCCCTTAAATTCCTTTTATTCCAACCAATGGCCAGTAATAGGACGACTCGAGCTAACAATCGATGTGAAGATCAGTGTGATGACTGTACTAATGAGATGCCCAATCCAATGGGAGCGAAAATCGCGAACTTTGTCACGCTTCTCCCTCATCTAACTCGAGAATTGAATCGAAACACAGGTCAAGAGGAACGTCCAAACCCCCCTAAGAAGGAACAAGTCACTATCGAGAGCTTCATTAGACAAAGGCCTCCTACTTTTAGTGGATCATCTGATCCCACGATCACTGAACAATGGATCAACTCCATTGAAAAGATCTTATCCATCCTGCAATGTTCTGAACAAGAGAAGGTTCTCCTGGCTACCTAACGTATGGAGGGTGAAGCTGATCAATGGTGGACGTTGATCAAAAATACGAAGCCTGAGGAGGAGATCGAGTCATTGGAATGGAATGATTTCCAGAAGATGTTTTTCGATAAATATTTTCCACGCACCCTCCGGCTTAATATGGAAAGGGACTTCCTTTCCCTCAAGAACAAATATGAATAATCTGTTGGATTGTACGAGGAAAACTTTACAAGGCTTGCACGATACGCTTCCGGCTTTGTCGTTACCCCCGAATGCAAGGTTGACCGCTTGTTTAGTGGGCTGAAGCCTAGCTTGCGGAAAGCATTAGCTATCTGTGACTTCGACGGATACGAGGAAATTTTCCGATGTGTCCTCAAGGTCGAAATGGAGATCGGGGAATCACAGGGGTATCATGGGGACAAGAAGCGTAAGGTGGACATCAATGCTGGTGGTCCGATGGATAAATCCAACGGTGCTAAGAAGATCCAACACCGCACTTTCCAAAAGTGCGGAAATAAGCACCCTAGAAATTGCCTTAAGGGGACGAGAAAATGATCCAGGTGTGGAAGAGAAGGGAACCTAGCTGTTAACTGTGGGCAAGAAAGACCCACGGTTGCGACAGAGGAGAGGAATGCTCCGTTTGAACCACAACGCGTTGTTAAATGCTAAAAATGCAAAGAACCGAGTCATTTTGCAAATTAGTGCCCTAATCCAAGTGTTTTTTGAGGTGACCAACAACCTCCATGGCAAAAAAGAAGAGCTTTTTCCATCACTTCTACCGAAGTGAACCCCGACATGAAGTGGTGATAGGTACGCTAGTTATTCATTCAATAATAGTGAACGTACTTTTTGATTCAGGTTCTACACATTCTTTTATATCTCGAAAGTTTAGTAGAACAATCCCAGCACCACCAAAAATCATGGAAGTAAAGATGTCAGTGAGTACAGAAAATGGGGAAATCATTGCATCCCATGAATTTAAGTCCTCCCCTGTTATAATCTATGGATTGAATTTCCCGGCGAACCTTGTCATACTCCCTCTGGTGGAATTTGATGCAATTCTTGGAATGAATTAGCTTTCCTTATATAGTGCCAATATAAATTGTCGGGAGAGGGAAATCACACTCCATATAGAGAATTGACCCCCGATTCTTTACAAGTGTCAGGAGGAAGATGAATCTCTTTTAGCTACATCATCTCAATCATAGATATTATTGCCTTATGAGCATGCGTATCTGGCTCGGATGATTGAGTCCAAGGAAGAAACCATCCTTGAATAAATGCCTATTGTGAGGGAATTCGTTGAAGTGTTTCCCGACGAACTGTCCGGTCTTCCTCCTAGAAGAGATGTTGAGTTCTCAATTGAACTTATACTTGGGGAAATACTGATATCCAAGACTCCATATAGAATGTCTATTGTTGAGCTTGAAGAGATGAAGAAACAACAACAGGAGAATCTGGATAAAGGGTTTGTACGCCCAAGTGCTTCACCATGGGGTGCACTAGTCCTCTTCGTCAAGAAGAAGGATGGGTCAATGCGGCTCTGCATCGATTATCGTGAACTTAACAAAATCACAATAAAGAACAAGTACCCTCTCCCAAGAATCGATGACTTGTTTGATTAGCTACGTGGAGCACAATACTTCTCCAAGGTGGACTTGCGGTCAGGATACTATCAAGTAAGGGTGAAGAAGAAGGTGTCCCCAATACTGCTTTTCGTACAAGGTACGGACACTATGAATTCATAGTAATGCCTTTCGGACTCACCAATTCTCCAGAAATATTCATGTACTTGATGAATAGAGTCTTTAGAGATTACCTAGACAAATTTATGGTAGTCTTTATAAATGAT
The DNA here is from genome assembly GCA_963277665.1 of Viscum album. NCBI lineage: Eukaryota > Viridiplantae > Streptophyta > Magnoliopsida > Santalales > Viscaceae > Viscum > Viscum album. Next base: position 1,186,883,565 of record OY728123.1, on the reverse strand, counting down.
ATTATAATATACTCTAAAAACAAGGAGGATCATGAGGAGCATTTAAGAACTGTACTAGAGACATTGTGCAAGGAGAAGCTCTATGGAAAGTACAGAAAGTGTGTGTTCTGGTTGAAGGAAGTCTCATTCTTGGGCCATATCATCACAAGCAATGGGATATCTGTGGACCCCTCCAAAATAGATACAATTGAGGGATGGCTGAGGCCCACATTGGTAACAGATATTCGTAGCTTCTTGGGGTTAGCTGGATATTATCAATGATTTGTGAGGAATTTCTAATGATTTTCCAACCCTCTTACCAAGGTAACTCGAAAGGTAGTAAAGTTTTCTTGGAGTGATGAATGCGAAGAAAGCTTCAAGGAGTTGAAAAGGAGGCATATCACTACGCCCATGCTCACTTTACCCACAAGTGGGGAACATTTTGTGGTATTCAATGAAGCTTCAAAGAAGTTCTTAGGCTGTGTGCTGATGCAGAATGATAAATTGATATCCTACTTCTCAAGGCAGTTGAAAATCCATGAGCGAAACTATCCAACTCATGATCTGGAGTTGGAGGCTGTGATCTTTGCCTTGAAAATCTGGTGGCATTATCTCTATGGAGAGAAATGTGAGATATATACTGACCACAAGAGTCTTAAATATATATTCACACAGAAAGAGCTTAATATGTGCCAGAGAAGATGGATAGAGCTCATAAAGGATTATGAATGTTCAATACATTACCACCCTGGGAAAGCGAACAAGGTGGAAGATTCCCTATATAGAAAGGACCCAGCAATTATATCAATGATGAGAATTGAGAAGGATCCAATCTTCTTAGACTTGATGAAGATGGACGTGGGAATCATAAAGAAGGGAACATCATCAATCCTTTCACAAATGATTGCTCAACCATCTCTTTTGGAAAAGTTAAAGGATGCTCAAAAGGATGATGTGAGAATTCAAGAAAAATTAGAAGCTATCAAAAAGGGGAAATCCTCAGAGTTTAATGTTAATGAAGAAGGTATTGTGCGGTTTGGGAAAAGACTATGTCTTCCATCATGTCTGGAGCTGAAGAATGAACTTTTGGATGATGCACATAGTTCAAATTTCCCTATTCACCCAGGGAGCACAAAGATGTATCGTGATCTCTGAGAAAACTTTTTGTGGGATAATATGAAGAAGGAGATCGCTGAATATACATCAAATTGCTTTGTGTGTTAGCAAGTGAAGGCAGAGAGGCAGAAGTCTAAGGAGATGATGCAACCATTTCCTATACCAGAATGGAAATGGGAAAACATCACCATGGACTTTGTCACTGGACTTCCAAGGACATCCAAAGGCAACTACGCAATCTGGGTTGTTGTGGATCGTCTTACAAAGACTGCACATTTCATTGCTATTTGGGAGGATTCTCTTTGGATCAACTATCACGGATATATATCAGGGAAGTGGTAAGGTTGCATGGAGTACCACTATCTATTATGTCTGACCGAGATCCAAGATTCACCTCTAAGTTTTGGAAGAGTCTTCAACATGCTCTGAATACTGAACTGAACTTTAGTATGGCCTATCATCCTCAAACTGATGTCCAATCCGAGCGGACTATCCAAACACTTAAGGATATGTTGAGAGCATGCTCAATGGACTTTAAAGGAGGATGGGATCAACATCTTCCTCTGTTTGAGAACTCTTATAATAATAGTTTCCTCTCGAGAATCCAAATGGCACCATATGAAGCCCTATATGGGAACAGGTTCAGAACACCTGTATGTTGGGATGAGGTCAGTTAACGTAAGTTGCTTGGACCAGAAATGGTTGAGGAAATGGTGGAGAAGGTAAAAACCATTCAGCAGCATATCAAGGTAGCCTAGAGTCGACAGAAGAGTTATGTAGATAATCTTCGATGAAACCTTGAGTTTAAAGTTGGAGACATGGTGTCTCTACACATATCTCTATGGAAGAAGGTCCTGAGGTTTGGAAGGAAAGGGATGTTAAGTCCAAGGTACATCGGCCCCTTCGATATTCTTGATCGTGTCGGGGATGTGGCCTATCTACTAGCACTTCCACCTGCCATGGCCAAAGTACATGATGTCTTTCATGTATCCCTCTTAAGTACATACCGGACCCTTCACATGTACTCTCTTCTGAGGTGGTACAATTGGAAGATGATCTTTCTTATGAGGAGCAACCAGTGAAGATATTAGATCGTAGAGAAAAAGTTATATGAAATAAGACAATGCCCCTCATCAAGGTGTTGTGGAGAAACCACAAATTTGAAGAAGCGACTTGGGAGTCGGAGGATATGATGAGGCTGAGTTACCCACATTTGTTTTAGTGTGGTAAAAGGAAAATTTCTAGGGCGAAATTTCTTAAGGGGGGAATATTGTAACGACCCAAATTTTCATTAATGGAAATCCCTCTTGATCTAATTAAATGTCTCTTTATGTTTATATAAAATGTCAACTTCTTTGGTCTTATGTTATGAATTTTGACCTTTGCTAATATAGTCGTTGAACAGTAATCACATGATTAGTATAAATATAGGACTTTAACAAATCCAATTTACTCAGACAAAGGAAGCGATGGCCTCATCTAGTAGAATTGCCCCATACGAAGCCCATTTATCGGATCTCGGAAAAGAGGTGCCATCATTGGCCTTCTCTCTTGACCAAGACCAAGCTGAGCTTCACCATGTCAAGCTCTAATGGGACCGTCTACGTGAAAAGTGGAAGTTGATAGAGATTGCCACTCGAGCAATGTTATCCGAGCCACCCCAAGAGTTTGTCACCATCGCACACCTTACCCTTAGGTCTTATGCGGATTTTTTAAGGGGTTATGTAACAAATAAGTAGTACTATGTTCATGTACATTATTTTTTTTATATAATAATGAATATAATTTCTAGTCATTTTTGATACATTGTAAATAGTTTTTAAAGTACAAATGGTGTTTTTAGTTATTATTTAATTAAGAAATATCTTTTATTAAATTAAAGGATTTTTGAATTAAATAATATTTTAATAAAATAATATTATTATTATTAAATTAATTTTTATTAAATATAAATGATCTTATAATTTTATGAATGCAATTAAATTTTTTTTAAAGTTTGAAAGCCATTTTTGTCAAAACCCGTGAATTTTCGATAAATATCGGTTTTTATTTTAAAAGTGAAAATTAACATATTTAGAAAATTATTTAGATAAAATAAATGTTTTTTCTGGAATCAGGACGTCAAAATTATCCAACGGTGAATTTTTCATAATGTTTTGAGATAGTCACATTTTTGGGTAAAAATTAAATACCGTTTAAATATATAATGTCTTTTATGACATCATAATGACCCAATAGTGATGTAATAAAATACTATAATCTTTATGTATGGCCAATATATGTTTTACTATTAAAATAATGTGATTTTGGGTTTGTTTGACTTACTTTTCAAAGCATTAATGGACCCATCAAGACATATTCAACACCTTTCCTTTTTAAATTAATTTCCATGGGAGTGTGACTCACCTCCACATAAGAAACCTCATTATTTTAAGAAGTTCGGACCTTGGCCTTATAAAATAATTTTTTCCTCTTTCCTTTTCCAAAAACCATGGTCAAAAACCATGGGATGGTTTGTGGTTTGGATTAATTTAATATAAGGGGTCCCAAACCTAAATAATAAAGTATTCTCTCACCTTTCCTATATAAACCCACACAAGCTCCCACTTCCTCCTCACTAAAATCCATTGGAGTTCGTCCAACATCTACCCTAATCTCTCTAGAATCCTCCCAGGTTGACCCAAGCTCCCAAGAAGCCTCTCATAGGCCTCTCTCTAGCCTTTGGAAGCACACTTCCAAGTGAGGGTTTTTTCTTCCTTTCTTTTTTGTCAATTTTCATTAAGTTGTATTACCCTTTTAATTTGAATTATGAATTTTGGGGTATGGTTTAGAAACTCCCCCATACTTCCCTCTTATTGTTTGAATGATTGGATACCCCTTTATCTCTCATTAAAATCCTCCCATGTACACCTATTACTATGCCGAAATTATGAAAGGAACTTCTCACTGATCTTTTACATTCAAGCAATAATTTGGTATCATGAATCTAAATTCCATTACAATTGTTGGGAAATGTATCTAAATGAACTCCTTACTGTCCATTACATGTAAATTTGATGTGTAAACCCTTTCTCTCTCATCAACCATTTTTATGAATTCTTATGTCACGCTGTTACGCTGCCGAAATCGCACCGATTTTCTAAGCCAATGCCATTGTGTAGTGGATACCATGCCCTTTTCTCCATTAAGGGTATCCACCTTTATGCACCTTTACTTATTGATTACAAAGTTTCATTTTTTAATTCCACATTCCTTTATCCTGGAATAAATGATTATTTTTTATGACTCCATGTTTTATGATCCATGTGACACACTTATGCATGAAATGAAATGTTTAAGAAGGGTGTGCCCTTATAGCGCTCCAATGCATTGGGTAAAGTATAGTATCATGATACGTCATGTGCAATTAGTGTTTACTCATGCTAATTCATGTGCAATGAGGGTTTACTCGTGATTCATGTTCAATGAGGATTTACTCATTCTCTATGTTCAATGAGCCTTGTCTCATGCTAATTCTATGTTAAGTGATGTTGCCACATTTCCATGTTATGATTATCATGCTTTATCAAACCTTTATGTTCATGTTTTTCTTATTCTCTATTGATATGCCTATTGTATAACTTGTATTTTACTCCTCATGTTTTTCCATGTTTACTCCCTTACTGGGCTTTATAGCTCACCTTTTTCTTATGCATGTCCTCAGGTTATCTCATGCAATGCTAAGTACGAGGGAATGTAGTTGTCATGTAAACGAAGTTTTCAATAAAGATGTTGTATTTCATGTTTTATGTTTTTATGTAATGATCCTAAGCCCCAAAGACACTAAACCCCTCGATCTTCTTTATTGTATCAAGTGATATTTTATGTAATAAATCATGATTAAGTTGTAATAAAAAGCAGGGTTATCATATTTATTTTTAGACATTATGAATTTTTACTTCAGTAAATATTTTATTTACAATGGTAAATAAGGGTAAATCTGTTTCTAATGGTAAAACAATAATATTATAATAATATTAAATTATCCTAATATGTGTCATAATCTTATTGGTGGATAAGTTTCCTACCATGGGCTTCATTGGGTCAATTTTGGGACCCCATGGAGCCACATGGGAGTGATAATGACACATTATATTAATTAATTTAAAGTAAAGACAAAAATGACTTAAACATATATCTTTTAGTAAATCAATTCTTAATTGGGGTTATATAAGTTATCTATTCAAATATAAATATTTATTGGAAACTTGAAAATATTTCCCACATCATAATATTTTTTTATAAATTTTAGACATATAATAAATAAAAATATTTATGACACAATAATGATGCAGTGTTTAACTCATTATTGAATGATTTAAATAAATAATATAATAAAGATTAATAAAATATCCAAAACCTATCCAATTATAATTGGAAGATTTTATTTCAAACATGAATCATATTATCATCAACTTTAATAAGTTTTAGATCTTTAGAAACCGAAATTCATTATATAATAAAATAATATTTTTAAACATTTTTAAAGATCCCCACCACGCCCTTATAAAAAACCCTCACTTCTAACCCATTCCTCACACTTCTCAATCCCCTTGAATCGTCCAACCTATACCCAATTGAGCTTCATAAATCCCTCTCCTCATCATAGAATATTTTATTTAGGTAGAAGTATTTTCAGTTAAACGTTTTGGTTCAAACCAAAGTGACATACCTGATTTAAAGATAGCATCTTCTCTTAAGTTCTTTTGTTTTATTTTACTTCTCCAACCCCATAAACTCTTTTTATTCATTTATTTTATAACAACACCAGTATCCAAAATATACTAGTTTGTTGTTATGGGATGTATTTTAACTACACTTACACACACCTCCATCTAATGTGTAAAGAACATATTGTTTCTGTGGACGGCGAACTACTGCCTCACGAAACGATGATTACTCAATCTTCTCTTATCACCTCGTATGGTGTTCATTAAGATGGAAATATATTTAAATGGGATTTATATTATATTTATATTTTATCTATACTTATTTATTTTTCATTTATATCATACCTTTATGGTTTCCATAATGGGTAAATTCGATAATTTCATTTGAGGAAGTGCAGACTACCGCCCCCTCAAAGTGATACGGCTTGTTCATTCCAAATGTGGAACATATAAAATATGGAGTTAATAAAATTTGAAATAATATTTCAATGGAATAATAATATACCTATGTATCATTAATTTTTCATTCCATTAAAATTTGAAATAAAAATGAAAGTAGTGTTCATGCGTACGTACGACTTATTATCTCCATGAATGGTGCATTTCATTTCTTATCTCCAGATGTTATGTAATATTATAAATACATATATATACTGGATATATATAATATATATGATATATAAATCATGAATATCAATCTGTAAATAATTTATTTTTGACCACAAGAACAACATCGAATTATAAGAAGTTCATTTTTTACTCAAGTACCAAATATCGACTAAATGACCATTATTAACTTAAATGATTTCATAATTTTTATAACATTGTAATAAGTGATATAAAAGTAATAATAAACTTGAAAATGGTTTTTAATCAAGTTGAAAGTAACTTTAGTATATTATGTTGTACATTAATGAACGAATGGGTCAAGTCATACACGATGTAAGGGGTTTCTTATCTCACTTTTAATTCTGTGAGATTTCCATTATTCGCCACTTATTTCTTGCATGTGATGTATTGTATACTGAAATTAGATTTATATTATCATGATTATATTTATATTAATGGTATTTTTTGATTCATTTGGTGGTAATTAACTTTTTTTCATATGACTGGATTGATTAGAACATGGTAAAGGGTTTCCATCTCATTTATTAATTCTCGTTAGATTCATGCTATGTTTTCCACTATTTACTTTTGTGTTCTGTATATACTTCCCATGATTGTATTATTTTTTTAATAAACATTAATTTATGGGTATTTACATCTTTATCATATGATCCTTCTTTCATGTTGTGTATGTTTTTTAAGTTACCAAATCGGTAAGGGAACTTTTTGACTCAATTTCCATTCATTGGGTTAATCTTCTAATTCGTAATTATATCATGCGATGATTATGTGTGGAATCAAAAATTAATTATTTGTGTTTTAACTTCAACTAACCTTTGTGTGGATATGCTTTGGGTACACATAATCACCCCCTTGATAAATTCTCAATTCATCGATATGAACTTGATAAAAGTAATTTAAACTCAATTTCCATTCATTGAGATAAACATCCAAGTCATTAGTGTTGTTTTAAAAAAAAATATTTTTTATTGTTATCTAATTGATTTAAACTGAATATCCAATAATATTAATTTTATTTATATTTTTCAAACATTATTATGTAATTTATTTATCCTTAATCTAGGGATATAGTTTTTATAAGGGATTTCGTCTCAATTTACATTATATTGAGACTTCATTGTTGTTATGCACCAATTAACTCTTACATGGTGTATATACTATCCTTTGGAATATTATATCATAAATAACTTTATTCTTATGGTATTATAATTTTTTGATTAAATGTTATTCCTCGATTATTTGTATTCATGCATCTCTCATTTCGTTAAAAACTCTTTAATCAAAATATTAGTTAAAATGTTTTAAAAATTTATTCTTCAAAATATTTCCCATTAATTTCCATGATTTTAAAATGGTTTTTAGGATTTATTTATATAGACATTAATATTTTCAAATTACAATTCATTTAAAAGTTTCAAAGTGTTATGGGGCACTTTGATTCAAAAATCTATTTTTAAAATTTTGTAAATGGTTTTTCAAAAAGGTCTGATAAAGAATTGATTATGTCAATATCTTGAAATTATATATTGTGATAGCAATGTGGAAATTTTATCTTTCCTTTATTCTTGTTTTATGTGTTATGACTATGTCATGGTTCTTCGGCATTGTTTACAAATATGGGTGGTTCTTTGATAAACCTAGGGCGGGTGAGCCCGAGATAGCTCTCCAATGCATTGGGTAACGTGATGGAGGTAAACATTAATGTTTCTCTAAAGAGATTTAGGGAATATTATGTGATGGTTATTTCAAATCTGACTCCCTATGTAGCTGTGAAAGCTACAATGTAATTTTGATATGGATGAGACAATTTACATTTATGATTTAGGATTTCTTTCTGTTATTCATAAATCTTATGATTTCATGATTAATGTTGTGATTAAAAAGTATAGATTCATTGATTTGTATTTATTGATGGGTTAATGTTTCATTTCCATATTTTATAACCCTTACTGAGCTTCTTATTCTCAACCAAAGCTTGATATATTTTTCACAGGACTTAAAAATGATTATGGACTAGGATGGGATGATGGAAAATTCATGAGGTCTAAAACATGGAACTAGAATTGTCTCTTTTTTATCAAGTGTTTTTTTTATTTTTTTAAGAAAAATGGAAATTGAGTTGAAGTTTCAACTTTGTAATTTTTTTATATGTAATGTAATAGTTATGGCCTAATTCTCTAAAACTCTAAACTTGAAAAGATCCTCAATGTGAAGTATTAATTTAATTCAAGATTATGAAAATTTTTAAGGCTAGGTCTTTATAACCTTTATTAGTGATAAGATAATTAACTAAAAGGGATACTTTTAGCGATTCTTTTTTTAGTTCTATTAAGAGCACCATTTATTAGTTCTTTTTTAGTAGTGATAAATATACCACCATTATCAGTGATTTATTTTAGTGGTGTTAAATGGATACATAATGTAAATCCATTTTTTGGTAGTAAAGTAAGGATATCATAATTGTAATTATTGGTGATGATGATCTCATTGATAGGGGTTACACTAATTATAGTTTCCAAACTGACAAGATTGAAATAATATCTCAATCTGGATTTTAATTTTCTCTAAATCATATAGTTATCAGTTGGGAGTGTTCTAAAAAATAATCCATGGAAGACATGAAAATATAGGTGGAATATGTCATTCTTTATGTTGTTTAAAAGTAATTAGTTTGGATCAAAAAGTATGTTACTCAATGTGGCTTGGGTCCCATCATGTTTAGGAAAATGGAATTATATTATGACAGTAATGGAACTACATATCGTATTATGGAACCACTTATCGTATTATGGAACCATGATCTCACCAATGGTTTAAAATCATAGTTAATCAAAAAAATTTAAGTAATAATTTTTGGGATATAGATTCTAAAAATTTATATAAAGAATTTTATATTATTATATATAGAAACATGAATTGATTTTTACTAACTATATTTTTTTCAATATATTACAAGATTCAATTTAAAAGTAAGATTTAATAATTTAAGAAAATTTGATTTATTAAATATAATTCATTAATGAAATTATTTTTCTAAATAATCTAAATATATATATTTTACAGTTTTCATAATAATTTATTTAATAGTTAATAAAAAAAATTAATGATTCTATAAATACTACAACTTTAATGAAATTATCATGAATTAAAAATGAATTAAAAGTTTCCAAATCCATTTTTATATAGAATTATGTTTTACTAAATGATATAATATATTAAAAAATATAACCATGAATATATAAATATATTATTTAAATTTAAGAAATATATGTAAATTTATTATTTAAATGTAAATAATTTTTGGTTCTTCTAATTTCATCATATTGGAACCATGGTAGTATTTTCATGATTTGGAGTATGTTTTGTGTTTTTCTTTTCAACCCTCAGTGGGTGTTTGGAATATGTTCTTGCAAAGTGATCTTACAATTCAAGCAGAAAAAAGTATTGAATGTGGAACTGTTTTCCAGTGTTAGCCAAATTTCTAGATCTCAAAATTTTCAAATGGAAAAAGTTTTTTTGGCAAAGGGTCTTGCTCACCGATTAATTGGAGGCTTGGAAACTTGTGGGCCTTTTGTTTTTCAAGATCAGAACATGAAAATATGGAAAAGGGAAAAGGGCGCCCAAGTTTGTAATTTTGTCACGAAAGTGTTTTTCGGGGGCAGAGACATGCGCGCCGAAACTTGCGTGCCGAGGGGAGACTTGTGCTCCATCGTGCTAGGTGTAAAAATGCCTATAAATACAAGTCGAACCCTCTTCATTAAGTATGATGTTTAGACATAGATAAAATCAGACCTCCCATCGTGCAGGTGTAGTGGTCATGAAAGTGGTGTTGGATCACGCAATTTGAAGTTGTGCGACAGTTGTTAGGTGCGTGTCCGAGGTGGTTTGGCAGAGAAAGGGGTTGAGTCACCCAAGTTTAGAGTTGAAGAATTGAGTTTTGCGCAAGTGGTTGAGGTGAACTTGCATGCCAGTTTGGACTTGCACGCCGAGACTTGTGTGCCGTCTTGAAACATGCATGTCGGGCTTGGAGAAACATTCTAGATGTTGTTGAAGTACGTCGGTCTTTTTAGAGCTACACGAAAGATGGAAGATTTACCGATACCTTTGGTGCGAAGTGAGATTATTCTATGGGTGAGAGTTGGACTCAAATAGAGAATCTACATACAACATAGGATGAATTGTTTTTGCAATGATGAAGATACCTTCACGACTATAAACTGAGTGGGATTTCACCAAGGGCAGTGAGCTAGGGGGAGTCAACGGGAGTGACCCGAGGGATGTAGTAGGCTATCCCTGAACAATTGTAAAGGAAGTGAGCTTGGGACAAAGTGACTATTCTCAAACCATTGTAATCCACAACAAGTGAAGATATGTGTAATTTGGTACGACCGAAAAGATGTCAGTGTATGCTCCTTGGACGTAGCCCTTAGTGGTGAACCAAGTAAAAAGTGTTGTGTCATATCTTTGTATGTGAATGTTTTATTTATTCTCATATCCATCAGAGAGGTTAAACAAGTTTCTACCAACGTGGGAACAAGATCTGTCAGTTTAAAAGAATCATTTTTCACCCCGATTCACCCCTCCCCTCTCAGGGTGTCCTGGGGTCTTACAAGTGGTATTAGTGGGAGGTTACTGGTGTTTTATTTGTTTTATACCGCCATGGAAAATTCAGCCATTGTTAGGGGAGTTTTTCTCTTTTATGGAAGTAATTTCCAGATATAGAAGAACAAAATGAGATCTCATCTAAGATCCCTTGGAATGGATGTTCTGTTTACCACTATGAAAGGTATACATGTTACTGATCCAACAGGGCATGCTATGACTAATGCAGATAAAAAAATTCTTAATGCAGATGCTAAAGAATAGAATGCTCTCAACGTAGCACTTTTTGATCAGATCTATCTAAAAGTGATGAGTTTCACCTAAGAAAAGTCCATGTGGGGTAAACATGAAAATATTTATGAAGGAGATAGAAAAGTGAAGGAGGAAAAACTACAGGTCCTACACAATAGGTTTGATGATCTGAAGATGCATCCTGATGAGAATGCAGACTCTTTCTTCATTAGAATTACTGAAGTGGTTGGAGCAATTTGGGGTCTAGGTGAAGAAATCAAAGATGTAGACATTGTGTTGAAAATATTAAGAAGACATCCACCCCTTTACAATGAAAAGGATTCATCCCTTCAGGAAAGATATCTTTCCAAACTTTCTTTGGATTATATATTGAGCAGTCTATTGGCATATGAAATGAGATTCAAACCAGAAGATTCTACTATATGAGTATGCAAGGAAATGGCATTCAAATCCAAAGAAAAACTGAAAATTTCAAAAGATAGTAGTGGTTAATATGATGAATAAAAAGAAATTATTTCTCTCATTTACAAGAACTTCCATAAGGGAAAGTTCATCAATGACCTCACATCCAGACTGGAAGAAAAGAACAAGGCTACTGAGGTTCTTGGGGAGGAAGTTGTTACTCTTAGGAGTAAACTTTAGACTGAATCTATTTCAAAAGATTCAAAGAAGAAAATACAGTTTGGAATGTTCTCAGATGCTAATCTATTAGAGAGAGAAAAATGTGGCTCTAATGGAGTTGAAAATATTTTAAATGATCAAAGACATACCTATATGGAAAACAATGGAATTGGATGTGAGGAAGAATCATCAAATGCTATAAATAAATGTGACCAAAATAAAGGCAAGCTGAAAATGGGTGATGTGGGAAAGTCTTCTGAAGTGATGAAACTGAAACCCCCAATTCAATATGAAAGAAGAAAATAATATTATACTCGTGTCTCGTGGAAAATTATCCCTCATATTATTATCACACCGAAGAAGTAATGGGGATAAATATAAGTGAGATGACATTTCCCCTCATGAAGTGTCAGTTCTGTGGATATTTGGTCCATACCATGTCTTATTGCGAAGAGGCAAAAAGCTATCTGAATAGAGAAGATATAGGAGTTCAACAGAGGATAAAACATTCATATCCTGATTCTTTTATAAGAAACAATTTCAATGGATATTGTTTTTGTTGTTATAACTTTGGTCATAAGACTGTTTATTTCAGCCAGAGAAGGGACATGGACACCTCATACCGAATTTTGAGACAAGTCAAGTCTCGTCAGCAAGACAGTGTTTCTCTTTCAAATAGGTTTTCTCCTCTCAAAGAAGATTTCGACTATGAAGAACCTAGGTACACGGTAGAGATAATTGAAAGGACATCAGTGCTTTATACTAAATCCTATGTGTCATGGAATGAAAGGAAGAAAATTGAGAAATCCAGCTTTGCAGAGGTGGCCCCCAAATCTACAAAAAAGAAACAGTACCAGGATTCTGGATAGCAGTTGTTTATCTCATATGACAGTTAATGATGTCCTATTAAAAAAAATCAAAAAGAAGGTTGATGGTACAGAATGATTTGGTAATGATGGAGCTCTGAAAATCAAAGGCAGTGGAAGTACTGAATTAGCTAATGGAGAGCTAAAGAAGACTGAACTCCTTTACTTATATGGTCTATGTCATAATCTTCTCAGCGTGATTCAACTCTGTGACTCGAGACTTATAGTTACTTTTAATCATAAAGGCTACACTATCAAGGTAAAGACATGAAATTCACTTACGAAGGGATGTAGAACAGAAGGCAACTTGTATCATGTTGATAGTAAATAAAATGTTTTTACATGAATGTTGAAGAAGAAAACAATTTGTGGAATTGGAGGCCGAGACATATCAATCAACAAGACATGGAGAAAATATCAAAATTGAAGAATTTCAAGGACATTTTCAACCTGAAGCGTGAACGTGAAAAATATTGTGATGCTTGCATTCGTGGAAAGATGGTTTGAAGTTCATTTCGGCCAAAGAAGAAAAGGGAATCTCATCTTCTTGATCTAATTCATACAGATGTATGTGTGCCAATAAATGTTGTAGGAACTCATGGAGAATGGTACTTTGTCCTTTTCTTTTATGATTACAGTATAATGGAATGTGTAATGGTCATCCACAGGAAACGACAAGTGCATGACTGCATGAAAACCTATCGGCGAATCGCCGAGAATGAATCTGGATGAACAATAAAAGTGTTTTAATCTGAAAATAGAGGGGAATACACGTCCATTGAATTTGAAAATTACCTGGAGAAGTATGGGATACAACATGAGGTGGCTGTTTTGAGAACTCTATAACAAAATGGAGTTGTTGAGTGTAGGAATTGAAAGGTGAATAACATGGCACGAACTATGCTGATTGAGAGTCGTATTCCACGACATTACTGGAAAGAGGATGTTCAAGCTGCAGTTTATATTCAAAATAAAACCGGACATTATATGGGTGAGACGAAGACACCATATGAATTGTGTCATTGAAGGAAGCCCTCTTTGAAATACTTTCGTGTTTTTGGAAGTAAATTCTTCATTAGAAATAAAGATTGAAATCAAGGGAAGTATGGAGATAATGAAGACGAAAGAATTTTCCTCGGATACTCAATGAACATCAATGCCTAAAAGTGTTTCAACAAGCGATTAGGAAGGATTGTGGAAAGCAGTGATGTTAACATAATTGAAGAGAAAACCAAAAATGATTCAAGGACGTCATATGGTGATGTGATATAAAGTGAGGAAGAAAGTGAACGTGGAGAAAATACAAATACAAAAATAGAGGAAGCTGTACAAAACACTCAGCAATCACATCATGATGTTGACTCAAAAGAAGAATCTAAAGAAGAAACTATGGCTAGAGAGAATGTGACTGAACCTCACAGAAGAAATCTAAGAGCTGGGATTTATCCATCTAACATAATTTGGGACATGAGTTCACCCACACAAACAAGGAGGATGAGGAATAACACACAATATGCATTTCTATTAGTCGTGGAGCCATCCTTATTTGACGATGATACAAATCATGAATCCTTGGTGAAAGCCATGAATGAAGAGTTATACAGAATGACAAGAATCAGACATGGGATCTTATCAATAGACCCGAAGGTCACAATGTGATTAGAACAAAATAGATATTCAAGAACAAGTTTGATGAGGATGGAAGTGTTATTAGAAAAAAGGAATGACTGGTATGTAAAGGATACTCCATGATTGAAGGCGTTGATGTTGAAGAAACCTTTTCTCCAGTATCTAGACTAGAGTCAATCAGGCTTTTCCTTGCCATGGCACTCCAAAGAGGATATAAAGTATATCAAATGGATGTCAAGATAGCATTCTTGAATGGTGTTCTTGAATAAGAAGTCTAAATTGAACAACCAGTGGGTTTTGTTCCTGGTACTGATGAAACAAAGGTCTGAAAACTGAAGAAAGCTCTATATGATTTGAAGCAGGCACCACGAACATGGTATTCCCGGCTGGACTCATTTCTCAAGAAGCTGGAATTCAAAAGAGGAGTATACCAAAATATATATGTAAATAATTCTCCAAAAGATCAGTTCATAATTCTAGTATATGTTGATGACATTATATTTGGTGGAAGCAGGCAGAAATCAGTGGACGAATTTTCCAATCACATGAAATCAGAATTTGATATTCCTCTGATTGGGGAGCTCACATATTTCTTGGGGATGCAGGTGATTCAAAGGGAGGATTACACTTTCATTTCTCATGAAAAGTATGTAAGAGAGCTGCTGAAGAAGTTTAAAATCCAAGACTCCAAGCCAATATCAACTCCGATTGTGGTTGGAACCAAACTTGGAAAGCATGAGGATGGGGAATCTGTAGACCCCAATATGTACAAGAGGATAGTTGGGAGCCTACTATACCTGACAGTGACATGGCCAGATATTTTATTTTCCACATGTCTTACAGCCCGCTTTTAGGGTAATCCAAAGGAGTAATATATGGAAATAGTAAAAAGAATCATGAGGTATATTCAAGGTACTCACAATTGTGGATTATACTTTACTATAGGAAGGGACAGTGAATTATAAGCATTTTCTAATGCTGACTGGGTTGGAGATGTTGTGGACAGAAATTGCACCAGTGGTGGTGCATTCTATATTGGGAATAAATGTGTTGGCTGGTTGAGTAAGAAACAAGAAAGTACTTCTCTTAGTACTGCTTAAGCTGAGTATATCTCTGCCAAAAAGGCATTCACTCAACTTCTATGGATGAATCAACAACTAACAGATATTAGTGATGAGGTGAACCAACCAATGGTAATTTAATGAGATAACAAGATCCCAATTGATCTAATGAAGAATCCTGTTCAGCATTCTCGTACAAAAAATATTGAAATCAGGTATCACTTTATCAAAGAAAAAGTTGAGCAAGGTGTGACTAGAATGGCTCATGTGGGAACTGATGAGCAAATGGCTGATATCCTGACCAAGCCACTGTCAACGGCTGTGTTTGAGAAGCATCAGATGAACCTTGGTATTCAGCTACCTACCAGTGCATAAAGAGTTTATGAAGTTCCCCTCTCCCTAGTTATGTTAATTGTTTTTAATTTTTTTATGGATGCGTTGCAGGTTTGTGGGGGAGATACTATCCAAGGGAAGTGTAGTTTGAGCGGAACAATGAACAATTACCGGTCATTGGATTTAATTCCATTGGGGATAAAGGAATAAATTCAGTATCTTTCGTTGATAGGTTGGGAAGGAATACATTGGACGGGAACCTAATTCAAGCTTTCCCTCTTGTTTTCTACACCAAGCATTTCTCACGTAGATTCAGAGTGTTGGCCGAGTTGATTCTTGCATTTCTGGTTTCCATGTGGCTGGTACTCTATTTAATTTATTTAATGATTTCCAACAAACCCAAAGGGGAATATTGTGGGAACCATGGTTGTCTTTTCATGATTTGTAGTATGTTTTTTGTTTGTTTTAAATCCTTGGTGGATGTTCATAATATGTGCCAGAAAATTGATCTTACAATTCAAGAAGATAACAGTATTGAAGGTGGAACTATTTTCCAGTGTTTGCCAAATTTCTGGACCTCAAAATTGTCAAATGGAGAAAAGTGTTTTTGGAAGAGGGACTTGCGTGCCAATTACTTGGAGGCTTGGAAACTTGAGCACCTTTTGTTTTTCAATATCATAACATGAAAATATGGCAAAGGGAGAGGGTGCCCAAGTTTGGAAGTTGGTCGCGCAAGTGTTTTTTGGGGGAAGAGACTTCCGCACCGAAACTTGCGTGCCAAGGGGAGACTTGCATGCCATCACGTAGGGTTTTAAAATGCCTATAAATATAGGTCAACCCCTCCTCATTCGGTATGAAGTTCAAACTTAGATAAAATCAGAGCTCCCATCGCGCAGTTGTAGTGGTCACGCAAGTGGTGTTGGGTTGTGCAAGTTGAAGTTGTGCAACAGTTGTTAGTTGCGCGTCCAAGGTGGTTTGGGAGAGAAAGGGGCTGAGTCGCGCAAGTTTGCAGTTGAATAAGTGAGTGTCACGCAAGTGGTTGAGGTGAACTTGCGTGCTGGTTTGGACTTGGGTGCTGAGACTTGCATGTTGTCTTGAAACTTGCGCATCGGTCTTGGAGAAGCACGCCAGGTGTTGTTGAAGTACGTCAGTATTTTTGGAGCAGCACGAAAGATGGAAGATTTACCGATACCTTCAATGCAATGTGAGATTATTCTATGGGTGAGAGTTTGACTTCAACAAAGCATCTACATACAACAGATGATGCATTACTTTGCAATGATGAAGAGACCTTCACGTCTATAAACTGAGTGGGATTTCACCAAGGGCAGTGAGCCAGGGGGAGTCAATGGGAGTGAACCAAGGGACGCAGTAGGCTATCACTAAATAATTATAAAAGCAGTGAGCCTGGGACAGAGTGACTGTTCCCAAACCTTTGTAATCAACAACGAGTGAAGAATAGTTGAATTTGGTACGATCGACAACCTGTCGGTATATGCTCCTTAGATGTAGCCCTTAGTGGTAAACCAAGTAAAAAAATTTGTGTCATCTCTTTGCATGTGAATGCTTTATTTATTCTCATATCCATCATGTTTTTTAAACTAGTTTATCCCAATGTGGGAACAAGATCCGTCAGTTTTAGAGAAAAAGTTGTCACCCTGATTCACCCCTCCCCTCTCAGGGTGTCTCGGGGTCTTACACATCATATATTGATAATTATCCTTCCAATTTAGGCTTCATTTGAAAGTCAAATAAATACCCTTTAATTACAATTAATCTAATTATTTTTATTGGAATCAATATTTTACATTACATTTTAATTAAATAATTCCTATCTAAAAAAAATATTTGTAAAAAATGGGTATTCAATAAGTTTTGTGGACATATATTAAAAGTAATTTTTACCACCTATAGAAATTGAATCCTCGAAATGTTATTCCAAATTTAGGATGCCCATGTTTTAATTTCTTTAATGTGTTCAATTTCATTTATATCATAATTAATAGTTTCCAATGAAATAAAAAGATCACCATTGTAATGGTTTGTACAGATAAAGTGGTGGTTAAAAAAATTACAGGGAAATATATATTTCTAAAATAATTTAATATTTGATTTGTGTATTTAATTTATATGTTAAATTATAACATATTAAAAATATTAAACAATTTTATCTATATTTCATGAAAAATGCATTTATTATTTATTTAAAATTTTAATATTTATAATCATTCCACTCCTATCACTTATAAAAGGGAACCTCATCAACTCCATTCCTCACACACATTGAGAACATTAGTTAAAAAAATTCTTCTCAAATACAATCCCAACTCTCCTCATCATATCCTAGAGGATTTGGTAGGGTTATGAATGTTAAACATAATATTAATTAAACCAAGAATAATTTATTAATCAATTATCATTGGATCAACCATGAATATAAAAAAATGTGGTAAACTGAAATTAAAACATTATTAAACCTATGTATCATACACAGTAGAGCCACTAAATTTTCTTCACCATTGAAAAATATAAAATTTTCATGATAAAGATCACAATGTTAGAGTTAAATGATGCCCCATATCTTGAGGTATTTACATGTTAATCTAAATTTAATGATTCACATGTGGGAATCTGCCACATCCATGATGTGCTAACATCTCATTATGGAAAAGAGGTAGTTGAATGAGTTATTATGGTTTTAATAAATACTTATGAACATCATGAAATCATGCACACAAATTTCATAAATTAAGTGGAATATATATGTGGTAGTGAGTCCATTTTAATAGTAATGTGTATATTTGGAATAGTAACTGGACCATTCAAAACAGTAACACAGACATTGGGAATATTATCTAGGTCATTGGAATAGTGATTTTACCTCCAAATAATACATTGTTACATAAATAATATTTATTATGAGAAATGTAGTTAAATAAAAATATTTTAATCCCAAAAAATAAATATCAGGATTACAAATCTCAATGAAAACATAAGAACATTTTAAATAAGATGTATTTTAATGTGTTTTATAAAAAACATAATTATAATAATTACAATTAAATTTTCCTATAATTAAAATATTTTTTTTTTATAAAAACATTATAATTTTTGAAATTATCTCATAAAAATGGTCCAAGGGTGATTTTTACGAAATTTCTGAAATAATTCATTTTTGGATAAATAGTTAAATTATAGTTTTTCACATAACTTCTATATATTTAATTTCATCACTCTAAATTTAATAATAACATAATACATTAAGTAAAATAATTTTAATACATTTAATATTTAATTACATAAATTATTATTTAAAATAAAATAAACATATTTACCAAACCTAAAATTCATTTTTGAAAACCTAAAGTTAAATGTGATTCTTTAAAATAATGATTTTGTGTTTCTTAAACATTTCTATTAATAAAGTAAGAGAATTAGAATTAGAATTTTTTAAAGTCCTATTACAATTAAATTAGATTTATATGTGATTTATAACTTGAAAAATCCCTATTATAGGTTTTTCATTTGATATAATATTTTATTCAATATTGTATTCTTCAAATACCCCCCTCCTAAATCATAAATGACACCTCTATATATACTCCAAAAATAACATATCATTATCATACCAAATCCAATACTCTACAAAAATACTCACACTACGGCTCCTATATGTTTCTTGGGACGTTTTAGAGTAATAAAACAATAAATATTAATGGATTTTTGGTGTTGTATAAGAGAAGATACACTAACGATTAAGTAAGTTTCAGTGAAATATTCTATTTTTTATTTTTCTTCTTCTTCTTCGTCACATTATTTTTTCACCACAAATTTCATAAAAACCATTATAATAATAATTATGTATCATGTTATCATTATATTATTTATTTTAATAAAAAAAATATCAAAATTCTAATATATATGATTTTCAAACTTCATTTTCCCTCTCTCGTGACAATGTCCCATCAAGGGTCGATAAACCACCGTTGGATACAATACCATTTTCACACTTATAATCATCATCGTGGATGTATATATTTAATTATAAATAATATATAAACAATTAAATACCAATTTTATAATATTCTATAATTAATTCTACAAATTTAAAAATAATATTGAATAGAAATAGTGAAATCAATCAAAAATGATAAATTTTTCTTTAAAATGTGATATCTAAATGACATCCCTATAAATAATGAAATTATGAAATATAATAAAATCTCTAAAATTTATAAATAGTGATAAAAATTAAAATAATTTCCATTTTAGTCAATGTTTTACAAATTTTATGATTATTATTTAGGAGACACAGAAGAAACAAAATACAGAGGGATTTATGGTCTGGGGATTCTTTAACCCAATTCATTTACATTCAAATTATTTGTATTTCACCACATATCCAATTATTATATTCCATTAATTTTTCATAAATATAATTTAATTATTATTTTAATTAATGTTGTGGGATATACATTTTTTTCATTGACTTTTACTTATAAGGATTTTTAAAAAATATATTTCTTTTAAAACCATTTTTTCAACTCATATATCATGTTTCTTTTAAACATTAAAAGTTATTCTATTATAGAGTATTATGTCCATTTTCATTTTGGTTTGTAATTTTTAAATCAAGATTTTATTCTTTAAGAAATACGTATGAATGGAATTCATTTCCATGGGTTATTTCATGTTTTTTATTGTTATACATTCTATGTGGAATGCATGATTTTTTAAATATTATGTGACTAGTGGGACTGTAATTATATATACCAAAAATGTGACGATTAATGTGATTTATCTCATGATATGATGTTTATTATGAGTGAATATGATTCTACCTTTTTTCATAATGATGATGTTAGTTTTAAGCATTTATATTATTTTTGAATGTGAGGCTAGATTTGTTCAAAATAATGTGTTGAATTTTACAACTATTACATGATGTATTGTTTTTAAGCATCCACATTCCATGCCTCAGTCACATATTTTAACTTATGATATTAATTATGGTCATGTTAAAATGAAATGATGATGACAATTATTCCACCCATATTATATTGATTTATATCCCCTATGAATCCTATTAATGGGATTTTAGATCAACCCTTTAATTTATTTTTATTCTTAGGGGATTAATTGTACTAATGAGAATGTGATCATTTAGAATTATAAAGAATAAGGATTAAAAATATATATTTTATAATATATAAGTTATGTATGAGCCCAATTTTCCCAAAACAGTAAACCATTTGACCCAGGTTTTTTATTTATATTATAGTGTTAATCACAAAATTATTGAATAGTCATGAATGAAAAATTAGGGTCACAATAGTTGGAAAGAGAGATATGGTTTAATTAATTTTTTAATTATGATTAGAAACATTTATAAAACACCTTAGTTTGATAATAAGTATATATAGATATCCAAGAAATTGGTTTTAGTAAAATTGTAAACAAAGGGATACCAAAAGATATGAATATATATTTAATTGCTTAGAGGAAAAAATCAATCATTCTTTGTTTACATATACTTTTTTCAATCGTGTTCTATTTTATACAATTGATAGAATCAGGACAAACCATGCCACATCCTTTGTGAAGGAAAATGAAATGATTTCTAAAGTAAAAACTTCAATTCCATTAGTGGTGGAGTTAAAAACACCATAAAATTATATATTTTGTTGACTTAGCCTATGAATAATAATATTAATCACATGGAACACCCATCATCACACAAGAAGGCACAATTTTCCATTGAGTTTTTTATAAATAAATGACCAATGATATTTAGTTGATCTTCAAATCTATTTGTCATGGAGGAGTTGGTTAGCTCAATGGAGAACATATTTTCAATGCTCCACTACTCTGAGATTTGTAATTTGACTCTATCTATATATTATTTATATGGATAATTCAATAAATAGTGAGAATTAACCAATAACACCATGTATAAGGATATTATGTTATAGTTGTTTTTTTTAATATAAAAAAAATATTTATTAACTAGTATATACCTAGAACTTTTTAAAAAAAGTTATTGAGTGTATTTATATAATTGAAGAAAATGGAAGGAGTGCTTTTAACATATTATGGGGAAAACATTCCAAGTATTTTTTTTATACCCCTTGGGGTTTGTTATAAAAAATGACATGAAAATGGATAAATTCATTAGTGGTTTAAAACCAAATAATCAATAGAAACTTGATATCTGAGACTTGGGGAGATATGAAGAACTTGTATTATGTTCTTTGAATGTTGATATGGTATTTAGGTAATGGTCCCATGGTTATGGATATAATATGAGAAGATTGCAGTTACAATCCGGTTGGTAAAATTTCAAAAGAGGAAATAGGATCCAATTTTCCACTTGGAAAAAATGTTGGAAGAAACTTCATAGATATTTCATTAATGGTATAGGTAAATGCTTCATGAGTGACTAAAAAGTCTACCCTACTCATGAATTTTATGTATACATGAAAAATCCAATGAACATGAAGAAAAGACGGCACCTCCAAATGAACCACCCATGGTTTAGTGGTTCTACAATTGGGAGAAAGGTAATTATTAAATCCACTACTCTAAACCTCATGTCCATCAGGGAAATCAGGTCTATCAACAATTGAAACCAAAGGTGTAAGTTAAATCTTATTACATAACTACTATTGAACAGGATCATGAAAATTATTTCATATAAGGTACACATCCAATTTTCTAATGAATATACATTGTTTTATTTGATTTTCGTACTATTCACTCCATTATTTGTAAAACCCCAGGTAAATAAAGAATATGAAATTTTTATATTTATCCCTATTTGTGGAGAAAATAATGTTTTAAAGGGACTGCTATGCTCGATGGCATACCCAATACTCAACAATGAGTTTCTTGGGAATCTTACGTTGCACTCTAATAATAAGATAATATTATTTTAAATGGTAGATAACGCCTAGTCGTTGTAATGGTGGGAATGAACAGAAATAACTACAAAATGATTATATATGTTTGTCAAATCTTTTTACTTTTTACAGTAAATGTTAGAGGATTAAAAATGCAAATGAATCCAATTTTTAAGAATAAACATTCTAATATTCTTTAAAAGGTCGATTAACCGCCTTTTGATGGAGAACCTCTTTTAAATCAAATTTTTAACAATTTTATGTGTTATATTTGACAAAATAAAATTCTTCTTTAAAATTGGGACATCAAAATTTACATTGTGTAAATTTTTGGTATTTTTCCGATAAAGTTCATTTTTTAATGAACAGTTAAAAATGTTGTATTTTAATTCAAAACCCATTTTTAATCTAATTTATTTAAATGATTAGATTATCTTTTTAATTGGTTTCAAAGTTCAATTATAATATATTTTTACCATTTAATCCAATAGTGGTCGTTGGAAATAATTTCATCTTGAAATTGGACTTAAACTAGAGTCAATCTTTTGATACTTATTGTTTCTTAAAAACACGCTATTTTTTTTTGACAGTGGGAATTAATTATTAAATTAATTAATTAAACTTATATGTTTTGAATTTTGTAAAAAATTATTCATTTTTGAATTCGTAATATCAAATATAGCTTAGGGTGATTTTTTGTATTTTTCTGAAAAACTCCAATTTTTGATGAATAGTGAAACCACTAAGTGGTAGTTAAAGAAACTGATTTTTCTTTTAAATGAAACTTTGCCACCTCTGTGTTTTGAATTTCGAAAATCCAACATACATGGTTGTCATTAGGAAGTAAAATGTGGTTAAATGGGATTAAAATAATTTTTTTGTTGAATAGTAACTTTTAAGTTTTTAATCACGATTAGAGGTAATTAGTGTAGTTTAAGGTAAAAATAATGTTTTAATAATATGAGATGAGCTTGACACATGTCCTACCCTTATTGGATGTTTCATGGCCGACCCAAAAAAACCATGGGTCAACTTGGGGACCCCATGGAGCCACTTTGGTTTGGAAATGACATAAATAACTTTTTATTTAATGTAAAAGTAAAAATGACACAAACATGAGATGTTTTACTAAAACAGTTTTTACATGGGGTTATACAAGTCAGATTTTTTACTATAAATAGTAATTGGAAAGATAAAAATATTTCCTACATCTTGATAGTTTTTTTATAATTTTTAGACATTAAATAAATAAAATTATTTATGACATCATAATATTGCAGCGATTACCTCATTAATAAAGGAATTAAATAAAATGAAACGATAATGTAAACTCTATGACCTACACATGTCCAAAACCAATTGTATTGGTGGATTTCGAAACATTATCACCTTATCATATAATTGTATCAATTTGGGACCTTTTAAATCCGAAACTCATTTTCAAATAAAGTAACATTTCTTTACTTTCCAAGAGTGTCCCTCCTCTCCTCTTATAAAAGGCACCCACCTCTACCTCCTTACCCACACTTCCAAAGCCTTTTTCTCATCCAACCCCTACTCAATTTGTCTCTCCACATCCCTATATAACTCTTAGAAGCCTCAATTTGGGCAGAAGTCTTCCCAAGGATTCCTTTGAGCTCAATGCAAAGGGAGTTACCCGATTTTAAGGTAATGTCTTCACTTGAGTCCTTTTGTATTATTTTGCTTCTCTAACCCCCTAAACTCTTTTATTTATTTATTTTGTAACAAATCCAGTATATTAAATATACTAGTATGTTTTTATAATAATAATTCGAGTTACACTTACACACACCTACATCTAATGGTTAAAGAACATATTGTTTCTGTGGATGACGAATTTCTGCCTCACGAAACGATGATTGTTCAACACTCATATAACACCTTAAAAGGTGGCCATTAAGATGTCACTATATTTATATATGATATATAATATGTTTATGTTTTACTTAAGCTTCTGTATTTTTCTTTTGTGTCATACCTTTATGGTTTCCATTGTGGGTAAACACGATAATTTCATTTTAGGAAGTGCGGACTACCGCCCCCTCAAAGTGATTTGATTCGTTAATGTCATATGTGGGATGTATAAAGGATGTATTTAAAGTTATTATATATAATTTATGTTACATATAAATGATGAATATAATTATGGAATTAAAATATACATACCCCTCATTTAGTTTTAATTCCATTAATATGACATAGAAATGAAGGTAGCGTTCATGCGTACGTACGGCTTACCGTCTCCATGAACGATGCATTTCATTTCTTACCTCTAAATGATTATGTAATATTATAAATACATGTAAATTATGGATATATATGATATATATGATATCCAAATCATGAATATCATTCTGGATATAATGAACCTTTGACCACACGAACAACATGTAATTGTAAGAAGTCCACTTTCGACTTAAGAACCAAATATCGAAAAAACATACATTATTAACTTAAAATATTACATAATGTTTATAACATGGAAATAAGTAATATAAAAGGAATATTTCACTTGAAAAAGGTTCTTAAGAAAGTATAAATTAACTCAAGTTTATTATTTAGGACGTTAAAGAACGATCGAGTCAAGTCGGACCCGAGGTAAGGGATCATACCCCTCTCTTTCTTTTTAAGTACACTCTTTTATGTCATTCCTTTTAAGCTCATATTTCTTGTAATTGGGATGTTATTTTATATTAATATTACTGTAATTTTTATGTTCATATTATTAGAGACCCTATTCTCTCTCATCAATCCATTTTGGATGTTTTGAGTGGCGCCATTAGGCTGCCGAATTTTCGTAAGAGATCTAACCTCTCTCTTTCTTTTTAAGTACTCTCCTTCATGTCACTTCTTTTAAGCTCCTCTTTGTTATTATGGGGGATGTTATTTTATATTCCTCTTGCTGTACATTTTATTTTAATATGATGAGAGACCCTATTTGATCTCATCAATCCATTTTTGGATGTTCTAAGTGGCGCCGTTAGGCTGCTGAGTTTTCGTAAGGTATTTTTCATCTCACTTTTATTCTCGTGAGATTTATGCTAAATTTGCCACAATTTCCTTTGAGTGGTGTATGTATGGCCCATTATTTTAATAATTGTGTAATATATATTCATTTATGAGTATTTATATCAATGTTGTATTGTCCTTCTTTCATGGGGTGTATGTTTCGAAAGATACCCATGTCGGTAAGAGAACCTTTCACCCTCCTCTTTTTAAAAGACCTCAATTGTTATGTCTTTTAATTCACATAACATTATGTTGGGATATTTTCTTCTATATCCTTAGTGATTTAAATTTTATTTCCAAGTGATGAGATACTCTTTTAATCTCTAATCAACTCATTTTCTGAATTTTGTAGTGACGCCGTTAGGCTGTCAAATTTTTGCAAGGGAACTTCTTAACCCAATTTTCATTCTTTGGGATAAGCTTGTACTCCATGAATATGTCGTCCTATGAATAAGTGTGAATAACCTCTGATTGTTTTACACTTAATTTCCTCTTATATTTGGTTTATTAGTTTGTCACACATAATTATGTAATTGATTTATCCTTAATCCAAGGATACCGTCTTGGTATGGGACTTCGTCTCAATCTCCTTTCATTGAGGCATATTTTGTTTTATACACAACCTTCTTTTATACGGTGTATAAACCCCTTTGACTTTTACGTTTACCCAAAAGGAATATTTTTTTATACAAAGAGTTTTACTAAATGACAAAAGGGAAAGTTTTTGTCGTACGTATGCGACGACAACGACTTCTCCCCCGCTGTGACCATTATTTGGGTTTCGGCTTCCTCTACAAGCCATGCCTTTTTTTTAAATAAAAATAAATACCATGTTTTACTTTTATTTTATTTTGGTATTGAAAATGGTTTTCATAATGTTTTTATATCAACGTGTTGTATTGATATCTTGTGATTGAAAAGTGGAAATGTTATGTTTCCTTTATGCATGTTTTATGTGATACGATTATGTTATGGTTCTTGGAAATTATTATGAAGACGGGTGGTTCCGTGATAAACTAAGGGCAGGTGAGCCCGATATAGCTCTCCAATGCATTGGGTAACGTGAAGGGGTTAAATGTTAAGGTTTCTCCGAAGAGATTTAGGGAATATACTATGATGGGTATTCCAAATGTAACTAAGAGGGTTACTCCCTACGTAAGAATGTTATGAATGCCTCAAGTTACCTTTATGTCTTATGATTTCTATGATTTATTCATGATTTTATGAGGTATGTTTAAGTGCTTATGTTTTATGGGTAAAGTATGATTTCATTCTTATGTATACATGTACTCATGGTTCCTTTCCATATTTTGATATCCCTTACTGAGCATTTTCTGCTCATCCCAAGTTTTTTAAATGTTTTTCATAGGTCAAGGGAAGGGTACATGATATGATGATAGTGTCAAGGAAGTGTCAAGAAAGAATCCATGTTTTATTTTAAATATGTTTCCGTTGATGGGAAAAATGAATACTATCTTTTATGTAACCACTTTGTTTAAATGTGGAATGTAATGCAAGTTTTATGATCTAATTCTCTAAAACTCTAAACCTGAATAAATCCTCAATGTGTAATCTTATAATAACTCAAGATTATGTGAGGTTTAAGGCTGGGGCCTTATAATTGGTATCAAAGGTCGGTTTAGATAGCTTTAGAGGTTAGGGTATTCTCTAAGCATAAGTGACATTACCATAATGGTTAGGATTTCAGAAAGAGTCCTAGTTTTAGATAAAGTGAATGAGTAAGTATATCTTATTGTTTACCTTAATCAGTAGTATAGGATGGTTTTGTTGATATACTCACACTGACATTTCTATTTTTAGTGAATGGATGGATCTAGCAGGCACCAAAGAGACAACAGGTTTGAAGGAAACTGTGGTGGTTCTCTGATTAAGATACTAGATAAAATGGGGGATTCAATGAGGAAACTTGTGGTTGTTCTAAACCAACTATCAAGGAGTCATGATCAACCACTTGAACCTTGGTATGATCTATAATGAATCATGTACGAGATGACCAATCGATTTGGAAGTTCAGGTAATAATTATAATGGTAACCATTAGAGTTTATATGATCCTTACTTTTGAGTTAATTATGGGTTATTATATGTTATGATGGAAAATGAAAGGCATGAGATAAACTTGAGGTTAAAATATGTTATGATTATTTTTGAAGATTTTATCTTGTTTTGGGGAATGTTTTAAGAATTATATAGTTTTGGAAAAAGGACAACACGCAGACCATGTGACAACCCGTCGTGTCGGACAAAGCTGCGGGAATCGAACCCATGACCAAAGTGCGACTGGTATTTATCACCTACCACTGGACTACGTGAAGTCCCTAGTTATTTTGACTAATTCATTTTAGTTAAATGATTTTAGGAATCAAGAGTAAGTTTATTTTGGGTTATCCATGGAAATGATTAACCTATCATCGAGGATATGTGATTAGGTTAATTACTTTACAATATGAGAATTTAAGAGCAACTGATGTTATTTGGAGATAAAATTTAATTTGTACCTTGAAAGACTATGTGACTAAATCCTTCAAATATTTGGGTTTCAATCTTATTTTGGTTTACTTTGAAGAATTTTATGGACAAATTGTTTATCTAATGGTCCTCGTTGAACTATGGGTTTTGTTGGACAAATTTTGGAGATTAAGAATAGATTTTCTTTTTATAAAGGGTTATCCTTTTCTGGATTATCTAATCTTGTAATAACCATTTTGGTTTTGGTTTTGGTTAAAGTCTGAAGACATGGGATATATATAGTTCTCTTTTGTTGATTAGGTGATTCTCTAGATGTTTATTATAGTGAACAAGTCTTCCTAAATACTTGTCTTTTGGAGAAAATATGAGTTTGTGTAAGAAATATAATAAAAGTTGAAAGTCAACATGATATGTAATTATGATTCCTTTTGAATAAATTCCTCAATAAAAAAACAAAAATTTTGTCAATTAACTTTTCCTACTCGGGAATCGAATACCATTTAACCCACCATAAGTTTGTGATTTTCGTATGGTTAACTTTATCCTAGACATTTTTACTATCACTCTCCCTCAGAACATGACCCTTTGTTTTCCTACATGGAATCCTATTATGGGTTAACTCGGGTGACCTTTTTAATTCTCTTTCTTTATTTTAAAGTGATAGTTTTACTGATTCTTGTTCCGATGTGGGATTTTCAATGAAGTTTCCAAGCCCAATTTTAAAAATTGTGAGGACGCAATTCCCAAAAGGGGGGAAGGATGTAACACCCCAGGTAAATAAAGAATATGAAAATTTTATATTTATCCCTATTTGTGGAAAAAATAATATTTTAAAGGGAACGCTATTCTTGATGGCGTGCCCAATACGCAACAACGAGTTTCTTGGAAATCTTACGTTGCACTCTAATAATAAGATAATATTATTTCAAATGGTAGTTAACGCCTAGCCGTTGTAATGGTGGGAATGAACAGAACTAACTACAAAATTATTATATATGTTTGTCAAATATTTTTACTTTTTACAATAAATTTTATAGGATTAAAAATGTGAATTAATCCAATTTTTAAGCATAAACATTCTAATATTTTTTAAAAGGTCGATTAACCGCCTTTTGATGGCGAACCTCTTTTAAATCCACTTTTAAACAATTTTATGAGTTATATTTTACAAAATAAAATTCTTCTTTAGAATTGGGACATCAAAATTTACATTCTATAAATTTTTGGTATTTTTCCGATAAAGTTCATTTTTTTAATGAACAGTGAAAAATGTTGTATTTTAATTCAAAACCCCTTTTTAATCTAATTTATTTATATGATTAGATTATCTTTTTAATTGTTTTTAAATTTCAATTAGAATATATTATTACCATTTAATCCAATAGTGGTTTTTGGAATTAATTTCATCTTGAAATTGGACTTCAACTAGTGTCAATCTTTTGATACTTATTGTTTCTTAAAAATACGCTATTTGTTTTGACAGCGGGAATTAATTATTAAATTAATTAATGCAACTTATATGTTTTTAATTTTGTAAAAAAACACTTCATTTTTGAATTCGTAATATCAAATATAGCTTAGGTTGA
Organism: Viscum album; assembly: GCA_963277665.1. Lineage (NCBI taxonomy): Eukaryota > Viridiplantae > Streptophyta > Magnoliopsida > Santalales > Viscaceae > Viscum > Viscum album. The sequence continues at coordinate 1,186,853,763 of OY728123.1, read as the reverse complement.
ATTTTTGGTATTTTTCTGAAAAACTTCAATTTTTGATGAATAGTGAAACCACTAAGTGGTAGTTAAAGAAACTGATTTTACATTTAAATGAATCTTTTCCACCTCTGTGTTTTGAATTTCAAAAATCTGACATACGTGGTTGTCATTATGAAGTAAAATGTGGTTAAATGGGACTAAAATAATTTTTTGTGAATAGTAACTTTTAAGTTTTTAATCGTGGTTAGTGGTAATTAGTGTAGTTTAAGGTAAAAATAATGTTTTAATAATATGAGATGATCTTTACACATGTCCTACCCTTATTGGATTTTTCATGGCTGACCAAGACAATCCATGGGTCAACTTGGGGACCCCATGGAGCCACTTTGGTTGGGAAATGACATATATAACTTTTTATTTAATGTAAAAGTAAAAATGACACAAACATGAGTTGTTTTACTAAAACAGTTTTTACATGGGGTTATACAAGTCAGATTTTTTACTATAAATAGTCATTGGAAATCTAAAACTATTTCCTACATCATGATAGTTTTTTTTTAGACATTAAATAAATAAAATTATTTATGACATCATAATGATGCATCTATTACCTCATTAATAAAGGATTTAAATAACATGAAAAGATAATGTAAATTCTATGACCCACACATGTCCAAAACCTGTTAGATTGGTGGAATTAGAAATGTTATCACCTTATCCTAGAATTATATCAATGTGGGACCTTTTAAATCCGAAACTCATTTTAAAATAAAGTAACATTTCTTTACTTTCCAAGAGTTCCCCTCCTCTCCTCTTATAAAACGCCCCCACCTCTACCTCCTTACCCACACTTTCAAAGCCTTTTTCTCGGCCAAACCCTGCCCATTTTGTCTCTACACATCCCTATATAACTCTTAGAATCCTCACTTTGGGAAGAAGTCTTCCCAAGGAAGCCTTTGAGGTCAAACCAAAGGCAGATACCCGATTTTAAGGTAATGTCTTCACTTGAGTCCTTTTGTATTATTTTGCTTCTCCAACCCCCTAAACTCTTTTTATTCATTTATTTTGTAAAAAATCCAGTATCTTCAATATACTAGGATTTTTTTGTAATAATATTTCGAGCTACACTTACACACACCTACATCTAATGGTTAAAAAACATACTATTTCTGTGGATGGCGAATTTCTGCCTCTCGAAACGATGATTGTTCAACACTCATATAACACCTTCAAAGGTGACCATTAAAATGTAACTATATTTATATATGATATATAATATATTTAGGTTTTAAATAAGCTTCTGTATTTTTCTTTTGTTTTATACCTTTATGGTTTCCATTATGGTTAAACACGATAATTTCATTTTAGGAAGTGTGCACTACCGCCCCCTCAAAGTGATTTGATTCATTAATGCCATATGTGGGATGTATAAAGGATGTATTTAAAGTTATTATATATGATTTATGTTACATATAAATGATTTATATAATTATGGAATTAAAATATACATACCTCTCATTTAGTTTTAATTACATTAATATGACATAGAAATGAAAGTAGCGTTCATGCGTACATACGGCTTACCATCTCCATGAACGGTGAATTTCATTTATTACCTCTAAATGATTATGTAATATTATAAATACATGTATATTATGGATATATATATATGATATATATGATATATAAATAATGAATATAATTCTGGATATAATGAACCTTTGACCACATGAACAACAAGTTATTGTAAGAAGTCCACTTTCAACTTAAGAATCAAATATCGACAAAACAAACATTATTAACTTAAATGATTACATAATGTTTATAACATGGCAATAAGTGATATAAAAAGAATAATGAACTTTAAAAAGGTTCTTAATCAAGTATAAATTAACTCAAGTTTATTATTCAGGACGTTAAAGAACGATTGAGTCAAGTCGGACCCGAGGTAAGGGAGCATACCCCTCTCTTTCTTTTTAAGTACACTCTTTTATGTCATTCCTTTTAAGCTCATATTTCTTGTGATTGGGATGTTATTTTATATTAATCTTACTGTAATTTTTATGTTCATATGATGAGAGACCCTATTCTCTCTCATCAATCCATTTTGGATGTTTTGAGTGGCACCGTTAGGCTGCCGAATTTTCGTAAGAGATCTAACCTCTCTCTTTCTTTATAAGTACTCTCCTTTATATCACTTATTTTAAGCTCCTCTTTGTTATTATGGTGGATGTTATTTTATATTACTATTACTTTACATTTTATTGTAATATGATGAGAGACCCTATTTGATCTCATCAATCCATTTTTGGAAGTTTTAAGTGGCGCTGTTAGGCTGCCGAGTTTTCGTAAGGGATTTTTCATCTCACTTTTATTCTCATGAGATTTATGCTTCATTTGCCACAATTTCCTTTGAGTTGTGTATGTACTGCCCATTATTTTATTCATTGTGTAATATACTTTCATTTATGAGTATTTACAACAATTTTGTATTGTCCTTCTTTCACGGGGTGTATGTTTCGAAAGATACCCATGTCGGTAAGGGAACCTTTCACCCTCCTCTTTTTAAAAGACCGCTCTTGTTATGTCTTTTAATTCACATAACATTATGTTGGGATATGTTCTTCTATACCCTTAGTGATTTAAATTTTATGTCCAAGTGATGAGATACCCTTTTTATCTCTCATCAACTCATTTTCTGAATTTTGTAGTGACGCCGTTAGGCTGTCAAATTTTTGCAAGGGAACTTCTTAACCCAATTTTGATTCTTTGTGATAAGCTTGTACTCCTTGAATATGTCATTCTATAAATATGTGTGAATAACCTCTGATTGTTTTACACTAAATATCCACTTATATTTGGTGTATTAGTTTTTCACACATAATTATGTAATTGATTTATCCTTAATCCAAGGATACCGTCTTTGTATGGGACTTCGTCTCAATCTCCTTTCATTGAGGCATATTTTGTTTTATAAACAACCTTCTTTTATACGGTGTATAATCCCCTTTGACATTTACCTTTATCTGAAAAGAATCTTTTTTTATACAAATCGTTTTACTAAATGACAAAAGGGAATGTTTTTGTTGTACGTATGCGGCGACAACGACTTCTCCGCCACCATGACCATTATTTGAGTTTTTTCTTCCTCTACAAGACATACCTTTTTTTAAAAGAAAAATAAATACCATGTTTTACTTTTCTTTTATTTTGGTATTGAAATTGGTTTTCATAATTGTTTTATATCAATGTGTTGTATTGATATCTTGTGATTGAAAAGTGGAAATGTTATGTTTCATTTATGCATGTTTTATGTGATACGATTATGTTATGGTTCTTGGGAATTATTATGAAGACGGGTGGTTCCGTGATAAACTAAGGGCGGGTGAGCCCGATATAGCTCTCCAATGCATTGGGTAACGTGAAGGGGTTAAACTTTAAGGTTTATTCGAAGAGATTTAGGGAATATACTGTGATGGGTATTCCAAACGTAACCAAGAGGGTTACTCCCTACGTAAGAATGTTATGAATGCCTCAAGTTACCTTTATGTGTTATGATTTCTATGATTTATTCATGATTTTATGAGGTATATTAAAGTGCTTATGTTTTATGGGTAATGTATGATTTCATTCTTATGTATACATGTACTCATGTTTCCTTTCCATATTTTTATATCCCTTACTGAGCTTTTTATGCTCATCCCAAGTTTTTGAAATGTTTTTCAGAGGTCAAGGGAAGGGTACATGATATGATGATAGTGTCAAGGAAGTGTCAAGAAAGAATCCATGTTTTATTTTAAATATGTTTCTGTTGGTGGGAAAAATTAATACTATCTTTTATGTAACCACTTTGTTTAAATGTGGAATGTAATGCATGTTTTATGATCTAATTCTCTAAAACTCTAAACTTGAAAAGATCCTCAATGTGTAATCTTGTAATAACTCAAGATTAAGTAAGGTTTAAGGCTGGGGCCTAATATTATTTCTTGATAGTTGGCCAGAACAATTAAATCAAATCTCTGATACCATGAATTGTATATATCTATAAAACACATATTGGTGTGATAATTTCAACGCAACTATTATACCCATCGCCTATTTGCGTATTTGGGTGGATTCTTCAAAAAATCATAATTCTTCCTTTGCTGTAATTTGTTACAATAGTGGGAAATGATCAACTCTCACTATATAGAGAATAGATCAACTATTTAGAAAATTAAATCTACTATAATATTATAAACCATACAATGATCCTCTATAAATTCATGGAAGATCATTAATGTCATTTTGAAAATAGTTCAATTGGTGTGGGAGTTGATACCATGTGAAGAAGAATACATTGTCCTAATTTTTTTGTTAAAGGGAGGTATCAATGTGGAGGAAATTCCCATTATGTGGCAATATAGTATTGTAATTCCTCAATATTTACCAATAATACACCCAGACTGTGAGGTAGAGTTATAAATTAATCTTATACCCATATCCAATCTTATCTCAAAATTCACCAACATGATACACCAGATCAAACTGGAGGATTTAAATATGTAGTGGTAAGATATTTTGGAAAAATTGGTCCTACTCTCTAGTGGATCACCTTGGGGTGAACCAATTCACTTTATAAAATAATGATAGATCAATGAGGTTTTGTATTGATTATCGAGAGATCAACAAGATTACCAGAAATAAAAACTATCTTAGTCCAAAGATTAATGACTTTCTGATCAACTAAGAGGAGATCAACACTTCTTAATGGAATAACATTATTCTGGATATCATCAATTGAAGATGGGGAAGTAAGATCTTTATAATTATTCATTCTATATAAGATATAGTCAGTAAGATTTCATAGTGATTCCCTTAAAACTTACTAATTCCCCTAAAATCATCATGTATTTTATGAATAGGGTTTTTAGATATTTAATTATAAAAAATGTGGTAGTATTTGACAATGATAATATCATTTAATATATGAAAAATAAGGAACATTAGGAGAATATAAGTGTTGTTATTATAATATTAATGTAGGATAAAATGTATTCTATGTTAAATATGTTTTACTTTTGTATAAAAAACATCTCATTCCTGGGGATCTTCATCATAAGTGATGAAAATTCTATGAAAACTTCAATGATAAAATAAATTGGGGAATTTAATAAACCCAATAGAGTAATAAGAAATCGTAATTGTCATGGATTAATAGGGAACTACAACTATTTTGTGAGAAATTTATCATGATTTATTTTACACTACCATGTATAACATGGAAAGGGGTAATGTATGATCGGATAGAAGAATGTGAGGATGCCTGCATGGAACTCATGGAGAGGCTAATTACCGCACCTATAATCACAATACCAACATGTGTAGTAGGTTTTGTGATAAATAGTGATTTTAAAAATACCTCCATGGTATTTTTACTCATTAATAATGATAATGATATAGCCTATGGCACATGGAAGTTGAATATCCATGACTATAACTATCCAATGAAAGATCTAGAATTAGTTGTAGTGATTTTCACTTTACATATTTATAGGCACAATCTATGTGGTAGGATATGTGACATATATACCTGACATAAGAGTATACAATATATATTCACATTGAATAAGGTAAATATATGTCAAAGAAGATTGTTAGAGCTAATAATAGACTATGATTTATCTATTCACTATTATCTAGAAAAGTAGAACAAGGTATTTGATGCTACCAGAATAAAATAACCCACAACTTTATCTAAAATTAAGTTTGAGAAAGACCCTATCATTGTGTACATTCAGAGGATAGATCTAGAAATCATAATAGAATGGAATACATTCTACGTTGACCAAATGATTACCCAACCATCTATCGAAGAGATGATCAAGGAGTCACCAAGGGATTCTCTACATCTAAAAAATATGGTGAATGTAATAATGTATGTGAATCTATATGAGTTCAACATCTTTCATGATTGTGATATTTGATTTGGAATAGGGATTTATATTCCATCATCTCTTGAGATAAAGAATATTCTAATGGATAATTCTTATAGATCACCATTCTATATCCATCCTAGATGTACCATGATGTTACATTATCTTTAATAGTATTTGGGTGGGATAAAATGAAGAAGGAGATTGTGTAGTAAATCTCATGATGTTTGGTGTTTTATCTTGATAAAGTAGAGTGACCTAATTCCAAAGGGATGATGCGACCTTTTACTATTCCACCACGTGGAAATCAGAGAATGTCACTATAGAAATCTTCACTAGTCTCCCAAATGCATACAAATTGAAAAATATTATATGTTTGTTTGATATACTAATCAAGATTTCCATCATCATTTTTATTTATAACAATTTTACACTTGAACAACTTGAAATGAAATATGCGAATGATGTGATGAGATTTTATGAACTTCAAAACTATATCATCTCAAATCAGGATCCACGGTTCACATCTAAATTATAGATATTTCATCAAAATTCATTGAATAATGGATTTAATTTTAGTGCATCATATCTTCAATAAACTAATGTATAATTTTAAAAGAAAAATTAAATGATCATGGAAATGCTAAGAGCCTGCATTCAATAGTGGATGAGATCTTAACATCTTATTTTATGAGTTATCATATCATAGTAGATTCAACTTGAGTTTTTATATGGATCCATATGACACTCTATATGGTAAGTGATGTATAACTTCAACTTGTAGGGATGAAGTTGGTGAAAGAAAGATACCTGGACCTAATTCTATTCACGAGATGATAGAGATGGTTCAAGATGTCAAGAAACATATAAAAGCTACTCAGAGTCATAAAAGGAACTATAATGAAAATCATTCAAAGGAATTTATGATTGATGTTAGAGAAAAGGTTTTCCCGTGAATATCCCTATATAAGAGGGTCATGTAATTAAGAATTAATTGGAAAATAACACATGGTGAACTAGTCCATTTGATATCCTTTTTATTGTTGGAGTGGTGGACTATCATCTTTCACTTCCACCAAATATGGTTCATGTTCATGATATGAACCATGTATGAATCCTGAGGAATTACATAATTGACCCCTCACGTATACCTAATCCGGAGGTCATACAAGTGGAGAATGAACATTGATATTGAGAACAGCCTGTGAAGATCATAGATCATTGAGAAAATGTTCTATGAAACAAGAAAACATGCATTTTATATGTTTTTTGGAGGATCCAAATGTATGTAGAGTCAGAGTGAGAACCATAAGTAACAATGATATATATGTACCCTCACCTATTATAAATTGAGAGTATAAGTTGCGATTTTGGTGATGAAATTTATATAGGGGTGAATGTATTAATCCATAGTATATAAATGGAATGTATCCCTTTAAATTAAGGAGTGTTATAAAATATTATATAGTATTATACAGATAAATTCATTGAATATAATTTATTTAATTAATAAATACTATTAAATTAAGAATAAATTAATCTTATTAAAATTTTAAACATTAAAACTAGACAAAAAATAGAAAATAGAAAAGCTAAATTTAGTGAATATGGATAACTGCAATCTACATAAATAATCAACCCCACTACCAACATGATAGAAAGGGAAAAATTTATAAACCAATCTTCATCTAAGAAAATAAAAAAATACAACCAATAGAGGAATTCTATTGAATATTGTCTAAATGAATGATTGACTATATAAATAACGAAATGTGGCAGTTAGAATAGTATTGTTCCTATTGGGAATAGTAACTAGTCCCTTGATAATAGTAACACAACCATTTAGAAAATTTACATGAAAATAGGAATTATAATTTTATCTCAAAAAATATATTATTATATAAATAATAATTATCATAAGTAATTTAATTAAATATAAATATTATAATTAAAAAAATATATCATTAAAAAACAAAAAAAATCACATTTTTAACAATCAATATTTTAATATTTATAGTAAAAATAATAATTTTATATTAAAACATCAAATTACCTATGATAGATTTTTTTTTGATAAAATGAATATAATTTTTGAAATCAAAACATTGATATTTTGAAATGATTATTTATTGATAATTTTATGAGGTACATAAATTTTTTGTTAAAGAGTTAAAATAAATTTTTCACATAACCAGTATAACATATATTACATGATTCATTCTTCAATAATTAACAAATAATTTATATAAATTTTTTCCATGGTATATATAATATATTAAATGATTCATTAAAATAAAATTAACTTAATTTTCAAACCTAATTTAAATTTTTCAAAACCTAAAGTCAAAATTGATTCCTCAAAAAAACAAATTTTCTTTAATTCCACATTATATTTAATAAATATATTTAATTATAATTATAAATTAGTATATAGTCATAAAATAATTATATTATAATGATATTTGATTTATGTTTTCATAAATTTAGTATTACATGTTTTACCTTAGGTATAATATTTTGTTCAATATTTTATTCTAAAAATACATCTCTCCGCTCCATTAAAAAATCACTCATCCTAGCCTTACCGAATCTAATCCTCTAAAATAGTCACGCATATCTAGCCCCTTAGACTACATATGTTCATTTTTTATATACCACACTATAAACATCATGGTTTTTTTAGTGTCATATAAGATAAGGCACATCTTGGATAAAGTAGGTTTTGATTAACACTTATCCTTTTTATTTATTATACTTTATCTCTTTCATTTTTTCAACCCCATTAAAAACTAAAAAATATAAGATTAATTAGGTATGAATTTAATGTTATATTAACGATGTAATCCTAATAAAATTATCATTTTTATGATATATATATATATCAAATATATCTTTCTTGATATCTCGGTAATTAACCATCAATGGTCAGTTAACAACCAAAATAGACATTTCTAGGATAAAACGTGTAACCATTATAGTGGATGGATATTATGTACTGTATATAATATATAATCATATAATTTTATTTTTATAAGAATATGGAAATCATTTTAATAATTTATAAATTATATTGAACAAAAATAGTGAAATCGAAGAAAAATGGGAAATTTCTAGGTAAAAAATGACATAATAATGAATACCCCATATCCAATAAAATCAAGAGATATAATAAAAAGAAAATAATTGATAAATATTGCAAAAAAATAAAATAATTCACTATTTATCATTATTTTAATAAATCTATGTTTATTATTAAAGAGGCTCAAAAGAGAAAAACAGATAAAGCGTGATTCTCGAGCCCATTCATTTTCATTTAGAATATCCCTTATTCACACAATCTCTGATGTAAATATTCCATTAACATTACATAATTATTATTTTATTATTCATTTGTTTTATTTTGATTGATATATAGGTTTGTTCTTTTATTTTGTTTAAATTAAATGATTTATCCAGAAATTCATTTCCTTCAAAAACAAATCATTGAATCCTCATGTGTTGTTTCTTATCTAAATAAAATGATTACTTATTCAAAAGTATAATATCCATATTTTATTTGGGATCCCCAAATCTTATTCATGATGTTATTATTTACGAAATCCTAATAGAAGCCATCCATTTATACGGTTTATTTGATGTTTATGACTGGTACACGTTCTATGTGGCATGCATGATGATGCAAATATTCAGTGATGGAGGGCATAAAATTATATACACCATTGAAAAATTGGGTAATTATATGTTTCTCCTAATATAAGTTTTATTATGTTTGAATATTGTTCAATAATTTTTCCCAATGATGATTTTATGATTATGAACATATGTTGTGTGTGAACAAGATTCTATCTTTGGTCACAAATATGTGTGGTATTTGTTCACTATGATATGATGATTCATTTCTTTTAATTTCATAATTTCATAGCATTATTACATATTTTCATTCAAGATTTTGATGAATATATAATGATTATGAAATTATTATTATGATTATTCTATCCCATGTTATATTGATTCATATACCTTAATTCATCCTCTTATTTTGATTTTAGCTCACTGCTTTCTCTTACCTACATCCCCAACAGATTACATGTAATAAAGAGAATGTGTTGTTCTAGAAGGAAAACAAAGAAGGATTTAAAAAACTTTTATGGTTTATTTTGAACAAATTATGTTTGAAAATAATTTTATTAGTACACTATTAATTTTTTAATGTATTTTTATCCCTATTATGGTTTTTATATTAGAATTATTTAATTTTCCTGAAAGAATAATGTAGGTTTGTTATATCTATTTTTCTCCCCATGTGAATATATTTCATCTTTATATGAATGTCCTACTCATTTTAACCATAATATCTCATCATAATATATAATACTGTGTGATGAAAGTTTTAGGGATAAATTCAATGTCATACATTGATAGGTCAATTATCATTTCTCTTCCTGAAATATATATATACAATGATTTGTCCAAAATCAATGAATGATAATATATATTTACTCTAATTGGATACATTTTATATTCTTAAAATCTTTATTAATATTTTTAAAACAAATATATGCACAAATTTACAATATCAGTAATGATAAATTCCAAAATCATCCTTATGATTATTCTACATTATCGATTTTGGTAAGACTTTATAGTATCCGTAATAACTATCATGTCTCTACATAGAAATATAAAGAAAATATATCTGTAAAATTATTATAAGGAAAAATTTATGATGTAATCTCATTTTAATAATAGTGACACTTAAGAAATAAATTCCTAAAAATTTAACTACTTCAAAATAATAAAAAATATTTTCTTAAAAATGTATAATGTTTGGAAGTAAACATATATTATCCAATAAGAACATTTTATGTCCATTAAAAAAATCATGGGAAATATATTCTTTTAAAATTGTTCCACTAAATAATGTAACTTATAACATTATTTTTATTGTTCCTCCTAAAATAGTTCTAGAGACAATGAATAACACATTAATATAGAAAAAAAATATAACTCATATATTTCTCTTTATCACCATACAATAAAATCTATAAGATGTTAAATGAAAATAACTTTATAATACGATTGGTGTAATCCTTAATTTTTATATATTTTATCTTATTTGAGACCAAACATATTTATTCTTTCATCTTTAATATTATATTATTTTCATATATCAAAAAATGATACAAAAAACCTTTTTTAATGAAATTACATATATATAATTTTTAGTAGAAAAATTTAAAAACTAATTGTTGTTTATATATAAAATATTATATGGATTTGTATCAATTTGTTTATAAAATAATTTATTAAAATATTACATCGAAGGTTATTGGGAACAAATGCCATAATATTTTAAAAAATATTCAGATAAAAAAAATTCAAGGACAATATTTTTTTATCCTTGGTTTCTTCTCAAAATAAGATATATAAATTGTTGATTCTTAAATGATGTGTACACATATAATCATCCTGTAATTCTTCAAAAAAATATATTTACTATCGATCAACAATACTTAATACATATTAGATTTGAGTTAAAGATATAAAATTTAAAAAAATCACTTTTTCTTGACAAAATCATTCTCATTTATGTCTATATTTTAGGAGCTTGTTACAATAGCTCATGAATATTGTCTACAAGAATAACCAATTCACCCCATTATTTTGAACTTGTTATATATTTTCAAAACATTATAATGTATACATTTATTATCACACACCATTCAATATTGAATTATTTATTTGTATAACATCCATATATAATATGATAATTACATGGATTTTCAAAAACTCCATGAGTTATATATTGGATAATCTAATCATGTGGAATTATTAATCTTCCTTAATATCAACCTTAGGTTTCAATGTCATTTATTGGATTATTGAAGAAATATTATAATTCTTTTCAAACAATATTTTCTCTTACTTCTTGAGAATTTAACTACTTGTACTATATATACAATACATTAGAATCCAGGCATCATATTCATAATTCAGATATATTTAAGAAACATAGAGAATATCAGGAAAAAATTATTTAATTTAATCATATTGTTACAAAATCTCCATATATGATATTATGAAAAATTCACAAATTTGAAGAATAAATTTTATGCTCCATGTAAACCATGTAATAGAATTAAAAAATTCATAAACCATATTTATTAAAAAAAACATCTCATTTCATTTAAAAAACTATTTTACAAATTCTATTCTTAGGTGATAAATGATATTAAAATAAAGATCATATGAAAAATTTATCCAAGATTTTTTTATCCATGTAATCATTTTAGTGAATCATTTTATCCATTACATCAAAAAAACATGAATCATCCATTATTTTCAAATTACAGCCATCTATATATTTATAAAACATTTTAAACATATATTTGATATCATATATATTATAGTTTAAAAAAATGATTTCTGTAACCAATATTTTTTATTGAAACCATATGTTTCATAAAGTCATCAAAATATTTAGTCATATTGAATATCCTTTGTCATACGGAATTATATTGAGAAATGTGTCTAAAATTTCATAAAATAAATGGAACGAATAACTATATTTATTACACAAGTATAAAATATGATTACATTCATGATTCCCTATCTAATTCCTTTGGAACCTTGAATTAATCATTATATTCTTCTTAAAGCATCTAAATAAACTTACTAAATAATTTTAAAAATCGATTACTTGGGAAGGAACTATTTGTAGATATCGAATTTCTCCTTAATAACATTTGTTAAATCAATTATCTATCTTGAGAACTGTTCTCAAGTTACTAGTCATAGGAGGTGCTTAAATTACGATTCAATTAATCAAGGATTAATCTCAATGTTTAGTTTTATTTTCATTATGTTATTTATCAATAATAATTTATAGTATATGTGTATCATGTTACAAATTAATTAAATATTTAATTTTATTAAATAGGATCCAACTGAAATATTTAACCTTGTTAAAAACACATTATATCCATTAGTGGGAAATGATATATATTTCACCATAACATACACCTTTTATCATGTAAATTATCTATTATTGTATCTTATAGTCACAAATTATTAGTAATATCATATATAACTATTTGATATTTGACTAGTCAAATATTTATTCCATCCATCATATGTATAAAACCATCTATATTTCTCTAGTACACTAAATATTAGGGTTTCCCAACTATTGTAACCCAAATAAAACAGAATGAATAATAAAAGAACAAAAATCATGCAATAATCATTCTATGACTAAATTCACTCCCAATAATATCAAATTTCACATAAAATAATCATTTATTACATAAGATAATCTAAGGGTACACATGTAGAGCTCAACAATACCCAATTAAAGACTTCTGTTCCCAACTTCTTCTAATTCGAAATGAATAACATATTTAGTAATTAATGGATATTTTAATAATAATCTCATATATAATATGTATACATGATTATACTAATTTACTTTTTAATATTATTTCGTCCACCAAACAAATATGTTCAGACCATATTGATGTGTAACTCTTTACAAAACCCCTAGGTGATTATTACTCATATTAAAATAGATTTCAGGTATATTCATTAATATTTTAATGCATCATGTGTATAATGTATGTAAAAAAAACCTATAAATGTTTATGGGTCGATGAGACTTTCAATCTTCTCATGAGTAAGAGAATTGTGACAAAATAATTATCCCCATTCAGTAGCCTTACCAAGGAATTATCCTATGGTTAGGTTTGAAGTCCATCAACATGTCCCTCAATCTAGGGATTATTTAATTAAAATAGAATCTAAATCAACATAACTATGAAAAACAAATTGAATTAAATATATTTAATATTAAAATTCATGTTCATAACATCAATTAGAAACTAAGGTTTTAGTAGATGAAAAACTAAATTTATTATGATGCGTAGTATGTAATGTGAGGATCTGTCTAGAATCACTTTAATAATAAATGTAAATCATTCACAATATTCATATTTCCAAAATAATATACTAAACATGAGTATAGTATGAAATAATCATTTAAATATAAGAATAATTATATTTTTAAATTTGATATAATTATTCATGAAAATTTCATAATGAAAAAATTATTGAAAACGTGTTATAAATTTATTTTTACATAAAATAAATTCAATAAGGATCAAAAATTTTCAGTTGAATGACGTCCTAAATCTGGTGGTTTCATCAGGCTAATTTGAAAATAATATCATAAAAAATAGATTACCCAACCTCTATGATGTTCTATAGTCCCATAATGTAGATATGGTTTTAGAATGAGATATTCTTATTCTGTGAAGTATGTCCAAACATGGAGACATCATATAGACCACCGTCATTAAATTATAATAATGTATAAAGAGAAAAAATATTTTTTGGAAATTTCATTTACTCATACATTAAGAGAATATGTGAGAAGTTTTATTTTAATAACTTAATTATAATATTTATATTTTAAAAAATATAAATATCTTATATTTCATCATGAAAAACATTTTCATTAAATGAAATCTAACATAGGAGGGAAAATGTTTCATAAAATTTTACTTTTTGTGAGAAGATGTACGAAGTAATATAGCATATATGAATATCATAATTTTTTTATAGTAGTAAATTTCTTATATATCACATATATTTAGGTATTTATGGAATATTTCCATCACAGTTCTCACTGAAAGACCAATCCTATGAATATTAAGGTGTCAAGGAAATCATGATATCCAATGAGTAGGTATAATTCATAAAAAAAGTTATTTAATGTTTATTTATTCTTATGGGCCTTTAAATTTTATTCCAAACATCCTTATATGACAAAATAATTGTATCCAATATACAAAAATTCAACTATTTTAATGGAAAACTTTTTTTACCTCCTTTCCATAAAATTAAAATAGAAAATGTCACTTGTGCATACAATTAGAGTACATCCTATATGAGGCCATGAAATTAATTTTTTATCACCAACTAACATGACTAGTAAAAAGGATAGATTTAATGATTAAATATATTTTATATTATATGATTATGGTTCTTGAAAGATAAAAATTTATCTACCTTATTTCCATTTCATCCATTAGATAAATGAAAATTGTATTCATATGGAAGTGTAAACTACTTCCTCTATCAGTGGTGTATCTCATTCTCTATCACCCCCATACGTGGATAGTGTTAAAATTATATTTAATGTTTAAAGATAATAACTATAAATTGTTTAATATTTTTCATATGATGGATCCATTAACCATTGACCACTATCAAGACCGCAATGTTGTTCTAGACCGAACAACCTGAAAGCAACTATCATGAACTTAACTGATTTGGTAACTAAAAATAGAATTTTAAAAAATTAATTCAAAGGAATAATAATAATGTAATAAAAATTAAAAACGTGATTAATCATGAAAAAATTCATCATAATTATAATACATAAGAAATTAGAGCATATTTGTCAAATTCATAACTCGAGGTAAGAGATTTGTTTTATAAAACATAATCTTAAATGTTTTAATTCTTTCTCTTTTATATTTAAACTCTTATAAATACTCAAATAAGATCCAATTTATTCATAGAATACCGTTAAATTTCGTTTTAAACTACTTTTTAATTTATTTAAAATGTTTTTAAATCGAATATTTTCAATGTTTTCTATATGTTTTATTTTATAGTTTTTTTATTATTATAAAAAAATGTTACTTTAAAATTTACTAAAAGGATGATATTACCTACCATATTTTCCAATATTAATTATTACATATCCTACTGATATTTTATAGATTTTTAATAAAATCATTTTTTGAGTGTTGAATTGGTAATTTTTTTATACTTTTTAAAAAAGAATTTATCTTGTCACTATTACGATATAACTATATATAATTTTTATTGTGGGATCATGTTACCATAAATATGAGTGTTATAATGAAAATGTAAGATTTTAGGTCTTTAAATCATGTTATGGTTCAATTAAAATTTTTATGAATATGGGAGTTTATATTGCAACCCTTCAATGTATTTGGTAATTATTTATTATCTCAGGAATATTTATTGAAATTGTGAAGTATAATCCATTTGGATGAAGTTTGGACAAATTAAAACATTCTAGAATATACACCATATCCCAAATCTCAGGGTTATATATCCAAATTATGGTCATTATTGGTGTTAGAAAGAATCATTCCCTATATTCCAGGATCCTAGTGTTGAAGGGAACTGACTATTTTTTTAGAACTAGAGAATCTATGACCTTGAATTAGAAGAGAGGACTGAAAATGCTGACACATAAATCTATAAATATATACATATTATTTAACCTTGATAGATTAAAATATTGAAGTGTGGACATCAATATGAAAATTCATATAAATATGATATGTTACACTGATTTGTCGTTGTATCTCTACATACATCCATCAACCAGTCACTGTAGCACTCTTTAATTACTATACAGTTTGTGGTACATGTGCTCCATAATCATTATGGGTTCATAAGAACTACTATTTATGTTTTTGTTTTCAAAAACTAAAAATATCTATGTAATGTTTCTCTTAAAATAGTGAAGTGTTATATCTCTCCATGGATATAAGGATCATTTACCAAACAACATATGTAATTATACCCCTTCTTCATATTCTTATTTTATTTTGTTATTTAATTTCTTCATCTGTAATATTTCTTATCAATATGACTACGAAATTTTCCTTAGAACCATGTATAATTGATTGAGTTTGGAAGATACGATTTTATATTTCTTGAATTAATCCCTTTATATAGAGGAATGAAAGGTTAATATTTATTTCTTTGACAAAACTGACTTCAGTCACTAAAGGATTTCAATTGAAGATTATGTTTATTCTTAAAAGATTATCAATCAACTTATAGGTTTAAAAACCATATTTATGGATCATAGAGAGTGGGAGATTCAATATTTATAGATTTTGGGTGTTGTGTAAAATAAAATGGAAACAGTATGGAATTAAACATCATAAAGTAGAAGATTTCAATTGGGTTGATGAATTCTCATGTGAATATGTATAACAAGCCTTATGTGTCATAAAATAATACCTCATGTTATGAGAATTTAATCTGTAAATGATTTTATGTAATATTGTTACTAATTATATCAAAATATTCAACAAAATAATAATTCTATTGAAAATAATAGGAATTATTCTTGAATGATGAAGTATGTGAACTAATTTTACTATCAATATTACATGAATGTTATGAAGTCATTATAATTGATTTGAGAATTTCATTATAGAATACAAAGATTGTTCTTAATGATTTATTAGATATGATATTAAATGATGATATTCTAAGAACATATTCCTGCATATTCTTTTGTTATACTCTAAGAATGTATGTGAGGGAGAGATATGTGTAATTTGATAACTGTACTGGATGATGAAAATAAATAGAAAATTGTCAAGATAAAGAAATAGGTTAAGGCCTTGCCTAATGGATTTGTGGGATAAAAGTACAAGTATATGAGTATATAAAAAAATTAAAGGATCTTGAAATAAATATAAAAAAATAGAATCTAATGGAACCATTTATGTATTAATTTTGAGTTTTGATATAAATATAGATTCTGGGATTTTAGACTCTAGTAAATCATTTCATTCCGCATTAGAAAAGGGTTTCCTAAAAAGTTGGGTCACTATAGATTTTGGAATGGTGCATATTTCATATGATGATAATATATATATTATGGGGTATTGGTATTCTTCAATTGAAACAAATTGGTAGAGTTTTTTGGATTAGATAATATAAGGTATATCCAAGAATTAAGAAGAATTAAAATTTCTTTCAGGAATCCTGATGATTCACATTTTAGAACCCCATTAACTTATGGTTCTTGGTTGATTATAATGGGATTTATAGTTATAGCTCAAGGATAAAATAATAAGTCCATATAAAAAATTATAGATCCTTTTGTGGCAAGATTATATAAAAATATTTTATTGAGGATCCATATCATTATTAATACATGTTTGGATTCATGAGTGAGTAGGGGGTGATGGTTATTGAAATGAAATGAATACTACCAGAGCTAATCTCATCAGTAGTTTTCCTGTGTGATCATTTTATATTTTGAATTTATAATAATTCCCCTTTTCAAAAGGAGGTAGAACAATGAAGTCTAATAATCATGTTTTTGGCGTGATAATATCTTTGAGAATAAACCAGTAAATTTCATTAGTGGTTACAGACATTATGTGACATTTATCAATGACTTAATAAGGAATGTATGATTATACTTTATATAAAAATAATATATGATTAATATAATTTATATGTTGGAGACAATAAGGGGGAATGGGTAAGTGTAAAAAATTAAATGCTTGAGTTCTGATGATGGAGGATAGTATAAAATTCATGCGTTGAATGAATTTTGTTCTAATAATGGAATTCGGTTGGGGAAGACTCTTCTAGATAGAACTGAATAGAATGGCTCAACTTAGACGATGAATAGAAAACTGAATGCACATGATAATAGTATGAGGAAACACTCAAGGTTATCCAATGAATTCTAGGCTGGTGTAGTGAACATGGAAGCATATATAATCCACAGAAGTCCCTATTTACTAACGGGATAGTAAATATTTGAGGATTTTTTTCTATAAAGTATTTAAGAAACACAACATTTGGATTATTTGGGGTTTTATCATATATACATACAGATTATATTTAGTAGTACAATTTTTAATTTATGTCCTAAAATGTTTCGTCATTGGTTATAATGATTAGGACTTTGGTTATCAATTTTTGGATGATAAGAAGATGATGATCATTATAATCTCTAACACAATATATAATGATAGTGCCACAGAAAAGGCCATCATGTAGATAAATTTGATCATGGAAACAAAGAATTAGAGTGCCATGAAGAATTGGGAAATAATTGTGTGTACCTTACCATGTGACATTGACACAGGTGATTATACTCCTAAAGTGGGGTTGTGGGGATCAAAAAGGTTCAGAAGAACTATACAATAGTGTTAATTATCCTTATATTACCTTTTTTTCACTACTGTTGTGAACGAAAAAGTTTTTAGGATATTATATAGTTTATGGAGTTGAAAAATTGGGATATAAATATGATGGAGGATATTGCATCATTGTGTGTTGATAATACATGATATCTAAAACCTTTTTCCCAAGGAAATAAATAATTAAAAAAATGGTTGAGCCATTCCAATATTGAAAATTATAGTTGTAGGAGGTTCATGGAAAGGATAGTGGTGAATTTTTTTTATCATAAGGATGTTAGGGACATCAATGAAATTTTATCACATCCGACTGGTACTCAGTATTATTGTATCATAATTCATGACTCTTCATAAGGATGATGTGGAAGGTGGATTTTTGTCAATGAAAATTAGGGGAGGATATTTTTTTTCAATATATAAAGGTATATGTTGATTTAGGAAAATCATACTAAGTATAAAACACCAGAAGAGGTTATATGCATTAAAATAGGATCCCTTGTAGTTGAACAGTATGTTTCAGTAATTCATCACAAATATTTTATTGAATGTTTTTTCCCTATATAAGTGCTTCTAAATCCACTTTTCTTTTAATATATACATTATAATACATTTATATGTTTATTACTTTCTTATTACATGATAATGTACGAAGAGGATTGATGATATGGAATGGAATCCAGCTAAGGAGATTGAGATGAAAGATCACAATGATGCAGGAAAGATTGTTGCAATAAAGATAAAAATAGACCACATTGTGGGAACATTGATGTCATAAAAATCAAACTAAATTATGTTTTTAGAATCATTATCCTAGAAGAAATTTTGGTTTCTATTACCCTGGAATTCTATTTAAATATCTATGTAAAAATGAAAAAAGATAGTAGAACATGTTGAGTACTTGAAAATTCCCCATATATATCATCTGATAGATTCCCACTATATGAAATGGTCGGTACTTGACAAGAAATTTCTCAGGTATTGGATGTTTTGAGTAGGTATATTTATAACACTAAAAAATAACATTGGAATTTTGTGAAGTGCATAATTAATAATATCAATATATTAAACTAAGTATCTCTTTTTTATAATGTAAAATAATTATAGGTATATGTGGATGATGAAAATGGTGTATATATTGGCAGAAAGTGTGCCTAAAGTTATTCATTTACTTATGGGGTAAATTTAGTGAGCATGATATATCAACAACATAAGGTGGTGGATATATCTACAAAAGATATAGATTCCATTTCATTAAGTGTATCAAGTAAGGAGAAAGTTTTTTTAAATAATATATTGTATTGTTGGGTTGGAATTAAGAACAAAATGTATTTCACTTCACTATGTTATATTTCTTCAAAAACGTGATATTTTTTGCCTAGGAGATTCAGGTTTAGTCAAAAAAACTACTTTATTAGAGGTTTCATAGATGTTTTTTGTCAAAACTATATAGAATATGTCGAACCAACAATCTATTTGACATGTTGAAAATTTTGACATTGAAAGAGATATTGAGGATGCTTCCTCTCTATTTTCTCTATTGATGAAAAGATTATAAAAAGAAGAATATGGGAGAATAATATAGTAGAAAATATGGGAAAACAACTATTATATCATGAATCATTTCCTTAAAAATTAATATCTAAATGGGAATAGTAATTTGTGGTTGAATAAAAATAGAAAATCCAATTAATTATATTTTCTATGTCAATAGCATCGAATCTTGTTAGCATTTCATATCAGAATTGAAGTAGAATATTTTTTTACTAGTATATCCCAATAAATTTAATTAATATTGGGATGAATTGTAGATGTCTTCACATCACATCTCAAAATAAATATCATGGTCTGGCCTCATTGGTGAGGTCATATGGAGTTTTAATGTGAGAATCACCATTTTAAGGATGGATGAAGGGCCCGGACCAAATTTTCTTACACTACAGAAACATTGGAAAAACTATAGAAAAGCTAATAAGTAACATAGATAGATACTATTGTAGTTCATAGTTAATTTTAAAGATAAATAATTACACTATAATAATGTACAAATAAATATATAACTATAAAATATAGTGATAGGTAACACCAATAGGTCACTCTTGATGCACCAACAACTAGAAATAGCTCACTATAAAACAATTGACTTACTATGTGGTTGGTGGAATAGTTCCATCATCCACATTATGATATCATTTTAGCTATTGTTTTTAATGAATTTCAAAACACTGAAAAATTCCCTCTAAGACTTCTCCGAATTTATTGAAGTGTTATTCCTCTTCAATGATGTAGGTATCATTTCCTAAACATTTTAAATCAATTTTTCATTTCTTGATCATTTTTTATTCTTTTATCTATTTTCATCATCATCTAAGATAACTTCTATCACTGTGACTCGTGATATTTCAGCGAAAAAATATTTTATAAATTACCAACATAGTTATTCCCTCTGTTAATGTGGTTGTTAGAGTGATATTATGAGTGAAATGAATATAATTTCCAATGATAACTACATTTTTTATATTTTATAGAATGATGTTTTGTTGAAATATTCTGACATAAAAAGTAATAAAAATGATCTTATGGTATAAATAATATTTAAAAAATATTTAGAACAAATTATTATTTTCAATGAAAATTTATTCATGGTTTTTAAGAAACCATCATGATTTTGATCATTCTATTATGGTTTCTTATAAGATGGTTTTATGGAATAAAATTTCAGTGAAAAAAATGTTTTCATGTATGAGTAAATTACTGTGTGAGATGAATATTTATTATTAAGAAGAGAAAATAATATGGGGTTTTATGTTTTCAAATTTAATAAGGGGTTATTTATATTTTACATCCCACTCAAAAATCATTTTTCTCATCTAACATTTTTTTATGATTGTAAATGTAATAAGGATGATTAATAGTTATAAAAAGTATTTTCATTTCACTATGATTATTCATCACAAAGGATGAAATTATTCTTGAAATAAGGATTTAAACCTTAAGAACTTTTTCTAATTGAAAATGTATATCATAATGATGTATCCACTTTATTATGTAATATTTATAATAAATCTGTAAAAATAAAAAACTAAAATATCCTAGAAATTATAAAATGAAAAATACAATATTAAATCAAAAAAATAGGTTATTTTTTTATGGGGTTTTAGGTTGTATTTGAGAAAAGTATTATATAACATTAGTGGTTAATATTAACATTAAATATAATTTTAAGAAATTTGAATTTATAATTTTATTTTCATGAGATAAAGCTTAAGGATTTTCATGTTGATTAAAATAATTCATGATTATTCATTATGGGTTCCCCTAAAGGAAAGATGGAGGATGATGTAATATGGAAACCTTCCTTTGATATCCTTCTATATTAGTTATATAGAAAGGTTGTAATTGGAATAGTCCGTTGGATTTTTTAACTCAGTTAATGTTGGCAATTAATGGTTGTATCCATGAAATGAGTGACTAAATTCACTACAAAGGAAAAGTATTACAGTATATCATTTAATAAAACAACACCCGCCAATATTTTGTGGATATATTGAAATATTTGTATCTAATGAGTGGATTAATGCATGAGGATAGGATATTCAATGTGTTGGAATTCTCAGAACAAAAAAGTTACACACTTTCATTTATCATTACGAACGTAGAGATGGTCGGTGGTCCTAATTAGTTAATAATAAAAGAATAAAGATATGATGGATTCCAAGGAGTGTATTAAATTTAAATAAATATTCCATTATAAATATTATCCAAACATTATTTTACATAGAATGAAATCGGTGTTTTTGGAATTGAAGAAGTATGGTGACGGCTTACTTTCCATATACATGGAAAATTTTAGTAGTTTTCCCAGGTAAAAAAATTATTCTAAACCAAGACACTAAAATTGATCGACTATATCTGAGATATAAACAAATTTTTAAAAAGGATTTGGATTCTCGTGTTTTTTGAACATATTAAGACATTTTTTGATGTTCTGAAAATATCAATATTGATTTTTTAATTATTTTTATATCAAAATATATTAGAGATAATCCAAGTAGATAATAATGGTGATCTATCATTAAAGGAAACATAAGGGTAATAAAATTAATCACTCTTCTTCTGATAAGTGTGGTAAAATTATTTTTGAGTAATTTTTAATGAAATAAATAATGTTCTACTAAGTATATATTCATGGATGTTTTTATTATGATTGCAAAAAAAGACTTTTGGTAACAGTTAGACCAATTATAATAAGATATCATAAAAATTATTTGTTTTAATGAGATGGAACATTATGTTCCTGTATATTTAGGAAAAATAAGATTAATTAACATCTACAAGAACATAAGATAAAGGGTGTGTAATAGTCATTTTATACTACTATGGGGAAAATAGGGTCTTCCAAAGTATTTATTATTGGAACTTTTCTTATTTTTTGAGATTATATAAATATCTTGTTTAATTTAGGGTCTACATATTGTTTTCTATCTTGATAATTTGACAGAAAAATGGAAATAGCATCTTCGTAAATAAAGAAATAAATTTTGGTAAAATGTCATAGAGGAAGTAATAAATTAATAGAAATATATTGGAATCTTCATATTATAAAAAATAGATTTATATTCTATAAAATCACATTAAATTTACCTTAGTGGAGTTTTATGTAATTCTATGTATAGTTATGCCTTTAGTTTATTAGGATAAGATATATTGTATGGATAAATAGTTAATATTATATTCTAAGAGTGAGCATAAATTAATTTACTTGAAATATTTTCTACCTATGATAAAATATAAATAACTTCCTGAACCATATGAGTTAAATTGGTAACATGATAACTGAGTCATCCTTGACATAGCCTTCCATCAATTCTCGATCACCACAGGTTGAAAACTAGCACCCGGCATCATAAATAAAGATGTTAGGAAAATATTTTTCACAAACAGTGTTGAAGCATGAATAAAATTAGTATTCATACAAAATAAAGGCCACTAGGAGTAATGTATAAGAATTCAAAAAGGTATAACAAACCAAAGTACTAAAACAAAGTACTATGAAAATAGGGGAAAAACTACCCAAGTCCCAACTCAGATGTAAATCACCAAGTCCACAATTCAGCAACTAGAACCACTTCCATGTGATCATTTTCCCTTGCTCGATCTAGGAAGGAGGTAATCTACAAATGGTTGTTGGAACAAGTAGTTTGTAAGAAATATACTATAATTATATTTCCCAAAGATTCCGTTATAATATTCTAATATATAATTAATCAAGAATATTATTTCAATTCTCGAATAAAGTGGTTTGGTATTTCAAAATCGCATTTAAAGAAATTATGCTTTACATTTAAAATGATGGAAACACTTTATCAATTCATGGATCATATTTCAAATGATAGAAATACATTTCAAATGATATAATTATCTTTAAAAACAGTGTTTCTTTACAAAAATTGAACTTTTCATAGATGGATTAAATAAACACATTTATAGAGAAACATTTATATAAATCACAAGATATGTAAAAATGTTTACAATAATAAAATATTTTCTTTTCTAATACAAAAGGATAGAAACATAGCCATATTACAACTATGGTTTCATAGTTCCATGTTATAGGGACACGACACTGTGAAACAGAAAATATATAAATCTGACTCTTTGAACCTAGTACATATAGGACTCATCACTAACTCCTAAGGTATATGATCTGCTGATATGAAGTTTTAGAACACTGTATATTGTAAAGTTTCATCCAAATAACTCGCTAACTACCTAAGGAATTCATGTTCTCAAATAAAAAAATGATGGAAAACATATATTAAAATTCCTTAATATATAATTAAATCCCATTTTTCTATTCAAATATGTCAATTTTCCATTTAAAACCCATTACATGTTTTTTAATCAAAAAATACTTTTCACCAAGAAATCACCCTAATGTTTTATCAAAACTATTTTTTAGAAATTTTTAAAATAGGGATTTGAAACCAATTAAATATTAAACATTAGAGTCTAATTACATAATTAATTTCAATAATTTTATTTTAATCCAATTCAATCAATTTAATGAAAAAATTCAAATTCAATTTAATTACAGGTTTTCAGAATCTTCCATCAATAATTTTTTAACTATTGAAATAAAAATTTTATTTTAAAAAATATCCATCAAAATCAAAATTTAAATTAAACAAATTTAAATTTCTAATATATTCCATAAAAACTCCCTAATTGAATGAAATTGGGGGGTTTTCCAATTTCTTGTCAAAACCCCATTTTTAAAACCCTAATTCAATGGAATTAGGTTTTTCAAAAAAAAAACTTGCTGAAAATAATTTAATAAAAATAAAATGAATTAATTAAAAATAAAAAATTTAAATTAAAAAAAGAATTTATGGTTAATAATATTTGGGAATCATAATAAAACCACCTACCTCGGGATCAATTAATCTCAAATCAAAAAGACATACCCTGAAAACTCTAATGGAGAATGATGAAAAATAAGATATATGAATAAAAAGAATTTTTATATCTAGAACATTGGTTATTAGATCTACATAACATTAAAGGGATCCATGGAACCTTAGGGAGGAGAATAGTGATCATGGGATAATGATATTAGGATGAGTAAGCAAACCAAGAGAAGATCCGAGGGTGTTTCTCAACATTCAAATCGTATCTGGCAGGTATTTGGGGGCAGAAACGTTTTCTAGGGAGATTTAATGATTGAATAAACCAATCATAGGTTTTACCATTTTTTCAGGGGCCTAAAAAGGTATTCAAGAAATTTGAATAAAAATTTTTAGCATGTAAAATCCCATTTTCATTGATTCCTAGGAAAAGCTGTACTATTTAGAAAAAAATGTGTGCAAGATGTGCACCCATTATAAAAAGGCACAATAGTTTCTCTTAAGAGTATTTAGGGATTGACTAACTATGAAACAACAATTCTAAGGCTCACTACCTATGGTAGTATGTTTTTCCCATAAATAGTGCAAAGTTTTGGAAAATTTTGTGCCAACCATCCAGTAGCCAATATTTTTCCGAAATTTTCAAAATTTCACCCAATAAAACTCCAAACAAAACCCAACTAAAGCATAGTATAAAGTGCGGTGTGAGAATACCTAAAAATAATAGTAATTTTTATTCTCCCCACCATTGAAACTTTTTTCCTCATAAAAAAAAAAATAAGCTTCTATGACAAAATAATGACGCCACTACTCTCTCATTAGTTCTACCCTCTCCCACATATCTTTATTATCAGAACTATGCATCTATAGAACTTTTTCCAAAGGTATCATCCTCCCACAAATTACCTTGGTTTTGGAATTTACTATAGTTACTGGTTGTTCAATAATAGATAAATTAGGCCCAACCACAAGATCATGTCAACATAGAACATTATATAGATTGGATAGATACATTCATAGCTGAGATACATGGAACAAATTTTGTATCGATGTCATCTATAGTGGAAGTGTTATATGATACAAAACATTCCCCACCTACTCTACAACCTCGTAATGTCCCACAAAACTAGGAGAATGTTCCATTTACTCCAAATCCTTTGATGACCTAACCAGCGCTAAAATATCAATAATATCAAGTCACAAAATAAGAATTCAAAATTTCTACAGTGAAGATCATTGTAATAATTATATCAACTCGGTGCCATCACTATTCCCTAATGAATAAATTAGATCATTGATATCATCTCTTTTACCAAAATTGGTCCAACCAAGGAACATTCTCTAATATCAAACCAACATAACATAAATTTAAAAGGCTAGCATTAAAAAGCATCCAAAAGAGCTATTATGATTATGTATTGTTAACTATTGTAATAAAAAAACTCAATCATCCACAAATTATCATCCCAATACCCACTAAAGAAAATAATAGAAGCATAGATTATATGATCAGGAATCTGTATAAATCTTTAGGTTTCACCATCTAACTATTGATGTTATATCATACTCAAACATATTTGAGATCCCAGTGCCTCATGAAGGGCACTTCAAAAAGGATAAGTGGACTAATGGTCCCTATCATAGATTATTTTTTATATAACTCTGTGAAAACATAAAATAACATTCATCTATTGATTTCTCAATTCGTCAATATCGGTTGTATCGTGAATGGGAATAATTTTAGATGATTTATTTAGAAGATCTATCACAACCCATATTACATTTTTATTTCTCTAGGTATGTGAAAATCCAACCACAATGTCAATTAAGATCTCATCCCACTACCATGTAGGGATTGGAAGGGGATAAAGAAAACCCAAATTTTTCTAGTAAATGGACTTCACCTTCTAAACGTATAAAAATGAGAGAAAAACTCAATAATTACTCATCTCATACAAGGCCACTAGAACAACCCCTGCATGTCAGAGAACATATTCAAGGTTCTTGGGTGTACAACCAAAAATGAGATATTTTATTATCACATAACATATTTCCTTACTACTAACAAAAAAACAAAATTATTCCAAAAGCATGGAATGGCCTCTTTGGAGTATGATTATTCTACTACTGTCTCCCCACCGTATATAAATTCTCTATTTATATTGACCTCATCATCATGATTTGTTTTCTTGAAGAATCAATTCTAGAAGTGTGTATATCAACCTAGAACTGGCCAAGGAAACCTCAACACATGATTCTTGGACTCCAATATGAAACTATGCAATGAAAGCCATCATGTTACAATCTTCTAGTGATTCCTTTAGTGGCCTATTTTAGAATAATCCTAGTCAAATCATCTACAATTACATTCCCTTTCCCAGGGGTATAAGCGATGTTGAAATTAGAATATGCCATGTATTCCACCCAATGAATTTGGTAGAGATTTAAATCATTTCTTATATAATATATAACTCATTCTATTGTGGATAAAAAACACTGTATACCTTTTATCGTAAAGGTAATACTACTAAATCTTAATCACATTCATCACATATAGACATTCTAGGTCAGGGGTCAGATAATTCTTCTCATGTGACCTAAGATAACGAGATAAAAAGGAAAAAATAGGATCAGCCTGCATTAAAACGTATCCCAAACATACCCCTAAGGTATTACCATAGACTACATAGCCATGCCCAACCTCTAGAAGAGTCAACATCGACATTGTAGTCAAAATATGTTTCTTATCAACAAAATAACACTGACATTTGTCATTCCAATAAAAAATCACTCCCTTCTGAGTTAGGGTAGTCTTATAAGAATCCAATTTAGATAATTCTGTTACTAACCATCGATAATAACGATATAGATCTATGATGATCCAGATCATGAAAAAAAGTTGTGTTTGTTACCCTATCATAACATCATTTAACATATTATTGTCTACTAAAATACCATGTTTCGACACCACATGTCCCATGAATTTTATATCCAGAATAAAAAAGTCACATTCTGAAATCCGAGCATAAAGTCAATCAATTTTCAAAAAATTCAAATCTATTCTTAGAAGATTCACATGATTATCCTTTTACATAGTGTAAACAAGGATTTCATACATAAAGAGCACAACTAATGTATCTAAATAGTATTGGAAAAACATGTTCTTTAATTCCATAAATCATCATGATCATTGGTTAGACCAAACAACATAAAAAAGTATTCATAATGGCTATACCATCTTGAAAAGTTAGTTTTCTGAATGTCATATTCTTTTATCCTCAACTAATGGTAACCAGAGAAAAGATCGGTCTTTGAGAACCACTTCTCCCCTTTAAACTGATCAAATGGTCCATCAATCCCTGTGAAAAAAATAATTTTTCATTAATATTACTAGATTTTTCTTTCAGTATTCAACACATAGAAAAAGTGAACCATACGGTTTCTTAATAATGAGAATAGGCACAGCGCAAGGTGACACACTCAGGCGTATAAATACATTCTATATAATATCATCCAACTGCAAAATCAACTCATTTAGTTTAGATAGTTTCATGTGGTAAGAGGGAATGTAAACATGTAAAGTACTAGGAACAATGTTAATTGAAAACTCAGCCTCTCATACCGGTCGAAAACAAGAGATGTAAAATAGGAAACACATTTAGAAAGTTAAAAATCTAGAGGAATATCATGAATTAATATTTCTAGCTCCTTATCAAAAAAAAGATATTAATTTCCCCAACTCATGATAAGAGGGTTTGGACATACACGACCTTGGGTCCCATTCTCCTTGAAAAACATGAGGCAAACAACTCAATGTAGTAAAGGAGACCCATAATAGTTAAAAATCTATTTTTTTAATATTGTTAACCATCCAATACATCTCAAATATGATATAATGATGTTTCATTCCATGATCAATAAAACTGCATGCAATCTCATCATCTGATAGAGAGAAGACACAAGTTGGACTATAGATACCTTATTATTCCTTCATACTATTTGGTGTAGTAATATCCACAAGAAAATATAAATTCTCCATAAGATTATATATCCATTTAAAGATACTAGATAAAATAATTGAATATGATGCACCAATATCAAATAGGATAATCAGTAATTAAAATTATATAGTAATGGTACCTCTCATAGTTATTGGACCTGTATCTTCTTCCTATGAATTCTCTTCCACTGTGTGATGTATCTTCATTTTGAATAAATATGGATGGATCCCTTTTATATGTAAATAATATGATTTCCATATATTTTTAGGAAGATATGATGATTTCATTCCACTTTGAGAATTAAATTAGACATCTTAGAAACTACATAAGTTCCCTAAGCATCTGCAGGAGCCATAGTTCTTGGGTGAATCTGTGTAAAGCCACTTTTAATGTCTTTTATTTCTAAAATTTTAGAAAATAAATGGAAATATTCCTTATAATACCTGATTTCTCGAATAACCCTTCTATATATAACTATGCAAGAATCACCACACTTATTTTTTCTCTAGAAGTAACTCAAACTACCACTGAGAGAAAAAGAAACTCATTCCCACCCTAACATGATAGGTAGGTCCACTTAAACCATCATATATATCTCCAAAACATCAACATAAAAATTCATCATCATCATGAAAACCTATTAAGTAATATCCTGAATAATTTCAAACTCATTCCTTTGAGAATTCATCTTCTCATTGAATACAATATCATGTGAAAAATGTTGGAGCTCTACAAAACCGTAGACATACTCTATCACGGTCCAATCATCCTTCTCATGTTTGAAGAACTCAATGGACTTGGACACCAAAATTGAATTTGTATAGAAATGGCTGGTTAAAAGAACATTGACGTATTCCCCCTCAAAACCCTCACATTTCATCACCATATCCAACATATCAAACCATCTCCTACCCAGTTATTCCATTGTAAAGGTGGAACACCTCTCCTTGATTTCATCAGGTGTCCAAAAACCCAAAAAGTGCTCCATTCTGCACAACCATTCCCCAATATCCTGATGATCATTTGATCCTTTGAAAATTTATTTCTTTTAGTAAAGTAACTCTTGAGAAAAGATCATGAGAACATACCTCAGATGCTCTAAATCTATTACATAAATGGGAATTGGAGGTGGTTATTTTCCCAAAGTATGGAAAGTATGAATAATCTATTATACCAAATTGAGATATAAATAGTTTTTTCTCACAATGATTTAGAAACAACTTACTCATGGATCCTATTTACATGTCTTTATATAGGCATGATGTGGAAAAAAATCAGTTGACAATAGGGAAGGCATTAGGTTACACTAAAACAATGAAACAAGGAAAATCATTCCCAACATATAGAAAAAATAGAATTGAATTTGAATCTTATCAAAATAAATAGAAGGTAAAATACTGGGAATAATCCACAACATTTATTTCTCAAACCACACCTGATTACTTAAGGTTCATTGTAGTGAGAGATTTCCATGCCCTCAGTCGCAACTACCTCTTATGTCCTGACAAGATGTCACATTACATACTAACATCAATATAACAAGTTCATCTTGTAGCTTCAAATACCAGATGGTTACAAACTAGCCTCAGTACCATAGTAACCCAATAAATGGGCAGACACTAACAAATACCAAAGGGAATAATTAATACCTATTAGTCCTCTATTGGGACCTGGTATCATACATAAAGATTGTGGGATCTAAGTTTCCATAAACAATGTATAAGAAAGATTACAGTTAGTCTAAAAATAATATAAATTCCACGAGTAGTAATGTACCTAATGTCATATTGGAATAAAAACCCAATGTTTAGTAAAAAATTGTGATAAATAATGAAAAAAATCCATGTCCCAACTCAGATGAAACTCACTCAGTCTACAGTTCATCTACTTGAACCTCCTCCAAGTGATCGTTTTCCCTTACCCGGTCCTATAAAGCGGTAATCTATATATACCAGAAAGAACAACAAGGGTGTGATCCAAATCCAAGATGTATTTGACCCAAATATTCCACCGCAAGATTCCAATATCAAAATAACCAAGATAGTGCATTCAATTTTCAAATAAATAGATTTTTCATTTCATAGTAATATTTAAATAAATCATGATATACATTTCAAAGGATAGAAACACATC
The DNA here is from genome assembly GCA_963277665.1 of Viscum album. Lineage (NCBI taxonomy): Eukaryota > Viridiplantae > Streptophyta > Magnoliopsida > Santalales > Viscaceae > Viscum > Viscum album. The sequence goes on along the minus strand of OY728123.1, from coordinate 1,186,822,333 downwards.
ATAAATTTCTGTTTCACATTTTAAATAATGGTAATACATTTAAAATAAAATTATTTACTTTATAAAAAGTGGTTCTTTACACAAATGGAACTGTTCACAATAGGATTAAATAAAAACATTTATATAAAATTATAAATATAAACTCGAAGGCATGTAAAACAGTTTATAACAATAGAATATATTCATTTCAAAAACATTATGCAATAAACATGGTTCTATATATAGTAATTTAAGATAGTTCGAGGGTATAAGGACCCCCCACTATGGAATGTCATATATGTACATACGTCCGTTTGAACCATGTCTAAAGTGGTCTCATCACAATCTCCCAATTCATGTGATGTGATGATATGATGTTTTGGAACATTTTAAATCATTAATTTCCATAAAAATAATTCATTAACTACCTATGACTTGTATGTTATCTAATAAAAATCAATTATTTAAAATTTATTTTATGAATACTTAAGAAACAATTAAATCCCATTCTCCATTTCAAATATTCCAATTTTTCATTTAAAAACTATTAAATGTTTGTAATCTAAAACATGCCTTTTCAAAATGATAAAACCACAAGGATTTTATCAAAAATATTTTCAATCCATTTTCAAAACATGGATTTGAAACAAATTCACTATTCAATTTTACAGTCCAATTTCATAATTAAATTTATAACATTAATTTCAAACAATTTCATCAATTTCATCATAAATCACCAATTCAATGGAATTTGGGTTTTTCACAATATTTCATTAATAAAATTTTACACAATTCAATTAAATAAAATAATTTAATCAATTTCCCTAAATACGAGAATTTAAATTTAAAAAAAACCCCACAAACTTCCAAAGACACAAACCAATTCAATTCAATTGGGTATTTTCCTATTTCTTATGAAAACCCATTTTAGAAAACCCATTTCAATGGAATTGGTTTTTTTTAAGAAACCATATGAAATCCATTTAATCAAACTCAAAAAATTACATTTAATTCAAACAATTGACATAAAATAATAAAATATAGGGCTTATTATATTTTAGAATTGAAACAGAACCACCTACCTCGGTATCAACGAGTCTTGAATAAAAAAGTTGTACTCGGAAAACTCCAAGGGAGAATGATGAAAATGAATATCTATGAATGAAACCTAGTTTTCTATCCAAAAGAGTAGTTATTATATCCACATTACAATACTGGGATCTATGGATCCCCAAAGAGGACAATAGAGATCATAAAAGAATGAGATCAGGATGAGGAAACTCTCCGAGGGAAGACCAGAGGGAGTTCATCAAGATTGTGATCGCTTTTGGGAGGGATCTGAGGTGAAAAAAATACTTTTTAGGATATCCATGTATGAGATAAAGTGATATTAGGTTATACCTATCCTTCAAGGGCCTTTAATTTGGGTTTGGTAAGTTTTAATTGAAATTAATATCACAAAAATCCCATTTTCATGGTATACTAGGAAAAGCGCACAAAGTTTAGGAAAAACATGCACAAGATGTGTTTAATTCCATGACACCATAAGTCTAGAGTAAATAAATTATTTAATTACATTTTCATGATTACAAAGAATCTAATACTTAAGGTCCAATCAGTTTAGGAATCTTTGAAATCCACAAAACATACATGATACCTATAAAGAATTAGGAAAGAGAAATTAGAAACAATATGCATAATAAAATGAACTAAATTGCATCATAGAATGAATATTCAATGATTTATTCTATGTAACATGGGGAAATAAAAAAACAATGGTGACATAAAACTCTTAGTAAGGGAATGTAAATATGATCTAAAAATTAATCAATGAGAATAAATCAACATGGAAAGGTAAATAACTGATAACACATGGAAATCAAATCAATTAACTGATAGTGACCTCTATCCTTTAAAATTTAAATGAAAAATGTCATGGATGAATAAGAAATTAAATATCTATGAATGAAATTATTAATTATTGGACGTCATTTCTAAGTAAAATAACAAAATATACTCTCTAGACCGTTCAAAATATGGTTTAAAACTAAAGATAGTAAGTAGTTAAATTTGGAAAAGTTATTCATCTAATGAGAACCAATTGATGCATTGATGTGAAATTCAATGTTTAGATCCCACCCTTCATTTAATTTCCAAATAATTAATCATGTTTAATAGATGAAATAATTAATAAGTCTTATTAAATATATGTATTTAATAAATATTAATAAATTATCAATATTTCAACAAATAATCGAAAAACTGTAAAATTAGACACCATATGAAAAATGGTATACGGTTAAGGAAACTATTATCCATTGTATAATAATATGTATATTCATGTACATTTATATTGAGAAATTATTATAGTAACATTAATTCTTAATGATAATGTTAATAATCATAGAAAGAAATGAGGTTGTAATAATAATCATTAAGATAATTATTGTGGAGAATCTTTAATCATACAAAAGTGTCTCATTCATGTTTGAAATATTTAAATCATAATCCTCGTGAAGGAATTAAATTAAAAAAATTATAATATATTAAGAAAAAATAAATTCATGATGTAACATGTCAATGGGTAGTACATACACCTTGTAAAAGAAATATGGTTCATAACTACAAATATGTATCAAAGGAATGTAAATTAAGATGAAATCCATTAACTTAACCATAATTTTGTTTAGTGGTTTTTATACCCATGAATTGTTGTTAATAATATGTTAACTACTTATACCTAAACCATTCTCATATTTATAATATAATATATTAATATCTTAAATAATAATTTTCTATTTGCTAACACTCTTCAATTGTTTTAACTATTTCATGTGTTAATTCCCTTGTTTTCTCAAGTATGTTTTCACTTGTGATGTGTTTTTCTTATTTTTAGATCATTAATTAATCATTTAATGAATTTATGTAATTAATTAATTATCATATATATTCATTACTTACATAGTTATAACAATCTATAATTTTTAGAGATAATAAATAGAATGCACCATTCATGGGTATAGTTTGTCATATATACACATGAATGATACATTCATTTCAGTGTTCTTTTAAAGGAATGAGATGTAAATGATAAATATTTATGTTATAATAAATTTTTAATATCTATGTTATATTATTTACATAGGTTTATTAAAATAATCCTTAATACATTCTATGTATAGTGTGAATAGATCACACCACATGAATGAAACAGTAGTCCATACTACCACAAACGATGTTATCATATTTAAAAAACATCGAATTAATATATGATTGTGTTATAAATAATAAAATAAGACTAAATACATTATAAATGTAATATATACCGTATAATGATATATTTTTAATCATAATTCCAACTATTTGAGGCTGTAATGGAAAAATGAACAATCATTATTTCATGAGATGGTAGTGTGTCATTTAGATAAACAGTATGATTTTTTCTAAGTAGATGGTGGTGTGTATAATTTTATGTTGAAAACATAACATAAAAACATCCTATTATATAAAAAATACTACTTTTTATGTATAATCATGGATTAATAAATGGTTATGGAGTGGATAATGGAAATAAAACTAAAAATCTTGAGGATTTTGGTTACCCCTATTTCGCGTAACTCAGTTTTGTTGTTACCAAAAGGCATAGTTGGATTGGTTCTAATGAAATTGTAGGATAATATTATGAGGTTACGTATTTTTATGATCTATTTGGTTAGATATTGGACAATCCAACATGGCATGAGAGGTGTGAGAAAGTGCGAGGAGAGGAGTCCCTTTTTTAGGGGAGGTGGAGTGTCACTCTTGTAATGTTTTGACAAATGAATTATATAAACGTTTTTCACATTGAAAGTGGCTCAGAGAGTAGTCCAATTTCTATACATGTTGGGATAGGGTCAAAATAAGTCCATCCAATGTCACTTGTACATGTTTTTAGATCATTTGGTCCCATAAGAATAAGGTTTTGTCCCTTATTAAGCATTATTTTACATTAATCATTGTAATTAATTTTATTTACATTAACTAATTTTTTTGAAAAAAAAATTAACATTATTAGACGTTAAAAATCATACTAAATACCTATATGGAATCCATTTTTTCAAATTCAAATCATATAAGTGGAATAAATTAATTTAAATTCAATTCCACGGATGGGATGACAATGGGGATTTTAATAGTAATAACGTCCAAAAGATTGATATGTTTTCATTGACAATTTCAAAGTGAAATTGATTATAATGAACAATATATGATTAATTTATATAAACTTTATCTAATTAAGTATTAATACCAGTTTAAAATTTAATTTTACCTTCAAAATAAAATAAATAAAAATATGTTATAAACTAAAATTCAATATTATCACTATTATTTAAAATTTTAATCTTAATAGAAAAATACCAAAAATTCAGAAAAACAAAATTTTTATGTTTCTAATTAAAGTAATATTTTTATTTTGTCCTATATTATTTGTAAAATTTCCAAAAAATGTACTTAAAAAGGTTATTCATTAAAAGGTGGTAAAATTTCAATAATAATAATACTGTTTTTTGGTATTATCTTGGGTCTATTTTTATCATAATACTATAAAATATAATGTATTAATATAAAAAAATTGACTGAGTATATAATATATATGTCACACTAATATCACTCTCTATTTTTAATTAATTTAATTAATTAGGATACAATATCTTTTTTAGAATAAAAATAACAATATATTCTGTTATATTAAATCTGTTTTCATGTTAGTTTTTCATTAATTTGTATCCAGTGAAATCATTTAATATTTTTTTGGTACATATTTTTCTATAAGTTAGTTAACCATTATTCAAACATACTAAATTAATGGCAAGGTTTTATTACATTAAATAATATTTTAATAATAAATCATTATTCAGTAAAACTATGTCTTGTGTATAACACAATCCATTTGGAAAAACTTGTTGTTGGGTGCGATGTACGTTTACTCAGTATATATTTCATTACAAGATGTATCATTAATTTAATTTATTTACAATTGTAAATATATTTTAAATTATTGGGGTATTATATTCCTTTATGCACTTAGTGATTCTTCTGATACGCACTATCAAACACCGTGTTCTTACATTAAAATTTCATGGAGATACATTCTCCCAACCAAAAATTAAATTTCATTATCATAATCTAATCATGATCTCCTAAATCTAAATATTGATATTTTAAATTAAACCATTTTTTAAAAAAACCCTATCATAAATATGGTCAATAACACATCTTCTTAATAATAGATAAAGGAATGTACAATGGTCTTATAAGTAGATCCCATCGTATGAGAACATATGTGGAAAATAGAAACATGGATATAGATGAAACATCTAACAATCGAATCATAATACAGAGTTCTAGAGAACATGGTTAGGAAAATATTAAAAATCTCATGTAGAAAAATAAATGATTATCTAAGGGTCCAATTGATTCATCAAAATTGAATGTAATAGAAAAACATTTTTGGTTTACAGATCATTTTTCATGGAGTTTAAGAATTCTTTCACTCTCTATGAGTATAAGTAAATATACATATTTGGTACATTTCTGTAATCTTATCATATGTTCATTCCTATAACTATTTATATTACATATATTATAACAATATTTATCATATAATGACATAATATATAAATATCTAAAACCCGATTCAACTTTCATCACAAAACATTTCACAAATATTTAACAATTTCAAAATATTATGATCCAACAATATTGAAATATGGTCAATGAATTTATAAAACAAACTTATAAATTAGATATCAATCATGATAAAGCATCTCAAAATTATTACATTCCATAAATGTGAATAAATTCCTCATGTATGCTCTTGAAATGTGGAAATAACAAGAATTACAATTAAACCTTATTAGAAACATTAATTTCTCTTACTCCTTAAGAGAGACATATGTTATTTCATATATTCCATAAATAGAAAAGTGTTCCAGACACCATAATTGAGGGGATATACCTCTTTTCTAAAAGTTCTTAATCATTTCCAAGGAATTCATCAATTTTTTAAATCAATCATTTCTTTATCATTATCTCAACATTAGAAACATATTAAGGGTTTCATTTCCCTCAATCATGTGTTTTCATAAAAATTTAACATTCAATAGGATAACTTTTCTTAGAGTCGTTCATCATGATATCTCAAATCCATAATGAAAAGGTATAATAATAATATCCTTATATAATTCATTATTCATATAATGGGATCATCATAAATAAAACACCTTTGAAACATATTTCTTGGATTTTAATAATGAAGAACATTAATCATTCCACTTCATTTTTTTCAATAACATATTTTTTAACTTTAGTGATTAACATATTCTGATGTATATTCTCCTAAAAATTGGGTCAAAAAATATCATCATTATCCACCTTCCCGTTTAATTCACTAATTTGGTGGTCCTTTTCTCCTTATATATAAACAACTCCTAAACCTTCCAACCATTTATGAGGGTGATTTTTTCCCCAGTTATCAAATGTGGGAAAATATTTCTCTCCCATATTTCAATTATCTATTAATTTCTCTGACATTATCTTATTATATTTCATACCTTTTAATCCATAGGACTTAGTGAATTAATTATTATTTTATAGAATAAAAAAATCATCATATGATGAATCATTATTAGAAACAATTTCCCTTTGGATATTTTTATTAATTCCTTCACTGAAATGATAAATCATACACTCTTTGTTGCATATGAAGTTTGTATCATACCTTTCTATCCCTGTAAAGGTAGCTTCATACTCTGATGCTCTTTCTTCCTCTATTTGGCTTCAACTAAGGAACTTCCTCTTTATTTCAGTTTTTTTATCATGAGGGAAGTATTTATCAAATAATTTCTACTGATAATTCCTTCATTCCACAAGTTCAATTTCTTCTTCCTCTCTTGTATTCTAGATCAGAGACCACCACTCACCAGAATCACATTATAGGCAACAGACCACAAGTATAGTTATTTCCTTTTTGTATAATTCTATGGTCGTATATATCTTCTCCAATGACTTAAACAATTAATAAAACTCCATTGGATCGGTAGTCCCACTAAATGATGGGGGTATATTTTGACTAATGTGAACCAACATTTTATATTATCTCTACTAAATAGATTTCACAATTCAGGAAAGGTTATTTGTTATAAACTATCTATGATACTATAATATATCAATAACTTTCATAGTTCTAATACCAACTATATTGACATTCCCAATAGGTAAGCATCTACATTGTCCACGAGTGGTGAGAAAATTTTTCCTTCTAGGAAAAATTTCAAAATAATATAATATATTATATTATAGTTTGAAATTATGAACTCTAAATATGGAATGACACATGGCATAAGTTTGTGCATCAAAAATCCTAGAATCATAATCTTTGGTTACATTGGGGAAATATTTAATTTCGAATACTTGATAATGGTAGGTAAAGGAAATTTGAACTATCCTAATAATATCTTTTAGGAGTGTCAAACTAGGTGTGTAGTAAGGCCCATATTCATATAATAGTATACACCAAGGCAAACCCGACACACCTTGCTAGAGTTATTACTCCTAAGTGCATCTATACCAGAACCATTTCCAATCATAGTTTCCATACATGGATGTATGACTTAGAGTTCCAAAATAATTTATACCTTTCGAAAATTATAGTATTTTCTGCTATACTTATACTCAAATATTATATATTAATTATTTTTTTAATATATTTTTTATATATATAGTCTCTAATATTACTTATAAACATCCTCTGATACAAACAATAACACTCTGATCTCATAATCCCAAAATCTGTGCATTAGTTTATTACATTGTTAGGATTAAAATGAATAAAAATATAAAGACTAATCAATTTAATATTCATGAAATTTTATATTTCATACATGATACCATAATACATTGAGAAACAGAAATAAAAAAATATGATACATTATTTATTGAAACAAACTTAATCTTTGAATCCTTATTCAAATATTTATTCTGCAAAACCTGGGGAAAGAACACATAATATGGGTGATCTCAAATTCTAATTAAGGGTCTATAATGTGGAATAAATAATGAATAAATGGGAATAAATCAACACGGAATGTTAAATAACTTATAATGTATGCCATTCAAATCAATAAACTGACAGTAAACTATCTCTATAGAAATTTTGATGAAAAATATCATGGGTGGATAAGAACTAAAATATCTATGAAGGAATTGAATAATTATTGGGTGTCATGTATAAGGCACATGAAATCTCATACCATAAATACCTTTCACAATATGGTTTAAAAATACGGATAAAAACCCATTTAATATGTCCATCTTATTCATCTCATGATGACCTGTGGATGTATCAAGGGGCTATATAATGTCCCAACCCCAATTATTGTTACCTATCATAATAATTACTCTTTTTAAATACATGAAAAAATAATTTTTGTTTATCCAATACCTGTATTGAAGAAGGAAAATATAATTATAAATATTACCCCAAATATAAAATAACTGTCAAAGTAGACACCCTATGTAACATGGCATATGGTTAAGGAAACTAATATAAATTTTTTGATAATATGGACAATAAAGTAAATTTTTAGTAAATAATTATTACAATAAAGTTATTGTTTCAAGAAAATTTAACAATCAAAAAAGTAAATGATATTGCAAAGATAATCATTAAGAACATTCATTAGGAGAATAATCATTAATCAGTCAAAAGAGTCACATACCACGTTGAAATATTAAAATAAAAATCCCCATGAAGGAATGAAATTAAAAGAAACATATAATATCATGAGAATAAATATATTCACGATGTAACATGTCAAAGTGTTGTATATACACTATATAAAACAAACAAAGTGCATAACAACAAATAAGTTTCAATGAAATGAAAATTGAGACGAAATCCCTTACCTTCCACATCATTTTGTTGTGTGGTATTTATCCTTCCATATTGTGGCTATAAATATGTTAATAACATATAATATAACAATAATAATTTTTTTAATATCATAAATTAATTTCTTGAAATGTTTTATTAAACGATTGTTAACACCCTTTGTTTATTTTAATTATTTCGGGTGTTAATTACATGGTTTTCTCAAGTATGTTATGACTTGTGATTTATTATTCTTGTTGATTATAAAAGTATTTAATTTTATCAAGAGTGTAAACATTGATTAATAATTATATATATTTTTTATAGAATCATTTATAATAAGATATAATTTTTATAGATACGAAATGAAATGCATCGTTGATGGAGATGATAGGTCGTATATATACATGATCTCTATATAGATTTGTTTGTCATATTAAAAGACTGAAATGTAAATGATACATATATATATATTATAATTAAATTAAAATATATATTTTAGATATGTTACATAGTTTTATTAAAATACTCTTTAGTACGTTCTGTGTATATCATGAATGAATCACATCACTTTAAGGAGGCGGTAGTCCACACTTTCACAAACGTTCTTATCGTATTTACACAAAATGGAATGTATAAAGGTATGTGATATAAAAGAACTCATGAAATATAAATAAATTATAAATATCATATATATATAATATATAAATAGATTTTACATCATAATGACCAATAGGAGAGGTGTTAAAGGAATAATGAACAATCATCATTTCGTGAGGTATTACATCTTTATTCCCATAAACAGTAAGTTCGTTACACATTAGAAGGGGGTTTGAGTATGTTTAGATAGAAAAAGTAAAATAAAAACAACATATTAATTTTATGATAATCGTGTTTTAATATAATCATGGATTAATAATACTTTAGGTAATGGTAAATGAAAATAAAACAAAAAATATCGGGGATGTTTGTTACCTCTTTTTTGGGGAACTCCTTTTGGTATGAACCCAAAGTATTCAACGAATTGATTCATGCACAAGGGGAGGAAAATAGTATTATGGGAGAGATTTGGAGGGGATATTTGGGAATATATTGTTTTATACAAATTTTATTCATAGGTGTAATAAAGTGGGATGATAGGAGCCCCTTTTATAATAGAGGAAGAGTTTCACACTAGTAATATTTTGACAATAGAATTCCATACACGTTTTTCAAATTGAATGTGTCACTCATAATGGTCCAATTTTGATAAAATTGGGGATAGGGTAGAAATATCCCAATAAAATGGTTCTTTTATAAGTTTCTATGTCAGGTTTTCCGTAAGGAATAATGTTTAGTCCTTTATTACGCTTAATTTTACCTTAGTCATTGTAATTAACTTTAATTACATCCACAAATATTTTTTAGAAAAAACAATGTTGAAATTGTTGGAAAATTTAAATTATTCTAATTCCAAATATGTATGATATTTATCCAAATTCAAATGATAGAATTTGAATAAACTAATTTAAATTTAATATCATAGACAAGAATATAATGTGGGTTTTAAAAGTACAAGTGACTAAATGATTAAAATGTTTTTATAGTCAATTTCAAATTTAAATTTATTACAATGACTTAAATTAAATTAATTGATAAATTTTTCACTTAATTAAAATTTAAAAATAATTTAAAATTTTATTTATATTTAAAAATAAATTAAATAAAAAAATAGTTTTGACCTATAATTCAGCATTTTTAGCTATTAATGAAAAAAATAATAATTTATAGAAAAATTCAAAAAGATCACCCAAAATTAGATTTTAGGTTTATATTTTAAAGAATAAGTTTTTTTCAATATATAAGATTTATAAAATTCCCCAAAATAGGATTTAAAATTCGTTATTCATTAAAATGTTGTAAATGGGACTTAATAATAATAATCCATTTTTAGGTGTAATATTTGGTATATTTTTATCATAATCCTATCAAATAGAATAGATGAATATAAAATATATTTGAATAATTATATAATATATATCACAGTAATTTCACTTGATAATTGTAAATTAATAAATTTATTAAGGGATTATATATTTGGCTGAATAAAAATAATAATAATTTACTTTATATTAAATCAGATTTCATATTCATTTTTAATTAATTTGTAAAAAATTTATACATTTTATATTTTTGTAAACCATATATTTTCATAATTTAGTTAATCCTTTTTCAAAACTACAAATTTATTTCTAGGTAATATATTATTATATTAAAACATATTTTAATAATATATCATTATTCAGTAAAACTCAGTCTTGTCTATAACAAAAACCCTTTGAAGAAACTCATTGTTGCGTGAGATGCACGTTAAGTCAGTTTTACTTTCATTTATGGTTATATCTTTGATTTAATTTATTTAAAATAGTTAATATATTTTAAAGTCTCATGGTATTATATTCCCTTATATGGTTATTTATGTGTGTGATAAAAGCTATCAAACATCATGTTCTTACATTCAAATTACACAGTGTTACACCATGAACATGTTATAAATAGGACACATGGTTTCTCCTAAGTGGGTGCATGGCTTGAATACATGTGTGAAAACCATGTGAATTCCCACTTTCTTGGGTTTCATGACTTTCTCTGAAAGGTAATACGGTTGGGGAAAACTTTTCTCCAACCATGCACTAGCCTTGAATTTTCCAAAATTTCCAAAATTTCAACTGAAGAAAACCCAAAAAAACCAACCAATGTTGGGTAAAAACTGGGGTTTAGTAATACATGATAAAAAATAATAAGATATTATAATTAATCTGTAAATTTTATTTAATATGGGGTTGAATAATATCTTGTACGTATCATTTAAAAAAGGGAGTTATTTTGTTTAGGTGTGTGCCTATGATAAATAAATTTGTGGATGTATTTTTTAATGATTTTACTATTGTTATTAATAATATATAGGTTGAACTCGTTGTTGAAATAGTTTCCATTGGTAAAATTATTTGAAACCCCAATTATTGTGTTTTTCTGGTGAATCAATTAGAATTAAAAAACAAATTTTTTTAATTACATAATAACGGTTTTATCCTCCATAGAACATCACCATGGGGTGATCCTAATTTAATTTTCAAAAAAATATGATCCTTTGATTCTTATATTTGATTATATATTTCCCAACAATATTTCTTTTAATAACAAATATTTTACCCTCATATGGATAACTTATTTGATATTCTCTATGGTGATCAGTATTTAAATAACATCACACTCATATCAGAGATACCATTAAGTGTAAAGATGGAAGTAGAAAATATAATTAAATGATTTCATACATGGATTGGTCATTATGAGTTTCTGGTTATACTGTTCAGGTTAATAAATTTATTCTCAATATTTTTGTATATAGTGAAATGGTTTTATATGTGTATTTGGAAGAATCTATAGTGGTATTCATTGATTATATTTTGGTACACATAGAATATAACTAAGATCACGTGAAACATTTAAGGGATTCTATATAGACATTAAAAGAATTTTTTTGTATATATATAATATTTAAATTTTCATTATAGTATATTTCATTCCATGTGTACATTATTTTAAAAGATAGAATAAAATTTGACCATACATGAAATAAATTTTTCATAGAATTCACATGACTTAAAAGTGTCATTGAAATAAATAATTTTAAATAACTATAATGTCACTACTGATGTTCTTTTGTAAAAATTTCTCAGTTATGTTGAACAGAAAAATAATGTGATAAATATTTTATGAATTGAAAAAAAATGTTGGTCAATTATCTAATTTTATACATTCCACCAAGTAATAGAGAGTTTTTTATTTTTAATTCTTCTTTAAAGGAGGTTATTATTTCTTCTCTAATGAATGATGATCAAGTAATTTCATATTCTTTAAAAAAATTGAAACACCAAGAGAATAATTACACAATGCATGATCATGGGTTTGTGGGGGTTTTAGTTACATTTCAAATTTTTTGGAATCTTATATATCGAGACAAGTGCAAAATATATGTGGATCGTAAATGATTGAAGAACATATTACCTCTAAAATAGTTGAATGTGAGTCAGATAATATAGTTACAACTGATAAAGGATTATAATTATATGATTAACTATCACCCATTTGAATCAAATAATGTATATAATTCACTAAGTAGGAAGGATAATTCCCCATTTCCCATTCTATATTTGGAACATGATCCTTTAGATAATTCCTTAAATAATTTTATACTAAAATATTTTCACAGATAAAACCTTCTATTTTGGATGAGGTATCAGAATAATAATCTATTATATAAAGAATTATTATTCCTTAAAAATAATATTGTGGTTTCTATGAATGAATTAAAGTGGTTACGTAATTTTATCTAGGATTAATTTTTAAAATATAATTTATTGTAGGGTTTGAAAATTGGTTGTTTGTACTAAGTGATTCCCTGTTGAAAAATAAATTATTAGGTTAAGCACCCTGATCTAAAATTTTTGTTCATCCTAGTTGGGATAAGATGTAAAGATATCATTTGAAATATTATTGGTTGGAAGGAATGATAAAATATATTACTGATTTCACCGTGAAATATATGAATTTTTAATAGGTTAATAATGTGAAATAAATATTTTAATAGGTTAATATTGAGAAAAATGTATAAAATTTGAGAATATATCCATTAATTTTTTAGATGGATTCCCAAAAAAAATATCGACGTAATAATGTGATTTTGGACACTATTTATATTTTGATGAAATCAACGCATTTCTTCTGTTTTGGTTTGTGATAAAACTGCATTAGCATGAAGGAAACTATATTAATGAGATATTTATATTTAATGGAGTTCCCCTATCTATTGTATCTGATTATCATGCCTAGTTTACCATTTTTTAAAAGGTCATCAAAATTCATTGGGTACAGAGTTATTTTGAATACAACTATTTATTTTCAATATCATTGCAAGTTTTAGATGAAAATTATGGATATAGAGGATATAATCATATAAATTACCATTATATTATCATGGAATATAGGATAAGAATCATTAAGTAATGGAATATTATTTTTATAATAGTTTTTATTCCATTATACATATAGAACCATTTTATGATTTATATAAAAATCGATGTCAAACTCCAACATATTAAGGAAAAGTCACAAATAGAATGTTCTTGGGAATATAATTTGTGTAATTAATGTTTGTAATGGAAAAATTTCTTTATCTTTGTAAGAGTGGAGGTAAAATTTTGAAAAAGAGTTATATAGATAAATGAAAGAATTATATTTCCTCTATGCTAGGAGATCAGTCCTTTCATAAAATACCTCCATGGAATCATAAAAAAAATTAATAAGAATTTAATGTTATTGACCCTATTTATTTTCATATTTTAAATTTTTATAAAAAAATCTATTAATTTCATACTGAGTATCCATAACTTTAAATTTATCTCATGTACCTAATGTGTTTCAAGATTCACTATTAGGAAAATATATACATAATGTATCTTAAATTTTCATCCTTGAAGTAGTTCAGTTAGATGATAATCATTATTATAAGAATAATATGGATCAATTTACTAATAATAATTATAAGTTTTGATGGAGTAATGTAACACTTCCCTTTAATGATTCATGGATGAAACGAAAGACAGAAGAAACAAGATGATAATTTGAAGAACATATAAGGGAAAAATACCCACACCTATTTAAGTAATGAATACAGTTTATATTATAAAATTTATATAATTTGAATAATGGGAAAAAACATCTGACCCTAGAAATAAATTATATTTAGTATTTATATTTTTTCATTTTATAGATTAATATTTATCATAGTTTTATAATAAATTTGTTTCATAATTTTTAAATTAAAAAATGAATAATTTTATTTAACTAATCTGTTTAATGTATTATATAGTTTTAATTAAAAGATAAACATATTAATTAGTGAAATTACAATTTATATAATGGAATGAATATTTTAACCATCCTTTGAATATAATATATAGTTAACTTTTCGATATTTTATGAAATAGTTGATATTTAGTTGATTTTTGAAAAATAAAAATTTTACAAACAATATAACTATTATTAAATAATCAGGATATAAGAATGAATTTCATGTTTAAAACCCCATTTTTATAGAAAAAATACATATTAATTAATTAATATATTTTATTTGAAAATATTTTTTCCAACTTATAAATCGATGATTTACATTTTAAATAACTA
Organism: Viscum album; assembly: GCA_963277665.1. Classification (NCBI taxonomy): domain Eukaryota; kingdom Viridiplantae; phylum Streptophyta; class Magnoliopsida; order Santalales; family Viscaceae; genus Viscum; species Viscum album. The sequence continues at coordinate 1,186,807,215 of OY728123.1, read as the reverse complement.
TGTAATTTTTTTATAAAGAAAATCTAGGTTGCATTAGTCTCTTTCAATGGAATTTTCAAAATGTTCATATAAATTTTATTATATATTAAATTAAAATAAATCTCTATACATTAATCATAATTTAATTAATTCCATGTGAATTAGTATTATATTATAATTTTTATAAAATCTTCGTTAAGAAAAAATGGATATTCTTCACGAAAAGATGTTTCATTGTATTTTTCAGTCATAAATTTAATTTAATTTTTAACACCTATATAAATTACATATAATATAATTTAATAACTATTAATGATTAAGATTTTATAATTTTTTAGCTATTTCAATTTGATTTTATGTTTTATTGAATGGTTACCATGGTAAACATTAATTCACTATAGTAAATGTTTAAATGGTTAAAGTTGGGGTTATAATTAATGACATGTATTAAAATATATCTAAAACACTATTAAATATTACTATTTAAGTGTATTTTGACACTAAAATATGAAATTAATTTAATAATACTAAATTTTATTCACTTCCAGTGGGAATGAAATTTATTGTATTATAATGTTTTCAATATTCTCAATAATGATACTACTCTAACTTATAAATGGGAACCTCATATATTAACTTCTTATCACAAATTTATCATGTTTATAAGACCATTATATTTCCATTCTATTTAAAAATATTTTACTCACATCCTAGATGTCCTAAAATTGACAATAGACTTATCCTATAAGGCATAACCTGCAATACAAAGGAAGATATTCAAAGAGAAGGTATAGGTCTTAACCATGTTCTATCATGTTTATCTCTTATTACATATCCATAAAATCAATTGTAATAATAATCATAAAAAATTATTATAAATCATACACTAAAATTTATTATTTTAATGTAACAAGTATTATACACATTTATTCCATCTTCTGGAAAATTAAAAAATCTTGCATGTGCAAAAAGAAGACACCACTTCAATGAATATATATAATTAGTTTTTCATAACATCCTCACTTGGATATTCATTAGAATGAATTTAATTAATGATTATTTTATTTATTATTTTACTATTTTATATAAAGTTAAAACATTATCAAATTTATTTCTTTCTCATCCATTAGATAAATGAAAACAACAATCACATGAGCGCATCTATAAATAATATATGTTTTTTTATCACCAACATATACAGATATTTTTAATGGTATATTGAATGTATAATCCTAAAAATTATACCAAATTTACATTCTATAGATGATATAACAATGACCCCATTTTACCATGATCGATACATCAATTGTTTTTTTCATCCGAATAACCCCAATACGTATAATATTAAATTAAATAATTTAGTGACTAAATGGAATGTTTAAATAAAGTAATTAAAAAATTTACTTAAAAATAATAAATAATAAAAAGTATTTTACATATGTAAATAATAAATATAATTTTACAATCCAACAATCTAAAATATCTACCTTGTGAGTTGGAGATGAAGATATGAGAATTTTCTATAAAGGATAGATTTAGGTGCTTTTAATTAGTTATCATACATATCCATGTTCATTTTATTTTATTTAGAATGTTATTATTTATGATTAAAATATTATTAAATTTATTTTTCAACTACATTTTACTCTCTTTTAACAAATTTAAAAAATAATTTTATTTATTTTTTTATTTTTTTAATTTTGAAATTATTTATAAATGATAAAAGAATTATATAATTTAAAAAATTACCACATTTTAGAGCCATCAAAATCAATATTCCTTATAAAAATTAAAAGAAATACTTCTACGTTTTTTCAATTAAGATCATTTTCTTTTGGTTGTAGAAATATTTTATTTTAAAAATAATTTTAAATTTAAAGGATATTTTCTACTTTTTATTATGTAACTAAATATGAATTTCCCTATGGGAAACACTAAAAATTATTTTGAGTTTTATTATTTATGTATAATATTTTATGTGTCGAATTTATTTTATAGTTCTTTTAAATTATTAATTATGATGGGTGGTCCTGTTACAGCCCTCCAACCCATTGGGTAATTATTTTTTTACTGAGGAATGTACGTTGGAAATAAAAAGTTTGGTTATTCCATTTATAAGGTTAATTATAATGGTGATATTATTATAATTTCATTAGGTACCTAAATTTTTAATAGTTTTAATTGAATTTTTAGGGAAATATTTTAATTATATAAGTTATTAAAATGTGTTTATGGGTCAAAGAAATTTTATGAAATAATTAGATAATAGGATTTTTTTAAGGACAAGTTTTCATATTTTTGAAGAAACCCCCATTATTGTTAATATTCCTTTATACATTATTATGAGATGATTTTATGGAAGAAATTGGGAAATAACGTTTTTCTGTCAAAGTAAATGATTATTTTGGATCAATGTTTTTTCATAAAAAATGAAAATGTTTTAATGGGTTTTTATTATTTTCACGTGGCATAATTTATTTATTTCCTTTTTATAACACATACTGTGTTACTCATTCTCTTCCCATTTAATCTGATATTTTCACTATTCTTAAGGATTAATATTAGCTATTTTAGGTTTTCTTTTTCTGTTTGGTTGATTCAAATTAAAAGAAGAAACTTAGTCTTTAAGGAAGCAAGAGTGAATTAATAAGGCCCTTTTATGGAAAATAATATAAACTATTTGTAAGTGACCAATTTTTTTTAATGGATTTAATAATTATAAAAGAAATATAATCTAAAAATTTACTAGAATTGTAACTAAGGGAATACCTTGTAATGTCCACAAAATTTATTCTATAATTAAAAGAATTCATTACTCCTTAGGATGAGTTTTTTATGATTTACAATATATTCACATAGAATTAATTTTACATTTCTTAGGAACATTTCCAATAATAAAATAATATAGAATATAATAACTAAGAATAATATATGGAGAAAATGAAAAAAAATTAATTAAGAAACTAATTTAAACTCCAAAAAACATGAATTCTCCAACGAATATCACTCAATCCTTTAAGTCTCTAAAATTAAATGGTAACATGAAATATATGATAGGTGTTATTATTGGAATTTTAGAACCATGTAGTAGATATTTGTAATTATGATGTAATATAATAAAGGAATATATATATGGTGAAAATGAAAATATAATTGATAGGATCTAATAGTTACCTAACCATTACATGATAATTTTAGTGTAACAGGTATGTGATAGTTGGAATTGAAATATTACTATTAGGAAGGATAAACTAACTAGTTTCATATAAAAATAATATTTTGTAAATAATATAATGAGTTTATATCTTAATATATTTAAAGAGATGTGTTAAATTTAATAAAAAAAATGTTCAGTAGAAGGAAATACATATTATAATTTTTGTAATATATTTATTTGATTTCATTTATAAATTAAATTTTTATGATTAATTTAATATTTTTAAGTAAAATTAAAATTTAATAAATGTTTATATTAAATAATATATATATGTTTATCAAATTTATAATATAATTTCAGGAAACTATATGAAAATTTTCATTGTGATATTTATTTTGTCATTTTAGAAAACTGGTTTCTATATAAATAATGTTTCGATATAAAAATTATGTTTCATATATTATTAAAATAAGTGTTATAAAATGGATTTTAATTTTTTAAATGAAAATTTAAAAAAAATCTATGGATTATTTTTTTGGTATTTTTCTAAAAATGATGAATTTTTTGGGAGTAATAATATAAGGAGGATTACAATATTTTACATTATAAGTTAAATACAAGTTTAGGATCCAGTGGGTAATATGAGGAACAATTTTCATGGAATAACATACCCCAATTACTGTATTTTTAAACAACATTCATCACAATTTATAGTCTTTATTAATAATAACAAACAAATGAACATTATATTAAAAACACCCCTCTTATCACACTAAAACCACCCCTTATCGTCACACATTATATTCTGTAGATATTTCCAAAAAACATCCAATTTCAATATAAATAAATCATCACCACATCCAAATATTCTTCTTCATACCAATAAACCATCCTAATAATCTTTAATAAGTATCTAAGAGGAGACACCCAAATGTACAATTAAAATTCTCAACTGAGTGTCTTTTAATTCTTTTTTACACATACCTCTGAGATAAGAATTATATCACAGATTTAATATAAACATTATTATTCTAAATATTATGATATATTATTATTATGGTGGTATTTAAATTTAAAACACTCCCCCAATTTATTTAAAAATTGAAACATTATTTATATTGTGGTCGGTTAGCTGCCCCATTGAATGAAAATTTTAATTCCCCACCACTGCATTTATAGATGTTTAATTAAATTATTTGGGTTAAAATTGAGATTAATAATTATATTTTTTTCCTACTATATAAGGGTTAAATACTCGTAATGTTAAAATAAACCAAATTAGTAGATCATGATTGTAAAACTCACTTTAATCAACTAACCATATAACTATAAAACCTATAATCTCTCAATCAAATATATTTACAAATACTATTAGATAGTAAGAAAATTTATAAAATATAAAAAATAATTAAATTAACTCCATCACATTAATTATTATCGTACTAAAATATATGAATTTTCATAATTAACTAATATATATATGACACCGGACAGCTGACATGAATGACATGGTGATAGTAAATATAGACATGACATCACAATTAAATTACTCTAAAAATAATAATAATAATAAATCAAATATTGTTGGATTACTTTCTCAATAATATTTTTTATACATCAAATTTTATCATATAGGATGTTAAGTGAATGTGTAGAACTAATCAGTACCTCGGGTAAGGGAACTCTTTATACCAACATGTTTTCATTTGGTTATTCTTTTTTTCTATCTACCGCACTTTATATCACCATTTAATGTAATATAATTCTTCAAAATTATGTTTATATGTCTTTTATATATATACCAGTATTTTTGTCCCATTCTTTTCTAGGGTTATACATTCTTTTCCTTTATTTCATAATAAATTTTTAAAATCAAACCTAATTGAGAAGAAATTTCCTATCACTTGAACCATTCATGTAAATATCTATTAATAAGAATAGTGGATTCATGGTTTTATAATATTAGAACTATTCTATTGTTAACCATTTCAATTTACATCTCATTTTAAATGTGTTTTTTATTCTTTCTGTCTATAAAATTCAATTATTGGTTCCATAAAATTTTTTTTAATGGTTCATTTATATACCCAATTCCCTACCATTTCTCATGAAATTTTCAAAAAAAATAATATTTTATTGCTATCAATATATATTTAAGTATTATCATCCATAATAATTAGATCCATTTTATCTTTGAAATAGTTATAAAATATTCTTAGATTATTCATTATGGAAGGACATTTTAACACATTACATTCTATGAGTATTATGTATGCACATGCCATATTTTTATTTCCTTTATATGGAAAACATATACATATACATGTTATGATTGTTTCATAAAAATATAGATTTAATATATGGGTTAATTTTTAAATCTAATGATATGATATAAATGTATTAGGGAGTAAACATTTTATATTATGGGACTTGTCCACCAAGTTATGATGTCTCTACAGTGATCCTTGGAATATGTTTATAAGGTCATGTATTATAATGTTTCCAAGATACATGTATTCTATGATCTTTTGATCCTTCCCTCAATATGACATGAATCAAAATTATTATCCATGAGCCTTTTATTTTTTGATAATATTTTATTATATTTTTCTCATATAACAAGATTGATTATCATTTATATTCCCTTAATTGGTTTTTTATTTCACCCTTTTTTCATATATTACAGGGTTATCCTATGCAGGTTCAAAAGCTCAAAGGAATTTTGGAGAATATTATGGAGTTAAAAATAAATATTTTTTATTTTAGTCTCATTTTTATATTTTATAAACTATTTCTCCAAAATTCATAGGGCATTTAGATCACTAGGATCTATTTGTTGGATATTAATGTAAAAATTCAATTAATAATATGGGTATATGGATTGATTCATTTTAGTCTATATCAAATAATGGTTAAGTTTATTTTTTCATTGTGAAAATAATAGATTAGAAAAAATTCTAGGGACAACTCTATGTATAGGGAAAAATCCAAAAAAAAATATTTTATTATAAAGGTAGTTATTTCCAAGTAATGAAATATTTCCTTTAATACTACAATCAGATGTGGTTTTATCATATATGTTACAATGGTAATAGAACCCAAAAAAATTATAATTGTGTATTAATTCTACCTATACCTACTTCATTATAAAGAGGCCTTACTGCACACCCATTATGAAACACCAAGGGGATATGCTTTGGTAAATATATAATCTTTTTTCAAACTATTATGAATTAAATTAATATATTATTAGTTTATAAATCAAAATTGGAAAAATTAACATGGAAACCAATATTGAATCATTTGGACTCACAATTTAGGTTATATATGTCATTTATATGTCATTACTTCAAATTTTGTAGTTTCCCTTTTAGTTTTTTATTAATTAAAGTATATTCATCCTTAATTTTTTAGTATTTTCTAAAATTTAAAAACATATTAGGAATTATGATAATAACTAGGGTGATGGGAAATTAAATTTTGGACCAAATGAGAATCCTAAACTGAAGGGAGTATATTCCAATTATTTCAGTTTGTATTTCTCTAAACCTACTCATGTTGTGAATAATAAATTGAATATTGTGTAACAACAACTTTCCCATAATAAAATTAAAATATGGATTATTTCTTAATGAATTAAAATCCTCCTAATTATTTTGGTTATTTATGTCTCCTCATCATTTAAAAATGGATTAAAACCATTGAGTAAATATTCACTTTCCTCTACTACTATAAATAATATAAATTCATACTAGTCATCTATCACCTAGAGGGAGAAGTCAAGAATTGGTGGGCACTGATAATGAACAGTAATCCCCAGGAGAAAGTCAAATCATTGGAATGGGAATATTTCCTTGAAATAGTTTTCAATTAATATTTTCCCTGAACACACTATATTTAAATGGAGAGTTTATTCCTTATTTTTAAGGAAAAAGAAGATTATTCAATTGAGGCTTATGGGGAAAACATCATAAGGATGTTACGATATGTCTCCATATTTTTTATCAGCACTAAAAGATAGGAGGAATTAGTTTTTAATGTATTAAAAATCATTACATGAAAATAATAGGAGATTCTATAATTTTAAAGATCATAAAAAATTTATCATTATATTATTAATGATGAAATTGGGATTGGGGGTTCTCAGTGGCCTCAATGGGCTAGTGATAAAAGGAATAAATTGACTTTAATACTGGAGTATCAATAAAAAAATCACATTTTGTAAGGAAACACAATTTACAAGTCACATAATGACCTAGATAACCCATCAATTTAATCTCTGAATCGAAATTCAATAGGGTTTTAATTGTTTTTTAGATCTACACGTGTTGGGGAGAAGATCCTAGGAAAAAAACAACAACCATATGGGAAGATTTCACAAAACCTGAAACAATATACATGGATGATATACATATTGGGATTAAATATTCGAATAAAACTAAATGAAATATATTCCATTAACAATTTGAAAATTAAATAGTGATACAACCCAAAAAATGAATGAAAACCCCATAGGTAAATTCCCAAAAAATTTAATTGGAAATAAAATCCAATAACTACTATTATATGTAATATTTTGAAAATGTACAACCTTATAAATACTATATACTTATACCTATATGACATGAACCTCACCACCTCACTGTATCACCCTTCCATTCCCCAGATCAAAAATCAAAACAAGTTTTACACACCACTAAAGGGGTGTATAGGGTTGAATATAAATATGATATGTGTGATCCCAACCTTTTTTTTACATCAAATATCTATAAAAAATCCAAATAATATAAATTTACAAAAAATCATTATATGTTAATATGATAAGAAATTTTTATATAAAAATAATGTTAAATAAATCCATATTATGAATAATTATAAAACGATTCATGTAAAATAGTTCCAAGCATATTAACTTTTATAAAGTATGATACTAAATCTCAAAGAGTATAAACCAAGACATATTTAATTCACTAAGAGGATAACTAGAGGTTAGGCTATTATACTTTTCATAAAAAATAGATTACTACTATAAAATTATTTCCTTATAACATAGGGAGAAGGAGAATAGGAACACCCAATGAGTGATCCCCCCAAATAATGTTAATTACAAGTCCCTAGAAAAACATTCCTTGGGAGAAGAGAACCACCCAATGAGTGAACCCCGACAATAAAATGTATGAGGCACTATACTACACCTTCAACATAAGTACCTAGGGATTACCATGTGATTCATTAACAAAAATAATCTCATCAGGGCCATGCATTGAATCCAATTCATAAATGCATTTCAAAATTCATTAAAAATAAAATTTTATTTTACCAAAACATGTTGAAAACATTATTTTCTCACAAAACTACTTATAGACATAGAAATACATAAATAATTCCAACAAATTAATAAAGATATTTATAAAACGTGAACAATGATTGGTTTAATAACATAATCTAGAGACAAAAATTCTCACATCAAAATCAGGTCATTCAACAAAAGTGATAGGATCCAAACCCTATAGAAGGGGAAAATAAGAACAAATAAAGAACTTATCAATGATTAAAATGAACTATAATAATATTTCATAATTATATTTTATAGTGGAGATGTTAGGTAACACATACCGAGTGTACCATTCCCAACACACCAGAACCAATGAAAATAATTTCCCCCAAAAAAGATCAGACAACAGATCTAGAAGAATAAAAAAATAATCATTATCATAAGATAAACTAATCCTTAAACACAACCCAACACTGTAACTACTACCAATATTAATGAATAATTAAAACCACTAATATTAATAGAGACTTGGGATATGAACCATCAATATGGAGCTCTTAAAATAGTGATCTGAAAGATGCGGGACCACTGAATATATTCTATAAGAGCCTAAGAATCAAGGTAAGGAAGAAAAAAGTCATGTGAATAGGGATGCATGCTGGCAAAATAAAAATCCTATTAGTATTGATGGGTTTTCATAATATAATTTTTAATTATGAGATAAATATCCCATGATTTATGTAGTCCAACAAACACATGTCATTAGGTTAAAAATATTAGGTAACATATTTGTAACATAAAAAGGGTTTGCAATGTAAATGGAAATATTCCATAACCTACATTCCATACATGTTCTTTATGACCCATTTACACCAGATATTGAATATTTACAATATAATTGTTACGTAGAGGTTGTTACCAACATATAATATACTGAATTAAATCCAAAAATATTCTTTATTCCCACTTAAGAAGAGAAAAACCCTTAAATATGATAAAGGGTTCACCTATCCATGATTTTAGAATATCCCCACCAATATACTTTCCATCCCAATGAAGTCAACTGGAAGATTTTTTCTATGAAAAGAGTCTATGAAAGTACTCCCTTAATGGTGATTCACGCTCCCATGTATTGTGAGAATCCAATTTGTGTCAACCAATCAATCACATTAATAAGAAATAATTCCCATGACATACTTCCAACAATTAATAAATTATCTTAACTGGTCTCTCCTAACTAATTCATTTGGATGTAACTCAATATCTTCCTAACGTTGAATATGGAAATTATTGTGATGATTTTTTCTATGATGATATATATGGAAATAATCATGGATACCTATCAACTAAACCAGTAATTTTAACTATTAAGATTACTCTATTATCTTCTTAGTGAACTCTAATGTCCCAAAATATCTCATATCTAGCATACACTATTTCACATGTCGATGGTGACCCAACCGAGGGGAAATTTCAAGGAAACTTCGTCCCCAATGTAAAAATACAAAGGATGACATCAACAATCCGCATATGATTTATAAAAACTCATAACTATGATAAGACCTTGGTCTAATTCCTAGATCATCATTGGTGTCTCCTGAACGAGACTCATCCCCAAAGAGAGGTCGATCCCACTACTATCCAATAAAGATATTTCCCACACTAGTGACTATAAAATACCTAGAAGGTTTCCATTATAATTGAATACTAGTTACTATTAATATAAGAAAAATAATTTAGTCATAGATGGACATACAAAAATACAATAAAAACCAAGACATTAGTATAAAACATATGCACCTAAATCTGAATAGAATACTCTGTCTTAGTATATGTTTGTTATTGATAAGTTCTACTTGATGAAATCTTGGTCCCCATCGTATCATAGATACACTTCTAGAATTTATAATGAAAATTGGGATCCCTATCATAGAAAATGGTAGAAGGAACCCCATTTGACCTCATGGTCTCTTAAATTTTTAACATACTTATATATTAAACCTTAGTGTTGTCCCTCATCTTAAGAAAATGATAATATATAATCAATCGATCAATCACCACCATATTGAATTATTCCCTTGGCATGGAAACATTATTCCAATGATGATCTCCATGGAAACTTCATCCCATTTCCAGACCATCCCTATAAGAGGTCGGTGTAACCCAAAATTCTCTAGTTTCTCTATCATTATGTATTCCTAGGTGTAATAGTAGGACACATAATCATTAATGTTTTTATTCATATCCAACATCCAAAAATCGTATCTCATATCATAATACATTTTAATTATTTTAGGGTGAACAACCCTTGGTGAAATATGAAAATCAAATAATCCTAAATTCCTTGTAAATTCTAGAATGTGAAACTAACCCCTGAAACATAGAATGAAATCTTAAGGAAGATACCATCAATAAACAGTCTTCCCAAAATTTTAGGGTCCCCCAGATTCATCCAAATTCATCACCTTTATATAGACTATTTAGAATAGACTAAGGGGGGATTAAAATTAATAAGATCTCATCATACCTATATATAAATAATCTAACTAGTAATATAGTGAAACTATGTGAATTGTAATATATGGTTTAATTATTCCTTTGATTCTAGTATAGAATTTGGTGGAACATTCATGCTGAGAAAATGAAAAATGAAGTTACTATTCACTAGGGTGTAGGAGATCTTGACATCAATCATCAAAAGCTACTCCACCCTCAACAAAAATATGATATTCAATCCCTTTTTGGAAAATATATAACCCAACATCTTATGGTATGAAATAACAGTGAATATATCCCAAAAAATAGTATCACTAACATGTAAAAAACATTCAAAACTATTAAAATTTTCAAATTAAGAGTGAGGTTGTTCTTCTAATGAGGCCATACCTAACTTGAAACATAGTTCACCACAATATCATCCTATATCAGTGCACAACCCAAACCAGCACCAAAATAATCATAAAAGACAACATTCCCATTACTATACTCATGAGATCAAAATATGCATCGATGAAAGGGTTTTTTAAAACTCATAAAATTATATTTAACAGATTGCGCCCTATATAAATTGAACCTTTTTAATCGTACGATCAATAAATGATGATTCCAACTTTTTAAAATCCTTTATGAACCATCAATATAATCTAATAATACCAAATAAATTATGAATCTTGAAGATGGTTCATGGATCATCCCATAATAAGAAAACCTGTATCTTTTTGGATAAACTAATAATCTATCCTATGAAATCATAATCTATAATAAAATCACCAATAGAATCCAAATATATCATTTTTAAAGGATTCCATAGTGTGGGTAGCACAACATAATTTCAAAAACAAAATTCATATAGTGTTCAAGCTCATTCTTAGATCTCAGATAATTCATGATATCATATATGAACAATAAAAAAATGTTTTTAGATGCTGATGGAATATCTATTTCATCAATGAGAAAAATTATAGGATAATTATTCATACTAAAAATAATTGTATTACGTTCATAATGGACATACCAACTCCTAAACACAATCTTTAGGAAATCATTCTTCTAAACTCTGAGTTGATGAGAACCCAATAAATAATCAATTTATGAAAAATAACTCACCCACTTTAACTGATCAAAACTAATAGTCTACATGGTGAAATAGATGTATATTTTTATCAATTACCTAGTTTAATTTCTTATAATCCATGAATAATAAAAATTATCCATAAATGTTCTTGGCAAGGATAATGGGGAAACCCATGGATAAATACTAGGATGAATAACTCCCTTCTCAAGTAGGTCACCCAACTAGAACTTTGTGTCCTTCATCTTAGTATGTTCTATTTATAAAATGGTATTAAGAGTATATTTTCACACATCACCAAACCATTAATAAACTCTTCATCCATCTCTAGTGTAATCCTACATAGTTCATTTAAAAAAACATCATGGAATTCCTATAATACTATTGGATGATCTCAGAAATATAAAATTTCATTTGGATCAGCAAAAACAGAAAACAAAAAACCCCTGAAAATTATGTGGGGAGGTCTTGGATAACTAGGAATCTAATATCATTATACCTGAAACACCTATGATATCCCATAAATATAATGGAATGAAACACTAAAACAATGAAAATCAATCTCGTCATGTTGGGGAAGTGGCCAACAATGTGTCATTTATTGATAGAAAAAAATATGGATATTGAAATCCATTATCTCTCGAAGTTATATGATTTTTCAACAACTTGATAAACATGTTAATTAGATATAATATTATTTTAAGAACATCAATGAAATAGAAATATGTTTAGGAGTGTTAAGAAATCATATAAAAAATCATTTCCTACGGAAGATGAAACAGAAATAATACCTCTCATTATAGCTGGTATAACAAACCAACTCTTTATTACACACATAAATATGATTTATAACATAACCATGCACTTAATAAAACTATGAGGATCACTATTTGTAGTGTATTTCAAAACTATGAACAATAAATAACAACTTAGAACATAAAACACAACATCTTTATTGGAAACTTCTTTTACATGACCACAACATTGCTTCATACATAGCATTTATGGGATAACCTGAGGATAAACATAAGAAAAGGGTGATCTATAAATCCCATTAAAGGAGTAAACCAAGCATAACATGAAGCATATTGTACATTCTAGTAAATAGGCAAATAACTAGACTATAATAGAAAAATGAACACAAAGGAATGATATAGCATGATTATCATAACATGGAAATGTGGAAACAACATTTAACATGATATTAGCATGTGCCAAGGGTCATTGCATATGGAACATAAGAAAAACCTAATTGTAATTGAATTAGAAGGAGTAAACCCTCATTTCACTTGACATATCATGATACTAATCTTTACCTGATACATTGGAGCGCTATTAGGGTGCATCATTCTTAATCATTTCATTTCATGCATAGGTGTGCTGCATGGATCATATAACATTGATTCATTAAACATCATAATATATTACGTGATAAAGGAATGTATAATTCATAAATGAAACTCTATAATCAGTATTTAAATGTTCATAAAGGTGAATACCCATGATATAAAAATGGGAATTTATTCACTACACAAACACTTTGTCTTGGAAAATTGCGGTGCAATTTCAATAGAATAACTGCAGGACATATGAATTCATAAAAATGGTTGATGAGAGATAAAGGGGTATCTAATAATATATACGTGAAATAGAAATTAAGGGGTTATATATATATGTCCCAATATATGTAATGGAATTTAGATGCATAATATAAAATAATTGCATGAATGTAAATGAGAAGAGAGAAATTCCTTACTAAATTTCTGTATTGTAACAGGTGTAAAAGGGGGAAATAATGAGATAGAAATAGGTATCTCATCATTAAAATATAAGGTTAGAAGTATGGGGAGGTGAGAAATCATACGCTGACATTTTAAATTAAAAAAAAGGGTATAACAACATAATGAAATTTGGAAACAAAATTTGAAAGGAAGAAATCCCTTACAAAGAAGTTTGATCCCAAAGGATTTGGAGTGTCTTGAGAGAGGATTATTGGGAGAATGGGAAGTATTGGGAGGATTATAGAGATACAAGGAAAAAATTTAGCATATATCCAAAGGTTTTTAGTGAAGTGTAATGTGAGGATGAGTTGGTTTATATTGAAAAGGAGAGGAAATTCTTTATTATTTAGGTTTTTGACACCACACATAAATTAATCAAAACCAAAAACAATCCCAATGTTTAGCCCATGGTTTTTTCCAAATTGGAGTAGAAAATATTATTTTATAAGTACAATGTCCAAAAATATTAAAATATTAGGATTACTTATGTTGAGGTGAGTCACACTCTTAAAAAAATCATATTATAAGTTAAGATATTTTATAAGTCTTGGAGGGTCGACTGAGGCACAATAAAATTAATAAAACAAATCAAAAATCACATTATTTAAAAGGTAAAACATATATTTTCTGAAAAACCTTTTTTATTATTTTATTACATAACAATTAGGTCATTAGGATGTCATAAAACACAATATATATTTAAATGGTATTTAATTTTTACCCAAAATTTCTGCAGTCTTAGAAATTTATGAAAAATCCACCTTTAGATAATTCCAACTTCATGAATCCAAAAATAATATTCATTTTATCATTATTATTTTCTAAATATGTGAAATTTTACTTTTAAAATAAAAATTGATGTTTATCTAAAATTCATGTGTTTTTACAGAAAGAGCGTTCAAACCTTAACAAAAAATACAATTATATTCATAAATATTATACTATCATTTATATTTAATAAAAATTAATTTTGTAATAATTTGTTATTAAAATATTATTTAATTAAAAAATACATTAATTCATCAAAATATATTTATTAATTTAATATAAACTGTAAATACTATTTGTGCGTCAAAAAACAATTTACAGAGTAAAAATAATAAAATGAATGTATATTATTTATAAAAAAATAATGAACATAATCATAGTTCTACAGTATTATAAAATAACACCTATATAAGACCTAAGGGTTAGGTGTGTGATGGTGAAAAACTCTTGGGGTGGGTTACATAATATCGCTCGGGTGGTAATCTCTAATAACTTCCACTTCTTCCATAGGTGGTTCCATTCAAGCATAACATATTGATGCTCATCTTGGTATTAGTCAAGAGAGAATCCAAGTGATGCTACCTCCTTTCCGAGATCCAACAAATGGGCTTCATATAGAGAAATTATACAGGATGAGGTTATCACTTCCTTTTTCAGAGTACATTGGATTTTTTAAAGAACTGTATTTATACTTATCATGAGATCATTGTTCAACGACTATATTAGCAATGGTTACAACTCTTAACAGAATTTTAAAAATCCAAAAAAGCATAAAACAAAGGAAAAGAATATGTTTTATATAACCATTTTACATAATAAAAAATTTAATTATATCAAGTGAAATTTTCATTAATTAAAGATTGGGTCATTACAATATACCCCCTTAATAAATTTCAGCCTAGAAAATTATTTTTGCCACACTAAAACAGATGAGAGTGACTCCACTTCATCACCTCCTCTTATTCTCACGTTGCTTCTCCAAACTTGTGGTTTCTCCACAACACCTTAACGAGGGGCATTGTCTTGTTTTTTAGAACTTTTTCCTTACAATTTAAGATCGGCACTCGCTTCTCTTCATAGGGGAGGTCATTATACAATGGTACCACCTATAGATTTAGTACATGGAATGGGTCAGCTATGTACTTCATCTAAAAGTGATAAATGGAATACATTATGAAATTGATATAGGTTTCTTGGGAGTGATAGTTGAGATTCCACTGCTCCAATGCGATCAATGATCTCAAAAGGGCTGATATACCTTGGACTAAGAATTCCCTTCTTTCCAAATCTCGTATCTCTCTTATATGGTGATATATAGAGGAATACCATGTATCTGAAATCGAACTATAGTTCTCATTGATGATTATTAGAAAACCTATTTTCTCAACTCTGAGCATCTTTAATGTACTGTAGGATAGTCTTAACCTTCTCCACCATTTCTTCGACCATTTCTAGGCCTATGATTTTTCTCTCCCCAACTTCATCACAACATTCTGGTGTTCTGCACCTCTTCCCCCAAAGGGCATCATTTGGAGCCATTTGGATGCGTGATAGGAACTATTATTTTAAGAGAACTCAACCATTATATGATGTATATCCCATCCTTATTTTATGTTCATTGGGAAAGATCTCAAAATTTCCTCGAGTGATTGGATTTTCCACTCATATTGGACTTCATCATGGGGATGATAAGCTGTACTGAAGTTCAACATAGTATTCTGAGGATGTTGAAGAATCTTCCATATCATAGAGGCGAATCTTGGATCTCGATTGGATAAAATCAATAGTGGTACTCCGTGCAACCTTATAACTTCTCTGATGTATATCTGCGCCAGTTGATCTAATGAGAAATCCTCCAAAATTTCAATGAATTCTGTAGTATTTGTAAGACAATCCACAACATCCCAGGTATAATTGTTTCCTTTGGATGTCTTCAGACTTCTAGTGACAAATTCCATGGGGATGTTCTCTCATTTCCATGTTGGTATGGATAATAGTGGCATCATCCCCTTTGACTTCTTCCTCTCAACTATCACTTACTATCATACCAAGTACATTGATGTATACTTAGTGATCTCCCTATTAATGTTATCCCACCAAATAAATATCTCAGAGATCACGATACATCTTTTTGTTTCCTGGGTGAATGGAGAAATTCAAACTTTGTGCATCATCCAAAAGGTCATTCCTTAACTCTGTATTTGAAGGAACACATATTCTTGACCCAAATCTCTCAATCCTTTATTCATTAACATTTAACTTCGATGATTTTCCTTTTTTGACAGATTCTACATTATTCTGAATTCCCACGTCATCATTTTGATCATCCTTTAACCTTTCAAAAGAGACGGTTGAGAAATCATTTGTGAAATGATTGATGATGTTCCATTCTTTATGATTCCCTTGTCTATATTTATTATATCTAAGAAGATTTTATCCTTTCCAATTCTCATCAATGATATAATTTTTGGGCCCTTTCAATATATATCATCTTCCACCTTGTTATCTTTCCCATGGTAGTAATGGATTGAGAATTCGTAGTCTTTGATTAGCTCAAACCATCATAGTTTGATAACATTCATCTCTTTCTCTATGAATATATACTTTAGGATTTTGTGATTCGTATATATTTTACCCTTCTCCCCAAATAAGTAATGTCACAATTTTTTTAAAGAGAATATTACTAAATCACAATCCTGATCGTGTGTTGGATTTGTTTTTCTCATGAACTTCCAATTTCATTGAAGAATAGGAAATGAAATTTTCATTTTTCATCAACACACACCCGATGCCCTTCTTCTAAGCATCACTAAATATCACAAAACCTTCTCCACTTGTGGGTAGTGTGATAATTGTCACTGTGATAAGCCTCCTTTTAAACTCCTTCAATATATATTCACATTCATCACTACAAGAAAACATTACTCCATTTATATTTATATTGGTAATAGTGTATGAAAATCGTGAGAAATTTCTCATAAATCAGCGATAATAGCCAACTAACCCCAAGAAGCTACGGATATCTGTCACTGATGTTGGACTCGACCATCCCTCAATTGTAACTATCTTAGAGGGAGACATATATATCCCATTGATAGAGATGATATGCCCCATTAATGAGACATCCATCAAATAGAACTCACACATGATGTACTCTTCATAGAGCTTATCCTTTCGAAAGGTCTCTAGTATAGTTCTTAAATGCTCTCCATACTCCTACTTGGTTTTGGAGAATATTATAATGTCATCTATAAATACTACCATAAATTTTTCCAGGTAATCACTAAAGACTCTATTAATAAATTCCATGAATATTGTCATAGAGATAGTGAGTTTGAAAGGAATTACAATGAATTCATAGTGCTCGCACCATGTACAAAAGGCAGTCTTGGGGATATCCTTCTTCATCACCCTTACATGGTTTATCCTGACTAAAAATCCACCTTGGAGAAGAATGTTTTTCAACATAACCAATCAAACAATTCATCCATTAGGGGTTCTCATTGATGAATTCATCTGAGGAAGAAACCATCCTTAAATACATGCCTATTGTGGGGTAATTCGCCGAAGTGTTTCCTGAGGAATATACTGGTCTTCCTCCTTGAAAAGATGTTGAATTTTCAATTGATCTTATAAGTAAGAAATTTCCAATATCCAAAATACCATATAGAATGGATTTTTTGGATCTTGAGGTGTTATTGAAACAAATATAGGAGAATCTTGATGAAGGGTTTATACGCCCAAGTGCTACACTATGGGGTGCACTAGTCATCTTCATCAAGAAGAAGGATGGGTCAATGCACCTATGAATTAATTATCGTGAGCTCAAAAAAATCACGATAAAGAATAAGTATCATCTTCCATGAATTGATGACTTTTTTGATCAGCTACATAGAGCACAATACTTCTCCAAGGTGGATCTGTGGTTAGTATATTACCATGTATGGTTGAAGGAGGATATCCCCAAGACTATATTTCGTACAAGATACAGATACTATGATTTCATATTAATGCCTTTTGGAATCACCAATGCTCTAGTGGTATTCATGGAATTTATGAATAGAGTATTTATAGATTACCCTGAAAAATTTGGGGTAGTCCTTATAGACGATATTCTAATATACTCCAAAACCAAGGAGGGTCATGAAGAGCATCTAACCACTATACTAGAGACCTTCTGAAAGGAGAAGATCTTTGAAAAGTACATCAAGTGTGAGTTCTGGTTGAAGGATGTATCATTCTAGGGTCATATCATCACAAGCAATGGGATATCTATGGATCCCTCTAAGACACTTGCAATTGAGGGATGGATGAGGCCAACATTGTTGATGGATATCCGTAGCTTCCTAGGGTTTTCTAGATATTATTGCTAATTTGTGAGAAATTTCTCACAATTTTCCAAGTTTCACCTCTACATTCTAGAAGAGTCTCCAACACGTTCTAAATACTGAGATGAACTTCATTAAAACTTATCATCCTAAAACTAATGGTCAATATGAGTGGTCTATCCAAACACTTTAGGACATTTTGTGAGTAATCTTAGTGGACTTCAACAGAGGATGGGATCAACATCTTCCTCTTATTGAGTTCTCTTACAATAACAGTTTCCACTCAATCATCTAAATGGATCCTTATGAATCCTTTTATGTGATGAGGTGTAGAACGCGAACATGTTGGGATGAATTTGGAGAGAGAAAACTCATAGGTCCCTAAATGGTTGATGAAATGGTGGAAAAGGTTAAGATCATCCAGTAGCACATTAAAGCTGCTCAGAGTTGACAAAAGATCTATGATGATTATTTAAGAAGAGACCTAGAGTTTTATGTTGAAGACATGTTATTCCCCCAAATATCACCATGGATGAGAGTTATGATATTTTCGAAAAAAGGATATGTTAGTCAAAGGTACATCATCCCTTTTGAGATCCTTGATTGCACTGGAGTAGTGGCATATCTACTAGCACTCCTGCCGAACCAATCACAAGTACATGATATATTCCATGTATCACTCTTGAGGAATTACCTAACTGACCCATCCCATGTACTCAATCTAATGGTGGTACCTTTGGAGAATGAACACTCCTATGAAGAGAAGTCGGTGTTGATCATAGAACGTAGAGAAAATTTTCTACAAAATAAGACAATGCCCATCATCTAGGTATTGTGAAGAAACCACAAGTTTGAAGAGGAATCATGGGAATCATAGGAATTGATGAAGTCGAGTTACCCTTATCTGTTTTAATGTGGGAAAAAAATTTGAGGGAAATGTTTCTTAAGTAGGGAAGATTGAAAGAACCCAAATTTTTATTAAATAAAATTTCTATTGATCTAATTAAATGTTTTATTATGTAAAATGGTTATATAAAACATATGAACTTCCTTGGTTTTATGTTTTCATATTTTAAAATACCATTAATAATTTTTATCATTTCAAGTATAATCTTTGAACGACGAAAGCATGATTAGTATAAATATAGGGCTTTAAAAAATACAATTTACTCAGACAAAGGAAGTGATGACATCATCTAGTATAATTCCTCCATACAAAGGCCATTTTTCAGATCTTATAAAGGAGGTCACATCACTAGGATTCTCTCTTGACCAATCCCAAACCGAGCTTCAACATGTAATTCTAGAACAGAACTACCTACTGGAGAAGTGGAAGTTAATAACCTGAGAAAAGTTATCTGAGCCGCCCCATTAGTTTTTCACTATCTCATGCCATAACCTTATGTCTTATACAAGAGTTATAAGGAATTATGTAATAATTCCATAGCATTATTATCATGTATATTATTATTTTTATAAAGAATATACATTCATTTAATCATTGTAACTCTGTATATGATTTTTAAAAGCACTAATAGTATTTTTAGTTAATATTTAAATTCAATTAAGAAATATATTTTTATTAATTAATTTATTTTTGAATTAAATAATATTATAAAAAACAATTACTACTACATTACTTTTTTTTAATATAAATGATCATATTTTTTTAATACAATTGTAATTTTTATTATGTATTGAAACATGTTTTTTCAAAACCCATGAATTTTTTATAAATATCAGTTTTTCTTTTAAAATGTAAAAATTCATATATTTATAAAATTATTTAGATAAAATGTATATTATTTTTGGATTTACGACACCGAAATTATCTAATGGTGAATTTTTCATAATTCTCTAAGATAGTTAAATTTTTGGGAAAAAATTAAATTTTGTTTAAATATATAATGTGTTTTATGACATCATAATGACCCAATAGTGATGTAATAAAATAATAAAAAAAGTATTTTTGGACAATATATGTTTTAACATTAAAATAATGTTATTTTATATTTGTTTGATTAATATTATGTTTACTTAGTAGACCCTCCAAGACTTATAAAACATTTTATCTTTTCAAAATTATTTCCTTGAGAGTGTGACTCACCTCCACATACGAAATCATAATATTTTAATAGGTTCATCCATTTTTCTAATAAAATAATTTCTACACTCCCCTTTGTCAAAAAATGGGAAAAACCATGTGTTGGTTTTTGTCTTTTATTAGTTTAATGAGTGGTGTCCAAAACCTAAATAATAATTAATTCCCTCTCCTTTCCTATATAAACCCACTCAATCTCTCGTTCCTCTTCACTCATACCATTGGTGCTCGCCTAACCTCTATCCTCCTCTCTCTATAATCCTCCCAAGGCACCCAAATCTCCTAATAATCCTCTCTCAATCCCTCCTAAGACTTTGGGATCACACTTTCAGGTAAGGTATTTCTTTCTTTCACATTTTGTCTAAGTTTCTTTATGTGGCACACTGATGAATTAAATAAGATGATTAAGAAGGGTGTGCTCTAATAGTTCCCCAATGCAGTGGGTAAAGAATAGTATCATTATAATCCTTTTACAATGAGGTTTTACTCATACTAATTCTTGTTCAATGAGGGTTACTCATCCACCATGTGAAATAAGGCATGGCTCATGCTAATTTTTAGTTAAATTTTGATGCCACATTTCCATGTTGTGATAATCATGTTATATCATTCTTTTATGTTCAAATTTCTATTTTGATCCAATGATATTCCTATTTTCCTAAGATATACTATATTATTCATGTTATTCCTTTTTCTCCCTTACTGGGATTTATAAGTCAACCTTTTCTTATACAAGTCCTCAAGTTATCCCATGCTATGCTTAGTACGAAAAAATGTTGTGGTCATGTAAATGAAGTTTTCCTTAAAGACTAAGTGTTTTATGTTCTAATTTGTCATAAAAAGTCACTAATCTCCAATGACACTAGACCTCTCAATTTTATAGGTTGTATTAAGTGCATGTTTATGTAATAAAGCATGTTTAAGTATGTAATAAAGAGCAGGGTTCTTATAATGACCATTCCATTAAATTTTACCCAATGATACTGAATGTGTGTTTAGTATATATAAATACCATAATTAATAAATTATATTTACATTTATCTGAATAAAAAATGATAAATAAATTGTTTGTGTATTCATATTATAATAATTTTTCATTTAAATGATAGAAATTGGAGATGTAAATTTGGATGCATAACAGGTATAAAACATATATTTAAAAAATGGTAAAATTAGATATATTGAAGTTATCCCCAGAATAAAGCATATTTTTGAACTAAGTTGATATAAAAATGGTTATAAAATAGTGCAATCAAACATTTATAAGACATAGAAAAAAATAATATCTTCAACTAAAGAGAAATGGTGGAGAATTCCACTACCGTGAAGAGTTGCTCCTAAATCTAGGGGATAGAACCTCTGAGGATTAATGACACCATGGGGGACAATTAATTAGGAAAATTGATCTCTAGTTAGTGTAGTATGGGTTTTTAGGGTATGAAATGTCAAATTGATAGGTATTTATTGAAAATGTAGAGGATTGGTTTAATAATTTCCAAATAAATTTCTCAGAAATATAGGTTGTGGAAAATGAAGAACCATTGGACTGACCATAGTTATTTGTCATTTATTCGGAAATTTGATTAATATATTATTATATTTAAATGAATTATAATTAAAACCCAATTCTTAACTCTCCTTTGGACATGGAAATTTAAATTTTCGACCAAATCATGCTTTTAAAATCAAATTTTTCATTTTGGAGTTTGGAAAGTCACTTATAGGTTTTTTAGAATGAGTAAAAGTCATTAAAAACAAATTTTTAACAAAATTACACATTTTTTGAAATTTATTATTGTTAATTAATTATTAAATAATTCTTAAATAAATATGAATTCATAAAACATATTAACAATCCAAAATAATATTTTTCACTATTCACTGAAAAATTATGTATTTTAGAACATTATCAATAACTTACCATAACCTAATTTCTAAATGTTTATTTAAAATATAATTTTTATTTTATCAAAATATTTTTCTAAATATTAAAATTTTTATTTTAGATTTAAATATCATTATTTTTTATAAATACTAGTTATTATGGCTGAGTCAACCATCTGACACTTATAAAGATGGACTAGTCCATTATTAAATTATTTTACCATTTACATTTATATAAGAATATTTGAAAATAATATTTAAAATACTATTTAATATAAATTACTTTATTATATAATTGTATATATTTTCTAAAAAATTAAAAATATGTTTTATTTGTGTCCAAAACTCAACATACGAAATTCGTATTACTTAAACATATATTTTAATAAGAAAATTTATTACTAAAAATTGAGTTAATGGAATAAAAAATTATACAAATGAAATTAAAAAATATTAATCTAAGTTCTAGATATGTAATCCCTTATTACACTTGCATATTGGATAAGGGTAATGTGTGTGATAGAGGTAGTTTTATCGGCTTGCTCGACTAACATTGACCGAGTGATAAACTCACCCGCTTGATATTATATCATATGTGATATCATATAATACTCACTTATTGAATATTAGCTTGGGATTGGTCAAGGGTGAACTCCAGTGACACTACATCCCTATCAATTTCTAACATATAAACTTCAAAAACCATGACTCTAACGGTCGATGCCATCATTTCACCTTTAGGTATCAACTAGCCACTATCATTACTACTTATAAACACTAATTATAACATTTAAATTATTAGTAATGGGTATAATTACCAATAGTGAAATTGATCCATGTTCATATTCACCAATGGTCATATAACAATCAAATCCCAATGGTCACATTTCAATTTATACTCTATAAATACCACATCATTCATTCTCTGAATATTCAATATAATTCCACCTATGGTATATTTTCATTTTCTATGATGTTTATTGTTTTACTAATAATTATATCCTTTTCTATAGTTTTTTTCATGGTAGTTATGATTCTATCATATCAGACTGACCCATATTTTCCCATTTTAGATGTTGTGTTTTATATTATTTTCTAATTTTAAATTTTTGTGTTTTCCTTGGTTTTATATATGACTAATATAATTAATGTTTTTCTTAAGATATAATTTTCTTTGTAACATACATTTATTACATGTATAATAGTATATAATTTCAAAAAAATTGGATGCAAATATCATTTATAAAATACTTGGTCTTATCATTAATTCCCATTTTGGAAATTTCATCCCAAAAATGTCAAATCATTTTCTCATTTTAGAAAAGATGGGGGTACCTTTGTTTCATTATTTCCATTGGTTCCCACACTACTTCATTATAATTATTAACCAAGCACAACACATTTACATGGTGTGTATTATTTGTACATAGGTCTTTTTTTCTATAGTCCACCATATCCACCAGCAACACCTCATAAGGGATATCATATTCCATTTGTACCGAAACCATATTAAATACATGTGAGGGATAAATTATTTATATTATCAAGAATGATTTTTGGATTATATCCTAAAATTGATCCATAAATTATTGAATTTCAATATGATGCGCCAATTCTCTTATATGACCAAGGATTTCAAAGGTGTCAATGTACCTAGTGTTGAGTTGTCTGTTCATTCCAAATCAAATGTTAATCCTCCCCAGTCATATATAAAGGAAATAATTATCTCTAATGTAAAATTACTTATCCCTTTTATGGTTTTCAAAAAATGTAAAAAGTTGACACAAGGAATCCATTATTTGTTTCGGGATGAGATGAACACATTCTATCATATACTGCACATTATCAGGCCCATGTATCATTCTCTCACCAACTTCATCCCATTAGGTTTGAGCTCTAAATATATTCATATATAGATCATAAAAAGGATTCATTTGAATACTTTGATGAAATATTTTTTAAATGAACACTAAACTAATGTGAGGTGTTGATACTATCTTTTACTAATTATATTGATCATATTCAAATCATTTTATTGAGTTTTTGAGGATTTGTTTTAGATTGGACATCTTTTTTGAGGTGATAGGCCATGCTAAAATTCAATTTTTTATTCAGAGAATATTGAATACATATTCAAAATTTATATGTGATCTTAGGATCACAATCTAAAATAATTGAATTGGGAACCCCATGAAGCCTCACCACAACTATTATGTACATCACGAAATGTAGTTCAGGATAAATATCATCCCAAATTGTAATGAATTGGAAATTACTGGTGAGTCAATCCACTAAAACACATATCTCATTGCTTCATTTGGGTTTCTTTGGGAGACCAATAATAGGTATATAGTGATATTTTCAGACTTCCATGTTTTTATGGGTAGTTCTTTCAAAAATCATTTAATAATTTTTCATTTATCCTTAACTTTTTAAAAAACTAAACACCTTATAGTGTAGTAAAAAATATACCTTATCATATTATCCCACCCATAACGATTATGAAGTTCAATAAAAAATTTAGTTCTTCAAGGATTTATTTATAAAATTTCGATCTATGAGATTCATCAATCTTCTCCTTCTTTATCTCTAAGACTAATGGGACACATATCCTTCTATTACATTTTTATACACCTTCTTGATCAACCTTGAACATGGGAATCATCCCACTATTCACAACATCTAAGATAATTTTTATTAAAATATATTTTGTAACAACTTTCTTGATATTGTGTAGTAATGATGGTTGAGAAATAATTTGGGATTAGATTTGTGAATTCCCATCCCTTATGAATCTCATGTCCAACCATACTAGTTCATTGATTAGTGGATCTATTATAATCTCCATCATTACTAGAATAAGAGGTTCACACATACTTAATGAATTAGTGAATTTTTTTCTATTCTATAGTTATAATGAATTTAATAGTCATAGTATTTAAGAATCTCCAAACCATATCATTTGTCTCGTATTAAATTAATTTTGCATAAATTTATAATTCAAACATTGTTCGTCTCTATATATATCAAATTTCTCAACATAATTATAGTACCTCAATATCTTAAGTGAAAAAAATGATTTCATCTAACTATAGATCAAGCATAGGATAATTCTACACATGAGGATTTAACGATTATGGTTAATAAGTGATTATCTTGTCATATTGCATGAGGATTTACCTCATTCATTTTAGATATTAATCACTATAAATGATAAATTTTTATCTGAAAACGGGTAGAGTTAACATAGGTGTAGTGACCAATCTCATCATCAGTTTCGGAAGCGTTATTCAAACTTCATTGTCTAAATGAATGTAACTCCATTTCAAGTTAACATGTTCAATGGATTAAAATTTCAAGAAATATTTTTCAAAAACCTCATCTAATGTACTAAAAAACAATGAATCTATGAATTTTTGTTACAGTTATAGGATGTGGAAACTCCACTGTAGACACAGTCTTGGAATATTATATTTATATTCCTTAATTTTTTATAATTTTCTCCGTGAATACAACATGTCTTAAACAAAATTCTAATTTGTTGAATTTTCAAAATAGAAATCCTTCCTTAGAGTTGTAAATATAACCCTTATATGATCCTCTTTAATTTTGGAATATATAGGAATGTCATCAATTAAAACTAAATTAAATTTATCAATATTTTCCATAAAAAATATATTCATAAAATCAAAAAAATATAAAGACAAATAGTAATGGATAAGGGAATAAAACGAATCTCATAATTCCCATATCTTTTTCATATGAGAGACTTTGAAATATATTCTTTATTCACCATAAATTGAAAATACCGAGATAAGGGGTTAATGTTGGAGAATAATTTATCGCAACAAATATGGTCAAATAAATCATAAATCCTTGGAATAGGGTACTTGTTGTTTATTGTGATCTCTTTATTTTATATGTAACCAATGCATAGATTAATTGATACATCCTAATTATTTAAAAATATAATAGGTTCTCCTAATAGAAACACACATTGTTGAATAAATCCATACTCTAAAGGGAATTGATTTTTTCTCTTATTTCATCAAACTCCATACTTTCCCTTCAACATGGAGTTTTTTGGTATTGGTGTGGGGACAAGTATGATTTCAATGATGAACTCAACCTATCATTCTAGGAGAGGTCCAGTGTGACGACTCAGTCCCAGATGCCACCTAACGGGTTCCCCAATCTAAGTGGGCCACATAGCCTCAAGAGCATCTTCCCAAATGCCAGAGGTTGCAGACTAGCAGCAGGGGCCTAGGGTGTGTCTTTGGTAAGACTATGTCCTCATTAGTAGAGTGTATCATAGAAAAAAATATATAAATGAATATTAAAGTGTGGAAGTAATATGAATAAACAGTGGAATAAAATTGATGAAATAGATAAACAATAATAATAATAACTGTATCAATTGGAACAGTGATGATGTAATGTCATGTAACTAGAAAACTAGATTTCATGGATACAAGACAATAAGAATAACATATTCCACAAGGTAAAAGAAAACAAAGTATACTCCAAGAATCCCGAGATCCTACTCGTTCATCTGCTATCAATCTCCATCCTATTAACACACGATCATGTAGTGTAAGTTGCATGATTCCCTTTTTTAATACATGTAACCATGAAATCTACTCAGGGTACTAAACGAAACCTGGGGAGGGTGTGAGATAAATCTCAGTGACCCACCACCAATAGTGTCTGTAACATCTCTCTCATGTAATGGAATATTGCAGTGGGAAAGCATGAATATATAAAGTAAAGTAAGAAGTACGATATAATTAAATAACCAAGTACTTAATTCAGCCCTTGGTTGGTGTCTAAACATGTAACCAATTCAATAATTAATATATTAACATTTAATTTTAATAGGTCACGTTAGGAATAGTGAACACTGACATCACCTCGTGATTGTATATGTAGTGAAGGTCCCAAGACGTAACAAGGCAACCAGAAAATGATATCCAATGAGGGAGTTCTAGGGTAAAACCAAGGTAATGTAAACTCACAAAAATCTAACTCAGTAGTATCTGATTCTAGCTAAGGGGTAAGAGTTTAATCCAAGGATCATAATCCAAGGCATTCCAAAATAAGGAACCAACCGAGCCTAAGGTGATCAAACAAGGTAAAACGGCTCTAAGCAAAGACAGGGCTTGATGGTCTTTAACCATGGCACCTAATAAACAATTATAGATCCAAGGACTGTATCTGAGGTATTCTGTAATAATTAAAGAGACCCATGGTAGTATATGAGGCATCCAAGAAATAGATAAGAACTGAAGTCAAGGAGGGTTTTGACCTAAGAAAACCATATCCTTGAATCAGAATGGGGTTCTTAAGACCCAAGGTATTTTCCTCTCAGAATCGAAGGAAAGATCGATTCAATCCATTCCTATTTGATATTGTAATAAAGTTATAATTCATTTGGTCTAATTCATTCCTTCAATTAGTGTGGATTAATTAATTAGAGTTGAAACCATCTATTTATTGGTCTAAAACGTGTCTTATATTAGTGTGGATAGGCCTAGTAGTGTTGCAACCATTTAATCAAGTCTTAGTTATCCATTAAGGCTTATTCAATTATTGAGGTTCACTCCACTTCCTTCCATAAAAATGGAAAGTGGTGCTATAGATATGTAACCTTTATTTGATCTCTTTTGATAAGGCCATTTTATATACTTAGTATACTTGTAATTTCACATTTCATATTTTACATTTAATAAACATTTTTAAGCAATTTCCTTAGGTGGGTCAAGTGGTGAGCATACATGGTACAACCCATTATCCAATTCTTAGTAACAACAATCCATTTTTGATAAAAGACTCACCATTAGAATGATCAAGTAAAGGCTCACCCAAACAGTGGTTCAGATATACTGAAACACTTAAAACCCAACTATGGCATAACCTTTGACATGAGGCGGATTTAGTTATGGGTGAAACCACTAACACAGAATCACATATTTGGAAAGAGAATAACCATATGATTATAACAAGTATAATAATGACATGTTCATTTATGAAATTGTTTCCAAATAAACCGGTGGGCCCCACATAAACTTTTCAAAAACAACGAACTTTAGAGATGAGTTATAGACCACCAACTTCAGAGTTGTACTAACCTTATCCTTTTTTATCAACCCTTGATTTTCCTCAGATCGGAATAGATCTAAGAAAAGGTGAAATATTCTCACATGAAGATATCTAGGTCGAGAGTGATAGAGAAGAATAACAGAAAAAGAGAACTCGTGTACTTACCATTACGCATCCTGCGTGATGAACGGAATCTCGATCAGATGCCGGACGAAGGAGAACTCTTGATCCCTAGCTTTGGCCTTCAAAAAGATCCAAAGGGATAAAATGGAGAAAAATACCATTGTTTATCGAATTCATAGGAAGGAGAAGGACTAATATATCATTAAGATAATTTTAGTCAATTTTCATAGGTTTTTTTCATGCACACAGTTTGTCCGCATAGTTTTTGAAACCCTGTGTAAACCATACGAGATGGTTCTACATGAACCGAGGAAAAGGGGGTGTTTTCATGGTTAGGTTTCATGGTCATGCTCCAACCATGTGAGGAGCCACTTTCCGAAAAAAACACTAATGGAACGATTAGGAAAACTATGCACTAACCGTGTGCAAACCATGCGACATGGACTGCTTTCCCAAAAAGAGGTGTTCTGAGCTCCAAACAAGCCCCAAACACCATCAGACCTTTTCTAACTCATTAAGTATCTATATTAGGTCCAAATTAATTATTTATACCATGAATTAAAGTATACATACCTAATTGAAAAAACTAGTTTTCTTATAGTCTTCCCCCCTTAAAATAACTCACCCCGCGATTTCTCAATCCATGGGTAAGGAAACACTATCTGAGAACATCGTTGTCCACTAACAACATGCATCGTCTTCCCACTCCCAACTCTCATCATGTACTCGGCTGTGATGCCAAAGCACCCGTACAAGAGGGAAAAACATTCCTCAGAGTGCCTTCATGATTCGGTCAATGATGTGTACTGGATACTCATAAAAGGTAGAATTAGCATCTAACTCAAATTCCTTGGGATCAAAGGTATGATACAGGTCATCATGATATTGGAAAAGTTGTGGGACATAAATTAATTCATGCATGGCATAGTACCTATGAGGTAGCAGCAATTGATAAGCTACAGGACTGACTCTATCTAGAATCTAAAATTGCCCGATGAAAGGAAGCGATAGCTTTCCCTACATCTATAACCATATATTTCCAATCCTAGGTGATACTCGAAGAAAAACATGATCCCCAACCTTGAAATCAATAGGTCGTTAATAACATTCGACATAAGATTTATGTCTAGACTGAGCAGTAGTAACACGCTTCTTAATCCACTATACCTATTTAGAAGTTTCCTGAACAAGATAAGAACCTAGTAGGGCTGCCACACCTACCTCTAGCCAACAAAAGGGTGAACGACATGGACTACCATATATAGCCTCAAAAGGGGCTATTAGAATAATCCCTTTAAAACAGTTATTATAATCAAACTCGGTGAGAGGGATATGATTCTCCCAAGAACTGTCGAAATCAATTATTCTTGTTTGGAGCATATCCTCCAAAACCTATATTGTCTGTTCCGATTTTCCATCGGTCTGAGGGTGAAATGTTGTGCTCAGAAGCACCAGAGTTCCCACATGTTTCTACAAACCCTTCTATAACCATGAAGTGAAATGATCATCCTTATCTGAAACGACTGTTCATAGAACCCCATGTAGTTGTATGATCTCACGAATATATATCCTTCCCAACTAATCAACTGAGAAAGTATCCCTATTAGGAATGAAGTGGAATGATTTCATTACTTGGTCAACGACTACCCAGATAGCATCGCTACCCCTCGGCATCCTAGGTAAGCCGACTGTAAAATCCATTACAACATCTTCCCATTTCAATTCTGGGACTAGAAGTGGATGTAACAAGCATGCAGGTCTCTGGTGCTCTTCCTTCACCTGCTGACTTCTAGAACACCTAGTGATGAAGCCAACAATTTGATGTTTTATTCCATACCACCAATACTAGCATCGCATATCTCAATACATCATCAAAATACCTAGATTAACTTCCCACTAAGAATCGTGGGACTCTTTCATCAACTCCTCTCTCATATATGCAGGAACCCATATATGTCCATGAAGATGTAGGATGTCATATCTGTTCATAGACCAATCCGGAGGTGGGTTATCTATTGATATACTCTCATGGAGAACAAAACCTTCAAGATCTGAAAACTGCCTACTCTTCACCTTATCAAGGATGGAAGAGGTAACTGTTATGGATGAGAGGTAAGACTTCTCATGATTGTCATGAAAATATAGATGAATATCATAAAATAGTTCCATTAACATCCATTTATCATTTTCTTCTTATATAGTCTACATTAGAGTTTTCTGAATCGTTGCATCTGCAACCACATTGCCTTTTCCATGTATACAAGCAAGATCAAAATCAAAGGATTATATATATTTGACCCATATTCACTGTCATATGTTCAAATAATGCTGATAAAATATATAATTTAGCCTCTGGTGATCTGTATACACTATAAAGCACTCACCCAAGAGATAATTTCTCCAGCAACGTAAGGCATGGACAACTGATGTTATCTTGAGGTCATGTGTTAGGTAATTTCTCTCACGATCCCTCAACTGTCGAGATCTGTATACAAAAAATTGGTCTTCCTGCATCAACTCTACTCCTAGGCCAATGCCATATGCATCACAGAAGATGATATAACCTTTAATAGGTTCTATAAGAATCTGAATAGGTGCCGAGAAAAGCCTTCCACTCTAGTGATCCCTAAGAAACTTCTGATATCAAAAACATTCTTAGGATTCTCCCAGGATACGACAACACTAACCATTTTAATTTCAACAGATACTCTTGATTCTGAAATAATATGACCCAAGAAGTGGACCTTTTCGATCTTGAAGTCACATTTAGCAAGCTTTGCAAAAACATGATGCTCTATTAGTGTACTCAGAATTATCTCAAGATGTTTGGAATGGTTGTTACAAGTTAGTGAATACACCGAGATGTCTTCCACAAAGACCTTGACTGAAGATTCCAAATAGGGATGGAAACCCTATTCATCAAAGACATGAAAATGGGATGTGTGTCCATAAGACCGAACCGAATAACAAGATACTCATACAGACCATACCATCTATGGAAAGTTGTATGATGTATGTCTGATGGTCTCACTTGCACTTAATGATAAATAGATCTCAGGAAGACCTTAGATAAAACTATTTCCCCACAAATCTAGTCAATGAGATCATCTATTTGAGGAAGTGGATTCCTGTTCTTGACCCTAAGCTGGTTCAACCTTCTGTAATACATGCATAAATGGAGAGTTCCATCTGCATTAATAGAAAACAAAAGAACGGGTGAACCGCAAGAGGATGTATTGGGGTGTATAAATAATTTGGACTATAAGTCATATGCTTCCCACTAGAGCTATTGAAGCTCAGTAGGTGTCATCCTATATGGAGGAATGGACACTGGATTTGCTCTTGGAAGAAGCCCCATTGCAAACTCCACTTCTCTCTCATGTGGTAATCTAGAAAATTCATCAGGAAATACTTCCTTGAAACGATCAACTACTAGAGGGAAATCAATTTGAAACAAACCCTCATCCTCCATGATACTATTTTCTATATGGGCAGTCACTCAACCTAGCCCATGATGTTTCATTATTGCTCTCCTAGCTTGTACATCCCACTCGCCATTGAAAAGATTACTACTACCTTCTAGTGATGTAAAAGAATCCATTCGACAATAATTTTCTACAAAGGAATGATAGTGGACCAACTAGTGCATCCCTTGAATAACATCAAAGCCCATAATCTCGAGAACAAAGAGATTACACAAGAAAGGGTAACTGCCTACCTCAGGGGCACAGTCCCTGCACTAGCGTATGTTCTCTATCCCTATTCCCAAAGGTGTATCGAGGTTCATTACACCATTGTGATATTTTACCTCTAGTCCGAGACTTTCCATGATAAATACATAAATAATAGAGTTTTAAGCACCTATATCAAACAAATAAGAGACAATAGTACATGGTACTAGAATAGTACATCGTACTGTAGCTGGTCCCATAGCCTGATCCTCTGGTATCTACTTTAAGGCATGCAACTAACCTGATCCATGACCCTGTGTAATAGATATACTACAACGATCATGACTACTCTATTGGCGTTGTTGGTTATCAATTATTGGACTACCATGACACAACCTCCTCCTCAGCTAGACCTAGCGGTGATACTCCAATTTCCCACCTGATGTGGTGCAAAAGAACTTGCTCTTGGAGTTGGAGCTGAAGTTGATCTTTCTCCACTCAAAGCAAGTGAAAATTTCCTGCAAAAGCACAGAAGATGGCCCATAAGGCCACTAGCTTGACACTCCCTAGATTCTCTATCACATTGGGGATTCTTATGACCTATTTTTTTACACTAATGACACACTACATATCTATCACACTAGAAACTCTCACTACCACTGCCAGGATTAAAGGCCTCTAGAGAAAGTTTCATGCCACCGGAAGAACTTCTGGCCTGATGCAGCACTGATCATTTAATCCTAGTACTCACTCCATCCCTTAGGTTATGCTCAGTGATAAGGGTATGATCAACTATTGCAGAGAATTTAGGAAGGATAAAGACATTCACCTGGGTTCAGATGGCGTACTAACGCCCATCCACCAAACGTCCAGCCCGCAATAGCTAATCACCAGCTAGAAGTAGTGAAAAGCATAGAAAATCAGTAAAACATGCTAAATATTCCATAACTGTCAAAGAAACTTGATCGAGAAGCTTGAACTCTCTATCTCTGTCAACTCCCAATGATTCAGGAAAGAACTTATCGTAGAAGGTAGTCTGAAAGTCAACCCATAGCATTCTGTGATGGCGTCCGACCTCAGTAACGAAAATCCACCAATTCTTGGTCGAATCCTGAAGCATATATGTAGTAATCTTGACTCTATACATTGGATGAATTTCTAGAAACGCAAAGAAATACAACATGGATTCTAGCCAAGACTAAGTAGCCCGAGAACTGCCATCCCCTGAAAAAGTAGGAGGATGTTGCTGCTGGAACTCACGGGTCAGATCATTCATTGTAGGTGTAACCCATGGAGCACCAATCATGGACTGCATCATACGTATGTAACAATCATAGACTTAGTAATTAGTTCCCAAATTAGGTACAGCATGCAGAGCCTCAAGTTTCACTCCTGAAAGTAAGTCTGGTGGCTCAGGGCCCACCATGTCGGGAGTATGGTTGTCACCACCTGCCTAGGAAATAACATGAGGACTTTTTGGTGGCATTTATCTACAAATTCAAATAACACACCTTATAAAAATAATATAATCAAGGATATAGAATCACTAAAAGAATCTAAATGTAAGAAAACTCACTACCCAAGGCATACTACCCAAACTACCTTCTTAGACGGAAAGGTATAGGTATGTTCTAAAGTATAAGTTTTGTGTTACATCGCCATTAATATGAAAATTCACTACTTTACCTTTCATTAAAATGATAAGTGGGATAAGGATGTGCAACCAATTTATTTTATATTTCATTATTCACTTTATAATGGATGGTCATTTCAGATGAATCGGTTCCCGTACACTAATCACCAAAAACGACACCCATTTAATTATAGGATAATTGCTTGACTCAGTACACCCCATGAGTTGAGATAGGATATCACTCAACAGAAGCCAAATTAATAAATTTACAGGCAACTATCACTCAAAAATCATAGGCATATCAAGCAATGAAAAGTAGTGAAATGCACCTATATGGAATGACAATATGCATGACTTGTGAACTCTAGGTTCCTATAATGATGCATATAGAAATACTCTTTGCACTCATATCAGTAGTCCAAGGATGAAATATGTTCCCAAATAGTAATAATAAATAACACCAAACAATATGTGCGTCACCCAATAGTGAAATAATATCATCTGTAATTGGAAAAATAGAACAACAATTACATTATGGGTAATTTGGCTTTTACCCCGAACATGGGTCCGCGAAGCCCAATCATAACTTATGACTAAGTCCCAATAATTATTATTCTCCAATATATTGTCTCTAAATTGTCAAGAAATAAAAGAAACCACCTCTGATACCACTTTGTGACAACCTGGACCCGGATGCCACTTAATGGGTTCCCTAAGCCTGGTGGACCACCTCGTGTGAAGCACATATTCCCAAATGCCAGAGGCTGCCAACTTGCAATGAGGTCCTAGGGTCTATCTGTGGGAATGTTATTCTCTCATTAACAGAGTCTAGCACATCGGAAGAGATATAAATGAATAGTAAATAGAGTAAGTACTATGAATAAACAGCAGAAGAAAATTGATGCAATAGATAAAAAAGAATAACAATAATTGTATCTACTAGAATAGTGATGATGTAATTTCATGTCACTAAAAAACTGGAAATCATGGATACAGGAAAATAAGAATAACATATTCCACAAAGTAAAATAAAACAAAGTATACTCCAAGAGTCACAAGATCCTATTCGGTCATCTACTATCAAGCTCCATCCTATCAGCACAAAATCATGTATTGGAAGCTGCATGCTTCCCTTTGTCAATACCAACAATCTTGTAATCTACTCCAGGTACCAAGAAGCTCCTAGAAAGGGTGTGATATAAATCTCAGTGGGCCACCTCTAATAGTGTCTATAACATCCAGCCTATGTAATGGAATATACAAGTGTGAATGCAGGAATATTTAATGTAAAGACAGGGGTGCAATATAAATAAATAACCAAGTACCTGCTTTAGCCCTCATTTGGTGTTTTATCATGTAAATAGTTCATTAATTAATCTATTAACAATTAATTTTAATAGATCAGGTGAGGCATAGCCAACACTGACATCATCTCATGATAGTATAAGTAGTGAAGGTACCATGACATAACAAGGCAACCAAGCAATGATATTCACTGAGGGAGTTCCAGGGTAAAAACCAAGGTAAAGTAAACTCACAGAAAGATAACTCAGTAGTATCTGAGTCAAGATATGGGGTAATATTGTTATAAAAGGGGAGTAATCCAAGGTATTCAAAAATAAGGCACCTACTAAGTCCAAGGTAATCAACCAAGGTAAAACATGGCTACGTAAAGATAGGGACCAAAGGGATTTAATCATAGAACCTATTAGTCAATGCTAGATCTAATGAGTGTATCTGAGGTCTCCTATAATAAATAAAGGAACCCATGGTAGTATATTGGGCATCCAAGAAGTAGAAAATAACTGGTGTCTAGGTGGGTATCAACCTAATCAAACTGTATCCTTGAATCAGAATGGGGTTCCTTAGACCCAAGGTATTCTCATCTCAGAATCCAAGGCGAGCTCAAGTCATTCTATTCCTATTTGATATTGTAATTAATTTATAATTCATTTGGTTCAAGTCCAACCTTCCATTAGTATGGATTGGTCATGTAGAGTTGAAACCATTTATTTATTGGTCCAATCCTTGTCTTCCATTAGTGTGGATAGGAAAAGTATCATTGCAACCATTTAATCAAGTCTTGGTTAGACATTAAGCATTATTCAATTATTGAGGTTCACTATTTTGCCTTACATCAACATAGAAATGGGTTCTCTATATATTTAACCTTTATTCAATCTCTTCTGATAAGGCCAAGTTATATACTTGGTATACTTGTCATATTATATTTCATATTTCACATTTTATAAACATTTGTAAGCACTTAGATTAGGCGGGTCAAGTGGTGAGCATACATGGTACATTCCATTATGAAATTCTCAGTAATAAAAATCCATTTATGATAAAATACTCACCTTTAGAAACTTCAATTAATGGAACACACGATGAGTGGTTGAAATATACTAAAGCACTAAAAACCAAATTATGAAATAAGCTTTGAATGAGGAGGATTGAGTTGTGGGTGAAACCACAAACAACTAATCACATATTTGGAAAGATCTTAATCGTATGATTCTAATGAGTATAATCATGACATGTTAATTTATGAAATGGTTTCCAACGAAACTAGTGGGCCCTACATGAACATTCCAAAAACAACAAACTTGAGGGATGAATTATAGACCACCCACCTAAGATTTTTACGAGCCTTATCCTCCGGTATCAGAACTTGATTTTCCTCAGATCAGAGTAGATCTACAAAAAGGTGAAAACAATCACATGGAGGTATCTAGGTTACGAATGAAAGAGAAGAAGAACAACTAAAGATAAATCGAGTACTTACTGTTGCGCATCCAACGTGATGAACAGAAGCTTGATTGGATTTCAAAGGAAGGAGAACTCTTGATCCCTAGATTTGGTCTTTAAAAAGATAAAAAGTGATGAAAGAGGAGAAAAATCCCTCAAGTTCTCGGATTTGGATGAAAGACAAATACTAATTGATCATTAAGGAAATTTTAAACATTTTTCGTAGGTTTTTATCCTGCACACGGTTTTTATGTATGGTTCTTCAAACCGTGCACAAACCGTTCAACATGGTTCTGTTTGAACCTGGGAAAAAAGGGGTGTTTTCACAGTTTGGCTGCACGGCAGTGCACCAACCATGCGAGGTTCCACTATCTGAAAAAACACAAACTGCACGGTTAGGCAAAACGTTCAATCACAGTGCACAAAACGTAACACTTGGACCGTTTTCCCAAAAAGATGTGTTCTGAGTTCCAAATAAGCACCAGACACCCTCAGAACCTTTGCTAACTCATTAGGCATCTATGTTAGGTCCATAGTAAATATTTAGACCGAATATTAAAGTATCCATACCTGAGTGAGCAAACCGGGTTCTTACATCCTGGAATCTTATCAAAATATTTCTCAATGTATTCCAAAACAATGGGTTAAATTTTTTTCCTAATACATCTTTTCCTTCTCCCACATCACCAATCATCTCCATAAAGAGGGGAGTGTGAGGTTCTTCTTCATAAATATCAGTTTGGGATGTCTCTTCATTGAAAATAAATGTATTTTTTCTATTTAAGACTACTAAAATTTCCTTAAATATGTAGTTGATCTTTTCCTTATACATTGATATCCAATACATCCCTAGTATAGTTTCTAATTTCCCCATGGGAATGACTACTAGATTTTTGATGAGATAATACTCACCATAGTTAATATAATAATGTTTATCCATTATTGATGTTAAGATAATCCCTCAAGAAGTCGGGAATAATAACACTAATTATAGAAGATGAATGATTGATTCAATATCACCAGTGTGAACCAGGTCGACTAATGGGGTCCGATTATCTGGGTCAAAGTCATCCCTGCGAAATGAAACTTCCTATTCTAGTGTATAAGGTACAGGGATCTGGCTACGGGCGAAAGTGTGAAACGTTTAGGCACCAGATTGGCCTCTCGTTGCCTGTGCAGTAGGACTCCTAGGGAGGAAAGCTCTGCCCATCTCTTCTTTTGCAGTGAATGGGCTTGCCAGGTGTGGTGGGCGTTTGGTGATTTCACTGGCTTTTCTGTAGCGGTGCTAAGGGACCACCCATTTCTGGACCAGTGGTTCCATGGTGATGGGGGGAAGTGGATCGGAGAGGGTAGCCCGCGCCATGATTCTCATCTCAGGCTGCTGGTGCATTTGGCAGGATCGAAACCAAGCCAGGTTTGAGGGGCCCCACTGCTCCAGTAGGACTCTGGTGGCCAGGACTTTTTTTCTACTTCTCGATCTGATTAGTGCCAACAACAAATGGAGTTAGGCCCCTTCTCTCCATTGTATTCATGTTTTCCTGCTACATTGGAGCCCTCTAATGGTCATCCATTGGGTCAGATGGAATCCCCATCGGTCCGAACTAAAGCTCAACTTCGATGGCTCCTGCTCCTCGGATGACATGAAGGGTGGCGGTGTGGTATGAGACCCTAGAGGACATTTCATCCTCGCATTTGCTGCCCACATTGGTAGGGGTCATTCTCTCCTGGATGAGGCCATGGCCATGCTTACGGGTCTTCATCTCTACAGGCAACGGGGGATCACACTAGGAGTAATAGAGACTGATTCTCTCATCCTCCATGACTCCATGCACAATAAGCGTAGCACCCCCTGGTCGGTTACCTATATTCTGAGGAGATGCAGGAACATCATCTGCAGTGACACTGTCTTTTTGCACACATGGTGGTGTTGAGCAATGTATTGTTTTCAAAAAATTCAAAATAATGTTTTTTTAAAGGAGGAGATTATTTCAAATAATACTCTGTCTCTTTATGATGATTTTGATGCTCACAAATACCCTTAATTATTTACTAATTATTTCATTGAGTATTTTGCAGGAATTTATTTTATTTATTTATTTCATACAACGAGATTTCATACTTCATTTATTCCGAGATCAATTTTAGCGTGTTCTGGAATCACTGTAGCGCAAGATCAATTTTAGTGCGTTCTGGAATCACTGTAGCGCGAGATCAATTTTAGCGCGTTCTGGAATCACTGTAGCGCGAGATCAATTTTAGCGCGTACTGGAATCACTATTCATACCCTACGTTGATGAACGTAACGTATGGATGAAAAGTTTACTTTTTATGTTAAAAGAAACGTATGGTTAAGGAACCTTACGTTATTTTGAAACGTATGGTTAATGAATCTTACGTTGTTGAAAAGTATGGAAGAAGAACATTACGTTTGGAAGGAACCTTACGTTTTCGTTGTTGGACAAGTATGGAAGAGAAACCGTACGTTAGTTTTCAGTGTTGAGTTTGTTTCTCAAAAGTATGGATCATCAATCTTACTTTTATAATCAACCGTACGTTCTTTGAAGAGTTGAAGCGAGACAAAGTATGGATGATCAACCCTACGTTTGAATGCTGAAGAGAAAGTATGTACGTTCTGAACCTTACGTTCTGAACCTTACGTTTGTGAACCCTACGTTTGGAGCCACGTCATCAACCCTACGTTTGGCGTTGGGATATTTTTGACAGACGATATTTCCTTTTGCATTGGTCAAACAAGCGGATTATTAAGCGGATTTCGAGCCGATTCTTAAGTACGACTTTGACTGAATCAAAGACGATTTTCAACGGATTACTGATTGATTTAAACGGAGCTTTTTATGCCGATTCTTCAGGGGAGTTACAACGGCTCTGTTATTTCATTTAATATCGCGAATCTAAAGGATATTTTCATGGATCTATTTATGCGGAAGATTTTCTCAGATTTGAATATATATGTTCTATCTTGGAAACTTCGGATATATATATACACAGAAAAGTGTGTGAAAGATATATATTGATCTTTTAACGAGCAAGAAACAGAGACTGTGTAAAGGCGTTCTTTTCTGGTGATCGAGAAGAAGTGTAAAACCTTTATTACCGAAGGAAGATCTTGATAGCAGATTCACGTGTTCTACATCGACTATCTGTTGTGAATCTATTGCTGCTGAAGTTGTGAAGTTTCTGGTAATATCTATTGCAACTGGATCGACTCAGAACTGTTTTTGATTACAGATCTTTATTTTCTGAAGACAACGATCTATCTACTGTCAATTGCATTCTGTTGCAATTGTGAAGAACAACTGGAGAAGTGTTTTCTTTATCGAAACCCTTTTTATTTTTGAGTGATCAGCTTCTCGTTCTAAGCTGTGTGGGTTCGTGTTTGAACCAGGAAGGCTGTGTTTGCCTGAATCTTGTAAAGGTGTCAACTGCCTGTACTCAGTTATGAACGGGTCTGTGGAAACGAGGACCAGATAGTGAAAATCGCCAAGCTCGTGGATTTGAGCGTTGGTGGAGTGGACTAGGGGCCTTCTGTTCCCCGAACCACTATACATCCGTGTGTTCATGCTTTTACTTTTTCCGCTGCATATTTAATCGTGCAAAAGCATAGTGGACAGAATTTGTCTAAATTGAAGTGATTATAATAATTTTGAAAAGACACAATTCACCCCCCTCTTGTGTGTAATCCGTAGATTCAGATCCAACAATTGGTATCAGAGGAGGAGCTTCTTATTTTTTAAAGTCTTATCAAGCTCGAAGTATTTAAAGATTATACATTGTGTATCATGGCTGATATGAGAGAGGGAATGTCAATGGTCAGAGCACCTTACTTTAATGGAGATAATTATGGCTGCTGGAAATCACGTATGATTATTTATCTGAAAAATCTTGGTTACAAAGTCTATTCAATGATTCTGACTCCCTATGAAATTCCTGAAAATCCTGATACATGGAGTGCTGCTACAGAGGCTGAGTATGACATAAATTCAAAAGCTATGAATGCAATCATCTGTGGTCTAGGACCAGATGAATTTAACAGAGTATCTCAATTCCTGACTGCATATGAAATGTGGCAAACAATAGCTGTTGCTTATGAAGGAACAGATAATGTAAGACAGATGAGATATGCAACTGCTAAGTTAAAATTCGATACTTTCAGAATGATTGAAGGAGAGAGCATCACTCAGATGAATGGAAGATTGACAGAAATTGTAAATAATATAACAGCTCTAGGAGAACCAATCAAGCAGGCTGATCAAGCGTTGAAGGTACTGAGAGTACTTCCTACTCGATGGAATGGAATCTCTGCAGCAATCAGACAATCAACTTCTGTTAAAGATCTAACTATGAGAGAACTGATTGGTACATTGATGATGTACGAAGCTGAAATGCAAGATGAGGTAAATGAGCATAATGTCTACATAAAAAGGGAAAACGCTGCGTTGAAAGTGACTTCTCAAAAAAAGGATAGAAAGATGAAGAACAGAGAAGTAAGTGCTAAATCAGAAAGCTCTGATTCTTCAAATTCGGATGAAGAACTGGCTCAGCTAGCCAGAAAATTCAGAAAGTTCTATAGTAAGAAGAAAGACTTCAAGAAATCCTTCAAAAAGGATAGCAAGGAAGTGAGATGTTATGAATGCAAAAAGATGGGACATATCAGACCGGATTGCCCAAAATTGAAAGATGCAAAGAAGAAGAAATTCTTCAAAAGAGATGATTATGAGCAGAAAGACAAGAAAGCTATGAAAGCTACTTGGAGTGTTTCTGAAGACTCAAGTAATTCTTCTGAATCAAGCTCAGAGAAGGAGGAAGCCAATTTAAAAGAAAATATGTGTTTCATGGCTGAAACTGATGAGGTACACTCATACTACTCCTCTGACTCAAATAATGAATCAAACTCTGAAACAAGCTTCTCAAATAAAAAACTTGCATCTTACTGCAATATGCTTGAAGAAAGGTATGACTCATTATTTAAAAAATATAAATCTATAAAGAACTTGCACAAAGCTATTTCAGATGAGAGAAATACTTTGCTAAAACAACATAAGGAATTAATTGACAGATACAACTCTGCTGACTCAAAAAAAATAAATTTTGAATCAAAAATAAAAACACTACAGGATGAAGTAGAATCTTATAAAAATGCTGCATTAGTTTTTACAAAAGGAGAAAAACCTAAGTTATACAAAAATTATTTTGTTCCTAGCACTAAACAGGTTATTTGTAACTTCTGTGGAACAAAAGGTCATATAGCTAAAAACTTTTTTCTAACACAACCTCAAATATGTGGAATTAAGAAAGCTTATATTTCCAACGATCTATATGATTCAATCAATTTTAAGAAAACAAAGCAAATCTGGATACCCAGATCACTGCTTGCTAACACTCCTAGACCCAACAAAATATGGGTACCAAAACAATTTGTTTGAATGTCTTTGCAGGTAGCAGGTCACCAAATAAAGAAAGAAATATGGTATATGGACAGTGGCTGCTCAAGACACATGAGTGGAACTTCAGCTAATTTCTCTTCTCTTACTCGAAAGGAAGGAGGAATTGTCACCTTTGGTGACAATGCCAAAGGAAAGATTATTGGTATTGGAACAGTTGGAGATCCAGAGACAGTCTCAATCAACAAAGTACTTTATGTACAAGGGTTAAAACACAATCTGATAAGTATCTCTCAACTCTGTGATGATGGATACACT
Organism: Viscum album; assembly: GCA_963277665.1. NCBI lineage: Eukaryota > Viridiplantae > Streptophyta > Magnoliopsida > Santalales > Viscaceae > Viscum > Viscum album. The sequence goes on along the minus strand of OY728123.1, from coordinate 1,186,764,377 downwards.
GTTGATTTTACTAACAATAGTTGTACTGTTTCTAAAGATAAACTGTTTAAGTTTAGAGCACCCAGAACTGATAATGTTTTTACTTTGGATTTGTATTCCTTGTGTAAACAACAAGTAAACTGCTTAACTGCTAATATAAGTGAATCCTGTATCTGGCATAGAAGACTTGGTCATTGCAATATATATGCTTTACATAAATTATCTAAGAAACATCTAGTTTCTGATTTGCCTAGTCTCAAATTTGAAAATGACAGATTCTGTGATGCATGTCAGCTTGGCAAGAAACACAAATCATCATTCAAATCTGTTAATAAAGTTGCTACAACTAAACCTCTAGAACTTATCCATATGGATTTGTTTGGACCTTCAAGAGTAGCAAGTTTAGCTGGTAAATTATATGTTTATGTATTAGTTGATGATTATTCTAGATTTACTTGGATTTTCTTTTTGAAATTTAAAAGTGAAGCTTTTAGTTTATTTGAAGGTTTTTGTAAATCTATTCAAAATGAAAAAGGTTTTAATATAATCTCATTGAGAAGTGATCATGGTGGAGAATTTGAGAACCAGGAATTTAATTCCTTTTGCTCAAACATGGGTATTAAACACACCTTCTCTGCTCCAAGAACACCTCAACAGAATGGGATTGTAGAAAGAAGAAATAGAACTATTCAAGAAATGGCTAGAACTATGTTAAATGAATATAGCCTACCTATATATTTCTGGGCAGAAGCTGTTAATACAGCTTGTTATATAATGAATAGAATTTTAATAAGACCTATTTTGAAAAAGACACCCTATGAACTATGGAATAACAGAAAACCTAAAGTAAATTACTTTAATGTTTTTGGATGCAAGGTTTACATCTTGAATACCAAAGATAATCTTGGTAAATTTGATCCAAAATCTGATAAAGGTATTTTCTTAGGATATTCTGCAACCTCCAAAGCTTATAGAGTCTATAATAAAAAGTCAAGGATTGTTGAAGAATCAGTTCATGTGAAATTTGATGAATCTGATCCTTTTGAGAAAAGGATAGAACAAATAGATGAACCTGATTCTAATGAAAACATGAGACTTGAGAATTTAAAGAATGATTTTGAAAATGATATAAAAGAAATTCAGTCCAGTTCAGAAGAACATGACACTGAAGAACCTTTGAATATAATGCCTAGACAGTCTAGAACCTTAAAGAATCACCCTTTAGAATCTGTGATAGGTGACTTGGAGACTGGTATTCAAACTAGAAGAAACTTTGGAAACATAGTTGAATTCTCTGCTTTCCTATCCCAACAAGAACCTAAGACCATAGAAGAAGCCTTAGATGATGAGAGCTGGGTAATAGCAATGCAGGATGAATTGAACCAGTTCAAGAGAAATAAGGTTTGGGAATTAGTTGAAAGACCACATGATTATCCAGTAATAGGAACTAAATGGGTCTTTAGGAATAAACAGGATGATCAAGGGATAATAACTAGAAATAAAGCAAGATTAGTAGCTAAAGGATATAATCAAGAAGAAGGAATAGATTATGATGAGACCTTTGCACCTGTAGCCAGGTTAGAAGCCATTAGAATCCTTTTAGCCAATGCATCTTATATGAATTTTAAATTATTTCAGATGGATGTTAAATCTGCCTTTTTAAATGGTTATTTAATGGAGGAAGTTTATGTTGAGCAACCTCCTGGTTTTGAAAATTCTCAAAAACCAGATTCTGTTTTCAAACTTACTAAAGCTCTTTATGGCCTTAAACAAGCACCTAGAGCTTAGTATGAAAGACTAAGTTCTTTTCTTTTGAAAAATGATTTTACTGTTGGACTAGCAGATCCAACACTCTTTAAGAAAACTGTGAAAAATAATGTTTTGTTGGTTCAAATTTATGTTGATGATGTAATTTTTGGATCAACCAATAAAATTATTTGTCATGAATTTTCAGAATTAATGCAAAAAGAATTTGAAATGAGTATGATGGGAGAATTAAATTTCTTTTTGGGTCTTCAAATATTTCAAAAAGATTTTGGAAATGTTTTAAATCAATGCAAATACATTACTGATTTACTTAATAAATTTGGACTTGAAAACAGCAAGACATTTACAACTCCTATGTGTACTAATATAAAACTTGATTTAGATGAAACTGGAAAATCAGTGGACAACAAGTTATATAGAGGTATGATTGGTAGTTTTTTATATCTTACTGCTAGTAGACCAGATATAATGTATTCAGTATGTCTTTGTGCTCGATTTCAATCAAATCCCAAAGAATCCCACTTAACTGCTGTTAAAAGAATTTTTAGATATTTAAAAGGTACTATTTATCAATCTCTGCTTTATCCAAAAACCTCTGATTTTAATTTAATTTCATATTCAGATACTGACTTTGGAAGCTGTAGATTAGATAGGAAGAGTACTTCAGGAACATGTCACTTTTTAGGAAAGTCTTTAGTATCATGGTCTAGTAAGAAACAACACTCAGTTGCCCTGTCAACAGCCGAGGCAGAATATGTGTCTGCAGGTAGTTGCTGTGCACAGGTGTTGTGGATGAAAAACACTCTTATGGACTTTGGATTAAATTTCAATAATACACCTATTTTATGTGATAATACTAGTGCAATTAATATTTCAAAAAATCCTATTAGTCATTCTAGAACTAAGCACATTGATATAAGACATCACTTTTTAAGAGATCATGTGTTTAAAAAGGATATATTTTTAGAATTTGTAAATACAGAAAATAAATTAGCAGATATTTTTACTAAACCACTTCCCACGGCAAGGTTGGAATTTATTAAGGGGGAGTTAGGTTTATTTAATTTTAAATAGTTTTTTTTAAATCTTATTCTGTTTTCAAATTCTGCTTAATTTCTGTTTCCCGCTTTAAGTAATTTTATTTTGTTTTAAATAAAAGTAATGGTTAGTGATTACACGGGAATCAAGGCTGTCAGAACCGTTTCACCTTCTAAACTGTTTCACCTTTTTCGGAAACCCTTTCGAAAACCTAAAACCGCACATCTGCTCCAAAACCCTTTTCTGAATCTTCAAACCCTAAACTTACGAACCTTCAGAAATCGTTGTTGAAATGGCAAAGACTAAGCGTCCAGATGAAGCTGAGAGCAGTGCTGTAAAGAAACCTAAAGTAGTTGGTCGGAAAATACTGCAAGGTAAAGTCATAGATTTAGAATGGCTGTTTGAAACTAATTTACTGTTGAAGCAAGCGTTGTCGTTTCAAAGCCTTGAGCAAGATTTTAATAGTGAAATTTCTGAGTTTCTATATGAGGCAGAAATGAGACATTTCTTTAGAACTATTCAGTTTAGCCTTGGAGATACGGAGGATAGTTTATTGGATCAAATAGAGGATAAGGACTTTTCCATATCATCTGTAGAGATAAGTCAAATTCTTAACTTCCCTCATGAAGGAGTTTTTCATTTCGATTTACGGAATATTGGAGATTCTGTACATAAGTCTGAAGACATTATGTCTTTTCTGTTTGGAACCAGAGTGATAAAGAAGATGTTTATTAAAGATTTGGAGCCCGATCAGAAAATCTTGGTAAAATTTGTTCAGACTGGTTTAGCACCAAGGATGGCTGAGATGGAGAAAATCCTATACCCTGACATGTACATAATGTATCTTCTGATGTGTGATATTAAGTTTAATTTTCCTCGGTTTATGATAAGATATATGAGATACTGCTGTCATAGAGAAGCAAGAATGACCTTTTTCCCTTATGGAAGGTTCATTTCTTTGTTTTTGTTTAAAAGAAGAATGATCAGATTGGTAGATGCTGGGGTGAAATGTCACCACAGTAATGTTTTTAATGCTGGAACTTTAAGGAAAGTAGGATACTTCTGGAGCACAATTAAAGGAAAACTCTTACCTGTTGGAGCTGAGGAAGACTCGGAGAGTGCTCAGGCTCAACCGGCTAAGTCCAAGGAGGGACAAGCAGAATCAAGGGTTAGTACAGTGGCAAGGAGAATTCGCTTTGAGATGGAGGAAGTTGAGGAAGAGAGAAGTCAAGAAGGACTTCAATCTAGAAGGAAGAGGTCAATTGATGATGAAATTATCTCTCCTGCCTTGAAATCCTCTGAACCGGTAATTTCTTATTCATTTGTGAGAGAAGCTGTTGTGGAGCAGACTGCACCGATAGAGGAACCAGTAGCTCAACCGGAAATCCAAAAAGAACCTCAATCTGCTGCTGTGGCTGTTGAAAAAGTAATTCCACAAGAACAACTTATGGAGGCAGTGCCTGGTGAAGAAGTGGCCCGACCTCAAGATTTACATGAAAATATTGTTCTTGACCATTCAGTAGAAGTCAGAGAGACTACTGTTCGTGATGAACATACTTCTGAAGCTAATACAGAGGTACTTCAGGAAGATTTTTCAGTGGAAGAGTTTCAAGCTTCAAAAGCTAGTTCAGTGGATCAACCTTGTCAGGACAAGGACAAAGAACAGTCAGATGCAGATTCTTTACCACTTTCCCTGCCTCATCAACCTATTTATGGACATGAGAATAAAGCACAGGGTGCCCCTGATTCGAGAAAAGAAGAAGTTGTTGAGTTGTACAAGCGTATCTCTCAATTAGAATCTGAGAATGTTAGTCTCAGAAATTCTCTGAACTTAGAGCAGTTGAAGTTTCAGAAGCTGAAAGAATCTACTGTTTCAAGACAGGAAGTAGATTTGTTTAAGACTGATATGCTGCATGCTGTTGATCAGTTAAAATCAGAGATGGTAAAGAAAGATGATTTGTCTGAGATGAAGATTTACATGGAGAATAAATTTGAGTCTGTTGCAAACAATGCTGTGAGTGGATCAGGCTCTTCACCTGATTTGATTCGGAGATTTCAAGAAATTACTGCAGCAATGAGCAATATGAGTGACAGATTACACGATCTTCAGTGTAATAGTGCCCCTTTGTCAGTTTTGCTAGATAATCAGAAATTTTTAGTGGATCAGTTGACATCTGGAGAGCAACCGATTAGGATTCTTTTGAATCAGTTATCAGAGAAACTGGCTCTTTTTGTTGAAAAAGAAGAAAGAATGCATGAGTTTTTCAGAGTTAATTTGATTGAAGATATTCATATGACTCAAGAGAACAGAGATCTTATCATCAAGTTAGGAGATGGGATGATGAAGAGGCTCAGAGAACAGTTTACAGAGATCAAGACCGCGATTCAAAGGAGATAGACACCCTTTTTTTCCCCTATCTTATCTATGAACCTTGATTCCTCTGTATATCACAATCGTTTATATATAACAGCTTGTGAATGAAAATTCTTTTCTTACTTCTTTTTTGTTTTGTTGTTTATTGATTTATGATTAAGTTAGCCAGTATAACAAATTCACTTATTCATACACAGTTAATTATAGCATTTACTTATAGTTCAGTGCAATATTGAATGTGTTCAAATCCGTAATTTTTCATTCTTTTTGATATCACAAAAAGGGGGAGAATTTGGATAAACACAACATTTAAATTCATTTGTTTCCTATGAAGAAATTTGGATATATGGGAGAAGACATTTATCTTTTATCTATTTTTTTAGCTGAAAATTTATTTTTATGGGGGAGAAATTTTATTATAGTTAAATATTGTTTTAATCCTTTCAGAATTCTAAAATTTTATAAAACTAATTTTTCAATAAAGATTGCTATTAAATTAGTTCTATTATTTTATGGGTTTTGTGATCATCAAAAAGGGGGAGATTGTTGAGCAATGTATTGTTTTCAAACAATTCAAAATAATGTTTTTTTAAAGGGGGAGATTATTTCAAATAATACTCTGTCTCTTTATGATGATTTTGATGCTCACAAATACCCTTAATTATTTACTAATTATTTCGTTGAGTATTTTGCAGGAATTTATTTTATTTATTTATTTCATACAACGAGATTTCATACTTCATTTATTCCGAGATCAATTTTAGCGTGTTCTAGAATCACTGTAGCGCAAGATCAATTTTAGCGCGTTCTGGAATCACTGTAGCGCGAGATCAATTTTAGCGCGTTCTGGAATCACTGTAGCGCGAGATCAATTTTAGCGCGTACTGGAATCACTGTTCATACCCTACGTTGATGAACGTAACGTATGGATGAAAAGTTTACTTTTTATGTTAAAAGAAACGTATGGTTAAGGAACCTTACGTTATTTTGAAACGTATGGTTAATGAATCTTGCGTTGTTGAAAAGTATGGAAGAAGAACATTACGTTTGGAAGGAACCTTACGTTTTCGTTGTTGGACAAGTATGGAAGAGAAACCGTACGTTAGTTTTCAGTGTTGAGTTTGTTTCTCAAAAGTATGGATCATCAATCTTACTTTTATAATGAACCGTACGTTCTTTGAAGAGTTGAAGCGAGACAAAGTATGGATGATCAACCCTACGTTTGAATGCTGAAGAGAAAGTATGTACGTTCTGAACCTTACGTTCTGAACCTTACGTTTGTGAACCCTACGTTTGGAGCCATGTCATCAACCCTACGTTTGGCGTCGGGATATTTTTGACAGACGATATTTCCTTTTGCATTGGTCAAACAAGTGGATTATTAAGCGGATTTCGAGCCGATTCTTAAGTACGACTTTGACTGAATCAAAGACGATTTTCAATGGATTACTGATTGATTTAAACGGAGCTTTTTATGCCGATTCTTCAGGGGAGTTACAACGGCTCTGTTATTTCATTTAATATCGCGAATCTCAAGGAGATTTTCATGGATCTATTTATGCGGAAGATTTTCTCAGATTTGAATATATATGTTCTATCTTGGAAACTTCGGATATATATATACACAGAAAAGTGTGTGAAAGATATAGATTGATCTTTTAACGAGCAAGAAACAGAGACTGTGTAAAGGCATTCTTTTCTGGTGATCGAGAAGAAGTGTAAAACCTTTATTACCGAAGGAAGATCTTGATAGCAGATTCACGTGTTCTACATCGACTATCTGTTGTGAATCTATTGCTGCTGAAGTTGTGAAGTTTCTGGTAATATCTATTGCAACTGGATCGACTCAGAACTGTTTTTGATTACAGATCTTTATTTTCTGAAGACAACGATCTATCTACTGTCAATTGCATTCTGTTGCAATTGTGAAGAACAACTGGAGAAGTGTTTTCTTTATCGAAACCCTTTTTATTTTTGAGTGATCAGCTTCTCGTTCTAAGCTGTGTGGGTTCGTGTTTGAACCAGGAAGGCTGTGTTTGCCTGAATCTTGTAAAGGTGTCAACTGCCTGTACTCAGTTGTGAACGGGTCTGTGGAAACAAGGACCAGATAGTGAAAATCGCCAAGCTCGTGGATTTGAGCGTTGGTGGAGTGGACTAGGGGCCTTCTGTTCCCCGAACCACTATACATCCGTGTGTTTATGCTTTTACTTTTTCCGCTGCATATTTAATCGTGCAAAAGCATAGTGGACAGAATTTGTCTAAATTGAAGTGATTATAATAATTTTTAAAAGACACAATTCACCCCCCTCATGTGTGTAATCCGTAGATTCAGATCCAACAGGTGGGTGGGGAACAGACTTGCGGATTATCTAGCCTTGATGGCGGTGCAAGGTCTCTGTGTGTTTTCTCCTGTGGAGGTGTTGTCTTTTCCTCTTGAAGGGAGGAACCTGATCAGAGGGGATTCTCTAGGTCTCCATTACTTTAGGCCCCCATAACTCTTTCGTCTTGGGGTTCTATTTTAGCCCCCTCTTGCTTGTACACTTCTTTAATTAATAAAGTATTTAATGATGATATTAAAAAAATGATTGATTCAATATTAATTTCAATCTCTGATAAAATAATGTAATGTTTTGAGCAAGAATAAAAAAAGTACATACTAGATTTGAGAGAACGACGAGTTTAATTTCCACCAAATCCTTTGGAGCCTCTACTTAAGCCATCTGGTTAATAAATTCCCAACCATTATTACATGGTCTATACTGATATTAATTGTGGTTTCCCACCATTAACTCCTCATGTTGACACTAATTTGAAATTTGACCAGACATTCTACACATTTTTTTTACTTCATGTTGGGTTTTTAGAAAATTCCCTTTTTTAGTTTGTGTTGAGACGTTAAGGCATCACTATACCATGATAGTTATGAGCTATATGACCATAATTTACTAACATTTAGTACTCTCCAATACTAATAATGTATTTACCGGAATGCTTCTTCCCACATTTTCTAAATCTGTTAAGTTTTACATTTTTTCATCATGTTCTATGCTCAACATTATTCCCTACGTCTAGATCCATTTCTATATTTTTTTATTTGACCTTTATAAACAACACATCTCTCCAAAATAAAATTCAAGCATCACTATATTCCACACTATCTCCTCAAATATTTCATGGTCTCAATTTTCTAAATTCAATAAAATATTGGGTCTCATTGAAGAGAATAATATAACAACCTTTCCCTTAATATCCATAATAACACTAGAGACGAATTGGGTAATTCATTTAGATTTTATCTCATAGATTAACATGGATTAATTTTCAGTCTTATTTTTTCCAAATAATTCCTTTTCTATTTTTTCATAGAATAAGGAAAATATTTATTGAAAAGATTCACCGTAGCTCCTCCCACTCAATAGAATCAATCTCTCTTTGAATTTTGGTTTTTAATAAAATTTTACCACTGATCATCATATCTTTATAAGAGTTATACATCCTGGGTGACTATATCTAACTCTAAACAATGGATTGTATATTTTTTCTCTATATAGATAATCCAATGTATAGAAATCAATGGGTTTGTAGATCTACTAAATGAAGGTAGTCATTGATGCATGAATGACTCAATGGAAATTTCTTCCTTTTAAGTTGAATCTCCGCAGTCAAGTTTATTATGTTACATATTCATAAATTTAGAGAGATTATTCATCATTATCATGAAGCTTTCCATTCCATCTTTGATCATGTTAGGATTGTCATTAGTGTATCTTCTGTTCCCCTCATAATTTACATGGTTCATCAGATTTACCATTATTTTTACAATAGAATACAACTTTCCTGATAAACATGTTAATTTTATGAATTTTATAGTTATAAAGGGAATATAAATCTTATACCATTATCCTCTAAAATTTTATTTATTAATCACATCTAATATTAATTACATTTTATATAACTCCTCCAAAATTGTTCATAAACAAATTGTGATTAACAAAAAAAAATATCCACCCGGAGTGTCAAATTCTATGTGTAATATAGACCATTCTAATGCATTAGTAATCAATTTATTCTAGCTATATTAAATGTTTTGGCATGTAACCCCTAGGTACATCTATACCAGATCAACATCCACTTATAAAATTTAGAGATAGATATATATTCATTAAATCCATTTATTTAATACTCTTATGAATGACATGATTTTTTCCTATATTAATTCTTATTGATAGGGTTTTTAATAATAGATTATTATCATTATTCCCACATGTATGTGAACTGTTTTGTGATACTAACTATGGAATCCATCCTTTTTATAACAAAAATGTTTCATTACATGGACCAAAACAATGGATCTTTTAAAGTTTAATTTCTGGAAAATTAGAAACATAACACCAAAAAATAGAAAAAAATGATAATAGACCTAAAAGGAGTATTCATGGGTAAACCTATGTTACTTTTATATCATCGCATATCCAAGTGACATACATCAATAGAAATGAGTGATCCTGAATCCAAGGAAGAGAATAATTAAGAGATAAATTTATCATGTGATCATGTGTCATATCAAAAAGAGAATGATTCAAGACAACATTGCATGATCAATAGTAAATGAGGCATACCATAATGAAAAAAAACATGAATCATACCATTTAAATTTTTCTAAAACATGTATATGATAAATTTATAATAATACCAATAGGTTTTTTCACTAAGGTTTCATAATTCAAAATTACGATTTTATTTACTAAAGAATAAAAAAATTGTCTTATATAGAGATTATATTTTTGATAAATTAATTATAGAAATATCAGGGTGAACCCTTCACATGTATTTAATTCATGTGAGAGAAATTGATGATAATAAATAATTTTTTCACTTACTTATGGAGAAAATGTTTTGGTTTTCAAATGAAAGCATTGAGTGTGTAAGCATAGAAAGGAATTACTATAACATCATTTTTAACCCAATGAAATGAAATGTGTGCTTTATATATATAAATCCCCAAATAAATAAATTATATAAAATTATAAGTGAATAACCCTTGATAATGAAATCATTTGGTTATTCAAATTATAATAATTTCTCATATAATAGAATGAAATCTGAGAAGTAAGTTCAGCCGCATAACAATTATAAACCATGGATACATAAAAGAGTAAAATGAGAGAGAATTATGGTATCCCAATATTAAAACATAAATTGGTAGTATGTTTAAAATAAAAAAGGTAAAAAAGTTATAAACATGTCATTTAGAATATGTATACAAAAAAGATATTCTTCAATATAAGAGAATATAGGGATAATTCCATTACCATGAAGAGTTGCTCCAAAATATTTGTGGATGGATCCTTGGGAGATTATATATTCCTTAGGGTCTGTTAGGAAGGAAATTGAGGATAGTTTCTTAAATGATGGATTTTATAGATGTTTAACAGTGAAATCGTTGGGCATATTTTTCAAAAGAGGGATTTTGGTTAATAATATCCTAATATAGGTATTGGATAAAAAGGCTATAGAAAATGAGTTGACATTGTCTTGACCATTGATTTTCTCATGATACCATAAACTTGATACATATTTAATTATATTTTATTCCATTAGAACTGAAAACCATTTATTGAAACTCCTTTGGACATGGGTTAAAAACAATTCCCAAAAACAATGCTTATAAAATCAAATTTTCAATTTTAGACAATGGAAATTCACTTATAGCTAATGAAATTGATTAAAATCCATTAAAATGCAAGTAATTAATAAAATAAGACATTTAAGGTATGGATTGTGGTTAATTAATTATTATATAATTATGAAATAAATATGTAGTCATAAAACATACATAAAACCTAAAACTAATTTTTTCATATTGACTAAAACAATGTACTCTATAAAATTCTCCAAAATATACCCGAACATTATTTTAAAATTATAATTTAAAATATAATATTTATTTTATCAAAAAAATCAATATATTTTAATTTTAACTTTTAAATGTAAATATCCATAATTTGGTAAAAAAATTTATTTTTTTAATATAAGGTTAATTTTTTAACACTAATACACAATTTCTATCCCATTATAAAATTATTTTATAATTTCTATTTAAATAATTGTATTTAAAAGATTATATAAAATATTATTTTGAATATATGATTATATTATAAAATTGTATATATATTTTCTAGAAAATACATTTTGATGTTTATTTTCATTTAAATGATGAATATAACATATTTTAAATAAATATATATTTTATTAATAAAAAAATTTATTAAAAAAGAACTAATGTAATAACCATTTATTTTTATTGTTTAAATAAATATTTTTGAAACTACTTCCTAGACATGAAATCCCTTATTACACTCATGTACGCCATGGGGATAAGTGGTGATTTTGTAGTGGTTTCATGGGGTGGGTTAGGTAATGTTGAATGATTGGTAATCCACACTAATATTAATTTCTCCCATAGATGAATTCTTTAAAGACTCACTTGTTGAAATCGGGCTTCAGATATGCAAAGTGAGATCCCCAGTGACACTGCTTCCCTCAAATGTTCTGAGAGATCAGCTTCAAATAGAATGACTCTATCGGTTGAGGCCAACATTTCTTCTTTCTGCATCAATTAAACTTTTATATTAATACTTATAAACTATAATTATGATAGTAAAATTATTAGAAATCGGTATAGTTATGAACAATGAAATTGACGAACAGTTATATTTACCTATGGATATATTTGTTCAACGGTCATACAATGGTCAAATCCCAATGGTCACACTTTACATTATACCATATAAATACCACTTTATTATTTCACACAATATTCAATAAAATTCCTCCTAAATTCATAATTTAATTTTCATAGATAATGATTGGTTTTCTAATATTTTTTCCTTTTCCATATTGTTTTTCATGGATCAATGATTTTAGAATATTTTGTCAATCCATATGTTCCCATTTTATCTTTTCAATTTGATATTTTTTTTTGAATTGTAATTCATGGTATTTTCCCTTTTTTTGGATTTGACTTATATAATGATCATTAATAATGGGATATGAAATTTTTGATTCCCCTCTATTTTGTACATGTAAAATATTATTTAATATAAAGAACCATGGTTCAGGAAACAAATATCTTTTAATAATTCAAAGTTCATTAAAAAGTAATATAGTATTTTAATTCCTACATAAAAGGTATTACATATGGTCCTATGATGGAATTATACTGAGGAAAGTCATTTACAGACATTTCATATTAAAAATTGATTTTCTAAACATGTTACTTTAATGACATGTAATTTATTCATTGAAAATGGTATGTCTATTTTAGATATTCATGATTTCATATACTATATTATATGATATTGAAAAGTTTTATACCCAATTATCACTTTTTTCTTGGAAATAGGTTTGATATAATCATGATCATAATTAAAATAAAACATATTGTGGAGAATATTCTCATATAGAGATATGAGTGTGTTTGATCAAGATCATGATTGTCCCCATTTTTCGGAGTAAAAATAATGTCATTCTCAATGCTACACTATTCATAAAATTATGTATAATGGAATTAATAATTATTTTTAGAGCTAAAAATGTGCGCATGGTCACACATAAGTCCTTATAAAATATAATAATGTTGTTACAATGTTTTTAATTAGTATTTAAGATATATTATGAAAATAATTCCCAATAGTGCTGGGATGGATTAATTAATAGATATGAAGATTTACGTAATCCTGTGATATTTTAATATAAGTGGGACATTTTCTGATATTTTTAAATAAATCAAAAATTAGGAAATTGTGTAATTCACCACACTATGGTGAGTGTCCTAAAATAGTGGATGGTGTAACATTGACGTGACCATGATGAATGATATTTGATATCATTAAATCATATATCCTATGTAGACTATCATCTATATTTTACATCATTACAACCTCGCATGATGATATGTGTATGGAATATTGAATATTAAAGGATTATAAAAATCATTTTAATAAATGAGTTGGATGATAAATGTTTTGGATGTCTTATAAAATATGAAATGTTAAAACTAAAATATGAACCATTATTTAAGGGAGGAGGCCTATGAAAATAATTTATTTGACCATTGTCTTAACACATATATTGAACATTTTCTTCATAATACTATCTCTTATTATATTATCTATATTTTCTTTTAAGGGATAGTTATTAATAAAATATTAATGAGAATATGTCCTACAAAGTGTTATGTGATTATACTGATAAGTGGATACAATAATAGGTAAAAACCAATTGGATATTTTTTAGTTTACATGATTAGACTCTTTGAAATTGAGAATAAATATCATTGATAGTGGGGTATATTTTTTGAAAATGTATCTTGTTGATGCCACTTCAAGTCAACCATGGAATATTTTTCATGAAATCTTATACTAAAAATGATAAAAGATATTTCCTATCAATATCATAAATATATCTCTCAAGTGATTATATATCCCTTTCGGAGGTTATTAAAAATTATAATCAATAATATTACGTGTACTCAATTCTACTATTGAAAAGTAGCTTCACACTAATCAGTGTGCTCAAATTTTACACATTTTAGGGTCAATATCATTATGAGAACTTTCTAATGGGGTATGTTACGAATAAAAATTTTATACTATTCATATAGGCATGGAATTCTTTTTATCTCTCAAAAATTCCTTGGTTCATCCCATGATGTTCCTATAATGAGTTTTTTGGATTTTCTAAAAACTTATCCATAATGTTGACATTTCTGAGGAAGATGACTAATGAATATAAAATTTGAACATTGAGATCTTGGAATTAACATGATGTTATAAAATTAACCACAATTAAATATCAAAATACCATCCAGGTAACTCTCTTGTATGGTATTATACTATATTTTAACTTAAAAAGACATTAAAAAAGATTCTAAATACTAGTATATTACCGTATTCATGAGTTATATGAACACCATATGTGGATTCCCTGGGAGGAGTTTTACCAGTAAAATCATTTATAGCCTATACATGCATAGAAACCAAATACATGGGCTATCCTATATTTTTACACATAACTAATGATATCCTGATCATATTTGGATCTTGTATAATACTTGGACTCCCCATAACTGATCAGAAATTTATCTATCCTTGATAGTAGATACATTAACATTATAGTGATCTAATTTATATTCTTATAATCTAAGAATAATCTAAATCTGCAATCACCTTTTATGATATTTAATATAATATCAAAAAATTGAGAGGTATTCAAAAATACAACTCTCTTTATCTTAGTGTCCTTGAACTAAATATTTATCTCTATTAACCCCTAAAATTCCATATTATATGATATACTCAATATGGGATAATAAGTAAACATGTGGTTAATGGTAATCTCAATATCTCCCTCATGAAGCATTATTAGGAATTATTTAAAAAAATACCCTTCAAATAAACATCTAATTAGGGGTAAGTATGGGTAATAATTAGCTGATTAGACCACAAAAAACTATATTCATCCATGTTGTTATGACATAAAATTACATAATCTCACATCCATATTATATTTCAAAGAAATATAATTACCTAATTATTGTATGATCATATCCAATTAGGAATATAATGATACTCACCATTGGTAGCGATATAGAAAATCATCATTGAGTGGATTTATATCCTTACCGAAGATAATATAAAAACTAGACATGTGAATTTTTTAAAAATGAGTCCACAACCTCATTAAAAATAGAAAAACGTATCCCAAAAAAATTACAAACTCAATTATATATGTGTATATAACATTAATAGAACTAATGTTTAACCTACTAAAAATTATAGATCATCATCCAAATAAGAAAAGATAAAATAAAGGGTCTCAACCTTTTGAAAAAATCATCTTAAAAAGTGTTTTATTTTAGAACTATATCCCAGCCTTTTGTATATATGTTTCTAATCATTTTAAAAAAATTATATATCTTGTGAAATTTTATTGTCTTCATTTCCCAAAAAACAATTTTTGTTTTCAAAGTTTTGAAACCTCCTTATCAACTAAGATAGTGATGATTGATCCTCTTTTTAAAAAGACAATGGGAGGACTTCCTATTGTAAGAACATTATTGTTTCCAAGCCTAAGAATCTCTAATTGATTTAATAATTTCTTAAATCCTACAAATTAATAATACTATTAATTTTTTTTTGAAATTCATTGACATAGAATATTAATTTAAAGGGAAATATACATGGGAATTATATTTTATCTTATTTGATTCACTAATCAAGTTACACTATAGTTTGAAGTTGTATAGGAATTGAATATGGTGTTTTCACCGTAGATAATGGGTTTAATGTCCTTTTGAAGGATTTCGGGTGTGTAGTGGATATTTTAATGGGACTATGAAATGGATTCCAGTCCATCCGAATTATTGAAATTAGAAATCTTTTAGTATTGTTCTATTTAACAGGACATTATGTATATTTTATGGTCACATAAAGAGGACCATAATGGTTTTATCTTCATACATGAATCCATGACCACTTTCACATAGTTTACTTCCATGCATAATGGAATAATATGTTACAGATACCTAGAAATTATTTCATGTTGGTATTTTGAAAAACCATATCATTCTAGTTTTCATTATGAAATGTTCTAGGTGAAGAAATGTTTTTCGAACCAAAATGGGCATCGCAACTGAAGGAATATTGGAAATCTAATATAATATTTTTAACTCTAGTAATTTTTGGAAATACAAGAGGGGCATCTAATACTAATAAATTTTAGTGAAGAAGAGTATTATCTTTAATTGTGGTTTTTTATGTAACAATGTGGAGGATCTTCTTTAAAAGAGTTTTTATCTAAATTTTCAATTTAGAAGGTTCATAAAAAAATTTGGTTTCACCCATCATGAAAATTTTGTAGTTTGACTTTAAATTCATCATAGGTGTTACTAATAGAGTTGTATGATGAAAATATAAGTCCTATAACATCATTCTGAAAAAATATTGAGTAGGTTTTCATTAGGAATTCCCTTATGGTGTGGAACATTGAGAGACCTATTTGGTGAACATACGGAATGGGAATCCAGTTTATAGTTATTGGTCCATTGAATTATTTTTAAAATGTAACATTGGATCCAAGAGATATGTCTTAGTTTAATGGATATTGAGGTTATTATATATGGTGACGGGGTTCCCAATTATGTTCTTAATGGTTAATTTCAACTACACTTAATCGTGATGTAGGTATGACTCCACATTTGGTTAAAATGTCATGGATCCACTTGGTGAAGGTGAAGTCTTGACACCACCATGAGATGGCATGGGTAATATATTATTTCTCCCTTTTTTTCAACTAGTTCCCTTATGTTTTGATTTGAAAATATAATTTGGGAGTCTATGGAGTACTTAAGAATGTATTGAAGTTACATGGGAAATAAATGTTAACATAATATTACTTCCATATAAAAATAGTCATCTATGAGGTTCTTTTATAGAAAAGCATATGTCTTGGTGATAGAATATGGCTAGTAATCAGTTATAACTTCTTTATGAACACATTTATGTCATTATTGTTTGGGTGGATTTTTCTTGACATGTGATAGAACATGGACCACCCTAGCATGAGTAGTAGGTCACGATCCACAAGGTAGTATGAGGTCAAGTGTTGGAGAGAGTGACACAATGATGGGTTCTTGGGGTAAGAGGTACAACGTGTACCATGTTCAATGTAGGTAACATGTTCATACTCTTTCCTAGAATTTTTGTGGAATTTATGAAAATATAGTACCCAAATAATAAATTACTATGTGATCACATCTTTTGATTTGAGTGTTGATTTGTCTCCATATCATCTCAAATTGATTCAATTAAAATTACTACACTTATTGATTTATATATTTCCCAAATTAGTGATTTATTTAGATTAAGGATTCATCTTGAGATTCTAAAATTTTTCATAGTGACTAAAGTATCATTTCCCACCACAACAGATGAAATCCAAATCCTACACCTAGTGGGTGGATCTCAACAACATTTCAATACATTGAAAATCATTTTGTGAGGGAACTTTATCCCTTCAGGTGTGATAAATTATGTGGAATATAAATATCCTATTACTTTCATGTTAAAATAATGTAACAGTTATTCTTTTCCTTTAAATCAACTCTACTCATATCTTCCCAGTTATAATAATATCAAGTTTATGTAGAATAAATATGAAACAAATTTTTCTATGAAAATAATCATCTATACCAATAAATATAATAATATTAAATTTCATCAAAATTATGATCTATAACCCTAACCATGAAATCCATTAAAACCCCGATGTACAACCCTTTAGGGGCTAAAAACAGCAAACCCTATGATCTTACTACACCATTAATTTTTTTCCAACTTGTTAAAGTAATGTTATTTATTTATGGTAATATTCTTAAGTAGGATCATGAACACAATTTCTAGGTGGATCATTACCCTATTTCATAATTTAGATTTTGGTAATAGTATTATAATTAATATCCCATTTAATTTCAATTATAACACACCATTAGTGTACCACAATAAGTAATCCACACATAACATAGTTTCCTATGCATTAAGTACACTATTAGAAACCCCTAACAAAGGGATTAAATGTACTTATCCTCAACACACATAACTCTCATTACATTGGTGTGTCTCTATATCTATCCAATTCATTCCCATGGATGACTTACCATGATCACAAAGAAAAAAATTAATTTTGTAATTATCTCCACTCTTTATAGGGTTCTAATCATCCACAATGTTGTTCGGAATCATATCTAAGTAGGATATAAAATAGGGTACTCTCACATGAAATTTTGCATTTGGTTAATGAAAAATATCATTTCAGTGGTCCTTTATGTATAATTCCATTATACAGTGGTGAGAATAGAAGAAAATATGAAAAAGATATGCTGCAATATGTTACAAGTAGTATTCCCTAATAGTGGTTTATAAATTATTATTTTTTATATAGATTGATTATATTAGTTTTGTAAATAATTGAATAATATTTTATTTAAGACCAGCCATGTCAATACCTCATGCCATCAATAATATACTATGAATTCCCCATAAAGAATACATTCCCATTGGAGTATAGAAGATTCCAATTTCACCCAATAATCCTTGAGAATATGAATTAACATGAATACACTAATCATTATTTCAATCCAATACTATATATACCTTGGGACTCTACTTAATTGTATAAAAATTTGATGATTCGCCAAAATATATATAATAATGCATAAAATAGTTCATTCATTGAGATATATGGTCATTTCTCAAATAAACACTAACTAGAACACTGCATCCGGAAGAGGCCCTCTAACCTAATCTATGAAAGAATACCCTATATGGTGTTTTTCTCCTTTATCCTTGAAAACCATATGTATTTTAGGGTATTTTTCTATTCTATTCATATTTTGGTATTTTTGATTTCATTGAAACCATATATCTCTAAAATTAACAACCGTTTTTTAAATTTCATAGAAATGTATAAGTTTGAAATATTTAATCATGGGTAAGAATATTGTCATCGAACATCTCAACCAATTATAAAAATCCAAATTCTATATAGACAACCCATATTACAAAAGTAAACAGTCAATGTCACACTCTCCATGACAATAATAATTATTAACCAAATTATATATCCATAAATGAGTTCACAGAACATGTATATATTTGCATAATTATTAAATCGATATAATAATCAAATAAAAATATACTACCTAATATTATAACTATATGTAATAAAATCAATAACATATTCAATAAAATATAACACATTATTGGAATTTAATTATTTTGCACCCCTTTGGAAAAATTATTTCCCAACCATACATATGAAATATCCTTTCATTTAATCATATGATCCAAATATGACTCTTGTCATTCTCTATTATCATTCTACGACAAGAGTAAATGAATAACTCATAGTCGAAGCATTACATGATAAAATTAAAAGAAATCATTACTACCAAAACAAATAACATTAAACCTATAACCTTTTTAAAATGGATTTCAACTATAAAATTATGGGACAAACAAAATAATAACTTCTATTCTATGTCTTGTTTAACATATCATTATTATACTGATACCTGAAAACATAATCCAAGAAGAAATGATATTTGATAATATTTTGTAGCATAAAATCCATGTTTATTATGTCTGATTCGTAGTTTTTCTGAGTCTCAATCATCTATACATATGTGCTATTCTTTGATGACCAGTAGTGTTGGACACATCCATATAGTAGGGATACTATTCAATCAATATCATGAACAATAAAATAATTAAATTATAAAAATAGTGAATTAATATATTTAATAATATGGAATCATAGAAATATTAGAATTGTACCAATTACATTACATTTAATATAAAATACCAAGGTATCAAAATAATATCAGCAAAAATAATTATCCCCATAAAATTTATATTATGTATATTTTGATAATAATTGAATAAATATTCAAGAGGAACAACAATTTTTTTAAATTATAAATATTTATATTTCCATCAAATCTATAACATGACCACTATTTTTATCCATAGGATATAAACGTTTTCCCCATCCTTGGTTTCTATAATTTTATAACTATATACTCAGTAGGGTATTAATATAGGGTTATGAGTATGAAAACAAGTTACATCCCACCAAAAGTCCCCCAATATAAATTCAATATTCTATGTGCATGTGTCAAATGAGTGAAAATCTAAAAAAAATACATTGTATATGTTCATTGAATGTTATCCAAGATTTTATGAATCCCAAACTTACCAATTTTTTCAATATAAATAGAGATATTCATCCTATACAGTAATAATATGGAATACATGGTGAAAATATCATGTCATGAAATCATATATCATAGTAACAATGTTAGAGTTGATATAATAATAGATTATTACTATATTTTATCCCTTGGAAATAAATAATTCATATGGATGGAATACCTAAAAAGATACATTGTGACATCAAAATGAATGAGAACATCAATTTTAATAGTGGTGAATGAATTCCACATCCATCGCATAAGGAAAGTACCCCTATAGAAATACATGAGAAATAACACTAATTCCATGAATAGATTATAATGGGAACTAAATCCAAATAATGGTTAAGGATTATCATATCCAATTTCATAATAATAAAGAAAATAATAGGATTAATAAGTCATTAAAATATTAATATAATCTTGAAACCAAGGGTCAACCATTTCTAATCCGGAATATCAATTCATTCCATATATCCTTAGAGTCACATGACATATATGATCAATAACTACCATAATGTATTACCATCCATTGAAAGGCCCCATTATATTTTATAATTAAGTATCACTGTGTGATGAAAACCGTTTCATAATTATTATACCATAATTAATCTCAATTTAAGCTAAAATTTTCTTTATCGGACTCTTTTTTCCTCATACATGATGGTAGAATTTACACATGAGCTGGGTAAAAATTAACCTCCAAACTTATTTAAGCCCCAACACTTGAACATCATCCTAAACTCCTAGTGAGGGTATCTTCTATTAAATAATACTCAAGGTACATACAAGTTGGATATTTTCAATTATAATAAATCGAAACTAATTACTACGAAAATATAACACTTATATAACACTTTGCATACACTCATATAAATAGTGGAGAATAAATTTGACCACCTACCTTTCTATATTAGGATAAATATTACTGATGGAAACTAACTAATCATATCTCAATAGAACATTTTGAAAAATATTTCATAATCACTCTCATTTTGTTATTTAAGATGGATAATAATTAATAGTGATAGAAATCCATAATCAGATATTTTACAACATTAACACATCATAATGAAAAATAACGAAACTTAAACGGATAAAAATCTCCCATAAACAAGAGCAAAAGAGTATAAAATGGGATTAATAGAAGTTTAAATGGTGTATAGTGTTGATAGGGGTTTGTTGGTGGATAGTATGAGTTATTTAAAAGGTATTTTCATATCAATAAACTAATTTCTTTAAAGAATAATTGTATAAGTTCCATGGGTACATCATAGAAATTTATTGGGAACCATTTTACATACTAGGAAACAATTCTTGGACCTCATGTTGGTTAGATTCCATATAGGGACTTCAACCCCATATATTTTTCATTTGAGTACCCAAGGACCTTACATCCAGTACTTGATGGCTCCTACTATAATATTTTGGAAGAACAACCTCATTCACCATACTCAATCCATTACATAATAATAAAAAATCTATAGACCTATGGAAAATAAAATAAAATTACACAATTAAATTCTAAATAATATCCATAAATATTCATCAAAATTTAGGGTCATGACATTTTTAAATTGTTATTCTATGTTGCAAAAAAATTAATATATATTCTATAAAAACATTTAATCATTACATGATTCAGTGTGATAATATTTTGGATAACATGAAATCTTATATAACCATTTCTATAAATATTTATCTTCCATTAAATGGGTAGGTTTTTATTTGGTTTGATGGAAGTTCTTCATGTGTAGGTTAAATAATTAAAGGAAACTACATTAAGAAATAAGCAATTGATGTTAAGAAGCATGAGAAATCATTAGAAATTAAGGGAATGTGATTATATATTTATATATATCCCTTAAAATATCATGGATATTCAAGGGGAAAATCAATCCAAAGGAGGTGATAAAAATAGATCCCTATATATTAACACCCAGAATTCTCAGATGTTCCCTAACACACTACATAATTAACATTAGTTTATTAATTATAAATTTTACAATAATTTTCTTTCTTTAATATTAATAATTTATATACATTTATTTGTTATTAAATGTTTATATATGTATTATGGTGTTAATAGTTCAAATAATTTCATTTTTTAATCCATATGGTGGCCTCAGTTAATGTTTATTATTAAAGACATTATCATATTTACAAATTTATATATATGTTAATCAATAATTAAAAAAATTGTTTTTATTTCCCAATTAATTTTTTGTTTTTTGAGGGTACACTATATAAGGAAATTTATTATGATTATTTAATTTTTGGTAGTTCTATAAATAATAAATATATATTTAGTATTGACTTTTAATTTTAGTTTTATCATTCTCAAATAATAAATATAATTTCTATATATAAATAATTTGATATATAAAGATTAAATTAATTTATTAACCATTTTTTATTATAATAATTGAATTAGATAAGCACCGAGTATACTGGCGGATAAGCCACACAATATACAGAAAATCATAGAGAAGGACATATGATAGATTATTATATCATGATTATATCACTTCATAGAAACTTATTGTCATAAATTTTATGTTATTATGTATTTTAATAAGATCGAATAAGCATTAAATTAAAAATTCAAATGAAAATATTAAAAAGGTTGTGTTTCGTACTTTTGGGGGATTAAATCTTCTCATAGGGAGGAAATTTATAATTATTTCCATGGAAATAATTCTTCTTACCATATGTTCTCAAATATGAGAAGTATTTTATGGAATGTAATTTGGGTAAATGATGGAAAGAAAAATGAACATGATGTGTTTTTTAATGGGTGAGGGATGACCATTTTTAAAGATGTATTTTGAAAAGAATTTGAGAAAATACTCATTCCTTAATTGTTAAGGAATGTAGTTTATTATTTATAGTCTACAACAATGTAGAAAAAAATTTGGTTTTTAATTTATCTTTGTAAAATGATTCAAAAAAATTATTTATGATAATCTATTGATGGATAAATAATTTTTATAGTATATAAATATCATATTTAATATATTTACAAATATATTGCATTCTTCAGTCATGTAATTTATTTTTCACCCAAAAATGATTTTCAACCTCTATAATAATTTAGATATACTAATTATAAATATTGAACCCATTAAATTAAATTCAATATCTAAATATATAAAATTTAATATTCAAATAAAAATAGTTCACACATGAAAAAAAAATTAGAAGGAAAACTATTTCTTTGAAATAAATGGATATATTTTAATTTCTTATAATTACCTAATTATTCCTTAGATGTTAAATATTTATTTGTATGTTTAGACTAATTATGATTTATTATTTTCATTACTTCCTCCCTCTAAAGATTCCCCTCTTGGTATGGCAATTACAAAATGGAGAAAATAACCCCTGAGTCCCCCCTCCATTAGGCCCTAGGATAAAGACTAACACAAACGGTATACAAATCTCACAATATGAAAGGAATTACCCATTTTGTTGAAACAAAATCAAGAGATAGGAATAATCATCCATAAAACAAATATAAGAAATCCCCAACTCTTCCCCACATGCATGCATAATGTACAATTATTACAAATACAAAAGTCACCCCAGTAAATACAAAAGGTAAAGATAAGAAGTGACACAAAAACTCTCAAGATCCAAGATAGTAGGGTCCATAAAGGTCTGCATAATCCTCTTGGAAACCTAGAAGAAATTATATATATATAGGGTGAGCATAAAATTATACTTAGTAGTAAATACATAGTATATCATTCACAAATAAAAGAGGTATACTAAGGCACCCGTCAGAAAATTGTAGAACCAAATAGAAAAAATACATGTATAATCACCATCCCACCCTCACCAAGGAACATTCACCAAATAACACAATTAATGTAGTATAAAATAAAGCACATCGATGATATGGAAACCAACTCCACATTCCCTCTGATTAGCCACTCTCACACCCTAATAGAAAACATCTCGGCGCTCCCACCTCTTCTGTATATATCTTGTCATAACCAGTTTGCACACACAGATGGGCATCACCACAACATCTTTCCTGTAGACACTTGGTACAAAAACCACATCACATCCCACCAGTAGACACATGTTACACACAACCACATCCCACCCACAGACACCTGGGCTACATTCCACATAACATTCAATTCACAGAAAACTAGGCCATAGACCACATCACATCTTACCAAAAAACACTTGGTCCAAAAACCACATCACATCACAAACTGTAGATACCTTGGAAAGAACAACTAATCTCCTCCTAAAGACTCCAAGGAAGGAAAAAATCATCTCATCCTAAATACAATTGGGAAAACACAACTCGCCCATACACACTTGGGCCTCTCAAACCACAACCTTCCCAAAGAATATTTTTTTACCACCACATGAAAGAGGTATCCCGGATGAGAGGGTGTCCATCCATATATCCTCTCATAATGATGATTGGTAAAGACACCCTCCCCCATGATGATGGGGTTGTTCATCACATAGATCTCATAAATGGTGGGGTTCATAAATAAATCACAAGGAATATACCAGTATATATATATATATATATGATATCAAGCACTCATACCCAACCTATGGGTTCTAAAATAGACCCCTAGGTCAAAACTATAATGGATCAAACCCTCTTGACCCATTACATAGTTTAATTCTGGATCTTGGGGTGTCTTAGATGCCATGGGTGAGTTAGGAGGGTGTTAGTGTCGGTGGTGGGGTGTCACCAATTGGTGCCACAGAGGAGTGTCGGGGTCTTATTCCCTAGTTTTTTTCGTAATGTCTCCATTCTATTTTAATACCTATTTAAAGTGGTTTAAGTCTGTTTTAAATCCCATGAAAGATGTTTTAAATCCCTATGAGTGGGGAGACCCTTGACTTACCCAAACTAAGGGCCCCTATTTCTTTTTTTCTCCATTTAAAGGATATCTATCAACTTACATCCATCTAATCATCTATCTTCACCGTCTCCTAGAAGAATTATTAAAACATAATTAATTTCATTATGTGTAACCACCAAATTTCATGGATAAACCACAATCCTCATTTTTAGCACTTTGATATTTCAAATCATGAAACTCTAGGAGCGGGCCTTTTATTACATTGAAATATTCTGCTTCCTTGGTCTCTTTATTTTACTTGGTGTTCTTGGAGTCCCTCTTTCAAAGAAAAATCATTCTCCCATGCTAGATCCTTTCTCGATCAGACTTTGTAGAGTTTTTACTACTTATTTCATGACTACAGTTCTCAGTGTAAGGAGGAAATGTCGATCCTTGATCATCCAAGTATGGGTTTTTTATTTGTATCTCTTTAACTGTGCATCATGAGAGGATGATATAATGATGTTCCCTCAGGATATAGATGAAACCAAAGTTAATGAAGATAATAAATGAAATTTTCAGGAATGAAGGGGTGGGAATAATTATGATGATGTTATTGTATATGTTTTTCCATTGTTTTTATGTTTTGTGTTGTATGGGATTATGTCCACTAAAAATCGTGGTCGTTGGTGTTATTTTCTTGCACAATAATGAACCTCCATTTTTCTAGAAAACCTTATGATTGATTGTTTGTAACATGCAAAATGGTTAATCACGTAATCTTGGTTGACTAAATAGATTCTCAACGAATAATAATCCTTGTGTGATCACCCCGATTAACTAAATGGAAAAAAGTAACTTAGTTAACGGTGTGATTAAATATGAACATTCCTTTACTCTTTTCTGGTATTTTTCATGGCTGTTCTATCGGATGCCTTGTGGGTGACGTAGAGGGTGATGTGATATTCTAGATGATATGTTTTTGGCCTGTGAGTCCAAGGCCATGTGGAGCCAACATATTGGGGCCTGCTTTGGTTCCAATACTTCGAGGGATCTCACAGATCCCTTTTGTTGTTGTGACTTAACAAGAGAACTGAGAGTGAATGCTTAAATGTCTTATTGACTATTTTGTTTCAGTTGTTCTTGTCTTGTGGTTATTCCAGTTAGTTTCCCAATAGTGGGGGAATGATTTAAATGTAATCACTTGAATACGATAATGAGAACTGGTACAACGGGGGAATTTTTTTGACATAAATGGGTTGTTCTCAGGTTATGGTTATTGTGCATGTTGGGATAGAAGCGAGAGTGGTTGTGTACTAGCTGGTTGTCTATTTCATATACCTTAGGTTAGGATGACTTCATTTTTACCTATATGTATAATATTTAGTTCTTTTGATTCTTATACGCATGCCACCCATGTTGAGAACTTCGTTATGAACATCCCCATTTCATGGGGGGAGGGTGTTTTTTCCAAAATTCTTATGATTGTATTATTATTAGATCTCTTCTGCTCCCTCTCCCATGTAGCCCAATATTCATCGAGTAGGTTTTGATGACATAAGGTTCACTATCATTGAAGACTCTTTGGGTATGGTGTGTTATGGTGGTTGGCCTAGGTGTGTGCATGCAGATTTGTTTCCCAAGTGTCTTCAGGCATTGCAGTGGTCGTTCTAGACCTAGTGTCATCGAGCATGGTAGTTGTTGTAGTTTCCTAGGTGTCTACAGGCATGGTTACTTGTGGTTGTGGTGGCCCATGTTTTGCAGGCAGGATGTGTGGTGGTGGCCCGTAAGGTTGTCATTGGGTAGGCAGTGGGAAAGCTGTGAGACTTGTGCAGAAAATATGACACATATGATGTCCTAAATAACCTATGGGAATGTGGTGAAGGGTACCCAAATATCAATGTGATATTACTATTACTTTACCAGAATTGTGTTATTTGGTGATTGTGCCTTGGTGAGGCTGGGTAGATAGTTTCTTTAATAGGTGATTTAGTTATGTCTATTTCTCACGGGGCATTAGAATGCCTCCCTACTTGTGCATGAGAGCTTTTGTTTTTCCCTACTGATTATACCTGTATACTCACCCTATGTAAATAAAATTCCTTTCAGGTTTCCAGGGGGACATTATGGACCCTTCTGATCTTTACTAGCTTAGGCTGCATGAGTTGTCACTACTTCTTTTCTTTCTATTTTTATATTTTAAAAATGTTTTCTTGTACCTTGTATCAGTAAATTTTGACCATGCATATGGGAATAGATTTTTTACTCTACTTTTTCTTTCAGGTTTTGGAGTTTTTTGGGATTTACCGTCTTATCTCTACATCTTATTAAATAAAAATGGTAATTCCTTCCTTTTTACATGAATTTCTATACCCTTGGTGCTATACACCACTCCAAGGCCTATTAATGGTGGGACTCAAGGGTCAATATCTATCCTTCTACTTGAATAAGTAAGGTTTTAGCAGTTTGATGTCCCTTTACTCATCTTGGTGAAGGAGGGTCATGACAGAATGGTTTCAGAGGTCATGGTTGAGAGATAGGATGGATTTTAGGGTAGGAATAATGAGGATTTCATGGGATGGTAGGGAAACAGTGTTAGGATATCTTGGTGCATGAAACATGATAGGGAAGACTGGCTACAACACATGATTTTAGGGACCCCCATGATCCGATGCAAGGACTCTAGGCCTACTGAAAAACCAGGTGAGGATACACTGATTGTAGGGTAGTGAACCTATGAAAATTTAGTTCATAATAATGACTTGTCTCATTAAGTGTATTGGGTGTTTTGGGAATTCAAAATGAATAAAAAGTTTAGATCTACATTTAAAAGGGATCTTCTACACTAATCGAGCTTTGGAATTACTTGTTTATATTGCTGCTATAGCACCTGGACGATATCCACGGGTGGTGCTGGTGGTCAAGGCCCAGTAGGTTGATTTGGTCGATCAGTGGAGGATTGAATGATAGTAATAGGATGAAAAGTGTAATAATAATATACATTATTTCCAATGACAGACCCTTGGGAATTATGAGCGAAGTGTTTTCGACTTGGAGATAGAGGGATGGCTTGAAGAGTTGGCGATCACATTTACCTTGATTTTTTCTCTGAGAGAGTATTGGGTTTAGATGGATGTCAGTCAAATGAGAGGAGAAACACATCAGTGGTGGATAATCTACCTCAGAGATAGGTAGAGACTGAAGTTTTTTTGGCTAACTTCGAGATGGTGTTTCAGGCAGAATTACTTTCTTCTATGATGATGAAAGAAAATAGGAAAGAGATACTCTCCCTACAAAAAGAGAGTATGCCGGTAAGGGATTTGGGGATCATGTTCAAGGACCTCCTTTTCTTTTCTCCTAACCACTTTCCAGATGAGGAGTCTCGGACATGATTTTTAGAGGATGCACTCCGACCTTCTCTATAGTACACTATAACTCCATTCAGTCTACCGATGTACATGGAGGTCTAGAATAAGGATGAAGTGGTGGAGAGGATTCACATTATGGGAGGTGTTCCATGAGGAGAGAGTCGGTTGATCTCATCGAAGGGGAATGTCATTAGCAGTAGGCCTCCAATGTAAGGGCCATCCTAGTTTCGGTCGGCAAGGAGCAGCCCCCGCAATTCCAGTTTTGATCTCCTAGTCCTCACCCTTTGCCTACGGTCTTAGGACCGAGATGATTTATCTGTGGAAACTATGGGAATATTTAGAATCAGTTCCTAGAACACGTTCAATACATTTGAGGTGGGTAGTTTCAGTGTCCAACTCAGCAATAGAAGTTCCCAGTCATGCCCTTTAAGAAGCAGCAGCAGGAGTAGCAAGTTGCAGCTCCTCTAAGAGAAAACATTGTTGGAGGAGGCCGACCTTAGGGTGATCCTCAGGGACCGTGACTAGGGCATGGTTGGGGAGGTGGTCGATAGTCAAGAGGACAAGGAGCTAGGTTTGGGCAGTTTCTCGCTATTGAGGTAGCTGTTCTATTATGGATGGAGGTCATTCAAGGTATGATCAGTTTGTTTCTCACTCTTGAATGTTCCCTATTTGATTTGAGATCATCACACTCCTTTGTTGCGACAGGTCTAGCCCATGAATTGGGTCTAGATGTATATAGACTCTCCATTCCCTTGAGTATGAGTATGCCAGTTGGAGGTCAGACCTATATGTGTGATGCCTATCAAGGATGTAGACTGATGATGAGGCCACATCAGTCTAGTGGGGATCTTCTTCTAATAAAAATGTAGGTTTATGATGTCATCTTGGGTATCGACTAGTTGATCTATGTGCATTCTGTTATCAACTGATTCTAGAGAAGGGTCTTGTTCTTAGATATGGGAATCTAGTGTGTAGTTTTCTTTGAAGAGTAGGGTTTCCTAGAGGGTATCTGACGAGTGCAGCCCCTCTTTTCCTTGTTAGATGAGCTATTAGTGGAGTAAGTAGGCTCAGAGATAGTGGATGTTCCAGGTATTTTCATCATGTTCCTTGATTTCTTCCCTGAAGAGGTTGTGACTCTACACCCTCAACATGATGTTGAGTTTGGGATAGACTTACAACCCGGTGCCCATCTGATTTTGATGGCTCCATATCGAATGGAACCATCTAATTTATAAGAGTTGCGGATTCATGTTGATGACCTAATGAAGAATAGGTTTATCCGACCAAGCATTTCATTGTAGTGTGCTCCAGTATTGTTCACAAATAATGAGGACTATGATCTCGGGTGGTGCATAGGCTACTTGATACTGAATCAAGTAAAATTCAAGAACTATTACCCCCTCCCAAGTATCGATGAACTTTTTAGCCAATTGAAGGCGGCATGTTGGTTCACTAAGATCGATCTACGATCTGGGTATTACCAGTTTAGGGTGAGATATGGTGACATCCCAAAAATTTATTTCAGGTGAAGGTATGCTCACTTAGAGTTCATAGACATGTTTTTCAGTGATACAAACTCTCCTATTGTGTTCATGGGGCTCATGAACTCTATTTTACTTGAGTTTTTTGGACCAGTCGATCATTGTGTTCATAGACGACATCCTGATCTACTCAAGATCAAAGGAGGAGCATGTTGAGCACCTCATGATGGTCTTAGAGACCCTATGGAACCACCATATCTACGGGATGTTTTCCAATTGCAGCTTATGGACATGAGCGGTGAACATACTATGACTTTTGGTGTCTTAGTAGGGGGTAACAGTGGACCCATCGAAGGTTTAAGCGATTGTTTCTTGGGAGACACACAAGAAAGTGGATGGGGTTTTTAGTTTCCTAGGTCTGTCAAGCTATTATCAGAGGTTCGTACTTGACTTTTATCTAGTTGTATACCCTTTGACATCTTGGACCGAAAGGACCAGGCCTTCAAATGGATTGAGTAGTGTCGAACAGCTTTCATCTATCTAAATAAAAGGTTGGTTAGTGCTCTAATGCTCTGGTTTCAAGGGGAAGGGATGTTGTTTGAGGTGTTTTGTGATGATTCAAGTCTTGGATTGGGGTGTGTGTTGATGAAGCAGTAGGGAGTGATCTCTTATGGGTCTAGGGGGTTACGTCCTCATGATCATAACTATGCCACCCACAACTTATATCTTCCAGTATTGGTGTTCGTGTTGATTTTTTAGTGACATTACCTCATTGAGAAGCACGTTTTGGTCTTTATATAACATAATATTTTGAGTCATATCTTTACCCAGTGGTACCTAAACATACAATAGTGAAGGTGGGTGGAGTTTATTCAGGACTATGTCCTTGAAATCGCTTAAACTGAAGGTAAGGGTAATGTTGTGGCTGGTGACTTGAGTAGGAAGTCACAAAGGGATGCTATTTAGGAATTTGTGGATTCTTAAAAGGCAATGGGAGAGTTGGATTCCTAACACCTAGATGCATTTGTGGATGGTCATAGTGTATGTCTATTTAAAATGACATTGTAGTCTTTTTTTATAGCAGATAGATAAGTCTCAGTGGGGAGACTCAGATAGTTATGTGATGCACAATTAGGTTGACCAATGCAATGCTTCAGAAGGGTGGTCAGAGGATGGTCATAATTAGATGATTTTCTATGGGAATTTGTTTGTTCGAGAGATGATGCGTGAGGGATTTCTTCATGTGTTCCAAAACTCACCCCTAGAGGTACACCCATGAGTTTCCAAGATGTAATGAGGCCTGATGGAATAGTTTTGGTGGCTCGGGGTAAAGAGGGAAGTAGTAGAGTTTGTGGAAAAGTGCCTCATGTGTCAGCAGGTGAAGGTTGAGCACCATGTTCTCGGTGGTCTTTTGCAACCCTTAGGCATTCTTGAGTGTAATTGGGATGACATATCAATGGATTTCTTCACAAGATTACCCAGGGTTCATAGAGGTTGTGATGTTATCTAGGTAGTGGTAGACTGGATAAAAAAATCATCACACAACCTGGTGATCAAGGAGTTGAATGCATTTGATGCCTTAGCATAGATATACATGGATTATGTGGTGTGGTTTCATGGAGTTATGAGGTACATAGTCTCATATCGGGATTCACAGATTACCTCATGAGTCTGTAGGGGATTACAGCATGCTATTGGCACCCTACTACACCTTAGTAATTCTTTCCACCCCCCAAATAGATGGGAAAATTGAACAGACCATTCATACGTTGGAGGATATGCTACATGAATGTGTTTTTAAATTAATTGGATCATTGGTATGACACTTTCCCTTAGAATTGTTTCTTTAAAATAGTATCTCTAACTCTACTATTGGGATGTCACCATTTAAAGCCTTGTATAGTAGGTCAGGTCGTTCACCCGTGTGATAGACCAAGGTTGGAGAGGTAGGTGTTTATGTCCTAGAGGTAGTGCAGAGCACAACAGAGAAGGTTTAACTTGTCTGTCAGAGGATGATGGAAGTCCAGGACTAGAATTCAGTATCTCCGAGCTTCTTTGATATCTACACAATGACCCACATGTCATTGATTTTGGAGAGTAGGATATAAGGGATGTCGTTATGTTCAAAGAGTGACCAATAATGATTAAGGATTGAAAGGAGGAGGTGTTTCATGGAAGGAAAATTTCTTTGGTTTGTGTGTTGTGGAGGAATGGTGGCCTCGAGGATAGTACATAGGAGCGAGAAGCTCAGATGTGTGCCTAGTACCCAGATCTATTTTGAGTTTTGATCATGTGTTGCTTTGTGCTTTATTGTGATGTAATGATTGACCTCATTTTATATGGTATTAGTATTTTCCCCTTCTTCCTTGAATGTGTATGACATGTTTAGACTATGGGGGGACTATATCTCTAATCAAGACGCATTAAAGTGGATGCGATTAATTATGTGCGGGTAAGTAAGTGCCGCCCAAACTGGATAGTATCTTGGAATTGGAGAAGGGACTCCCTAATCCGTGAGACTAGACGGTGTGAATTCTATGTTTATATGTTTACATTGGGGAGAGGAGTGCTAGTGTATCTATCATTGTTCAAGAGATAGATAAGGGAGAGGTGTTCCTAAAAATTGAGAGTAGTTCTCAGTTTCAAACAACACTAGGTTGGTTTGGCTGTGAGAGGTATATTTCGAGGTGGTTGTTTGGAACCCTCTCTTTTCATCAGGTTTAGTTTTGATTATCTCAGATGAGAATAATTTTTGATGTATCTCATGTAATGGATCAAGACCTCCTAGTCCATTACATAGTGGAATTTTGGGGCTTGGGGTGTCCTGGATGCCATGGGTGAGTCAGGAGGGTGTTAGTATCGGTGGCGGAGTGTCACCATGGTGGCACCAATCTATGCCACTGATCGGTGCCACGGAGGAGTATTGGGGTTTCTTTTCCCAGTTCTTCTCAAAATTTCTCTTTTAATATTTATTACCTATTTAAAGTGGTCTAAGGCCGTTTTAAATCCCTTAAATGATGTTTTAAATCCCCAAGAGTGGGGTGACCCTCGAATTACCCAAACCGAGTGCCCTTGTTCTGTGTTTCCTCTATTTAATGGATATCTATCAACTTAAAACCATCCATTGTTCTATCTTTACCATATCTAATAATAATTATTAAATATAAATTAATTTCATCATGGTTAACCACCCAAACAAGTGGTGAAACCATGATCTTCCTTTTTTCACTTTGAGATTTCATATCCCGTAACTCCAAGATCAGGCCTTTTGTCACACTGAGCTCTTCTGTTTCCTTGGTATCTTTCTCTTCCTTGGTTCACTTGGGTTCCCACTTTCAAAGAATAATCTTTTGTCTGTGCTAGAGCCCTTCCCGCTTAGCCTTCATGGATTTTTTCCTGCAGTTTGCGCAACTATAGTTCTTCGCATGTGGGGGAAACTTCGATCTGTGATCCTCCAAGTAGAGGTTTTTCCTTTGTCTCTCTTTAATTGTGCATCATGAGGGGCGGATATAGTGACATTCCCTTGGGATGTAGATGAAACCAACTATAACGATGACAATAATCAAACTTTTAAATAATGAATTTGTGGGAATAATGATGATGATGTTTCAGTATTCTTTTTACCTTCATTTTTATGTTGTTAGTTGTTTGATCTTATTTCCATTGAAAATCGTGTCTGTTGGTGGTATTTCTTGCACACGAATGAAGATTTATTTTTCTAGATAACCTTGTAATTGATTGGTTTTATCATGGAAACTAATTAATCACGCACACATGGTTGATTAAATGGATGCCCGATGAATAAAAATCCTTGTGTGATCACCCAGGCTAACCAAAACAAAATAAGGAAATCAATGAATGGTATGATTAAATATAAAAACTTCCTTACTCTTTTTTGGTATTATACATGGTTGTTCTGTTGCACAAGAGCCTCAACCCAGTTAGTGAGGACTCTATAGGTGCATCCAAGAGACCCGAGATAAAATCTGGGTGGAGGATTATTTCTGGGGTACTATAGCAGTAATTTAGTCGGCACTGTATCAAAAATTGTTTGGTACTATAGCAGCCGAAACTATTCATCCATATGGGCCTTTGGGCCACTGGTTTGGTCCTCGGGTCCTGCAAGGCTTTCAGGACACCCAAGGCCTTTGGGCCAGTTGATTCTCAAGGCCTTCGGGCCACCTTAAAGCCTTAGGGCCACCCCAAGGCCTTTGGGCCACATGAATGTAGGCCCCAGACACACTACAAAAAAGGAGCAGCCCCAGAAGAGGATTCAGAGGAGGTACACTCCCCAGAGCAGAGCCAAATAGATTATTAAAATGAGAGGGTATGGTTATTCCATCGGTACCAGCCTGTTCTTGCATGGGAAGCCTAGCTAGACGGTCATGCAAAGGTCGAGAGCTACTATCAGGATGCAAATGCGAGGGAGGGGCAGTTCCTTGTAGATATTATGGTTGAATTCCCTAAGACCATCGGGTCATGTAATCTCCTAAGCCTACGGGCCATGTAATATCTGAGCCTACGGGTCTTGTAAGGGCTCCCCCTCATCCCATGAAAGGGGGGTTATCAAAAATAAATAAAAATGAAGGCTTTAGGGTTATTCAAGAACGGTTGTTCTGTTGGATGCCTTGTGGGGTGACATAGAGGGGGGTGGAATATTTTGGTTGGGAATTTTTTGGTCTATGAATCTAAGGATGTGTGTATCTGACATGTTGGGTCTTAGTTTGGTTTCAGTACATTGAGGGATCTCACAGATCCCTTTTGTTGTTGTGACTTTACAAGGGAACTAGGTGTGAATGCTTAAACGTCTACACAGATATTTTGTTTCAGTTGTTGTTCTTAGATTGTGGTTATGCCTGTTAGTTTCCTAGTAGTGGTGGAAATCATTAAATGAAATCACCAGAATATGATAATAAGAACTGGTACAATGGGGAAATTGTTTTGACAGAAATTGGTTGTGCACTGATTATGGTTATTGTACAAGTAGGGATGTCAGTGAGAGTGGTTTTATACGGGATGGTTATCTATTTAGAAACCCTTAGGTTGGGATGATTGCATGATTACCAATATTTATAACATTTAGTTCCTTTGTTTCTTATACACACCCACCCATTTTGAGCACTTTGTTTCGAACACCCCCATTTCATGGGGGAGGGTGTTTTTTCCAACATTCTTATGTGTGGTTGGTTATCAGCCCATTTTTTCAACCTCTCCTCGGTAGCCTATGATTACTTGGGAAGGATATGATGTCATAAGGTTCACTATGGACCAAGAATCTTCAGGTATGGTGTGTTGTGGTGGTTGGCCCAGGTGTGTGTGGGCAGGTTTGTTTCCCATGTGTCTTCTGGATGAGGCTCAGGTGTCTTCGGGCAAGGCATTCATCATGGTGGCCTAGGTTTCTGCTGGCGTGGTGGTGGTTTTAGTGGCCCATGAGTCTTCATACACGGTTATTTTAGGTTTTGGTGGCCCATATATATTTGGGAGGGATGTGTGGTGGTGGCCCATAAGGATGATATTGGGGGTGAAAGTGGGACTATAGTGAGACTTGTGGGGGAGGTATGGTTTGTAGGATGTGCTAAATAACTAGTTGTAAAGTGGTGTAGGGTACCCAAATATTGATATACTATTACTATTACTTTATTTGAATTGCGTTTTTTGGGGAATGTGACTTGGTGAGGTTGGGTGGATAGTTTCCTTGCTAGGTGCTTTGGTTATCTTTATTTATCATGGGGCATTAGAATGCCTCCCCACTTGTTCACAATAGCTTTTGGTTTTCCCAACTGAGTATGAATGTATACTCACACTATGTATACAAAAATTATTTCAGGTTTCCAGTAGGACTATGAGGACCATTTTGAACCTTATTAGCTTGGGCTTCAAGAGTTTTCGTTTCTTCTTTTCCTTCTTTTTTTATTTTTCATCAGAGATTTCTTGTACCTTGTATCAGTTTATTTTGAACAAGAATATAGGGATATATTTTTGTCTTTAGTTTTAATTTCAATTTTTGTAGTTGTTTGCTATTTAACGTCTTTTCTCCAGGTATTATTAAATAAAGAGGGTAATTCCTTCCATTTTATGTGAGATTCTATACCATTGGTGCTCGTTTTCACTCTGGGGCCTATTGAAGG
The DNA here is from genome assembly GCA_963277665.1 of Viscum album. Taxonomy (NCBI): domain Eukaryota; kingdom Viridiplantae; phylum Streptophyta; class Magnoliopsida; order Santalales; family Viscaceae; genus Viscum; species Viscum album. The sequence goes on along the minus strand of OY728123.1, from coordinate 1,186,728,610 downwards.
CGGAACTTGGGGATCATTATATGTCCTTTAACAAGAAGAAGGAAGGGTCTGGTAGTTTGTTGTCCCTTTCCTCATCTTGGTGAATTCAGGTAAGGATAACAACAATGTGAACGTTGCTACTACCTCTCAAGGTACACACCACACAACACATCACAAAACCCAATTCACATTCTCAGCCAATTTATTTAATCAATTTAATTCATTAATAAAACATTTTCCTAAAAATTACATAACTATTTGGGAATATAAGAAACACATGAATATTTATTTGAAATGGAGAAGAACCTGATAAATAAAGGAAACATCTCATTGAAGACACATCATTACAGAACCTCCCTATTTAACTCCCATTCATGAAATAACATAGTCAGATCTCGAGACATGGGGTGAAGCCTTCTACATTCTACCCAAAGGGAATCTCAGAGAGAATTATCCATACCAACCACTACCATCATAATTATTCAATTTCATCCTACACAATACATCATATCACAAGAGAAAATCCCTAACTCAAAGCCACAACCAGTACCAAATCTCATTATAACCATTTTCGAATGCCCTACTTCACAACCACACTGCACCCATCACAACCCCACAGTACAACCACATCTATATACTTCCACAAACACAAAACCCTCTATAATGCATACATAAAAACCATAACAAAACTTATTTAGTTTTAATAAGGGGATATTATTCAAATTACACATCATAAATTGAGAGTGGGATCACAGAATTCATAAGATCCCAAGGTATCCATTTAGTTAACTAGATATACATGGTTAATTTATTTCTTATAAATATTCATAAAAAATAAAACCAATAAAAATTATTCACAAGAAATAATAGGTGCACAAACAAGTACCCCCAATGCTCATGATTTCCAGTTGGTAATAAGACCATACAGATCAAAATATAAAAAGGGAATGATGAATAGAAATAAAATGCATCACTTTACCCATCACCTCGTATATTAATCCTATGATGATTAAATTGTCATTATTATTTGGTATTAAACCATCTTCCCAATGTAAAAACATGAATACACCCACCCCACATGATAAATATTTGAGAGATATGAAGGAAAACCTGCGTGGAAGAAGATGTGAACTTCAATTATTGATTGCACCAAGACAGGGGAATGATTATACAGTAGGAATACTCCAGGGAAACATGATCCAGAATAAAAAGCCCAATCAATTGACTCTTATAGGAAGAAGAAATATGAGAGTACCATACCATGGGAAAATAAGAAGGAAGAATAAGGGTGAAGGGTATCTCAGCCTATGAATGATCTAAACAGAGCATCAATTTAGATATGATTTTGATTTTCCATTAAAGGTAGATCTAGTCTGCATTATGTGTTTTTACTGAGTAAAATCCTCAGGATAGATAGTAATTTATGATAATATTTATGGTCTTTGAATTATCCTTAATTCTGTTCAAATATTCTGTTAAAGTGGTTTTATATCGAAGGAGACGTCAATAGGGGAATAACTAGAACTGGAAACACAATTCATGAGACATTTCAGGTTCATGCATCATAGGACAAGACACCACTGGATAAGACACAGCAGGACAAGGCGTCAATGGAAGAGGAACCACTGGACAAGGGACTATTGGGCGAGTGACTTCCAGGGTGAGCTACCACTAGGGTGAGACACAACTAGCGAGCAATATCCAGGGTGAGCTACCAAAAGTGTCTGACACCACCGGTGAGAGACCACTAGGGAGAAACCACTAGGGTGAAACCCTTTCTAGGTGACACCACCACTAGGTGATTACTCCAAGGTGACACATACACCAAGTGACACATCCAGGGTGATGCCATTTCTAGGTCATGTTGTTCGAGAGGCATTGTTGGAAAAATTAGAAAACGCTAATATTTTTCAATGTGTTGAAAAGAGTCACATAAATCTCCAAAAACACCTCAAATACCAGATTCTCACACTATAATGGACAATAGAAGTCTGTTCCATTACAATTCTATAGTAAAAAAACTAATTATATATATAATATTTATAATAATACTTATAATAAATTAAAAATTTTAAAATAACTTATATCAAAATAAAAAATTCATACTGATATCATGATAAATTGTAATTTCATAACTTCCTAAGAATATTAAATATTTCCAAAGGGTGAGTTAAGAAATAGTGGAATATTTTATTATTAATTTAAATAACATGTTTTTCATATTGATTCCCACTAGCTATATCTTCTCTCATTGGTGATTTTATTCAGACAACACATGTTAAATTTTGTCTTCAAATTAGTCAAGGAAACACTTTATGATGCTAACTCCTTTCTAATATTGGGAAAACATGAATTATATAGACATGTTTAGTAAATTGAGTCTTTAAAATATCCCATTCAATAAAAATTTACTAATGTAATAACTGTTATTTATAAGTTCCATATCAACAACTAACATATAGAAATCGAATCTTGTGATGACTTTATTTTTGGAATCCAATATCGTCTAACCAACCATATTTTAAATTAACTTATTCCATCAAACATAAAATACTCAAAAACTACATATATACTAATCCACAATATACACACAATGATTATAATACAAATATATTATATATACCAATTAATCCCCTTTATATATACCCATCAAATGATTCTCTCAACTTCTCATATCAATTACTTATTACATTCTCAAAATTTCAATAATATATTTAATATTATGCATTTTTTCTAAAAATACACCCAAGTTTATGATTTTCATGGGAGAGCATAAGTAATAATTTTTTTATTTCTATTATATTCTTATTTACATGAATTTATTTTCATTTAGTATTTTCAATATGTTCCAAATAAGTTTTTTGTAATGTTATACATCAAAGGAAAATAGAGAAACTAATGGAAAAATGAAAACTAATTAATACAATGATATTAAGGGTATTGATAAAAAATTGAATTGGGATATTTAAGAGACGAATGTATTTTTATGATTATTTTTGTTTTCAATAAGTAAGATGATTTTCAATTTTTGCTAACTTTTGGAGGAAAAGTTTAATGCATTATGAAGGTTAATATTGACATCCAATATGGATGTTCTTATGGATCACTTCTATTAAACTATCCTTCTATTTAATATAATATAAATAATACCTTAAAATTTTAGAAATGAGAATATATAATATGCCACCCATGATAATTGGAATGGATTGATACTTTATAATATAAAATGGTAAATATATTTGAGGTGTGTTGAGATGAAATTCATTTTTTATCTATGAAAATTGAAGTTGATAAATTGAATGAATTTTCTAAAACATGTTACACTTATATATGGTATGTTGAAGGGGAATTGATTATGGAATATTTCATCCACAAGTCATACATATAGTTTTTATGCATCATGATTTTTTATATAATGAATGTAATTCAAAAGGATTCCAAAACATAGAAGATGAGTTGTGGATGCTAAGATAAAGTTCATTTGGAAGATATCATACAAATTAGTATACACATTCAAAAGATATGCTTATACAATGTAGAAATATATCATTTTATGGAAAATGTATTATTTTAAATAATCTATAAGTTTCTCATATGGAAGATGAACTAATAGAAGAAGAGACATATATACAAACAATTTGAATCCATGAGAATTCGTTGAGTTCCATAAAATGAATTAGTTGGGAAGATATGTCCAGGATATAGGAGAAATGAATAATTCATTGAGGGGAAAATATTCATTGTGATACAAAAGATTACCTAATTCTAAAATAATTTTCTCCAATTGAGCATTACAAGGTTCTTGACGATTTCCTATATGATATGTTATATATTACAAATTATATTTTTCTAGTATGTTTAATCAATATATTAAACATTAATATTTTTTATAGATACTCATGATTTCGGAAGACACTAAATAAATACATTCATAAAATTAGATTATCAAATTTCAAGAAACTGTGTATCCAAAATTTTAAAGAGTGGATGTTGATGTAAATAATTTTAAGGATTTAATTTGATTATATTGTACAAAATGAATCTATAGAAGTGGAAGAATAACTTTTGGAAACTGAATATGAGATAATGTGAATGATTGAATGAGACATTATCGTAGAGCTAAAGAGATAAGAAGGGTGGATGTTCATATGATTCCTATTTGCAGTAGCAATGAATATTTTAAAATATAAAACTATTAAGTGTAGATACATTGATGTTTAGAAGAATAAATTCTAAATGTTCTAACTCTTTAAGAATAAATATGGAATGTGCTATATTAAGAGAATATGAAGTCGAAGAATATGTTCAAAAATAGTAGTATGATGTAAAGATAATTACATCAGTTGAAGTGTATGAAGAAGAATAAAATTAATGTAATTATAAATAAGTAGTATAGATGTTAAATATGTTCAAAAGATGAATAATTAATTTTTAAATGATTCATTGATGCAGAAGATATTCTACCCTATAAATTAAATCTAGGTGAATATTTTTAATTTTTATAAGATCACATGTTTTATATATGACTTGAAAATAACTTTTATGTTCTACTAGTGAGATAGAGGGGAAAAAATTATTTTCCGGAGTAAAACAATAATTGAAGACATGTCATAATCAAGATAAAGTAAGATGTAATCATGAAAAATTTAGGAGGACAAGGAAGTTGTGTTTTACTGGAAAAGATAAGTTAATGAATGGAGAACGTATTTTCCTAAAGAAAATAATAGTTACAAGTAGGGTTAGATTTACCTATAAATATTGCATGCCCCATTAATTAGAAAATGATGATGAATTTCGAAAGAATCTATAATCTCGATTCTTTAATAAGGCATAAGAATATGTGTTCCTTCTGTGAATACATTCAAGAGATAGTATATTAAATGAAGATAGTTATTTAAAAATTAATTTTGTGAATTTATATTACTCGAATATACAGTTGTTTGAAATATTAGATCTAATATGTATGTTCTGAATATTTTTTGGGTGAATGATCATCAGTAACCAAAACATATGATTATGAAAAATGATATAGGTATTCACTATTTCAATAGTTCCATGGAATATTTAGTTGAGATAATTAGACACCATAGTTATGGATGTTTATTTCATGAATATTAAATAACTATCTGTTGCGGAGTAGGTAATAGTATATTTTTTCCTTCATAAGGACTTTATTTCTGGACACTTACAAATACATTACCTAAATCAGAAGTTACAACATTTTAACAGGAAGAGAAATGATGATTTTTATACAAAATAACATCATTATTCATTGAAAATTGAAGAAAAATATGAAAACAAAAAGAATATCTTACTGAGGATTATTTTTTTTAGATAATTTAAGAATATTGGTAGAATCAAGTATAAAATCCAATTAGGAGACTAAATATTTTTGTAAGGTAGTAAAAAACATATCAGGATACTCCGATTTTCATATTTAATTGGATGAAATCATCACTAAGGTTTAATCTAGAGTAAAATAAATTAGTGTTAGTGTTGATTAATGTATAATCAATTACCACCCAATTAATATAAATTTTATTCACTTCTGAAAAAATTTGTGTTGTGAACTAGACCCAAACACCACATGAAGTAAATTCCCACATTGGGGACAAACCTTGAATATATATGGAATGTTATGCTCAATTTACATTCAACATTGCATATGGATTGGATGTGTGTTGTCTGTGGATAAATTGAGCTATTGGTATTTAATAATAAAGATGATTGAATATTAATTGGGGAAATAAAAATTTAAATAATACTGTAAATTTTGGTCAAAACTTATTCACACCCCTCTAAATGTAACTACATATTCTACTAGGAACATGAATTATAATTTTTTTTAAAAAAATTATACCTTTAGGAAATAAATTATATTTTTTTATGGCATTAATATGGGGGGAAAATTATTCATTTTTAATATATAGGGAGGACATCATAGAAACATTTATACCAAAATATGGGTCATAACATCCCCACATTAAAAACATTTTGCATAATATTGCATTAACAATGTGGAAACCTAGGAAGGTAATTTTTTTATATCAAAATTGAGTTCCTATTTTACACATTTTCTTATTTTAATCATTGTACCATGATAAGTTATTTTGTGTTATTCCATAATAACTTATCTATATCCTATATGACCAATGAAATGTTTTAATTATGTAATAGATTATTATCTACTGGTCTCATCAATGGATTTAACAAATATGATGGGTTTTTATAGACATAATCAAATGGTATACATTGAACACATTTTTCAAATTAAAGTGGTTTGGAAGAAGTTTTAGTAGAATGTATACATTTTTGAAAAGATTAACATTCTCTAAGCGGCTTTTTTATCTTGAGATTAACTTTTACTTCTTCTCACATATCATAACCCTCGCTCATTGTACTGTTTAAAGGAATACATTTTCCCAATATAAAACTCTATATCTCATCCAAAATTATCAATATATGTCTTATGTTGAATTTTAAATATATTAATATGATTATAAAATAATTATATCATCTATTTTATTCCCAAGGACTATTTTTTCCCAAAATAAATAGACCAATATCTTTATACCAATTATAATGTTCTTGATATTTCAATGAATCATCTCTGCGATTGAGAAGTGGGGTCAATTATCAGAACATCATTTACAATTTTTTATTATTATAAACCTATGTTACTTACTTTATTTTCACCAACTCAAATATAAATCCATTTCCTTATAGGGATGATATGGAAAATTAAATCGACATAATCCTCACACTACTTTAACAAGGGTCATCCCCAACTCAATCTATTATTACTATGGTAAAGTCGAGTATAAACCAAAAACATTCTAACATAATTAAATTCCAATTTAAAATTTGTTTGGAAAGATATATTATTGAAACTAAAAATTTATTACCAATACTTTTTCTACCAAAAAATGATTACACTAGTTCCCATCGACACCAAATAACACCAAAACCACATAATGAGATAGATCACTCTAACTCTCGACTACTTATACAAATACTAATAATTATTATTTAATCAATTGAGATAAAATAATTCCACACCTACTAAATTTTTTTTGAATATATAATAACATATGAAACAAAAATAATAGGAACATAAATACTTATCACAAGCTCAAAAATACAAAAATTGTAACATAACGTGCTAAAATTGAAGTTTTTAGAACTTACGTAGCTAGTGTCTCATATTCAATAAACATCTTTCTTGTAACTCAATATAATTTTATGTGAAACTTATTTTCAAAATATCATTGCATTAATGCTTCACACTATTTCTTCTATAGTAACTTATCAATTCTTATTCATGATCATCATGGTTTATGGATAATTATTCATGAAAACATAACTCCTGACATTGAATTCGTGAAAATCTTATTTTCATTATTTCCCCCATGGATAGATAGTGAAATAATTAGTATTCATGTAATATAGTATAGAATATAATCCTTCAAATATAAAAATTACGAAATTAGTGTTCATCTCTTATGGGTTCTTCTTAGAAAATCCTTATATGAATACAGAGAAGAAACATCTTAGAATCATTTTTAGTTAATCACAACCGATAATGACATGGTCGTGAGTATCTGTAGAGAAATTGATCATAGCATTCACCACTTTATAACTTCAAAAAAATAATTATTAGATTCTTAACTGCTCGAGTCTATGAAAATATAATAATCTTATTCTAAGAAAATATATATTTAGTCTCCTTAATTCGACAAACCTTGGTCTTTGAACTCAACATAATCGAAAAATTAAATCATGAAGCTTCCATTTTTAATAAATTAAGGTATAATTATGTTTCTTAATTAATCTGATATATTATTTTTGAGTAAAATAATCATGAATAATGATTAAATTCTAATTATTGTGTTGTTAATTTCATCAAAAAAATATTTTCTCATCATAAAACTCTATATTTTTATAAATCCATTAGAAATTATACTCAATATCAACATTTTTTACTATGAAATTATGAATCTTCATTTTGTTTCACTATCTATGTATCTTGATTCAAAATCTTGAGAATGAATTCTTTCAGTGACTTTATGTAATCCTTTGATGTAGTACCCATAAATGAGATAATTTATTATAAAGTGTATTCCAATGAAAATGCTCTACATACAAAATAGCCTCTCAATGGTAATCAATAAAATGATAACTTCCGTGAAACATAGGCACATTTTTAAGATCTAATCATCTTCTAAACAACCAAAGAATGATTATATCAACTAATCATTATATTTTTTTAACTTGAACTATTTTTTAAGAATATAGTTTTTAATCATAATAACTTTAGTATCTTATGAACACAATTTCAAATCATTATTACATGATAACCATTAAAAATAGTGCATTTTAACCATGATTGTTTGTTCAAAACCCTCTATATTATCTAAAAATTATATTCCACCAATATGAAAAATCATTATCAGATAATTTGTAGAGAAAAAATACAATACCCTAAACAATTAAAATGGATTTCCGATATCTCCAAGTATTTTTTTCAACACTAACAACTCAAATTAAGATTCATCAGATGAAATACTTCCACTATGTGATATATTTGAACACCAAAATAGTATATAAGGAAACTTTTTCAAGATAATTATATTTCCCAATTGAATGAAATTTATTAACAATTTACTTAAATACTCCCCCCTCAATTCATAATTACTTTCTATTTTTCACTCTATTTTTATATTAACCACAACTTCAGATTCATAGTAGATAAATAATTATTTTTACATCTATCTACCAATGATAATATAATCCAAATTTTATAAGGGTTTATCCACATAAATTTATTAATTTTATATTAAAGGATAAAATTTATGTTTTATCATAATCTCTATATATTTCATTGGGAATAACATTAATGAAAATATAAAAAATTTGGAATTTTGTTTACATACACTCCAAATTGAAATCTATGTCTGTAAATTCATCATTGTTTGAAAATATATTATATACCCTTGTATTTAGATCAGCAGTGTTTCATTAAATTCATAGAGATAAAAAATTCATTGATTATCACAAGAAATGTTTACTAGTTTTTCAACAGTCACAATCATATCTTATAGTGTATCATTAATCAATATCATTTGTGCATAAAAAAACTTTTACACAACAAGATCAACTCCAATTATACTTATGTCGTGAATTTGTTTCTAAAAATTCAATCTTACATAACATTCTAAGAAGATGAATGTTCCTCAAAATATTAAATTGTAATCAGTGAGATCTATGAAAAAATCAAAATCTGTAAATCATAGTATGTTAAATTTACCATATCAGTTATACATCAAACCATATGTTTATATTTCTTTGATATCCATAATAATTTTTTTTCATGTCAAATGAAAATCCCTTAGAACAATTTGACATCTATAATATAAAGCTACAACAAAAAAAATATGGACATGATTTCATAAGATAAGAAAATCATATAATAAACATCCAAATAATTTATTAATAAAACATATTTCTAATCCAAATTTTACTAGTTTTAGAAAAACCATAATTTTCATAAAAACAAATTTTAAATCCTATATATTGATCTTTTTCAAAAATTATTTAGAACATTTTTATTATAAATGGAAAATGTAACTTTATATTTATATAACATATTACCACATATTGATATTCATATGTCAGAACATTAAAATCTAAAACTATATCTTGATTTGATTATAATATTATTCACATTTATAATAATTTTATCCTAAATAAATTATATCATTAACATACACATTTAAAATAGGCTACCCACATTCATCTCTTTCATGTATAATTTGTTTTAAACCTTTCCTTTCAAAATTTATATTTACATCAAACAACTATCAAATTTTGAATTCCATTATCTAGGAACCTATTCTAACCCATAAAAGGATTTATTCACTTTCACACATTGGTACCACCTATATTAAGAATGAAACATTTTGTTTTTTCAATAAAAATTTGATTCTTGGGGATAATATTTTCAAATAGAAAAAATTCCATATAGTTGATAAATATTATACTATAGAAAACATCCTACAACCATACACCACTAGCTAGTTCCAAAACTAATGGTCACTGATGTACCTTTGGCACCCCACCCTGAAATGTAGTTAATGTTGAATAGTAGATACTATGTGAAGTGAAATCAAGGGGAACTCATAACCCATGATTTAGAGTGTGTAGTTGGGTATAAAATAACCATATACTATCCATAAAAATAAGCTAAATAAAGAAACCATAAAAAATTAAATAAAATTAGATTAAATGTTATTCACTCATGGACTTCCATGTGATAAAACATTTGACCATCCACTAGACAGGTTATAAATTCTTTCTAGAATAAAATAAACTAGACTCATGACTATATCAATCCTCACCTCTATCCCATTCTCCAGACAACATCTATGTTATCCTTCTTTACAGAGAAATAAAAATCCTTAGAACGAACCTAGTACCTACAATGTAGTGAATATTTATTCATTATTCCATGTGAAGGGAAAAACTAATAAGGGTGTTAGTATATAACTCTATAGGACACCACTAATGCAGAAGAGTACTATTCATAAAAGAAGTGAAATGTGAATGTGGAATGCTCTATTAAATAAAAATTAATATATTTTAAATTAATTAATTAATAGCCTTGATCATTATATCTTTGACATTGTTCGCACAAACCTTCTTTTTCCAATCTTGTGATATTTGTTATAAAACCACATAATCATACCAACCATTACATATTCATGTAACCTTACATTATAAATAATATGTATCACATATCTCCCTTGTAGGATTTTTCTCAACTAGGTATAATCCCATGAGTTTCATAAACCTCCCATATGGGTGTTTTTTCATCTGGGGAATACCCTTATATGTATATCTTCCCTCCCATATGGGAGTATTCTCATGTGGGGAATATATCCTATAAGTATCTTATCCAACTCCTATTGGAGTATTATCGTCATAGTAAATTGGTAATAAGTATCATACACTATAATCCATGATCATCTGGATATAATAGACCCATCACAGCTCGATGGACAATAGAACCTCATCAAAACACATGCCATAAGACACCACCTAATAAACCCCTCTAGTATATCATGAGACATACTATATTGAACACTAATCTTTAACTCGTGGTAGTTCAATCAGGATCAATACCACTTCATGAGTTATTCTATTCATTCATAAAATTTCAAAAGGTGTATACCATTCAAAAATTTAATAAAAAATCCATAACTGTTTTTCTTATAGGACAAACCCATCACAGAATAATGGTTTTTTTACCCATAGTGTGGCCTAGATCATCACAATATTAATAGGCTCAAATCATCAATAAAGGATTAAATGTAAAAAACATGATAATCTATATCCATTCCCACATACATGAAATAATTATCATCTATAATAGGGAAACCCATATATGTCCATTTGGTCATCATAACAATACAACCAAACTTCCCAAAATCCTCAATCATTACTAGTTACATGATTTAGGCCTAATGGTTGAAGTAAAACACATCCTTCAGTTTCACCAAAATCATCCCATACATACATAGGTCCAATATTTATTTCACATAGGTGAATGTCTAAAAATATGGATCAAGGTTTGTCTCTATGTCCTGAGAAACTCTAAACTAGTTAACTATGAAATCTTATGTCTATATTGACTTCTTGTATGTCTATCTACGCTTATCTTGTCTCAAGGATCCATACTCGGACTATTAGGGATGTCAACCTCATGTCTCATCTCACCCCCATGGATTTATAACATGTCTAGGTCCATTTCTATTCTAGTCTGGATATATTAAAATCCATTAAATCAAGTCAGTTCCCCGGGTTATTGGTAGTTTGGAATGTTCCACTTTCAATTCAGGAAATAAAAAAATTGACAATTTAATTTAACTATTTAAAAGAAATTAAAAAATAATAATAACATGGTTCATTTCCCAAATTAAGGTTTCATGACTAATTGATTAAAATCATTATTCATAAAGTCATAATGCTAGTATTGGTACAACCTCCATCCTTTCATTTCATTACTAGTAAATTATCAAATCTCGTCAGCTTCTACCAAGGCCCATCATACGTTGCTCAAGTTTATCCATCCATCCAAATCATCTAACTCACTCCCAACATCATTAAATAAATAATTATAAGAAATTTCACAATTAATAAACTATATATACATTTTATTTCCATTTTAATTTACTTATCCATATGTATATAAATGTCACCTAAATACCTTGATCTACTGAAACTACAATCAATAGCCTATGGGAGGCCTAAAGTGGTCCCCCATAAATATCCCGAGAAATATCCCCCCTATTTTCCCAATTCCATATGTATACCAATTTATATTTAAGTAATAAAATTTTAAAATTGACAGTGGTGACATACCTATTAAAAACATCATGGGATGGTGTACATGTGGGTTCCCCAAACACCCTCTTCCAAGGAAGAGTTGAAGGCACATAATCGTATTATAATTATATAGTGATATAGTGGAATAAATATAAATACTCTTGGAAAGGGAGTATGTAAATTAGAGAATATGGAGGAGGGATTTAGTGGGGATGGGGGTACTTGAAAATTTACCTAAAAATGCTATAAAGCCCCAAAAAACACACACTAATACAAGTGAAACCCCTGGATAGAAATAGGGATATGTCTCATGGTATATGAAACAAAATGGTGGAAAGGAGGGGATGCACCCCCAAACACTTATTGGGAAAAAAACTTTCTTCCCCTCCCCTTATTAAATTCCACCAACTAGATGATATTAGCTTCTATAAATATTCTGGTTTCAACTTCTTTGTGGATTTTATTATATAGTCACAAGATAATTGGTGGCCTAGGGTATATAAAGATGCATTTTCCACCCCATCCCATCTTTAGGCCCTCCATATGGCCCAAAAAATATCCTCACTTGCATCAGTCATCAAAAAACCCATCATGAATATTTCTATCTAATAGAACTATAATCTAAATCATTATTCAGAATAAATACCTTCAAAAAATTCTAAAATTAAAAATTATTTCAAATTTGGAGACTCTTATATATAAATGAGTTTTTAAAATCTCCCCATCATAACACTACTCACCGCTATAATGCCTCTTCAAGAATTTCATCGTCAGTCTTAAACAAAATGGGTCACGAATTCTCCTATAACCAGTTTCATTCTATCCATGAATGATAAACCATTGGATATTGTTCCAATACTCTAACCCATTATAGGACCACCAAGATGGTACTACCAGGAACCATACAATATTAAAACACCAAAGGTGTCATCATCCAGTTTATCTTCTAATATATACTTCTTACTACTATAGACATTGACTGACTAATTCTAATTCCACAACATCAGTCATCCCTATCAATGAAATTTCATATTAAAAACCCTATAAATGGTCAACCAACCCACTTAATATGCATCTTAACCTACACAATTTGATAATACAGGAGAAAAGAATTTAAAATTTGGTTCCATTCTAATTTCCAAGGTAAATCAACATTAGGATTTCCCCCAATGTTCATTCAAATCATGAGCACACAAACCATTTCTCTTAATTCCCCTTCCAATGAAAAAAACACTCATGTCATATCCAAAATGATAAATATGATATTGTATCCAACTCATTATATCTCATTACCCACCAAACACCAATTATACCTTATCTTTCCAACTCTTATTGAAAATTCATAGTCTAAATCATTTGTGCACCACACATTCATCCAACTATAGTGCCTCAAATACCAATACGCCCTGTGATCATTTTAATATACACATAAAAGTCACATCTCAATATCTTGTGTGATATAACAGTCAAATACTAAATAAACCACCCCATTTACATAAAACATTAAAGAGCACAAATTAATTTTTAATATTTACATACTGAGACCAACTCAAAATTTCCCCAATAATGCTTCCAACACTCACACTCCATTGAATATCATTCCCAAATTCACAGTAGAAATTATTTGAAGAATCATGATGAATTTAAATAAATTTTTTATGGACACTACAAACACACAATGACCATCTCAAATAAAATTATCCAAATCACATCCTCACAAATATTCTCACTTTCTATTGGAATTTTATTGATCAAAAAACTAACATAGTATTTAATTTTTCAAATCCTTTAGAGGTTGTCCAAAGAAGATGTACAGTTATTAACCGATATTATTAATTTTGTTTAATATTCAAACAAAAAAAAATTAATTAAGTCATTTATAAATGATAAAACTAGTATCATATATATTATTGTGTGTTATCATGTTAATGTAATGAAATAAATCCATCTCCATCCTCCATAAAATGGGAAATGGATTGATCATTTTTCTGCACAAAGGACAACCACCTCACCGACCGATATAATTCATTTTTGATCACCAAATCTCATTTTTGGTTATATAGATAGAATTAGTGTATATGTATGATAATAATAGTATATTTACCATTCCATAATGATAATATGTCATTTATATTCTTATCTTTCAATTTAATGGAAAATAATAATGTTGTTCATGCATACGTGTGGATAACAACCTCTATGAAGTGATGATATTATTTTTTCATCACCACATGAAATAGATTCAATGAATAAGTTTATATTAAGAAAAAATATTCTATTAATTATATAAATACCATTTTTAATGATAAAATGAGACTTTCTATCATTAGATCATGAATAATTGAAAAGGGTAATGTTACACATGAGTGTGTATGACCAACTATATCCATGATTATAACATAGTTAATTTTTCGTAATGATCACTCAAGGATGGTGTTAAAAGTATAATTTATAGGTAAAAATGACAATTATGTCATGTTTTTTATTCCAAATATAATGGAGTGATAACCTATTTCACCAGAGTCTACTTACCAACGTGCTTTTAGAATTATGATTCAAATATCATCAAAAGTTGGAAAAAATATAATTGATTAAGTAATTGTATATAAACAAGTATTAAAAAATATAGAAGTATTTATAAACATGAAATAAGTAACATGATAATTCTGATGTGAGGAAATATATTTCATATAAATTTATCTTCATTGAGGCATATTTTAATTTCATGAACCAATTTTCATTTACATAGTCAATACACATCCCCTATTAAATTTTATAGCATGATTATTTCATAATTATTTCTATTTTAGGTTAATATTAATTTTATTTAATCAAGGATAATTTTATTAGAATGTTACCAAGCAGTGGGGGGATTCATAACTCAATTTCCCTTCATTGGGTAATACATTGATTTCCTCATATTTTTTTTGAATTATTATATATGAATGGATGTATAAATTAATATATTTTGTATTTAAACTTTTTCTATGTGGATATTCATATGTTTATATAATCAAATATGAAATTAAATATCACATCCAATGTTATGATCTTTTTATGTGTAATCTTATTATCAATTACGTTTCCAGGGAACATGATTCATGTAATGCACCAGGATTACCATGTATCGTGTATTTAATACATGATGAATTAATTTCAACATATTACTTAATTTAATTCATTGGATCTATGAGTCCATATCATAATCCAACATCCAATGAATCTTTACTCAGATGTTATTAATGTGGTCAAGGATTTATATTAAAACATCATTTCTCTTAGAGATTGTTTATGATCAATATTCCATTGGGGAAAATAATATATAATTATTTTATTCAAAAAATCACATTTATTATCATATATTCATGAATATTGGTTACATGTTTTTTTTCCATTTCATCCATTATTTAATAATGAACCAACAATGTTGTTGTTTGTATTTAATACTAATCATGTATCCTTTTAGATCTGGAATCATTATATTACATGTTTTTATTTTTCATATAATTTTTTAATGAATGTTTTTAAAATTCACTAATTTCAACAAAATAAATTTTCACACATATTTTATTTTTTAAAAAAATGGATTGAGAGGAATAATTCTATTATTTTTCAAATAATGTACTTTTTAACTTTTTTACAAAATAAAATGATTGAATGATTCCATTTATCTTATATGGAATGATCATAATTTCCCGTCATCTTGATTGATCATTTAATTTAATCTTCCATTACGCGTTTCAATTAAAATATTCCATGCAAATTATTTCTATAATAATTTTAAATTTTTAGATTTTATAATTGTATTCTCAAAGTTAATAGGGTATTTTCCTCTAGAATTATTCCATAAAATCATTTAATGAAATTATTATCAATAAAAAAACCCATTGATGTCATGGATTAGTTTTAAAATATATATATATATTTCTCCTAAAATAATAACCAATCTCATTCCCACATACATTGATTGGGTAATAAATGTGGTAATTCCATTTATGAAAGTTGTTTGTTATGAAATCTCCTTTGATCATGATATATGTAAAGACTATTGAAAACACTTATTTTAAAAAGTTAATTCTTATGATTATTTATTAGGATTTATTTCCTTTTCGTGAAACACATAATAATGTACATGTAATTATGGGTGTTCCCATATACAGATCCTATAAATTGAAGAATTTTTTCATCATGATTTTTTTGTATGGAATTATGGACTACACCTAATACATTATATGGAATTTTACACCACTTATTTTTGTATTTATAGTTATACTTGAGTTATTCTTATTTTGTTTTGTATTTGTTTTCATATTATTATGTTACCATGGTCTTATGATAAAATTTTATTTATATTATTACTAACATGTGATTATTCATGACCACTATCTTTTAAGATATCATGTAATGTCTCTATATCTTTTTTACTCCCTTAGTATGGTTTATAGATCATGCCTTACATTTATATATTCCCATTTGTTTTCCTATATATCTATAGAATCTCAAATTGATTTAAGAGGACACTAATGATAATGAATATAATGATTTAATGTTGTAGTTACATTTTTTATTTTAATATACCCTTTCTTCCAAAGAAACTATGCCTCACAATCGTTGGTATTTAATAATTATATTTATATGTTAAATATCAATTAATAATATATGTAAAAGGTTTGGGTTGATATAGCCACCCACATGGGTACACTAGTTATTTACTAAAAAATAATCCATGCTACTCAAAATCCATGATATTCATTGTTTTCCTTGGCATATTCTTGATTCTATAATGAAGTATCCCCCTTAAGTGTCCCCAAAATCATGTCACATCCTTATAAGCCTTAGGGGTACTTTATATAATAAAAAATCCTGAAAGATGGATCATGGAAATTTTATTTTTCTTTGTCACTCTAGAATGGCCAATCGAACCATAAATTGTCCATAGTTGTATAATGTATGTCTACCTATGCATATACCATCTCAATAATCTCACTTGGTGAACTATGGTTATCCATATCAATTATAATCACATCACCAATTTTGGTGCTTAGTTATATGGGATTATGTCCAATATTATCATATTCCATCGATGAATATGGTTTCAAGGAAGTTCCTAAGATCCTAATTAGCCTTGGAACTTGCCAAATTCTATTCCTTTTCTCAACAATTTAAAAAATAAATCTTACTATTTTTGTTAAATTTAAAAATTCAACAATAATATGTGCCATCACCCTACTATTGAGAAAATTACCACATATTTATATAATCAACATTCTTAAATCATGAGGGATAATATTAGTACCTCCTACCATATTTTATTACTTTACTAGTTATCTTCTATTTGTGAGAATTAATTACCAATGGATGTCTTCCCTCATTCATGCTCATCTAGCGATCCCAATCCTCCTACTCAAACCCAAAATCGTCAAATAATTAATTTTAGTCAATTTGTAATTAATCCAAACAATTTAAAAAAATTGAATTTTTATTGAATTTTTTATAAATATAAAAATATCATATAGATACATCACCACACCATAACCATAAACAATAACCAGTATGAGGCCCATGTTGGGTCCCTTTCCTCAATTTGGACAAAATACCTATGCATTACCTCTAATTCCCTAATAGTTACAGTATAAATTTAAAACAAAAAAAACATAAAACATTATACATGGTGAAATAACTCATAAATACATCGAGAGAAGACATAACCATGGGTTTTCTAGACAACCTATACATATAATGATCATAATCTCTATCATTAATGTATGATTCCACCATTTTTTACTGGAAACAGAATAGAAAAGAACTATATAGGGAAGATGAAAATTATTCTAGAAGTAGGATGGAATATATTAAGATGGGAAGAGTAAAATATCTACACTAAAACATGGGAAAAATAAACCTGAAACTATGAAAAACAATATATAATAAAGGAGGGAAAGGGGAAGAGGCCCCATGTTCTTCATGGAAAAATGAAGGGAAGGATGATGGGTTTCCCCCTAAACCCCCTAGGTGGGAAATTTCTTCTCACATTTTAACAACACAATATATCATGTAATTTACAACCACTAACAGGTTGTATCAGTAGCCTTACAGCTTTCAATCAATAGCCACTGGCTAGTGGGTGGCCTATTGTTGTCGTAGAAGCCAGAACCACCCCAACCCCTACTGGGGCCATCATGATAATCATCTACATATCATAGAAACTCTTAAATGTCCAAAAAAACATATTAAAATTTTTCATTTTTTCAAATCTAAATCATGGTTCAATATTTGTCCCATCCACCAATTCAAACATTAAAAATTCCTCTTAATTTTGGGACTCATCTATACACGCATAGTTCTACTGGGTGTATATACTATAACTTCATGATAATTATGATAGATTATAATATTTCAACATGTGAAATTGATTCATAGAATTCAAAAACATCTGTAAATTAATAGTAATTATAAACTAGTCTCACATTATTTCATAAGATCTCACCTTTTTTATTATGTTTATTCTTGAAGGGTAGCTTTATTTTTTAAAAAAATCCCTTCTTGTATAAGAATAATATAAATAGTTGCATTTTTTAAATATTCTCAAAAATTATATAAATTCATTATTCTCAAAATATTATACAACATATTTTCATTCAACTTGTGGAGTAAGATATG
Source organism: Viscum album (assembly GCA_963277665.1). Lineage (NCBI taxonomy): Eukaryota > Viridiplantae > Streptophyta > Magnoliopsida > Santalales > Viscaceae > Viscum > Viscum album. The sequence goes on along the minus strand of OY728123.1, from coordinate 1,186,709,587 downwards.
TTTTAATTTTAAAGATTCATACTAATTATAATATATATGATAGCCTCTTGAGATATAATAATTTAATCTATTTTGATTTTATTCTTTATTGTCAATTGTTTCAATTTCTTAATCGATAATATTCATCAATATTACATTTTTAATTAATTAGACATCAAAAAACATTGTTATTTTTCAAGTATCATCGTCACTCTCTCAACTAAAAATATATAGCATTTCTACATCATATTTTGTCAAAATCAACATAAACATTTATAACTGTATTATGATTATTCTCCATCGTCATTTCATAATAAAATCCCAAAACACGTTAATAATTTTAATCTATCATAGGTACCTTATATTATTATATGAGTAGATTATAAAGATCCCTTCTCAGATATATCGTCATATTTTCCGAGATTTGTGTTTTTAATCTTTGTGAAACGTGGACTACCATACCCAATGAATTAATTACCTACCATCTTATTTTATACCTAATTTAATATATTGGATTAATGGATTTATGTGTACATAAATTTATGTTCTTAGTATTCACAACTATTCAAATTTATTTTTTCTGTGAAAATTTTAAAACAAATTGTTCGGTAGGAATGGATCTTCTATTTTCAAAAAAATGTATGTTCTTCCTTTCTATCACTACATTTTAATATATATTATAAGTAAAAATTGATTAGTGATTTATTATATGTTTTAAACTATATGTCCCAAAATATTAATTAGTGTCAATTTTATTTCTACTCTCATAACCCTTTCAAACAATCATTTAGGGAATTTGAACAAATATATATATATATACTTTTTGTTTATAAACGTGAAATTTTTTATATGTTTTAAATCATTAGTGGATGAGATGAAATAAAATAACCATTAGTATACCATTCTATCATAGACCAAGAATAATTTTAATGGATGAACTCATGTGACCTAATGGGATTAATCTCCACCTTTTTTAGTTCTATGTATAGGATTTCACTTTGTAAATTTTTCTTAGATAATTTATCATTCTCTTTTTAGTTGGGAAAATAATATAACTACTTCATTCATTGAAATTTAACATATAAATATTTAAAAATATCTAGATACCCTTATGAGAAATATTGTTTTACATCCTTGGATAATTAGTAAAAATAATTTTTAGTATTTTTAATTTTGAATAGATTAATAATAATTCATAATTATTTTGCGATAATTTATATGGAATTTAAAATTTTGATGATGAATTAATAACTCATGAAGAAAAAATATTATCCCTTCTTAAAAAAATTTTATATACAAATATTATTTCTACATCTATCAATAAAAAAATATATTTGGATCTTATCCAGTAAGGTTATATCTCTAATGTACTAAGTACATGGATATTCAAGGAACTTTCATTCCCATAATTTAGTTCCCATGTATTATGATCATCAATAATCATTACAAATTTCTATAACCTATCATTTGAGAGGGAAAAATACTTTCAAGAATATAATTATTATTATTTTTCTATTCTTTAATGAAACTTAGACAATACGTGATATTTTGATTTTTTAAATTATTATATTACCATTCCTTTTTATTTTAGGAAATATTCATTGGATTAGTAGCCATAATCTATTCAATGAAGTGATAATTTTGGTCAAATATACCATGCACCTCATTTAAGAAAATAAAACATATTCTAAAATGATATATTCATGGGTATATTCATGATATATTTCTCATTCCAAGAATTGGTCATCACCATTATAGAATTAATTCTTGTTTCCTGAATAACTCCCCCTTGAATCATGACTATTATAATTGTGGTAAATGTTATAATTGAATGAATTGGATTTCTATCAATACATAACATTTCCCCAGCTATATCCCTTAAATTTTCATTATTTATATTAATAATAGTATTTTAAATAAAACCATTATTTTTATGAATCATTATAATATAACATCTCTGTTACTGGAGTAGGTATAATTATTCAATGGTTTTGAATTTTTATAGTTTGGTCTGTAGAACAAATCATTTTTTTATCAAAACATAATTCATAGAGATAATTTGAACCACGGAAGTGTTATTATATGGTTTTTAAGCATTAAAAATATCCTTTGTGATTCAGATATTTTTTTAAGTGTTGAATTCTAAACACCCAAATTTCTCTGTTGCACATATTTTGTAAACAGTGTTTGTATAAACTGAGCAACCTCCTAGGAGTAACCATGTGTCCCTCCAGTATCTATGTGCATTGTTTTATTTACCATGAATTATGTGGTCCACAACCATATAAAACATCTACAATTTTTCACCAAGTTCATTCAGATGTTTTACGCGTGGTTTAGAAAATAATTTGGGTAAAATGTGCATGGTTCCCCTTTGGGAAGTGTTTGTCACACGGTTACTGCATCATTAGCCAAAATGTGAGATCTAATCATGAACCTCATTAAAGAGACGAAATTTCTTTTTTCATTGATCATATATTTTCATATACTACTCAATTTCTTTTTTTCACCACTCACATGGTGTAGGGGAGCTCCATTTCTCATCCCCCTCTAGGATTTTTTGAAGATATTGTGTCTGGACTTTCTCAATGAAGCTTTCGGGTGCATTGGATCTATGTCGGTGAGTGTTTTGATACTCTAAATTCACATTTCATTTTTTATCTCCTAATGGAATGATAAATATTTTCATATCGATTAAACATATTTAAAGGGAGTTCATCTAAATCACTTATTTATTCTAAATAACCTTCAGCTAGAGGTTGTGATTGGATGATTAAATGTCTACCGACAATAGGTTGTTGGTGCTAAGCATTATCCTTAATGTCACAGTTGTTTTAAGTTTTTCATTTCAGATAATAATTGTATAGTTTGACCAATACCATAATTTATTAATTCATTTAAATTAAAGTAAATATAATTTCATGGGGGATGTATCTAAGAATGTGTTATCCTTTTCTTCCGTGACTGAGTCAAGTGTGGGTGTTGAGGCAACATGGGCAGTTTGGCAAGGTGTGATTTGATTATTTAAATTGAATTTATTTTAATGAGTAACAAGGGAACTTGAAAGTATTATCATGAGGATTGAGATGGTGTTTACCATATTAGTTAAGTCTATGTTGTTTCTTAGGTTGGGCATGGCTGAGATACTCTAGATTATTTTGATAACCGATATAAGGCCCCAGCCTTAAACCTTGCTTAATCTTGAGTTATTACAAAATTACACATTGAGGATCTTTTCGAGTTTAGAGTTTTAGAGAATTAGATCATAAAACTTGCATTACATTCCATATATAAACAAAGTGGTTACATAAAGATAGTATTCTTTTTTCCCATCAATGGAAACATATTTAAAATAAAACATGGATTCTTTCTTGACACTTCCTTGACACTATCATCATATCATGTACCTTTCCCTTGACCTGTGAAAAACATTTCAAAAAAACTTGGGATGAGCATAAAAAGCTTAATAAGGGATATAAAAATATGGAAAGGAAACATGGGTACATATATACATAAGAATGAAATCATACTTTACCCATAAAACATATGCACTTTAACATACCTCATCAAATCATGAATAAATCATAGAAATCATAAGACATAAAGGTAACTTGAGGCATTCATAACATCCTTACGTAGGGAGTAACCCTCTTGGTTACGTTTGGAATACCCATCACAGTATATTCCCTAAATCTCTTCAGAGAAACCTTAAAGTTTCAATCCTTCGCGTTACCCAATGAATTGGAGAGCTATATCAGGCTCACCCGCCCTTAGTTTATCACGGAACCACCCGTCTTCATAATAATGCCCAAGAACCTCAACATAATCGTATCACATAAAACATGCATAAAGGAAACATAACATTTCCACCTTTCAATCACATGATATCAATACAACACATTGATAAAAAAACATTATGAAAACCATTTTCAATACCAAAATAAAAGAAAAGTAAAACATGGTATTTATTTTTCTTTTAAAAAGAAGGTATGGCTTGTAGAGGAAGCCGAAACTCAAATAATGGTCACGGCGGCGGAGAAGTCGTTGTCGCCGCATACGTAAGACAAAAACATTCCCTTTTGTCGTTTAGTTAACGCTTCATATAAAAAATATTCCTTTTGAATAATCATAAAAGTCAAAGGGGTTTATACACCATATAAAAGAAGGTTGTATATAAAACAAAATATGCCTCAATGAAAGGAGATTGAGATGAAGTCCCATACCTCGGGTCTGACTTGACTCAATCGTTCTTTAATGTCCTAAATAATAAACTTGAGTTAATTTATACTTGCTTAAGAACCTTTTTCATGTTCATTATTCCTTTTATATCACTTATTACCATGTCATGAACACTATGTAATTATTTAAGTTAATAACGGTCATTTTAACGATCATTGGTACTTGAGTCAAAAACAAACCCTTTATAATTACAATTTGTTCATGTATCCATTATATCCAGAATGGTATTCATGATATAGATACCATATATGTCATATATATCCAGTACATGCATGCATTTATAATATTACATAATCATTTACAGATAAGAAATGAAATGCACCGTTCATGGAGACGGTAAGACGTACGTACGCATGAACGCTACTTTCATTTCTATTTCGTATTTTATAGAATGGAATCATAATGATATAATGGTATATTATAATTCCAGTATAATATCATATATAATATCATATTTAAATCCTTTATATGTCCCACATATGGTATTTAACGAATCAAATCACTTTGAGGGGGCGGTAGTCCGCACTTCCTTAAATGAAGAGATCGCGTTTACCCATAATGGAAACCATAATGGTATGACCAAAAATAAAAAGAAAATAAGCTTAAGGAAAACATAAACATGTTATATATCATATATAAATATAGTGATATCTTAATGGCCACCTTTGAAAGTGTTAAAATAATGTTGAACAATCATCATTTCGGGAGGCTTAAATTCACCATCCACGGAAACAGTATGTTCGTTAACCATTAGATGTAGGTGTGTGTAAGTGTTGCTCGAATCAATATTATAAAAACATCCTAGTATATTGAGGATACTGGAGTTGTTACAAAAGATAAGAATAAAAAGAGTTTAGGGGGTTGGAGAAGCAAAATAAAACAAAAGGACTCAAAAGAAGACATTACCTTAAAATCGGGTAACTCCCTTTGGTTTGAGCACAAAGGCTTCCTTGGGAAGACTTCTGACCAAATGGAGGCTTCAAGGAGTAATAGAGTGAAGTGGAGAGAAAAAATGGGCAGGGGTTGGCCGAGCCAAAGGCTTTGGGATTGTGGGTAAGGAGGTAGAGGTGGGGGCCTTTTATAAGAGGAGAGGAGGGGCACTCTTGGAAAGTAAAGATAAGTTACTTTATTTTAAAATGAGTTTCGGATTCAAAAGGTCCCACATTGATATAATTCTAGGATAAGGTGATAAGGGTTCTAAATCCACTCATCCAATTGGTTTTGGCAATGTGTAGGTTTTAGAGTTTACATTATCTTTCCATTTTATTTAAATCGTTAAATAATGAGGTCATCGCTGCATCATCATGATGTCATAAATAATTTAATTTATTTAATGTCTAAAAATTATAAACAAATACTATGATGTAGGAAATCTTTTTATATTTCTAATGAATATTTATAGTAAAAAATATTACTTGTATAACCCCATATAAAAATTGTTTTAGTTACATAACTCATGTTTGTGTCATTTTTACTTTAACATTAAATAAAAAGTTATTTATGTCATTTCCCAACCCAAGTGGCTCCATGGGGTCCCCAAGTTTACCCATGGCTTGTCTGGGTCGGCCATGACACAACCAATTAGGGTAGGACATGTGTCAAGCTCATCTCATACTATTAAAACATTATTTTTACCTTAAACTACACTATTACCACTAATCGCGATTAAAAACTTAATAAGTTAATATTCACCAAAAAATTATTATAATCTCATTGAACCACATTTTACTTCTTAATGACAACCATGTATGTCGGATTTTTGAAATTCAAAACACAAAGATGGCAAAATTTCATTTAAACGAAAAATCAGTTTTTATAAGTACCACTTAGTGGTTTCACTATTCATCAAAAATTGATTTTTTTCAGAAAAATACCAAAAATTCACCCTAAGATATATTTGATATTCCGAATTCAAAAATGAAGTCTATTTTTAAAAATTCAAAACATATAAGTCACATTAATTAATTTAATAATTAATTCCCACTGTCATGACAAATAGCGTGTTTTTATGAAGCAATAAGTATCAAAAGATTGACACCAGTTTAAGTCCAATTTCAAAGTGAAATTGATTCCAATGACCACCATTGGATTAAATGGTAAAAATATATTCTAATTCCACTTCAAAACCAATTCAAAAGATAATATAATCATATAAATATACTAGATTAAAAAGAGGTTTTGAATTAAAATACAACATTTTTCACTATTCATTAAAAAAATGAACTTTATCGGAAAAATACCAAAAATTCACACAAAGTAAATTTTGATGTCCCAATCATAAATAATAATTTTATTTTGAAAAACATAGCTTATAAAATTTTCAAAATATTTATTTAAAAATGGTTTTCCATCAAAAGGTAGTAAAACAATCGTTTATGAATATTAGTGTATTCCATGCTTAAGATTGGATTTATTTTCATTTTAAGCCTCTAAAACATTATCTTAATCATTAATAGACATAGATAAAAATATCTATTTTTCATTACTTACTTGGGATGTTACATCCTTCCCCCCTTTAGAAAATTGCGTCCCCGCAATTTATTTACTTATCGAATAAATGGGGGTACTTATCCCTCATTGCATTTTCAGATCCCCATGTTGCCTCTTCCATCATGTGTTTTTTCCACAAAACCTTTACCTCATTAATCACCTTATTCCATAACACTTGCTCCCTGTGGTCAAGAATCTGGACCGGTTGTTCCTCATATGATATCTTCTCTTCCAGCTGAACTACTTCTGGACTCAAAACATGAGATGGATCTGGCATATACTTTCTCAACATCGAAACGTGAAAAACATTGTGTACCTGAGATAAACTCGGAGGTAAAGACACCCGGTATGCAACTGATCCAACTCTCTCCAGAATTTCATATGGTCCAATAAACCTTGGACTCAGCATTCCCTTCTTACCAAATCTCATCACACTTTTCCAAGGAGAAACCTTGAGAAAAACAGGATCACCTACCTCGAAAGATAGATCCTTCCTCCGATTATCTGCATAACTATTCTGCCTGCTCTGAGTTGTTCTCATGTGCTTCTGAATCAGCTGAACTTTTTCTGCCATCTCTTCTACCAATTCTGGTCCCATCAACTTCCTTTCAACAACTTCATCCCAGAAAGCTGGAGTTCGACACCGCTTCCCATATAACGCCTCAAATGGTGCCATCTGTATACTGGAATAAAAACTGTTATTATATGAAAATTCAACCAAAGAAAGATGTTAGTCCCAACTTCCCTGATAATCCATCGAACAAGCTCGTAGCATATCCTCCAAGGTCTGAATTGTTCGTTCTGACTTCCCATCTGATTGAGGATGAAAAGCTGTAATAAAATTTAATTCAGTACCCAACGACTTCTGAAGGCCTTTCCAAAAGTTAGAAGTGAACTTGGGATCACGATCAGATACAATGGAGAGAGTAACTCCATGTAACCTGACTATCTCTTTAAGATACAAATGGGAAATTTGATCTAGGTAAAAAGTATCTCGTATAGCAAGGAAATGATCAGATTTGGTCAAGCGATCAATAATAACCCAGATTGCACTATTACCTCAAGATATCTTTGGTAATCCCACAACAAAGTCCATGGATATATTCTCCCATTTCCACTCTGGCACTGGTAAAGGCTGAAGCATCCCTTTCAGTAACTGCCGCTCTGCTTTAACCTGCTGACAAGTCAAACACTTCACAGTAAAATCAGCAATATCTCTTTTCATTCCATCCCACCAGTAATACTCCCGCATATCTCTATACAACTTAGTACTGCCAGGATGAACTGAAAACAGAGAACTATGAGCTTCACATAACAACTCTCTCTTCAACTGTGAATCACAAGGCACACACAATCTCTTCCCAAATCTCAAAACTCAATCATAATCAATGTTTAATTCATGAAACTTACCTTTCTGAACCAGATCTACCTTTTTCTGCAACTCACTGTCTTGCTTCTGTGCTTGCTTGATTCTATCTGATAGAGATGATCTCAGTGATACCTGAAACAAAACAGAAGAACTTCCTGCACCAACAACATCTATGCCAAAGTTCATCAAATCCTTAACCAAAGGATCACGTTCCAAACACAACATTTCTAATGAAGCATTACTTTTTTGACTCAAAGCATCAGCCACTTTATTTTATTTTCCCGGATGGTAATGAATTGTACAATCATAATCCTTGATTAATTCCAGCCATCTCCTCTGTCACATGTTTAACTCTTTATGAGTGAATATATACTTTAAACTTTTTTGATCAATATATATTTCACACTTTACTCCATACAAATGATGCCTCCAAATTTTTAAAGAAAAAACAACAGCAGCTAATTCCAAATCATTTGTAGGGTAATTTACCTCATGAGTTTTCAACTGTCATGAAGCATAAGCAATTACCTGATCATTCTGCATTAGGACGCAACCAAGTCCTTTCAATGATGCATCACTGTAGATAACAAACTTACCATTCCTGGAAGGTAGTTCCAAAACTGGAGTATTCACCAATCTTCTTTTCAATTCCTGAAAACAATCATCACATTCTTTTTTCCAGATAAACTTAACACCCTTCAAAGTTAGCTTAGTCATTGGACTAGATAATCGTGAAAAATTTCTAACAAACCTTCGGTAATAGCCTGCCAAACCAAGGAAGCTACGAATCTTGGTTACATTTGTGGGTCTTGGCCATTCTTCCACAACCTCTGTTTTTACAGGATCAACAGTTATCCCATCTTTAGAAACAATGTGACCAAGGAGAGAAATTTGTTGCAACCAAAACTCACACTTGCTGAATTTCCCATACAATTTATTTTCTTTTAAGGTTTTCAAGATAACCCTTAAATGTCTTTCATGCTCCTCTTTAGATTTAGAAAACACCAAAATATCATCAATGAAAACAACCAATATATTTCACCTGAGTCAACTGAGCCATCACTGCAACAAACTGTTTAGTTCTGATTCTGACCATCTCAGGATACTAATTTGAAAGGTCATTTCCCTCTGTATGCCTTCCCAGAAAAGATGTTCTGTTTCCTCTATGAAAACCCATTCTTAACAAACATGTCTTAGACGAAGCAACGTGGTAATCTTCAAATGCTATATCATTTCAATTTTACCATTAAAAAAATATTTTTGGATAATCATTTAATAGAATTATAACTCCTAAAGTTATCTAAACCGACTTCTGATACCAAATATAAGTCCCCAGCCTTAAACCTTACTTAATCTTGAGTTATTACAAGATTACACATTGAGGATCTTGTTGGGTTTAGAGTTTTAGAGAATTAGATCATAAAACTTGCATTACATTCCACATATAAACAAAGTGGTTACATAAAGATTTTATTCTTCTTTCCCATCAATGGAAACATATTTAAAATAAAACATGGATTATTTCTTGACACTTCCTTGAAACTATCATCATATCATGTACCTTTCCCTTTACCTGTGAAAAACATTTCAAAAAAACTTGGGATGAGCATAAAAAGATCAGTAAGGGATATAAAAATATGTAAATGAAACATGGGTACATATATACATAAGAATGAAATCATACTTTACCCATAAAACATATGCACATTAACATACCTCATCAAATCATGAATAAATCATAGAAATCATACGACATAAAGGTAACTTGAGGCATTCATAACATCCTTACGTAGGGAGTAACCCTCTTGGTTACGTTTGGAATACCCATCACAGTATATTCCCTAACTCTCTTCGGAGAAACCTTAACGTTTCACTCCTTTGCGTTACCCAATGCATTGGAGAGCTATATCGGGGTCACCCGCCCTTAGTTTATCACGGAACCACCCGTCTTCATAATAATGCCCAAGAACCTCAACATTATCATATCACATAAAACATGAAAAAAAGGAAACATAACATTTCCACCTTTCAATCACAAGATATCAATACAACACATTGATATAAAAAAATTATGAAAACCATTTTAAACACCAAAATAAAAGAAAAGTAAAACATGGTATTTATTTTTCTTTTAAAAAGAAGGTATGGCTTGTAGAGGAAGCCGAAACTCAAATAATGGTCACGGCGGTGGAGAATTCGTTGTCGCCGCATACGTGCGACAAAAACATTCCCTTGTGTCGTTTAGTAAACGCTTCGTATAAAAAGGATTCCTTTTGAATAATCTTAAAATTCAAAGGGGTTTATACACTATATAAAATAAGGTTGTGTATAAAACAAAATATTCCTCAATGAAAGGAGATTGAGATGAAGTCTCATACCTCGGGTCCGACTTGACTCAATCGTTCTTTAATGTCCTGAATAATAAACTTGATTTAATTTCTACTTGATTAAGAACCTTTTTCAAGTTCATTATTACTTTTATATCACTTATTACCATGTCATGAACACTATGTAATTATTTAAGTTAATAACGGTCATTTTAACGATCATTGGTACTTGAGTCAAAAATAAACCCTTTATAATTACAAGTTGTTCATGTATCCATTATATCCAGAATGGTATTCATGATATAGATATCATATATTTCATATATATCCAGTACATGCATTCATTTATAATATTACATAATCATTTAGAGGTAAGAAATGAAATGCACCGTTCATGGAGACGGTAAGTCGTACGTACGCATGAACGCTACTTTCATTTCTATTTTGTATTTTATAGAATGGAATCATAATGATATAAAGGTATATTATAATTACAGTATAATATCATATATAATATCATAGTTACATCCTTTATACGTCCCACATATGGTATTTAACGAATCAAATCACTTTGAGGGGGCAGTAGTCCGCACTTCCTTAAATGAAGATATCGCGTTTACCCATAATGTAAACCATAAAGGTATGACCAAAAATAAAAAAAAAACAGAAGCTTAAGGAAAACATAAACATATTATATATCATATATAAATATAGTGACATCTTAATGGCCACCTTTGAAGGTTTTAAAAGAATGTTGAACAATCATCGTTTCGGGAGGCATAAATTCACCATCCACAGAAACAGTATGTTCGTTAACCATTAGATGTAGGTGTGTGTAAGTGTAGCTCGAATCCATATTATAACAACATCCTAGTATATTGAGTATACTGGAGTTGTTACAAAAGAAAATAATAAAAAGAGTTTAGGGGGTTGGAGAAGCAAAATAAAACAAAAGGACTCAAAAGAAGACATTACCTTAAAATCGGGTAACTCCCTTTGGTTTGAGCTCAAAGGATTCCTTGGGACGACTTCTGCCTAATGTGAGGATTCAAGGAGTAAGAGAGGTAAGTGGAGAGACAAAATGGGCAGGGGTTGGCCGAGCCAAAGGCTTTGGGAGTGTGGGTAAGGAGGTAGAGGTGGGGGCCTTTTATAAGAGGAGAGGAGGGGCACTCTTGGAAAGTAAAGATAAGTTACTTTATTTTAAAATGAGTTTCAGATTCAAAAGGTCCCACATTGATATAATTAGAGTCTAAGGTGATAAGGGTTCGAAATACACTCATCCAATTGGTTTTCTCTATGTGTAGGTTTTAGAGTTTACATTATCTTTCCATTTTATTTAAATCGTTAAATAATGAGGTCATCGCTGCATCATCATGATGTCATAAATAATTTAATTTATTTAATGTCTAAAAATTATAAACAAATACTATGATGTAGGAAATCTTTTTATATTTCTAATTAATATTTATAGTAAAAAATATTACTTGTATAACCCCATATAAAAATTGTTTTAGTTACATAACTCATGTTTGTGTCATTTTTACTTTAACATTAAATAAAAAGTTATTTATGTCATTTCCCAACCAAAGTGGCTCCATGGGGTCCCCAAGTTTACCCATGGATTGTCTTAGTCGGCCATGACACAACCAATGAGGTTAGGACATGTGTCAAGCTCATCTAATAATGTTAAAACATTATTTTTACCTTAAACTACACTAATTACCACTAATCGCGATTAAAAACTTAATAAGTTACTATTCACCAAAAAATTATTATAATCTCATTGAACCACATTTTACTTATTAATTACAACCATGTATGTCGGATTTTTGAAATTCAAAACACAAAGATGGAAAAATTTCATTTAAACGAAAAAATCAGTTTTTATAAGTACCACTTAGTGGTTTCACTATTCATCAAAAATTGATGTTTTTCAGAAAAATACCAAAAATTCACCCTGGGCTATATTTGATATTCCAAACTTAAAAATGAAGTCTATTTTACAAAAATAAAAACATATAAGTCGCATTAATTAATTTAATAATTAATTCCCGTTGTCATGACAAATAGCGTGTTTTTATGAAACAATAAGTATCAAAAGATTGACACCAGTTTAAGTCCCATTTCAAAATGAAATTGATTCCAATGACCACCATTGGATTAAATGGTAAAAATATATTCTAATTATACTTCAAAACCAATTCAAAATATAATCTAATCATATAAATAAATTAGATTAAAAAGAGGTTTTGAATTAAAATAAAACATTTTTCACTATTCATTAAAAAAATGTACTTTATCAGAAAAATACCACAAATTCACAAAAAGTAAATTTTGATATCCCAATCATAAATAACAATTTTATTTTGACAAAAATATCTTATAAAATTGTCAAAAGATTTATTTAAAAAGGGTTTTCCATCAAAAGGCAGTAAAACAATCTTTTAAGAATATTAGTGTATTCCATGCTTAAGATTGGATTTATTTTCATTTTAAGCCTCTAAAACACTATATTAATCATTAATAGACATAGATAAAAATATATATTATTCATTACTTACTTGGGATGTTACAACCAATTAGGAGACATAGTAATCAGATATGAGGCATTGAGGTCATCAGTTTATTGGAATAGCCCATATGATATTGGATAGTGTTGATAGTAAGGTTAATATACAATTTTGTAGAGTAATGAGGTTATTAATGGTGTGGATTCATCACTTATTTGGTGATTTTAGATCACCTGAGTTGGCCAATGAATCATGTGGAGTCGTGTGCACATATAGAATTTATATGATGAGGTGGTGTTGATTTATCGTGTGGGTATGGCCTCTGTTAAATGTTTCATGGGGGGATGGTTGAATTTTATTACCAATGAAATCTATATGTTTGTTAGGATCCATCATTTTTTGGTTTTTTGACTATAAATTAGGGGATGAATCTTGTATTATGATAAGTAAATTGGGATAGGATATATTTTGTAGGTGGGATGTAACCGTTCCCCAGGATGTCAGATACTGAGACAATGATATTATTATTCAGATAAAAGGTATCCCTTTTCCTTGGTAATTTAGGCATTAATCCAACAGAAGAATTAATGTTTAAGAATATGGGTTCAACTACTTGATTGGGGAATTGCTTCAGGATATCAGTTATTGTTGGAACTAATGTTTCAGTTGGCATGAGTTTCTAAGAGATTTTATTTGAGGTTAAACCAGTGGTTTCACCTAGAAAGAGACAAATTACGGAACACATTGGGATATATTATAAGGGTAATCTCTATTATTTTTATAATTTAAATCACTAATGTAGGTGATTTATTCCTTGTGGCTGTTGAGCACATGGAAAGCACGTTTTTTATATAATGTGAAAGTGTTGCTGTATTAATTTTTAGTACACCCATTATTTATTAGAGATTTATTATAGGAACTCATTGGTGGTGGTTTACTGATATTCTTAATTACACCCTACATAGGTCCTTCAAGATGTGTATAGATTTTATGGCTTTCTGATTAGGAAATGGGTTAGGCTTAAGATATGGATCTTATTGAATTAGTTATCATGGGATGGATAGAAAGGGACGATGAGTTATTTCCTAAGATAGGGTTCCCTTTTTTGTTTCTATATCATTAATATATTATATGAATACAATGGTGTTCATCCACAAGTTACCCTATTAAGTTTATTGTATTCCATGACCTATTTTTATGCATGCAACACAAATAATATATTCCGATGTTTTAATTCTATAAATGTTATCTTAGCATGTTTATTATTAGTGATTCTGGTGTAGTTTTTGTGCTTCCACCATGGGTGGGTTACTGTTCTTGAGTTTGGACATTTTTTACAAAGAATTATATATATATATTGTTATATTGTTATATTACCATCTCAAGAGTGTATAGTCTCCCCAATAGGACCACTTTACACCCTCACTTCTAGTTTACATCCTTTGGAATACATGGAAGAATTTCTAAGGCCTAGTTGCACTCAATTCGTATCACTATTTGGGTAAATAAATGGGGTTGGGTGATACAAATGTTATCAATGTAGTTTCATTAACTCTTTATAGGTCTTACTATTTGGGATATTGTATACTGGAGAATATGATGTTACTAGAGTAGGTTTTAGATCATGTGTTTAGGTGCCTGTATCCCAATGCACGGGGGATGAAACAAGTTTATATGGATGGGAATTGATGTTATTCATTTCATATTGTAAAATTGATATGATATCCTCCTATAATTATGAGCATGAATTTTTAAATTATCTATTTTGATAAATTTCCTTTTCCTTGTATAGTAAGAGATTATTTTGGGACCCTTGTCCCGGTATAGAAAGGGACATTTTTTATAATTTATGGTTATGGAAATTTGATTTTTCATATATATACACAAGTTTCTATGATAAATTTCATTATGATATGAGATACCTATATATATGGGAAATGATATAATATGATTAGGCAAGGATGATGATATTTGGTTATTTTTATCACCATGTTGGGAAATGTGGTCATCGGTTTGAGGTGACATGGTTTGTCGAGACAGGACATACCTGAGGTATATGGGGGTGAGGTTCATCAAATGTCAATAAATGAAGATATTTTATGTTTCCTATATATATTATATTTGGTGTATATTATCTCAGCTACTATAGACTGATACATGATGGATAACTCTGATGTGGGTAAGCAAGGAGCCACGAGGTTGGAATTATATGGGATACTTGCCTTTGATATGGGTGATTAAAGGGCCAGAAGTCTAGAGTCCAAGAGACATTGTTGTGATGAAGATGTTTAAGGGCAGTGATATTATGCTTCCTATTACTCATTTCCCTATCGTAGTTATATATTAATATGGATTTTTGACCATTATATTGGTATTCAGCAGTATTCCACTTAGACGACCTCTAATAGAGCATCATGCGGCTGATGATTTTTTTTCACTTCAGTGATCACAAGTTGAGAAACCTAATTGTTGGGAAGATTCCCAAGAAGATTAGGTAGAGTGTGAGCCATAGGTATAGGCTTAGGTATATTCTCAATTATAGGATTGGTCACATGCTCTAGTTAATGAGGGGTAGCTTCTATGTTATATATCTTATGGTTCATGGTTTGAAAAGAAGATCAAAGTGAGTATGGTATGAGTCATCTTGGGGATTGACAACAGAGCTTAGGGTATATATCCATTGTTGACATACCTGAATCAGTAGTTCTAGTAACATAACCCACTTCTATTCTAGGGTGTGGAAAGACAATGGCGTGGATGGATTTTTAGGCAATGTTTTTCGAGCACTTATTTTCAGAGATGACGAGGGAAGGGTGAGCTCTATAGTTCTTGATCCTTTTGTAGGTTGACATTTCCATCTTGCATTATATAGGTAAATTCAACTAGTTTTATTATTTCACAAGTAGTATGGTGGGGGAATACACCTAGAAGGTGAGGTGTTTGGAGGGTGGTTTATGAAAGTCCATTTGGGTGAAGGTAAACATCTTTAGGATAGAATCATTCTTAGAGTAGGTGAATCAGGTTCTCAGAGCTGAGAAAACTTAATAGAACATTCTTATTTGACCAAGGTGATAGATTCTAGTGATTTTAATTATCACACACAAAATAGTAGGATGTTAGTACATGAAGATTTTCAGTAGGGAATTCAATCCATACACTCGAGAAGACCACCAAGGAGTGGGTCTTCTACAATCTGTATCTATTGTAGGTAGTTGGGTCATGTGGAGACATAGTAAGATCTGGTGTTGGAGGAGTTTCAATCATGAATTCAGGACAGACATATTGATAGGTTCTATATTAATCATTCTCTTACAATCGGATGATAGGGACATGGGAAGACTCATTCTTCAAAAAATAAGACCTGAAGCACTACCAGGAGATAGTATATGAGATTCATCTACACACAAAGGTTAGGGTAGAGATAGTGAGACCCACTAGTGGGGTCACTGCTCGGTGTATGGTGAAACATGGCATACAGGAAAATCCTAAAGTAGTCTAGTTTCAAGGCATGTGTAGATAGTTGATTTTCCATGTGCAGAGAAGACCTATCACAACCCGACCCAAGCTGGGGCTCGATCCACAACTACCGCAAACCAACCTTCATGTTCAATAGTTTAGAGAATAGTTTCAATGGCCTAACTAACATGTGGATTCATTTTCCAAAGTACATATAGACACACATATCCACCTCGATGATAAGTGTATAGGGAGTAAATGTAAAATATGAAAAACACTAGTGAAACAACCATGCATGTAAAACCTCTATATTGTACAAGGTTATGATTGTTTAAATAGAAATGTAAAGGGGAAAATACACACCCAACCAAAAATATGTCCTGAGTATAGAAAACTATAAATGTAAAATTCTAAGAGAGAATAACACTTATTCTCTAAGCTGTGACCATAGTATGTGATCCAATGTATGAGGTATCCCAATGTTCCCCTGAAGTTAGTGCCAACCTATATGTCATCTTCATAAGATAATAGACATATGGGAAATTCCTATGCTAGAGAGAGTATATACGTACCCATTAGGATTTTCTAAGTATTTAATGTGGAGTATTAAGAGTTAAAATAGGAATAGAAAGACAATAGATACAACAATATGTATAAAGAAGTGAAATAAAACAAGTCATCCCAATCCAATCAGATATATAACCTCGTCTAAAAATAAGTGGCTCAACACAGGGTGTAGATGAACTAAATGTCAATACTTTTCAACCAATATAAAAAGAGTAGACTCATCCAACCATGATATGATCAACATTTAAATCACATGGCATACCCTACACATCTTCACAACTCATGGAAAAAAGAGTAACCACAATCAAAGATATGGATACAAATGTAAATATATATTCTTAGTAAAAATACTCCCAATTATTATATAAGGGGTATCTCTATATGATAGATCATTCCATGATGAATTGTTTTCAATAGTTCCAAAATCCCATCAATGATTCATATTATCTCACGCATATTCCATGAAGTAACCACATATGTCAATTCATACCTCATCATTGTGATGCACGGTTGAGGGGACACAAACTCTATGTAAAGTAAATTCACCCTATAAAATCAGGGGGTTCCACTCTATATGTATCTGTATAGGACCCAAGCTCAAGCATATGAGGCACTCCACTCTAGTATCAGGAGGAATTGTGTCTTATTCAATAAAGGGTTCCACTCTAGATAATGAGGACATGTGCCCTATCTAGTAGGGGTTTCCATTCAATCAGTAGTAGTAAAGGACCTGTACTAATGATGATGGGGGTTCCATTCTAGTGGTCAAGGACCCACAACATAGTGAGACAGGGGGTTCCAAAATATCATCAAAGACCCTCCCCTAACCGATAGGGGGTTCCACTCTATATGGTAGATCACTTAAACCTAAGATGATGTGTGGGGGGTCTACTCTATTGTCCAAGTTCATGTTTCCTAATGGTATAGGGGTTTTCCACTCTGGTAAAAGGTGACCCATGACTTATCTAATATGGGGTTTCACTTGGAGGTAGAGGACCCATACCCTAGATGATGGGGGTTCAAATCCATATGAAGTATCTTGTGATCCCCCTGATCAAAACCCACATCGAGAATCAATTCAAAGAAGTTATGTGCCTAGAAAATTTTAAATTTTTTATCAAAAACAAATTGAGGGCATCATCATGTTTTACATAGAATAAGAAACAAGATAGGATACTCGCGGTCCAAAATCTTATTCGAAATGATGTTGAAATAGAACCTTCATTTTTTCTAAAAAGTAAATAAGTATTACATGGCATTTGAAGGGTTCCACATTGAATGTGGTACCTCTCCACTACCTAGTCACATCTCTAGAAATTACAGGGATCCCAAACCATGTAGAAGTACATTTCTTGAAGGTAGAATACATTACATGTCTAAACTATCCTAGGCCATGATGTGTCCTTCCCACCATGTCCATGTACATGACCAAGTGTCTATGAAATTCGATACATGGTCTTGTGCCTGGATGGGTACTACAAGATAGGGCCCTACCACTATGTTCAATCACACATATCGTCCACCCAAGGATTAGGTACAGGGTGTGTAAGAGGACTACACAATATGTCATTCTTATTATTTTACAAAACCAAAGACACTATAACCAAGAGGCTAGATGATGTGTGTTCATCATGATAAAAATTATGTAGGCATGATTTATATAGAAATTAAGATCCCCAAACCATTCATTGAATTATCCCATTCTATCATAGATCCCACCCTATTTCTATCAAAAATCAGTGGATCAATCCATGGTTCATCATTTATAATCATCATTCACTAAAATTTTAATTATGGCATTCCTTAGTGGTTTCTTTGATCCTCCTATATGAACCACTCCACCCATAGATGATGATTTAGGTATTGATATTCCATATGATCATCCAAAATCTACAAACATCATAGATCTATCATTAATTTGGTGATTCATCTCTCATTCTTGAAACTATTACAAATATAGGGATCTGATATGTCTCAATATCCCTTGCCAATGTTGAATAAGGAGCATAGGTTCCAACTGATGGAGAAGGTAGAGAAATTGATGGGAAAATCCCAATAATATTTTAAAATGATCACTCCCATGCGTTCTTGGAAAATGAACAAGAATGTGGAATCCATTATTAGACCTAAAATTAAATATCCAAATTAATTGATAAGTGGGGACATGTAAAGGATTAAATTGGCACTAATTAACAAAGGAGATTGATATTATCATTAAATTTAATGAAGAAAGGAGTAAAAAATGAAGATTCCTTCTTAGATGGTGTATTTTTCTCCATCAGAGAACAAGGTTTCCAATGACTGAATTATGTCATTGTGTTTGTTGTGTCCCAATCTTCTATGATCTTAAGGTTCATCATCATTCGATTTTGATTCATCAATGAAAGGATAAGAATAGTGTTTTTAGATATTCTAGGATTATGAGGATATCCATGGGAAACTCTCCATAATGATTTATTTGAAGGAAATTAGTTTAGTTCAAATGAATTTATTATTCAATTTTATAAATTAATTATTCCACTAAATGTATTGCCAATGGGGGAGATGTTGAAACCCACAACACCTACCTATTGTTGGTCTCTCTTAGGTTAAACACCATGTTCTATAATCAACCATGGTCTCAAATTTATAATATGAGATTATGTTATATATTTATTTTATTTTATTTATGAAAAAAAGCTCACACAGTATAAAATATATTTAATAATTTTATAAAATTAATTCAGATTCCATAGGGAATATGAATCACACGCCTTCTCATCACGTAGATTTGGAAAAATATATATACATATATATATATAATCGTTTTAAAGTCTTACAAGGATAATAATGGGAATATAAACCATTACATCCTTCAAAATTTTAATACCAGAATACAAAAAATAAATAAAAACTTGTGGATACTCTACCCAAATTTGGATATCCCACTCTTAGGAACTCTCTTAGATTTTCCCATACTTCAAAAACATGTGATCCAAGGGGATAGTCAATCATTGAATGATCTTATCCTTTCAATCCTCTATCACCACATGCTTCTCCACAAAAAATTTCTCCATCCTTGATGTCCAGCTCACCTGAGTCGTTAATGTGTGTAGGGCCATGCACATGTCTTCTCCAATGCCACATGTGGAAGACATTGTGTACTTTCTCCAGCTATAGGGGTATGTAGAGACTGTAAGAAACCATTCCAACACTTTTCACGATATCAAATACCCTGATGAACCTTGAAGATAGCATTCCTACCCTTCGAAACCTCCAAAATCTTCATTGTGGGGAAACTCTTAAGACAATGTGGGCTCCCATATCTAACTCCATAGTCCTACCATGATGATCTCAATAATATTTGTTCATTCTATAATCCATATTCATCTACAAATGGATGACCTGGACATTCATATTCATCACTTACACCATATCTGGTCCCATAAGAGTTGTCTCATTGATCTATATCCATCACAAGGGTGACCAATTGGGTCTCCCATGGAGGGCCTCAAGAGGTGACATACCGATAGTAGAGAGGTATTTTATGTTAATTGAAATCAATACAAATGGAATTTGATCCTCCAAGATCCAGGAAAAGTATAATAGGAAATCCATCAATGTGTCCACCAACACCTGGATTGTGTTCTCGGTCTTCCCATTGGTTAGGGGGTGAAAGGTTGTACTCGTACTCATTTTGGTCTCAAATACTCATGTCTACCACTCCATAATAATGATATAAACTATTTTTCATGATCAAAGTAAGTCATTGAGGGAACCCCATAACAGAGAAAGATATCTTATATATACAACTTCCCCAAATTCTCCACCACACTATACCCTGTGATAACAAGAAAGTGGTATGAAATCCTGATTTGGTCAACTACCACTTTGATGTTGTCATGGACCTTTGTTATGCACTGAGTCCCTATCAAAAAATCTATGGATATGAAATCCCACTTCCGCTATGGGTTCTCAAGTGGTTGAAACAAACCTTTTGGAACATGGTTCTCAACTTTGTCCTGTTGATAGTTGAGGCATCGAGAGACAAACTCAGATACACTTCATCTCATGGCAGGCCACAAAAACTACCCCTGATCGTCTCTACACATCTTCCATACATCGGGATGAAATGCTTGGTGATATTAATGGAACTATCACATCAAATCCTCATGTATCATGATTGGGACAAAATTCTATCCATTGAATAGGATGATCTGATTCCCTCCATCAGATTATCCATCTGCTGAATCACTAGTAGATAGCTAGTCATGTAAGATCTCACAGTCAATGTATCCCTGATGGGACTCTCTGACACACTCGACAAGATGATGATTCAACACTATCAACTATAGAAACATTTTACCCTCAAGATATATAATGGAAAATTATAGGGAGGGAAAATACTTCGAAATCTCCTAGACCATGGGAGCCTCAAACTTCCTACTAAGAGATTATACTAATATGTTTCCCTTCCATAGATTATAGAATATATCTATTTCTTTTTCCTTGAATAACTCCAACAATAACTAATGTAATATGTTCAAGTATCTCTTAATGATGATATACCTGAGTTTTTTATGGTCTGAATAAACAACAAATCTATCTCCCACAAGGTAGTTCATCTCCACCATCAGGGTGAACACTAATGATGTTAGCTTCATGTAATAGGTCTTGTAGTTCTTCTCATGTGTAATCAATATCGTCGACTGTTATGCGACAACTTCATATCAATACATCAACTTGCATACTAGGACAACTCTTTAGGCATCACAATACACTATGTACTTCATGTCCTCCACTAGTAGTATCATCATAGGAAAAATCAGCATCATTAGCCTCAAGTCCTCAAATTCCCTCTATCACTACATAGTCCTTGTAAACAGATTCCCTTTTCACCTCATGGGGGACAAAGGGGCTGAAATTATGTAGCAGCATACCAAAAGCCTCTTATTGTAACCTTCTATGGGATGAAGTCACGATACCACTAACACGCACAAGGGTGGCTTCCAAGAAATCATTGCATCAATATATAACTAATAAATAGATAATTAATGTAATGAAATGACATACCCCAAAAATAAACCTCAATAATCATGAATTGGAACATTGTGAATTTCCCGTAAAGATGGTTCTCTCGAATAAAATCTATAACAAACCTCTTGTTCTCTATATATTGATCCTCTAATGAATAGTAATTGAGTATTTTGTCAATGAAGACAACCAAAAACTAGTACCAGTACAGCTATAAGACTAATATCATTAAACCAACAAACACGGTCATGTAATTTTTAACATTAAAGAGAATAAATGTTAACTAATAGTGTTCATAGCGCAATTAGTTTGAAATAATTGAAATATCAGCATCATAAACCCTCAAATATTGGTATCCAGACTAGAGATCAATCTATGAGAACCAAATCTCACCTCAAAACAGGTCAAAGAGGTCTTCAGTCATTGAAAAGGGGAACTTTTTCATTATTGTGTCCTAGTTCAGGCAATTATAATCCATCCAAATACATATTCTTGCATCTAAATTTATCATGAACAATATTGTAGATCCCCATGTGGACACATTGGGCCTGATGAAACACTTAATTATATGATTCTTAAATTGGAAAAAATTTTGTGGTAGCTCAGTAGGGGATATCTAATATACCATTGAAAATATCAGATTGGTCTCAAGATACAAGTCGATGAAAAAATCCACCTCCATCCAAAGAGGGAGACATGTAACATCATCTAGGAAAATGTACATATAATAATCCCCATGTGAAAAAATATAGATTCCTTAAGATCTTTCTACACAAAGGGATACACTCAAAAACGTATGGGTAGTGGGATACATATACCTTTCTCACTAAACCCACATGACATTCAATGAGGTTTCTCTTACAAAAAAAAAGGAGAACCTCATCCCATTAGTTGAAAGTAATATGACTTGTTTATCATGATAGTCAATCTGGTCTCGAACCATTTATGACCAATCCATACAAAACATTATCTCATAGGGTTCCTTTTTGAAACCAAATGGTTCTACATGAAACACTCACCACCAAGCAATAGCGCACACTGCCTGAAGATAAAAGCTACATAATACGTGTTCCCTGTGGGAACCTCATGAAAAATAAACTATTATTGCTACTCAATTGTGAGCTCCATCTCTCACACCATGGGAAGAGATGTGAAGTAATGAATGGGACTTGTGTCTAATAATACTAAAGAAGGATTATAATAAACACTGGTTGTACCTCTAATCATCTCAGGAACCATGGGGTCATAAGCCTCCAAGACATGCAGCAATCTGAATCCTAGAACACTAACTCCCTGAGCCTTACAAGGGCCTCCAGGTGGTGGTCGTGGTGGAAGAATCACATAGCGTCGTCCCCCCACCCATAAATACTCCCTATCCTTTTCTATATCATCCTCCTTGGGGACAAACCTTCCCTCGAATGAGTGATCACTTATCATGGTGTTGCCTTTATTGTGGTTGTACATTAGCTAAATCCCTAGGCTCCTCGATGCATCTGGTCACATTGTCTCATGTTGTCTCACCTCACCCATCGTAAGAAAATCACCACCCCTCTTTATTATTGCCTTTCCCTTTGTATATCCCCTAACCATGTTCTCGAGTATGATCATGTAGAGATATCCTTCATAAATATCCCTTTATCTAGTGCTAACTAGTTACTACAAGTGACTCTTCCCTATGATTCCTACTTTTATCTCTAGATATCTGCAATCCCATTGACATAAATATCTCAATCACTAGTCCTCGCACTAGAAATCCAGCATAGGTGAGTATTCAAAAGGAAACCACACTATTGAGGATATCTCTATGGAGTCCTTGGTCAAATTTATGTACTTAGAAGTATCCATCTCATATCAGGTTAAGGAAGTACTAGGTAATGTATATAAACCACATTGAGTACTCAACCAATTTCTTTCCTTGGTGTTGTAGCTATGGTATATCCTAAATCTGAACCGAGTGCAAGAAATATGGGTAGTAAACCTCACAAAAAAACTACTGGAATTAGGTCCATGAGAGTGTTGTCTCATTATGTATATATCTTACAAGTCTCCACTAGTTCCCACTACTTCATGGAAAATGAAATATTCCAGTGAAATCACATGATCCATCAATGTCTAAATAATCTAGAAGATATGGACCACCGACTCTATATGGCCCTCTACATCCTAAGGATCTAACTCTCCATGGAAACCCAATGGCCTCTGGTGTTGGAACTCATGAATCATGCTAAGACTTTATGAATCTTTATTTTTTTTTTCTATGACAATATTCTTCTCCACTAGTAAATATAAAGACCCATACCTAGAAAACCAAAAGCAAGTGTCTACTATCAATTTCATTATCATGATTTAAAGTATTCAAATCTAAATGGACTAAGAGTATAGTATTCGTAGTAACCGAGTTACATACATGAGCCTTTTATTACAAATTAATACTCTAATTCTAATGTATGTTTTTTAAAAAAATATATAAAACATTAAGGATAACTATATTCCATCTAGTATGTCTATGCATATCTCTTATAGTACACTTCCTAGATTCTTAGGGAAAGGAAACATAATAAGGTTGAGCTCAAAAGATTAATGAGGATAAACTATTTCATAAGAAATAATATTGCAATGAGAATAATAATTATGGAATGGTAAATAATTGGACACACATAAAAAATAATCAAAAAACATTGAAGGAAGTGCATAAAAAGTATAGGAAGGAAATAAATGGAAACCCACTCCCTCAAAATAACTAGATAAGGAAAAATAAATATGGTAAGGTATAAAACAAAAAAACATTAAATTTAATCAATGAACTGGAAATGAAATGTATCCATAGATATGTCGACACAAAAAATCATGGTTAAATAATAAATAAAATTAAATTAGGGAAATGATTAATTATTTTATTCTATGTTTATTAGGTATATGGAACCATTACTCTCAAGAACATTCACAAGATGGCTTGTCATATCGTGTAGAAACACATCGAATTTTGGAAATTAATTCATCACATGAGACTAACAATGCATCAAGGGATATGAATAACAGAGTACCACCCATATATATTTATTTAAATGGTACCCAACCCATTCCTTACATGTCCAATGCAATACTCATATCGAATAATCAAAATAAAAAATATGTATTTTCAAATATCACTATGGATTAGAACATATAGATTTATTAATCATTCCCTGAATGATAAAATTATATTCAATTTAATCACTATATATAAAAATAATATATTTTTTAGGTAATAATAATATCCATGTTATGATAATATGGATAGCCATGGATATTTACAATGAAAAATTATTACAAAATAGTGATTATTTTAAGATAAAGTTAAAAATCATGAAAATGAAGTGAGATTTCAAATATGGTCATTAGGAACATTCATTAGGAAAATAAACTTCATTTGAAAAACATTTTGAAAGTATTTTTCTTTGAATATTTTATCATTAAAAATTAATATTTGTAACATAAAAATGATGCTTTAATGAAATTATTGCAGTTAAATCAGTACTTTTCATACAATGTTAAAGGGATATTCCTTTTCCTTAGGAAAAATGTTATAAAAAATTCCTTATCCAGAAATATATTAGAATATTTCTCTGGAAACATTATTAAAATAAAAAAAACATTACCAAATCATTTTAATGATATATTGAAATTATTATTTTAAAACATGGTTTTTATAAGAAAACAATTCCTCTAACTAAAAATAGAAATGACTTCAGGGTTTTTTCAAAAATAATTATAAAACTTTATGAGTACCAACAAGTGAAAAATGGTACTAATAAATGGAAGATGTCATTAATAACCAAAAGATAATAAAATGAATGGTTTCTTTGAAAAAATTTCATATAATTTCATCAAATGGAAATACCATTGAAATATAATTAAAATTACTCTTGAGAAAAATAATCCTTAAACATTCAAATGCCTCTCAAACCACCTTGAAACATTTCAATCATAATCCTCAGGAACTAATAACATTATGTTAATATTTTAAATACGATGAAGGTAAAAGGATTAATGATAAAATATATAAAATGTGGATTTATGTACACCACATAAAAGAAGAAATTGGTGAATATGACATTTCTCTCATAGATATCAAACATGATATGAAAATCCCTTACCTTGTGTCTAACATGTCTTGTGTGCCTTTATCTTCATGAATAAAAAACTAATTTTATTTATTTACATTATTGAAAATATTTTTCATTTTTTATCATAACATTTAATTTACTTCATACTATGATATATACAACTACCTAAATAAGTATGTTTACATTGGTTTTTTTGACCAAATACAGTTTATGTGTTAAAAACAATAATGGTAGGTCCACAATGGTCAAATGTGTCATTATATAACATATAAAGAATAATTATAACGATTTAATTTTGTTATTTATATGTTAATTATACTTTAAAACATCAGTAAATATGGTTATGAAAAATGAATCAGTGTTATAATCATTGAGAAGGTAGGTTGTACATGGACAAGAGCAGCATTCCCATATTTCAATGATCGTTATGGAAATAAGGTAAGTAACAACATATTTTCACATAATGATAATTATATCATAAATAACATTTTATTTAATAATATATACTAATATATATTATTCTTGGGATGTAAATGTAATCACATCCTGTTGAGTAGGTATTAGTCCACATATCCATGGCCAACATTATCGTATTTTTGTTTGTGAAAGGGTAATAAAGAAAATTATATATATATATCTATTTTATATTTCAAAAAAATTAATTTTTTACTTAATATCATATAGATTCTATAAATTCAATATATTTTCAATTAAAACCATCATTTATAAATAACATATATCTTGTTATTCACTCACATTTTTTTAGGAAGTGATAGTCCACACTTTCCCAAATGATGTTATTATATTCCCACCAAATAGAGTGCATAAAGATATGTCATATAAAATAATTAAAGAAGTATAAAGTCATTATAAATAGAAAAAATTACTTATATAAACATATTCTCAATTATATTATCTCCCATGAGAGGTAGTAAAGGTAAAATGAACAATGATCATTTTTTGAGGCGATAGTTCACCGTACACATGAACAGTATATTTGTTACCCATTAGATTGAAGTGTGTGTAAGTGCAGGTCAACAAAATAATATAAAACCATCATAGTACAGTGATGATATATTTTTTTTAAATAATTGTGGAATAATAATAGTTTGGGGACTATAGAATTCAAATAAGACTAAAAAGAATGAGGATTTTTGTTACCTATTAATCGGGATAATCCGTTTGGTTTGTACCAATAGGATTCTATGGATATTTTCCTTCCTATGGGGGGGATTATATGATAAGGGGATGTACTTTTATGTTATATTTGTTCAAATATTGGCTGAGCTAATGTGGATTTGGAGGTGTGATGAAGTGGGATGAGAGGTGACTTTTGTATTGTGGGGTAAGAGTAGAACTCTTGTAATATTATGAAAAAGGAATTCCATACACATATTTCAAATTTAAAGTTTGTTATGTAATGTTACAATGTCCATTAAAGTAATAATGTGGTATAAATATGTCCATAAAATTGATTTTTGGGAAAGTTTCTAGTTCAATTGTGACATTTAGATTTTTTTTTAGTCTTTTAATAAGCTTAATTTTACCATATTCATTGTAATTAATAATAATTACAGTCGTTAAATTTTTTTCTAAAAAACTAAGTTAACCTTATTAGACATTATAAATTGTTATTATTAAAAATATTAAATCCATTTTTTCAAATTCATAGTGCATAATTAGTTTATATTAAATTAAATTTATTTTCGAAGATGGGACGACAATGTTGGTTTTTAAAGTAAAAATGTCCAATAGATTTCTATATTTTTATGATAACATTAAAAGGGAAATTAATTACAAGGAAATAAATTTAAATAAATTATAAAAATTTGAAATATTGAATCTTTAATATCAAGTTAAATTATATTTAACCTCATAAATAAATCAAATGAAAAGGGAGTTTTTAACTAAAATTTAGTATTTTAGACTATTCATTAAAAATGAATCATTACAGAAAAATACCATAAGTTAATCCTAACATCATTTTTATATTTATCTTTTAGTGATGATTTTTATTTTGACATATATAATCTATTAATGTTCAAAAAAATTAATTTAAAATAGGTTCAGTATTAAAAGGCGGTAAAAATGCCTTAATAGAATTATAATATTTTATGTGTAAAATTGGGTATCTTCTTATCTTATTCTTATAAAACATATTGTATTAATATAAAAACATTTATATTTAATATAATATATATATATATATAACATTAATATCACTAACTAATTGTAGTTAAATTAATTTATTTGGGTGAAACAACTTTGTGAGAATAAAAATAGCTTTCTATAAAATATTCCCTTTATTTTCAATTGGCTCTAATTTTCATTTCTAATTAATCTATAACTAAGGAATTCATATTATATTTTTTTAATACATATATTTTCAAAACATGGTTAATCTTATTCATAAATAATAATTTAATGATAATGTTATTTCTTAGTATATTAAAAAATGGTATTTTAATAATATATTACCCTTCCGTAAAACTCAGTCTTGGGTGTAACAAAATAAATTAATGAAACTCATTATTGTATATGCCTCACACTAACATATTATCATGTTAATTGAAAGATATATAATATGTTTAACTTATTTTTAATTGAAAATGTAATATTAATTCTTGGGATATTATATTTCTTTACATGCTTGGTGTTGTGTGTCAAACAAACTGTTGAATGCAGTGTTCCAACATTTGATTTTCTAGGACTTACATTCTCAAAACATTAATTAAGTTGAGTCCTTGAAATTTATAATCAATCTTGTTAATATATTATTTGATATTTCCTATATTTAAAAACTCACATACTGAGAAGGGTATGTAAAACATCCTCTAGAAATGAGATAATAGGATGTATAAAGTTCACGTGGACTAACATATGACTAGGTCTCTATGTAGAAGAACATTAGTGGAAAGTATAGATAAATACATGGAGGAAATGTGTAAATATTTATAGGGAGTTATTGAGGTCCTCAATAAAAAACAAGTGAATCATAAATGTTAATTTAGGTCCTAAAATCCATAAATCTTTGATGATTTTGAAGGCCATCAGTTCAACAAAAGTTAATTTATTAGAATAGCATATTATTTATAAGCCATTTTCCTAATTTTGGGAAATTATTTTAATGCCTAAGAATGTAAAGATATTTACTTACATGACAAATTTTAATTTAATGTGAAAAATTCCATATTTTTGTTGTGTTTTGATCAAATTCTAGTTAATCCCTTATTTCAAGAAGTTGATATCAAAAATTTTACATTGATATTTCAAGCACTAAAATATACATTTAACGGATTGTAAAGCCTAAAATAGTGTCAAAGGTAAAACTATTTGCCTCTAACTATTATCCAAATTCACTATTGTTAATACATTAATCATTAAAACTAAAAATTAATCTATTGGTACATCTTTAATATTTATTCATCAAATTTTTGAACTAAAAACAATGAATTTTTAATCAGGATATTTCATAGGTCAGTGGTTAGCATGACACCTTATCATCCTTCATTCATGATTTCATGACTCACGTACCCAGATTATATTGGTTCTCACCAAGATTTTATTTGGTCATTTTATAAAACTAAATTTATATAATTTCTAAAATAACTATGATGGGAATCCTTGAAATTAGGAAAATCACTAAATATACATTTAATTTGGGTTCTCAATACAACCCCAATACATTAATACTTTATCCATTATTTCAGCATAGGTCATTCCTGGGTATAGGGTTTATCCATAATAACATTTATAGAATTTAGAAATAAATACACATTATCTTCAATATAAACCACTTTAGGTTTCACCGAGGTTATTTATTTTCCTAATATGTTCGAATTCCTCAAAATGGTTTGTAGAGAAAAACTGAATTATCCTAATCATTCCCCTGGGATTGTCAAACTATATGGGCAGTAAGACTAATTTTCATGTACTATGTTACACCGAGTCATCCCCGACACATATTTTCGGAGTTGATACTCCTATGTACATTTTTTTCCAAACCAATTCTACTTATAATTTCCTAACATGGATTATTTTCAGGAATAAGCACATAATCTCTACCATACCAATTTTCTAGAATTTTCTTCTATACTTGTCCCAAAATTCTAACTTTTGTCTATGTTTACAAGTCTATGTTTTCCAAAATATAGTTGCCATGTTTTCTATTAAAATTCTTATGATACCAACTATAGAGAACCAACCCCGGAAAGGCCAAAGTTAGTTTATATTATCAATTATAGTGGAATTATTATAAGGAATCAAATACCAAATGATTGAGAGGTTACTAGTCTTGTTGAACAAGATACGCACATGAGTCCTGTATTAAAAATTAAAACACTAATTACAACATATTTGTTTTCTAAAAAAAATACATCAAGGATAACATTATTTTATATAGTATATCCCTGTATATATTCTATAATACACTTCTTGGATTCATAATGAAATGAAACATAATATGGGTGATTTGAAATTCTTATTAAGGGTAAATTATAGTAGAATCAATAATGAATTAATTAGAATAATAATTATGGAATGGTAAATAACTAAAAACATAAACCAATTAATCAACAATATATTATGGAAGTGAATAATAGATATGGCATGGTGATACATGGAAACACATTTCATCCAAATAAAAAAATAAGAAAAATTATATATGGTAAAGTATGAAACTAAAACGCGTGCCCATAAATTAATGAAATGAAAATGAAATGTATCCATAGATATAACGATTCAAAATATCATGGATAAGTAATAACTAAATCAAAATGAGGGAAATTATTAATTATCGTACACCAGGTTTCCCAGGTACATTGAACCATTACCGTCAATACCTTTTACAAGATGGATTAGCATATTAGGTAGAAACCCATCTAATTTTATCAACTAATTCGTTTCATGGGACTACTGATGCATCGAGGGGCTATCTATAATCAGGGCCCACCTGTAGGGATATCCTCAAATTGTCTCCATCCTGTGTCTTACTTGTCCAAAAAAATACTCATATTGAATAATCTAAATTAATAATATTCCTTATTAAATATCTGTATGGAGTATAAGATATAGATTTATCAATAATTCCCAAAAAGATCAAAACATTAAAATTAAAACCCTTATTTAAAAATGATATATGACTTAGGTAATAATAATATACATTTTATGGGAATTTGGATATTTAAAGACTTTTACATTGAAAAATTATTATAACATAGTAATTATTTCAAGAAAAAGGTAACAATCATAAAAAGGATGTGAGATTGTAAAGATAGTCATTAAGGATATTCTTAAGGAAAATATTCATTATTCAATCAAAATTGAAATAAAATTCATTGAAATCAATTTTGTTAAAAATTAACCTATTTAACATGACATGGATTCTTTGAAAAAATGATGTTGGGTAAATCCATACATGTTTTATGAGGTAAAAATAAGGTTCTTTTTTCACTGTAAAAAGGATGGAAAAAAATGTGTATGGAATATGATAAGAATATTCCTTTGAGACACTTATTAATTGTAAAAAATGGTAAACTTTTCTTTACAATATCATTTTAAGGAAATTGTTTATATCATTTTAATAAAGCATGGTATTTATAAGAAAATAGGTTTTTCGACTAAAGAGGGAATTGATGTTTGGATTTCTTAAAAACATTTTCAAATACATTTTTACTATGAATA
This sequence comes from Viscum album, assembly GCA_963277665.1. NCBI lineage: Eukaryota > Viridiplantae > Streptophyta > Magnoliopsida > Santalales > Viscaceae > Viscum > Viscum album. The sequence goes on along the minus strand of OY728123.1, from coordinate 1,186,677,849 downwards.
GTGGGAAAATTGAATGGATAATTGAAAAAGAACATTAATAACAATAGGATTGCAAAAAGAAAGGTTATATTGAACAATGGTAAAATGTATTCATCGAATGAAAATACCAGTTAAACATCATTAATATTACTCTTTAGGAATGTAATTTTTAAACATTTAAATGGGTCACATACCACCTTAAAACATTTGAGTCATATGCCTCATAAATGAATAAAATTAAAATAAATTTGTAAACACCATGAATTTAAAATGATTAATGATATAATATATAAAATGGAGAATTAGAAACACCACACAAAATAAGTATGTGATGAATATCACATTTATCTCATAGATTTAAAAATTGATATGAAAATCCCTTACCTTGTGTATGAAATGTATCGCATGTCTTCATATTCCTGAATAAAAAACATATGATAATTATTTAAATGATTTGGAACCATTTTATTTTTTTGAGGACTTTTATTTCACTTTTTACTATATTGTATACAACTAATTATAAAGTTATTTTACATCGGTTGGTTTGACCAAATTCGGTTTATTTGTCAAAAACCACTTTGGTGGGTCTATTATCTCAAGAGTGGTCATTATATGACATATAAAAAATAATAACAATGAAATAATTATAGTATTTGTACATAATTTGTTTTTTTATAAATATTCATTAAATATGGTTTTGAAAAATGAATCATTGGTACAAACATAGAGATAGTTGGTGATACATGCGTATAGGTAACATTCATACCTTTGAATGATCATTATCGAAAGATGGTAAGTAGCATCATATCATTCATGAATGATAATTATATCGTAAATAAAATTTTATTTATTCATATATACTTATATATAGAATTTCTGGTATGGAAAATGAATCAAATCATGTCAAGAAGGCGGTAGTTCACACGTCCACAACCGACATCATCGCTTTTTAGTTTATGAAAGGGAAATAAAGAAAATGGAATATATATATATATATATATATATATATATTACATGAAATTTAATTATTTAATTATTATCATATATAAGTTTTCTATGTCACATATTTTTAATTAAAATCATATTTTATACATGCCATGTATAATGTTATCGAATCACATCACTTATAAGAGGTGGTGGTCCCTAGTTCCTCAAATAATGTTATCGTTTTCCAAAAAAATTGAGTGCATAAAGATATATGTTATAAAAAAAATAAAGAAGTATAAAAACATTATAAATATCATATATAAAATATATTAAAAAATTTCCATCATAATTTCCACCATTATAGGTGGTAAAGTAAAACAAAAAAGCATTCATCATTTTGTGAGGCGGTAGTTCTCCATACAAATAAATAGTATTTTTGTTACCCATTATATGGAATTGTGTGTAATTTTAGGTCGAAAAAATAGATTATAAACATCGTAATATATTTAAGATATTTTTTTATTTTTTATAAAATTATGTTCTAAGAAGATTTTAGGGACTAGAGAATGTAAATAAAAGTAAAAAGCTTAAGGAAGTTTGACAACTTTTAATCAAAAAAACCCTATTGATTTGTAGAAAATGGATAACATGGTTTTTCCATCCTAAGGGGATGATTTTAGATTATTGGATTTATTTTGATGATATATCATGGAATATTTTGGTCTATAAAAGAACTATTGATAGGTGTAGGGTAGTGGGAGGAGAGGAGACCATTTTATAGTTGGGGAGGGTGGCACTCTAGTAATATTTTAACAACATAATTTTGAACATGTATTTCACATTGAAACTTTCTCCCATAATGGTCATATTTTTACTAATGTTAGGATAGTATATATATGTGGAAATAAAATGGATTTTGGAAAGGATTCTAGGTCTTTTGGTCCTTAATTATTAAAGTTCAGACCCTCAATGCTCTTCATTCTACCTTTATTGTTGTAATTAATTTTAATTAATTCTATAATGATTTTGTTCATACCAATGATGAAATTTTCATAAATTATAAATTCTTATTATTAAAATTATTTAATCCATTTTTCCAAATTCCAATCATAGAAGTGGTAGAAATTAATTTAAATTTAATCCTGCAGATTTGAAGATAATGCTGGTTTTTAAAGTAAAAACATTTAAAAGTTTGATAGGTTTATATAAACAATATCAAAGTGAAGTTGATTCCAATTAACTAAATTTGATTAATTTATAAAAATATGATCTAATTAAACTTCATAATTAATTTGAAATACAATTTAACCTTATAAATAAATCAGACGAAAGAATAGTTTTGAACTAAAATTATGTATTTTCACTATTCATTAAATAACATAATTTCACATAAAAATTCAAAAATTCAACCCTAACCTAATATTTATTTTTATTATTCAAATTTTATGTTTTTTTACATATATAATATATGAATTTTCTAATAATTTAATTTAAAATATGGTCACCATTAAAAGGTGATAAATATTCCTTAATAAAACTATAGGTTTTTATGTTTAAAATTTTGGTTGTTCTAATCATATAATTATAAAATAAATTGGATGAATAAAAAATATTATATTGAATATATAATGGATATTATATTAATATCACTCAATAATTAAAATTCATTTAATTTATTTTATTAAAAATAAATTTTGATGACAAAAATATTTTTATATAAAATATTCTCTTTATTTTCAATTGGCTCTTATTTTAATTTGTAACTAATTAAATCATCATATATTGGTGTAAGAAATATATTTTAGTAAGTAATTTAAAACTATTAATAACTATAAATTTTATTCCTAGTTTATATCATATTATGTTATATAATAATATTTTAGTAAAATATTATTGTTCGATAAAACACGGTCTTTTGTGTATCACAATCCATTGAAGAAAATTGTTGTTGTGTATGTCACACTATAACTTAGTATCACATGAAATTCATTCTATATAATATTTAAAAAAACATTAAAATACTAAATATATAATAAATTCTTGGGATGTTATATTCCCTTGTGTGCTTTGTGTTGTATATCATACATGCTATTGAATTTAATGTTCATACTTTAGATTTTTGAGGTGTTACAGTGGAGGTGATACTACCTTCCAACCAAGAGGTATAATATCATAGGTTTTACCTTAAACTAAGGCATCCTAGATCATTGGATCATCATCATGAACCATAAGTAATATTTTGGATGGCTGGCCTTAGAGAGGCATCCAAAAAATTTAATCAAGAAGTACCACAACTAGATGAGTAAATATATATATATATATGGGGAACTAATAGAAGGATTGTAAAATTGCATTAATATATGATGCATTAACCATAGATCACAGTAACAAATGACTTGGTATGACGATTTGACAAGAATTTAGTCATATACATGGGGAATGGATACATCAACAAACTGAATTATCATTGGATTCCCTTTCCTCAGATTTTCAATCGATACGCTCTAACATTGTTGACCTAATCCCAACCAAAATCTCATAAGTAGACTACTCTAGATATCATCCTAAGTAATGAACTACTCGGATACTAATATGTCCCTACATGACCCAATCTGTGGTTTGAGCCACATCCACCCAAAACCTACCACCATAGGACATCAGTAAGGGAGATTCATGAAACACATAATTAAGGTTGGGAGTCCTTTTCCTACGTACCTATATGAACACCAACAACCATATCTATGAAGTAGTGATGATGGAGTAAATGTAAATGATTAAAAACACTAGGGAAACAACCATTCAGGTAAAATCTCTAGACTGTACAAGAGTATAGTTTTGTAAACTAAAATGCAGAGGGAAAATACATATATAACCCAATATATGACCCTGAATAATGAAACTATAAAAGTAAAAAATTGATAGAGGCTAACTATTGATATTCATTCTTTGTCCACCATACACATTCCAAAGTACCAGGTATCCCTAAGATCCTATGAAGTCATCGTTGACCAATCAGTCAGCTTCATTAGACATGACCCGTGCAGGAAAATCTCATTCAAGGGTGAGTATATATATACCTTGTAGAATTACCCAAAATCAGAAGTGGATAATTAATATATACAATAGGAATATAATGTCAGTAGATGCCACTGGATTCATATTGTAGTGAAAGAGAAAAGATCAACCCAAAACAAGAGGTAAATTAACCACATCCAAACATAAAGGGATAAACATGGTATGTATATGAACTAAAAAATGATATTTTTCTCTTATAGTATGAGATTAGAATCATAAAACAAAAATAAGATAATCACAAAATGCATGTGTTGTGCCCCACATGTCTTTGAAACTCAAGGAAATAGAATAACCAATTCCAATTTTATGTATATATAAGAATTTATATAACTTCTTAGAAAAAATAATTTCAGTCGAGAGATAAGGGGGATATTTATCTGATTGGTCGTCCGAAGAAGAAGAGTCACCAACAATTCAAAAAATCAATAAAAAATACCTAGCATCATATGTGTCTACCAAGAAGTAACTATTTATGCCAGGCCACTCTTCATCAAATTGACACATAGTCGAGGGGCCATGAAATCCTTTTATAGGACCCACATCCTATTTTATATTGGGTTTCACCTATGTATGTATCTGTAGAGGACCTAATCATAAGAGGATGGGGGTTTCACTCTAGTGTCAAGAAGACTTGCACCCTATCTGATAGGGGGTTCCACTATGGTCATCTAAGACTCGTACCTATCTGATATGGGGGTTTCACTCAGTATGTAGATGTAGAGGACCTACACCCATGCTGATAGGGGGTATGACTCTAGTGGTTGAGGAAAAACACCCTAGTGTGATAGGGGGTTCCAATATGGTCATCGTGGACCCACGCCTAATCTGATTGGGAGTTCACTTTATAAGGTAGAGGAATCATGCTCAAAATAATAGAGGTTAAAACTCTAGAGGTTATGGACATGCATCGTCGTGAAACATAGGGGATCCACTCTTCCCATCAAGGACCTTCTCCCTAACCAAAAGGTGGTTCCACTCGATATGTAAAGGGCTCATGCACAATCTTATGGGGGTTCCATTCTAGAGAAATTATCTGGTGATCCCACCTGATCACTACCATTATTGAGTGTAGACTCAAATAAGTTCCATTATAGGAACATTTTACATTGTATCTCAAAATCTAGAAAAGTGAGCACCATCATGTTCTTAGTAAAAAAACATAAGTTATGCTAATCGCAGGCCAAATCCAAGTCCAAAATTTCAAATATAGAAACATGGTGTTTCCTAACAAGGAAGAGGTAAGTACAAGGCTTGTGAGGGAAACAACATAGTGTGTGGTCCCTCTCCACCAATTGGAAGTTTTCCTAGCCAGTACTTGGATCCGTAATCATGTAGAAATAAATGATGTACATGTGGACTTCATGGAGTTTCCCAACTATTAGGGGAAAGGTTATGTCCTCTTTTTCATGTACATGGACATGACCTCATGTTAGTTTAATTTATTACATGGCTGTGTGGCTAGCCTTGTACCACCATAAAGACACCTACCCATGTGTTCCATCAAATGTATCATCCAACTGGGGATATTATACATGGCATGTAGAAGGAATTTCTATTATGCCTTCCTTTTGATTTTCTTAAACCCTAGCTTCTAAAACCAAGGGGATATTCACCATGTGATCATTATGATACATGTCATATAGTTGAGATTTTCATATAATTCAAGATATGTAGTTCTTAACTCAAATCATTAAATTCCTCCAAATATTCAACACTGTTTCTACCAAAAATAGGCAGATTTGTCCATGGATCATAATTTTCATCCATAGTTCATCAGAAATTGGATTACATAATTCCTGAATCAATTTGAACTGAAAATTATGTTGAGTATGAACCATCCATTTATCATCTGAACTATAATCCACAACACAAAAACATCCCAGATATATCACTACTTCATCGATTCATCCATTTTTTCATGAAACCATTTTTATTCTTAGGCTAAAATAGGGAAAGGTACTACCCGGCAATGTCAAACCAGGGTAGTGGGGTCCAAAAGATGAATAATAAAGGAAATTAAAAGTTTTAAATCACAATAAAATGTTCTCAAATGACTGTTTCCAATAATTATTGGACATCAATCATGTATGGGTGGAATGGGGTTAAAAAAATAGATACAATCAAATTAATCGATACACAGGGGCATTAGAAGGCTATATTTGTACTGTATAAATAAATGGGATTTATATTCATAATAAATTTATTTTAAAAGTTTATAAAACATACATTTATTATTTTGATTACTAGATTGGGTCATTTTTAATCGAATAACAAGGTCACTGATGATTTAAGGATGTTGTTACTTTTTTTATGTCAGGATCTGCATTGATCTGGAGTTCCATAAACATTATAATTTATTCTCTAGTGAATTTAGATGAAGTGCATTGTTTTAGATTCTAATATAATGATGTTAACATGGAAAAATTATACATGATGATGTCTTGATAAGAATACATTTTTTGGACATGTGAATTTAATAAATTAGTTAATCCAATGAATGTACCGCCAAAAGTTGAGATGTTAGAACAACCTATGCTGACCTATTTTACATCACACATAGGGTATACCCCATGTTTAGAATCAACCATGTTCTCGTAGTTTTTATCTGAGATTCCAATTAAACTTTATCCCATTTTATTTATGAAACTGTGTGTGCATAATATTAATATATATTATATTATTATAAAATCAATTCTCAGGACATCGTGACTCAGAATCATGCCCCATCATAACCCTAAGTTCTAGAAATATATGTAGAAAATTTTCAATGTATTATATGGAAAAAATGGGTCTCTAAAAGATTTAGGAGCTGCTTATGGTTACATGTACACAATGAGTGTTAGAAGTTTGTCTTTAATTTTTCCCTGACCCTTGTGTAGGAATTTATATTTTTGGTGCATGAGGATCATGAGATGTGTCATTAGAATAAAAAAAAAATTGGTTATTAGGTAGGAATCAGTTTGAATGCATTATATATATAGTTAGTGGAACCCAATTTTATATGTTTGAATCGATGGATGCATGAATTTTATGAGATGATATGGAATTTGGGCATCAATGTGTTGTATGTTTCATGTGATGTATGATGTACTGGGATATCCTTGAGAATCTTATGAGATGTAGGACCTTATTTGTTCTATGCACAACATGGGCATGAGGTGTGTATATAAAGAGATGTGGTATGTGATGGGTGTCAAATGTGACATGTGAATACGTGACCACCGGATGAGGTGCAGGATCATTAATGAATCATGGTAAGAATTTCAGTCTAGGGATAGTTGGTGGACTATATGTTTTATTTTTATTTTTGGTCAGGAAGAGATCATGTTAGTTAACTCATAAGGTGGGCAGTACCTTGAATGATTTTACTTATTCCTTTTTGATCAGGGTGTACCATGGGGATGTGAGAGAGATGGCTCTTTCTGGTACCATAATTGATTTATTATCAATACCTTGGGGAAAATCTATGTTATGATCGCTAGATAATAACATCCTATTTTTTGGAGTGGGTCGAATTTGTAACATGTTTATAATTTTTTGAGTTTCGTGGGTAGTCTAACTATTTTCTTGTTTATTAGAATTTAATTATTTTTTTATATTGAACTATGTAAATTTTACTAGATTGACATTACTGATAGGAAATTTCCTCAAAGTTTCAGGTAAGATTTTACTTATGTTGAAGGATTAACACCCAACATTACAGGGTGTTCAGACTAAGACACACAGTTTAGAAAAACATTGTAGCCTCCTAAAACTAACTGTGTGGCCATCCGGTTTTTTTGTGAACATTTTTTTTGAACCATGAAGGATGGCACACAATTCTGTTGGGAAGCTCTACATTTTTTCAAAGAGGAGATTCTATCAATTTCACCATGGTTTGGAAAACATTGTGGATCAACCACGTGAGTTTCCCCTTTTGTAAATGAGTGTCGCACAATTGTTTCATGATTAGGAAAACCATGTGATCCAACCATGTGCCTCATTAATGTAGAAAAATTAACTTTTTCCCCTATAATATGTTTTTATCTTCTCATCCTTTTCTTATTCTCCACCCCATTCACAATACAGGATAGATCTATTTTACCTACTCCCCTAATCTTTGGGTGAGATATCTTGTATGAAATCCATTCATCATACCTTCGGGTGCATTGAAGCTATGTTGGTGAGTGTTCAGATCCTCTTACTTCTATAATACTTTGCTCTCACCTTACGGAGCGTTAAATATATGAGATCCGATTAGCCATATTTTTAGGTATTTTTTCATTAAATCCAATTTCTTATATATAGGATCGAGTTATAGTCTATTATCGAATGAGGTAGCATATACCAACACCAAGTATGTGGTGTTCATCTTTCATCACAATTTTTTAGTTGTTTTGGGGGTTAAACATTGAGCCCGCCATTGGGTAATTTAAGCCAATGAGCTCGTACCCAAGTGGTAAGGGATCCTACATGGCATCCAAGAGACCCAGGTTCGAAATTGGGTGGAGGAAAATTTTCTGGGGGGTACTGTCACAGTACTATAGTAGCCATTGTAGCAGTATCACCGCAGTACTGTAGCAGGCACTATAACAGGCACTGTAGAAAGTACATTAGCGGTATTGTTTGGCACTGTAGCAGTCGAAATTATTCACCTGATTTTCGACTTCGGGCCACCGGTTTGGGCCTATACGTATCAGGGCATTTGGGTCATCCCAAAAGGCCTTCGGGCCTCAGGGCCTTTGGTCCATAGAGACCATGGAGTAGCCCGGTTCACACAGAGAAGGCCCCAGAAGAGGATTCGAGCAAGATTAGTAGTCACCAGATGCAGAGCTAACCATATTGGAAGAATGATAGGGTATCGAAACTGCCATTGGGACCAGGCACCGTGGAGCTTTGTACGGGGCAATGCTAGCAGATAAGAAATGAAAGGTGGGGATCTAGGAGATCAATGATGTAGAAGCCGGGGAGGGTCATCTCTAGTGGGTTGAGACTACGGGTCATGTATTAGGCGTAGTACGCCTTTGTGCCTTCGAGTCATGTATTGGCCTTCGGGTCATGTTGGGCCTTTCTCCTTGCGCCTACTGGCCATGTAAGGGTTCCCCTTAAACCCTTAAAAGTTGGATTATCCATAATTAAATAAAAAATAAGGCCTTCGGGCCATTGGGTAATTTGAGAGAAACCCCAATTAATTAACTATATTCCCTTAAATTAAATACGAGACCATGTGGTATTCCTCGAATACATCCATATCCTTTTCAACAATGACCATGATAGTTATACGGATCCAGACCACATGGGTAGTTATGCTAGGTTAGATGATTTAATTAAATTGAATTATTATATATATATATATATATTATCTAATTTCATGTGATGAGTTCCATGGGAAATATATGGGATTGCTCGGAGGACTTATATAGTGTTGACCATATATCTTGAGGTGTCATATTTAATCAAGTTGGATTGGGCTTAGATACATTTGGTGATGTCGATCACCGATTGGGTGACATTTTCTTTGGATGTAAGGAAATGAGTTCATCAAATATAGGTCATGGGCCATATGATATTCAATGTAGTTGAACATAATAATGAGATAAATGTTCTATTGGTAATGAGGTACTATATGATGTGTCTTAGGTTCTTTTTTGTTGGTTACCCCTAACCCATGTGGGCCAATGTTCCATTTAGAGTCATGTGGACATAGAGTTACTCAAAAAATGAGGTGGTATTTCCCATTACTCTGGTCAAATTCCATCACTATATGTGTCATATGAAAATGGTTGTAGGTGATTCCCATAGAATTAAATGTAAATGTTGAGGAGTCATCAGCTAATGGTATGGAGACTACGAGTTATGGGATGCGGCTAACCAGATGATGAGGTCATAGAGACATGACATATTTTGGAGGAAGTACATCACTGTTCCTCAGGGAGACATCAACATAGATGAAGGGGTTATTATTTTGAGGACAGTTATTACTGTACCTTGGTACATTGAGCTTTGAGTTGATGGGATATTTTGATATGAGTCTAGTGGAACATGTACTTGATTATGGAGTGCCTTTGATATGTTGGTTATTGTTGGACATTAGGTGTCGGTCATCATGAGTTGTTGGATTATTTTATTATAGGTGGAACCAAGGGGATCACCTAGAGATATTTACATTTTATGACACCTTGGACAATATGATATAGGTCCTCTCCATTACCATTATACCAGTGATGAATGAAGAATGTGGTTTCCTCTATCTGTCTGTTGAGAACATGGGGTGAATTTTTATAATATGATGTGAATGTGATGGTTCATTTATTTTTATTAGAAAATTCTTTTATCATAGATTTAATATAGGAACACATTAGTGGTGGACTATTGAAATTTATTCTCACACCATACATGAGACCTTTAACAGTTTTGTACATTTTATAGATTTGTGATCAGGAGAAGTTTCAATCTCGAGATCTTGATCTTGATCCTAGTGGTTGAGTTAGCATGTGAGAGAAGGCAAGGTGCCATGGGGTCTTACATCATTTGGAGATTCATTTTTTTCATTATGTATCATCATGATTCTATATAAATATAATTTTGGTCAGCAATAGGTGACCCTTTCTAGGTTATTTTCTTGTATAAACTATTTTTAATGCTCTATAAATAGATGGTGTACTGTGATTATATAGCTACACAAATGGTATCTAAGCACGTTAATTATTATTTCTCCTATTGATATTGTTTTTATCCTCCATAGACAAGTTACTAGTCTTGTGTTTTGTCTTTTTTTGTGCTTCTTTGTAAATATTATACTATTATATTATTACCTTAAGTGTGTGTAATCTCCCCACTATCACCTTGTAAAGACCTGGAAATTTCAAAGATTTTTTTTTAATTTCTTTGGAATTTTATGAGTTTGTGGCTTCTAACGGCACTTGATTCTGAGGCCCGGTGTGCTCGAAATCAATGTCCAAAGTTTAGCTCAGGTACGTTCAGTAAACAAATGAGCGGTTTTTCTATCTTTTGAACTGGTGCTCCGAATTGAAATCTGAGGGCACCGATAAACTCGCTGCACCAGTAATTGCTTAAGGGGACCTTTACCGTAGTTGAGTTTTAAGTGGGTTGAGAATTATTATTTGGGGATTTAGTTAAAAATAAGTAAAATTGTTGGAAAAATTTCATTTTATATCTAAGGAGGATAATTCCTCCCATGGGAAGTTGTTGGTGGGGCTCACACCCACCCAACTTCCCATGTGTGGATATATGAGAGGTGGGGCCCACACGAGCCCCAACCTTTCATTTTCCCCAAACCCCCTTTAACCCCCTTCATTAATTTGTCAACTATTCTTAAATGTGGACTCTTCCTCTCCCTCACTCTCCCTCTTTAATTCATGCCAACTCATGATAATTTAAGAATGCACCCTCTTCAAATAATTAATGGAGTGGTTTGAATTTTGAAATTATAATTGCTTGGGTTAATAAAATAATAGTTGAGCCTATTATTTTGTTTTTGGCACATGTTGGGTTGGGAAAGGTTTGAGAGAACTCTTGTGTGAAGAAGAAGAGAACTCCTCCCTTGACGAAGAACGAAGTCTCTTAAACGAAGAATGACGGTTCCATGAAGAATGACGATGCACACCGAAATCGTCTATGAAACCTCACCCCGCAACGTTGTCTTCTGAGGCACCCGACGAATGACATAAATTATTGAGTTAGGTGGTTTGATTAATTTATTTTAAATAAATTACTCCCTCGTTCTCGTTGTATTCAAGTGAATACCTTGGCCGACTGTTACTGCCTAGCACGGAGGGCGCGGGCCGAACAAACAAGGCTCGACGACCCTCTGACGTTTCCTATCTTATTGAGAATCGGCAATTGAAGGAAGAGGAGGCACGACGCCATCGCGTCATGCCGGGAACGTGGCGAAGGAATCCGGCACCGTTGCGCTGGCTGTGCGGGAGGAACCGTGGCATGCTTCGCGGGCCGCTTCGGCAGAATAACTGGCTGGACCATCGGCCGGCCGGGTGAAGGGGAGTCGTGGCTCTGGGAGGGCGCCGCACTAGAGAACTGGTCGGCCCGTCAGCCGGCCAGGCGGAGCCGAACCGCGGCGCCAAGAGGGCTCCCCGGTGAAGAAACCTGGGGCCCGCCGTGTGGTCCACTTGCTCCAGAAGGACGGCCGGCCTATTCGGCCGGTTTGGGAAGGGTGGCGCCACTTGGCGTCGCTGGTTCGGATAGCTGGGGGCACCCCCTCGGACCATTCGTCCAACTGGTCGAGCCTCTTAGGCCACGCGCCCTGCCAGACCACGCCCTGTCGGGCTAGGCCGCGCCACTTTGGGTCGAGCCGCACTCTCTTCGGGCAGGGCCAGGCCCCTTCGGGCCAGACTGAACCCCTTGGGCCTCTCCATGCATTTCTTTGGGCCAGTCCGACACCCCTTCCAAGTCGGAAAAGCCAAAACTGGGTGACCCGACCCGCCAGGCCACGAGGCTTAACGAGTCGGGCCCGTTATTCACATAAACGTAAATAACATGAATACCGTGCGTCTGATCGATGTGCCGTCTGCAGAACTGGGACCCTCATGACGAGGCGGTCCTTTTGAGAAACTCTAGGTGTGTTTTGGACTACATTGGAAAATGGATGGGTTTGGAATGAATGTAATTACAACCAGGCCCTCGGAGTGGAAATGCTTATAACTTAAGGATCGGATGACTGATTGACATGTTTTCGACTGTGTTGGATTCCTCTTGATGAGGTGGTTCTTTTTGAATACTCCACCTGAGGTTTGGATGCAGTTGTAGTATGGATGGGTTGGATTGTACATGAAATCCAACCAGGCCCCTGGAGTGGAAATGCTAATAACTCACAGACCGGGCGTCCAATTGGTGCGCCGTCTGTTTCATTAAGACCCCTATGAAGAGGAGGTCCTTTGTGGTATTTTCTTCGTGGGACTTTTTGATACTTGGAGTATCTACTAGTAGCTCTTGGATCGGATCCTCCTGGAGATGAGCATATGGAGTACGGAGACCTAGTAGCTGACTGAAACCTGATGACTGCTTGTCCCATTCGTTTCGGAGTGACTTGAAAAGCCCAGTGGGGAGAACTACTGTGTTGGGGTGGCAGACCCATGGTGGAGGAGCACTACTTTGTGAGGTGGCAGACCCATGGTACTCAACATGAGGAGTAACTCTATAGGCTATGAGTGGGAGCACTACTGTGTGAGGTGGTAGACCCATAGCGGGGGAGCACTACTTTGTGAGGTGGTCGACCTGCGATACTCGACAGGTGGAGTACCTCAGAAATATAAGGTTAGTGAGTAGCACCTCAGAGTTGCAACAGGATCATTATACTCGACAGAGGAGGATTTCTCTAGCAGCCGTGGTTTCGATATCGTGAATAAAAATCCTAGTTTAAGCTGAGTCAATGACCATTGTGTTTTCCTCATCATTGAGATGGGTTACTTGATAACATAGGTATATGTATGGGCATATACATAAGAAGAGGTTCTCTGTTGAGATCTTTCTTTGTGGTCTATCCTTGTTGGATTTGTGAGACCTTGAGGGTCTCAGGGTCCCTACTGAGTATCGTTATACTCACCCCTGCATGGGCTACACCCACACCTCGTTGTGTTGGATGCCGACGATAGACACCGCTGACCGAGGTAGACTGTATGAGGACTGGACGGTACCCGGAGGTGGACACTAGGCGTGAAAGCACACGGAGTAGACCGATAGATGCGGAGAGCTGAGGAGGACATCTGTACCTACCCTTCAGGTAGGAACCCGGAGGACGATCCAAGAGCTACTTCACCATTCAACAGTTTGTCTTTCCAGTTGTAATTTCTTTCAGTTGTAGTTGTACCTTTCCGTTGGGCTTGTATTTCCATCCCCTTTGTACTTTCATCACTTTTTTTATACTGCTTTACTTAGTGTTTTCTTCCTCTTGTTCTCTGGTTGTGTGTGTGTTTACGTTTTATAAATATAATTCCTTACCGGTTTATAGGGAGTTACACCTTTGGTGCTAGTCGTCAGCCCCCAGCCTATTGATGGCGAGCTTGGGGTAGTCACAGCACAGGCCCCGAGGACGGGTCGTGAAAAATTGGTATCAGAGGAATCGGTTCTACCGCATAACTTAGGACTCTGATATTCTCTTTCTGTGAAGCAATAGTGTTAAGGGTACCGAGTGTGGTTTTTAGTTCAGGGAGTCTAGTGTTGGTGCGGCGGCAGACGTATCCATACACCAGGACCCTGACTTCTGATTTCCAACTCAATGCACAAAAACACTGATTGCGTGTGTGTTTTCAAAAGTTTCTTTAAGTCATCTCAACCAGGTCAGCTCACCAGGTTTAAAATGGTTGACCATGTCACATATGTTAAGGATGCCTCCACGCAGATAGTCAGTTGGAGTTTAGATAGAGTACACGATGACGGTCCACCGAGTGACGAGGCTCTGGTGCAGGGCCCTCTTGCTATGTTGGAACCTTCAGGTGGTGTACCAGCAGCACCACCACCTGTTGGGTAGCAGATGCCACCAGTCATACTAGTGAACGGTGCATGATGACAGAGCGCATTGCACGAGTTCCAGCAGCAAAGGCCTCTGAGGTTACGAGGCGAGACAGATTCCTAGGTAGTATTGGACTGGCTGGAGGCGATTTCTAGAGTTCTACACCTATTTTAGACACTATTAGAGAAGATGGTGATCCTAGCTACTAGTGTTTCCTAGTGAGTGACTATGAGGTTGATCCGCATAGTGATGAGGCTTTGGTATGTAGACTGATGCCTGAGATTGTACCTTCGGGTAGTGTGCCAGCTATATCACTACATGTTGGTCAGCATTCTCAACCGGCGGTACCGGTAGATGACACATGTAGGCTTAATGCCTTACATGTGTTTCAAAATCAGATACCCCTCAGGTTATGAGGAGATCTCGACTCACAGGCGGCTGAGGACTAGCTATAGGAGGTGGCTGAGAGTTTTTCTAGAGCTTATACAGCTTCCGCGGGATGACATGTCAGTAGCTTAGTATTCATCGAGGCATACTGATCATTCCTGGTACATGATGACTACAATACAATCAGTGGGAAAGTAGGGAATTGATGTTAGTATTCGAGACTAGGGCGTGTAAAATGTTTTAAGAAGAGAAAGTGTTAAGGATAGATGAATCTGGAGAGAAGCAGATGTGGAAGCAGAGCTAAGAGAGCAGCATGGGGTGGTGTACTTTTTGACATGTTACAATCACCCACCTTTGTAGTCCCCTCTGGGCTCATCGAGCAGGAGGGCAGGGGAAGAGAGTAGCTGCATACGGTCAAGGAGTGTGACCCAGGGATCTAGGAATGATTTGAGGTATGGTCTTTGTCTACTATTAGCTGTCGTAACAATAGACATTGATATGAATCATTCCTTCCTTCCACGAATCTTGTCCCAGACCTAGAGTTTCCGGTTAAAGCCGTTGACTTGACCCTTGCGTCTGGAGATACCTTTGGGAGGAGACTCGATAATCACGCTTACGCCGACGGCGTGATCTGACCCTTTAGGCGAGAGTTTCGGTTGGAAACTCTTGGTGGTAGCATCGAAGCCTTACGACGTTAGTTTGGGTATGGACTGGGCAACCACAGTTCATACACAGATTGACTATTTTAGGAAAAAAGGTTGTGGTTTACCTACAACATTGGGATGAGTTTTCCTTGGTCGGCGAAAAGGGAAACCCAGGAAGCATAGGATAAACTCATGCATAAGTGGGTGCAGTCAATCACTCATGAGTCGGCTAGACCTAGATTTGAGCCAGACTTCTCCAGAGTTGCTGCACTGCTTTTAGTATTGACGAAAAAGGGGGAAAACCCTTCATGTGGTCAGAGAGATGCCAGCAGAGCTTTTTAGGAGCTGAGGTAGAGGTTGACCAATGCGCTTATCTTGAGGCTACCGGAGAAGGTGCAGATCATCCAGGAGAGGATGAAGACTATACAGAGCATCCAGAAGACATATACTGATAGGATTCCGAGACCACAGGAGTTCGAGGATGGCAATCACGTTTTATTACGAGTCTCACCTTGACGAGGTCTATGGAGAATTGGCTGGGAAGACAAGTTATCTCCGCATTTCATCGGGCCTTTCTGGATCCTCAGCAGAGTAGGCGAGGTGGCTTACCGCTTGGCCCTTCCACCTTAGTTGCACCAGTTTTATGATGTCTTCCACATATCTAAGCTGAGAAGATACGTGCATGACCCGTCCCACATCATCTACCACGGGGAGCTGGACATCGATGAAGGGGAGACTTTCACGGAGGTTCCAGTTGAGATTGAGGATCAACAGGAGCGGGTCCTACGAGGACAGTCGATTCCTCTGGTGTGCTTTCACCGGAAGCATGGGAACCTCTAGGAGATCTCATGAGAGTGGAAGCTCAGTTTCATGCTCAGTACCTCTTTTGTTTTCCCTACTAAGGGTTGTATCTTTACGGGGACGTAAAGACCTGAGGTGGGAGTAATGTAAAGACCTGGAAATTTCAAGGAATTTTTTTTAATTTATTTGGAATTTTACAAGTCTTTGTGATTTCTTTGGAATTTTACAAGTCTAGAATTAAAGTGCGGTTTCTCTATCTTTTTAACCGGTGCTCGGAATTGAAATCTAAGGGCACCGATAAACTCGTAGCACCAGTAATTGCTTAAGGGGACCTTTACCGTAGTTGAGTTTTAAGTGGGTTGAGAATTATTATTTGGGGATTTAGTTTAAAATAAGTAAAATTGTTGGAACAATTTCATTTTATATCTAAGGAAGATAATTCCTCCCATGGGAGTTGTTGGTGGGTCTCACACCCACCAAACTTCCCATGTGTGAATATATGAGAGGTGGGTCCCACACGATCCCCAACCTTTCATTTTCCCCAAACCCCCTTTAACCCCCTTCATTAATTTGTTAACTATTATTAAATGTGGACTCTTCCTCTCCCTCACTCTCCCTCTTTAATTCATTCCAACTCATGATAATTTAAGAATGCACCCTCTTCAATTAATTAATGGAGTGGTTTGAATTTTCAAATTATAATTTCTTGGGTTAATAAAATAATAGTTGAGCCTATTATTTTATTTTTGGCACACATTGGGTTGGGAATGATTTGAAAGAACTCTTGTGTGAAGAAGAAGAGAACTCCTATCTCGACGAAGAATGACGTCTATTCAACAAAGAACTCTGGTTCCATGAAGAACGACGACGCACACCAATGTCGTCTACGAAACCTCACCCCACGACGCCGTCTTCTGCAGCGCCCGATGAATGACATAAATTATTGAGGTAGGGGGTTTGCTTAATTTATTTTAAATAAATTACTCTCTTGTTCTCGATGTATTCAAGTGAATACCTTGGCCGGCTGGTACCGCCTAATTTAGAGGGAGCGAGCCGAACAAATACGGACCGACGACCATCCTTCATTTCCTGTCTTATTTAGAATCGGCTACTGAAGGCGGAGGAGGCACGACGCCTTCGCGCTGTGCCGGGAACGCGGTGAAGGAAGCTGGCGCCATTGTGTTGGCTGTGCGGGAGGAACCGCGACCCGCTTTGGTGGAAGAACCGGCTGGCCCGTCGGCCGGTCGGGTGAAGGGGATCCACAGCGCTGGGAGGGCGTCGCGCTGGAGAATCGGTCGGCCGAGCGGAGCCGAACCGCAGCGCCAGGAGGGTGCCGCGCTAATGAAACCCATGGCCCGCCACGTGGGCCGCTTGCGCCAGAAGGCTGGCCGGCCTAGCCGACCGGTTTGGGAAGGGCGGCGCCACTTGGCGCCGCTGGTTCGGACAGTCGGGGGGTCGCTCCCCCTTGGACCGCTCGGCCTTCGGGCCATGCCAGCCGGTCTGCACGCCCCGCTGGACCGCGCCCAGCCGGGCCACGCTTCTTCGGGCCAGGGCGCGCCCCTCGGGCCTAGCCACGCATTTCTTCGGGCCGGTCAGACACCCATTCCAGGTCGGACCCGCCAAAACTCGCTAAACCGACCCGCCAGCCCACGATGCTTAATGAGTCGTGCCCGTTATTTACTTAAACGTAAATAACATGAAGATTGCACATTCGATCGACGCGCCTTCTACGGCACTGGGTCCCTCGTGACGAGGTGGTCATTTTTCAATACTTAAAGTGAGTTTTGGACGACTATGGAAAACTTCCGGGTTTGGAACGAGTGTAATTCCAACCGGGCCCTTGGAGCAGAAACGCTTATAACTTAAGGACTGGATGTCTGACTGACATGTCGTCGACTATTTTGGATTCCTCTTGATGAGACGGTTCTTTTGGAATACTTAACCTGAGGTCTGGAGATAGTTGGAGTATGGCCGGGTGGGATTGTACCTGATATCCAACCGAACCCCTGGAGTGGAAATGCTAATAACTCATAGACCGGGCGTCTGATTGACGCATCATCTGTTGCGTTGAGACCCCTATGACGAGGCGGTCCTTTGTGATATTTTCTTCATGGGACTTTGTGATACTTGGAATATCGACCAGTAGCTCATGGAGAAGATCCTCCTGGAGACGAAAATACGGAGTATGGAGACCTAGTAGCTAAGTGAAACCTGATGACTTCTTGTCCGATTCATTTCGGAGTGACTTGAATAGCCCAGTGGGGAGCACTACTGTGTTGGGGTGGTAGAACCATGGCGGAGGAGCACTACTTTGTGAGGTGGCAGGCCCCTGGTACTCGAAAGGAGGATTACATATGTAGGCTATGATGGGGACCATTACTGTGTGAGGTGGCAGACACATGGCAGGGGAGCACTACTTTGTGAGGTGGCCGACCCACGGTACACGACAGGAGAAGTACCTCAGTAGTATAAGGTTGGTGAGTAGCAATTCGGAGTCATGACAGGATCACTATACTCGACAGAGAAGCAGTTCTCTAGAAGCTGTGTTTTCGATATCGTGAATTAAAATCCTAGTTTGAGCTGAGTCAATTACCATTGTGTATTCCTCATGATTGAGATGGGTTACTTGATAACATAGGTATATGTATGGGCATATACCTAATTAGAGGTTATCTGTTGAGATATATCTTTGTGGTTTATCCTTGTTGGATTTTTGATACCTTGAGGGTCTCTGGGTCCCTACTGAGTGTCGTTATACTCACCCCTACACGGTCTATGCCCGCACCACGTTGTGTTGGATGTTGATGACAGACAACGCTGACCGAGGTAGAGTGTACGATGACTGGATGGTACCCAGAGGTGGACACTCGGCATGATGGCACACGGAGCAGAATGATAGAGGCGTAGTGCTGCGGAGGACATCTGTACCTACCTTTCAGGTAGGAACCCAGAGGAAGATCCAGGAGCTGCTTCACCATTCATCTATTTGTCTTTTCAGTTGTGCTTTCTTTCTGTTGTAGATGTACCTTTCTGTTGGTCTTGTATTTCCATCCCCTTTGTACTTTCATCACTTTTGTTATACTACTTTACTTAGTGTTTGCTTCCGCTTATTCTCTGGTTGTGTGTTCGTTTACGTTTTATAAAGGCAATGCCTTCCCAGTTTATAGGGAGTTATGCATTTGGTTCTAGTCTCCAGCCCCAAGCCTATGGAAGGCGGGCTTGGGGTAGTCACGGCACGGGCACCGAGGACCGGTCGTGACACACCTCTTTACATCCCCAGTGTTAGTCAGCATCCTTTCATATATAGGGAGGTGGGCCAAAGGCCTAGTGGAACATAGCCCATTTCACTATTTGAGTGAAAAAACTTGCTAGGGTACTACATATAATATTCTTACTCGTGTATTATGGATTTCATTAATTTTTAATTACCCACATACTCCTTTATTTTAGACTATTTTTTATGAACAATTTTCTTAGATTAAATTTACCATTACAGGAACTATAACATAGAGTTAGAAATAGGCAGGAGAATATTTGACCTAACAATTTGGAAAAATTTCACTTCAACTTATGATGATTAATATTTAACTCTCAATAAATTATTGAAATTATTATGAATAGTAATCCTAGAATTTCACTATAAATGATGATTGTGTGTGTATAATTTATTTCAAATTTGTTTATATATATTTTTTAATAATGTATTTCCCCATTTTCTCTTACTTTCATCTTACATCTTTGTGTTCTTAATCTTGTCAATGTAACTATCTTATCTTCTGGTAAAGTCTTCTTTTCCATCATTATTCATATAATTCAATTTCTTCAATATTCTAATATACTCTTGATTTTATTTTTCTTCTAAATATAGGGTTAATATTTAGTCATCAATATTAGTTCCATATTAGACTTTCCTCCTTATTATCAACTGCTTATATTTTCATCAAAGTTTCAAATTTGATCCATGAGGACTATGATTTTTTTAAATAGCTTCATCAATCTATTAGCTAAAATAATTGTAGTATCATTTCTATTTTATACTCACAAAGAATATTAAATTCATTATAGTGAAACCAATCTTAGTTTTTATCTATTTTAAAAGAGCATTTATGATTTACCCCATTTCATTTACTGATGTCTTTTATTTTTTCATCATCCTCATACTCACAGAATTTATTCTTTGGATAATTAATGGAAAACTATCCAATTCCACCACAATTAAAAATTTTATTACGAATTTAAATTCATATTTTTCTTTTCCTTTTTTTATGTTCATTGAGATTTTATGTATACATCTCTTATAGTGTTATTTTAATCATCATATTCATATTCACTTGAATTCTTATTTCCCACATGGTTGATGTTGAGTTTTCTTATAGATTTGAAATTTATATACTCCTTTATAGTATTATTATATGTGTAAACTTTCCTTATATCAAGGGAAATATAAATTTTATAATATTTAGAAAGGGATACATCCTATATATCTTTTAATAAATAAATATTTAGATAAAAACTCTTAATAAATTGTATCACCAATATCATTTCTATTGTAGAATCATCCACAATTTCCCCATAAATTATGATTTTATGACTATTTCATTATCTATTGTGACTTATTCATTAAGGGTTAAATATTAATTATCATTAAAACCTCAAAATTACTAATCTATAAATTAATATTTGATTCCATTACATAAATAGTCCATTAAAATATTTATTCATGGTATTCCCAACACTCCTTATCAGTTACAGGGCATGTCAATTACATATAAAATTTCATTTATGGAGAAAATAGAATAGTATTTCTTTTATTTAAATAATTTTATAAGTTTATATTATTATAAAATTATATGGAATCACCTCACTCAATCAATGAAAGATCCATAATCATTCCATCAAAACCACCCAATCCAATTAAAAGAAGATTGGTTATCATCCATTTCATAAATCGATGATATTTTTTGGAATATAATTTTTTAATTCCAATATTATTGAATAAATATAGATTATATTTATCTTCCATGGAAACGATTGTTTATCAAAAACCTGTGGTGATATAATAACATTTGAAATGACCAATAATGGGTTGTACCACTAGGAAGGGGTTATTGACTCTATGGTAGATTTTTTTATCATTTTTTATTCAAATAATCCTATAAATGTTATTATAGTATAATCCACTAAAATATAAAATATTTTATTATATCGAATAATACATAAATTTAAATCAAAAAAAGTAACACATGATTTTTAAAATGTATATATTTATGGGAAAAAACAATATCCTTATTTTTTCCAAGCCAGGGTCAAGAAACAAATTATCTACTATAAAGTAATATCATTAATATAATGTTTATTAAGGTATCAATCATATTCCATGATTTTTTTCTTCACACTATGTCTCCATAATAAGTTCAAAACTTGTTGGAATTAATTTATAATAAAACCTAGATAACACATCAATAATGATCATACCGGAACTCAATTACTTCTCCAACAATCATATGAATTTTTCTAATCCATTGAGATAAAATGTTTTTTCATATTCATTTAAATTAAATATCCAAATAATATAATTTAGAAAATATAAACAATTGAAAAATTATTTCCTAGAACCATCCCACGAATACTATAACGGTATGTTAACATTTTAGAATCATAGTGACCAAAAAATAAGCATCTGGTTTAGCAACTATCAGAAACTCTAAGTTGATATTACCAATATGGCTACATATGTATATATGAAACAAATGTTTCATAATAATACTTCACACTATTTAATCAGGAATAAATTTTGAATTTTTATTTTAATTCTTTGTGGTTCATAGAACTAACTTAATTAAAATTTAATTGATTATATGTATATTATGTAACTATTATATTTTAGTTATGTCCTCATACATATTTTGTAGGTTTATTGGCCCCTATATTGTAATATAACACATATGATATTTTTCATAAAAAGCATTTATATGAGTGCATATCTCATATAGAGTCCTCTTAGTTAAGAATAACATGAATAAAAAGAGAACAATTCTCTAAATTATCATCCACTAATAAAAAGTAATTATAATAAATTGAATGAATATTTAGACAATTTGAAGATATTACTCATCATTTTATAACTATGATAATTAGGGGTTAATAGTTTTTTAACCCTTTTTTACTCAAAAATCATGTATTCTTCCTTTCCAAATTCAATATGTAGTGATATTATTTCTAGGCTCTTTAGAATTTTAACTCTCCTTACTCAAATAATAAAATCATGTAACATCCATTATTCATAAATTTTAGTGTTTTTTACCTTTGTTTATCTTTATCCTATGATTTCTATAGCTTCCTCACTTAGTATCATCTTAAGTTTCTTAGTTCATTCATCCAGTTATCTAATTATCAAATCATCTTCAATAATGTTGAAATTGTAAATATATTTGTGTTAAATACATTAAACAAAAAATTAATATTTAATGACTTAGTGTGAGGAAATATGTCATGAAATTCATCCCATTCTCAAAAATTTCATATCATAGTGTTCAACCTCAATAGTATGTTTCACCAAATATGTATCTTCATATTCCATATTTTTAGTTTGTTCTCGTAATGAATGCATGTAATCAATTGACATATCATTAATTTATGATTTAAATAATTCTTGAGTTTCTTCATGAATATATCCATTTCATTCAGTATAGAATTATAGAGTATCTCAACATCATTATATCATCCTTGAAGTATTACCTCATATTTAATGTCCAATCAACTTTTACGCAAATGTAAATTGAGTATTTTCTAGAGATCATAATATATTTTTACAAGCACTATTTTCCAATCAAGAATCTTATAATTTTCTTAAATTTTATATTGTTCGATCAATGTATTAGTTCTTTGAATCATGATAACTTTCATATATAGTGATTTTTCATTGAAATAAAAAATTTAGAACAAGCAGCTTCATCTCTGATTCATATTCAACTGATACTAGGAAATGATCCCACATAATTATTTTAATAGACCATTAACATCAATAATTCCATTGGTTCATCCATTTTATATTTTGTCCCATAAAAATACTCATATGAGTGCATTTTTACTCTTAAGTATAAAATATTATTATATTAAAATATTACTAGTGGGTGTTATTGATTCTAAAATATTTATAATTCCACTACGATAAATATAATAACATATTATAATATATAAATATCCCAATTATATTAAATATTAATTTTTGGATTATAATAAATGTATTTTTTATACTTTATTCAGTTATTATTGAACATTTTTGTAGAACATTAAAGGGGCCTCATATCATGGAAAAAAATAATTGTAACACTGTATATCCATACTATATTATATATATATATATATATATATTATAATGTTTATCAATTGGTAAATCCATAAGAATATAAATTATGTTTCATAAAATTATAAATTTATCAAATATATCCCAAATAAAATTACTTTCTTTAGAGGATTTGGGGAGAGTTATGATGAAATATATTTTTATGTTCTAATATTTCCATATAGGTTTGGTAAATGGATAAATAATCATTTTTGACATCTAATATTCAATGTTAACTATATATAATTACAAGAATCATATTGTATAAAATATTAAATATCTATTATTTGTATCTTACTCTATGGTATATCAATGACCCTTCTATATTCTTTTACCCCCAATGTGAATAAATTATCATTATTGTAATGTATAAATCAATGGTTCCTTCTTACATCTAGTAGGGACATGATACATATTCAAAAATGAAATATAATAACTCCATCCATCTTATGGTTGAACAGTGAAATACTTTCGATATTATTTTCTATACTTGTGACATCCTTAAATAATTCCTTGGTCACCACATTGATATATGGTTGAAAATTATATTGATAAGATAAGAATTAATCCAAACAATTATGATGTTAATTTACACCTAATTTATATCCATAAATATTTAATTCCTTTTAGTCTTCATTATGTATAGGGTATAAATAACCTTTCCACAGAGATCACCAACTAACTATTTTACCTTAATAAGTTGGTCTTGAAATATTTAGTCATAACATTTTATCATATATAATCATTTACTTTGGAATATGTTAATCTCATTATGTGAAAATACTTACATTAAGAATGAATTGTTAGATTTTATATCTCACATTTCACCAAAATTATATTTTCCAAAATGATTATAAAAAATATTCAAATTAAAAGAAAATATATAACGTTTTTGGTAAATTTTCTCATGGATATTTAATTAATGTGGTAATAGGCCATTACCTTATAATTTTCCAAGAGAACATAACTGAATCCATTCCTTAATACATCATTATATAGTATAAACCACAATCCACTTGAGGGTAGGATGAGTAAAAGTGTAGTGACCAATATCTTGTCATTATCCTTTAATATTTCATCAAATTCTTCAATATAACAAAATATTAATTATTTTAATCAAAAATGATTATTTATTTAGGAAATCATGAAACATTTATCACAAAGTTTTGATATTTTATAGATATTCTATGAAAAATATTGATATTTGAAACACTGGTTGATTACTCTATTCATTATTCTCTTTTTACGATGAAGTATCTATATATATACCCTCTATTTTAATTACATCACCCAAGAATGATATTTTTTACAACTAAAACTTTGACATGATAAATTTTAAAAATATTTTATCCTTTATTAATTACCTAAGAAAAATACACAAATTTGCTTTTTATTGTTACCTTAACTTTGAATATATGTGGATTTCATGTATCAATACTTCATCAAATTATATATGTTATAAAATAATGACTATATTAAGTAACTGTATTAAAATTGTAGGGTCATTTGATATTCAGAAAAATGTTTCTATTAATAAAGAGTAAAAAATTATTGTATAGACAAATTACTTAGTTATATCCACCTTTTTCACCCTTAATTAATGATATAATTTTTAAATATTCACCTTCGATATGTATTGAACCATATAATATTATTTTGTCACGTCATCAAATTATGATAGTGGTTTCTTGTTCATTATAGAATTTTTTTTAATCCCAATATAATCGAGGATAATATACACCAATACATCCTTATTTAAAACAAAATGGACTGGTGTGCCCAATATTGAGTCACGTAGATATATAGAATAATTGTATAAATTATCAGGTATTTAATTCCTCTTTTAATCTAATTCAATCAGAGATAATTTATAAGGGATATTTAATAGGGATAAAACTAGTAAGAGCTCAATTAAAAACTCTATCTTATAAGATATGGTAAGACCATAAACATATTCTAGAAAAACATCAATATATTCTCAAAAAAATTCCAAATCACTAATGTTATTATTTTCTCTAATCATTTCTGGAACATATAAAATACTATTGGTCAATAAACCCCATATTGAATAACTGTTTTTCTTTTGAAATTCATAATCCCACAAGATAAAATATAAGATTATCCTAAAATATGGGATATGAAATTATATTTCCCTATCCTATAATTAATATTATATATATATATATATAGTTTAAAATAATGCCTAATATTGCATAAAATTTTATTGAGGGAAGTTTGGTCAGCTTTATTCGAAGTATGATCCCATAAATGAAACATGGAAAATATTTATATATTTGGGATTAAATCAACTAACCATGTGGTATTTTAATATATAAATAGATATATAATATTTTATGTGGTGAATCAATAGTCAAAATTAATTTTAAATATATAGAGTAATGTGTATAACCAAAAAAAGAAACTATGTTTATAAATATTGAATTCATAATATGTGTAAATTTAAACACATCATTTTAATTATTCACTTTATTTATAATGATATAATCATATACTCATATATATTTTTATATTGGTTTTAATAAAGCTTATTTTACTTTTAAAACCCTAGTTTCATGAATTGGTTAGTAAAATTCACATAATTCTTATAATTGAAATAATGCACCACATGTGGTGTGGTAGGAAAATCAATTTTTTCATGTACCGTATATTAAAATGTCATGGGATATTATATTTTGAAAGCTAATGATATGGATATATAATTACTAGAAAATAAATTACACCATAATATATCCATAAAGTTTCATTTAATATGTAAAGTAACATAATAATTGATCCATTAATAGTTATAAGATGTCTTACACATGTAAATTAAATGGGTTTCATAAAAATGATTATTAGGTATACAAAAGATTAAATCATATAATTAATATGACATGAGGAATGTAAATATTTAAAGAAATACATAAAATATAAAACATGGGACAATAAAATGGTGTAACATAAAAGCGTAATGATATAGATTAAAATAATTTAATATAAGATAATAAACAATAAAATTTTCAAGGTGTAATTTCCCTATAATTGTGAGGTTTTTATGAGAACGTTAAAGATGAAAGAATTAAATATAATGGAATAAGAATGAAATAAAATACATCCCAATAACTTTAAATATAAAACTTCCAAATAAATAAATATATATATATATAATGTATGATTAAGTCTGAAAAAAGAGGAATACTGAGTGAAATATTGAGAAATAAAGAGAGGGAGATAGTGTTCCCACCTTTCATATTTTAAAAATAATCCTAATTCAGTGTAAATAAGAAAAATATCTATATAATGAAAGTTAAAGCATGAAATATGTCCATAAATAAGGATATTTCTTTATAAAGTAACATGGATATGAATATGAATTATCTAATCTATGTAGAGGTAAAGAAGTGTTACCAATTATATTAACAATTTACTTTCTCAATCATGAGAATACACATTGACTGATTGTCAATTAATTATTAGTTAACTTTTTTTTCTTTTTATATTTTTTATATTTCATATTAATCACTTATATTTTTTAGTTATTTTATTGTCAGAAAATGTTTATATAAGATGTTTGATGTTAATAGATCCATCAATAACATGCATTCATTCATAAGGTAGTCCTGGTCATCATTCCATGTTATTGAGTTCAACATCTCTAAAATAGTGAATATAATGGAATTGGTATGGTATAATGAGTTTTAATATTCCATTTTCATTAATTAGTATTTATAGTTAGTTTTTCTAAAAAACTCTAAAAGATTCATTCAATTTAGTTAATTTTATCAATCATAAAGATTTATTTAGAAATGAATAATCTATTAGGTGTCCCAATTAGAGAAGAAAAACTCTAATTTATAAATATTTATATATATAACAGTTATTAATGATTTATTATCCCTTATAGATGCTTATGATACAAATAGATTAATAATTATTTTATAAATTATTAAATCAATGCACACGTGATAAATAAAAAATTAATGTTTGAATATAAATAAATTATTATTTAATTTTAATAATCATTTTAATCAATTTTATGTTATTATAATTTTTAATTAAATCATTGAATATTTATATATAGAAGGTAAAAATAGATGGAAAATGAATGGTTACCTTCAATGAAGTAATATATAAATATCTTAATAACCAAGTTTGTAATGATGTTTTAGGGACTATTTATAATAAAAAGGTAATCGTAAATGTTAGCATGGATGGAAGGGGTAAAAATTTGAGTAGAATTTAATGATCGAACCAATATATAAGGTTTATTTTTAATAGGAAGAATAAAATCCCTGTTATAGATATAATTTGAGTAGGATTATAGAAAACATCCCTTTTGTAATGGTTGAGGAATATTTATTTTATATGTTAGGATGCATTTAGAAATTATAAAATAACAAATTCCCTCATGTACACAGGTTCCATATTCAGTATTTATATGTATTAACCACATCATATCTACATGGATATGATATTAGTTATTATACAAATTTATTAATGTGTAAATAATTAAAATACTAATAAATTGAAATATATGTGTGAATCCTAAAATGAATAAAAATATTTTTTTTATTTTATATTTAATATATAGATGATGAGGGTTTTTTTAATGGAAAAAATTGAATGTTAAATTCAAATTCTCTAGGATATGTTTGGGAAAATATAAGTAGTATTTAACCACATGTTTCATATTAAATTAATTGTTATAACAAAATATAGTTACCAACATCACAAATTCTTCACAATTCCCTATAGGATAGAGATGTTTTACTCATTAGTAACACTAATAATGTTTTTATTTAAATTTAAACCCGTGTATTTAAATATTTTTTAAATTTTTTATTAAATATATTGTACATTAATGAAGTTGTTAGTGGGAGAAATATAATAATGAAATTTATTTTGGTATAGTATTTGTGGGAAAATATGTATTGTTGCTGAAAATATGTTTCATATTAAATGAATTGTTATAAAAAATATAGTTAATAAAATCACATATTCTTCAAACTTACCTAAAATATATAAAATGATTTACTCATTAGAAAAAAAATTGGGGTTTTAGTTAAAATGAAATATATGAGTTATCTACATCCCCCATGGGAATTCCTAGTCAAGTATACCCATTGTATAAAAATATAAAAGTAAAAGAGAAAATAATTCATTTTTATCTTGTTATTCGATCTATCATTCTTATCCTTTTATAGATTATACTCCCAATAAATGGATAAATTAATGGTTGATGTTATGGATGTTTGAATCATATATATTATCACAAATGGGTCCTACTATAATTACTTCCCTTATAGTACTCATGCTTCCATGATGTCTCAAAAAGTATTCTTCTATTCTGATATTCACTACCACATGGAAAATTCCCTTTTCAATTATACACTAATCCTTGTGGATTATTATATTTTAATATTTTATTGGTATAAACTCTAGGTTGTAATTTTCCTTGTTATTCATTTAACCTTCAAAATTTTATTTCATGTGTCATCATATAAAAAATTTAATGATTTCTACAGGCATCTGTGTATACAAAGTCACATACCATGTTTTTTAAACCAACATGTAATATATATAATATTTATATATCTTATAATATATAGAGTTTCCTTATGAAGTGGTTTTGAATTAGTTTCCTAGTATGAGTCTTTTATCATTTATAATAAATTATTATTTCAATAAAATTAAAAAAAATGGTTAATAGTATTCACTTGTCAAATCTAACAATAACATTCTTCCGATTTAGTTAATGTGCTCCCATGATAATTCATATATCCCACTTAAAATTAAATGGATGTAAAATATAATATACCTTCATAACATTCAATTTTTAATGATACTACAATAGTATTGATTTTATATATCGATTTTTTTAAGAATTATTTAATGTGGTAAATTTTGGTTATATAAGTGTTGTAATATGAGTATATAATTATGTTATTGAAGTCCTTTTTCATTATAAAATCATAAAACAAAAAAACATGTTTTAATTTTCATTTAATAGTCATAGATAATGACTTTCGTCATTCATGTATAGGGAAAACCCATATATCATATGCAAAACCAAGAAATAATCTTCGATTCATTCAAATCACTGGAATAAATATTTGATAACATCTAATTTCTTTAATACTCTTGATTACATGATGTCCCTATTTTTAAACAAATCATATCACTAATTCTGATATCTATAAACCCACATATAATTCTTTAATATATCCTATAATATATGAGTATATAAATTAATCATAAATTTATAGTAAATAAAGTATTGATTCACCACTATGACATACATCTATCCTATGAAACTACTTCATTAGCATCGATACCACGCTAGAATTAGAAATGATGACTCCTACCAATCCCTTCCTATACTTTGAATATACCTAGTACCGATTTGGTAAAATCAAACACCTAAAGATGTAAATATTTGTCATTCTATGTGATTCAACCTCTGTTAATGCATGGGAAAATTATAAATGAAAATAAAATATATTATAAAACTTACATGAATTGGATTTTAAATTTTTTATCTGTAGATATGGTTAAATATTAGTGTATTGACATTCTAGCCACTAGATTCTACTTAGGTGATGTTCAACTATAATGTAATTATAGCTTATTTCCCAATATGATGAAAATGAATAGGGATAAAGTCAACAACATTGATTGGGTTGTTTATGATATGTTACGGGGAATGATTCCCAGGAATACAAAAAGGGTATTTGAGCAAGAAATAACATCATAATAAAAACTGAGAAAACCAAAAACATAGATGAAAAACAATGGATATGGTAGGAAAAAAATCAATAGTGTCAAAATAAAAAGATTAAAACTAAATAAATTTTAAAATTTATGTGTCAAAACCCACTGTGGTCCTAGTCCATGGTAATAACACTACCCCATTCTGTTAGTATTATGAAAATACTTAGTGATATATGAAGTAATTATTGTGAAACGCAATGCAAACAGAAAATGTTAAATCCAAAGGAATTTTAATAATATTCTCACAAAAAAAGGTAATAATTATAAAAAACATGGAATTAAATATGACCACAATGTAAGAAACCAAGATAAATCCTCCTTACTAATATTCATCCTCACATTTCGAATCATCATCAAAAAAATATTTAATTATATGGATGATTTTTTGAAAATATAAAACTAAAAGATATCCATTCAAACTATACAATAAAAATCACCAAAAAGAGTCATAATTACCAGACAAGTCCATCCAAAAGCAATTCTTCTGACCATTTATTAAAATAAAGAAAATTTACATCAGAGCGGCGGACGAGGTCAAACAACAGAAATGCCCTCAGCCACCAAGAACAGTTTTTAAAGATCATAGTACGACATATCATTTCCATAATCAGAGTCACCAGTAGACTCCCACTCAGATTGAGACTTATCCCGACTTAAGACTTTCCAGATATTTGTATCCACTACCTTAGATGACGATATGGTCGACACAGTTCTAGGAACATTAGAATAATCCTTACGTGGTCTTCACTTTGAGGAGATTGAGGTGAAATATATATCAGTAATCTTCTTCGTGCCACTTAATATTGCATCCTTGTAAGAGGTGTGCTCACCACTTCCTGAGAATCTAACCGGAGTACCCACATTCTCTTGTT
This sequence comes from Viscum album, assembly GCA_963277665.1. Classification (NCBI taxonomy): domain Eukaryota; kingdom Viridiplantae; phylum Streptophyta; class Magnoliopsida; order Santalales; family Viscaceae; genus Viscum; species Viscum album. Next base: position 1,186,646,583 of record OY728123.1, on the reverse strand, counting down.
CATCCTTAGAAACATTTCCCCACTTCTCAGATAATGAAGATACCTGAAAAAGATTCTGTATTTCTTATTGGCAATCAAGATATTGCCTCACATCATTCTAATTGGAGACATCAACCTGGGAGGTATCAGAGGTCATCAATCCTGGAGCCCGTATGGGGGTTTCCTCAACTGGAGTGACCTCATTAACCTTGTCAGATCGAGTATTAGAGGGGCCACTATGAGCCTCCTTCAGAGATATATCAACCATCAACCCTTTTCCAATGTCAGGTTCCCAACAATTGGCACATCATCAATAATGGGAATTGTCCCGTTTAATGAACCACCATCATGAGTAGCTGACAACATCGAGTTTTTTACCTTGGACTTCCTACGATAGAGAGCTATTGAATGACCTCTCACCCCACATTCCTCACAAGAGACATTCTTATAATATAATTCTAACGAATGTCCGACATCCATACATTCATTACATAAAAGAGGTTTTTTTCATACTCGACATCAATTTGAATGTTGTCATAAGGGGTGGAAAGAGATACCTTGTCAATAAAAGTGGAGCTAAGATCAACCTCCACCAATATCCTAGAAAAGTGACCAAACCGAACATCTTCAGTCTCTTTGTCAATCCGAATCGGAGTCCCAATTTCCAATCCAATATCATGTAAAATTTTTGGATGCCAGAGGATCCAATCGAGTCCATGAAGACGAATCTAGAGATGAGAAAAAACATTTCTTGCACGTGAGACATTGAAATCCAAAGACCATTCATGCAAATGAAGCCAAACAGGTTTCAGAAATAGGGTTCCCATGCTCCATGCTCTAAGATTCAAATCATCAGATGGAAAAAGGCAATGAAAAAAACCTCAGCCAAGAGAGACACATTTCCAGTTAAAGAAACCCCACAAAGGTGAGATTCTGTGATGCAAATCATCAAGTTTCCATGGCTTTGCACCTTTAGGAAGAACAATACGTGCAATAAAATATTTTTTACCAATTGACATTATTTCAGCAAGCACTGCAGGGTCGGCTTCAACATGAGCGGATGAACCTTTACAAAGAATTCGACAAGGACATGAGTCCTTGAACAGCGCCAACGAACCAGCTTCAACCGGCTTCAACCCAGGATTTTATTTCCCCACCACACCGAAGTGAGAACCAGTTTAATCAACACCGTGGGTCAGATCCCACAGAAACGCATCATTCGTATCTGCAACACCACCCAGACAAGTTGACGTCTGTGAATCTTCGCGTCGCATGTCAGTATTCAAAGCTGAAATGGATCGCTGCGATTCCTCCGCAGATCTGACCCAAAGACCCGACGTTGATTGAAGATCGTCCGAAGAAGTCGGCTTCAAAGCACCTGTAGGGTTGCAAACTTCGACGAAAGACCAAGGTCTACAAACATCAATGCAAACCCAGGGGCTAGGATCCGACGTCGAGGAGGGGATCATCGACGCCATGCCGCCAGGAGAAGTTAGTCGTTCGAAGCCGAGGAAAAACGGAAACGCCATGGAAAATCCTACATTCCATCATGACGGAAGGGAACTCTCGCAGCCCGTAGCGCCATATCTATATATATTCGAGTCATAATTAAATGAGCCTCAAATAATCCCTCACATATTTTTGTTTCCTTGTACCATTTTTATTTATCATGGAAAACATCATAGAGATCCAATCCATATTCCTCTATTAGTGGTAGATGTAGATACTGAGGAATATAAATATAAAGGAATCACCCCCTTAAACAACCTTCAACAACTCAAGGACACACATTTTTTTAAGAAGAATGTGACACAATCCACATCATAATAGGTGTTTCATTATGCAACTTCTTGAGTTTTAGAATCGTTTAATTTTTCCATAGACTTTTTTCTATAATCACGTAAAATTATTATGTTTTACTTTTTTGAATGGTTTCCATGAATGGTTTAGATTAAGAAATATGTAATCCCTTATATGGATCCATAGAATGATTATATGTTTTTTATATTTGATTATTCATGGTTTAGATAAATGGTTGATGCCTTTTTGTGTCCCAAACCATGTACATTATAGAGAAACCATGCGGGACTTATGGTGTGTTTAATTTATAACTTATTTCCTACAAACATTAGTTAAACCATCCAAAAGTGTGTAGGCCATCTTCATCAGTTTTTAGTTCCATTTGTAATAGTTTTAAAATTATTATTCTAACCATGTGGTTTTCTTGGATAAACTATATGAGTTAGTTTATTACTAGTTAGTGGCATGTTCATAGTTGGTTCATGGATTTGAAAAAATGTGCATCCAAATATTGTATCCTACATAGATTCATTAAAAGGTGAATTTACTATTCTTTAACAAATCAAATTAAATCCTCATACACTATATTATCTCTCCCTCAAGATTTCATGGACCATGTTCCACAATGGGAGCATCCTCATTTTCTGTTCCTTCCATTTTTGTGGCCTCCTACCTTGATTTCAAGTGGTTCTATTCATGTAAATTCATTTTGAACCTCATTATCTCCTTTATTACTTCTCTTACCCTTGATTTATTCCCTTCTAGTGATCCTTGATCCCTGAAAGGATAATTTTTTTGATTCATGTGGATTTTTTTGTATACGAGTTATAGTGGGAACATTTTGTCTTTGGGTGTGTATTTTTCATTGTAGGTGACAACTTATAGCATGATCATTTTTAATGGAGGTAAGTGTCTATTTTGGTCTCTTCATATTTCATTCATTTAAATTATTTTTTAAGTGTTTTCTTATTAATTTTTTGTCCATATGAGTTTATTTTAAGGAAAAAGTATATTTTACAAAAAAATTCATCCCTTTATATGGAATAAGATTAATTTCCATGTTTTTTTGTAAAATCACCTGTTGAAATTTAAAGAAAACTTTTGGTTTTAAAATTTATTTTGAGAACGTAAAGGATGCTTTATTAGGTTTTCATGAAATTAATGTATATTTAAATCAAATATATTTTATGTTTTTAATTTTATTTTAATTATTATCATGGATTTTACTTTTATTAAAGTGTGTGAGTTAACCATTTTGATCTTTTTGAACCCTTTGATAACATTTATTTATTTTTATATAAGAGTTTTGAGGTATTTAAATATTTTGAGATTTACAAATGAGTTGATTGATTTCAAAATGGTGTGTTATAAAATGTGGATTTTATATTGAAAATCATTTATGGAATTGAATTTTCTCAAAGGTTCTTTAAAGGGAAGACTAAGTTATCCTTTTTTGCAAAATTGTCTTGAAGAAATTGGTCTCAAGAGTATATTTATATGTATTTTATAAATGAATAAATGGATATGAATTCAAAGAGAATTTATAAAGATATGTATGATTTAAATTATTATGTAAAATGAGTTTTCATTAAAAATTTGATAGCCTCTTGAGCACCTTTTTGATCCTTATATACCTATGGAATCTTGAGATCCCATGAGTGTATGTTTATATTGATGTAGTTGTATATATTGTGTATGATATATGTTTATGTGGATACTTCATGGGAAAGTGTTTGAGGTGATGTAAAATTTATTTTAAGCTGTTTTATTATTTATTTATGGAATGATTGGTTGTTTTAACCTCCATTTTTACTCATAATGTGAGTCCTTGGAAGTAAATACGTGACTTGTGTGAAGTAAAACCATAGTGAATATCATGGTTTTACTAGGTAACACTCATGGATACTATGATATGGTTAATCATGAAGGGATAGTTGACCATTATGCATCTAGTATCTTTTAATATAATATTATTTAAATGGGATCAAAGGTATTTTAGCTTTGTTGATCTTATGGATGAATTATTTACCATAGATGTACAGTCCTTGATCATATTGACAAATATGTTCCTATTACACTACCATCAGGTTGTTTGATGGGGATTCTATGACTGCTGAGAGGATCTGTTTTACCATCCATGGTTCCTTGTCTCCTTTTTATATCCTTTATTACTAGATCAGTAAGATGATTCACATGAAACTAGGACCCTATTTGGATCACTTTTTAGGATTTATAAGTGTGTATCAATTGTATCCCCAGATTTATATATTATTATTCAGAACATTAGTTCTTATCATTCCCCATATTGTGTTACTTGAGATTGTGGTTCTAGATTGTTTTATTTTTTCTATCCTTGTTTGAGTTAATTTTCAAATGCAATACAATTTATTTTGAATGGTTTTTAAATAATCAAAAAATAATTTTATATTTTATATTTTTCTAAACAATTTATAGTAAAGAGTTTTAAAGGTGTTATTTAAAATGGGGGAATCTCATTTAAAAATAGTTATGGAATATTTTTTAAAATACTTGAAGATTTAGTTTTATTAAGAACTCTATGTGATTTTGAGTTTTGAAAACATGTATTTTGCCTATAGATCCCAGTTTTTTTAAATTTTTAGTTTTCAATGATGTTTTTGAAAAGTGATTGACAATTCTAAACCACTTTGATTTGAAAAATTTTATTTCAAAATAGGTGAGCATGAAATGGTTTAAAATTGGGAATATAAAAATTTATTTTTCCATGACATATTGGATAGGAAAAATTATTTTCTAAGTGATGGTTTTTATTTAATGATAATAGTTGAAAAATACTTTTAAGATTCATTTTATGTCTTGTTGCTTATTTTTTAAAATTATTATTTAAAATTACTATTTTTATACTATATTTTAAAATATAAATTTTAGGATGTCTAATGAAACAATGTAATTAGATTTGGATGGTTTTATGATACCTCCCATGGTTATGGTTGATGCCAATATTTTTAATATTCTTGGTTTTCTAAATTTCATCGCTTCTTTCAACCTTATGGGGGATATGCTTGGTCTAATAGAGACTTTGGGTCACATCATAGATTTTTGGGGATGGGGTGAGGATTTTCTTTTACTTGAGTTTTATAAGATGTTTGACACGTTCTATTATATTTTTTCCCTTATTTATTTCCTTTTCTACTTTTCTTTCATTTATGAATCAATTTTATCTTATTTGGATGTATAGTTAATTTATATCTTGTTGGATTATGATTTCATTTATGATTATTACTATTAAATTATTATATTTTTTAGCCCCAAATAATTTTCAATGTTTTTCTTTTGATGCCGAAGAATTATATTTCATCATGAGAAGGTAGGATTTACCTTCATGTCATGTGGTGGACTTGTTTGAGAGTATGGCCAGATTATACCATGTGTTTGTTCATTAAAATTTTGTAACAACAATTATGTTATTTGGGGGACATAATATTTGTAATTCCCATTTATCATTTTGGATAATGTTATTTTTTATTAATGTCATTAGGAATAAATAGGTCGGTGTGGGGAGTGTGTTTCAATCTCTTTTTCTCTTGTAGCAGTGAGTTACTATGTGAATTATGGAATCTGTTATTGATTCTAGTTTTCTATTTAAAGTAATTTTTGGATTATGGTTTTATGATTATGGTAGTTAGGATTGGATCCATATTGGAATGGCTTGAGTTTCATTGGATTTTTATGTTTTGATGTTTGGTATGAATTTTGAAAAGGAAGATAGAAGAATGATCTTGGATTATAGATATTTAAAAACTATATGAAAATAGAATTCATGACTTCTAATATGGTGTGGGAACCAATGCATGATTGAAATATGGCTATTAATGATGTTTCCAAGGTAGACAAGGTTACACATCTTAGTTGTTTTTATATTTATAACCCATGATCCTTGGACTACCAAGAGTCATGGGGAAATGGGAAAAGTGCCTTGTTTGGTCTTGATATATGTTGGAAATTTTGGATTGAGTTTTTATTGAGGTCTATTTTCTTATATTATTCATTATATTTTTAATGGAATTTGAAACTAACTTTTTCAGTTTGTAAAATGGATTTCACAAGAATACTTTTTCAGTGTTATGGTAAGTCCTTAGGAATGGGTTGTAATGTTATCGTGTTATAACATTGTTTATTGAAATGGTACGCCCAAATTTAATATTTGAAAAAATATTGGATGTGTGGTTGGTTCTTCTAGTCAATAATACATGATGTTTTAGAGGTTGGGTATGTCATATTAAGGTAAACCGATGGTTTCCAAATATGATTTTGTGAATCAATTGGATTTTAAACCTTACTGTCTTTTAAATGGTATTTGATTTTACATTTCCTTAATACATGAGTTTGTGCTTTACTATTATACGCATAATATAGTTTTAATTTAAAAAAGAGTAGAATTTCATAAAAAATAGTTTAGAATATTTTTAAATTTAAAATGTCAATGTAGGTCTTGGGATTTGAATTATAAAATGGTTTAAATTTTTTCAATGAAAAAAGGACCAATTTAAAAAACTCTTGGATTTTATAGTAGTATTTTTGGGAGTCATTGTGAGGTGTATATGGGATTTTAAATGGTGTAATTTTAAGAAACCCATGATTATTTTAGTAAAGATTTATGTTTTTTATATCCCTTGTATGGTTTGGGGACATCATGGTGTAAAATTAGATACATGAATAAGTTATATTACTTCTCACGTGATGTATAATATAAGACTACCTGGAATTTCAAGTGAAATAGTAGGGTGTTTTTCGTATTGATATGTCTTACTTTCAATTAAAACATCATGGGTTCACAAAAGATTGTAATGTGTTATATCCTCTTCTGGGTAGTGTATGTTGGCTATATATGGGATGTTTTCCCTCTCATAGACATCATTTGGTTGTGTCTATTTAAGATAACAGACTGATTTTGTGTTTTTTATCATAGAGTTTGGAGTAATTTTATCTTAATGAAGGATATAGGGATATTATTTTTCATTTCCAATTCTAAGTATCCTTCCTTTTAGGGATATATTAATGTTCCATTGTTTATTTTTTCCCTTTTTATCTGTATAAAATGTGAGGGTTCTTTTATAGTTTGGACATAGGAATAACCTAGGGTGCATACTAAAATACTTGATGATGTTGTTTTACTCCTAATTGGTATAAAAATACATCATACTATTCTTTCCATGGGGATAAATGTGGGATGGTATTCCATGTATTTGGCTTTAATCACTATTGTATGAAAGATGCAACCCTTATGATTGAGTTGTGTTGATAATTAATAATGTATATTTCTTGTTATTGAGATAATAGTTTGGATTTAATATATTGATGATCTAATTACGTAATTATTTTGATTTTTTCTTTCATTAATCCTTTTGTTGTGGTTTTGAACTAGTTTATTTTGTTTTATTTGTCCAGTAGAGGTCAGTAATTTCCCTATAGATATTTCGGGAACTCAATTTTTTGGAGACATATTATTTTTTGTTTCAATGAGGTTAACAATTGTTCCAAAATTGATTCTCTATTTTAAATATTGGGGAGACCAATGGTTGTTATCCTCATCCTTTTTGAATGTAATTAGTTTTTTGTCAATCGGTTTTGGATTAATTTTCCTTAATGATAAAGTTTCTTATTTGAGTATATATCACTTTTTATCCAAGATTCCTTAAATTTATTTCTCTATTGTCCTGTAAATATACCCAAGAGAATAATCGATATAAATTGGTGTGCAGGGGAGAATAATTTCCCCCTATATTCCATTGTATATTTTATTAAGTGTTCTTTTATAATTTTGAGTCTTGATTTGTTTTTATGTTGAGTTTTGGCATGAAAAATAGAAAACATTGAATTATTTATTCTGTGAATGGTTTACATGAACTATTTAGAGGAAACTATGTGGATTCATTAAAAGGTATATAGGGAATGATCAAATGAAATTGATTTCTACAAATGAACTATTTTGGTGCACAAGAAGAGAAGGGTTGAGTACAAAAGAATGTGTACACTAGTATAAACCAGACATGACTTCTGTTGAGTCTGGTCTATATCACACAACTTTCACATGGTTAGGTAAAATATGTGATATGAATTATTATCATCTCTTATGTTTTTCAATTATATTTGGAACTGTTATATAACTAGTTCACAAACTGTGTGGTGTAAATGGATTGTGCATATTAGGCCTTGTCTTGGATATAGAATTTCTATTGTTGGAGCATAGTTTGGAAAATGATGGGAAAAAAATACGACCAACCAATTATCATTACAAAATGAATTTTTTCTTTTTATCCCAACAAAATTAAATATTTCGACCCTCTATTCTCACCCGCACATGTTTTAATGGACCCTATTCCTCCAACATAGCTTTCTGAGGGGATTTTTTGGTTATTTATTTTTATTTTATTTTCAATAAAATTTACAAAATATCATATTAACTTATGAAAAAATAATTTATATTACATATCTATATTGTTTATCATAATTTTTATTCATTTTAATTTTATAAATACAATTTAAAATGAAATATTAATATTTTATTTATGTTTTAATAAACTATGAGGATGTCTAATTCTATCTCTAACATGTTTTCATTTTGGTCCAAACGAAATACATTCTTTGGTATGAACAATATTTTTCTTCAATTTATTGTGTTGCTAAGTTCTCATTGGTTATTATTTTATAACCTTATAGATATAGCTCATTTTCAAGGTCGACATGTTTTTTTAAAAACAAAACATGTGTTTACATTTAATTTTATTAAGTAGAAGCCCTATTATATTATTTAGGTATTCTATGAAATGAATAATTATTTTCAAACAATTATATATGATTAAAATTTTCAAAATAATTATCCTTCTATATTTCATTGATATATCTCATGATTAAAATTGGATTCACATTCCATTTATTGGGATAAAAATCTAAGAAGTTTTTCAGTAATTTATTTAACTACGTGACAGTCTAAAAATAGTTTTTAGATTCATTAAAAATTGTCAAATATATGAAACATGTTATCATTTTTAATTCATATTTAATTTTTTTTAACCCCGTTTTTCGAATATATCTCTTTATATTTGTATCAGATTGATTTTTTCAAGATCTATTCGAAATATCTCAAAATTATGTCAATATTGAAATGATATGAAATTATATACTAATAGACTTATTATACCATTAGATACTTCTTATCCTTCTAACAACACCTGCATCTTATATTTGTTTCTTGTTATTAAGGGAATAATATTTTAAAACATCAACAGTAATTTGTTTTTTATATAAAATTACTTCTTAATTTTTTTCAATAATAGATCATTTATTCAACTACTGTTTTAGTAGACTCTTAATACGATATAAAACAAATTTATTATCACCAGAAAACATTTCTCTATTTCTAAACCATTATTTAATTTATTTAATCTGTAGTTAATTTATTTTAAACCACCAGTCCAAATATTATACACCACTAGTTAATTTTTTTAAAAGGATATGTTAATTATTCTTTACAAACTCTTTTTTAACTATTTTTTGATGTTATCATTAATTGTGATCTTTTTTTAGTAAGTATATTCTAATTTTTAAAATTGATATATATTATATATAACCCGTTATAATTTTTTAGAAATATTTTAATCAGTTTCTAAATGGGATTGAATTTTTTTAATTATTCATATGTACACATGAAACATATTTCTAGAATATTTATGTTTTAATTTTTTGAGATAATACATTTAACATATTTATTTAAAATTGATATTTAATAACCTAGAAATTATTCAACTATATTAATTTTATTTAATATTCTATCGTTAATATTTAAATTTTGTGTTACATTAATTTTTTTATATTTATTATTTTGATTCAATAGAAAAATTGTTATATGTTATTTATGAAATTTTTCTAAAATTTCAATATTTAGACTATGTGATTTTTTTTAATAAGTAATTCAAATTGGTTTTAATTTTTCATTAGCTTTATAATTTAAACTGTGAATATTACAATTATTAAGGATAATAAATTTCTCTATCCTATATAATTATTGTAAAAATAAGATTTCACCATCTAATATTGATTTTTATTGTTATTTATTTAACAGTTTTACACAAGAAATGTGTTTGTGACTATTTTTAGTCTTGTATTTAAATAGAGGTCAAGAAACCAATCAAATAAGATCTTTATTAATCATGACAAACTAACTTTTGTATGGGTACCAATGTCCCAATTACACCACTAGCTTCATAATATGGGATTCACAACCCAAATGGTCATCCAATTAGATTACAAGAGTCCCAACTCAAAGAAGAGACAAAGAATTTACTTTGTATGTAGAATTGTAAATAGAAACATAGATCATACATAAAATAAATGATGGATAGTTATTGGTAAAAGAAAATTTAAAAACCATAATTTATAATAATAAATAATAGTTACTACTTATTGAGTTGTGGATAAGTTATCCTTATCAGGGTGGTTGAAGTTGAAGAAGAAGTAATTCCAAAATTGACATGTCATCATGATGATGAAATAAGTATTTATTAGGATTTGCGGAATGTACCAAACTAGTGGAGATTAAAACATTATTTTCAAGTAAGATGAGAGTTTCGAAGATGTTATGAATCATATTTTATAGGATAATCATCCACCCATTAATTAGTGAACTAGAACATGTAACAGACAACATTAATGGGAATTTCAACTCAAAAATAATAATAACAATAAATAACATAGAGAGAGAGAGAGAATATGATTATAATAATTATATAAGAGATCGAAATTTATCATCCATATTAATTTTAACAGTAATTTTTTGAATTTAAAACATAAAGAAAAATTCAAAAAAATTAATTACCTGTTATATAATTCAGAGAGTCCCCACAATAATTTCTCATGAAAATTTAATTAATATAGTTGGAATGTTTGACTAATAAATACAAATATTGAATATAAATAAATTAATAAAATGTGTAATTTAAATAATTATTATACTACATTATGTATAAAAAACATGTTTTAATAAATTACATGTAATTAAATATTAATTTTCAAAAAATAAACTATATAAATTATCTAGAAATATAAAAACATAAATATTTCATAAATTTGATGCAAGAGTACATATAAAAAATGAATAAATATAATCTCATTTTGAAATTGATTAAAATATTTCCCAAACAATTCACATGGATTCTATATAATATATACTAAAATTATAAATTAACAAAACATATAAAAAATTAAAAAGTACATATTGTTCCGGATATATTCAAAATTGTGAAAATATAGAGCATGTTAAAAATATTAATCTAAAATTTCAAAAATTTAACTACTAGGTTAAAAATAACTTTAATGGTGGTTTAAAAAATTATCAAACTCTTTAAAAAACTGACTTATGGTTTAATAAAATTTACCTGAAAATTAAAAAATTATTCAAATAAATTTGAAAATAATTAAATCCTCACTTAAAACCTGTAATAGATAGTTTGAAAGAGAAAAAATTATACGACAGTAAAAAAAATTATTGTTGTACTTTCTGTTACCGCTATGATTACAAAAATGATCTACCTTTATAGAAACATATAATATAACATTGAACCAAAAAAAATATTTACCATTAATATTATAAAATAAAGTTCTACTAAGAATGAAGATTTAAATACAACACAGGGGTTTCTTGTAGAAGGAAAAGAAACAACCAATGTCAAAAGTTGATGAATAGTACATTATTTCATATACAATCCTGTTAGATAAACATCAAGGATTTGTTATAGAATATAAATGGTAGAATTAAAAAAATTATCAAGAAAAAATAAAAAATGATAATTTTGAGATTATTCTAATCGGTTAAAAAACCATTATTTAGAAATTCATATCAGTATATATTATAAAAAATTTGTGAAAAAATAAAATTAAATTTGATGAAAAATTATGATAAGTTACAGATAGTCGTCCATTTTTTTGGCCTCTGAAAACATTTGTATATATTAATGTTTTTAAATTAAATTTATAGATTTTATTATATTTATATCCCAAAATCCATTTTATGATTCTCATATTTATTGTCTGAGGTATCAAAGAAATGAAGAAGAAACATTATCTAGGAATTTTAAACAAAGAAAATTTTTACAAAAAGGATATGGTTTTTTATTCCACTTAAAAAAATTGAACTTAGTATAATGAAATTTAAAATCATGTGTTTGATTTAAGACTAATAATTTCTCATAGGAAACTAATATTTATGAACAAATTTATAGAATAGTAACTAAACAAAACATAACAACAAAATTAGAAAAAAAATGTTCATAAAAAAATCATGTATCATGTTCGGACCAGACTGAGAACATGCTAGGGATTTAATTAACTTCGTTATAGTTGAATAAAATTGAGAAAAACCTGTTATATTTTAAATGAGTTTTGATTTATAAAAAAACTATAAATTATGATATAAAAAATAAATAGATGTAATAAAAATTATTTTCAAATAATTAATAATATGATTTATATTTTTATAATGAATAGAAAACATTAAATAACAATAAACTCCAAAAAACACCCCATCTTGGAAAAATACAAAACCAAAATACAATTTTATAAAACTCTTCCACCTTTGAATTTTTTTTTAAAAAATATGTAATAAATATAAACCAAATAATTGGAAAAAATATCCCCCTAAATAAATTCATATTAAGTTAAGTGAAAAACAAAAAACAATATTTCAAAAAACAATTCTATGATACCGTGTTAAAATTTTAGTTTCCTAAAATTTTCAGAATCCGAGCATCAGATGAATATATCTTTTAATTTATTTTTAGTGGCATTATATTAAATAAAATTATCATATTAAATACCATAATATAAATGAAAATGAAAACTCATGTCTTTATGGTTAGTTGTGTAATTAATTAAAGGATTATTTGAAATAGAAATAGGAAATGAATATCCAAAATAAATATAACTCATTTAAAATATAAAACCATAGTAAGACAAGTTATGTATAATCCATAAATATTGGGATAAAAATGATGTATAAATTATTTAATTGCAGTAAGTAGTTGATAAATAAAAAATGTTTTTTATCAAAATCCAAGAACCTAATTTCATATCCGGAAAGTGACCAATACCTGGGGTGCACTTTCTATAAAGATGAAATCCTATAAAATTACATATTGACATATAATAACATATAAATGATTTTTTTCAAAAAAAATAATAATCTACAACTAACAGTCCCTTTAAAATATATAATAATACACTTAGTGACTTTTAAGTGAGATTCCATAGGATCATATTGAAATCGTGCACATAAAAAATAGTAAACCTAATATTGCGTCTATAAGTAGTCAAATACTATAAAATTCCAATAATTAAACTAAATAATTTAGATTTGATGGTGTTTCTAAAAACATCAAAATCTAAATTTCAGAAATTACTCAGAGGGGTTTAATAAGATTTACAAGAATCAAGACCAAAATGTTTGGGAAAATATTTTGAATTTTTGGATCGATTCAAAAATATTACATTATTTCATTAAAAAAAATGAATTCCTAGAAATAATTTCAATTATCAAATAAGAATCATCCATTGTTTTTTTTCTATTAAATTTGAAAAATATTTTAAAATAAAATCATTTGAAGATATAAAAATAGTATCATGAACAAAAAATTGTACAATTAAAATATCATTAGAAGTTAGTTTAAAAAATTGTGATATTCATTAACATTATTAAAATTAGTTTTCAATAAAAAAATGAATTTCTATAATACCAAGAACTAGGTTCTTTCTTATGACTAGATAATTATTTTCCTAATTTAAAAACATGATAAGGTATATTTTTTATTTTCAAAACCATATGTTGAGATTCATAATCTTCATCAGAAATAAAACTATGTAAAGGATAAAATTTCACACAACTTTTAAATAATTTAAATACTTGAAATGATTAAAAAGAAAATAAAATTATATTAAATCAAATCATTTAAATATGCATAAAATATTCATAAAAATATGTATATTATTCTTAACAATAACATTGAGAAACAAGTATTGCTTTATTTTTAACAACATAAATATATTGAACAATTTTATTTATATTCATTTAGTTATTAGAACTAAAATACTATAAAAAGTCATTGTCTTCATTATATTACTATTATTCTAATTAACTCTCATATTTAAAATTCATAATTAATTTAAATAATAATTTTTAATTAATTTTTAAATCTAGCATATTCACCCCACTCTAGACCGTCAACAATTATCAATTCTTACCTAATAATTGCTATTATAAGGTGGCCTTGTTAATGAAGAGTTTATCCCCATCATTCTCATTAATGATAAAAACAATTGGTATCCTAGGGTTAACATTTTTTAAGAATAGTTTAGCATTGTTATTCTTTTTCCCAATTCCAAACAATAGATATCGAAGCTATTTTTTGGAATCTAGAAAACCCTTGTAAAAAGATTTTTTTATTTTATTGTGATTACCTACTACTAGAACTCATAGTCTATGGAAAAAGAACATTAAAATGGAGTTATTTCATATAAATGATTCTTGGATTCCTCAAAATCCACCACACTTTGATGGAAGTTATAATGGATAATGGTAATCAAAAATAGATTTATGCCTCAAATAATTAATAATTTATCACTGGACAGTCATAAAAAAATCATACACACTAAAATGATATTACCCACACACTCATATTGGAAATTATGTTGATGGATATGTTTTAAATTACATATTTTTTAATATTTTATATTCATATATTAACATATTTGTTTATATTCATGTATCTACCCTTAAGACTGCTCATGATATTTGAAGGATTCCAAAAGTAAATCACTTTTTCTAAAACAAATTATTGAAACTAATCATATAATTCTTAGATATGAGTACCAGGATGTCAAGAAGGAAGATTATGGGATAGTAAATCAAATTATTCAATGATTCATATTTATTGTTAATGGGTTAAATTCCTTTGAGAAACATTAGATAACCTATTACTTTTTTAAATATTCTATTAATCCCTACCACGAAAATGTAATGCAAGTAATGTTTTCATTGAACATTGAAAGACCTTCAAAGAGTATACTCTTGATGAATTTCTTGGACCACTTATTTATTATGAACTGGAACTAAAGAACATAAATTAATAATAGGCAATAAATGAAAATATGTGTTATATAAATATGTGAATGTTATTTCAACTGAATCTTCTAATTCTGATCTATAGGATAGTGAAAAATAAGATATATATTACGATTGTGACTCAATTTTAAAAACTAATGAATATTAAAGGATACAAGAAATGATTTATTAAAATCATAAAATAGATAAGACAACGAGATATAAGAATGGGATTAATAATTATAATAGTTCAGACTGTACTTTTTTAGTGAAAAAAAATGAAATATCAATCATGACTATCAAAAAAATAGTAATAAGTAAAAATTAAAAAATAAAAACAGAATTAAATTAAAAACTAGTTATATTTGTACCAAAGAGCGTTATTCTAGTTTAAAATATAGAAATGTTAAATAATTAGATAAAATGTTCTTAATGTATTCTATTATAAGGTTAGATACTCTATATTTTATTAATAATTTTTTTATTCAAATTTTGATTCTAAAAATTTGAATTTGTTTTAATTAAATGATGAAATTAAATTATTGGTAAAATCATTTCCAATGTTTCTAAATTATATAAGAAGCTTGAAGAAAGTAATTAAAAAAAATTTATGAAAATATTTTCATTTTATAAGAAAATTAAAATTTTAGAATCATTTCCACTGCTTTTGATTCTAAAATTTATGATAACTATAAATATGATCATGAATAGAAATAATAATTTAAAATGTTGTTGAATGTATTAAAATGATGTCTCTGAGTAAACTAAATAAAAATAAATATGGTTTTAGGTGTGACAATATATTACCTAAAATGTAAAAAAATAAGTTTTTTAAAAAAATAAATATGGTTATACTTTTACTGTTACATGTTTTAAATTTTTCTTGAAAGGCCACTATGAAAATTAAAATTTTATTATACTCAAACCATATTCTGGTTTAAAAAACACTCATATTTCAAAGACATTTTTACAAATATTGCCATTCAATATATGTTTAAATTATGTATGGTGACCTAGAAGTTTTATTACTAATATGATTGGTCCCAAAGTAGCTTGGGTTCCAAAATTTTAAAGTCATAAATTTTTGTAGGAAATACTCCTTCAGTGTCTATGGAATGAAAAACAGTGCATGAATAGTGGATTATATATGTGTATGACTAGAGAACCATAAATGTTTACCACATACTACACTATAGATGGTGGCACTATTACATTCAAAGGAAATTCCAAAGAAAAATTAAATTTTTTCAATAAAGATGTTATCTCAAATATATAAATTATTTCTTGAGTCTTATATGTTGATAGTTTAAAAAAACATCATTACTATATCTCAGTTTTGTAATTATGTTATGGAATTAAAATGTAAAAACTATATGTGTTTAGTTATTAAAGATAATTCCTTATTATTCTTTTCTAATCGAAAGGAAAATATTTATTTTGTTTATTTTTCTACACTAACTATTCAACTTGTTATTTTTTATAATTCTTTTTAGAGTGATAACTCATTCTATTATTGATGATTAGGTCATTATATTTAAAATAATGTTACATAAGATCCTTAAAAACTATAATTTTTAATAAATACCTTCTTTGATGAAGAAAGACCATCATGTTTGTTATTTTTCTAATAAAGGAAAATGATGTAATGTTTATTTCAGTCAAACTGATTAGATAATTGAAAATAGTCCATTATTGTTATTATATCTAGATTTGATTAGTCATTAAAAAATTTCTAGTATATGATAAAAGAAATATTATTTAGTTATTTTTGTTGATTAAATTATATTTATATGGGTTTACATTCTTTCACATAAAAGTGATTTTCCATCTATATTAATTGATTTTTTTAATTTAGTTCAAAATTAAAAAGATCGTATGATTTTTTTTATTCGTAGTGATAAATGTGGTGAATTTCAGAAGTTATAATTAGAAAAATTATATAAAAATATTGGTTATTTTCATAATTTTTCTTCTCCTAGAACACCGTATGAAAATTTTATTATTGAATGGAAAATAGAACTCTTATTGAAATGGATATAACTAGGTTAATTGAATTTAATTTTACAAGATATTTTTGGGTAAAATCCACTTTTAATTCTTATTATATTTTAAATATAACTCATCTTAGACCATTTTTGAATAAAACACATTATGAATTTTATAAATATAGAAAAACTAAAGTTGGTTATTTTTGAGCTTTTAGACGTAAGGTTTTCATTTTGAATTCAAACAATAATTAAGTTGTATTTTATCTAAACTTTTATGATGGTTTTTTAAGCCATTCTAATAATTGAAATGTTCATATAGTTTAAAATAAGAAAACTATAGTTATTAAAGAATATGTTCATGTTAATTTTGGTGTTAGTAATATAATACTAAATTATAATTCTATTGTTTTTATTATTATTCTGGAGATTTTTATTTTGGTGAAAATAACCATTTGGATAAGTTTGAATCAATTGAGTGCATGAATAATACTTATTGACCTGATCCCAAAACATATAAGATAAATAGAGATCATCTTATTAACAATTTTTTTGTTAATATTTATTCTCATATCAAAACTAGAAATTATCATTAATAAATTTGTTCCAATTATAATTTTATATTTTACATTTTTCCTTATAATATATATGATTCTTTAAATGATTCATATTGTATTGTTTCTATATATGAGGATCATAATCAGTTTTCTATAAATAATGCTTGCAATTTAGTTCAACCCCCCAATATAACATCATCTATTACCCATTATAACCTAACTCTTCTACCCATTAGAATCATTATATTTTAATGGTACACTACCATGATTTCAAGTGGTTATATTCCTAGAATACCCTTATAAACCCCTTTATCTCCCTTATTACTTCCCTCTCCGAGGGTTTCATTCATTCCCAAGAATCATAATCCTTATGTGAGAAAATTATATTGTGGAAATTGGTTTGAATAATGGGGAATTGTTCAATTAAGGGTTAAAGAGGGATCATTTTTTATTGGGGATGTTTTCAATGTCTTATGAAAAAACATTCAGTGACATCCTCATTAAAGTGATTTAGGTTCTTTTTTATGTTCTCTTTATAATAATTTTTTTTATATAATTGTTGTGTTGAAACTATTTTCATATAAATATCATTCCATATGATTTTCTGTGTTAGATATGTTGTGTATTTTAAATTGATTTATCCCTTGTAATGGAATAGGAATCCATGAATAGTGTTTGAGAGAAATGACTACTTTGATTTTAAATAAATTTTTTTAATTGTGTTGTTGAGCACCATCATGATGTTTTTAAAAGTGTTAGTGAATATAAAATTCCATTAAAACATATTGTTTGGCTGTTTTTATAGTTTATAAAAGGACTAACATGGGTTGTATGTTTTTATAATGGGGGTCAGTTAACCTTTAGGTTCTATATGATCTCTTTTATAACTTTGGTTTATTAATATATCATTAGTTTTAGTTTTTCATGTTTTTTTATTTTTAAAATGAGTTGTTTGTTATTAAAAAAATTTCAATCCCATGTGTATTGTATTTCAATTGTTTTTGTGCTTTTGGTTGTTTTCAAAGGATATTTAATAGGAATAATAGCCTCCAATTTTCTTTTAAAAAAATCATAAAAAGTTTCTCAATAATGTATTTGGATAGTTTTTTTAAATGATGAAATGGATTTTAAATCCAAGATTTTTTTTAAAGAGATGGAATATTTAGTTTCCTAGGTTAAATGAATTTTGAGGAATGATGTACAAACCACTTGAGCCCCTCTATGAACATTATGTTCTTACGGTTATATATGATCCCATTATTAGATGATTATTTTGATGAATTTTATATTATATTTTTGTTGGATGTTTATGTTGATTCTTATTAGGATTTTTTGTATGGTGGTTTGTGGGTTATTGAGAAAAAAATCATCATTCAGTTAAAGAGTGATTCATTGCACTCATCACCACATTTACTTGTCATGGGATTCATTTGTAGAAAATATGCGACTTGTGTGAGAGTATAGCCTAGTGATGATAGTTCTTTTACTATAGATATTTTCAATAAACATATAGATGGTTATACTAGATGTAGTAAAAGGAATTTATTAGAGATGTCTATTTTTATATGAAATATTGTGTGAAATTTTCCTGGGGAAATTATCTTCATTAATCCCATAAGTAAATGAATTTAATGGATAACACCATACATTGTTCCATGGATGATGGAATTCTAAGAACATTATCTTCTGGTTGTTATACTAGGCCACTAGAGATGATGAGAAGCATAATAGTACACACCTAATTTCCATTACACTAGTTTTGGTCCTTTATTACTAGTTTTTTTTTATGATTCTCATGGAAAAAAATAATTTTTTTGTTTTATATTGGATTTACACTTGTTTATCGATTTTATCCCGTATTTACTAAAGTATTTATAAGAATATATGTTCTTGCAATTCCCTTTTCTATAACATGGCATAGTGGTTTATAATTTTGTCCTATTAACTCTTTTCTCTGATATACATTTCAAATTAAAGAAATCTAACACTAAAAGTTTTCAAAAGAGGTAAAATTAAAAAAAATTCTAATGTTTGATCAACCCATTTAATGTAATGAGTTTAAAAAAAATTGCAATGGTAAATGTTCATTTTCCTAGATTTTTGGAATTTTTTTAAATTGAGAAGTGGATTTGGTTTTTTTTTGAACTCTGGGTGTCTATGAGTCTTGAAAAGGAGTTTAAGGACATCCGTAGTAGTTTTTTCTGAAATTTTTGTTTTCAAATTATTTTTTGTAAAAGAATGTGAAATTTTTAAACGTGTTTTAGTTGGAATTTAGTATTTCCAAATGTGGTTCTCATGAAATTTCTTTAAAGTTAGACATTAAAATAATATTTTTTATAAGAAATATTTTTATAGAAAATCAATTTTAATGTGATTATTTTAATTTATTAAAAACACCGAAATGAATATTAATAATCTTTTTTTCTATTTCTATCTCTAAACCCTTATGGAAAATATTTTTTCCTAATTTTTTTGAAACAAGAATTTTTTTGGATTTATTATTATAGAGGGTAATTATATTTAATGGGATTTAATTTTATACTTTTATTTTAACTCAAAACAATATTTTTAGAGCACTAGTATCATTTTATTATATCGTATCCTTTACTATTCTTAGAGAGATGTTTGGTTGGGTGGTGAATGTTAATCACTTAGTGGCTTGATAGAACTATAATGCAGATTTTCATTTAGTTGATAAATTTAGTTCATTTTCTACATAGTATTATATTATTTTTATTATCTTATTTATGTATCATTTATATAATATTTTGATTTTTAGTTTTATTTATGTCTAATTGTTTTTTATTGTATTTATATTTACAAATGTTTTATAATTATCATTTTAATAGAGTGAATTTTTTCTCAATTTTCATCTTGAGATTAATAGGCACTTTTTCCTATGTATAGGGATCTTGAACACCCTTCTAGGTATGTGGTCAACGGATTCGAGTCCCAGGTCATATGAAACAACAGCTAGGTTTATTATTGAGTGAGAAGAAATTAATTTGGAATAATCATGAATGGATTGAAAAATAGACTTTGTGTGAAATTTACACCAAGGAATTTGGTCAATGTCTCATATTTGTTTTGTTAGGTCTTCGTGACCCCTTCATGCAGGTTTTATACCCACTGCATAATTGTTTCACAACACCCTGCATCAAGGTTATCTACACATGCTCTAGTAATATAAATGTAGTATAACTGGTATGTATGGTTAGATAATATCCACACATAAATGTTTTTTCATAAATATCCATTCAATATAAATGTTACACTTAGGTAAAGGTAACCACTACCTCACATAATCATGTAATAGATAAAAATAACTCATTTAATGGTAAACAAACCTTATGTATGGGTAGGAAGAAAAACAAAAAATACTACCAATTTAAAATTAGAGAATAATAATAAATATAATGAATGAACAAAAATATAAAATAGAAATATGGGTATAACATATTCTAATAAATAAAATAAAAATGCAGAAAATTTAATTTGTAACATTTGGACATGAATTTTTTCAATAAATATCCTCTTTAAAAATTATAATGTAATGACTAGGGAGATAAATGTATAATCCCACTAAAGAATTTATTTCTATAAGTTTCATGTAGTTTTTGATAAAATAAATCCTTAAGAACAATATTGATCATCCTAGTATGATTATCATATTTCATATGCCATGATTAATCATGTTTTCTCATAATTAAACCCCATTTTATATCAACAGATTATGAATTCTCAAAAACACCAAAAATAAAAAACATTAAAAAAACTAATAACTTCACATAAATGAGCTTCTTACCACATGGACACAACCCAGCTATACACATGACTTTATTGGTCTATGATAGCTCTGATGTTTCTATAAGACACCCAAAAACAATGTAGAATATAATTAATTAAATTGAAAATAAATAATTTAATGAACGAAACACTTGATATAAAAAATCTCAAATTTTGAAATATTTATAATGAATTTATGAATGAAGTGAAAAACACACAAAAATAAATATTCACTAGATAAAGGTAGTTAAGTCTCTATATCATCCCAAAAAGCTAAATAAATTAGCCTAATGATTTCCCAATGATCCAACCAAGGCCCCAAAAACACTTGTAGATTCATTCCATGTATTGAAGAAGAAACACAACCATGATAATACCTAACTCTACAATATGGACTTCTATAGAGATTCAGATAAATTTCTCACTATCACAACCAAGGTGTACGACATTATTATGGGTATACTATACTTATATGATTAGTTAGATCTGTATTTGTAAATGTGTTATGTTTTTTTCAGAATGATTTCATTTAAAATTACAAGACAATTTATTGTTCTTCTTCTCCCTTGTATTAAATTTAGTTTCACTTTTCACATAAATGTAAATCCGGACCACATTTTACCCAACAACACTCCATCTTCAAACCATGAATCTTAATATCCCTAAACAATACTTTTGATTAAACTTCATCTAATGTTATGATATCACTTACATAAATCATTAAATCCCCAACATGATTAAATCATTCATGTAATAAATTCAACAAAAAACAAGTGTGGTCCCAATAAAATATTTCATATATATATTTGGTAAATCAAACACATTCTTATTAAATATATCTAATTGACCCCACAAATAAGTTTGATGGAACATTATGAATGTATAAAAATGAATTATCATTTGTAAACATTCTAAAAGGAACCTTATTTTTCCAATAAGACCAAGCTTCAAACAGAATGTACTTTATGACATTTCATGGATGACTCCTTTCAAGACATTGTCACCTAGGGTCAAAAATAATTGTGAATGAGAATTTTTAAAAATAGTAGTGTCAATATACTCATAATATTTGAAGGTCTACCTAGTGGATGAAATGGTGCTTATTTTCTTCTTAAATCGTGAAAAATAATCATCATGTCCATTTTAAAAAAGAAGATAATTAATTTTGACTCCTAAAAAATTGAAATAATCTCTCAATCAAACATATCAAACTCAAAAATAGAGAAAGACATGACTGAACTTATCATATCAGATTTAATACCAATGTTTATATGGATAAAAGTATAGTAACACACAAAGGGGTCCATGATAAGAAATAATTTCATATAAATGAGATAATAATCAAAACATTATCGAAATAATGGATACAACACCAAACAAAAAACACCACATTAAAAATGAAATGATTGAATGTAAATATCATAGGAAATTTTATGTTTTGTATCACTGTGGCTCGACTGCATAGGAAGAATACAAACCAACTCATCTATTATTATTTAACTAAACGTTAGAAAAATATACATCATAGTTTTGAGAAAATTATTGAAAAAATAATATGTAAAATACATAGGATAAGAAGAATTTTTGTGACACATATCAGAAAATATATATTTTCCAAACAAAAAAGGAATGTAATTCGATATGTAAATAAGAATCTAGGAAAAACCACTGTATAGGGGTCCAGAAACACCTATTCAATCCCCTTCAACATATTGTGCCACCATATAGATCCCCCTATGAAAATTAAATGCAAAAAAATCTCAAAAATAACACTACTCCTACAACTATCCTTGATAATTAACATTAATATACCTTAAATGAATAACTCCCCTATCTAGATAGCCTCATCCCCTCTTGATTTATTTTGGTTCTACCTCCTTGAGCTTAAATCTATTTCTCTTTGGGGTAGAAATAGGTACTCAAAATATAATTTAATCATCCCCTCAAACAATCGGAGGGCATGCATTCATCCGAGTGGTGTTTAGAATAAATTGTTGGAAAAATATATAACATCTCGAAGAATAAATAACATGAATTTAACTTCCTAGAATTACATAAAGGACTCACACCCACTATGTATAGGTCACTTATCGGTGGAGAAGGGTAGCACTACCCCCAACACTAGGGCAATCCAGCTAGGCCCTAGCTATATAATTGTATAAAAACTATAAAAAATAGTAGTGTATAACCTAACATATAGGTAACTTCATCAATGATCAAGACACATAAATTTATCCAAGGATTCATAAAATCATATAAAAGAAATAAAAACACTTCTAATGGTAAAAGACATATTTACTAGTTAAAATAAATTGAAAAATAATGATATATTAAAATAAAAAAAAATCATTGACAACAATATTAAATGAAAACATTATATTAAATTGATGAAATCAAAGAACTAAAATACAAACATTTTATTTTTTCACATTAAAACCTGAAATTTTTTAACACTAAAACCTGAAATGTTTTAACATGATTCTATAATGAATTGATGTATGGATTAACTAAAATTTTGAAAATAACTAGTTGGGTGGATTATAACTACTTGTGATATATTATTAGAAAATCTATATTGGTCCATTAGTGGATTAATATACAAAATTCGATCAAGTGGATGCCACTTGTGATCTTCTTAAATTTTAATTCATAATCACGTAATATTGATTAATAAAAAACATTATTTTGAAAAATAGGTAATTTTTTATAGTGTTTCTAAATAGGGATCACTAGAAGAATGAGCAATGTTCATGATTCCATTTTATAAAGAAGTATTAATGTGTCTAATTCAGTGAGTCATATATATCAAGAAGCATAAACCATGATAACACTTCATAAGATTTCCAAAAAAATCACAAGTTTTAAAACTTTATTGTTTTGAGAAATATATATATAAATGTATTAGTTAATATAAAGTTTTATAATAATTTATTAATAATACAAATAGTAATACAATTTATTTATTTGTTTAAATTAAATATCATCTAAAAATAAATAAATTGTTAATAAAATTATTAAACTAATTGGTAATTAATAAATCATATTTTAAAAATATTTTTTATGTTATTAACATACATCTAAATTAATAATTGAATTAATATTAACACTAATAATTCAAAATATAGTTAATAATAAAAACATTTATTAATATAATTAGTAAATAATAATTAATACTAATTATAAATTTATAACTAATATAATAACTAATAATTAAAATAAACCATAATAATTTTATTTTAATACAGTATTTACTATAATATATTTTTTATTTAAATAAATATTTATATTTTCAAATATATAATTATATAATTATTTTTTACTAAAATAAAGGATTTAATAAATTGTTAATAATATATATATAGCGACACCGAATATTTATGTAATTTAAAATAAATAAGATCATAAAATTACAATTTATTAATTATTAACAAGATTTATAAAATTAATAATTAATAAAAATTATTATAAATAATAATACTATTTATGTAATTAAAATAATTATTCACTAATAATAAATATTTTATGGTTAGTAATTACTAATAATTCTTTTATAAAAAATTAAATAACAGACCAAAGCCTATTTCTACTAAATTAAAAAAAATTACCTATAATAGAAATAACTGTTAAATACCTGTCATTATCATAGATATAAATCAGGTTTGTGGGTACATCATCAAACAAAATAGATATAGCAGCAAGTAACATGTTTATTTTCATTAAAATATTACAAACAAATCTTTTGAAGAAATTTTCAGTGGTCATCAGGTTGAAAGAAATAAGATGCTCCAAAAAAATCACCCAGTGTGGCATAAGTCTCTATGAGAATTGAAACTATGAATTATTAATAGACTTTAAGAGTCATGAAGATCAGATTCAATCCCTAGATATCTCCATCAAATCCTCTTAGTAATCTATATAGCATTGATAATCACCTGTATTCTGGACTCAACCATAAATAAATAACCACCATTTTCATAAAAAAATCAATCGGAAGACTGGAGTGATCCCTAAAAATAGTACAATATCCTATTGCTAAAGTATTTATTTTAGATGCACCATCAGTGTTAATTTTCACCCATCAAACTCAAAGAGGAATACAAATGATTTCTATAGTAGTTGTGGAAATCTTAAAGTTTCTAATATCCCTAATCATCCTAAGATTAATCAAATCCCAAACAATGTAGTCAAAATAATCATTTTAAAGAGGTTTTGTATCCATTATAACAAGATAATTATTTATTACTATTGTATACATGAAAAATTCATACCCACCAATCATAATGAAATGTTGGGCCACCGAAACCATGTACAGTGTCTCTAAAACATTAGTGATGAAACTATATCAAATCTAAACCAAGATCATGAAATCTTGGAATAAATGGAACGTTTCCTTAAAAGAGATTTCCCTTGGTTGCAGAATATGAAACATATAAAAAACATTCTTCCATAAATAATAATAAATTATTTATAAAAAAGAGTTCATCAAAGAAAAAAACTATTTGGATGAAACAAAATGCAGCTAGACCACATATTAAATACAATCATCTGAAGATTATCCTCTATAGGAATATATTAATTATATATATTATAAATAACATGGTTCATTGTGGAAGAAACAATGTATTTCTAAAATTAATGCAACTATATAACATTTTTTGTGGATTACCCTACACAAAGTGGTTAAATATTTTGATGTTTAAAACATTGATCCTCACCAGCTCCCAAAACAGTTTATCATATAGAAGAATATAGTATTCAATTATAATATTAATTATTTATAAGTTTATATCAAGGAAAATATTCTCTATCATATATATATTATAATCAAAATTAACAATATAGTATATTATGTTAATCTAATGTGTACCTATTGAGTTGACGTCCCACAATTTAATATAATAATAATCTAAAGCTACCCATCTTGAGTAAATAATTAATATGTAGAAAGAACCCCTTTTAGTAGCCCATAAATAATATTACATATATTATAGATTCTAAGTATTAAATATTTTTTATAGTCTAATCCTCAATAAAATAGTAATCTAGATTTTTTTCACCAAAATTAATATAATGTTATTCATTAACAAAATCAAGGTTCTTGTTACCTATCCCACTATTACTGAATGGTTTATAAAAATAATTCCATGTCATTGAGGCCATATTGTTTTCTATAATAATCCTAGTGCGGATATTGGTCCTCATTTAAATATTAACTCTTTGGATTATAGAAACTATACATTTGTACACCATAATGGAAAACCAAGTTTATGTGTAATCATAACATTGTTGAGACACATCCTAATAGGTATGGATAAAGATTCACCCTTCTAGTTTGACATGTGGTTTTAAATTTTGGAGTCAATATCATTAATATAGAACACCCTTGGTCTTCCAAAAAAAGGAACTATATGATACATGAATCGACGGAGCCCCTCAACGACTCTAAAATCATTAAATTTAATAATATTCTAAGTAAAAAAGTCTTTTCTAAATAATATATGTGATTTTTTCCAATTGTAGTTTTATCATCAAATCCCACTATTATGGAAACAAATTTAATTAATAATGAATTATCTTCATTTCACCTTGATAAAAATCGATCAACTCCTTGATGTATAAATGATGTGTGGGAGAAATAGATCTTTCCACCTTCATGGTTATGAGGTTTTCATAGTTAACATGATGCTAAATATACTAATTAATGTAATATTCTTATAGAATAAATTTTTTAAGAGATTATTCCCCTCAAACACCCCTATTGAGCAAGAGAAATAGCACTCTTTTGAACTATTAATAATAACTTATGTATAACTAGTTGAGAAAAGGGATTTCATCCATTTAATAAAACTAATATAAAAGCTAAATTTTTTTGGGCTTCCAAAATTAATCCCTAGTTCATATTATTAAATTACATTCTATTGTAAACCATTAAGGCGACACAACCTCCTTTGAAATACTTTTATGGTTTATTAATATATTTAGAATTAGTAATGGTGAAATAGTGATTTATCTTTTTTGGGATAAATACTTATTTATTTGAAGATACTAGATTTCTATAACACATTTTATCTCTAACTTCCAAGATAATAGTAGTTATTTTATAATATTCTCACCAATTTATTATGACTAAACATATATATATCATAAAAGTTTCCAAATTTATGAATCAATGATAATAATTAGAAATTGATACCTATAGGAAGCTAGACTAAGGTAAAGAAATCCTACAGAAACATATTTATAATAAGTTATAACTTATCCATAAACTCATGGTAAATAGCCAATAATAAAACAATCAATCCTTGTAGAACATCTTGAAATGTGGATAAAGAAAACATCGTTAATCTCCACATCATTAGGGATTATAGAAAGAAAGAAGATTATCCACTTCATTATCTATCATAGGAATAACCCTTCCTTTATGATGGATCTAACCTAAATATTCCTCGTGAAAAATATATTTACAAAAATTCACTATATGAAATGTAATATCCTCTCTATCATATAAGATAACATAATCCACCTCAATATATATAATTTGTCTCCACCCCTTCTAATCCTTTTAATAGGAGTTAAAATGTAATGAATTATTTTATATATCCTTAATACATCTTAAATTAATGTTTTATTTTTGAATATAATGACTAATTATACTCATGTTATTAAACATAAACTGAATTTATAGTTCAATATTGATGAATTAATTAGTAAATTCATTATTTTAATTGTAGACATATAACTGATGAATTTGATCCTCTAAAGTAGTTATTTTATAAATACAATTCAAAAAACAAAAATTTCTCTATTCTTAGAGTCTTGTATTAAATATTATTAATTTCATTAAACTTGATAAGAAATCATTAATGAAAGTAACTAAATACCGTGTGAATTATTTTACTGGGGTTCCACTAAACTAGTTCCCCAAGATGAGTTGTCACATAACCTAAAGCATGCCTCTTTGTATGCTATAGGTTCCCAACAAGCAGATATTGAATAAAGATCACAAGGGGAGACTATACCTTCTTTACGAGAGTAATCCAAAAAAGAGAATACATTCAATATAAGAAACAATAAAGAATAACTAGTGAATATGAATAAATAACCATCTCCAAAAACTGGGTACAAACCACAACCAATAGTAAATATTTCATGTCATACAATAGTTCTATATGAAACAAATCCCAAAATAAAGTCAAATAATGGAATCCCAAAAACGGTCTTAAATCCATGTCTAGAGCCCCATCCATGTAAATCTCAAGCATGAATAAACTTCCAAGCACACAACCCTTACAAATTTCTTGACCTGCAAGCCTGAAATCTTCTCTTATACACAATGGATTCACATGTATGGTTTGAGTAAAACTCAGCAGGCCACCACCAACAGTGTCTACAAAATATCCAATCTAAACAGATAGTGCATGCAATTATTAAATGAATGAGAAATAAAAAAATAAAATTCAATTGACATTAGCTAAAAACATTTACCTTACCTACTATTATCTTTAGAATAATTAATTATCTCCATATTCTTCATTACTTAGTTAATAATCAACATGTAATCTATGTGTTAGGAATTTGCATCAATCGTGTAATGATTCAAAGAATATATGATTTTTCATAAGGTAATAATTCATGTGTATATCTCATGAGGTATAATACATCACAACATCACAATGTCATCACCTCAAAGCCTCATTCCAGGTGGAATGAACCTATTTGGGGAATAGAGCTCAATACCCTTCCCTAACCCATGCTTGTTGGGCGAAGTTCAGCACCAGCACAACACGACCTATGGGAATATCCTCAGTCCTTTATCCTACACCTCAATCCATGTGCCCAAGATTATTAATCAATTCACCTCACACAAACCATATCACAACCAACCACAAATATACATATAACAATCATAATCCATAATAATCAACATGGGAATTAACATTATTCCTTAACAAAATAACACATTTTCCATTTACATTACTTGTCCCATTTAAGACAATTCACATTCTCATTCCTATATCACTAAGAATATTCAATAATTCCATTATATAAACCCCTTATACATATTCCTAAAATACATTATGAAGTACAATTTTACATATATATATTTTCACATACCACTAACAATTTAACATATTCACTATTTCATATGAACTAACTCTCTTAGGAATTTCTAACGAAATTCATAGGACATATGTCAGGATCTCATTAGACCCAATTAACCCATTTCCATGTCATTCAAAACAACCCTTAAATTCATTACCAAATATATACAAAAAGTAATATTCCATTTTTTACTTCCATTAAGAATATCAATATGCTCAATAAGGGATCTACATTGTCACAGAACAACCCTGCACTTACTTAACCAATTTCAAGGAACGATAATATCCTCACACCAATGGGTGGCCCTATATCTGTCAAATCATCCTCTATGAGTCCCTTGAGAAACATTATAGTTTATAATCATACTTTAGACATGTATTTAACCAAACCTCACAAAAGAAATCAAGATAACAATAATATATTACCAATAATATGACCAAACATGCACAAATCTACAACAAAACTATGGGATATTACTTGTAGACTACCAACCTTGAATTTGTTTGATGAATATAATCTTAATTGTAGCCTTAGATCCAGACTCAATCGCCGTTTCAATATTTAACCTAGATCTCACTAAAAAAAATTTATTTATTCAAATGAAGATAAGTTGAAGTTGAAAATATGAAACCAAAAGCATAAGTAACAGTGGGATTAGACTCATCTAGAGGTTCGGTCCACAACCAAAAAAGCTCTAAATGGATTAGGATCGAATGAGAATAACTTCTTGGGGGCTTGGCTCACTAAGGTTTATCACTAGGTATTATATGTGTATAAATGGAAGTAAAATCAAGTGAGGATCTTAAATCATGTAATGGAAAATTTATCAGTTTTATAACATTTATAGGGGCACATCGCTTAGTCGCATGGTTTTCCAAACTATGTGGAAAATGTGTGTAAGACACTATCTAGGAGAAAAGGGGAACATACAATTACATGGGAGGATCCACATGGTTTAACAACCATGCCCCAACCATGGGATGTAACACTATATCAAATCACATGATTTGGCCCTCCACTCACACAGTTTTCACAAACCATGTTCAAAATAGTGCAGCATGCCCATGAAGCTCCTTTATTCCTTCTCTATTGTGTTCAAATCCCCCAATACACCCTCGATCCATCTCATGAACCTGGTAAACATTTATTTTTTCATCTATAATACACTTAAACTGAAACATAAACAAAAACATACCTTAAGAAAATATGAGATCTTACAACATCCCCACATTATAACGGCTCATCCTCAAGCCACGCTTATAATAATTAGTGAGTTTATGATGAAAATAGATTTTGTCGTTGGGCCCCCATATATGAATATTTCTCCTAGGATTGTTCCTGAAAATTTCTACATTTCCATAAAACTCATACTAAGGGCACAATATTTCCCCACGAGACCTTCTCACTACAATCCGCAATACAAATTGGATGATCCACAAAGGACGCATCAGCCTCAAGCTCCACATTCTCAAAATTTATCACATAAGAAGGATTAAGAGGATACTTCAGAAGTTTCAATACATACAAAAACATTTTTTTTGACTCTATACAATTGTGTAATATCCAATCAGTTATCCGTGTGTCCAATCCTCTCAATGATCTCAAACAGCCCCGCATACATGGGACCAAACATGGAATGTTTCCAAAATTGATGGTGAACCAACCTTGGTGACACCCAATGAAACACGCTATCACCCACCATAAACTTGATAGGACTAAGAGGTCAATTTTTATATGACTTATTCTTACTCTGAGTCTTTATCATGTGCTTCTAAAAAAGGTCAAACTTTTTCGATAACTATTCCATAAGACATGACCCCAACAGCGCCAACTCCTATACTTTTAACCAACACAATGAAGATCTATATGGTCTCCCATAGAGTGCATCAAAAGGTTCCATCAGAATCATAACCCAAAAACTCTTGTTTTAGGAAAACTCAACATGAAATAAATGTCTTTTCAATGAACAATCAAAATCCAAGACAGAATATCTTAACATATCCTCCGGTAATTAAATTGAACACTTTGATTGCCCATATATCTTTAGGTGACAAGCTACAGTCAAAATCACCTGGGTATAAAACAACTTATACAATCACTACCAGAAGCATGATATGAAACATGGGCCATGATTTAAAATTATGGTTCTTATCACTCCTTGTATCCACATTATCTCTCTATCATATAACACACCCAACTGGTCAAATGTTTAATTCTCCTATATTGACAAGAATTGGACCACCATAGTCAGCCAATCCACAACCACCCAAACCACATAATTCATCTTATGATTCCATGTAATAACCACCATGAATTCCCTCATTACATAATTCCACTTCCACTATAGAATATGCAATTATTATAACAAACCACCTGGGTGTTGATGCATATCCTTCACCTATTGACAAATAAGGCATCATTCCACCAAACCTATAACCTATTTATTCATTCTTGAGCACAAATAATTCCTAATAATATGAAAATACATCATACTAAAACTAGTATTCACTTCCCACTTCAATGAATGGAACTCACACATTAACTGTTACTGCATACACACTAGAACAACCACGTGGAAACAAAAATTGATAATTTTATCCTCACCAATATCCCAACTAGAAGGTGACACTCCACTGTTAAGACATTATTTCATAGAAAAAACCATAGATCCACCAGCTCACCCTCCTTGAACCAGCTCAAAAGTACGAACTCAACTTCAATAGAAGTGAGGGTTATTTTTTCATTCCCATCATGCACCTCCAGGTACATCTCCGCAAACAAGTTCATCATCCTCCACATGGAGATGGATTCTTAAACCACGTGATTCTGAGTATGTTGTTTTGGAGAATCTATAACATGATTCCATTTTTTCAATGCATTATCTGAATCAAAATAAAAGGTTTGTAGGTAATATACCCACCCTCTTTACCAAATTTTCAAATCCTAAATAGATAATATGTACTTAAGACTTTTATGATCAGTAAACCCAATGATCCACTCTCCCAATAATTAATTCCTCCAACACATTAACAAATAAATGACATCATCTATCTCAAAATCATGAGTTGGTTGATTTCTTCCACGAGGCCTCAAATTTCATGACCCATATATGACAATCTGATCATCCTACATCAACACTTCCCCAAGTCCACCATTAAAGGCATCATAGAATGAGGTGTACCTCTTACATGGTTCAGGTATAATCAGAATTGGTGTTGTAGTCAACCTCTTATTCAAATCTTGAAAAGAATTCATTATTGCCACTAACCACACAAAAATAACTCCCTTCATGGTTAATTCTTATAGTTCTTCACACAAATTGGAGAAATTACTATTGAACATTCAGTAATAACCACTCTTACTGAAAAACTCTGAATGTGAGAAACATTATTTGGTATCTCCCAAGACACCAAAGCCTTATCTTTTTTAGGATCTACCGACACACCTAACTCAGAAATGATGTGACCCAAGAAATGCACATTATTAATCTAGAACTGACATTTTCATAGCATGGTGTAAATCCTATTATATCTTAGTGTACTCAAGAAGATTTCAAGATGTTTATCATGATCATCAAGACTTATTTAGTACACCATGATTTATTCAAAAAAGAAAACTACAATATGATCTAGATATGGGTTAAATAAAAAGTTCATTAAATCCATGAACATAACTAGTGTATTGGTAAACCTAAAAAACATCAATAGAAACTCATACAACCTGTACCTACTTCGGAAATCTGTTTGTGGTACATAAAAAGTATCACCATCAACCAATTGTATCTAAATCACAAATTGATCTTGGGGAACACTAAGCCACCCCTCATCTGAATATACATGTCATCGATTTTGGGATGTGCGTATCAGTTCTTACTCCTCGTATTATTCAACCTTCTATAGTCAACACATAATCTCAATGATCAGTCAGCCTTATTGAAAAATAGTATGGGAGACCCCAAAGGATATGTACTAGGATAGATGATCCCCTTTTTCTCTAACTCTTATAGCTGAACGTTAATTTCCTGTAGTTATTTTGGTAAAATTTTGATATGTCGGAATGGAGACTCTTTATTTCCCTAGAAGAAACTCAATTGTAAACTCAACATATATCTCGGGTGGTTTCCCCAAGAAATATTCAGGAAACACATTCTAAAAAAGATCCGTAATGGGAGGGAAGAATGGTGGCTTCATTCCTCTTACATATAGAACAATATGATCCATTTGGTTTGTAAGTTCTCCCAACAGCTATAAAACTGGACCTATATGGATTTCTCAAACTTCCCACTTACCATAAAGGATATTAGTATTTCAATCGGGATAAATTAACATTAATTGACATTATAAAAAATATATATGGGATTAATACAACACCGATGAGTCCATACCCCAAACTACGTCAAAATTTGACATCTCAAGGACACATAGGTTCTACTAAAACTAATATCAACAAATCACTAAAGAAAAACCCTTACCCGATCTGATAGTCTAAACTGGAACCCCTAAAAGAGTATTAATTGACAAAACCCCACAAGCACATTCCATGTTTAGACCTAAAAAACTATGAACGGTGCATAAATAGGAATATATGTGGTGATTCTATCAAATAATGAACAAGAGATCCTTGAAGATACATGAGTCATACATCAAATTGTAGATGGTCTAGCCAAGCCAACTATATGTGTATATTAAACTCTATGAATATGGACTGCCCCTCTACCATGGGTTCTAGCCTGAGTGTCACACCCATGACTTTTTTTTTAATTCATTATTCATTTAATTTCCATTCCTGATTTGTTTTGGGGGTTTACCACTCATTTTGTTGAAAATAGTGGGTTTTGAAAATTTGGGCCAAACCCTGAGCCCAAATCCAGATTTAAAAACAAATTTTGATTCCTCTATAACTCCTTCAATTTTTACTATTTTATACTCATTCTACTTCCCAATTGTCATACCCTAATATATTAAAATCACCATATCCCTTTGAACCACATAGAAATCCCAAATCATGATGGATTTGGGTTTTTAATTAAGGTAATGGGCCTGCCCGTAAGCCCATTTCCTGCTTTAAATTATTTTTTTAAAATTTCAATATCTCATTTGTTTTTTACTGGTTTTCGGTGATTCCACCTCCCACTCGAAGCCCAAAACCTCATCCTCACTCCCTGTATCGCGTTTTCCTCTTTGGAGCTCAAATACCCCGCGGAGTTGGACGATCTTTCTCAATCTTTCTCAAATCGACCAGATTTGATGAGGTGAAATGAATCTTTCATAACTCCTTCAATTTTCATCCTTTTAACCCCATTTCAGTCCCCACATGACCTAATATGACTCCTTCGGACCTCCATATCAGTTTTGGGTACTTGGAGATTCATATATTGGTGGATTGGGGATGATTTCTTCAAGATATTTCAAGTAAGGGAATTCCTTCTTGGTTCCTTCCATCCTCTTTTAGTTTTATTTCCTATTTCTTGAAGTTCCTCATGTCCAGAAGTTAGGGTTAGATCCTAAGGTCTGATTTGGTATCTTTGGGGTCAATTTTTGGTGGTCTAGGTCTGGATTTATATTCCTTGTGGTGCGGCGGTGGTGCGCTTAAGGTTTCGCACCAAGTTTTGAGGGTTTCGACTCAAAAGGTAGGTGATTCCATGTGTAACCATTTTATGATGAGTTAGCTTGCTTGTTTTATTAATTTAGTATGTTTATAATCTGTCTTGTGTGGTTTGAAAACTGTTTTTGATGAATTTGGTTAAACATTTAATTTTTAGTTGTATTTTAGCTTGAAATTGGGTACTTTTCATGTGTGACTCTTGGGGTAATGTTTGGATTTAGTTTATAACATATGAAAGTGATTTATTAGTCTTGAAAGGGGCTTCCAATTCTGTTTTTTTAATTCCTTATTATCATGTGGGCCTTGAAAAGAGTTTTTTTTGAATGAGTTTAAGTTGTAAAACCGTGTTGTACTTTTTGAAGGAGATTTATGAAAACGTGTGTTTTTCATGTGTATCTTTGTGGTATTATTTGATGTATTTTTATAACATTTGGGGGTGCTTTAATAATTGTTTTAGGGCTGAAAATTCTGTTTTGGATTGTTATTGTTATGATTTTGGTTTTGAATGAGGGGTTTGAAATGGGTTTAGAGTGCAAACAATGGTTATACCTCTTGGGTTTGTTTTATAAAAATTGCAAATGTTTTATTTTGTTAAAAAAAGTTGGGAAAGGGTGTATATGTACTGTTTGGGTGAGTGTGTTCACCTAATGTGGGTTTTTTAATGGTAAAGTGGTGATTTGAGATGTCAAACATTTTTAGAATGTTTTATAAATTGCCGAAATGTTTTACTAAATTGTGTTTTGTGTGCGAAACACGGGTGTGGGATGTTTCGTGTGAGTTTATTGATAAAATGAATTGTGAAGGTGAGAAGGGTATTATGTGACATGTGTGTGGGCTGTTTTGTGAGTTGAATAACTTGTAATGGTTTTATAAAATCGTTTAAAGGATTTGTGTAAGTGTTAAAGAAATGTGAAAAGTGTTGTAGGGAATTTTGGTGTGAGTTTGATTTCAAAATGCATTTGAATGAATAGTGGAATTTGTGACTTGTGTGATGTACATGGGGATGTTTGGTTAATGTGTGATGTGGAATTGATATTTTCATGTGAAAACTATACTTCTTGGATTGTTGAACTTGTTTGAGCACAAAGGGAAAACCCGGGTATCTAGGTGGGTGGACGTGTACTAGTATGCTAGTGAATCCGTGGGGTTTCGCCTCAGTTTCACTTAGCAAGATTGACGCTTACAACTCTAAATAAACAATGATGATGATGATTGGGGACCACTAGGTTATGGGTATGATCCCTACTAGTGGCTCGTGCATGAGAACGAATAATGTTTTTTTGTAGTTACTCTCACCGAGATACGAGGTACCTGGGACCCACAGCTAGCTAGTGCCTAGGGGTTATTTCCTATTACATGTGCTCATTAGATCCTTTGTACTTACCGTCGGTATACGGTATTGTTGGCTGGAAAATTCAGTAGCTTTGTCATTTATTTTAAAATTGTTGTTCCTTTAAAATTATCTCACATGAAAACTGTTTTCATTTATTATTCCATCCTTTAGAAAATTGTAACTAGAATTTATTATTTACAAAACATGCAATGCTTTTTGTCATGAAATGTTTATCACATGGAATCTCATAGAGGTGGTATCCTACTGGGCTTTCTCTCACACCCTACTTACACCTTTGTGTGTAAGTAGACTTGCTTATTTTATGTCACAGGTTTGGGTACAGGTTTTATGCCTTTGGTTCGGGTTTTTAGCGGTCCATCGTGATGGAGTGTCGTGGAGATGGCTTGAGGGCGGTGCCTCTTTCCATGTGGAGGTTCTTGTGCTGTATTTTCTTGGGTTTGTACCTTTGTAATGGTCTTTAATTTTTTTTTTAAAATTGTGTAATTCAGTTCTGAATTTTTGAAAAAGATTATTTGGTTTAAAAAAAATCCAGATTCGTTTCATTGGATTCTTTTGTCGTTTTAAGTTTATAAACTCGGGTAATTCGTTCCCAATTATCATTTTATGATACCCGGGCACTGGTGCCAGCCCGTGGGGATCGGGAACGCCCTTCGGGACTTGTCACGGTCTGGTTTTGGTGCCGGTTTTGGCAGCGTCCAGATTCGGTTCGTGACAAAATGGTATCAGAGGGAGGTTCGCTCCATTGGAGTCATGTTATTTGTGAAATATTCGGGATAGTCTAGAGTTAGGATTGTTGGGACATGGAATTATGGTTATGGGTAGTGTGCTTGATCACCACACCTCATTTCCAGATTCAAGTCACCAGGGGAAGTTGGGATTTGTCTAGGTCTTTTGGTTTTCTTGGTTTGATGATGATTAGGGGAAATGAAAAGAGATTAGGGTTAATGGTCCCAATGAGCTCGCAGGGTCTGGCAAGCCATGTGGAGCCGGGGATATTCCCTAGAACACTCTCTATGACAGTGAAGTGATTGGAATATGGCTGCCAACCATATGTCCAAGTCACCCACTGAAACTAGTTTCCTCTCGCATTGTCTGGTGTTCTTTAGTTTTGAAATCTTGGAACTTTGGTTTTAAAGTGACTTGGTTTTAGGAAGTGTAATGTTTTTGTGAAATGATTTTCAAATAAATATGGAATGGTTTGATTTATGAAATGGAAGAACTGAATATTCAGAATTATTTTGAAATGGAAAATTGTGTTCTTACACCTCTTTTGAAAGCAGAAACTATATTTAAGTTGGTTTTGAAAAACTGTTCCCATTAGAGTTTTCTAAACTATTAAAAGTTTTTTTTAATGGGATGAGATGTTTTGAAATTGATGTAAATAAATTGAATGTGAGTTTTCATTGGAGCGATTGTGCCTTTCTGAAAAGTTTTTTTTAATGCGGTAATTTGGGTTCGACCTCCTGGTTAGCGGTTTTGATAAGAATGATGTGTTGGTTGACCATTTTGGTTTTGAAAAGTTGAAAGAAATCAGTGCATTGACCTTTGGTATTTCCATGAGTGACCACATGCATGGGGTTATATGGGATGATAGATGGTTGATGGCATGACTGGATGAGTTCCAGGACGGATATGAGGAGGGTGCCTGGTGTGGCACAAAAACATGCATGTGTGAGGTCCATGGGGTACCATTGGTGGATACACTCACCGCTAAACCATTTTTTTTTCAGAAATGGTTTTAAAGAAAAACATGTTTTCTTTATGAATACTTTGGGATGGTTTTTATTATGGTTTTTTGAAAATGTTGATGTTGTGGGATGTTTTGAGTCCAAGAACCCCTTCTGTTCG
The DNA here is from genome assembly GCA_963277665.1 of Viscum album. Taxonomy (NCBI): domain Eukaryota; kingdom Viridiplantae; phylum Streptophyta; class Magnoliopsida; order Santalales; family Viscaceae; genus Viscum; species Viscum album. Next base: position 1,186,608,438 of record OY728123.1, on the reverse strand, counting down.
AACTGTTTTTTTTGGGTTTGTGTTTGGTCGGAAAGCTGGGTAAAAAGTCTGGTTAGTAGTCTCCTATGATATATGTTTCAGGACACCATTAAGATGGTTCCATTAATGAGTTTGGATCTTTTTTGTTGCATGTTTTTACCAATGAACCAGCTTGGTTGGGTCCTTGGGTTCTCTCATTGGATAAGGTGCTCCCCCATTAAGATTTAGTGCACAACTGAAGGGCAACACAGATTGTTTTTCCATTGGAAAATCCTCCAGTTGATCAATGTAAGGAATCTTTTCTTGAGATTTGTAGAATGATTCTACACCATTTACTTTCTTGGTTTTTTTTTGGATCCTCTTGTTGCATAAGAGTACTCCTGGATGGTTGAAAGAGACCTTAGTTTCTTAAGCTACCTAATTCGTTGAAGGTGAAGTTGTATAATATTATGTGAGTCTATTTTTTTTCAAAATTGTTTTTCCTTTTGGGAGATCTAGACATCCTCTATTTTAGAGGAATGTGTTTATATGTGTCCTTTATTTCTGTTGTTTCTAACCCGAAGAAGCAAGGTGTGATGTGAGTGCATCCTCTAAACCCTTATTTCAGTGAATTTAAAAGTTAGGGTAAAGTGAGTTCTAGAGTTTGTTATGTCTGGGTGAACCCATTTGGGATTACATGTAGTTGTTTGTATAATCATAAGAAGAAATTCTATTTGGGGGTTTCCAAATCCTAACTACGAGGCTGAAGATGCTTCAATCATTCCAGCTCCAGCCATAGGTCCCGGAGAGAAGCTGGCACATAGTCAGAGGAAATCCCAGGGCAGTTTTTAACCTTGAACAAATAAATGTTCTTAGTATGAGAGAAGAGAATAGTTTAACCTTTTTTTGTTGTCATCTTGCTTCATTTGTTCACATTCGGTGGAAAGAGGTGGCGGGCCTCATCCCCATGTTATCTCCCAATGACTTTCTTTTCCCCTTTGGTTCCCTTTGGGTTTGGGGGAAAGGTTTTAGATATTTCTAGACATGTTGAGTGAACACTTATTAGTAACCATTCCCTATAAAACCATGTAGGTATAAGGATCCACATGGTTAGCACATAGTTTCCCAAACTGTGCGGGCTAACCGTGTTGTCGTCCCAACTCTTTATGTTTTGGGGTTTTTCTATGCCGGCCCATATTGGTCAATTAAGATGGATGGTTCTTATGGTGGGGAGAACCACTATGAGTCTCATGTATATTATTTTGAAAATTCCTAATGGGATTCTACCCATTTTATTGGGGAGTTTGTTCGGGGCTCCCCTGTTAGTGTCTTGATTCTTTCTCGGAAAAAAAAATTAAGTTGTCTCTTATCGTTGGGGATCCCATTTGTGTATCCTTGTACCAGTAACTCACTTTTGTACTTGGTCTTGGATTGGATGTGGGTAGTCTCATTCGGAGCTATATAACCACATACATCTTCCTTGAGTAAACGTTGGGATTGGAGATTTCCCAATTGTTTAGTTATATCAAGGTAAGTGTAACCTTGCTCGATGTTCTTGTTTGTTTGGGTAAATTTCTTGAGCCTTGTTTAGATAGTGTTTGAGGAGTTTTGTTTTAGGATAAATCTTGAATGTGCTTGATAATTTCAGTAATGAGGTGTATGTTTTGGTTGTGAAGTATTTCTTCCTTAATTGATCACTGGAGGTGTTTTGACCTTTGGGGGCGAAGCTTAGCAAATGAGTCCATTTATGCCTTTCGGTTGGGTTTGGTTTTTGCTTTATCCGTGATGTGGCTTTCCGAGGGCGGAAAGTTTTATGGTGGGGAGAATTGTCACACCCATGACTTTTTTTTAATTCATTATTCATTTAATTTCCATTCCTGATTTGTTTTGGGGGTTTACCACTCATTTTGTTGAAAATAGTGGGTTTTGAAAATTTGGGCCAAACCCTGGGCCCAAATCCAGATTTAAAAACAAATTTTTATTATTCTATAACTCCTTCAATTTTTACTATTTTATACTCATTCCACTTCCCAATTGTCATACACTAATATATTAAAATCACCATATCCCTTTGAACCACATAGAAATCCCAAATCATGATGGATTTGGGTTTTTAATTAAGGTAATGGGCCTGCCCGTAAGCCCATTTCCTGCTTTAAATTATTTTTTTAAAATTTCAATATCTCATTTTTTTTTACTGTTTTTAGATGATTCCACCTCCCACTCGAAGCCAAAAACCTCAGCCTCACTCCCTGTATCTCTTTTTCCTCTTTGGAGCTCAAATACCCCGCGGAGGTGGACGATCGTTCTCAATCTTTCTCAAATCGAACAGATTTGATGAGGTGAAATGAATCTTTCATAACTCCTTCAATTTTCATCCTTTTCACCCCATTTCAGTCCCCACATGACCTAATATGACTCCTTCGGACCTCCATATCAGTTTTGGGTACTTGGAGATTCATATATTGGTGGATTGGGGCTGATTTCGTAAAGATATTTCAAGTAAGGGAATTCCTTCTTGGTTCCTTCCATCCTCTTTTAGTTTTATTTCCTATTTCTTGAAGTTCCTCATGTCCAGAAGTTAGGGTTAGATCCTAAGGTCTGATTTGGTATCTTTGGGGTCAATTTTTGGTGGTCTAGGTCTGGATTTATATTCCTTGTGGTGCGGCGGTGGTGCGCTTAAGGTTTCGCACCAAGTTTTGAGGGTTTCGACTCAAAAGGTAGGTGATTCCATGTGTAACCATTTTATGATGAGTTAGCTTGCTTGTTTTATTAATTTAGTATGTTTATAATCTGTCTTGTGTGGTTTGAAAACTGTTTTTGATGAATTTGGTTAAACATTTAATTTTTAGTTGTATTTTAGCTTGAAATTGGGTACTTTTCATGTGTGACTCTTGGGGTAATGTTTGGATTTAGTTTATAACATATGAAAGTGATTTATTAGTCTTGAAAGGGGCTGCCAATTCTGTTTTGTTAATTCCTTATTATCATGTGGGCCTTGAAAAGAGTTTTTTTTGAATGAGTTTAAGTTGTAAAACCGTGTTTTACTTTTTGAAGGAGATTTATGAAAACGTGTGTTTTTCATGTGTATCTTTGTGGTATTATTTGATGTATTTTTATAACATTTGGGGGTGCTTTAATAATTGTTTTAGGGCTGAAAATTCTGTTTTGGATTGTTATTGTTATGATTTTGGTTTTGAATGAGGGGTTTGAAATGGGTTTAGAGTGCAAACAATGGTTATACCTCTTGGGTTTGTTTTATAAAAATTGCAAATGTTTTATTTTGTTAAAAAAAGTTGGGAAAGGGTGTATATGTACTTTTTGGGTGAGTGTGTTCACCTAATGTGGGTTTTTTAATGGTAAAGTGGTGATTTGAGATGTCAAACATTTTTAGAATGTTTTATAAATTGCCGAAATGTTTTACTAAATTGTGTTTTGTGTGCGAAACACGGGTGTGGGATGTTTCGTGTGAGTTTATTGATAAAATGAATTGTGAAGGTGAGAAGGGTATTATGTGACATGTGTGTGGGCTGTTTTGTGAGTTGAATAACTTGTAATGGTTTTATAAAATCGTTTAAAGGATTTTTGTAAGTGTTAAAGAAATGTGAAAAGTGTTGTAGGGAATTTTGGTGTGAGTTTGATTTCAAAATGCATTTGAATGAATAGTGGAATTTGTGACTTGTGTGATGTACATGGGGCTGTTTGGTTAATGTGTGATGTGGAATTGATATTTAAATGTGAAAAATATACTTCTTGGATTGTTGAACTTGTTTGAGCAAAAAGGGAAAACCCGGGTATCTAGGTGGGTGGACGTGTACTAGTATGCTAGTGAATCCGTGGGGTTTCACCTCAGTTTCACTTAGCAATATTGACGCTTACAACTCTAACTAAACAATGATGATGATGATTGGGGACCACTAGGTTATGGGTATGATCCCTACTAGTGGCTCGTGCACGAGAACGAATAATTTTTTTTGTAGTTACTCTCACCGAGATACGAGGTACCTGGGACCCACAGCTAGCTAGTGCCTAGGGGTTATTTCCTATTACTTGTGCTCATTAGATCCTTTGTACTTACCATCGGTATACGGTATTGTTGGCTGGAAAATTCAGTAGCTTTGTCATTTATTTTAAAATTGTTGTTCCTTTAAAATTATCTCACATGAAAACTGTTTTCATTTATTATTTCATCCTTTAGAAAATTGTAACTAGAATTTATTATTTACAAAACATGCAATGCTTTTTGTCATGAAATGTTTATCACATGGAATCTCATAGAGGTGGTATCCTACTGGGCTTTCGCTCACACCCTACTTACACCTTTGGGTGTAAGTAAACTTGCTTATTTTATGTCACAGGTTTGGGTACAGGTTTTATGCCTTTGGTTCGGGTTTTTAGCGGTCCATCGTGATGGAGTGTCGTGGAGATGGCTTGAGGGCGGTGCCACTTTCCATGTGGAGGTTCTTGGGCTGTATTTTCTTGGGTTTGTACCTTTGTAATGGTCTTTAATTTTTTTTTTAAAATTGTGTAATTCAGTTCTGATTTTTTGAAAAAGATTATTTGGTTTAAAAAAAATCCAGATTCGTTTCATTGGATTCTTTTGTCGTTTTAAGTTTATAAACTCGGGTAATTCGTTCCCAATTATCATTTTATGATACCCGGGCACTTGTGCCAGCCCGTGGGGATCGGGAACGCCCTTCGGGACTTGTCACGGTCTGGTTTTGGTGCCGGTTTTGGCGGCGTCCAGATTCGGTTCGTGACACTGAGTACCATGCACTGCACTTCCCTTCTGGTATAGAAAATCTCCCACCAGAGTTACACATCCACCACCCCCCCCCCCCCGGTATGACCCATGGAACTCCAACTGGATGCCTGATACAGTGTGACTAACCTCCTACCCACACTCAACATTTTCCTTTGAACCCCATCTTTTTTCACCTACTGAGGGTTCTTTTAGATCCTCTATATATGTCTCAACATGCCACATGATTGACACTTGACTGGTGGTTAGGGAAACAAACTGTTCATGTTCCTTATCCTATCAGATAGGTAATAAAACACCTTATCACCACCCTAAAATACCATCCCTCTCTTTTGAATACTATGTCCACTTTCTCCCTATTGGAAATTCAAAAAAGGACACTTCCTTCCCTTGGAATCTACACCACTTATCCACCCATATGGAACTATAATTCCTCCACCTGAATCTACCTTTAGATTCCCTTCTGATATAAGGGACTGGTCTACTACATCTACAAACCTCTTTATATTGAAGATATTCACTTTAGAATAGATCTCAATCCTAATCCCATATTTGAAGCATTTCTCCATAGTTGCCTCATCCCCTGTCAACATCGGAACGAATTGGCACAAGACAGTCAAACAACTAGCATAATCCATCACTAAAATAACCCTTATGGTCAAACTCATAAATCCTATTACCTTCTCCTGCAACAAGGTCTCCGAGTAGTAGTGTTCTAGAAATTTTTCTTGAAAATATTTCCATACCATTCTTCAGTCTGCACTATCTGAACCATAATGTCCCACTAACACTTTCCCACAACCTATAACATATATTTTCCAACATGATTTACATCTCATAATGAGTCTCCATATGATCAAGAATTTTATGGATATACTCTATCTAGAACTCAGATACATTTGGCTGACACTATCTGGTAAAGGTTTGAGGATTTTGTAACTGAAACTCCCTGGTCTGCTCAAACATACTCAGTGAAACCTACCCCAGGCCTCATTCCATCATATCCATAAAATATGAAATTTTATCAAAGAATTTATCATCCCTATTATCATGGGCCAATATATATGCTAATTCCACTACTAGGGTAGCATTCTTGAAAATTTCGCCTTGCCTCCCAATCATCACATGTCTTCATTGTGTTATTTCTCTACAATTCCAAACATGAGATTTAGAAAAAACCCCTAAATATTCAAAAAAATATAAATTAAGGCTCACCATTATCCATAAACAATCCAATTCGCATACAATTTCGCAAAGGGCCATATCATATCCAAAACACTTCATCCAACCATCCTTAATGAGGTCCATGGTTAACACATCGTAACTGACTCACATGGTTCAAAGACTTACCTTATACACCAAATCCAAGCCATTTACATGTCACAAAATACTTCAACAACATTTTAATTCACTTACAAACCCTTTTTAAGAATAATTATTTAATTTTTATTTAACATTTTTCTTTCCTTTCTACCCATTTTCATCATTTCATTTGACAACATTTTAATCAATTTCAAGAATAGTAAATGCATCCTACCCTTTAGGTCACACACACTTGTCTCGTGTGTGTGTCTACCATGATGTATGTCACTTATATACTTAGGTTACTAGAATTATGCATGAATGGAAAACCCCATTTCATTATATTCATGAATAAAACAACATAAAACTATCGAATCACACAAAAAGTGAATAACCCAATGGTAAAATATTAAAAAATGTAACAACAAACAATAATAACATCAATTTCAACCCTGGGTGAAATGTGTTTTCCATTATACATGGTTTAGTTACTCATATGAATGATCTCATTACCAATTAATGTCACCTTCTTAACCTATTGTGAACCATACCCATATAGTAAGTCACAAAAAAGATCTCATTTGATACCAAATTTTATTGTCTCTGGCTAGGGATCAACTAAACTAGTGCCTCGATCTTGTTTGTCCCATGACCTCAAGTGTGCCTCAACTATACGCCATAGGTTTCTTACTAGCATCAACGATCTAAAAGTCATGTGGGGAGACTATACCCACTTTACTAGAGTAATACACATCAAAAAATAAATATAATAGGAGAAAAAATATAGAATAACCAATGCAAATTCATAAATAACCATCTCTTAAAACTCACCACAAACCACAACCAACAGTAAATATGTCATCTCATTCTACAGTTCAAAGTGAAAAAAATTCCAAAATAATGAAAAATAGCAGAATCCCCAAAATGGTATTAATATCAAGTATCAAACCCCATCCATGTACCAATCAATCATGAAGGAAATACCAATCACATGGCACTTTTCCCTTTCCTGACTTGCAAGCATGAAATCTGATTGGGTACCCAATGGTAGCCCATGAAGGGTGTGAGTACTACTCAGTTGGGCACCACCAATGATGTCTTCAAAATATCTAGTATAAACAGAATGTGAATTTAAGTATTAAATAAAAGACAAGTAAATAAAATGTACTTTTGGTGTCATTATCTAAGAATCTTTAAAATAAATTTTATTACCTTTAGAACAACTAATTATTTTCATCTTATTTATTACAAAGTTCATCATAAACATGTAATCTATGGGTTATTAATTTACATCATTCACACAATGATTCAAGGAATTTATAAATTTTCATAAGGGAATAAATCAAGTCTCTATCTTACATGGAATAACACATCACAACATCATAATTTCCTCACTTTGAAGTCTCAGTCATGCTGGAATGTAACTATTAGGGGAATAGAGCTCCATCCCCTTCCCTAAACCATGCATTTTGGGGGCACATAGAGTATCATTTCATCTCGACCTATAAGAGGATCCTCGATCCTTTATCCCACACCTCATGTCATGTGCACATACTTATTCATCCATTCACCACACAAAAACCTTATCACAACCAACCAAAATCAATACATATAAAAATCATAATCCATAACAATCAACATGTGAATTATCATTATACTATAACCCACTAACACAATTTCTATTCACCTTACATATCCCATTTAGCCCAATTTTCATTATCATTACTAGATCACTAAGCATCTTAAATGATTACCTTATATCAACACATTTCACATATTCATCAATTCCCTTATGAAGCCCCATTTAACATATTTCCCTTTTCACATACCATTACCACTTTAACATATTAACTAATTCATATTTTCAAAATATATTATGAATTTCGAACATAATTAATAGGCCATATGTATGGATCTCATTTAACCCAATTAACCAATTTCATTTTCATGAAAAAAACCTTATACAATTACCAAATCTAGACACACTAATAATATTCCATTTTAATTTCCATTACACATATCAATATATTAAACAATGTCTCCAAATTATCACACAATGATCGTCCACTTAACCAATTTATAGGCCTTAAAATATCAGCACACCCCATGGATGTCCCTAGATTAGTCAAATCATCCTCAATGCATCCCATGTTGACCATGGGGGTTAATAATAACCATTTGTACACCCATTTAACCAATACTCACCAAATTAGTCAATAAAACAATAATAGATAACCCTGAACAAGATCTAACATGGTAAAAAAACTAAAATGAACAAATGTGATACAACTTATAGACCACTTACCTATTATTTGTTGATTAACACACTCTTAGTCATATACTTAGATCCAGATTCAAACACACATTAAAGAATCAACCTAGATATCACTAGAAAAGGGGGGTTTTATAGCTTCATATGAGGATAAGAGGGAGATGCAAACTAAAAACCAAAAAGAGAAGCAAGAGTGGGATTAAAATCACATGGAGCTTTGATCATTAACCACTGGGGATACAAATGGCTTAGTATGGAAGGATAATAACCAATTGGGAGCTTTGGTCACTATGGTTCATCACTAGGAATTAGAGAAGAAGAAATTATAGGAGGCTCAGGTGATGTTCTTAAATCCGATAATTGAATTTTTTGAATTTTATATCTTTTAAAAGGGTTCACGGTTTACCCGAACTATTTTTGAAACTGTGCACAAACCATTTGGAATCCACTATCTAGGGGAAATGGGGAAGAATGTTTACCTGTGAAAATAAAAATATTTTAAAAAACAAGCTCCATCAATTTGATATGAAACAACCTCAAAGCGTACAGTTTTTCCCTATACTCCCATGGTTTTCATTAACCATGCAGAAACAATGGAACATTCTCATAAAGCTCCGTTTTCTTTCTCATTCATGTATCTAACCCCTAGGACACACCTATCCTTCTGGTGAACATGGTAAATATTTTTTATCCAAAGATAAGATACTTGAACTAAAACAAATAATACCTTAATAAAATCCAGGATCTAGCATACCAAATATTAGTGATGATTCTCCTACGATCTTGGTGATGATGCCATGAATTTTTAATCTAAAATTGAAGGGGGATATTGGAGTCTTTTGGAACCAACCTGATAATCACTTTATATTTCACAAGATTACTCTATAGGTTAATAATTATATTCATTAAGACCCAATAACAACACGATTATATATTAATAAACTCCCTTTATATTTTTCTGTAAGCCATTCTATTATGATATTTCTAATACTAAGTAAACCTGGCCCCATGAATGATAACTAGAAAAATATTATTTTTTTCAATGAAACTATAAAAATCCCTACTAAAAAACAAACAAAAAATACATCCAATACATTTATTAGATCCATAACTAACATTAAAATAACCCACAATAATCCATTGATCAGAGATCACTATATTTTTCCTCCCAAGACCATTCCATATCAGTATCCCTTTATGGTTTCGATTACTGGAATAAAAAAAGGAAGGGGTCGGAGTTTATCTAAGTGATAAAATTTATAGGTGAAAGCATGATTACCATCACAGAAGAAAATAATTATATTAATAAACTTGTTAGTAATAATTCAAATGGTTTCTATAATCATTTATTTCTCATTTATATCAACCAAATTATACCCCATCTTCTAAGAATTTTCAATATGTGATGGAATGTGATACATAGGATGAAGAAACCCATAGAACAGAGTATTATATATTAAATGAATTATTATATAATATCCTGATTTTTTATCGATATAAATTAAATGGAAATTAAAAAATAATAATGTGATTTGGATTAATCATTTCAGTTTCCCTTAATTGCAAGGTTTTTTTCATTGTGGATTCTTTAGGTATTAATGGTTTTCTTCACATAAGAGTTTTTAATTTATAATAATCTATAAAATATTCCTAATCAAGATTGAGTTAGTTCAATTTCATCATAATTAGCATCATAGGATCTATCTAGATTGTGATTAACCACATTTATTGATGGAGAGGCATAAATTCCCTCTATGTTTTCTTTAATTTCCACCTCCATGATTTTTTTCAAAGGATCCATTTCATTTCCGTCCTCCACCGCCATTTAAATCTATAAAATAATTAAGGATTTTCCCCAAATCCCAAAAGTATAATTATTAATATTTTAATTTTCATATCTAACCTATAAATATGTGTCAATAATTAAATTGAAATATCCACAATGATTCCATCATTATCCAAAAGTTTAGAATCAAAAAATATTTATGAATATTAATAATATATTTAACAAGAATAACATTTTTTGTCTATTAACAATTGTAATAATTAATTACCCATAATAAAAATATAAATTTTCATGAAAATAAATGTAATATATAATTAGTTATTAATTATTTTAATTTATTATGTAATGATTTGTTAATGACATTATTAGTTTTCAATTCAATTAATTATTATATTTTTCATTATTATTAATTATTAATTATATTAAATAATTATATTTTTATTTAATAATATAAATGTACAATATTCAATGAAAATGTAACATCAAGTTCAATATAAAAAAATTAAATAGTGTATAATGTATCAGTCTAGTCTATATTGTTGTCTCATATACTCTATTGTGCCATATCTTTACGTATAGTGAAGGCATTGAAATCCTATATATTGATATGTATTTCCAAGAACATGTACCTCATATATAGAATCTGTTTTAAATAATTCAATTTCATCCAGTGTGATAGGTGGTGGATCTAATGTTCCATAATTAGTACCGTACCCCTAAAAAAGGACTATGATCAGTAGATTGTACTCTATTACACATGGAATGAAGATGGATTATTGATAATGGGTATCACCTCATAAGGGGATTCTTTATACTAAAATACAATCCAGTTTCCACTAATAACTATAGTATAATATGATAATTGAATGTATTTTTTTGCATAATCACAAGAATATGTATCCTGAAACTCTATAATCATAGTTTGTGGCAGTTTCTTGTTTGTGATAGGAAGTGGAGGAGCATCTGGTTGATCATGTTTTACATGATCCTTGTATAAAACAACATCATGTGGTGAATCTATACAAGGCTCTCATCCTGTATCACATCTATATGATTCTAATAGACCTATAATACATCGACCTATGGCCCATTTTCATCTCGCACATCGATGAAAATATCATGATAAATCTTATCCAATGGAAAAAAAGTATTCCCATGCACAATGAAAATTGACGTGGTCAAATTCCCATGTCATTGTGAGATCAGAGATGTGTATGATCTATGTGATAAGATCATGTTATAAAAAAATTATAGTAAAATATAGTTAATTAATGATTTTTTGAATTGCGAAAGAAGTTACTATCATGTTATAGTAGTCTGTTTCGTGAAACAGATGATATAAAAATGAGTTCATGCATCCATAGCACCAATTATATAATTTATTTTATATGTGAATGTGAATTTAGTATAATTTTTATAATTAATACTCAAAAAATCTATAACATATATCAATATATTGTTCATGATATCGTATCCAGTCAAAATATACATTTATTGGAATCTTAATGGAATGAAGATCATGAAACGAACTGGATGTTGTGGTAATGGGAGAATGGAATTATAACTACCTCATAACTCAACCAACATGGTTCTACTAAAATATGTAATATAAAGAACATTCCCGACATATATTATCCAGGATACATGAAATAAACAAAATGAATATAAAATTAATAAAAGAAATCATTTGAAACACACAATAATAATTTATATATGAAACTAGTAATTACAAACATCATATGGTTAGTGACATAACAACATATGTCTATTGGTGATAAAATAATATCTCGAAGTATGTGAATGTATATGATCTTAGATTCACCTAGAGAAAAAATTATAAAAATTTTAATTTCTTAATGAAAATTTATAAATTTATCTTTCACATAATAAGGATAAATAACCATATTATCATCCAATAAGGGGAAATTTATAATACCCATAAGAAATTTTGTATGAACATATAGATCAAATATAGGGATGTTCTCAAATAATTACATCAGAATAAGAATAATTAATCCTATAATCTATATCTCATCGATATGGCATGCACCTAATAATGGTCTATATGTATAAGAAAAAACGTATAGACCACAACATGTACCTTAAAATTTGGACCAAGTCATTATGTAAATGTAAATATATCATTTAGTACCCCAATAATTCACCATATTTTCCTTTTAGAATAAATTATGTTTTTTTGAGCAATTTTTAGTACAGACATCACCCAATTTAAACAAAACACTAATTACTCATGTTTTTAATAGTCAATTAAATTATATCAATTTTAGTGAGTTAATATAGTAAATTTATATATTATATTTCCAAATAAATATTTTTAAAATCGCCTAATAAATTTAATTGGAATAAGATAAAAACAGACCCGATTTTAAGAAAAAAATCTTATATTTTCATGAATAAAATTCTACCAACTTTAAATGGTGAACGTATTTTAAATAATTTTTTTTGAAATTTTATTATTCCCCTACCTTAAATATTACATAATATTAATTTCAGTTAATAATTTACATTCATTCAAATTGAGGATATTTATAGGTTTATAGTTTTAAATAATTAGGTCATAATTATAACATAACAACTCAAGTATTATAATGTAGACAAGCCTACATGTTAATCATTTTTTTAATAATCTAAAACTTTTTGAAATAAATCATGACTTATTTTTCTTGATAAAATTATTCATAAAATTCATCTTGTATTATTAAATTCTATTAGAAATTATTACTCTATTTAAAACATTTCAAAAACTTACAATGACCACCATAATCATAGTAAGGGAAAAAATTAAGGAATGAAATCGTTACTCCATGAATATTTTAACATCATGAAAACATTTTCACAAAATCATAATTTTCACCTAGAAAAAATAAGTTATTTAACATAACTCATGAAATAATAATATTCAGGAAAAATTATTAGTAATCATAAATCATAAAGGTAATTTGTGACGTCCATATTATACTTACATTATATATTTCACAGCTATATAGGGAGTAACCTTCATGGTTACATTCAGAATACCCATCTCAGTATATTCCCTAAATCTATTAGGATAAAACATATCATTTTACTTTTTCACATTGACCAATGAATTAAAGAGATATCACAGGCTCAAACACCCTTATATTATCATTATACCACCTGTATACATAAAAAATTCCCAAGAATATTAACATAATCATAACACATAAAACAACCATAAAGTAAAAAAAATAACATTTTCAATTTGCAATCACAAGATATCATTTTAAGATATTTATATAATCCATAAATTATCAAAACCATTTTCAAAACTAAAATATATAAAAAGGGAATATGGTATTTATTTATTTTTTTAAAATATTACAGCTTGTATAGGAATCCAAATATCAAATAATGGTCATGACGACAGATATGTTTTTGTCGCCATATATATTCAAAATATTCTTTTTGTCATTTAGTAAAATGCATGACATAAAAAGAATTTTTTTGAAAAAATTTGAATGTAATTAGAATAAAAAGTGGTTTATTATACACTGTACAAAAGAATTTGGTGTATAACATCAAAATATGACTTATTGAATGTAGATTAAGACAAAGTCATTTACCTCGAGTCCAATTTGTCTCGTATATTCTTTATTTTTTTTCCTCTGCATGATCATATTTCTTAACACCTTAACACCTCTAATAATGGTATTATAACCAAAATAATGCCTCAATAATGTGGGTAGGGATTCTAGGAAGGGTTTTGGGTAGATTTTTTCCAAACTAAATGGTTTATAAGTGTGAGTAATAGAGATGAATGTGTGCCATTTTAAAGAGAGGGTAGGGGTAGCCTTGGAATTATTAAAAGTTTTATATTAATATAAATACAATTTTTATAAGAAATGGGTCAAATAAGATTTAGTTTTAATATATCATGAGGAGGGTTATAAATATAATCATCTAATGATAATTACAAAATTTTTTAATAAATTTTAATCATTATCTTTTTTGTTTCAACCCTTTTGAATCTTACCATTTTATTAAGTAATTTACACTTTGAAAGTTAAAATAATTATCATAACATGTCAAACGACCTGTGAATTATTCATTACTGAATTTAGAGACCTATCTTAACTTTTTGGTAAAATCTTGTATTTTTTATAAAATTTATATCATTTTATAAGATATTTTATAATTTAATTTATAAATTATGTCAATTTAGACAGTATTCACTACATGACTTTTCAAAAAATCATAACAACATTATTCCTTCAAAAAAACTACACTAAATCAATCCTAACATGTCATAGTGATCTATAAAATTTTTTATTGAATATAAATATATCAAATTATATTTACTTTAATATTATTAATATCATTTATTTTATTATTTCCTTAATAAATCATTTACTACATCATCATTGTGTAACTATTTATTTTACTTATTTATGTTCCAAAATTATAAATAAATTACCATGATGTATGTACTATTTTTATATTTATATATACTATTTATAGTCTAATATATCACTTATATAACCCTATATAATATTTTTTAGTATGTAGACCCATATTTATGACTTATTTTTCAATAAATTAAATTAAATATTATAAGTGTCATAATCACACCTAGTGGATTCCAAAGGACACACATTCAGACAAAGGATGTCCACGGTCTATAATAACTCATCTAATAGTATTAGGATAAGTTTTAGGGTGATTTTATAATATTATAATATGAATTTTACCATTAGTTACTCTATTCTCATTTAACCGCCGTAAATAAAATTCTAAAGTTACTATTCACCAAAATTTATTTTGATCCGATTAGAAAACATTTTCCATAATGATTATAACAATTTTTTGTATTTTTTAAAAATTCAATTTAGAGAGGTCGTTAAATTAATTTAATGTTAATACTGTTGATGGATCGAGAAAATGGGTTTTTGAAGTAAAAACGTTCAAAAGTTCACAAAGTTTTTATATCCAATTTCCATGTGATATTGATTCCAATGAGCTAAATTGGATTAAATGATAAAAATTTATTTATTTATAATTTAAAACCAATTAAAAATATATAAATAAATTGTAATAAAATATGTTTTTAATAAAAAATCATTATTTTTCAATATTCATTAAATAGGAATATAATTAGAAAAATACCAAAAAATAAACCAATAAAAATTTTGATGACCCACTTCCAAATAATAAGCTTAATTTTTTATATAAAATTTGTTAGAATGCCAAAATTTATAATTAGAAAGGGTTCACCATCAATAGGTGATAAAACTACCTTTTAAAAATTATAGATATTTTTATACTTAAAATTGGATTTATTCTTATTTCAGGCCCATAAAATTTATTGAAAGAAAAAAAATTCGTAAACATGTTTTCACATATTATAGTTAGTTTTTTTCATTTCCACCAATAAAATGACTAGGTCATAACTACGATTTAAAATAACATTATTAACAATTATTATTTTTCAGTATAACTCGGACTCGTGTGAAACATAAGATTTTATAGAACCCCATTATTCCATGTTTGGTATGCTATTAGATATAGAAACTGATTTTAAATAAAAATTTATATCTAAATTATTAAAATTAATATATATGATAAGGCTTTACTCTATAATTTTTACAATGTTACATCCTTCCACTTTTCGAAATTGTGCCCTTTCAATTTTATTTATTGATCAAATAATGGGGTATTTCTCCCTCATAGAATTTTCATGTTCCCATGTTACCTCTTAAACTATATTATTTTTTTCAAAAAGAAAAATTAACATGATGAGTCACCTTATTCTGTAACACTATCTCTATGGTCAAGAATCTGGAATCTTTGTTCCCCATAAGAAGGAATCTCTTCCATCTGAACTACTAATGGACTCAAAACATGAGATGGATCAGGAATATAAATTCCGAACATTAAAATAATAAAAAACATTGCGTACCTAGGATAAAATTATAAGTAAATCGATTATATAGGAAACTAATCCATCCTTCTCAAGGATTTCATAGGGTCCAATGAACTATGGACTCATCATACCCATCTTACCAAATTGCAGCACACTTTTCCGTGGAGAAACTTTGATAAAGATATGATCACTTACCTCAAATGAAAAATACTTCTTTTGGTTATTCACATTAATTTCCTACCTACTCTGAGTTTTCCTCAATTGTCTCTAAATCATCTAAACATTTTATGCCACCTCTTCTACCAAATATAGACCCATCAACTTCATTTCTCTAACATTATCCCAAAAAAGTTGGAGTTCAACACTACTTTCTATATAATTCCTAAAATGGTGGAATATTTATACTGAAATGAAAACTTTTATTATATGAAAAATAAACCATAGAAGTATGATAATCCCAACTTCCCTAGTAATCCATTAAACAAGAATGAAGCATATCCTCCAAGGTTTCAATTATTCGTTCTTGCTGCCCATCTAATTGGCGATGAAAAGTTGTACTGGGATATAATTTAGTACCCAAGGACTTCTAAAGTCCATTCCAGAAGTTAGGAGTGAACTTGGGATCATGATCAGATACAATGGATAAATCCAATCCATGTAACCTGACAATCTCATTATGATTCAATTGATAAATTTGATCTAGAAAATGTGTTTCCTGAATAGGAAGAAAATGAGAAGATTGAGTCAATATATAAACCATATACCAAATATCATTGTTACCTCTAGAAGTATTTGGTTATCCCCATAAAAAATACATGGATATATTTTCCCATTTCCACTATGGTATTGGAAATGGTTAAATCATCCCCTTTTGTGACTACCACTCTACTTTAACATGTTGAGAAGTAAAAAACTTCAAAGGAATGTCAATAATAACTCTTTTCATTCCATCCCCCCAGTAATACTCCCAAAGGTCTCTGTATATCTTAGTAATACTAGGATGTACTGAAATTGATGAACTATGATCATCAAATAAGAACTCTTTCTTCAACTGTGAATCAAAAGTCACACATAATATCTTCCCAAATATAAAAAATTCTTTATCAATGTTAAATTCTCAAAAAATTATCTTTTGAACCAACTCTACATTTTTATACAATTATCCATCTTCCTTCTATGATTTAATAATTCTATCTAATAAATATGATTCCTCTAAAAATGAAAAAAAATAATGTAATTTCCTAAACCAACAACTTCAAAGACAAAGTTTATCAAATCTTTAACAGAAGGATCATATTCTAAACATAAAATAGTTAATGTATCATTTAATTTCTAGAACAAATAATCATGCTCCATATTTTCATTTCTATGATGGTAATAAATTTTGTAATCATAATCCTTGATTAGTTACAACCATATTCTATATCTAATGTTTAATTCATTATGACTGAATATATACTATAAACTTGTATGGTCAGTATATATTTCACATCTCATTCCATATAGATGATGCCTCCAAATTTTTAAATAAAAAACAACAACATCTAATTACAAACCATGTGTAGTGTAATTTAACTCTTGAGGTTTCAAAATATGTGAATAATAAGCAATTACTATACCATTATACAATAGGACACAACCATGTCATTTCAATGTACAACATTGTAGATATCAAATTCACTATTTTAGAAGGTGGGTCTAGAACAATATAATTCACCAATCTTCTTTTCAATTCCTAAATACAATCATTACATTCTATTGTCCAAATGAACTTAACACCTTTTCAATTCAACACAGTCATTGGGCTAGATAACCATGAATATGTTTCAATAAAAATCTGGGAATATCCTATTAAACCTATAAAACTATGAATATCAGTTATATTTGTTGGTCTTGGCCATTCTTCAACATCATTCATTTTTCTTGGATCAATAGTTATGCCATACTTAGAAACAATGTGACCAATGAAAGAAATTTTATGCAATCAAAATTCACTCTTTCTAAATTTCCCATACAATTTTTTTAAGGATTGAAAAATGACCCTTATATGACTTTCATGCTCCTCTTTACTTTTTTAATATACATAAATGTTATCCATAAAAATAACTGAAAACTTATCCAAGAACTCATGGAATATTCAATTCATAAGATCCAATAATATATTATGGTAATTAGTTGATCCAAATGTAATAACTAAAGATTCATAATGGCCATATATAGTATGAAAAAAACATCAGAATCTCTTCTTCATTTTCTTTCGACTGATGGTACCCCTACCTCAAGTAAACATTCAAAAAATATTATAGTCCCTGGAGCTGATCAAAAAAATAATCGATATGAGTAAATGGATAATTTTTATTAATAGTGATGTTATTTAGTGCTCTAAAATCAATGAAATGTATCATTTCACAATCTTTATTTTTTAAAAACAATACAGAAACACCCCATGGTGATGTACTAGGTCGAATGAAACCTTTACCTAATAACACATACAATTTTTTTATTCATCTCTAAAACTAAAATTGGAGGCATTCTATAAGGGGTTTTTGAAATTATCGTAGCATTAGGAACAATGACAATAGCAAATTAAACTTCTCATTCAGTAATAACACCAGGAAACTCATCAAGATAAATATTTGGGTACTCATTTTCCACTGGCACATCATTAATCTGAATAGTTCCTTTGTTTTCAATAATATGAGTAATGTGAAATTAATTCTTCTATTTTAGTAGTTTCTCAGCTTCTTGTTATGTTATCAATGGTAAGGATTCATTCTTATACATAAACTAAATATTTGTCTGAAAAGAAACCTATTTTTCTTTACTTTCAATCTTAGTATGGGAAAGAGAATTCCAATCCATACCTAGAATAACTTCAAACTCTACTACTGAAAGAACCCAAAAAAATTCATGTAATTTATTTCCACATATAAGGACATGAAGGTTCTTATAATTCATTTTTAACTCAACATTTTCCTTGTGTGTTTCTACTATGAGTTATGGATTTATTTCTTGAGGTGTAATTTCCAATATACCATAAAATTTCTCAGAAATGAAAGAATTTGTAGACCCTGAAACAAAAAAACAATGGAATAATCTGAATAAGAAATCAATTTACCTAAGACTGTGTCATTTGATAGACTAGATTCTTTTAATGATGTTTTAAAGGATTCCATCAAACCATTATTCTTATAGTTTGGCTTCTTCCCATTATTCAAATTCTTCATCGGACACTCATTTGTATAATTACCCATCTCATTGCAGTTAAAAAAATTTACTGACTGTAAATAAGATTTTTTATTACCACTACCCTTATATTTTTCAGTTCAGTTATAAGACTTATGTCTCATTTTTCCAAATTATAATCACTTACCATAATTTAGATGTCATTATACAATTTGGTTTTTACCATAATTTTCACGAACTGTAAATAGAATTTTCTAACCAGTTGAGTTTTTTGATGAATTATTCCATTTCTCCTTCCAACTGGACCTCTTATTTTGATGTTTTTTAAATAACACATGATCATTGAAAAACTTCATTTCCACCTTCTCTGCATAAAAAAAGTATTCATAACATTTTAACTCATGAAAATCCAATAACCATCAATACATTGGATTTAATCCTTAGTAAAAACTTTTAATATTATTATCAAGATCCCAGATGAAATTTGGAGTGTACATTTTCAATTGACTGAATTTTTCTTCTTATGTAGCCAATGAATCATCATCTTTAATCAATTACAATAATATGTTTTCATCCTAAGTCAAACTTTTTTTGGGAAATATTTCTCAGGAAACATATTTTTGAATTTATCCAACTCAAGAGCATCAATCTCGACACTATCTTTGATATTATTAACCATCAGTCGCCACTAATCAATGTCACCTTAAAAACATTAAATAGTAAGACTAAAATTTTGATTGTTTGAAAACCCCATGTCATATAAAATATTGTATACATCTTTTACCCACCCTTTAACTAGTACAGGGTCAGATGATCCTTTAAATAATGTGGTATGTTGCTTCATGAAATGATCCAAAAGCGAAATCTTCTTCTACAGTTGATTTGGATAAACTTTTGAATGGATACCACTTCCATTTATAGATTAATTCCACTATTCCATCACTGCAAGAAAAACTATTTAGTTCTGATTCCAACAATCTCATGTTGCTAATTTGGAATTTTTTTTCCTTTGGATTTCATCCCATCATAGCTACACTATTTCCTCTCTAAAAAACCATTCTGATCAAACATATATTAGATAAAAAAACATAGTAATCATCAAATTCTATACCATTTCAATCTTACCATAATGTAAAAATAATTTATGGATATCCTATTAAAAATATCCTAACCCCTAAATATATCTAAACTGACATCTGATACCAAAAATAAGGCCCCAACCATAAACATTACATAATATTAAGTTGATTCATGAATTTACATTCATTCACATTTATGATATTTTTAGGAATTGAGTTTTTGACAATTTGGCCATAACTATTACATAACATCTAAAATATTTTAAAGAATAAAAGTCTACATGCTATCAATTTTTCATAATGTAAAAAATTTTAAAATAAAACATAAATTCTTCTCTTTGATAAAGTTCATCAAAAAATTCATCTTGTCTTTTTCCTTTATCACAACCATCCTTATACCATGTGGAAAAAATTCAAATACATCTGATGAGAAAAAAAATCTATATAAGGGATATAAATAATGAATGAAACTGTTAGTATATGAATATTTTAAACTCATGAAAAAAAATTCACAAACATAATATTCCAAAAAAACTTCTTAGCAATGATAATAATAAAGGTAATATGCTAAATAATAAGATTCCTAAAAAACGTCTTAGCAATGATAAATAATAAATGTAAATTTTGGAATACATATTATACTTAAATTGTAGATTTTACATCTAGATAGGGAGAAATATTCATGGTTAGGTTTTGAATAAACATCAAAGTATATTCTCTAAATCTCTTTGGACAAACCTTATTGTTTAACTCCATTCTCATTACCCAATTAATCGGAGACCTATCACAGGATCACCCACCCTTATTATATCACCGAACAACCCATATAAATAAACAATGTCCAATAACTTTAGCATAATCATAACACATAAAACAACCATAAAGGAAAAATTACATTCCTAATTTGCAATCACAACATATCATTTCAATATATTGATATAATCAATACAATCTAAAAACAATTTTAAAAACCAAAATAAAAAAATATATAATATAGTATTTATTTTTATTTTAAAAACATTATGAAATGTATAGAAATCCATATATCAAATAATGGTCATGGTGGTGGAAAATTCATTTTTGTCATATACTTTAAAAAACATTTCTTTTGTCTTTTAATAAAATTCATTGTATAAAATGATTCCTTTTGAAAACCATTTAATGAAATTAAAATAATAGGGTTTGATTATACACTATATAAAATAAGGAGGTTTATAACATCAAAATATTCCTCAATGAAATGACATTGAGATGAAGTCTCTTTCCTTGAGTCTAACTTGTCTCATATGATTTTATCTTCCTTTCCTTCAGATGATCACCTTTCATAAGACCTTAAAATATCTAAGAAGGGTGTTCTGACTAATATAAGGCCTCAAGAATGTGGGTTGGTATTATTAGAAGGGGTGTGGGTAGTTCATGTCTAGTCTATACGGTTTTTGGAGTGTGATTAATATAAAGGAATGGGAGCCTTTTATTGGAGAGGGGAAGGGGACCCTTAGAATTATTAGAAGTATTAAATTAATATAAATTAAATTTTGATTCCAAATAGTTCCATGTTTATTTAGTTATAATATTGGATTATTATTGGTTGAAATATAATCATACAATGCTAATTAGATAAGTTTTTAATCATTTTTATTCCTTATCTTTTTGTTTTAACCATTTTAACTCTTACCGTTTTATTAAGCAATTTACAAGAGAGTTAGAATAATTACCATATCATGTAAAACGTCAAATGAATGATCCATTAATGACATTTGGATACATATATCAATCTATTGGTAGAAGAATGGATTTTTTATATATTTTATATCATTAAATTATAAATTTTATAATATAAGATATGAATTATATCAATTTGGACACTATTCATTACACGGATTTTTATAAAATTCATAAAAACAGTATTCCTTCAATAAACTACTTAAAAAAATTATAATATGTCACAGTAATCCAAAAATTTATTTAATGGAAAAATATTTCATATTATATTTATTTCAATATTATTAATATCATTTATTTTATTTTATTTAATAAATTAGTTATTATATCATCATTGTGTCACTCTTTAATTTAATTATTTTATTACTGAAAAATTATAAATAAACATCCATGATTTAGGTAATCTTTTTACATTTATAATTAATATTCATAGTTGAATAAATTGCTTATATAACCATATATTAAAAAATTTAGTATGGAGAGACATATTTATGACATATTTGTCTTTACATAAAATTAAATGTTATAAATGTCATAATCTGACCCAAGTTTATTCCAATGATCACAATTTTGGTCCACAGATGGTTTTGGTTGATAATAACTCATCCAATATTATTATTAAAAGTCTTAGGTTAATTTAATAATATTATAATATTAATTTTACCTTTATTTATTCAATTTTCCTTTAAGAGTTGTTAAATAAAATACTAAAGTTTCTATTCAAAAAATATATTTTGATCCTATTGGACAAAATTTTCCAAAAATATTAATACCATATATGTCCATATTTTAAAATTATATTCAATGAAGTGGATAGATTAATGTATAGCTAATCTCGTTGATGGATCGAGAAAACATGTTTTTGAAGTAAAAACATTCAAAATATCACAAAGTTTTTATATCCAATTTCAATGAGAAATTGATTTCAATGACCTAAATTTTTTTAAATGATAATATATTTATTTAAATACACTTTTTTAACCAATAAAACTATACAAATAAATTATAATAAAAATCAATTTTGAGTTAATATGCATTATTTTTCATTGTTTATTAAAAATTAATATTATCAGAAAAATACCAAAAATTCAATCGAAGTAATTTTTTATGTCCTTAGTACATAAAAAATTAACTTTTCATATATAATTTTTAAAAATGTCAAGATTTATAATTAAAAAGGGTTCCCCATCAATATGTGGTATAACTACCTTTTAAAAATATTAGAGCGTTTTATGCTTAAAATTGGATTTATTCCTATTTTTTACCCATAGAATTTATTGGAAGAAATTAAGAACACTTAATAAACGTTTTTAAACATAATATAGTTAGTTTTATTCATTACCTCTAATAAAATGGCTCTATGATAACTATAATTTAAAATATCATAATTAATAATAAATTGTTTTTCAGTATAACTTAGTCTTGTGTGCAAAATAAGATTTCAAAGATAACTATTTTTGCATGTCGGGTAATCTATTTGACATAGAATACCCTATTAAAGTAAAATTAATATGTAATTTATAAATATTAATAGATATGAAAAATTCATATTCTATAATTACTAGTGATGTTACAAATTTTATAAATATTATATGTCAAAATAAACATAATAGATTAATTATGAACAAAAAAATTAAGTTAGGTTTACTTTTTGGTATTTTTTTATGATATTTTAATTTTTTAATAAATATTGATGAATAATGAATTTTAATTAAAAAAATATTATTATTTCAATTTATTTATAAGGTTAAATTATATTTTTAAATGATTTTATTATTTAATTAAATTAATATTATTTCAATTAGTCCAGTATTGGTAATTTTAATCAATTTCAATTTAAAATTGGATATAAATAATTATAAAACATTTGAATATTTTTACTTTAACAACCCACATTTTCATCCCATATGTGAGAATAATTTTAAATTAATTTATGTCACTTCTATGTTTTGGATTTGGTTAAAATGGATTACATATTTATAATAATCCTAATTTATACTTTATAATAATTTTAACATAGTTTTTTACACAAATACTAATTCTCCCATAGTTTGAGGTATGTGACCCTTTTTTATGAAAATTTATGTGGATAAAGTAGTTGGGTAATGTTCATGGGAGTTTGAGAGGTATTTGGAATGGTTTAGAGGATTTTTTAGGGGGGCGATTTGAGCACAGGTTGGGGAAACCTTGAAGGATCTCCAGTTAACTGTGTAAGTGGAGGTAGTGGGCTTCGTACAGTTTGTGAATGGTTTGTCTAATTTTGAGAGGAAACTATGTGGGGTACCTATTGAGGCAGTAGAATTTTCATGGTTATTGCACTATTTTCTGAAAAGTGTAAGCTAACCGTGAGAGACATTAAAAAGTGCATTCTTAATAGGTCCACTCGAGGTTTTCCCTAAACTCCTACTCCCTTATACCATACAAACCCCACTAAGGATTCCTTATTCCCAAGGGTTTTAGGGGATCTCCCACTCATTATGAAAGAGATTAGAAGGGTTTTCATGTTGTGGTGATGGTATTCTATTTCGATAAGCCTTCTCTCTTGAATATTTCTTGGTTTCCCTTAGATATAGTTCTCCCTTTATATGGGTTTTCTATATCTACACATTTTTCATTTAGTTATAAGGGTTTTAATTCCATAAATTATGATATTGAGGATTTGTGCTGTTAATAAAAGGTATATATGGTGGTGTTTGTTGAGTTTTCACCTGGATTGGTGGTGTAGTGGAGAGTTAGCTTATTTCACTGAAACCCTAAGGTAGGCGGCATTAATCTTGACTCCATTATTTTAGAACTAGATTCCTTGTTTTCAATTAATTGGTTTTTCTTAAAATTAATTATTATTATGATGTGAAAATCTTGATGGAAATTCCTTTTGTGATGTTTTGTGGATTTTTAGGAAATTGGGTTATTGCGGGGAAATGTTCTTTGTTTACAGATATTAAAATGATTATTTTAAAATTGGTATCTTGGGTTTTTTTTGAAAATGGAACTTAATAAAACAAATTACATTATTTAAATGTGATATTACTGGGAAGAAGTCCTAATGGATTGTTTGGTTTTTAAATAATTTATTTCATATTGTTGTGGCTTTAGCGGGTGTATATTCTTGTTATTGGCTTAATCGTATTATGAATTTGTTAATTGTGGTGTGAATTGGGTGAGTATTAACACTATAAAAAGGGGATAGATTGTGGATGGAAGGTCTACTATAAATGATAAGTGGGCATGGAGTACCACTATTTTTGTAAAGGATTAAATGACCTTCGATGGGATGTTCCACATTGATTGTTACACTGGGTTGAGTGTATGAAACATTATATATATGTTTGATTATGTTTTAGGATAAGAAATGTGAAATTTTTGTGATAACATGTGATGGTAAAATGGATTATGGATTCTTGGTTGCCTTTCCATTGTCTTATGTGGATTTGATTGAAAAATGGATTTGTAAGGGTGTGTTTGGCTGGCGAGAAATTGTTACACTATTTGATGTCCTATATAAACTTCTTTATATAAATGTTATAATTGTTATATCCTATTGGCATGTATATGGATTTCATTTTGGGAAAACTAAATCAGTCTTTGTACTCACCCCTATCTTTGGAACTTCGATTCTTCGGTAGATGTTATTTTCTAGGACACACATAAGGGTAAAGCATCTCATTTTTCTAGAAGTTCATCATGATGCATGGGAAGTATAGTGGTTCTTGTATCATGGATCTTGGTGAGGACCCATGGATCATGTCATGGTTTTCTTTTGGATCTTGTTGTTGAGTCATTCACATAGTAATCTGATATTGGGTGTTTTATAGTTTTTTGTATTGGTTTATGGGAGTTGTTATGTAATAGTTTGGTTGTTTCTTGGTAATATATTGTTTGGGGTGTACATTGTTGACATGTATCATGTATTTATGTTTGGTTATTTATTATTTGGTTTGTTGGATTATTCTTAGGTCAAATCATTACCCAATTGATCTTGAATCCCTCAACATTCATTGTCAGCCTTTGGTACCTTGGGAACGTTTCCTAAGGCCATGTAGCATCACTCTGACCTCCCACTAGGATGCATATTTCATTGGAATAAGGATTTATGTTATGATTTGTATATATGGGTTTGTGAAAAATATGGAAAATACTTTCAAATTTGAGGATTTCAAATGTAGATATTTGTTGTATTTTGAAAATGCGTCAATTTTTAAAATGTGGTGGATTTTTCAAAAGTGGTGGAACATGGGAATTGAGAACTTGTGGAAATTATGGTTGTTATAGTTGCAATATAATTTAATTAAAATTTATAATAATTTTCTTGATAAGTGAGTGAGACTTATAGTTGTTTGTATCTTCATAGAAATAGAACTAGGTAGGAGTCGTAGAGACCAACCGGAGGAGGCTACTAAAAATGTGGTTTCACCTAAGCCCCATGTGAACCAGTAACTAGTGTAGCATATAGTTCTATATTTAGAAGTTGTGGAAAGTGGGAATAAACTAGATGATCCAAAGAATTTGGATCTTGAGGTTCAGTTTCAAAGGAATAATCCACCCATTTTTAGGGTTGATTTGGATCTAGAAAAGGGGGGGCATGGTTGAATAGAACGATGATGATATTTGAATTCCTGGGATCACTAGTGGATCTAAAATTCATTATAGAAACATACATGTTGGAAGATATTTCCCTTCAGTGGTGTGAGTTGGGGGTCCATTCTTGAATAGACCAAGGGATGACTTTGTAGGTTTTGGATGAGTTTTTTAACAAACAATTCTATACTCAAAAGTTCATAATTCAAAGCATAATAGATTTCATTAATTTAGAGAAAGAGGACATCATGATAATAGAATATGAGGCTAAGTTTATGAACTTAGTGTGGTTTATACATGATGTTTCCAGTAGTACATCATTGAAGGAACATATTTTTGAAGCAGGAATGAGGAAGGAAATTATTTCTGAAATAGCAGTGTTATGTATAAGTGATTACACAAAAATGGTGAATAGAGAAATAGTAGTTGAACAAGATATCATCAAGGATATAGGAGGTGGATGTATATTGGTACCTATGGGTAATAGTGTGAAATCTAATGTTGGGATCAAACAAAAGATATACGCTTATTTCTATGGTGGTAGTATGGCTCGGACCCTATCAGTAGGATTGATGAATCTATCTTCAAAGACATAGAGTAAGACAGGATGTTTTTAGTTTGGCTCCATGGGCCAAATCAAGTGGGATTGTATGGAACAACCTCGTGCATTTCATAACTATATGCAGATGGTGCATCATTAGTGTTATTATTGTAATACGCCAAGGTAGAGTGTTCATGATACTCTTTAGTGGTCGAATGTTTCTTATTCCTCGATAGGGTGGGGGTAGGAGTACACCCCTCTTCAATATAGTGATGTTAGTCATTGTTATTCTAGGAATACCACAACTCCTCAGCAAGTAAATAAAGAGCACAGTTTGGCATGAACAATATTTTGTGGGTATGTGTGGGTTGTGATGGATGATTAGTCAAGACCATCTATGTTTCAAGGTACGATTCATTTAAATTCTAACTTGATGAAAGTGTTATATTATACTTTTTATTCTCATTTATTTTTTCTTCTCATGCTATTAACTTGCTGGGTTTAACTATGGAAATGATTCCTTCAGTTTTAAAACTTCAAACACATTTGGGTAAAAAATAGTATCAAACCTTCCTGTGTAGAACGTGATATATAGTTGTGGATGGGGTTGAGTTGATGTGGGATTTCTCAGTACTTGATATAGATGTCTATGATATAATCCTGGGAATGGATTGCTTTGTAATGCTTAAGGCCCACATCGAATATTATGCATGAAAAGTTTGTTTTATGATGAATTATGGAGTCCAACATCTCTTTAAATGATACATGAATGAAAATTTTCATGTAACACGCATTTTGAGACCATTAGTTGGAATAATATTCATTTGGCGGTGTTGTAGTTAGCATAAATGGAAGGATATTAGAAGAGAACTTTTTTGGTTGTGGTTGGTCAGTTTATGGATGTCCTTCCCGAAGAATTTTCTGGGTTTTCACCAGAGAGAGAAGTAGAGTTTACGAATGATCTCCTTCTGGGAACTGGTCCTATCTCACTTCTATCTTACTGGATGGAAGCAACAGAATTGAGTGAATAGAAAACAAAGTTAGAGGAGTTAGAAAATAAAGGGTTCATCCATCCTAGCACATCTCTGTGGGAATATCCAGTTTGGTTTGATAAAAAGGAATATAAAACTCTTAAGCTATGTGTTGATTATCATATGCCTAACTAGGTTAAGATAAAGAACTAACATCCACTCCCACGTATTGATGGTTTTTTTGATCATTTTAGGGGAGATCGATGGTTCTACAAGATTTAGTTGTTGTATGGATATCATCAATTGCATGATTGGAAGGAGGATATTTCTAAAATGTCCTTCATAAGTTGATATGGACATTATGAGTATGTGGTTATCCCCTTTGGTCTTACGAATGCACCAATGATGTTCATGGAATTGATGAATCAGATATTTTAGAGATATCTAGAATCTTTTATATTGTCATTTGTTGATGATATGTTGATGTATTTTAGGAGAAGAATAAATCATGATAATCACTTAGCTATAGTTTTGTGGATATTGATAGATCATCTTATATATTCCAATTTTTCATGGTGTAATTTTTGGATAGATGAGGTTGGTTTTCTTAGATATGTTATTTATTATAAAGGTGTTTTAGTTGATCCGAAAAAGGTATAGGTTGTTATCTCATGTCAACATCCAATGAATCTGTTTGAAATACAGAGCTTCCTTTTTCTATCCAGGTATTATCAGTTTTTTTTCATGACATATCATGATTATCCACACCAAAGA
This sequence comes from Viscum album, assembly GCA_963277665.1. NCBI lineage: Eukaryota > Viridiplantae > Streptophyta > Magnoliopsida > Santalales > Viscaceae > Viscum > Viscum album. Next base: position 1,186,579,605 of record OY728123.1, on the reverse strand, counting down.
TAGCTTTGACAAAGAAAAATGTTCCATTTCATTAGAATGAGAATTGTTAGAAATATTTTGAAGATCATAAGAGTCTCATTACATAAGCACCAATCTTGTGTTTTCCAAAACTATGTAAATGGTACATGGTGTATTGTAATGCATTCGAATTAGGGTTGGGATATGTTCTCAAGAAAGGTGGTCACGTGGTCACTTATGGCTAATGAATGTGGAGGTTTCATAGTAAGAAATACCCAACACATGATTTGGAGTTGGCAGTTGTGGTTCAGGATTTGAAAATGTGGCATCAATATCTATTTGGTGAAAAATTCCTGGTCTATACCAACCATAAGAGTATAAATCATATTTTCTCACAAAGTGATTTGAGCTTGGGGAAATGGAGATGGATGGATTATCTCTAGATGTTTTACTTTGACTTTATGTACACAACGAGAAAGGGAATTTTTTGTATGATGCATTAATTAGGAATTTGTGTGCTTAAATAGTGAAACAAACATCATACAAGTCTAAGTTAATGTCGGTTATAGCCGACATGTTGTTGGAATGTGAGAATTGGGGTGATAGAGTGGTTTTCTTTCTGGTTTCATTGATTCTTGACTTGGTTGTCTTGGTTAAACAGTAACATATGTCTAATTAGGATTGTATGAAAATGAGGTCAAACCTCAATAGTGGGGAGACTATTGAGGGATAGGAACTAAATAAGAATTTTGTTTTCATATTTTCATAATCAGATGGTGGTGCCAGTGTCTTTTCATGAGGAAATTATCATGTCTTATCATCATTCTATATGGGTTGTCCATCCTAGAATTCAGAAAATGTATAAGACATTGAATGTTTAGTTTTTGGTGGGCCAGTATGAAGAAGAGTGTGGAAGAGTTTTATTTAATATGCTTGACATATCAGTAATTCATGGTAGAGCTATAATGGCTAGTAGGTATGTTGAAATCATTACATATCTTTGTATGGAAGTGGGAACTGATAGCAATCAATTTTCCTATAGGTCTCCCAAGAAAGATTATAAATAAGGATTCTATATGGGTGATAGTGGATCATCAAACAAAGAAATACCATTTCATCCCTAATCATGAATCTCATATGTTGGAGGATCTATCCAAAATCTATATCCATTAAGTAGTAAAAAGGCAGGGTGTGCCAGTATGCATTGTATCTGATAGACATCTGAGGTTCACATCTCTTTTTTGTACATCCTTAAAACAAGCCCTTAGGATTCAGATGACGATTTGAATGAAATATAATCCTTATATGGTTGGGTAGTTTGAAATGATGATACAAACATTAGAAGATATGGTTTGGTCTAGTGTGATGGATTTTGGTGGTTTATCGGAGGAGCACTAGCAGTTAGTGGAGTTCTCCTATAATGAAATTTATTTGTCCTCAACACATATGGCTCTTTTTGTTGCATTTATAGGCATCTATGTCATTCCCCACCTTGTTGGGTGGAAACAGGTGAGACCTAGATTTTTAGACAAATCCTTCTCCAAGAAACTATAGAGAATATGAAGTTGATTTGGAAGAAAATGGAGACAATATAGAGTCATCATAAATCATATAAGTACCATAGTCGATGTCCTTTTTCTTTCAAGGTGGGTGATTATGTGTTCCTTAGAATCTCTCCTTTGCTTGAACATCATCTATTTGGGAATCAGGGTATGTAATCTCTAAGGTATAGTGTACCTTTTGAGATACTTGAGCGGGTTGGAGAGGTTGATAATCGGTTTTCTTTTCCACCATGGTTCGGTGCGGTACACAATATAATCCATGTTTTTTAGTTAAAGAAGTACCAGTCGAATCATGACCATGTGATTCGATGGGGTCATATTGAGTGAGAGTTGGATTCTTCCTTGGTTCACATGGAATTGCATATTGTGGATAGGAAATAGAAAGTCAAGTATGGTAAAATCATCATCAATGTTTAGGTTTTGGGGCTGCATGGTCAGAATCAGGATGAGACTTGGGAGTGGGAGAAAGATATGGTCGAGCAATGGCCAATGATCTTTTGGAAAAGTGATGGTTTTCTATATTCCAGAGACAAAATTTACAATGATGGGGAGAATTTAGAACCCTCATTTTGAGGTATGTAACCCATTTTATGAAAATTAATGTGGTTAAAGTAGTTTGGTAATGTTCGAGAGTGTTTTGGGGGGTTGGGAAATGATTGGAGGCTTTTCTAGGGGGTTACGGTTTGAGAATTCTTTGGGGAAATCATATTGGATGTCTAGGTAACTATCAAAGTGGAGGTTGTGGGTTTCAAATGGTTTGAAAACATTTTGTCTAAACATTCAAGGAAACTATGTGGGTCCCTATTGAGGTAGTATCATGTTCATGGTTAGCGAACGGTTTTTCTAACCGTGCGAGCTAACTGTGGGATGCATTAAAAACTATTTTTTTAAAAACGAATTACCACTCTGGATTTCCCCAAAACTCCTCATCTCTTCTTCCATATAACCCCTACTAAATATTCGTTGTTATCAAGGTTTGGAGGGGCTCCCCATGCCTTTTTGAAGCAATTAGAAGTGGTTTTAAGGTGCGGTGAAGTCGATTCTCTTTTAGTAAGCCTTCTCTCTTGGATATTTCTTTGTTTTCCTTAGATCTAGTTCTCCCTCTCTCTTAGTTTTCTATATCTATACCCTTTACTTGTAGATATAGGGTTTTTTTTCATAAAATGATGATATTGAGGCTTTTTATGTTAGGAAAAGGAATCTATTTTGGTTTTGGTGGGGTTTTCACCTAGATTTGAAGTGTGGTTGGGAGTTGGTCAATTTCTCCAAAACCCTAAGGTATGTTTCTTGTCTCTCAAATCCATTTTATTAGAACTAGAATCCCTTTTTTCAATAAATTTTTTTCGGATAAAATTAATTGTGATTATGAGGTGAGAAGCTTGATAATAATTCCCTTTGTGTTGTTCAGTAGATTTTTGGGGAAAATAGGTTATTATGGTGAAATGTTCCTTGTTTCTAGATTTTAAAATGATGATTTTAAAATTTGTAGCTTAAGTTGATTTATGAAAACGGTTTGAGAAAAACGTTTTCAATAAAAGGGGTTTCTTTATTGAAATTTTATATGGCATAGAAGAAGTCTTATGGGATTTTTTAGTTGTGAAATAGTTGTTTGTATATTATTGTGGCTTTAGCGTGTGTGTATGATTATTATTGGATTAATAATGTTATCCATGTTTTGATTTTTGTGTTAATTTGGTGCGGAGTACCACTATAAAAAAGGGGATGGATAGTGGATGTAAGGTCCATCATCAAAGATAAGTGGGCGTGAAGAACTACTGAGTTTGGAAAGGAGTAAACAGGATTGGACCGGAAGTTCTACTGTGACTGTTACACCAGGTTGAGTGTGTGAAACATTATGGATATGTTTGATTATGTATGTGGCTAATAATAATGAATTTATTATGATAACATGTGATGTTAAAATGTATTATGGCTTGTTGGTTAGATTTACCCTGCCTTATGTGGATTTGGATGAAAAATGGATTGGTAAGGGTGTGTTTGGCTTGCTGGAAATTGTTAATCTATTTTATGTTTTATATGAAATTATTTAGATAAATGTGATAACGGTTCTATCCAAGTGACGTGTGTAAGGAATTCATTTGGGTAAACGTTATTGAGTATTTTTACTCACCCCTACTTTGGAAGTTTGGTGCTTTAATAGATTTCATTTTCTGGGACACAAGTAATGGTAAGGAATCTCATTTTTCTAGCAGTTTATCATGATTCTTTGATAGTATGGTGGTTCTTGGATCATTGAGACTGGTGTGGAGCCATGTGTCATGGTTTCCCTTGGTTATTTTTATATATTCTTCCACTTAGTACTCTAATATTAATATTTTGTTGGGTTTTTGTATTTTTTATGGGAATTGATATGGAATTGTTTGGTTGTTTCTTTGTAACATATTGGTTGGGGTGTACTTTGTTGAAATGAATCATGTAGTTATGGTTGGATATGTCTTGTTTGGTTGGTTGGTTTAGTCTATGGGAAATAATTCCCCAATTTTTCTTGAATCCCTTGGCATTTATTTCCATCCTTTGGCACCTTAGGAACATCGCCTGAGGCCAAGTAGAATCTATCCTCCTTCTCAATCCAATGAGAAAGGGGTGATATGTTACAAATATTTTTGAAAATTATTAAAATTTATTACAATAATTAAGCTTAAATTAATCATTATAAAGTAATAAACCATAATCATAAGGGCCCAATTATCCTATATACTTATCCAAATTCTATTGGGTGGATATATATATATATAGAACCTATAATATTTTGTATCTACATTGTTACAATATTGGAACGAAATTCAATGGGAAAACATGTGTGTAATTCCCTTTTATAAAATTTATAAGAGTCCCACTCCTCCACCATTTTAAAAAGGTACTCAAGCATCCCACTTCCTCTGACCAATCACACCACTTTGGATTAACCAAGCTCTACTCAAATAAGTCTTATACATCCCTCCTATATTCCTAGGATTCTCTCTTTGGTCATAAATCTATCCAGAAAATCCCATTGATGCAAATCTAAAGGAGTTACCTAATAAAGAGGTAACAACATTCCAAAATCTATTTACTTTTATTTCATTTATCCACCCCCTAAAATGATATATTATAAGATTATGTAACCAGAAAAGTGTCCTGAATATACTATTATGTATTTATGTTATGGGTTCTAATTGAATGTACAAAAATTTCTATATAATGAGTAATGAATATACCGTTCTTTTTAATGTGAACTACACACAACAAAATATTTCACTTTTTCCAATTGAGGCATATATGATGGTAATAGTATATATTTTTTTGGTAAAACGTTTTACCAATATATATATCCCTATCGCTAAACTATGTATAAAAACTCTATTGCTAAATTTTTTTGAAGAAGATAAAATAATTATGTTACAATTATAATAATACCAATAGATTATATATATGTTGGTTAAAATTTTTACCAATAGGTTCTAATGACACATTTTTATATTGGTAATAATATTACCAACATATAATATCTGTTTATAAATTAATATAAAATATTAATTATAAATTTTTATTTATAGTTAAATCTCATATTATATTTATTAATTTTTCATATATAATACATTTGTTTTAATTATTAGAGTATTATTTTCAGACATGTTTAAAATTTAAAAAAATAATTATATTAATAATTATATTTAATAAAAAATGAATCAATACAAAATTCATTCCCCAACAAGATCCATCACACACCCTCACCAACCCGAATCCCTCCCCCCATGCTAGCAAAGTAGTCCATCAATGCTACACCAGGGACCAGTGAGCACCAGCAGCCCATAAATTTCTCAAGATTCTAGTGATCCATGAGCATCTTCTCCATTCCACATAGGGACCAGTGATTTTCAGAGACCCATCCATCCATGCCCCATGACAAACAATGAATTATTGCTCACAAGACCATTCCTAGTCAAAGAACAAGCAATCAAGGAAGAAGAATATAAAATCTTACAATGAAATGGTTGTATGCTCCATCCATAAACTTGTTGCTACTCTACCTGAAAACCCAATAAAGGATTTCACAATAATTTCAAAATATGAAAACCATTAAAAAATCAAGATAAGTCTATGAGTAGATAGATAACCAGAAGCAGTCCAAATCAGTTAAACTAACCTTAGGTGTTCCTTAATTTTTTTTCCAAAACATCAAGGATCATGAACTATCTTGAAATTTTATTTGATATATCAACATATGGTCTTATTTAACATGATAAAATTTAAAAGAACCTACCTTTACCTTGAGTTAAATAATTATAGAAAATATTTCATAACACTTCCAAATCTTTTAGTCAATCATCTCTTGAAGAGATGCTCTATAACTGCAACAACAAGTCTAGAATCAAAATTTGAAAACCCAAAAATATGAGTTCACATAAAATAGAAAAGATCCTAGGAGTAAAGTATTGTTATAAACAAATGTTATGGTATACCAATGAAACTAGTCAGTTGGTTTTATGGTCATGACCAAATGAGTACTTCAAGCAACCTTATCAATTTTTCTCTTACCTATCATTGCACTAAATAAAAGTTAGACTTCCACATTCATTCCATGACAAGAAAAAGAATAAAATGATACAATTTAAAAGACACAAATTGTTGTAAAATGTTGAATCCAATTGCTACCACTCCACTCTAGAATTCATTAAGGGCTGTGTCACGACCCGTCCTCAGGGCCCGTGTCGTGACTACCCCAAGCCCGCCTTCCATAGGCCAGGGGCTGGTGACTAGCACCAAGGCGTAAATCCCAACAAAAGGGAAGGCATTGCCTTTGAAAAGTAAACAAGCACCACAGAGTAAGCAAGCGGAAAAGTAAACACTAAGTAAAACTGTAACAAGCTGTGCTGGAAGTAAAAGGGGCCGGAAATACAATCCCAACTGTAAAGTACAACTGAAAGGGGAAAAATAGAAACTGTAAAGAAAAGCCGCAGCATCGAGCCGTCCTCTGAAGGTCCCACCTGAAGGGTGGGTACAGATAGCCTCCACAGCTCCTCGGTCCAGCCGTTCGTTCCGAGTACGTCCCGCCTAGTGGTCCACCTCCAGGTACCATCCTACTCCACACGCCTCCACCACGGTCAGTGTTGTCCGTCGTCTGCAACCAACACCACGAAGTGCGGGCATAGCCCGTGCAGGGGTGAGTATAAGCTACTCAGTAGGGACCCCGAGACCCCTGAAGGTCTCCCGAAATCCACGATGGATAATCCACAAAGGAAAGATACAATCACGAAGTAACATCTGACACGGCTTAGGTATATGCCCATATATATACCTAAGTCATCAATTCTCGTTCGGCTCCAACGTCCGAGCCCAAGCACAACCCAGTCCACACAGGAAAGCAAAACGTATACCCACACAGGATAGCTCAACACAATCCACAAAGGAGAGAAAACAGTAAATCCACACAGGATAGCTCAACACAATCCACAAAGGAGAGTAAACAGTAAATCCACACAGGATAGCTCAACACAATCCAAAAAGGAGAGTAAACAGTAAATCCACACAGGATAGCTCAACACAATCCACAAAGGAGAGTAACACAAGATTCAGCTCACACAGGTATACTTCGTCAAAAAGTGAAAGGGATGATCAGGTATGGATACTGAATCATCTAAGCTGGGACCCACATAGGATACAAGACCAGCACGGCTGGGACCCACATAGGATACAAGACCAGCACAGGTAGGACCCACATAGGATACAAGACCAGCTGTATTCATTGATTCATCTATACTGGGACCCACATAGGATACAAGACCAGTATTGAATCATTTAAGCTTGGACCCACATAGGATACAAGACCAGCACAGCTAGGACCCACATAGGATACAAGACCAGCTGTCTTCATTGATTCATCTATACTGGGACCCACATAAGATTCAAGACCAGTATTGAATCATTTAAGCTGGGACCCACATAGGATACAAGACCAGCACAGCTAGGACCCACATAGGATACAAGACCAGCTGTCTTCATTGATTCATCTATACTGGGACCCACATAGGATACAAGACCAGTATTGAATCATCCAAGCTAGGACCCACATAGGATACAAGACCAGCACAGCTAGGACCCACATAGGATACACGACCAGTTGTCTTCATCATCGCAGTCCACTGAGGATTTCTGCACAGTCGTCGTCGTCGATGTAGCAGTCGCAGCCAGCCCTAGGGTTCCCGCACACAGCAAGCTCGTTCGGGAGGGTCCGCTCCATGAGCCGAGAGTTCAATACATCAACTGTCACAAAATCCGAAGTTGATGTATCCAAAAGTTCCGTACCGTCAACAGGAACTCAATGTCGCAGACGGCGCGTCATTCGGACGCCCGGTCTGAGAGTTATTGGCATTTTTGTCCCAGGGGCCCGGTTGGTTTTTAAGGCAAAACCAACCCTGCCGTACTCCACCTGTGTCCGAAACTCGGTCGGAGTGAGCCAAAAGATACGTCTCACTTAGAGGAAAACAACAAAGCTGACGGCACGTCAATCGGATGTCTGTAGCTCAAGATATGAGCGTTTCCGCTCCGAAGGCCCGGTTGGTTTCGTGTACGAACCAACCCGGCCGAACTCAAACTATTCTGAAACATTGAGTGCGATATACCAAAACGACCATCTCGATCCAAGGGTCGCGTTGCCCCAGATGGCTCGTCAAACGGAGGCCCGTAGCTCAAGTTACGGGCCTTTGACCGAAAGCGGTCCGAAAAACGGGGGGTCCGGGCCCGGACCGGTCTGGCTCGACCCGCCCGGCTCGGCTCGGCCGAGCGACCGAGCGGCCGACGCGGGAGGAGTCACCGCCCCCGCGTGACACCCGCGGGACACCCGCGGGGTGTCTCCCTAGCACCGGACGCGGCTTCAGCCGCGTCCCGTGAGCGCCGCCGCCGCGGCCGGTGCCGGCTTCTGCGGGCCGCCGGAGTCTCTCCGGTGGCCCGTTTTTCTTCCCGTCTGCGCCGTTGCTCCTCCCGGGACTCGTTCTTCACTGCGGGATCATCAAACTTCTGCTGCGGAACGTTCCGTCGTCGCCCGTCAATCCGCACAAGAATGAAGAAAGGCAGAGGGTTGTCGGGCCGTGTTCGTTTGGCCCGCACCCTCCGCGTTAGATATAAACAACGGGAGAAAATTTTTCAACACATGAACCGACAATTTAAATAAAATAAAATTGTTCATTTGAAACCGGTTCTTTAATTTTTAAAGAACGTTCACGGGAATATAAAGAGGGGTATTCCAAATTATAAAATCCCTACCTCGTTGGTCGTCTTCATACGCACGTCCTTCGCGGAATTGCTCTTCGCGGAAGGTGGAGATCGTCGCGTCGTCGCGGAAGGGCGTCGCGGCGTCGCCGAGCACGGCGTTGAGTCGGCAAACTCAACGCACCATGAAACAGAAGATTTAATTTAATTAATTAAATCCGTGTTTTGGTTAAGAACCACGAAGGAGATAAAAAGGAAGGTCCGAGACTCATACCTCAAGCAGTCGATCGAAGACCCGTCGTGGAGGAAGAGACGTCGCAGAAGAACGTTGTCGGCGTCGCGGATCACGGCGTCACGTCGTCGATTTCTGGGTTCGGCGTTCTTCTCATTCTTCACGTTCTTCGAGTTCTTCGTGAAGGAGGATGAAGGTTCAAGGATCCTCTCTCAACGAGTAATCCTCTAAAAGATTTTGGTTGGTCTTATTTTATTATTATGCCAACACACGAAAACGGGTAAGTAACGACCCATCGATTCGTTGAATTAATTCAACGAAAGAAACAGCTCATTAAATTTACAAAATAAACCGCCCAATTAAATGGTCTGTTAAGAAATTAAGAAAACGCGTCAGTTGACTTTTATAATGACGGGTTTTCGCGGGTGTGTTACTTAGCGGAAAGAAACGGCGGGGCTCGTGCGGACCCCACCTCACAAATATCCTACAAAGGGGGTAGGATATTTCTGGATAGCATCCTATCCGGATCAACTTAGTTTAAGCCGCTTTTAAGTGGCTTCAAGTGGCTTCCAAGTGACTTAAGTGAAATAAAATAAAGTTGTCGAAAAATTATTTTATTTCTTAACTTTAAGCCCGAAAATTAAAAACCACACCCGAGCAAATGCAACTCCGGAAGAGGCGTTTCTAGGCGAATACCGGTGCTTAGATTTCATCGGTGCCTTCAGAATTCAATTCCGAGCACCGGTTCAAAAGTTAGAAAAACCCGCTCGTCCGTTCATTGAACGTACCCGAGCCAAACTTCGGAAATTGATTCCGGGCACACTGGGCCTCGGAATCAGGTGCCGTCAGAAACTGCGTTCTTGTAAAATTCCAAAAAAAATTAAGAAAAAAAAAATTCCCTTGAAATTTACGGTTCTTTACATTACTCCCACCACAGGGCTTTACGTCCCCGTAAAGATACATCATAAACTAGGGAAACAAATGTGGGTACTGAGCACGCACCTAAGCCTCCCGCTCCCATGTGCTCTCCTGGAGGTTCCCATGCTTCCATATAATGCGCACAAGAGGAATCGATTGCCCACGTAGGACCCGCTCCTGTCGATCCTATATCTCCACCGGGACCTCCGCAAAAGTCTCCCCATCATCCACGTCTAGCTCCCCATAGTCAATGATGTGCGTCGGGTCGTGCACATATCTCCTCAGCTGAGATACGTGGAAGACGTCGTGCACCCTGTGCAACTGAGGTGGTAGAGCCAGGCGATAAGCCACCTCGCCAATCCTACTGAGGACCTAGAAAGGCCTGATGAAGCGTGGAGAAAACTTGTCGCCTCGGCCAAATCTCCGTAAACCACGTCGAGGTGAGACCCGCAAGAAGACGTGGTCTCCATCCTCGAAATCTAGTGGCCTCCGCCTCCTATCAGCATATGACTTATGCCGGCTCTGAGCTGTACTCATCCGCCCCTGGAAGACCTGAACCATCTCAGCCATGGCCTGGACCATCTCCGGCCCCACAAGAGCTGCTAAGATTTCTTCTTTGCCGATAAGAGAAAATCTGGTCCCATCCCTTGGATGAACCACATTCTTTGCCTAATACAGTCAATCCCGACATGGATGATACTAATCCATACCAAGGATGACGTCGTAAGGCCTCGATGCTACTACTAAGAGATCCAACCGTTACTCTCGCCTCCAAGGGTTGAGCCACACTGTCGGCATCAGTGTGTGGTAACTGGGTCTCCTCCAGTAGATGTCTCACAAGTGAGGGTCAAGTCAACAGTCAAAACTGGAACCTCAAAGTAACAACACAAAATAGGACAGGAATGAAAACATCACAAAGGTATGTGTCTTTTATTATTTAATCTCATAATACAAAGACGCTACACAATAGAAACAAGGAACTAGAAGTACAAAGGACGTATCCACTAGTTCCGCTCCTATCCATTTGCTCCCAGAGCTCCATGATCGAAGGCCTCAGCTGCCTAAAGCTGAGCTCTCCCATGTCCACCAACTCCCTGCGGTCGGGGTGGACCTCCTGGTGGTGGTGGTGGCAACACCTCGAAGTGTCTCCCACCATCGGCTACTCGGCCAGCTCCTCTGCCTCGTCCGCCTGTACCCTGTGGACCACCGTGGCCAAATCTCTGTCAGGGAGGTCCCTCTACCGCCTGCTGCTCGTCTGTAAGACGAGTCGGGCAGTCTCGAGCCATGTGACCTCACCCACGGCATGCGTATCAATGTTTTCCCCTCACGTAGCTGGCTCTCCTTCGGGTTCCCCGCAAAACCAAATCTTCATCCTGTGACTGCCCATCTGATGGTCTGGCCCGCTTGGACCTCTGCGTCACCTGTCTACTGCCAGCTGCAGAAGACCCTACTACGGGCCGTCCTGCGGTGGGTCCTGTCACTGGAGCCTGCTCGGCGAGAAAACTCTCTACTAGAAGGGCCTTCTCCAACACCTCTGCCTGTGTCGGAATGTTGAGGGAGATCATCGAAGCCCTAATCTCGTGCCTCAATCCCTGCTCGAAGGTCCGGGCCTGGAAGAAGGGGTCCCATACCATGTCGGTCGAGTAGCGCGAGAGATCAGTAAATCTCGTCGAGTACTGGGCCACTGTCAAGCTGCCCTGCCGCAGCTGAAGAAGCTCCTGTATGCGTATCGCACGGAGGGTGGCTGGGACGAACTCGGAGCGGAAGATGCTCTCAAAGTCCGTCCAGAGGAGAGATGTCTCATCGTGCACCTGGAGCATCAAGCTCCACCATATGCCTGCTGCCGTGTGCAGGAGGCTCGCTGCGAGGATCACCATGAGGTCTGCTGGTGTCCTCACTAGCCTGAAAACTCGCACCACTGCCTCCAGCCAGTCCTCGGATGCCTGGGGTTCCGTCTCCCCGCGGAACCTGGGCGGTCGCTGACGCTGGAACTCGTGCAGTGCACTAAGGCGACGTGCATCGTCAGCGGCTGGGGCTGGTAGCATCGGTGGCTCGGCGGGTAAAGGTGCCGCTGGTGCCTCTGCTGACAAGGAGCCCTGCACCGAGGCCTCGTCGCTCGGTGGGCTGTCATCACGCTCCACTCTCGGAACCCTAGCTGGCTGTCGTCGTGGGGCCATCCTGAAAGAAGCAGGTGCGCCATGGTCATAACAGTATACCTGGTGAGCTGACACAAGTAATCACAAAGAAAACTTGAACACACATGCAATCAATGTTTTCGTGCATTAAGTCGGAAATCAGAAGTCAGGGTCCTGGTGTACGGATACGTCGGCCGCCGCACCAACACTGGACTCCCTGGACTGATAACCACACCCAATACGCTAAACACTATTGATTCACAAAGAAGAAAGATCAGAGTCTCCGGTAGAACCGACCACCTCTGATACCAATTTGTCACGACCCGTCCTCAGGGCCCGTGTCGTGACTACCCCAAGCCCGCCTTCCATAGGCCAGGGGCTGGCGACTAGCACCAAGGCGTAAATCCCAACAAAAGGGAAGGCATTGCCTTTGAAAATTAAAGAAGAACCACAGAGTAAGAAAGCAGAAAAGTAAACACTAAGTAAAACTGTAACAAGCTGTGCTGGAAGTAAAAGGGGCTGGAAATACAATCCCAACTGTAAAGTACAACTGAAAGGGGAAAAACAGCAACTGTAAAGAAAAGCCACAGCGTCGAGCCATCCTCTGAAGGTCCCACCTGAAGGGTGGGTACAAATAGCCTCCACAGCTCCTCGGTCCAGCCGTCCGCTCCGAGTACGTCCCTCCCAGTGGTCCACCTCCAGGTACCGTCCTGCTCCGCACGCCTCCACCACGGTCAGTGATGTCCGTCGTCTACAACCAACACCACGAAGTGCGGGCATAGCCCGTGCAGGGGTGAGTATAAGCTACTCAGTAGGGACCCCGAGACCCCCTAAGGTCTCCCGAAATCCACGAAGGATAATCCATAAAGGAAAGATACAATCACGAAGTAACATCTGAAATGGCTTAGGTATATTCCCATACATATACCTAAGTCATCAATTCCCGTTCGGCTCCAACGTCCGAGTCCAAGCACAACCCAGTCCACACAGGAAAGAAAAACGTATACCCACACAGGATAGCTCAACACAATCCACAAAGGAGAGAAAACAGTAAATCCACATAGGATAGCTCAACACAATCCACAAAGGAGAGTAAACAGTAAATCCACACAGGATAGCTCAACACAATCCACAAAGGAGAGTAAACAGTAAATCCACACATTATAGCTCAATACAATCCACAAAGGAGAGTAACACAAGATTCAGCTCACACAGGTATACTTCGCCAAAAGGTGAAAGGGATGATCAGGTATGGATACTGAATCATCTAAGCTGGGACCCACATAGGATACAAGACCAGCACGGCTGGGACCCATATAGGATACAAGACCAGCATAGCTAGGACCCACATAGGATACAAGACCAGCTGTCTTCATTGATTCATCTATACTGGGACCCACATAGGATACAAGACCAGTATTGAATCATTTAAGCTGGGACCCACATAGGATACAAGACCAGCACAGCTAGGACCCACATAGGATACAAGACCAGTTGTCTTCATTGATTCATCTATACTGGGACCCCCATAGGATACAAGACCATTATTGAATCATTTAAGCTGGGACCCACATAGGATACAAGACCAGCACAGCTAGGACCCACATAGGATACAAGACCAGCTGTCTTCATTGATTCATCTATACTGGGACCCACATAGGATACAAGACCAGTATTGAATCATCCATGCTGGGACCCACATAGGATACAAGACCAGCACAGCTAGGACCCACATAGGATACAAGACCAGCTTTCTTCATCGTCACAGTCCACTGAGGATTTCTGCACAGTAGTCGTCGTCGAAGTACCACTCGCAGCCAGCCCTAGGGTTCCCGCACACAGCAAGCTCGTTCGGGAGGGTTCGCTCCACGAGCCGAGAGGTTGATACATCAACTATCACAAAGTCCGAAGTTGATGTATCCAAAAGTCCCGTACCGTCAACAGGAACTCAACGTCGCAGACGGCGCGTCATTCGGACGCCCGGTCTGAGAGTTATTGGCATTTTCGTCACAGGGGCCCGGTTGGTTTTTAAGGCAAAACCAACCCGAACGTACTCCACCTGTGTCCGAACCTCGGGTGGAGTGAGCCAAAATATCCATCTCACTTAGAGGAAAACAACAAAGCTGACGGCACGTCAATCGGATGTTTGTAGCTCTAGATATGAGCATTTCCGCTCCGAAGGCCCGGTTGGTTTCGTGTATGAACCAACCCGGCCGAACTCAAATTATTCCAAAACCTTGACTGTGATATACCGAAACGACCGTCTCGATCCAAGGGTCGTGTTTCCGTAGATGGCTCGTCAAACGGAGGCCTGTAGCTAAAGTTACGGGCCTTTGACCGAAAGCGGTCCGAAAAACAGAGGGGTCCGGGCCCGGGCCGACCCGGTCGGACCGGTCTGGCTCAGCTAGCCCGGCTCGGCTCGGCCGAGCGACCGAGCAGCCGACGCGGGAGGAGCCGCCGCCCCCGCATGACACCCGCGGGACACCCGCGGGACACCCGCGCGACACCCGCGGGACACCCGCGGGACACACGCTGGACACCCGCGGGACACCCGCTGGACACCCGCTGGACACCCACGGGACACCCGCGGGGTGTCTCCCTGGCGCCGTACGCGGCTTCAGCCGCCTCCCGCGAGCGCCGCCGCCGCTGCCGGTGCCGCGGCGGTCTCGTCCGGCGGCGTGCCGGGCACCGCCGTGTCGGCGACCCGCGCCGCTGCCGGCTTCTGCGGGCCGCCGGAGTCGCTCCGGTGGCCCGTTTTTTCTTCCCGTCTGCACCGTTTCTCCTCCCGGGACTCGTTCTTCACTGCGGGATCATCAATCTTCCGTTTCGTCACGTTTCGTCGTCGCCCGTCAATCCGCACAAGAATGAAGAACGGCGGAGGGTTGTCGGTCCGTGTTCGTTTGGCCCACATCCTCCGCGTTAGATATAAACAACAGGAGAAAATTGTTCAACACATGAACCGACAATTTAAATAAAATAAAATTGTTCATTTGAAACCGGTTCTTTAATTTTTAAAGGACGTTCACGGGAATATAAAGAGGGGTATTCCAAATTATAAAATCCCTACCTCGTTGGTCGTCGCCGTACGCACGTCCTTCGCGGAATTGCTCGTCGCGGAAGGTGGAGATTGTCGCGTCGTCGCGGAAGGGCGTCGCGTTGTCGCGGAGCACGGCGTTGAGTCGACGAACTCAGCGCACCATGAAACAGCAGATTTAATTTAATTAATTAAATCCGTGTTTTGGTTAAGAACCACGAAGGAGATAAAAAGGAAGGTCTGAGACTCTTACCTCAAGCAGTCGATCGAACATCCGTCGCGGAGGAAGAGACGTCGCAGAAGAACGTTGTCGGCGTCGCGGATCACGGCGTCGCGTCGTCGATTTCCGAGTTCGGCATTCTTCGTGAAGGAGGATAAAGGTTCAAGGATCCTCTCTCAACGAGTAATCCTCCAAAAGATTTTGGTTGGTCTTGTTTTATTATTATGCCAACACACGAAAACAGGTAAGTAACGACCCATCAATTCGTTGAATTAATTCAACGAAAGAAACAGCTCATTAAATTTATGAAATAAACCGCCCAATTAAATGGTCTGTTAAGAAATTAAGAAAACGCGTCAGTTGACTTTTATAATGACGGGTTTTCACGGGTGCGTTACTTAGCGGAAAGAAACGGCGGTGCTCGTGCGGACCCCACCTCACAAATATCCTACAAAGGTGGTAGGATATTTCTGGATAGCATCCTATCTGGATCAACTCAGTTTAATCCGCTTTTAAGTGGCTTCAAGTGGATTCCAAGTGACTTAAGTGAAATAAAATAAAGTTGTCAAAAAATTATTTTATTTCTTAACTTTAAGCCCGAAAATTAAAAACCACATCCGAGAAAACGTAACTCTAGAAAAGGAATTTCTAGGCGAATACCGGCGCTGCGATTTCATCGGTGCCTTCAGAATTCGATTCCGGGAACCGGTTCAAAAGTTAGAAAAACCTGCTCGTCCGTTCACTGAACGTACCTGAGCCAAACTTCGGAAATTGATTCCGGGCACACCGGGCC
This sequence comes from Viscum album, assembly GCA_963277665.1. Lineage (NCBI taxonomy): Eukaryota > Viridiplantae > Streptophyta > Magnoliopsida > Santalales > Viscaceae > Viscum > Viscum album. The sequence goes on along the minus strand of OY728123.1, from coordinate 1,186,563,544 downwards.
TCAGAATCAGGTGTCGTCAGAAACTGCGTTCTTGTAAAATTCCAAAGAAAATTAAGAAAAACAAATTTCCTTGAAATTTATGAGTCTTTACAGGCTGCTCATGCAAGTGATGATGAAGCCTTCCCCCTTACCACTTGTACTTATTCTCACACAGTAGAAGAGTCAACTATTAGAATTATCAAATAAGAAAATTTAAAGAAGAATATCCTTATAAAGGATCAATTTTATTGTCAATCTAAAATCTAAATGTACATTTCATAAACATTTTAAAATCATTCGCCCACACGAGTTGATTATCATAATGACTTAGTAGTAGTAGAATTGTCAAATTTTCAGGGTAAAGAAGAAGAAACTTATATAGGATCAATTTTATTATCAATCTAAATTATCAATGTACATTTGATAAAAAATTTAAAATCCTTCATCCATATGAGTTGATTATCATAATGACTTACCAATAAACAAAAAAACTCAAAACATAACTAGCTTATTTTTTCTTATTATTTTTTCAATGCACTTATAAAACTCAGTGTAATTCCTAAAAAAGATTAATAATAATAAAGACAATATGAGCTTTGATATTTTTTGCAAGTAGCTCATTATGAGTCATATGAAAAAAAAATGACAAAATGAAAATAAGAAATAGTCTTAAGTAATTTATATGATTTTCTAAAATAAAAAACTAATAAATAGAATTAAAAACAATTAATTTTATACACAAGAAGATTTTACTAGATAACTAAGAAATGTAGTCGAACAAGACATTCAAAAGAGAAAAAAATATTTCCCACACATTCCAACCTATTCAACTTTAGTAAGAAACCCATTGTGCCTTAGAAAATAACTCATCCTTGAGTGAGATCTTGAATGGACACTCAACCTTGAAAGGGGTGCATTATTCAAATATGGCATGTAACTGTTTTCTGAAATAGACAATGGTTTAAATCTTTAATATCACCAACATACATACATAGTATTACAAATGTTTTATACCAATCATACCAAAAATATATAAACTGGGAAAATACACTCATAATCAATGCACAATAAGGTAATTTCCATGAATGTTCCCTTACATGTCATTTTTTCGTTATTAGAGATAAACATACAATGGAGACGTTAAAAAACTAAAATCCAATTACATATAACTACTATATAAAATTTTATATAAAAATTGAAACCCAACCCCATAAATATATCTATTTAACTCATGCATATTTATATTAATAACCAAACTAAGTAGATATATCATGATTTTCTTTATGAAAAAACAACATGAGCGTAGTGAAAGAAGAAATATTGGAAAGTGGTGAGGGAGTGAAGTAGGCCCACCTGGTCTCTATTATCCATCCATGGCCCCCTTCTTATCCTAGAATATTGAGCCAGTAAATGGACCATCCCAAGGATGGAGGTTCCCCATGCTAGTGGAGTCGGTGTGCACTGCAGTGCCTTCACCATGGAAGATCTCCACATGAAAAAAAACACAAATGAACAGCTTGAGAATAACACACAGTGGGTACTTAATATCCAACCTAAAATCCACACATTATGGATTAAAACATTTCTGAAAACCCTTAATAGTCATAAGATATAGACATCTTCGAAAACATGAAAGACACTTATTAAAATATTTCCTTGAGCACATCTATATCATAATAAACTTTCTCAATATTAGAAAATGATTCAATGTTTTTTTGTGGAACATGGATTTGATGACATACTTCCCTATATCATTGGAAACAAAAGTTGAGATACTACCTTCTCTTGAGGTATTATAACTATCACAATACAAGTCATTCTATCTCGAATAACTATTTCCCGGAAAGAAACCTGTAATTCAAGATTCCATGTATAATTTGATATATATAATGCGTGTCCCAATGGATACAATATCAAACGATCATTAACGGTTTGTGTTTCTGATACTTCCACTAACATCCCATTCCAATAATAAAAATCTTCTTCTTGGATTCAGTATCCTAAACACCATTAACTGTTTCTGTAGTTGCCACTGAATAGGTTTTTGATCTGAAAAATTAACAAGAAGAAGTATCCGGTTTTGAAAAATAAATTCACATATAGAATAGAACAATGAATGGTTTGATAAATCCATGATTCATTCATCTGGTAGAAGGAGAACGTTGAAGATTCAGGTACCCATCTCTTCAATATCGATAGAACAATATCACTCCAGGTTGGGAGGACTGCCTTCAAGACCTATTGAGGCATCCAGAGATGAAAACTGTGTCCACCCTTAACAAAGTCCATCCTTGATATCTTTCCACAAAAACAGTATACGAAACAGAGAAATCAAAACCAGTTGAAGTGTAAATCTAAATACCCTAATTCCAAATAAGTAAACAGAAGATAAAATTCAGTCAAAGTTCAATCCAAAATTATGGGAAAGAAACCCTAAAGATAATATAGAATAAGAAACCTAAACATCCCCTAAATCACTATATGTGACTGACCCTGCATAGCATCATAAGAAAGAAGAAAAATGTGTCACCGAATGCGAGTGAAGAGAGTGCTGACAATGCAGTTGGATGAAAAGTTAGATAGGGTGATGAGATTCAATGGGGGATAATGGGTGATGAGGCCATAGTAGGGCGGTGGGATGTGAGGCGGAGCTTCGGGATGAGAGGCCGAACACAGAACAGGGGGTGGCAATATCAATTAGGTAATAATGGTGTTAATGTTTTTATAAAAATTATTTAAATGTTTGTGAAATAAATAATATTGAAAAATATAAAAAATGTTAATATTTCAAGAAAACTAAATAAACAATATTTAAAAATATAAAAAATAATAATATATGAAGAAAATTGAAAATTAAAATCAATTATGAGATATTTTTAACAAAACTCTACGAAATAAAAGTTTACATTAGTCATAAAAATAATATGTGTGTATGTGTGTATATATAATATGTTTCTCTGGATTGGATATTGATAAATAATTTTTTTGAATGGTTTATTGTAACATTGTTTATTGGTGGAAAATTATTTTTTTGTAATATCATTATTAATAACATATTCATGTGTTAGTAAAATATGATGGTATTAGTATAATAAAGCAATAGATTCAACTTTTCGTAAATAATATGATGGTATTGAATGATCAGTATCAACAGATATATCTGTTGGTAAATAGAAGTGTTGTTATTAAAATTTATTACCAATATAACTTAATATCTATTTGAATTTCTCATTTTTTACCAAAATATATATTGTCTGTTAAAAACATTATGTTGGTATAATCCATTTTCTTTGTAGTGACACCCTCACAAAGTGAAGTTATTTGTTTTTCCATTATTTCATATCATGGTGGATATTATGATGGAAAATATAATTGCATATGATATATATGTTATTTATAATTTCTTCATGAAATAGAAATTATTTTATAAAAAATACTATTATACTTTCCATTTTTTGTAAATATGAAAACATTGTCTGTGGAAGTGCGGACTACCGCCTCCTCAAAGCGATGTGATTCATTCACGCTATACATGAAATTTATAATGATGGTTTTAGTAAACCTATATACCATATGTGACATAGATATGATACTTTAATTATAATATAAATAAATAAATATAATTTTCTTTTCATTATGTCAATATGACAAAGAAATAAAAGTATAGTTCACATGTACATACGGCCTACCATCTTCATGAATGGTGCATTTCACATATTATCTATAAATATAAAAGATTACTCAAAACACATATATAAATTATATATATGATAATTAAATCATTTTTACCATATGAAGATGATTATATCATGATTTAAATAATATGAACAATATGTAACAAGTCAAAACATAGTCGAGATACTAGTAAATTAACACATGAAATAGTGAAAATAATGAATTATCGTTAACAAACGGGTCATAATATATTATAAGAATATAATATATGATATTATAAATATGATTATTATTATTTATAATTTATTGACTTGTTTAAAACCATTATATAGTATGTTAGAGGTCATTCACTGAAAAGGAAACACAAGGAAAGTCATTTCATCTCAATTGACATTTCATTGGGACTTATTTGTTGTTATGCACCAATTAAATTTTTATGGATTATATATATCCATTTTACATATTATAACATGAATAACAATATTCTAGTGATACTATTAGTTGAACTTAATTCATAGAGATTATTATTTAAATGTTTCAAAGTGGTATGGGGCACTTTGGAAAAATTAAATATTATTTTCATCAAGAATGTGTTTAATGATTACCTTTGTAGTCACGCATTATTTTGTGATTGTTATCATTATCTTTATATAATAATATTATTTATGATAATTTTTATGGTATATAAAATTTTTCTCAAATATCCATATACTTATCCAATGGATATTATTATTACCTAAAACATATATTGTTTTATATACAGTGTTCACTTTGATAGTTATTTAATAATTATGGAGTTATTGATAAATCTGTAACTTCTATTAAATATGGATAATTGATAAGGCATGTCTTACATTATTAAATAAATTGTTCGATATATGTGTAATTATTTTCATAGCTACAACACAGGTGGGTCCTGGTTATAGATAATCCCTCGATGCATTGGTGGTCTCATGAGATTAATTAGTTGGCTAAATTTGACGGGATTTTACCCATTATGATAAATTTTATTATAAATGGTCTTGAAGTTAATGGTTTCATTTACTTATGAAACATGGACTTATAAAATTATGCATTTTCTTGAGTTATATTTATTTATTATTTAACCTTGAGATTTTGTGTTGACATATTTTATCGACGCACTTCAAATTCTATTCATTGGTTAAATGGAATGTTTTTTTTCAGTTTCTTATATTTCCATATTGAAATTTCCTAAACTAGTTATTTGAATTGAATTTGTTATCTATTATATACCTTGACATGTTTATTTACTCTCATTGATTCATTATTGGTTCCAATATACTTTCCCTTAAATATAATTTTATCTCACCCTTATTATGTTTATTTTCCCCATGTTATGAAGAGGAATACTTTAAATGGATTTCAAAGATTCTATTCTTTTTATTCTATTATTCATTATGTTCTAATTTTATATTTCTCACTATATAATGCGTATCATGTATGTAATTTTGATTTCAAAAACATATAATGGACTAGTACTTCATATTTGATTCATTGTAATCATACAAATAAAATTAAATAATGCACCCGCTCTAGGATTTAGGGTTCGGGGAATTATAGTTTGTATTATATGAATTTTGGAAGAAAATATAGTAACATGATTTTGGGAAATCACATTAGGGAACATAAAACTTTAATAGGCATTCAGTATAAGTATATAAGTAAATTCTAAAATTTTGGTGAGGTAGAGATTATGTGGGTATTCCTAGTAACAAATCTATTTTTGGATACTTAATTCCGATGTAGTTATGGAAAAAATATTCCTAGGAGTAACATATCTAACAAGGTGTGTCGGGCCGAACTCGATGTAACAAGTTACACAACAACGGCCCTTATAATACACCTAGTTTGACACTCCCAGGTGATAATCTTAGTATAATTAACATTTTATTCATAAACAATTAGTAAGGATTTAAAAGTAAAAATGTCCCTATAGAAACCAAAGTTTAGGACTCTATGATTTATGATTTATTAATTTATGTCATATTCTTAACCATAATTTGAATTATTTATTATTATTTTATGATCTATTCTAGTATATTTAATTATTTATAAAAGGATCTCTATAGGTTGAAAGTTATCAATACACATGGAAAATTATGGGATTTCCCAACTAAAGAAAAGAATACAACTGGTATTGAAAGCAAGTGAATTTTGGAAATATAAGGGAAACATAATCAGGTTATGAAAAGTAACCTTTCCAAAATTTAGAATCTTATTCTGTGGAGAGAATATCCTATGCTATATAAAATTATAAAATGAATCCCCCAATGTTTTGCGTGACTACTAATCCAATTGTAGATGATCAATGGACTATGTCACTAGAGAAAGTATTTATGGCCTTAGGATGCTATGAAATAGAAAACGTTACACTTTTGATATATTTTATCAAAGGTGATTATGATCAATGGTGGTAATGGATCCATGATACTACAAATGAATAAGAATTATATCTCATGGATTGGAAAACCATTAAGGATAAATTCTTTAATTAATATTTCCCTCATGATCAACAATTTGAGATGAAGTGGAAGTTCCATAGTATAAAGAAAAAGCAATAACATAGTGTTATAGATTATGATTCTACCTTTTTCAAGGTTTGATAAGTATGATACAAATTATATATGTAACATAGAGTTTATTTTCAACCACTTCATTGAAGGTCTTAATCCAAATATCCAAGGGGAACTAGTTAATAAGACTTCTTCGTCATATGAAAAAATAATTTTATGTTCCATCTAGATAGAGAATGAATTCTCATGATCCAACATATTCAATGGAAACTAAGAGAATAAGAGGTATTTTTAGCACCAAGAAAATGGTAATGCACCAAAGAAGAAGAAGTTTGAGTGATTTAAATCATGTAAAAACAATGTAAAGATTCACCCTAGGAAATGCTTGATAAGAATTTGAGTTTTCTTTATTTATGGAGAATGGGGCCACCATGCTAAATAATACAAGGGGAAGAAATAAAAATAGTAATATTCTATGTTATAACTATAAGTAGATGGGGAAATAAGAATAAAATTCCCTTAACATCAAGGGAATCAACCACAAGAGAGGCCAAGGGTAGATAACCAAGCTTATGTGATCACTACAGAGGAGGTAGATATACCAAATGATGTTGTGGGAGGTACACTAGTCCTATTTTCATATTTATCAAACTCTTTATTTTATTCTGGATCATTGAACTCATTTATATCTACCCAATTTTATAATAAATTTATATATTCCCATTTTTATTTAATAAGATATTTTTCAGCTAAAAATACTAAGGGAAGTATCATTACAACAATGATTTTTAGGAAACTCCCAATTATGAAACATAAATTTTCCATACTTTTCACCCTATTATCATACATATGGCTGAATTTTATACTATCATAGGTATGTATTAGACCTCTAAATTTGATGAAAAAAATTATTACAAGAGAAAGAAAATTATAATATATTGGGAAGATGCGAAATCATATATCTAGAGAGAAAAATCTTCCCCATATAATTCCTATCTATATTCACCCCTAAAAGATCTATTAAATTAAATTCCTATGGATTAATAGAAAACAACACCTAGTGATGAATAATGTAATATTAAAATTGAGGATGCTTTTATTTTACAAGAATTCATTGATTTAATTCTTGAAGAATTGCATGGACATCCCCTAAATCATGAAGTTATATATTCCTTTCATTTGATAATAATTCAAGGATAGTATCAAAGACACCCTATACAATGGCCATTGAAGAATATGAGGAATTAAAGAAAAAACTATTGGATTTGAATAGTAATTGATTTATACTCCCTAGGGTTTCTACATGGGGATCCTCCATCTTATTTATTAATAAGAATGATATATCCATGAGGTTTTGAAATGACTATAGAGAAAGAAATGTTATTATAACAAATAACAAGTATCCACTACCTTGAATTGATGAATTATTTGATCAAATTCTTGGAGACTAATATTTTTTAAAATATTAAACTTTGTTCTGGGTATCACATATTATGATTGAATAATGAAGACATTCCAAATATTTATTTTTTAGAAGCGGTATGGATATTAAGAGATTATATAAATTCCATTTGAATTGTCTAATTCACCTTCTGTTTTTATAGACTCAAAAAAAGTCTATTAAAGTAATATATTATTTATTTTTTATAGTATTCATTTATGATATGATAGTGTATTCTAAAATCTATAATAACCATGAGAATAACTTATGAACCATCCATAATAATTTTAGATGAGAAGAGTTATATGGGAAATTTAGTATGTGTGATTTATGACTTCAAGAAGTTTCTTTTCTTAGACATATTATCTATAAGGAAATAATAATTGTTGATACTATAATGAAAAAAGTAGTAAAATAATTCCCTACACTAATAAACATAATTGAGGTACATAGTCTCATTGGTTTGGCAGGTTACTATCAGTGATTCATTCATAATTTTTCCTGATTGGATAACCTATTAACCAATATTACATTAAAGTGGTTATGTTTTTTTTTGATAAAATAATGTGAATAATGATTTGATGAACTAAATAGAATATTTTTCAATGCTCTAATTTAAACTATACCATTAGAATGTGATGGGTTTATCATATAAATTGATGCATCGAAGAAGGAACATGGTTCTGTCATATTGCATAATGATAATATTTTTCGTATGAATCATGAAAATTGAAGAATCATGAATAGAACTGTCCAAACCCTAATCTTTAATCAGTGACTGTGATATGCACTTTGAAAATATGGAGGCATTTTCTCTATGATGAAAGATATGAGATATATACAGACCCTAAAATCTTGAAATAAATATTCTAAAAAAAGTACCTCGACATGATACAATAGTTATTTCTTGACCTACTAATGGATTATGATTTATCAATAGACTACCACATAGGGAATGAAAATAAAGAAGAAGATTGATTTATTAGGAAGGATCGTTGATTTTTAACCCAACTGAGGATTGAGTAAGATCTTATATTTATGGACCTAGTAAATATGGATATGAAAATTTATAAGTATTGAGAGATATAATTAAATTTTAAAATGATTGAAATCCAATATTTATTAGAGATGATAAATAATTCTCAATCTCCTGGTGAATATTTTAAAAAAATAAAAGCAGTGAATGATGGAAAATTAGCAGACTTTGGTTGTGCAGATGGTGTTATAAAATTTGGAAGGAGGGGATGTGTTCCATTAATACCTAAACTAAAAAGGGAATGGTTGGATCATGCCCATAGCTCAAATATCTTAATACACCGAAGAAGAATAAATATGTAAAGTGGTTTGAGGTATCATTTTTGTTTGGATAACATGAAGTGGGAAATTGATTAGTATTTGTCCAGATGTTTTTTTGTAAACAAGTGAAAGCTATAATCCAGTATCCTAAAAGAGTAATACAACCACTTACTATTCTTGGGTGGAAATCAGATAAATTTTTATGGACTATTTCATGGTACTACCAAGACTCCTAGAAGTAATTATATGATATAGATTATTGTTAATTGCCTAACCAAATCTATAACATTTCCATTACATAAGATAAGACCTTCCTATTGAGTGACTTTAAAGGATCTATATCATTGAAGTTGTAATACTTTATGGAAGACCTCATTCAATTGTTTCTGATCAAGATCTCTTCTATAAATTGAAATTTTAGAAAAGGCTTTAGAAGGGTCTCAACAATGAACTTCTTTGAATAACTAACCACCATCTTTAAATTGATGGACAGTTTGAATAGAATATTCAAAAAATTGAATACATATTGAGACCATCCTCACTCAACTTTAATGTTTTGTGGGACTAGTACATACATTTCAAGAGTGCTCCTATAATAGTAGTTCTTACTAAGGTATTCAAGTAGATTGTATGAATAATTATATGGAAAGATATTTCATACTCAATATTTTTGGGATGAAGTTGGTGAAAGGAAACTCGTTGGCCTATAATTTTTCAAAGAAACAAAAAAAAGGTAATGGATATTTGAGATCATATTAAATCATCTCAAAGTTGGAAAATTAGTTAACCTGATAATTGGGGGAATAATTTATAGTTCCATGTGGGAAATCATGTTTTATTGAATGTATCTCCATGGAAGGGTGTTATTCGGTTTGTCAATAAAGGTAAAATTAATCCTAGGTACATTGTACCCATAGAAATTATTGAAAGGGTTGTAGTTTTCTCTTATTATTTTAAATTACACAAAATATTTGAAATATACACAATGTGTTCCATTAATATATTCTAATGAAGTACAAGTTTAAACCAACACATGTTATCCTATATGATGAGATAGTGTTGGAACCACACCTTTCATATTTTGAAGAACCCATACAAATTACTGATACCAAAGAGGAATTATTGAGTAATTAGACTAATATTTTGGTAAATGTACTCTAGAGAAATTCAGAAATATAAGAAAAACATAGTAACTAGAGGATTCTATGAAGGAAAACTACTGAAATATTTTTGAAGGTCGAAAAACTTAAATTTTAGGGAGATATTTTTTTTGGAGGTATGAATGTAGAACCCCAAGACATTACCATGTTTTCCATTTAGAATAAATTTAATTTTGTTTATAGCTTTATGAAACACAGAACACCTAATTAAAACAAATCAATATCTAGTCTCATTTTTTACATTAAATTAAATTCTAGCACTTTTAGGAATTTTATATTGTAAATTTATTAATATATTTCCTACCAAATATTTTATCACTCATGAATTATATTTTATATTAATATGATAAAAACATGCCTAATTTTATGCATAAAAATATATTTTTATAAAGGCCATATTACTTATTTTTAATTGACTAACTATTCAAAAATATTTTTTTGAACATTTATAAATATTAATTTTCAACATAATCTAAATATTTTAATAAGGAATATAAAATTTTTATTAGGGGGAAATTTTGGTATTTTTTGTGAAATTTCATTTTTTTTAATGAACAATTAAAAATAATGATTTTTAATTCGGAACAAAATTTCATATAATTTATTTATATCGTTAAATTATATTTTTAAATGATACTTATTTTTAATTGGATTATTTGATTTGTAAATTAATCCAATTTAGGAAATTTTAATCAATTTCACTTTGAAATTTGATATAAAATCAAAGAAATATTTTGATTGTTTTTTCATTAAAAATCCACATTGTCATCCCGTCTAAGGGAAACTTTTTAAATTATTTTTTTCCATTTATATGATTTAAATTTTGTAAACTGGAATCCATATTTTAAATAATCATAATTTATAATTTCAAACACATTAAAACTGTAACACCCCGACACCAGTTACCCAGAGTCAGTTCATTATTACATAATATTGGCATGATCACAAAAGATCAAGTCTCGAAAGACCGATTAGTTTAGTAGCCTTGGAATAAATAGATACAATCATAAAGTTTACATTACATCATAAAGTGAAAACTACTAGAACAAAATCTTATCTTCATATCCCCTCATATTATCCCTACAGGTCATTCATAAATTAATTCTTCACATCCTGGGAAAAATAAAACATTGAAAGGGGTGAGCTTAGATGCTCAGTAAAGATAACAATATAGCGAAAACTTTCATAAATAAGCATAAACATTTAAGGCAGTGTATAACTAAAACAAAAGCCTTTTAAACTTGAAATTCAGCATAATATAGAAAAGATAAAATGAAATAATTCCATTTACTTATTCACATGGATATTCTACTAGTCGAATAATCACATGCAATATCAATAACCGCTTTCATAATGATGGAATGCATAATGCTATACTATCATAACCACATAGTCAAGGCCTCGTTCCAAGACTACAAATAGGATTTTCTCAAGGCCTTGTTCCTAGACACCAGTTTTTCTCATGATACCTACCAATGAATCAAGGAGCTATAGCGGGTTCCACCAATCACATATTAAGTCCAATGCATTCCTCATATGAACAGGTTTAAACATAACATAAACATTCGTATTAAAGATAGTATATGAAATGTAAATAATTTCTCCATAAACCATGAGTGGTATAAAAATAAGACATCCATAGTCAAACATATCACAAAACCTTCAATACAATATGGAATTTTTGTATCATAATAATAAACTTCAAATAATCTTAAAATCCATCAAAGGATGTTGACATAGATCAAATCAAAACTATTAGAGAGAAATATCTCTTTTTTTTAATCATTTAAAAGTCTCATAATTATAAAATAAAACATTTACTTTGAAAATATTCTTATAATCTTGTAATGGAAGCTTCTTCTATTTTATAATGGTGGAAAATAGCTGCACCCTCCGTATAAGTTAAAAAACATTCTTACCTTAATTCTTTCGAAAAGGTTAAAAAAGACCTTGTTTGGAAAACGACAGAAAGATTCCTCTATAAAATTCTTATAAAAATTCGACAAGGGTATAAATTACTTTATCCCATAGTCTTTAAAATAGTAAGAGTGATTTGAAATACATTTTTAAGAAATATGGATGTGGATGATAAAGAGGTCCCAGTAGATAATTACGTATAAAAAACATCAGATAATGAAGAGATTGTGAAATAAACCCTTACCTTTTACATTTCCTTGGTTGAGGGTTGGTTAACCTCCTCTATAATGGTAAAATAATTGTTATTAATTTATAAAATAATCATATACATTAATATGATATCATATATGATCTTTTATCACTGCTTTGTTAATAATATCTTTGTATTATCGTCGTTTCGGGTGTTAACTTACTCGTTTTCTTTTATATCTTTTGTTACATAAGCCATGTTTTTTATGGATAGGTTGTATATTATTCATATCCAGAATAATATCAAGTCCTTAAACATTATTTTTAATCATCAAGTGAGAATTAGACTTGAATGGATACGATGGGGAATGAATCTCATCGCGTTCGTGGAGACGGTAGTCCGTACGTACGCACGAGCGACAATATCATTCTTTTGATATTAAAATAATATATAATTGGATGTTATATCATATATAAAGAATCATTATCATGTTATATTTATTATTTACATGAATTACACATCATTATTATACCCATCCAAATAATAATATATTGAATAACAATTACACCACGACATGGAGACGGTAGGTCGTACGTACGCATGTATGGTGACATGTCATTCAAAGGATGGATAGAATACTGAATATGGTTGTACCATATTTATAATAACATAAATTTATATATAATATACTAGAGTTATTATTTTATAATGGAAATAACAATGAAAGAAGAAGTTGAAGAAGAAAGGAACTTGAAAGATGGTGGTGAAAACATTACCTCTTCTTCGGGTTCTTACTTTTTATTTGATCAAAAGGGCTCCTTAGGTTGTCTTTCTGATCAAAATAAGTCCTATAGGTCGAATTGATGGAAGTTGAGAGAATATTTGGGCAGGGTTTGGCCGAGACAAAATGCTTTGAAGGTGTGAAATTGAGAGAAGGGGGAGTGCCCTTTTATAAGAGGGGTGAGGGGCACCTTTGGAAAAGCTAGAAATATTATTTTATAATAAATTCATATTTGGTTTCTAATGTCTATAAAGTGGATTATTTAAAGTATAAGGTGGGGATAGGTCTAAAACCACTCAACCAATAGATTTTAGATATGTTTGGGTTACTTTATTAACCTTATCTTTTAGTTTTAACTCTTAGTTAATTAGTTTGACACTTACCATGTCTCTTTGTATTTTTATATTATATAGTCAATAAACTTACTATAAACCTACAAGAGACCCCCAAGTGGTCCCTTAATGATACACCTATCATAATATAAGTCTCTTGGCCGAACCATAGATTTTTAGGAATATAATATCAATTAATAATATAATATTTGTTTTAAAAACTCTTTTATGTCAATTTTGACACTATTTGGGATTTGATTTTTTTAAAAATCATAACTGCATGATTACTTCAAAAAAACTTAATTAAATAAATAATAACATGTCATATTAAGCTATAAAATTATTGGAATTCATTAAAAGTCTAAAATTACATTTATTTTGATATTTATAATATCAATTATTTTAATATTTCATTAATTAGGTAATTACAGCATCACCGATGTGTCATAAATAAATTAAATTATTTAGTGTCTAAAAATTATAAATAAAATACCATTATGTAGGAAATATTTTTATCTTTCTAATTAATATTTACAATCGAATTTATCTTATGTATAACCCTATATTAAAAATATTTTAGTAATTAAACCTTGATTTTAACTCTTTTAACTCTTCATTGAATTAAATAATAATAAATGTCATAATCTAATCCAAGTGGACCTAAATGATAATATTTTATTCCTAACGTTTTTTTGGTCGATGTACACTTGTCCAATATAATTAGGACATGTGTTAGTGTAATATTAATATCATTTTTACCCTTAATTACCCTATTTACTTTTAACCGTGGTAAATAAAAGTAAAAAGTTACTATTCACAAAAAATTATTTTTATCTTATTCAACCACATTTTACTCCTTGATATTAACTGTATCTCTCCTATTTTCTAAATTCCACTCACAGAAGTGGTAAAATTACGTTTTATGTGAATTTGCAAATTCTCCTAGGAGATGGGTAAAAAACGGTGAAAAGTTCAATAAAATTTTTATAAGTCTAAAATTATTATAAACTGACTCCAATGAATTACATTGAACTTATATAGGTATTAAGTATCTATTTTTACCTAAAATAAATTTAAATAATATAAATAATTATTTAAATAAAAATTCTTTTTAACCAATAATTCTGTGTTTTTCACTATTCATCAAAAATTGAAGGTTTTCAGAAAAATACCAAAACTTCACCCTAGGCTAATTTCGATATTCTGAATCCAAAAATGAATTCCATTTTGAAAGATAAAATTTATAAAATTTCAAAAATTGGGTATTACTATTCATAACGGCTAGTTTGATTGGTTGTGGTGTGTGTTAGAACTTGAAGTTGCGTACAACACACGCTACTGTATTATTCAAAGAGAAGCGTACCATGGAAGCTTGGGGTGTTACATTCTCCCCTCCTTCAAATAATTTCATCCTCGAAATTTCTAGAATACTACCGCATTAAAAGACTTGGGTTGTTCTTCATTATGAGTTCCTCGGGTTCCCACGTTGCCTCTTCCATCTTATGGTTTCTCCATAGAACTTTTACTAGATGAGTCGTCCAGTTTCTCAGCACTTGTTCTCTGGTATCAAGAATCCTAATGGGATCTTCGCAATAAGACATATCGGGTTCCAGTTTTAATTCCTCGTAAGTGAGTATATGCTTTGGGTCAGGCATGTTTTTTTCTCAATAGTGATACATGGAACACATCGTGAACTTTGGAGAGATTTGGCGGCATTGCCAAACGGTAAGCTACAGCCCCAATTCGTTCTAGAATTTCGAAAGGTCCGATATACCTAGGACTCAATTTACCCTTCTTACCGAAACGTATAAATCCCTTCCATGGAGATACCTTCAAGAAAACATGATCTCCTACCAGAAATTCCAAATCCTTCCTTCGGTTATCGACATAGCTCTTCTACATACTTTGAGCTGCTTTGATGTAGTTTAGGATTACATTCACATTTTCAATCGTTTCCTCCACTAGTTCCGGGCCTATAGGTTTTATTTCACCAACTTCATCCCAACATGTTGGTGTGCAACATCCCTTTCTGTATAACTCTTCATATGGTGACATCCGAATACTTGAATGGAAGATATTGTTATAAGAAAATTCTACCAGAGGTAAATATTAATCCCACATACCTTGAAAGTCAACTGAGCAGGATCTCAACATGTCTTCTAAGGATTGAATAGTCCGTTCTGATTTTCCATCTGTTTGAGGGTGGTATGCAGTGCTCAAATGAAGTTCAGTATCCAAGGCCTTCTGAAGAATTTTCCAGAATCTTGAAGTAAAACGAGGATCACGATCAGAAATAATTGATATGGGTACTCCATAAAGTCTCACAACTTCATTAATATATAGTCTTGCTAGACGTTCCAGTGGTAGATCTTCTCTTATAGCAAGAAAATGTGATGTCTTGGTAAGACGATCAACAATAACACATATTTCATCATTACTTCTGGGGGTCTTTGGTAGCCCCATGACAAAGTCCATCGTAATATTGTCCCATTTCCACTCCAGTATGGGAAGAGGTTGCATGACTCCTCCAGGCTGTTGCCTTCCAGCTTTCACTTGTTGACAAACCATACATCTTGACACAAAATCATCAATCTCCCTCTTCATGTTGTCCCACCAAAAATGTTCCTTCAAATCACTATACATTTTGGTGCTCCCAGGGTGTATAGAGAAATTGGAACTATGAGCATCATCCAACAATTCCATTTTTAGATCAGGTATATCAGGAACATAAAGTCTCTTCCCGAATTTCAAAATTCCATCTTCATACACAAAGTTACTCAATCTGCCATCATTCACTGCTTTAATATTCTTTTGGAATTATTCATCATTGGTCTGAGAACTCTTAATCTTTTCTAGTAAATATGGTTTGAAAACCATTTGAAAAATCATTGATGTTTCACCTTCCATGGTGATTCTCATATCCATCTTCACTAGATCCATGAAAATAGGATCCCTTTTAATTCTCATCATTTTCAAAACTCCATGATCTTTTCTTCTCAAAGCATCTGCCACATTATTTTCATTCCCTGGGTGGTAGTGTATCGTTCAATCATAATCCTTGAGTAGTTCAATTCATCTCCTTTTCCTCATGTTGAGTTATTTCTCTGAGAAAATATACTTCAAACTCTTGTGATCAGTATAAATCTCACATTTTTCACCATAGAGTTAGTGTCTCCAAATCTTAAAAGCAAAGATTACAGCTGCTATCTCAAGATCATGAGTAGGATAGTTCTGCTCATGAATTTTCAGCTGTCGTGATGCATAGGCAATAACCCTATCATTCTGCATAAGGAAACAACCAATTCCTTTCTTTAATGCATCACTATAAATAACGAAACCATCATTCCCCGATGGTAGAGTCAATATAGGGTCATTGACTAATCTTCTCTTCAGTTCCTAAAAAAATTCTTCACACTCTTTTTTCCAAACAAATTTAACCCCTTTACGTGTTAGCTTCGTTAATGGGTTAGCCAATCGGGCAAAATTCTGGATGAAATGCCAATAATAACCTGCTAAACCAATAAAAGTGAGTACCTCAGTTATAATCGTCGGTGCAGGCCATTCATGGATTGCCTTGGTCTTATAAGGATCAATAGAGATTCCATCTTTAGAGACAATATGGCCAAGAAAAGAAATCTCTTGAATCTAGAATTCACACTTGCTAAACTTCCCATATAATTCATGTCTTCTCAGAGTTTTCAGGATAATGATCTTCGTAGATTTTGTAGCATACCAAGATATCATCAATAAATACCACCACAAAATCATCGAGATATTCCTTGAAAACTCTATTCATTATATCCATGAATACATAGGGTGCATTAGTCATCCCAAAAGGCATTACTGTAAACTCATAATGCCCGTACCTGGTTTGAAATTTTGTCTTCAGAATGTCTTCCTTATTCACACACAACTGATGGTATCCAGATCAAAGTTCAATCTTTCAAAAAGTATTGAGCTCCATGCAGTTGATCAAAAAAATCATCAATGTGAGGTAGGGGATACTTGTTCTTTATTGTTATAGCGTTGATTTCCCTGTAGTCGATACATAACCTCATAGATCCATATTTCTTCTCGAAAAAAAGGATAGGGGCTCCCCATGGAGAAACACTAGGGCGAATAAATCCCTTATTACTCAATTCCTCTAGTTGTTTCTTTAGTTCAACTAAATCCACAATGGCCATTCTATAAGGGTTCTTCGATATAGGCCTTGAACCAGGAATTAAATCAATGGAAAACTCAACTTATTATTCTGGAAGATGTCCAGGTAAATCATCCGGAAACAACTCTAAAAATTCTTTCACAATAGGTAAATCCTTTATTTGAACATTATTTTCCTCACCCACAGTCATTTCATTCTCTTCCTCCCCAATAATTGAATTCAGTTGAGCTACTAGGGGTGGATCTAGATAATAATTAGGTGGTGATGATTCTCCACTAAAGATAAGGTGTTCCTTATCATCATCATCAAAAATTGTAACCTCCTTCTTCTTACAATAAATCTTCGCATCATAGTCTGAAAGCCAATCCATACCGAGGATTATATCAAACTCAATCATAGTTATGACGATGAGATCAGCGGATAAAGAACATTTATGTGCTGTAATGGGGACTGATTCATAAAACTTTGTTGCGATGATACTTCCCTTGGGAGTTTTAACTGACAACTCCCTTGTTAAATCAAATTGGAAAAATCTAATTTTCTTAGCAAACTAGGAAGATATGAAAAAATGCGATGATCCAGAATCAAATAATGCATTTTATAAACTTGAAGAAAGCATTAAATTACCAGCCACCACGTCTTTCGGAGCTTCTACCTCAGCAGTAGTGATAACATAAGCTTAGCCTTAATCCCTTGGCCTTTTCTGATGTAATTTACCCTGACCCTTAGTACATTCAATTGCATAATGTCTCATCTCCCTGCAGTTGTATAATTGAACATCAGTAGATTCTTTCTTCCCCTTACAATCACGAGCTTGGTGGCCTTTTTAACCACACTTGTAACAACCTCTCATTCCCTTCAAGAAAGTACCAGGGTGTTTCTTACAACATTTACTGCAGGATGGATATTCAACTTTTCCATTCTTCCCCTTATTTCCATTCCCATATTGATCAGCAGATCTCTTCTTCTCTTTCTTTGCTTTAAAGTCATAAGACTTAGGGAATTTCTTTTCTATCTTGATAGCACATGAGACAATGTCTTCATACAAAGAGAAGAATTGTGATACTAATGCTCGATGGAGAAATGGTTTTAACCGATCAAAGAAACGATCAATCTTACTTCTTGGGTTACATATATAATCTCTAGCATACCTTGCTAACCATGTAAAGTTAGCCTCATACTTTGCGATATTCTCATCATCCTTTTGTCTCAGACTCAGAAATTTCCTTTCCATATCTGCTCGATGGTCACAAGGAAAGTATTTTTCTCAAAATAGATCTTTGAACTCCCTCCATTCCGTATTTGATACTTCATCATCTTCCTTCGTGTTTTAAATAAATGGCCACCATTGATCAGCATCTCCAGTGAGGCGGTAAAATTCCATGATAACTTTTTCCCTTTCACTAATCCCCAAAGCCTGAAATATTTTCTCTAGGGAACTTATCCATTGCTCAGTTACCAATGGATTTGTACTCCCATTGAATTTTGGTGGTTGTTGCCTCATGAAGCGATCTAACATTGATCCCCCACACTGTAGATCAGGGTTCTCCATATGGGTAAGGTTATTATTCATAACCTGAGTGAGTTGTCCCAGTATGGTGATAAGCTGATCAGCACCAGTTGCATCACCAGCTCCACTATAATTACCTTAAGCTGGCGGGCAATCCCTACATGGAGTGCGTGCATTGATACGGTTTCCATTTCTTCCACTAGGTTCCATTTCTAAATAATGGCATAAACTAGATCAGTTTATGAATCAAAATACATAATTCCATAGTTGTAAAACACTTAACATAAATTGAAATATTTATGGATATAATCCATAATCATAAAAATGTTTTCTTTGAGAAAGTATATACTCATAAACCCTTCATAATGGTTTGTAAAGAAAATGATAATTATCCTAACCATATCCCTTGGAAGTATCATAACCAAGAGTGCAGCAAGGCCCGTTGTCGTGCACCAGTTCCCGTTCGAGTCTAGATCAAAGAGGTGTTTTCGGGTTTTACCCCTAGGTACATTTGTGCCAAAGCCGCCTCTACCTACTCGTATCCAGACAGGGATGTATTGCTCGGAAAAATCACAAAATCTCTACAATACCAAAATTCTAGGAAGTTCTTCTATACTCATCCTCAAAGTATATCTTAGGGATATGTGCTCTAATCAGAGTTTATCTAAATATATCTTCCAAGCTTTGTACTAAACTTCCTCTAATACCAACTGTAATGCCCCAACATCAGTTACCCCGATTCGGTGCATTTTTACATAATATTGGTATGATCACAAAATATCAAGTCTCGGAGGACCAATTAGTTTAGTAGCCTTGTAATAACTAGATACAATCATAAAGTTTACATTACATCATGAAGTGAAAACAACTACAACAACATCTTGTCTTCATATCCCCTCATACTATCCCTCCACGTCATTCATAAATTATTCTTCACATCCTGGGAAAAATAAAACATTGAAAGGGGTGAGCTCAGATGCTCAGTAAGGATAACAATATAGCGGAAACATTCATAAATAATTATAAACATTTAAGGCAATGTATAACTAAAAAAAAGCCTTTTAAACTTGAAATTAAGCATAATATGGAAAAGATAAAATTAAATAATGTCATTTACTTATTCACATGGATATTCTACTAGTCTAATAATCACATGCAATATCAATAACCACCTTCATAATGATGGAATGCATAATGCCAGACTATCATAACCACATAGTCAAGGCCTCATGCCAAGACTACAAATAGGATTTTGTCAAGGCCTTGTTCCAAGACACTAGTTTGTCTCATGAGACCTATCGATGCATCGAGGAGCTATAGCGGGCTCCACCCATCACATATTAATTCCAATGCATTCCTCATATGAACAGGTTTAAACATAACATAAACATTCGTATTAAAAATAGTATACGAAATGTAAATACTTTCTCCATAAACCATGAATGGTATAAAAATAACACATCCACAGTCAAACATATCACAAAACCTTCAATACAATATGGAAGTTTTGTATCATAATAATAAACTTAAAATAAGCTTAAAATCCATCAAAGGATGTTGACATATATGAAATCAAAACTATTTGAGAGAAATATATCTTTTTTTAATCATTTAAAAGTCTCATAATTAAAAAATAAAACATTTACTTTGAAAATATTCTTATAATATTGTATGGGAGGCTTCTTCTATTTTATAATGGCGGAAAATAGCTGCACCCGCCGTATAAGTTAAAAAAACATTCTTACCTTAATTCTGTCAAAAAGGTTAAAAAGGACCTTGTTTGGAAAACGACATAAAGATTCATTTATAAAATTCTTATAAAAAGTAAAAAAGGGTATAAATGACTTTATCCCATAGTATTTAAAATAGTAAGAGTGATTTGAAATACATTTTTAAGAAACATGCATGTGGATGATAAAGAGGTCCGAGTAGATAATTACGTATAAACAACCTCGGATAATGAAGAGATTGTGAAATAAACCCTTAACTTGTACTTTTCCTTGGTTGGGGGTAGGATAAACTCCTGTATAATGGTGAAATAATTTTTATTAAGTTATACAAGAATCGTATACATTAATATGATATCATATATGTTCTTTTAACACTGCTTTGTTAATAATATCTTTGTATTATCGTCGTTTCGGGTGTTAACTTACTTGTTTTCTTTTATATGTTTTGTTACATAAGCCATGTTTGTTATGTATAGGTTGTATATTATTCATATCCAGTATGACATCAAGTCCTTAAACATTATTTTTAATCATCAAATGATAATTATGCTTGAATGGATACGATGGGAAATGAATCTCATCGCGTTCGGGGAGATGGTAGTCCGTACGTACGCACAAGCAACAATATCATTATTTTGATATTAAAATAACATATAATTGGATGGTATATAATATATAAAGAATAATTATCATGTTATATTTATTATTTACATGAATTACACATCATTATTATACCCTTCCAAATAATAAAATATTGAATAACAATTACACCACGACGTGGAGACGGTAAGTCGTACGTACGCATGTATGGTGACATGTAATTCAAAGGATGGATAGAATACTGAATATGGTTGTACCATATTTATAATAACATCACATTATATAGAAGATACTAGATTTATTATTTTATAATGTAAATAACAATGAAAGAATAATTTGAATAAGAAAGTAACTTGAAAGAGGGTGGTGAAAACATTACCTCTTCTTTGGGTTCTTCCTTTTGATTTGATCAAAAGGGCTACTTATGTTGGCTTTATAATCAAAATAAGGCCTCTAGGTCGAATTGATGGAAGTTGAGAGAATATTTGGTCAGGGTTTGGCCGAGAAAAAATGCTTTTAAGGTGTGAAATTGAGAGAAGGGGGAGTGCCCTTTTATAATAGGGGTGAGGGGCACCTTTGAAAAAACTAGAAATATTATTTTAAAATAAATTCATATTCGGTTTCTAATGTCTCCAAAGTGGATTATTTAAAGTGAAAGGTGGGGATAGGTCGCAAACCACTCAACCAATAGGTTTTATACAGGTTTGGGTCACTTTATTAACCTTATCTTTTAGTTTCAACTCTTAGTTAATTAGTTTGACACTTATCATGTCTCTTTGTATTTTTATATTATATAGTCAATAAACTTACTATAAACTTCCAAGCGACCCCCAAGTGGTCCTTTAATGATACAACTATCATAATATAAGTCTCTTGGACAAACCTTATATTTTTAGGAATAGAATATCAATTAATAATATAATATTTTTTTTAAAAACTCTTTTATATAAATTTTGACACTATTTGGTATTTTATTTTTGTGAAACTCATAACAGCATGATTACTTCAAAATAAACATAATTAAATAAATAATAACATGTCATATTAAGATATAAAATTCTTGTAATTCATTAAAAGTATCAAATTAAATTTATTTGGATATTTATAATATCTATTATTTTAATATTTCATTAATTAGGTAATTACTGAATCACCATTGTGTCATAAATAAATTAAACTATTTAATATCTAAAAATTATAAATAAAATACCATTATGTAGGAAATCCTTTTAGCTTTCTAATTCATATTTAAAACAAAATTTATCTTATGTATAACCCTATATTTAAAAAACTTTAGTAATTAAAATTTGATTTTAACTCTTTTAACTCTTCTTTGAATTAAATAATAATAAATGTCATAATTTAATCCAAGTGGACCTAAATGATAATATTTTATTCCTAAGGTTGTTTTTTGTTGAGATACACTTGTCCAATAGAATTAATAAATTTGTTAGGGTAATATTAATATTATTTTTACCCTTAATTACCCTATTTACTTTTAACCGCGGTAAATAAAAGTAAAAAGTTACTATTCACAAAAAATTATTTTTATCTTATTGAACCACATTTCACTCCTTGATATTAACCGTGTCTCTTGGATTTTCGAATTTCCACTCACAGAAGTGGTAAAATTAAGTTTTATGTGAATTTGCAAATTCTCCTAGGAGATGGGTAAAAGACGGTCAAAAGTTCAATAAAATTTTTATATGTCTAAAATTATTATAAACTAGCTCCAATGAATTACATTGAACTTATATAGGTATTACGTATCTATTTTGACCTAAAATAAATTTAAATAAAATAAATAATTATTTAAATAAAAAGTCGGTTTTAACCAATAATTCAGTGTTTTTCACTATTCATCAAAAATTGAAAGTTTTCAGAAAAATACCAAAAATTCACCCTAGGCTAATTTCGATATTCCAAATCCAAAAATGAAATCCATTTTGAAAGATAAAATTTATAAAATTACAAAAAGTGGATATTACTATTCATAACTGCTATTTTGATTGGTTGTGGTGTGTGTTATAACTTGAAGTTGCGTATAACACACGCTACTGTATTATTCAAAGAGAAGCGTACCATGGAAGCTTGGGGTGTCACAAAAATTACTTTTTGAACAAAAAAATTAGTGAATGTGATTAAAATTAATTAGAATTATTAATGTGAAATTAATCTTACCAAAGGTCTAAACCATAAACTTAAGGGCCCAAATGACCAATAAATGTGTCCAAAATACATTTTATATACATATTTAGGCACTATAAAACCTTATATATCCATTGGTCCATCATTGGATTGAATTTCAATGGGAATAATGTGGGTGGAATTCCTTTTTAAAAAAATTGCAATTTTTCCACTCCTCCACTATAAAAATGTATTCAATCCTCCAACATCCTTGCACCTATCAACACACATTGGATCAACCATGATCTGACCAAAGAGCTCATAAAAATCCTTCACCTCATCCTATAATCCTCCATTTGGTCATAAATCCATCCAATGAATCCCTTTGGTGAAAATAAAAAGGAGTTACAAAGAGAAGATATAACATCTATCATCAAGGTCTTTTGTTTTATTTCCATTATCCACACACTCAACCATTCTTATTACATGAATGTATAAACTGAAATGTTTCCTAAATATACAATTATTTTTTCCTGTTATTTTTTCATTCTAAACTTACACACACTTCTATATAATGGTTAATGACCATACATTTTTTGTATAGGGTGACCAACTGCCTCACGAAGCGAAGATGTCCATTTTTCCTTTACCACCTCTCATAGTGAAATTTATGATGGTAAATTATTTATAAATTATATGAATGTAATTAATTATGCAATTATTATTATTTAATTATTTAATAACACATATATTTATACATTCCATTTTGTCTAAATATGAAAACATCGTTTGTGGAAGAGTGGACTACCGCCACCTCAAAGCGACATGATTCATTCATGATATACATGGAATGTATAAAAGAAATTTTTAATATACCTATGTAACATATAAGAAATTTATATGATAATATACTTATAATATAAATATTTTTAATTTTCCTTTCATTTTTTGAATACAACAATTAAATGAAAGTAGCATTTATTTGTACGTTCGACCTATCATCTCAATGAACGGTGAATTTAATTTTTTATCTCCAAATATATTATATTACTCCAAATACATATATAATGAATATATATAATAATTAAATAATTTTATAAATCATTAATAATTTTAAATTATGATTTATGTATGAATAACATTAATTAACAAATCAAAACATACTCGAAATACTAGAATATTAACGCCCAAAATAGTGAAAATAATGAATGATTGTTAACATATGTGTAACAAGATATTATGATAAGATAATAAATGTTATTATAAATATGATTATTATTATATTATTAGTTAGTGAAATTTTTAGAACCATTATAAATAATGTTAAATTTCGTTCAGACAATAGGAAACACAGGGTAAGTGATTTCATCTCAATTTACATTCCATTGAGATATATTTGATGTTATGCACCAATTAACTTTTTATGGTATATATACTACCCATGGACATGTTATATCATGAATCTAATTATTCTCATGTTATTATATCTTTCATTTAATTCTGGTTATTATTATTTAAATGTTTCAATGTGGTATGGGACACATTGGAATGTATAAAAAAATCTTCAAGAATATTTTTAATGGTTAAATTTACAGTCACACCTTCTTTAGTGTTTATTTAATTTCTCTTGAAACAATCATTTTATTTATAATAATTTTAGGGTTGATTTATTTTTCCTTAAATATTCATATTTTCATGTAATTAATATTATCATTTTCCAAACCTTATAAAATTTGACATATGGTGTTCACTTTGATGGTTATTTGATTAACTAGGAAATTATTGATAAACCAGTATCTTCTATTCAATAAAGATATTTAAAAAGGCCCAATTTAAATTTTTAAAAAAATTATATGATATATCAGGAATTATTTGTATATGTACAAAAGTGTAGGGACCTGGTTATAGATATTCCTTCAATGCATTAGCAGTCTCATGAGATGATTTATTTAGACAAATTACCTGGGTTTTTACCTGATATGCTAAATCGTCTTATGAAAGGTCATGAAGGTAATGGTTCAATGTAACTATGAAATATTAAATTAATTAGTTAGTAATTTCCCTTATTTATATTTAGTTATTATTTATCCATGATACTTTTCATCGACAAATCTACTGATGTGGTTTATATTCAGTTTAATGATTAAATGGCATGTGTATTCAGTTTCTTACCTTTCCAAATTGATATATATATATATATATATATATATTTAAATTTAATGTTTTATTAGTTATTTGCCTTTCCATTTTTATTTATTCTCAATGATTCGTAATTGATTCTAAATTACTTACCCTTATTGGTTATTTTAGCACACCCTTATTATGTCTATTTTCCCATGGTTTCGAGGAGGAATCCTTTGAATGAGCTTCAAGGATGATATTTATTTCATTTTTCTATGTATCATGGTTCTATTTTATGTTTTATAATGTATTATGTGTATCATGTATGAAATATATATTTCCAAAAATATATACTGATTGGTCCTTTGGGATTTTATTCATTTTAATCATATCTATGTAATGAAATAATGCATCAGCTCCACGCTTCTAGGTTAGGGGCATTAAATATAAAATTAAAAAAAAATGAAAAATTATAATTATTCAGCCAATATCTATATTATTTAATGCACATTAAAATATCGGGATAGTGACCCCATTAGCATCATCTTCTAAATGGGTGAATTTTCAATTCATCTATGGCATTCATATCCAAATACTAATTATATAATTTTCCTTGTCATTGAACTTATTTCCTAGTATCATATGAACTAAATCAAACTAATCACATGGAACTCAGCCTATCATGGATATAACCTTGATAAGGTAGCCTAACATAGGGGAAACATCTTCAATATCAATCATTACCTCTCCCTTCAGTAGATTAAAAATATGTTTCATTATCCTAAATATATCTATATGGATTTAAATTACCTAGTTATTAATGGATATGAAATGAAAAATTGTTATATCATGGAACTGTGTTTATCAAATATGAGGGGTGATCGAAGGAGGGGGGGAAATCTGATACAAGTGGTGTAACCTTCCTATGCTTAGAGGTGGAACAACACAACCCTCTATGAAAACATAGGTTGTGTTACATGTAACAACAAGTTTCTTCGATAGCTTGAATGACACATGACACCGATATTTTTGTAAACCATTGTATAATGTTATTATAAAATAGTCATTAATTATGAATATATGAATATAATTTAACATATTATGAAACATATATATAAATTTCCTACTAAATATATATTTTTTTGAAATACTTAGTAAATAATCAATCAATTTTTACTAATGTGACATTATTCATCAAAAATATGTTTTCTTAAAAAAAATGAATTTAGCTTTATCTTATGTGAAAATATTTTTGATATTTTAAAAAATTAAATTGATAAAATTAACTTGATTATAGAAATCATAATATCAAAATTAACACATGGTGATGATTTTTGTTTTCAAGAAATATTAATTATTCATTAAATAGTAAAAAACAACACTTTATGTAAAACTAAAATTTATTTTAAATAAATTACCTAATATAAATTCCAATTTATGTTTTAAATTTACAAAATTATTATTTAGTAATATTTAATCTATATAATTTATTTTAAAATAAAATTATATTGGATTTTAGTATAAGTTTAAGTTTGTATTGGAAAATGGGTTTTCCTAAAATATATTTTAAGGTGAATAATGATTCTACATTTTAATTAATTAAAATAACACCTAATGATGAATATTTTAAATGAAATTTTTATATTATAGGTAAATAAATTTGAATTTCGATTCATAAAATTATTATCAAGTAGACATAGAGTTAATATAAATCATCTTGTGCTTGAAGTAAATACATATCTCAAAAACAATATTTTTATTCATCTATGGGTTTTGTTTTTAATATATTTTTCTCAAATTATATAATATTTAAATGGAAATATATATTTCAGTTTTTAAATCAGTGATTAAAAATTATAATATGATAAATTTTTTATAATTTTCAGAAAATATTAAATTTTTGGTAAATACTGAAAAATACCAACTTTTAATTAAAAATATATTTTTTGATTAATTTATTTATAAAGATAATTTAACTATTAAATTGTTTTCAAAGTAAAATTAATTAAATTATACATCTAATAATTAATTTTAGATCATTGGAATCAATTTCATGTTGAATTTTTATA
Source organism: Viscum album (assembly GCA_963277665.1). NCBI lineage: Eukaryota > Viridiplantae > Streptophyta > Magnoliopsida > Santalales > Viscaceae > Viscum > Viscum album. The sequence continues at coordinate 1,186,535,920 of OY728123.1, read as the reverse complement.
TTAAAACATTGCAAACCATTGAAAAAGGTTCTTTAAACCCCCATTTTTTCATCAAGTATACAAGATTAATTATAAATTAATATTTTCCATTTAAGTGACTATAATTTTGAAAAATATATTTTTTATTTTGAATCAATATAATATATATTATATAATAATTTTAAATTAATTATTGACCAAAATGAATAATAAAAATAGTAAAAAATATTTATAAAGGTAAACCTAACAATGAGTTAATTGGGGGGTAAACATATAAGCTTAGGGTTAAAAATATCCCAACATATGTCAAACATAAATTTTACTGACATATTTAAATCCTATATCTTCTATTATTGATAATTTTCCATTAATGGCCCCTTATGGCACAACCAAAAAGTTTGTGGAATTCATTATTTCAAAAAATTAAAAGTGTGCCACTAACCTCAATTATAATATTCCACCTCTCTCCTCTCCTCTTAAAAAATAAAACCCATTTGGATCAAAAAATACCTTCCCAAATAACTTAAATACATCTTTATATAATCATATATGCCTTATTTTTTTATATAAATCCATCATTGGAATGCTTTCAGTGCATACCTACCTGAAGTGGAAGTAAAGCTCATTAATGAGATTTTTTATTTTACATCTTACTCTTACTCCTTTAATTACTATTTATCCATAATGATATAGTAACTGAATTATCATAAATATAATTATATTTTTTTATTTTATGTTTATTGACTATAAATATCTCCATTTCAATCAAATGGGTTATAAAATTAATATTTGTGTTTAGGTTATAAAATCATCACACGAACCGGTGTCATTTATTTTTTAACTACCACCTCACATGGTTGGGTACCATGATGGATATAAAGTATATATATTATATTTATAAAATTATTATAACTATGTATTCACTATATCATATATAAATTTTAAAATTCCACTTTTCATGGGATATGATAACGTTGTTCGTGTCCATGGCAGACTACCACCTCACGAAGTGATATGATTAGTTTTCGCTAAATATTTATATGGAATATAATATGTATAATGGTAATAAATATTATATATATATATATGAAATAATATTTATATTAAATAAATATTTATCAATATAAAATGATAATAAATCATCATATTTCTTACCTCTTCACTCATTGAATATTGATAACGTCGTTTGTGTACATGTGGACATCCCCCTTCATGAAGGGATGTGACTATATCTTTTCATCACCAAATAAAAATGATGAAATTTATAAGTATAGTTAAATAAATAATATGTTATTTATTATATTATTATAATTAATTAATGATAATATGTTTCATACCACATTTTCATAATGATAGTTGAATAATGGAAATGTTACTCATGAAAAAGTAAGGTCTACCTTCTCTATAATCATAACGTACATCATTTCATAAACCCATATTTCTTGATTGATATAAAAAATATAATTAATCTATAAATGTAATAATTAAATCATTATTATTTTTATGAATATTAAGGAATCATGATCAATTTAAGATGACTAAATATTACTAATCAAAATATATATGAATAACATAGTTTTTCTTGAAATATGAATTTAACATCAAATTTTTATTAAAAAGGTAATAAAAGGTCAAATGTAAATAGTATATTGTATAATATATATATGTGGGTATATAATATATGTATAATTAACAGATATTTAATATACATGAGGTTTTAATGTGCAATAAATAAGTCAATACTAACATTAAGAAATTTTTAGACTCTCTTTTATTTTTAGGAGAGATATGAAAATTTACAACTCATTTCTTTTGGGTGATGTATACACTACCCCTTTGAAATTTTATATATTGAATATTATTAATTTACTTATATTTAATGTATCATTTTATGTTATTTTTTGTTTTTGATTTTGATTGAGAATATTTATAAAGTAGTAAATGAGTGTTGTCTCAATTTTTCTTTTTTGATACGTACTAATGTTCTACACCTATATTATTTCACAAGGTGTGTATACATGCCCTTTGAAATGTATCATAATTTATTTATTTATCCCAATGATATTTTATGATCAATTATATTTTATTACACAATCATAATTATGACTCAAAATTACCAAATTGGTATATATTTTACGTTACCCTCTCATTATTTATTCAGATTGTTTATGATTATTTTTACGATGATAAAATGTTATGATCAATCTCTCAATAAACCCAGAATTATTTATATATTATGGTTATTAATGACATTAATAGTACCAACTTCTCAATTTTTGGTACTTAAAATAATTTCGGATTTTTTTAGGAAAACCATACTTTATTTCTCTCTTTGTTCAGAAATCTATTTTCTTTCAAACCGAGATTTTCCAAAAATGATTTCAAAAATGTTTTGTGATAATAATTTTATTTTTAAATGACTTTTTTCTCATATCTTAAGTAATACACGTTTATTTAATGAATATTAATATCATTTTACAAATAGATATAGTTTTTATTTTATATAAAATGTGATAGGAATATTTTTTCCACATGTGTGACAAGTATGAAAGTCTCATTCTCGATGACCATTAATTCCATTGAAGACTACCTTATATGTTTTATAGTTTACTTACAATGAAAATGATTTTATGAAAGTTGTATATAATAATGTTTTTCAATGTGAAAATGAAATTTTAATAAAAAAATTTAATTAATTTTTAAATATTTTTTATAACTTTTTTTTTTATGATTTTAAAAAGAAACTATTTCAAAAATATTTTATATTGTTTTATATTAAAAATTTATTTTAAAAAAAAATATTTTCCTCTATAAACATTCCATGTGTTTTATTATTCAAAATTAATTTCCATCTAAGATGGAATACTTTAATACAAATTATGATTTACTATGGATTTGAACCAAGTATACCATTTTTATTGTTTATCATAATTGAATATGATGAATATTTGTTTATGAAATCCATATATATTCCATTGATTATACCATGAAAAAATTATTATGAAAACCATTTCTTTTTTCCACATATTATTATTTTATTAAATGATAAAATGATAATGGAACCTATATATTTTCCATAGGTTATGAGATGATGAAATATTTATGAATCGCATATATTATCTAAGCTAATTTTATGATGAAATAATGAAATGATAATGAAACATGTTTCTCTTCCATGGATTATTTGAGGAACATCCATCCAATGTTAAATGTTTTATTTTCCAAACACTTTTAAGGGAGAAGTGAGAACCCTCACATATTACAAGTTTCAGCACCAAATGACACAATAGATTTGTTGAAAAACAGTTTGAGTTGGTTGGAACTACTCTCCCTAAACAATATCCAGGGGATAGAATTTACCTGGAGGTCAGGATAGTCCTTTAATGTGCCTTCATATACATGAGCCACATTGTCCCGTGCTAGTTTGTATTCCTCCTTGTTGATATTTCCCATGATGTGTCCTCTAAAAAAATGTGGTCCTGCTTAACAATCCACTCATTTTTCTATTTGGTAGTGGTCACCTGAAGCGGTCTCATGTTCTTCGACGCCTTGATATCCAGATCATCCTCTACCGTTTTATCTTAATGCATTAGAAGGTCCATGTGTTCCAGCAGCGATGACACCTATCACTGAGGGTCTTCATTAGAGCCTGCAACATGTTGCTGCCCATCATCAAGAATCCCCTTATCGCCCATGAGAATAACAGGGGCTGCATTCGTGTCTCCTGGATCTGTCAGGTCCTTGGAGATGTCGGCCCCCTCATGCTTGGTGGAACCTTTGTGTTTGTTCGAGGGTGTGGAGTCACCAATTGTAGAAGCCTTTGGAGGCACCTTACCCTTGCATGAGGATCTTGTAACCGGAGGACTAGGTAGATTCGTGTAATTTTTCCTACGTCGCGCCCTCTGGTTGTTCGTAATTAAGCCGTCTGAATCCATAATTTTATTTTTTCCTTTCCCCAAGGAGGATCTAATGTAGTCCTCCTCTATGACCCATTCCTTGGACTCAGCGGAGTCCGAGGCCTCGTCCATTTTCTCTGGAGATGTTTCCATAATCACTAAGGCGTCCTCTCCATTATCCATCCCTCCTAATTCGTCATTGACATGGAAATCCTCTTCCCCCAAAACTGAAAACAGGTTTTGAGAATACAGAGTCAAATCCCCAGATTTAAGATTTTCTGCATAGGAGATTATATCCCTCGAGACCTTCTTTGGTTTTCCTAAAGCACTTGCCTTTTCTAAACCACGACCCATGAATTGGAATGCTGCTGAGTTGTCCTCCAGATCCAGACACTGGGAAGCCTCGCTAGTGTCTTGATCCACACAGATAGTCTCAGCCAACACAGCTCCATTAGTTGTGGTTGAAGGGGACATTTGCAATGCCAATGGAGCAGCCAGATGGACTACCCTCACATCCTGACCAGCCCTTGCGGCAGCACTGTCTGATGTACAAGCAACACCTGGATCAAACTCCCCGAGCCACTGGCCACCCGCATCATCCGGATTCAGCCCAGCCTCCAACCGAGGGGATTCATCACTGGATGTTTGAACACCTCCTTGGCCAATCTCCCTGAGGACTGAAGTGAAAGACACTCGGAAAACTTTTTCCAGATAACCAAAACGACGCCAGGACAGACAATAATCGAACCAATTTTCAAAAACCACGGATTGGCGATAACGTAGTTCATTACTTACCTCAATCCAGACAACATCAATCGGAGGCTTCAAGATGTCCACCTCCACACAAATTGGGGGAGAAATGGGATGGCTTAAGGATCTCGAGCTTTCGTCAAAGTCAAGGAATATTACAACAAGGTTGCTTAGCATTCGGAGAATCGCAGAGTTTTGGAACGGAAGTGGGAGACCTGGGAAGCTGACCCAAATCGCCGCAAGGGGGGGATCCCATCTCCGATGAAAATCATAGCTCCATCTGAGTAGGAAAAAGCGGAAGCTGTCACAAGATCTTCCCCCTTTTGACCACGCTGTGGAAAGATCAACATCAGAGGAGAACCGTATGAGAAAATGGCCTGGATCCAAAAGGCCAACTGCAATTCGTCCTTGTAGGGGCCACATATCGTTGACAAACCTATCGAACCTATCGAGCGACGGCCTGCACCAACTGAAGTGAGCCACCAGGGATAGACCATGAAGTATCGATGCCTCATTGAACTCCTATAAGGATATCGGAAGGGAGGGAGACCCAAAGTGGAGAATGGGGACTTTCGGGAAAAGGCAGATAGGGGGAAAATCAGGGAGAGATGCAGGGTCTATAAAGGGAGAGAAGGGCGGTTTCAGGATGAGGGCGGGCGGATCGGCTATCGCTGCCACCCGAGGAAGATGCCTTTGCACCTAAATATATAGATTATATTATGGGTGTGACATAAATATCCCTATAATTAATTGGGTAATGATTATTGTTACATGATCTCCAAGGGTATAGATGATTCAATCCCACTCCTGAAAGAGGGTACACAGTTTTTTATCTATATCCCAATGTAACTAAATAGGCGGTTATCCCAATCCTAAAATGTAATTAATGTCTTGGTGGGTAGCCTTGAAAAAATATTTTATATGCATATTTTTATTCAAAAAATATATTTTTTTCACTTTTATGGTCTCATGTCTCATGTGATTTGATTCCCTTATGATTCATGTCTTATGAACTACCATTCATTCTTCCATAACTCCATATTATTATCATTGATAAGTAAGGTATGGTTTTCAAATGATATTATATGGTCATCATACACTTTTGATCATGTTATGCTTACATATCTCCCTTGATTAACCTTGTATAGTATATATCCTCACCCTTTCTTATATTTCAATTCTCTAGGTTATAAAGAAACATTTTAAGTTGGGTATGATTTTGAAGAGTACTAAATGTGAATATCTAAATGGGTGACATTGAAGATACTTCATGAGTAAATAGTATTATATTCCATGTTTCCAAAGGCACTAAACTATTACACTCATAAATATATTTTTTTGTAATTTAATTAATATACAAATAGAGATATTTATAACCCATGTAGGAGAATCATGGGTCTCTATAGTTGGTATCATAGAAAAACAAATGATTCTAGTACATGGGAAATCTCATATATGAGTATTGTATGATGAATGGCTCTTCACCCAATGTATTTATGAAGAAATGGTTTCCATTAGGGATGGTGGTGGGTCCTACCTAAGTGGTTTATTTACCCACATAGTTCCCTGATATGATAAAATTATAGTCCACTAGAAATTAATCTATACATCTATTGTTTTTATCTTAGGATGTGTTTAGTTAACCATTAGAAATATGAATGAGAAAACATTATTGATATCTTTAAGGATATTTCTATGTATATTTATAGGGATATATTTAATGATTCTTCTTAGGATGATTCATAGAATAGGAAAATTCCATTGAATTTTTGTAAAGATTCAAAAAATTAATTTCTATTCAATTACATCCCTATCAAGGTACTATAAGTGGACGTGGCTCTATAATAGAGGTACCAAGGGATAATAACTTTTAAAATTGAACATTTAGATGGACTCAATCATCACCTAGTGTCTGAAAATTGGCCTTACTGCACACCTAGTCTGACACTCACTGGGTATATGAATTTTAAATCATAAACTCTTTACAAACCATCATAAAGCATTAAAATAGGATAATGAATATAAATGACCTTTGATAAACCAATGTTATCATATATAGAAATGAATTTTTCATTATTAATATTTCCTATAAGTTATTTATCTTGATTTTTTTGTTCCCTGTTATGATTATTGTTTCTCAGAATATGGTTTTTGGTTTTAGTCAATGGACGGAAATGTAAGTAATTGTGTTAATATTTCATCTAATGGAAAGTTTGGGGACTGTTAGAAACCCATTTGGATGATCATTAGAGATAATGTTATTGTGATTATTCAAAATCCAACATCACAATGTATGATTAAAAACCTTAACATCAATGACATTTCTAACAAATTGGATAAGAGTAAAATGGAAAATTAAGAATTTTTATATGGTAATGAACATAGAGTAATAAAGATTTGGATTCTTAAATGTCAAAAATCTAATAAGAATAACCTCTAGAAACATCTACGATGGAGTTAAAGATGTTATCATTTTTGAAAGGAAGGTCATCGAGTAAAATATTCTTGAGTTCAATGTATTATGTGTGGGGAACATGTGAATTACCAAACTCAATGCCCTAACCCATAAAATAACATCAAGAACAAGGAAGTAACTATTATATTCTATCCATTGAAGTTTAAGGATTGATGTATTTATATATTTGAATTCATGAATTATGTTATATGAATTTTTAAATATATAATTTTTGTTTAGTATAATTTTTTCATTATGGATTTAAAATAATATGTTGAAATATGTTAATAACTTAGAAAAGTGATTTAATAGAAAGGGGTTATTTTGATTAATGGAAGTATACCTTGTAATATTTTCCTTATTCGTAGATATTTATGTTTTTATTAAGTGATGATTTCTTTGGGTAATGTAAATTGAATAGTATTTATGACATTGGAACAGATTATTTATTTTTTGAAAAAGTTGATTATGTTATGAATAGGGGAGTTTAAAACATTATTTGTAAAGACCCAGAATTTCCATGTAATTTTTTTTAAATAAATGGGAATTTTATGAGTCTGTGAAAATTTACGACACGTGATTTCGAGGACCAGAGTGCCCGGAATGAATTTCTGAACTTTATTTTGGGTACATTCAGTAAACGTGCGAGCGGATTTTACTAACTTTTGAACCAGTGCTCGGAATTGAAATCCAAGGATGTCGTTGAACTTGATGTACCGGTATTCACTTAAGGAGACTTTCACCTTGAAGGAAGTTGGTCGAGAGTGAAAGATAATTTTTGGGTTTTTCCTGGAAATAATAAAATAAAATAATTACTCATATTATTTTATTTTTTGTAACCACCCACTTGTGGATATTGTGGTGGTGGGAACCACAGAAGTTTTATTCTCCAAATTGAATGCTCGGTGGTGGAGACCACCCAATCCTAACCTCCCTTGTGGATATTATAGTGGTGGGGACCACCCGAGGATTGAAACCTCTTGAACTTCCTATTAAGTGGGGAGAAACCTCTTGATCTCAACACTTAATTAGGCCAACCCTCCCTTTAATTTATTATGCCACCCATCAATTAATTAATTAATCAAATTTGAAATTATGCCAACTTAATCTATTAAGTTGGAAAATCCTCATTTTGGGTGGAATTGGGGGAAACTCTTGTAAAAAAGGGAGAAGCTTGGATAATTGGGAGAAAATCTCTCCAACAAAGAGCGCCAATGAAGAATGCCGACTTTGATTTCTTCCTCGGGACATCCTCTAACGTGGGATGTCCTCAATCGATGATCGTCTTTCCCTCCTCATCATCAACAAGCAATCAAGTGAGGTGGGGGTTTATTTCTATATGATTATGACTTCCCATGTACTCCTCTTCTAATTCTTTTGAGGGATTCGGAATAGAGATTGACAAGGGTTGTGTGGATTGATGTTTTTAAATATATTCTATACTCGTTCTTGATTCATGGTTACGTTGAGCCACTTGCTACCACTCTAATGTGGAGAGTTCGGTCCAAACAAACATGGCTCGTACTCTTCGCAATTCATGTGATGATATATGGTGTTCTTTGCGACGGAGGAAAACGACAACCAGAGTGGGTTTTTGGCACCGATGAGGCACGAGAACGGCGGTCGGTGCCACCGTCGGCAGCGACGAAGGCGACAGCACAACGGCTCTGCTCCGCGACATCCATCGTCGTGGCCTCACTGCGCCGCCCTGGCCGAACGACCACCACGGCCTCGTCACACCGCCCAGGCCGAGCCACCGTCGTGGCCTCACCGCACCACACCGGCCGAACTTCCGTCATGGACTTGCCGCGCCGCCCAGGTCGAGCCGTCGTAGCGGCCTCGGCGTGCCACCCCGGTCGAGCCACCCCACGGCCTCGCCGAGTTTTCCCGCGGGAATCTGCATTACCGCGGCCCTCTGTGGCCCCCCTTGTGGCCTCTGCTCCCTCGCGGTCTCCGAGACCCCTCCAGCCCCTCGCGGGCCGCTGCCCAAGCCGGGCCGCCAGGTCATGCCGCCCAATGGGTCGGGCCGCCCAATGCGGGTCGGGCCGGACCCAGCAGGTCGGACCACCAAGCGCGGGCTGGGCCAGACCCAACAGGTCGATCTGGGTTGACCCGAACCGGGTCGACCCTGGCCGGGTCGGACCAGACCCAGACCTGATACGAACATATGCTTTACTTGGGCCATAACTTTGGCACCAGCCGTCCGTTTGACGAACCATCAGCGGCGCTGGAAACCTTGGAATGAGACAGTCCCTTTGGTTTTCCCCACTAGAGTTTTGGATAAAGATGGGAAACAGTCGGGTTGGATCGTGCACAAATCCAACAGGGCCCCTGGGACTAAAAGGCTAATAACTCAAAGACTGGCCACCCATTTGATTCACCGTCTATTGCGTTGAGACCCCTATGACATGGAGATCCTTTAAGATACCTCTTCATGGGAAATCATGGTAGTTGGAGAATAGACCATTGGCTTGGGGAGCGGACTCTCCCATATATGAACAAGCCTAGTGTGGAAACCTAGTAGCTGGATGTGACAACAAGAGTGTTCCTAACTATCCTGTGTAATTCAACTCCTAGTTATCCTATGCGGGTCATCTCCTAGTAATCCTGTTTGGGTTAGCTCTAGTGATCCGGTGTGGTTCATCACCTAGAGATGTTATGTGGGTCAGCTCCTAGCGATCATGTGTGGGTCAACTCCAGCAATCATGTGTGGGTCAGCTTCTAGCGATCCTGTGTGGGTCAGCTCTAGCGATCCTGTGTGGGTCAGCTCCAAGCCATCCTCTGTGGGTCAGCTCCTAGCGATCCTATGTGGGTTAGCTCCAACGATCCTGTGTGGGTCAGATCTTAGCGATTCTATGCAGGTCAGCAGCAGAGCTTTTAATGGAGTACGGTGATTTAGTAGTTACATCTAATCACCTCTACTACTGTACCTAAAGATAAACCTGGTGTGAGCTGAGTCAGTAACTCTGTTTTTCCTCATGATTGAGATGGATTACTTGATAAGTTAGGTATATGTGTGGGAATATACCTAATTAGGGTTATCTGTTGATTTCATACTTTTTGGTTTATCCTTGATAGATTTTTGTGAGACCTTGAGGGTCTCGGGGTCCCTACTGAGTATCATTATACTCACCCCTATACGGGTTATGCCTGAACCTTGTTTTGTTGGATGCATATGATGGATAGCGCTGACTGAGGACGAGGGTACCAGGACTGGACGGTGCTCGGAGGTGGACCATACGGCGTGTCGGTTCAAAGAGGAGACGGGTGGGCGTGGAGTGATGAGGAGGTGATCTGTACCTACCCTTCAGGTAGGAATCAAGGTGGATGATTCAAGAGCTACTTGTCACCTATCATTCGTCTTGTACTTTTCAGTTTTCCATGTACTTTCCAGTTGGGCTTGTATTCTGACCCTTTTACTTACTGTACTCACTTTGTTTACTATTAAGTTTACTTGATTTCATATCTTTTTGTGTTCTTGTTTGTGTGTGTTACAGGTTATATAGGCAATGACTTCACAATTTTAGGGAATATGCCTTCGGTGATAGTTGCTAGCCCATGGCCTATGGAAGGCGGGCTTGGGGTAGTCACGACACGGTCCCCGGGGGACGGGTCGTGACAAATTGGTATCAAAGGAGTCAGTTCTACCACAGAATATAGGACTCTAATCTTTTTTTAAACAGCAATAGTGTTAAGTGTAGTGAGTGTGGTTATCAGTTTAGGGAATCTAGTGTTGGTGTGGCGGTCGACTTATCTATACACCAAGACCCTGACTTATGATTTCTGACTCAGTGCACTAAAACATTGATTGCGTGTGTGCTTTCAAGAGTTTTGTTTGTGATATTTTGATTCACCACACTAGGTATAACTTATTGACCATGGCGCACCAATTTCTTTTCAGAATGCCTCCACGAAGATAGCCAGCTAGGGTTCCAAGAGTAGTACGCACTGATAGACCACCGAGCGACGAGGCCTCGGTGGAGGGCCCCTTTCTATTAGAGGCACCAGCGGAGGCACCAGTAGTACCATAACCCGTTGGTCCAGCGATTCCACCAGCCCCAGTAGTAGAGGGTGCATGCCACTTCAGTGTGTTTCATAAGTTGCAGTGCCAGAGGCCACCCAAGTTCAGGGGAGTGGCAGACAAACAGGCGGCTGAGGATTGGATGGAGACTATAGTGAGAGTCTTTTGACTAGTAGGGACACCAGCTGATCTCATGGTGATCCTTGCCACCAGCCTTCTACAGGCAGCAGTGGGCAGATGGTGGAGCTTGATTCTCCAAGTTCACGATGAGGTGACGCTTCTCTGGGAAGACTTCGAGAGCCTGTTTCGGGTAGAGTTTTTCTCAGTGATTCTTCACGCAGTGCGCATACAGGAGATTCTTCATCTACAGTAGGGTAGCATGACTGTATCTCAGTACTCAGCGAGGTTCACAGAACTCTCATGCTACTCCACAAATATGGTGTGGGACCCATTCTTCAGGGCCCAAACCTTAGAGCAGGGACTCAGGCAGAAGATCAGGGCTTCGATGATCTCACTCAGCATCCTGATGCAGGTGTGTGTGTTATAGAGAGCCCTATTAGTGGAGAGTTTCCTTGCTGAGTAGTCACCAGTAGTGAGACCCACCACCATTCATCAGGTAGCGGAGTCTTCTGCAGGTGGTAGCAAACAGATGTAATAGAGGTCCAAGAGGACCAGACCTACAGGTGGACAACTGCAGGACTCAGGATCAGTTGTGTGGGGCACCTGAGACAGAGCTAGTCATACCAGGAGCGGGTAGTGTTATGCATGCAGCGGGCAGGGTCACATGGCTTGTGACTATCCGACCCGCTATACAGATGATCAGCAGACGGTCGAGGGACCACACAAGCAGAGGTGGAGGTTCGATCTAGGAGGTCCACAGGGAGCAGGCGGACGTGGAAGAAAATATGGTCTTCCAGCTAGTGGTGGGAGACAATTCGAGATGTTATCGCCACCACCACCAGGTGGTCCACCCCGACTATAGGGATCAGGATGAAAGGGTCGAGCTTAGCTCCAAGCATCTGAGGCCTATGATCACGGTTATCTATAGATGATACGATGTATGATCTGTGTATACTCCACCTTAGCTACAGTACTCCTAGACACAGGTGCCAGTAATTATTTTATTTCCATTGCCCTCATTCGGATCTCGGAGATTCCGATGGAGCCTTTGTCTCAATCCTTACGGCTAGAGACTCCTACGAGAGCGGATTCGACGATTACACACTGGTTCCGGCAGTGTGAGCTTACTCTAGGAGGAAAGAGATTTGGATGGGATCTCCTTGTAGTAGCGTCGTGGCCTTACGACATCATCTTGGGTATGGACTGGTAATATACAGTCCATGCTCAGATACATTGTATTGGGCGCAAAGTGTGGTGCGTCCGCACGGATGGGACCAGGATTACCTTCACCGGTGAGAAGGGATCCTTAAAAGTGCAGGATGGACTTACCCGGAGGAGGTTGTAGCCAATTACACATCAGTTGGCTAGACTTACCCTCAGAGTGGTTGATGTGGATAGTCCAAGTTATCCTGTAGTGGTGGACCAGTATGCGGATGTCTTCCCTGATAATGTCTCAGGTCCACCTCCTCGCAGTGAGGTGGAATTTTACATTGACTTATACCCCGGGACGGCACCGATATCTACACCAGTGTATCGGATGGCTTTCGTGGAGATTCGTGAGCTACGGGTACATCGGGATGACTTATAGGGGAAGGGGTTCAACGGGCCCAGTGTTTCACCTTGGGCAGCCCTGATTCTATTCGCCAAGAAAGCGGATGGGAGCTTGAGGTTTTGTGTTGACTATCGGTGCCTGAACTAGGTGACCATGAAGAATAAGAACCCACTCCCGAGGATTAAAGACCTCTTTGATCAGCTGAAGGGAGCACGGTGGTTCTCGAAGATAGACCTCAGATCAGGATATCACTAGCTTAGAGTATGAGGCGAGGATGTGCAGAAGATGGATTTCAGATGTCAGTATGGACACTATGAGTTCTTGATTATGCTATTCGGCATAACCAATGATTCATCCATGTTCATGGGACTCATGAAAAAGATATTTCATCCATAACTTGATCGCTTTGTGGTGGTCTTCATTGATGACATTATGATCTACTCGGCTACTGAGGAGGAGCATGCCTATCATTTGTTGGTAGTACTGGACACACTCCAAGAGCACCAGCTTAATGGTAAGCTCTCAAAGTTCCAGTTCTGTATTTGAGAGGTTCACTTTTTGGGACATGTCATATTGAATGCAGGAGTTGTAGTGGATCCAGAAAATATTGAGGTGGTTCTTTCTTGGGAGCCACCTAGGAGTGTGATGGAGGTACGGAGTTTTCTGGGTTTGGATGGATACTACCATAGATTTGTGCCAGACTTATCCAGTGTTATAGGACCACTATCAGCATTGAAGAAAAAGTGTAAACCCTTCATTTGGTTAGAGAAATTCCAGCGGAGTTTTCCAGAGATGAGGTAGAGGCTAACTAGTTCCCCCGTATTTAGGCTTCTAGAGGAGGGCGTAGGGTATGTAGTCTACTACGACGCATCAGGGATCGGACTCGGATGTGTCCTGATGCAAGAGTGAGAAGTGATCACATATGGTTCTTGAAATCTAAGACAGCATGAGTAGAACTATACTACCCATGACCTGGAGTTAGCAGTAGTGGTCTTTTCCTTAAATATTTTGCGGCACTATCTGATAGGCGAGCGCTTTGCAGTCTACTCAGATCACAAGAGTCTCAGGTATATCTTCTCTCAGAATGACATAAACCTAAGACAACAACATTGGCTTGAGTTCCTCCAGGAATATAACTTAGATATAGTCTATACTCCTATGAAGGTGAACATTGTAGCAGATGCACTCAGCAGAAGATCTGTTATACAGCTTCTAGGCGAGGCGACGGAGCAGTAGGACACCTTATAGATATCCTTTGTGGATTAGGATGGAGCTATTTTTCTTCAGTCTCTTATAGTCACTCCCCCACTTCCTTAGTGAGTCAGGGAAGCACAGTGTGGGAACGCTGACTGCGAGACTCAACATGATCAGATATCCACAGGGCAGGCACCTGATGGATTTTCTAAAGGTGGGGAGCACATCATCCTCTTCAGAGTATGTACCATGGTACCAGTGTCACTTCAGGAGGAAGTGTTGAGGTATTTCCACACATCCCCTCTAGTGGTACATCTAGGAGTGGTGAGGATGTACCAGGATCTCCGATGATGGAACTGGTGGCCAGGAATTAATAAAGCAGTTGCAGATTTTGTCTCTCGGTGCCTCACTTTTCAGCAAGTAAAGGAGAAGCATCAGGTACCAGCAGGCTTGTTTCAGACTTTAGAGGTCCCAAAGTAGAAGTGGGATGGGATATCCATGGACTTTGTGATAGGACTTCCACGTACGTCCAGAGGTCATGACTCGATTTGGGTGATCGTCAACCGACTCACCAAGTCGGCCCACTTCCTACCGATTAGAGAGCAAGGTTTAGTAGAATTCTTAGGATGCATCTATGTGCAGGAGATTGTGCATATACAAGGAGTACCCACGACGATTGTCTCCGATGGTGATACACGTTTTACATCCAGGCTATGGAAGGGGTTGCAGGAGGCTTTCGGGATGTAGCTTCATTTGAGCATTGCCTTCTATCCTCAGACAGATGGTCAGACTGAGCGGACCATTTAGACCCTCGAGGACATGTTTAATGCTTGTGTCCTCGACTTTGGTTGCAGCTAGGAGTATCACTTTCCTTTGGTGGAGTTTGTGTACAAAAACATTTATCACTCCACCATTGGGATGGAACCTTTAGAGGGGTTGTACGGGTGACCTTGCAGATCACCCTTGTGCTGGACTGACCCAGGGGAGTCAGCACTAGTGGGACCAGAGATGGTACAGGATACCATAGAGAAAGTTTAGATCATCTAGGAGTGGATAAAGACTTCACTGAGTTGGCAGAAGTCTTATGCTGATAGGAGACGGAGACCTCTAGAGTTTGAGGATGGAGACCACGTCTTTCTATGGGTCTCACCTCGAAGAGGTTTGCTGATATTTTTCCAAGGTGGAAAGTTATCTCCGAGGTTCATCAGACATTTTTAGGTCCTCAGTAGAGTTGGTGAGGTAGCTTACTGCTTAGTTCTTCCACCTCAATTGCATCGGGTGCATGATGTCTTCCATCTATCCCAATTGAGGAGATACGTGCACGACCCTTCTCACATCATTGACCATGGAGAGATGGATGTCGACGATGGGGAGACTTTTATAGAGGTTCTATTAGAGATTGAGGATCGACATGGGTGGGTCTTTCGTGGACGGTCGATACCTCTAGTACGCATTCGTTGGCAGCACAGGAACCTCTAGGAGAGCACATGGGAGCGGGAGGATCAGATGCGTGCTCAGTACCCTCACATATTTACCTAGTTATTAGTTGTGGCTTACATGGACGTAAATCCCTGAGGTGAGGAGAATTTAATGACCTAGAATTTCCATGTAAATGTTTTTTAAAATAAATGGGAATTTTACGAGTCCGCGAAAATTTACGGCGCGTGATTCTGAGGCCCGGAGTGCCCGTAATGAATTTCTGATCTTTATTTCGGGTATGTTCAGTAAACTTGTGAGTGGGTTTTTCTAAATTTTGAACCAGTGCTCGGAATTGAAATCTGAGGAAACCGTTGAACTCGCAGCGCCGACATTCGCTTAAGGAGACTTTCTCCTCAACGGTAGTTGGTCGGGAGTGAAAGATATTTTTTGGGTTTTTTATCTAAATAATAAAATAAAATAATCACTCGTATTAGTTTATTGGGTGTAACCACCCACTTGTGGATATTTTGGTGGTGGGGAACACAGATGTTTTATTCTCCTAATTGAATGCTCAGTGGTGGGGACCACCTAATTCTAACCTCTCTTGTGGATATTTTGGTGGTGTGGACCACCCGAGGATTAAAACCACTTGAACTCCCTATTAAGTGGGGAGAAACCTCTTGAGATCCCCACTTAATTATGCCAAACCTCCCCTTAATTTATTATTCCACCCATCAATTAATTAATTAATCGAATTTGAAATTATGCCAACTTAATCTATTAGGTTGGCAAATCCTCATTTTGGGTGGAATTGGGGGAAACTCTTGGCAAAAAGGGAGAAGCTTGGAGAATTGGGAGAAAACCTCTCCAACGAAGAATGCCAACTTTGACTTCTTCCTCGTGACATCCTCCAATGTGGGACATCTTCAATCGATGATCGTATTTCCCTCCTCATCGTCAACAAGCAATCAAATGAGGTAGGGGTTTATTTCTATATGATTATCACTTCCCATGTACTCCCCTTCTAATTATTTTTCAGGATTGGGAATAGAGATTGACGAGGGTTTTGGGTATTGAGGTTTTTAAATATCTTTTATACTCGTTCATGATTCATGTTTATGTTGAGCCACTTGCTACCGCTCTAATGTAGAGATTTAGGGCCAAACAAACATGGTACGTCCTCTCTGAAATTCTTGTGATGATATGTGGTGTTCTTTGCGACGGAGGAAGACGGCAACCAGAGCGGGTTATGGAACCGATGAGGCATGAGAACGGCGGCCAGAACCACCATTGGCTGTGACGTAGGTGATAGTGCAACGACACTGCTCTGCGACCACCGCTGTTGCGGCCTCGCCGTGCCGCCCTGACCGAATCGTCGTCATGGCCTCGCTGCACCGCCCAGGCCGAGGCCCCGCCACGGCCTCACTGTCCCACCCAGTCGAACCGCCACCACGGCCTCACTGTGCCACCCAGGCCGAGCCGCCCCACGGCCAGCCCTGCCGTCGCGGCCCTCCGCGGCCCCCCTCGTGGCCTTCGTGCCCTCGCGGTCTCTACGACCCCTATGGCCCCTTGTAGGCCACTGCCCAGGACACGCCGCCCATCAGGCCGGGCCGCCCAACGCTGGACGGTCCGGAACCATCGGTTCGGGCCGCCCAGTGTGGGTTGGGCTGGTTCAACCCGAACCGAGTCGACCCAGGCCAGGTCGGACTAGACCCGGACCTAATATGAACCTATAATTTACTTGGGCCATAACTTTGGCATCGGACATTCATTTGACGAACCTTCAGCAGAACCAGAAACCTTGGAACAATATGGTCCGTTTGGTTTTCCCCACTGGAGTTTTGGATAAAGTCGGGAAATGTTCAGGTTGGATTGAGCACAAATCCAACTAGGCCCCCAGGACTAAAAGGCTAATAACTCACAGACCGGCTATCTGATTGATGCACCGTCTGTTGCGTTGAGACCCTTATGACGTGGAGGTCCTTTGAGATAATTCTTTGTGGGAAATTTTTGTAGTTTTAGAATCAACCAATGGCTTGGAGAGAGGACTCTCCCAGAGATGATCAAGCCTAGTGCGAAAACCCAATAGCTGGTTGTGACAAGAAGAGTGCTCCTAGCTATCCTGTGCGGGTCAGCTCTTAGCTATCCTGTGCGGGTCAACTTCAAGAAATCTTATGTGGGTCAGATCTAGTGATCCTGTGTGGGTCAGCTCCTAGCGATCCTGTGTGGGTCAGCTCCTAGCGATCCTGTGTGGGTCAGCTCCAGTGATCCTATATGGGTCAGCTCCTAGCGATCCTATGTGGGTCAGCTCCAGCGATCCTGTGTGGGTATGCTCCTAGAGGTCCTATGTGGGTCAGATCCAGCGATCTTGTGTGGGTCATATCCTAGCGATCCTGTGTGGGTTAGCTCCTAGCGATCCTATGTGGGTCAGCTCCAGTGATCCTGTGTGGATCAGCTCCTTGTGATTCTGTACAGGTTAGTAGCAGAGCCTCTTAATGGAGTAAGATGATTTAGTAGTTACATCTAATCATCTCTATTACTATACCTAAAGATAAACTTGGTGTGACATGAGTCAATACCTCTGTGTTTCCTCATGATTGAGATGGATTACTTGATAACTTAGGTATATGTATGGGCATATACCTAAGTAGGGTTATCGTTTGATTTCATACTTTTTGGTTTATCTTTGGTGGATTTTTGTAAGATCTTGAGAGTCTCGGGGTCCCTACTAAGTGTCGTTATACTCACCCCTTCATGGGCTATGCTCGCACCTTGTTGTGTTGGATGCAGACAACGGACAACGCTGACTGAGGGTGAGGGTACCAGGACTAGACGGTGCTCGAAGGTGGACCATACGGCGTGTCGGTTCACAGAGGAGACAGGTGGATGTGGAGTGCTGAGGAGGTGATCTATACCTACCCTTCAAGTAGGAATCTAGGTGGAGGATCCAATATATAATTTTCACCTATCAGTCATCTTGTACTTTTCAGTTTTCCTTGTACTTTCCAGTTGGGCTTGTATTCTGGCCTCTTTTACTTACTGTACTCACTCTATTTACTATTCAGTTTACTTGAGTTTGTATCTTATTGTGTGCTTGGTTGTGTGTGTTACAGGTTATAAATGCAATGCCTTCCCAATTTTAGGGAATAAACCTTCGGTTCTAGTCGCCAGCCCCAGGCCTATGGAAGGCGGGCTTGGGGTAGTCACGACACGGGCCCCGGGGGACGGGTCGTGACATTATTGGATATATGGAATGTATTAAATAATCCATGGATTTATTCATGTAATGATGAATTCTACATGTTCTTATTGAAGTTCTATAGTAATTCATGTTGTTACCATTTTTTAAGAGAATGTAGGATGAAGATATTGAAATGTTTGGTATGTGATAATAAAGATGTACTATATGATTTATTAGGGATTGATGTTATGTTTATTTTCAATAAATTTAGTAAAATGACTTATAAATTTTTAATTTTTTGGGGTTGTATGGTTATCCATTTATGGAATGATATAAATTGATCATCGAATGAGGGTGTAGAAATTAATGTCTTAATTCTCTATATGATGATTTATCAACATTTGATAACTATTATTAATTTTTTTAACTAGATATATATGGAATAACTTATAATTATTTTATAGTTTTTTTAGTGCATCATACATGAAAAAATCATCCCTAATAGTAAGAGATTATGTTGAAATTGATTAATGAAAAAAATGGATTAAATTGTGTATATGAAATAAAAATATATCAAATAAATTATCATATTTTATCAATCTAGACCAAAAATAAATTCACTAATATTTGTAAAAGTATATTGAAAAAATTTCTTCATGTTATAATAAATTTTTATTATATTAATGAAAATTTTCACACCTCTTTGACTTATGGATTTCATTTAGTTACCCCTCTATGAATCTCCCACATTATTGTGATCAATGTTCTCTATCAATCTCCATTATTATTTTGAGTGTTATTTTCCACTTATATGTCCATAATTATACTTCCCAAGTATTTTCTCTTATTTGGAATGCTTTTATGTGTTATTCTTGATGAATTTCAAATATCCCTTTCTATTTTTAAAGAGGAATTTTTAGTAAATCTTTTCATAATTTGGGTCTGACTATAAAATATTAAAATGTTAGACCACTTTTTACTGAGAATAATTTCAAGGGATAAATTCAGTTTAAGAGGGGTAAAATGTAAAAACATGATATTTTATGAATTTTTTTTGTTTTTTTCAAATGAAAATATAAATTTTTACAAATTTTTTGTTACAAACAATAACAATGTCCTTTCATAGCATGCATGCCATGTGACATCGAGCTTCAGTGAACCATGAAACAATATTATTATAACCCAGAAATTAATAAATAGGTTATTAATAGTATTAACTACTTTTTGAAACAAAAAAAATAAATTTCCTACTCAATATAAATTTATTTTTAATTTTTTTTTAAATTATCAATCATTATTCATTAATGTGATTATATTCATCGAAAATATGTTTTCTTAAAAATGATGTTTAAAATTTTTATGATATAATATTATGTAGAGTTTTAAAACATGATTTTTTAATATAAACATCATTTTCAAAATCATCATATAAACATTATCGAGGTAGTATTGGTTGACAATTTCCAAGTGCACACCATAGATATGATTTACCAGTAGATAGAAAAACATGGAAGGCATGAATGGATAAGCATAAGGAATTCTAATAATGATCCACACCACTTAATCTACTTATATATTTAGGTCTACATCATAATAATGATCATAAAATACCATAATAGATGCATCCTACTTCCCACTACAATGTTCGAGTCAGGTTCAAGGTCTCAAATATATCAATATAGGTTATGGTATATATAGTTTCAATCGAAAGGAATAGTTGAAAATACCTTTTACATTAATATTTGAATCCCCATTTAACAGTAACCATTCCATGTTGATGCATTAAATTAACAAATTTCATTCTTATTTATATGGATATAGATATCTTAATACAGTTAAATGCATCACCATAACCAATATATAAAGGCTCATACTCATTATAAATTAATATTATAACATAATTTTATTATGAGTTGACCTTTACATCAGGTATAAGAATATAACGGGTCATGTGTATAGATTTTTTTAAATGAACAAAATTTCAATATTTATAGAGTAAATTTCATCATAAATTAAAATTGGCTTTCATCAATCAAATCAACCAATATGTCATCCCATATAAAAAATGGTTCATGGATCAAATGATTCATTACAAGTTACTTAAGGTTTCATCATCAAAATATTTTGGACATAACTATATAGATTTATATAGGAACATTAATTAATACAATTATATTATACATGTATTAATGTTAGCACATTTTTATATATGTCAATCATGACACTCACAACAAGAACATGAAATAGAAGAAATTAGTGTAGAAAAATGAATATGTCATGTCACGAACCAACCTGAGTTGACATTGTACTAGTCACCCAGGTTTGCATGTGGCAAGTATTTAAGGGTGTTATCAATCCCCCCTTGAAGGAAACTATTATCAAGCATCAAAACATACACTCTGGAAATGATTTCAGCCTAAAAAAAGTGACCAAGACCATAGATATAAACAGAAAAAAAAATTAAAAACACAGTAAAGCTGAACAAATTAATCACAATAAATACACAACTAAACTAGATACAAATTACAACAAAATAGATTGAAAACTAAAAAAACACAACTGAACCGCTTCCCATGATCGCCATGTGACCCCTTGGTCTCATAGAACCACAAGACCGAACCAACTCCACAAGGAGCATCTAGGCCAGGAAACTTGAACAAAAGATGAACCTATAACTGAAATGGTAGGATAGGCGTCAGCACCGAAATGATTAGTAGGGATGCCAGAATAAACCATTGAATCCATTTGTTTCCATTCCCAAAGAAGACCAATGATACTATTTTGAAATATAATTACAATGATATAGTTTTTCACATTATATAAAACTACACTCTACACATTTAATTTCCAATATCGAAATCCATTTTTATAATCAAATTCCAATGCAAGGAAAACCAGGGCATTGAAAAAAAGAAAATAGGGAAACAATGAAGGTATAGAACTAGTGCGGCTAAAATTAAACAAGAAATATAAATAAGAACAATGGGTGATCTTAAACACCCCTATAAACACCCTATACATACTCGGTTCGGAACCACCTGTCAGGGTATAGTGAATCCCCATAGTTTATAACTGACTAATCACCTTCATGAAAAAAAAATCAATGGTAATCTCCATCTAGCATCTATATCTACCAGTGGGTACCATCCCATCTAACTGGGGTTGGTAAGGTACCATCACTCACTCATCTAAAAGACACCCAAGAACCCATGGTAGTAATATCAATACTGTGTTTGTAGGAGGCCAAAACACACATGACTCAACTCGGTTGTTTCTATAGAACTTTCCTACCCCAGACACAGACACCAATATATGATAACCCCTATGGGATATCCATACTATAAAGGTTTCCCATATAAATATACATACATTTCATATCACACGATGGTGAAAATTGAGCCGCTATACTACATAAATGTTCAAACCATTTCATAAACCATTTTAAGTTTCCAATGTGGAACACACCATTTCCAAAACATAACCCTTTCCAAAAGCGACCAAAAACATTCCCTTCGAATTATAATATCCAAAAGGGAAATTAGTTCAACACACCCCAAAAACTGTTCACCAGGAACATTTCTAAATCCACCTTTAGGAAAACATGCTACTAATAAAACCTTCCCAATGGCCCCTTGGCCTAGATGATCACCAAAACACACACACAAAAATCCAAATGGGAATATGATCAAGGAATTTACTTTAAATAATTACTTTAAAAACACACAAGGGAAACCCCATCCCTTATAATCCAAAGAACCATTTTATGAAACCATGATTTTTAGGATACACCATTTTAATGTTCCATCATCATTTGAGGGAGCATCCATGTGTGTGCCTAATTAAGATATGGATGATCCAAGACCTGATGGAATAATGAACAACCCAAGATACATTCCAAAACCCTTACAACAAAGCACCAACTGCTTTAAAACCAAAACAAACCATTCACATTATTTTTTGGGACATAAAATAATTCCCTTAATGACATAAAAACTATTCCAAATCATTTTAACACATTTAGAAAACTATAAAATTACAAAATCACACATTCCAAAATAATTTCATAGCCCAAAAATATCACTAAAAAATCAAAAGAGTTAAAAATATCAAAAAATTCCTAATTCCACTCTATATGTACCATAACCCTAGTTAATTTACACAAAACTCATTTAGAACCTATTTTTATCAAATCAAATCAATTACAAAAATACCATAATAAGTTTAAAAAGGGTTCAATAGAGGTGAGAATGAATACTATAGATTTATTTAAAATTCCAAGCATCAATGGAAAAGATATAGTAAAGGAAAACAAGGAAACACCTAGAGAAAACATGTGCGGAAGGAATAAATCATCAAGGGGATGGAGATCGAAGCCTCATGGACCAACTGAACACCCTAGAATCCAAAGAAACACAACCCACACATCAACCCTAATATCTATGGTTTATACATTCAAGAACCAAGCCAAGAGAGAGAAAAGTAGTTAGAAATGTGGAAGAGGATAAGAGTAATGAGGAAGATTTGATAAAGAACCACTAAAATTTGGAGATAAATTTCCCAAGAAGTGGTCCAAAACATTATATAACGATGGGAGAGGCACCTATGGTTGATACCCAATAGTTGGGGCTTCATTTGGGTGTCAAAAACTCTCAAAAATGAATCATTATTCCAATATCATTCACAATAACCAAGAATATGGCTAGAAGAAAACCAAAACCACCAAAACGCAACTACTTTTATTGGAAACTCAACCCAAACCTCAACCAAAAGGTCCAACATTGAGAAAAGAATAAAATAAAAGAGTATTTGGAGTTAGGTTGTGACAATATCCCTACCACAGACACATGTTGCCCCCATAAATTCATCAAGATGATTTCTAACCAATACTAGAGTCCATGAACAAACTAACTGAAGAAAAACCATGGAACCTGGGATAACCATTACTCTCCCCATGTTACACCCGACCAATCCCAGAGAAACCATAACAAAGAACAATGGGAGAACACGATAGGGTTATCCCCTCCATAGAATTTCCACAAATATAAAAACATCAAAAACCTAATGCACAACCCCCTTGGGGAAATGTGGGAACCCCCAATCTGATTACACCCAACTTCTTCACATCAACTAGAAGCGGCCTTACCACAACCAAAAACTAGGAATCTATTAACCTAGGAAAAACCAACTCCATTAAATAAAGAAGAATAACTCCACCACAAGGATTCAACCAGAGAAAAAACCATAAGGCAGCCTGGAATACTGGGATGGCTAAACAAGAAGACATCCTAGAAGAACCAATAGCCCTCCACACGAGGGTGAATAGAACACCACCATAACTAAGAATTTCTATCCATGGCCTAAAACTCCCAACCCTAGGGAAAGAGAACAAAGGATAATTAGACACCCCATCAAAAATATAATCCAATATCTCTACGAATCCCAAACACTCGTATCACCAAATAATCACTTCCAATGAAGAAACCAGCCCCCAACAAAAGCCAAACACACTATAAAGAAAATGAAAAAATGATTGAAAAATACATGCTCAATGAACTGAACTATTTACGTCACAATAGAACAAATCCATAAAACCTTTACACTAAAACGATCAACCCACCCCTATTGATAAAAGAATGTAGGGGGCTTCAGACATGTCCTTTCAAACACATAGAACAAGAACTAGGCCTAGGATCATCAATCCCTCAACAACTCCTAACTATGCATGAGCTACACCCCGAGACCTAAGGCCGGGGCTCTGAGGGATGAAGCATATTATTCCACAGAGTCAGTCAATAGAGTCCCCTGGTCAAAACTATGTCCTCAAGTGAAACATCATATGAGACATATCTCGGTAACCCAAATAGTAACCATGATGACAAGGCTTCAGAGGGATGTGACACGATGGCTTAGAATGCCTAAACCATCCACACTCGATGTATATAAGATAACAGTCTGACAAACTTGGATATGGAACTGAATAATGAGATTATTCATAAATATGTTCCTTTGGAACACCCTACTCACCATATGGGTAACCTTCACAAAAGCTAATAACCACCATCTTGACCAAAAACTCCGACGACAAAGATACATCCAACCTCCACTAGTCCCAAAACTGGGCCCTCAACAAATACAAATCGTCACAAACCTCTACCAACCAGGGAGTTCCCAACAATCCAATGAAATGACCTACTTCCACAAACCACACCCTTCCACAGCCGCGGTCTCCTCGAAAGAAAAACAACACACAATAGAATACAAAATTGGGAATGACCCAATAAAAAATATTGGGGACATTTATGGGTGGAATACTGTGAACAACACAATGAACATAAACCAAACTAGCATGAAGCCAAAACAAAATCAAAAGGAACACCCCAAACCATTGTAAATAGGCTCTGAAGCCAAACATATACAAAACCAAGAAAAACTATTCTTCCAAAAACATCCATTTATTCTACATTTCAAAACTTCCTTATCTCAAGGCCATCTTTTCAAATAAAAAGAAACCCATTTCCTAAGAAAAACCACTTTCCAAAATCGCCTTATTTCTCAAATTCATTTTAAAAAAACCAAACCAAGCATTTAATTCAAAATACACAGCCATGAAATCCTATGAACTGGTGCATAAGTGTTCATCCACTTCCACTCAATCACCTATACATATGTGCCAATGTGAACTTTCCATACCTACCCACACACATGCGAATGTTCCTAAGGAAAACCAAGGGTTGCACATCCCATTTCATTACCAAATCTAGACATATCCCAATTTTCAAATAAAACAACTTCCTTTAGAACCCATTTTAATTTTTTTTAAACCATTTGAAAATTAATCATTCCATTTCAATAGAACATTCACTTTAAAACCATATTAAATAAGTATTTATCCATTTTAAAAACCACCCTCATTTCCCAAAAACACCCTAACACCAACCAAAATCAAGATGAAGAACAACCAATAGAGAACAACTGGAATATGGAACTAATGTCTATTTCTAACCCAGTGATATGGTAGTGAGCCATACCATATGTAATCCATCACACTAAGAGGACCTTGAAGTAGGAACTTGAACTCCACAAG
Organism: Viscum album; assembly: GCA_963277665.1. Taxonomy (NCBI): domain Eukaryota; kingdom Viridiplantae; phylum Streptophyta; class Magnoliopsida; order Santalales; family Viscaceae; genus Viscum; species Viscum album. The sequence continues at coordinate 1,186,510,269 of OY728123.1, read as the reverse complement.
GGTCACTACTCTAGGTGAGGTCACAACGTGACACCAGATCACCCCTACTGTTATCCCTCAACCAAAAATAATCCAAGACAAGGACTTAAAACTTGAACTGCCCATGGTAACTCAGGTCTCAGCATGAGAGGTGGTGATTCAGTTGTAAATGATTTCATCCTATAAGAAAAGAGACCAGGACCAGATATATAAGCGGAACAAACTAAAAATGTAAAAAAACTGAACAACTGAATCACAATAAACAAAAAATTGAACTAGATACAAGGTACAATAAAAAAACTAAAAAATTAAAACAAAAACAACTAAATCAATTCCCCTGATCTTAATTTGACCTCTTGGTCACCTCTAACCACATGACCTACCCCACTCCACAATGTGAATCTGGTCTAGGAAACCTGAACAAAAGTTGAACCTTCCACTGAAATAGTAGGATAGGCATGAGAACTAGATGCTCAATAGGGATTCCAGAATAAACCATAGAATCCATGAGTTTCCACACCCAAAGTGGACCAATAATAGTATTTTGAAATACAATTACAAATATAGGGTTTTCCACATTATTTAAAAAAACACTCAACACGTTTCATTTCCATAACTGTAATCCATTTTTATAATCAACTTCCAATGCAAGGAAAACTAGGGCAGTGAAAAAAAGGAAATAGGGAAACAATGAATGTATAGAACTAGTGAAACTAAAAGAAAACATGTAATATAAATAAGAACTATGGGTGATCCTAAAAATCCATACACAACCCATGGATTTACTTGGATCGAAACCACATGTCGGTGTATGGTGAAGCCCCATAGTCTATACCAACTGATCGCCCTCGCGAAAAAACCAGCGGCACTCCCTTGTTGGCCTCTATATCTAACAGTTGGTACCAATCCATCTAATCGAGGTTAGTAAGATACCATCACTCGATCATCTAAATGACGCCTAAGAACCCATGGTGGTAATATCAATATTGTGTATGTAGGAGTCTAACACACACGTGACTCAGCTCAGCTATCTCCACTACACTTGCCTACCCTAAACAAGGACACCAATATATGATAATCCTTAAGATATATCCCTCTTATAAAGCTATCCCATATAAATATACATACATTTCATATCACACTAAGCTTCCAACTGGGCCACTATACTACATAAACGTTCTAACCATTTCATAAACCATTTTAAGTTTCCAATTGGGCACACACCTTTTCCAAACCACAACCCTTTCCAAAACCTACCAAAAACATATCCTTTAAATTAGAATATCCAAAATGGCCTTTATTTAAACACACCCCAAATACCATTCACTAAGAACACTTCTAAATCCTCATTTCGGAAAACATGCAACTAGTAAAACTTTCTAAATGGACCCTTGGGCCACATGATCACAAAAACACACACACCAAAATTCATACAGTCATACTTTGAAGGACTTTCCTTTAAACCATTCCATTAAAAAATAGAAGGGAAACCCCATCCCTTAAAATCCATAAAAATATCTTATGAAACCAATATTTTTTGGAAACACCATTTAAAGGTGACATCATCATTTGAGGGCACATCCATGTGTGAACCTAGTACACCCATTAATGTGCCAACATACAATGGAACAATGAAAAAACCATTAGACATTTCAAAACCATTTCCTCAAATCACCAAATTCTTTGAAACCAAAATAGACCTATCACATATTTTAGGGTACATAAAACAATTCCTTTAAATCCATAAAAACCTTTACAAATCAATTTAGCGCATTTATAAAACAATAACATTACCAAATCACACATACCAAGCGATGTTCACAACCTAAAAATATCACTACAATATCAAAAGAGTTAAAAAAATTCAGAAAATTACTAATTACACTCTATAAAAACAAAGAAAATAAAGAATGTATCCTAGGTACCAAAAACCTAGGCAATTTATACAAAACGCATTTAGAAACTATTTTTAAAAAATCAACTAAATTCTAAAATACCATAATATGTTTAACAAGGGTTCCAATGAGGTGTGGATAAACTTAATTAATTTTTTTAAAATGCCAAGAATCAAATGAAAAGCTATAGGAAATGAAAACATGGAAACACCTACTGAAAACATGATAGGATTGAATAAAACATCAATGATAGGTAGATCAAAGACTCATATACCAACCAAACACCCTAGAAACCAATGAAATATAACCAAAAAAACAACCAAAACATCTAGGGTTTGGAAAAACAAGAACCAAGATAAGAGAGAGAAAATAAGTGATAGAGGGGGGAGATGAGAAGAGGAATGGGGAAGATTTTATAAAGAAACACCAACCTTTGGTGAAAAATCTCCCATTAAGTGGTCCAAAATGATGGAAAACATAGGTAGAGGTGCCTATGGTAGATACCCAAAAGGTGTGCTTTATTTGGGAGGTGGATTCACCTATTTAATATATCTAGGATAAAAGCTATTAAACCCATAATGGGATTCACGGTAGGGTACATGGTTTTGAAACTGTGATCTAACCATGCAAATGCTACTAGAAAATTTCTTCCACTTGTAGGTTTAGGTTTCATGGTTTGTTCAAACCGTGCTCAAACCATGTGACCTGAAAAAATAGTCATAAATATCTCAAATGACACTCCAAACACTAGGTAATACAACCCAAAGATCCTTGGATGATTTAAATACAATATAATGACACCATGGGTTTCATAAACTCTCCACCATGAAATGGTCTCCCAATATCGTTCACAATAACCAAGAATAGGGAAAGAAGAAAACCAAAACCACCAAAACATGAATAATGTTGTTGGAAACTCAATAAAAACCTCTCCCAAAAGGACCTAAATTAAAAAATAACAAAATAAAGGAGTATCTGAGGTCAGGGTGTGACATGTCATGTCATAATTCATGTCATTTAATTACAATGGTACCTTGTATGAATCATTAATTTATAAAACCTTTATGTATGAGGCTAAAGAGACACAAACCCATTAATAATAATATATCAAAAAAATAACTTAAAAAACATGTGTGTCACCCAACTTGGAAATCAATGTAAATATAACAAGATCAAACTAGATTTGTAATAACCCATCCCATGTAATTTAGATTTCCCCTATATGTGGGTTAGCAACTCCCTTGCATAGGATCATGAACAATTTCAGATAAATGCTAGTCTCTGATCTAAAACACAAATAGTTTTAAAAAAAAGTAAAATATCCTTCGATACAACATTATAGCATACCCCCCCCCCCAGAATCCATATAGTGGTTCCCAATAATGGATTCCCACATGAAATCAAGTGGGCCTCCACATACACCATAGGGTTCCGACTGGTAGCAAGGTCCTATAGTGTTTTCATGGGGATAATATTCCCTTATGTGTGAGACAGAATCCAAATAGTAATATAAATATATGATATGAAATTTAAATAATAATAAGTAATGGAACTATTAATAATCAACCAATAGAAAAAAAATAAGAATCTGGAAAAAATCAATATAAAATAATGATTATGATGATTTCATGTAGCTATAAAAAAATTAGTTGACTGGAAACCAAGGAAGTGGAAATATACCACATGTTTTACCGAAAATAAAAAAGACCAACATCTACTTCTTCTAACATCATGATCATTGGCTAGGTCCTCTTTTCCAGTGATCCACCATAATACTTGAAATCAAGACTATGATGATGGACACTTCCCTTTACTTAATCCTTCTACCATGAATTCTACATTGGTACCAAGGGTGTCCCATGAAGGATGTGAGATATACTCAGTTGGCCACTGTAGAATATGTATCTAAACTAATTTATGTTTTGAATGTATAATATATTATAAAATTGGATTTTATAAATAAAGTTCCAAAATGTGGGCAATTCCCGAGAATGTGATTTGGCATGGTGGAGATGTACTTTAGTTGATTGAATTGACTTTATAGAATTTATATAAAGGAATCCCTTGAATTTAAATAATAGTAATGTTGTTCCATTCCAAGGATAACCTTATGAAGGAACCCAAGTATCAAACCTGAAGCATAATAGAAGCTCAACATAATAGGAGTCTCTATAGGGTGATATACTAATATAATTTCATGTATCACACCCATAATGGAGTAAAGACAATACCCTCCACATCTTTGACTGTTATCTCACATAGGGGACTGAGTATCACCAATGGTGTAGTATAAAAATCTCTGAACTGAACCCATCCATGGTGTCTCCCTTAGCTAACCGGTATCAATCCCATGGTGGTAGAGAAAATACATGGTGTGATTCTGCAAGGTGTACCTAATATCATTTCCAGCATAAATTAAACTTGTTTACAAACATTAATTATTGATCATTAGGAGCCTCTCTATGGAGATCTATAAACGGAATCCACTATATCTCCAATGAATCATAATGAAGGAATGTTTTTGTCATCAATAGTCTATATCAGCTCAAAAATGCATTATAATTATCATACTTATTCCAAACGGTCTATTTATTTATTTCATTTTATTAGAGATGAGTCATATAACACAAATCATAACTCATGGCCTAACATTTTTATTAATTAAAATTACATTTCAGTATTATCCATTTATAAAAAGAAATAAAAACCTATAAATCGTATAAAAACAATTCTATGAAAAGGGGAGTTTGGACATTAAGGTATATCCCACAAAAAAGGGTGGATCCTGACAAATAAATACCCAACAACATTGACTTTCAAGTAGAAATTATCCTACTACACATGAGATAAACCATTAATTTATTTGATTTAACATTACATAGGTGATTCTAGATGCTCTGGAATGTATCACTATGAAACATGATATTAAATAAAATAAAATTGAGGGAAACTATACAACCCACCTACTTTATATTTTTTTCAATCTCACAGTATAGTTTCCTCCCTTGAATCGATCATGAATGGGAGAAATATAAAAAACATTAAATTACCTAAAATATGTTAAATGATTTCACACCAAAATATCACAATAGTTAGGAAGATACACTAGTAATAGATAGAAGAGGGGTTTGGAGATTATTTAGAGAGAAATAACACACCCTTATAGTGAACAAAACATAGGTTGAATGAGGGAGTAATGGAAATGAATATATTTTATTGTGAGAGGAGATTTACAGAATTGACGGAGGGGATTTCAACTAGATAAGAAGTAAAAGGTGAAAAAATGGGTTTAAAAACATTATAGTGGGAAAGAGTTAATTCTACCTTAAAAATGGTACACATGATTTTGCGACACTATAATCCAAACTGTGAGCCAATCATACACCATTCACTACCTAGGGACACCCCTCTCATGGGCTAGGCACACTATATGATTAAGACTTTACAACACATGAAAAATACATTATCATTAATGTTTTTAATTTAATATGGGCATGTGGTATAGCTCGTACAGTTGTAGACTAACTGGGAGGCCCACCTTGTCACTGGTTGAGTATCACGATTAGCATTGTCCCTACACTGACCATACAGCTAATCAATCAACCTTAAATTTAAGAGCTCCAAGATTTGAATGAGACCCTAAATCTATAAAACCTCCCCATGGACATTAAATTATATAATTATCATAAAATGAGAGGTTTTGAAGAGTATAAAAAATGTGTGTACCTCTCGGAAACTACATGACGCTACACTAATCAATCTATAGTGCATGTGTAATCCCCTATAATATGTAATTCATAATAAAGGATGATTTCAAATTTCATTTTTTTCCATAAATATCAAAGGATCCTCATAAATTTCATTGACCATGTCTTCCTTATCTATATCATTTCTTGTTTTATAATCAGATACTTTTTCATTAGAAAAAATCTTATTCATTAATTTTTTATTATAAATAAGGATATATCCTATAGTCTTATCGATATTATATTCATCTTATTAATAATTAGTGTCTATTTTTGTACTCATATAAGTATAAATTAAATTATAATTTCATGATGGGATGACATCAATATCTCCCCTACATAAGGGTTCTGTAGTAGTTGGTTTCACCTCATCAATAATTGAAATGTATATATATAATTTCATTAAACAATTAATGTAGTATTTTCCAAAAAAAGGATTATGATTCCACCCAATTCACATCATCCAGAAAAGGATAAAATATATCCAACATAGAATCAATATATTGAGTATTTCAATATATGATTGAGCTAATTACTTGATCAACCACCATTTCCAAGTGAATATGAATCATCATATGAACTTCCCCTAGTGTCATACAATCATAATTATTAGAAACAGTTGTTGGTGATAAATTATAACAAATACCTAGATAATTATAAATTATTTCCCTAGTAAATTATATTTACTAATACATTATTATCAATAAAGGAAACTAGAAAAAATAGTATATGTAAATTTTTTCACAAAAAAGAAATAATTATCATTTTTTAAGGATTTCTGATTAAAAAACTATGACGCGACCCTGAGGATTTCTCAATGGATTGGGTTATCATTATTTGATAAACCAATAAATATCTATAGGAAAATACTTAATCCTCCATTGTCTTAGATTTTTATGAACTTCATTCACCATTTTTTGAGTAGGATTCCTGCATTGAACATTGTTACCACTAATGAAATTTCTTCTTATTATAATATCACTCATAATCTTGTTTGGGGTTCAAAGGGTTTCAGATACATAACCATTTACCACTAAAACATTATTTGTAAAATTATTAGATAGATATATGAAATTCTATTGAAAAATTATGAAAGTAAATTTAATTATTAATATTTTATAACCAAATACAAAATGATGACCAAAAACAATTCAAATCAAGCATTGGTCGGTCATCTCAAGATATATTATCACCAATTCACCTAACAATTTTTTATGGGTAACTGTTATTTTCAGTTTATATTAATATAGTAATATTAATTTCTAATATAATAGTATATTTTAATATAAATTAATTTAATTAATTATATAAATAATAAATGATAAATTTTTTAAATTTATTTTCCGGTATACATCCTGCTTCATAAAATGACTATCAAATTTAATTACTTTGGGTTAAAAAGTTCATTATTTCATCTTGAGGATATATTATTTATATAATAAATAATATGACGTCATTCATTATATACATGGATTAATGCCTAATTATATATTAATTAAACTATGCTAATTATTTTGGTAATACCCATTCAAAATAATAGTTTAATAAAAATCAATCCACATGGAAATCGAAATATTTTCCTTCTTTTGGATGATTTTGGAATCAATAAATTAGATATTTAATATTACATATTGAACTAATATTGAATGTACATGGTTGTTTTATTTTAACACAATTATATTAATTTTTTATTATATTTAATACATATAGGGTTAAATAGAAATATTACATATAATGATGAATATCTTTGAAGGATAATATTATACTCGCTCCTCCATCAATTAATTACAGTTCCTATTCTAATGAATGTTAAAATAAATGAAAATAATATACGCTTCTATTTTATTCCATACCTTTGAAGATTTTTTCTTTTCTGTATATTTGTTAAAGGCGCCACTAACATTAAATTGGGCATTTTATTTTCAACCTAGTATTTCACTATGATCACTAAAAGGGGTGAGGAACCACATCCCGAGAACTCCATATATTCTTATTTAAGAATACTAAAATGTTTTCTTAGTGGATAATACATTATATTATTTCTTTAGTACTGAAAAAATAAAAAGTATTTAGTTTATATGGTTGATAATATGATATTAATAAATAATTTATTATCCAAATGAAAGCCTATATTCACAAGCTTATCAATATAATTAATCATTATGAAATAAATATCACTAGATTTTTTTTCATTTACTATTTTACCTCGATATTATTTATTGAAAATCACATTTATATTAAAAATATGCTTCTAATTATCTAGAGATAGGAGATATGATATCAGGGTGTATTCCTAAATGTCTTTATATGTTAACATCTACTCTTTAGAGAAAACTAATCGAATGATTCATCAAAAATTAGAAGCATCTTCGACATATCACTTGTAGGAATAATTTTCACCTACGCTCCATTGGTGAGGTGGAAAATTAGTAATAGGGTATATTCCACATAATATAAGTTTTCTTGGAGTAGAGAACTATATAAATAGCTATACAGTTGTGGAAATTTGTACTAGGGAAGAAATGGTTTGCATCTAGAAATGTTCATATTGATCCCTTGGAATCACATTCCATTTTTTCTATAATAAATAAAATCATATTTTAGTAATATTTCTTGATTATAGGTTGTGAAATAAAAAAATTAATTTCATAAAAAATTCAATTATAATTTAACGGTACTGTGCTTTTTTTGAAAAATTAGAATCTTTAATCTATTGGACTTCAAAAACACTAACCTAACATTTATTTTAAATATATATATATATATATATATATATATATATATATTATAATTTAAAAAAATTATAACCCTTTAAGTTAATCATCTCATAATTTCTAAAATATATATATATTCGTTATTTTTTTATACTTTTATTTTAATATTATATTTTGATTTTTTTTAATAATTTAAAATTTCAAATGAAATAGAATTTTCATTTTTTTAAATTTTTGGACACATGAAAAATTGAATGACACTTTCTCTCAATGGATGATATATTTTCTAATAGTTTTTATTTTTTCATATATATTATTATTACTTTTAAATTAAAATGTATTTTTATTTTAATAAAATTTATTTTGATAAATTATATAAAAAAATGCAGTGATATCATCATTTGTTAAAATTATTTCACATATTCATTATATTTTTCGTTGAATTTTGTACTGTTTAGTTTATTTCAAAAATTAAAGTAATATATTTATTTTATGTTAAAAAATTAAACTATGTTTTATTTTATAAATAAATAAAAGATAATTCTAATTATAAAAATATTTTTAAAACCCAGTTAATTTATGATTTCCATTATTTTGAAAATATTTATGTGTTAATTCTTTTAAACCCTAATTTTAATTATATATATATATATATTAATTTTTCATTAATTAAATGTTATATATGAAATTTAAATTTCATTCCTTTTAACAATTTTTCAAAATGTCCAATGACGCATGATTTGGGACTTTCCCAAATTCCCTATTTTTAACTACTGTTATATTCACTATTAAATGAATAATAATTTTTCAAATAATTATTTTATGTTTTATGAAAATTTCATTTCATACATCTTTTATAAATGAAATATAAATTTCATCTGTTTAATATTTTTTATTTAATTTACTACAAATATTAACATTAGAAAATACATAAATATCACTATAAGAATAAAATGAATTTCCGTTATATGAAGTGGGTTTGGTTTTTAAAAAAATGATAAATCAACCATGTCATAGGATTAAATATTCAGAGGGTTTCAATAATAGCATTGAATCAATATTCTTAACCACTATGTATAGATTCATCATCAAACTTCATCAACTCATTTGAAACTACTACTTATTTTACAACATAACTCGCATAAAATTGATCCATATTGAGGGATTATGATACATTAAATTTTTTATAGGCATGAAGGAACTACATATAAGTTAAAGGGCTGATAAATCGATCTACAAATATAAAAGTAAACTTTATAATTAATAAATGTGAATGAAAATAAAAAATAAAACATATATTGGTTTGTATTTTTCCTCATAATTCTTTGTTAACTATAAATCTTGAAAATTTACACTACATAATTCAATAAATAATTGAAATAATGTAATTTTTATATAATAATCAATAAAAATTCATTAAATCATTCAATAATATTTAAATTATCCACACAGAATATTTAAATTTAATATATCATTCAATAAAATTTAATTTATTCAAAAAAATATTTTAATAATAATATTAAACATTATAATAATTATATAATATAAAAAATATAATTAAATCAATTTAAATAAATAAAAAAATAAACTATACCTTATTGAATAAAAAATCTAATTTCAGAAATAGATTTTAATTTTAAATAACTTTATAGGAAAATAAAATAAGTAAAATGAAAGAATAGGGCCTCCTAGTTTATTATTTTGTCCTACAGTATAAGTGACACTTCTTGTGATGCAACATAAAAATTTTGAACCATGTTCACTATTTTTAGAAAATGTGTATGTGTGTTTGTGGTTCACTCTTATTGGGACCCAATTAAAAAAATTCCACAAACCAAGTACCATTTATTTTTTTAGTCCAATTTGAAAGAATTATTTATGTGATTCCATAATATTGAACGGTTGTACATTCATGTCGATATTCATTCTTGGAAATATATTCATGAAGTTATTATAATCACTATACTAAGAATAATGGTGGTTATGGTACTGGTATTGAATGAAATTATCTTGTTTAAATACAGTTCACACAGTGTAAAGTTGGTTCTACAACATGTGGGAAACTATTTGTTCCAATTTGTAGAGGTTTGATGATATTTTTTAATGAATTCATGTGGAATTATATTGATAATTTAGGTGGGTTAACTAGTTTATTTGGATAAATATTCATGTTTATATAACTATCACAACTATCTAACATGAGGATCTGTCTTTGATGAAGAATTATAATATATGAAACTTGTATGATATATATTCCCACTTCGTGATAACTTTAATTCATTATTATTGAAATTATTTTAGTTGGTTAGAAAGGTGGGAAAGTATAATAGGTTATAAATATATTATATGAATCGAACTAAAGTGTTGTATTGTGTGTCACATTTTATGGAATTAGTGTCCAAATAGAATTTTTATATTCGCAATCCATAACAATTTTTTTTAAATTATAAAACAATTTCCCACCATGAAAATTAATTTATTCATCCCACATCATATAAATTTCACTTCATAGTAAAAAAATTATCCTCCCAATTTATATACCAGAAAAATTAAATGAACTATAGTGTTAAAAAATTAAAATGTGTTTTTAATTATATAATATAATACATAAAATCCACACTATATTTACAAAAAAAATAGAAATATCAAATAACCATAGTTATAATATTATAACATAAATATAAAATATAAAATATAAATCTCATCCCCAACACAATTGAGAAATTATCATTGGTAACATAATTTCTCTTAATAAAAATTTTCACTAAGAATTGACTTCATAACAAGTTTGAGATTTAGGTGAATGATTTTTAATTGATAATGTATAATTTGAATCATAATTTTAAATTAGAAGAACCTTTTAAAATTTAACTTGTTTATTCCTCTCATACTATAACCTAATCTTCACTAATCAATGATTTATCACTATGAAACTAATATGATTTTTCCATTTTATTATTCTTAATTTTATTTATATATTCCCCATCTTTTCCTTCTCTTTTATTATGAAGGAATATCATGAAAGCCCAATCATTTTTTAAGACATTTTTTATAAAAATATTTTATTCTTTTTTTATGTATAGATAATTTGGAACTAAACCATGCTAATAAGTATCCATTCTAGGAGGCTATTTATATTAACATGGAATGGGAGAAAATTCAATAAAACAATCTATCACATTTCTCCTGACTTGAAATTTTTGATATTTTTTCACACAAGCATACAATGCTATGATATCTCAAAAAAATAATGTTTGGTTATAAAAATATCATTTTACTCTAAACAATATAACATTTTATAGTTAGTTATTTGAAAATAATCATTATACTATTAATCTTTCATAAAAAAATACTATATTATGAGTTCATTAATCTAATAAAAGAATTCCAAATTTTATTTTACCTAAATCTCATTAAATTAACATTAAATTATCATGCAATGAAAATAATAGATTTAGTGTCTTCAATGATAGATCCCTCTTAGAAATTAATAATAATAATTCACTCTATTGTTTACTTACATGAACAACACAATGAACACAAAAATGTATTTTTTTTGGAACCTCGCATGCTTATAACAATTAAAGAAACCCACAGAGATGATCAACTAATCATAATCCAAACAACATGTAAATGATGGACATAACATAAACATATGAACCTGTTGTCTATAAAGATACACCACAATAGATTTTTTTTATTGATATTTGTTCCATATGACCAAAATAATCTCACCGCCATGGGTAGTACACCATCAACTAGAATCCTCATATAACGTGAGAGGATCCGAGAAACACTAATGTTGTCTAAAAACTCCTCCTCAAATAAAATCACGGGAAATTTAATAAAGATATATTTCTATTATATTGATAGAATACCCACATCCATATAATAAGAGGATCAAATAAATTACATATACTCACTTCATTTAATAAATGTATTTGACCATCGACTATAAATGTTTTTAGCTGATATATGCTACCATAACACCTTCCAATTTGAGTTTTACAATCATTGAACATTTCAATTATGCTAACAAGTTTTTCTGATTATAAGATTTTCATTCTTATGGTTTATAAATGATGATAAACCATGTGCAAGATGTACCAATTTTCATACACCTAATATCACATATCAATAGACATGTTGTACATAAGTTAGAATTAACCACATCCCCTTAACGATATAGTTAGATCATAGAATATTATATGAATCAAATTCATATTATTGGTAATGATAAATATAGATTGTAAAATATGAATAACCCCCATTTTACATGTCCACCAATATCCTACTTATAATAAAATACCATATGAACATTAATGAAAAACCTCAAAACTATTTTTGAATCTATCTAAACTCCATTGGATATAGTTTTATAAAACTCTCTTAGTATTGGAAAAAAAACTTTTTCTAAAATTAGAATCATTATTCCATTGAAAAACTGTGTGAGCATATGGTCCTTATAATATTTCAAAAAAATATTATTTCCTTATTTCATAATTATTAGAAATGAGGGTCCACTAGAAAAAAATCAATGTTTCAAAAAATATCCTATTCTCCATTAAACACATACATATATCTATATGAATATTTTATACATAAGATATATCATATACAAAATATTAATACTTATATTTTCCATGTATACATGACATCAAATACCCATATGATATTGAACTTTTAAATATAGTATAGGTCTTCTCATATATTATGGATTCTCCAAAACAAACTGACCATTTTGATTGAAAACATAAAATTTCATTAAACGAAGTAGTTGAGAACATAAAATGTAAATCAAAAATGTATTTAGATTATTTTCATATATTTAATAAATTATGATCCTATATTACATTTTATATCATAAAATTGTAAAAATACAATATTTTTTGAACTCAACTGATAAAATGATCCCCAACATACCCAAAAACTCATGGTTATCCTAGACTCAATGTCGAAATTCAAAAGGTATCAATGAGTGAATGTTAAAATTATATGTATAATTCTAGCCTTATGTAATGAGGATTAATATTAAGAATATACATGTAATTAAATATACAGTTGTATGGAATTCCTTGTGATATATATTAATGGGTCACTATGGATAATATGTTTCTACTAACTATTAAATTATTCTACTCATTATGTCATATATAAAATATTATGGCACATATTATATTATACACACTATAATCATAACATAACGTCATAAAACATAATACTCTATGATGATCATTCATTAGGAACAAATAAATGTTTTAAATTGAGGGAATATTTTCATTCCAATATTCCTATATTATTTTCCATACACCTGAATGAATAATAAATAGATATTTAATTTATAATAAAACCATGATAACATTCATAACTATTACATCCAATCCCACATTTTTCTAATACCGAGATATTCATCAAGATTCTCATGTGTTTGTTGGGATAATTGTTTTATTAAATAATTTACTAAAATATTATATGTATCCACCCAAAAAATTCTTATATCACACATATCAATTACCTATTGAATGAGGTAGTATTTATAAAGGTTATGTTCAGTACTTTGGGGAGACCGTGGTTCCCCATCATATTCAATAACTCTATTTTTTCATTGTAAATATCAATTGTCCCTCACTCATAGGAACCACCCATGTTTATTTGTGAACTTCATGATCAAAACATTTTCCCTAGTACCATTTATTTATCAGTATACACAGCTCCTTTTTTTAGTAGTATATAGTATATTGTTTAGAAGTTTTCCAATGATAGATTTACTATTAAAGAAAAATATGAAATTATATTGATATCTCATATCAACTTTTTAATGTGAGAAACTACCATTAGTGTAACCCCATTCAATGAGAATATCCACCTCCAAAAACAAATAACATATAATTACATCATCTTATATACATGAAGATATTGATTACTGTAATCCAATGATATTTAGTTAGATTAGAATGGTAAAAAAAAATTATTCATAAATCATAATTATAATGAGATCTACTACATAACATGATATACATTATATACTATATCCAAAACACATAAGGAATCTTATACATCCTTTCTAAATATTTATAATAATCTTGAATCTACTTATGATTCATTCCATGAAATAAAATTAAATACACAATATTGGTTTCTTTTATGGTAAACTACATTATAACATTACTAATTATGTTTTCTAAATTAGTCTTATAATATTATATGATATATCTTGATATATATATATATTCATACATAGTATGTAAACTACTTCACCCATGTATTTTATAGAGAATAACATTCCCAACCACACATTTATGAAATGTAGAGTTTGAATATCATTTTCAATATTCATATGTGATCTAAAGAGGATTCATGAAATGTTACAAAACTCCTAATAAACATATTTTATAAATAATAATCATTTCCAATCCTGGTGAAGAAAAATAATATTATTGCATCCTCAAACCAGATCGTCTAACTTTAAGTAGCCAACATCAATCCATGAAAGGACCATTTAAAATTTTAAACCTTAGTAGACTCATTTGGAACATTAAAATACTTTTCTTATATCAATAATAATTACTTGAAATTATTCCCATAATGGAATTTAATTTTGAAATTCATTTTATGTACATAATTGTCAAAATGGGATTTTATATTGAGGAATAACTTAATAGACTGTATCATTACAAATACTGAAAAGTATCTTCATAGTAAATACCATAAATTTTTTATATTCCTCTACCTCAAAGAAACCATTTTAGGTCAAAACCCTAATGTTTATTCTAGTTTTATTTTGTAAAACGCACATTCCACCTTTCATTCTCACCCTCTTAGGTGTATCCACCATGTTACCGTTTTGGTTAGTGTTTATGGAGTCTGTCTCAAATTTAATTCCATTAAACCATTTCTATTTTATAGAACTCTTATTGGTCTCTTGTTAGGTAGTAGTTTCACCATATTTGAAAATTACTTCATCAAAATTATCAAAAATAATTATATATCTCCCATGATCTGGATACATCCTCTTAGTCCTTTGGGGATCTTGTGTAACATGAGTTTATTTTTCCTCTTAAACTCATTATAAAATTTCATCATCTTCAATATTAAAAATAATTAATATTTATTGGATTTGATTTAACTACATAGATAATGGTAATATAAAAAATTATCTTTTACTATTGAAATTCATTAATTTTATTTTATAAATTTATTTTCATTATAAAAATATTAGTTAAATTTTCAGTCTAAATAAAATAGCATTATTTCTAACCGAATTTAGATTTCATTAATTATATGGATTTAATTTCAATTTTTATTTTAAAATTATATAATTTTAATTTGAAAAAAATAAATTCAATTTGAATTTATTAGGTCAGAATTTTCAGATGATTACTTTTTGTGAAATTTTAGAAAAGTATGATTTTCCAACAAATAGTAAAAATACTTATTTTTATTGAAAATGTATTTACATTTCTTTCATTTAAAAATATAAGTTATTTTTTAAAAAGATGGTTTGAATTTAAAATTATTTACATTGTATTATTATGAATACAATTATGGTGTTTATTATAAATTTAATATAGGAATCTTGTACAAAAACATCTTTATAAATAAAAGGCTTTTTTCTAAAAATTCAACTTTCATCATGTTTTGTTGGTTTAAATTTAAATTAAATTTTATAATTTATGTCAATGTAATTTTTTTAAATGTATTAAATATTTTTAAAAATAATAATTAATATTATGGAATAAGGTCAACATATTTTTTTTGTCATAATGAATATAAAAAATTGTGTTACCATGGTCTAAGTTAAAATAAGTTTACGAGGGGATAAAAAATTTATATTTATTTAAATGACATAACAAATGTATAGATTCAATATTATAGTCATATATATACCCTATGTCATCTAATATTTAGAGAAGTTTCATTTTGGATCCATTTATCTTCAGTAAGATGTCAATCTATTTTAGTCTTTCTAAAAATTCCTAGCGGGTCCTCTCCCCCACTTATAAAAGGAATCCTCATCTTATCCCCACTCCAAAAATAACAGCCCATTACATTGACCCATTAACTAACAAAATACATACATCAAATCCATACCCATGTCCTGGAGTTCAAGGTTTGATCATAAAACCAACCCATAAAGTCATTGGGTATAAACCTAATTAGGTCTTCTGATGAATATGTGAAGTTTCTAACTGAGGGGTTTTTCTTTATTTTATTTTTATAATACCTTAAAATCATATATAATAATAATAATAATAATAATAAATTCAATATATTATATATAATTGTATTTTTATATTAATTTAATAACCCACCTTTTTCTTTATTCCATCAAATGGTAAATGAAACCATCATTCATGTATATAGTGGAATACTACCTCACGACTCTCAATACTATTTATAATAATGGATTTATTATATATATATGATATTCATGACATATGTTCCATTTTTAAATGATAATATTTCATCTATTTTCCTAATTTATCATCCATTGGAAAAATATTGTGTTGTTTGTGTGTACTTTTGTATTACCTCCTGCACAAAGAAATTTGATTCATTTTTCATGACCACATATCATGGATAAAAAATATAAATATATTAAATTAAATAATATTATTTTTATGGTATTATAATCATTATAGAAAAAAATTACTTAACTTCATTCCATTTTTTATTTTGAAAATATAAATGTGGTTTATGCATACATAAGGCCTATTATCTATAAGATTGTATCATAATTAATTTTTCATAATCATAGTTTATTTTTTGGTTTTAAAATTAAAATTTATTTATAAAATATTAGTTATTTTATTAATAATATTTCTAAAATTATTCAATGATGATCTACTTGTCCTCATTAAACTTAATAAATTTATTATGGACATAAGAGATGCATATCATATAAAAATATTCCTTTAAGTTAATTTTTTAATATTTATTTTTAAAATTTAAATATTTAAAATAAAAAGATGAATAATATTGAAAATGGTTTTTAAGGGAGTAAATTATTAACTTAAGTTTTTTATTCAACAATATAAAGTAATTATATAACATATCAGACATAATGTAAGGGTCACGTTAATTTTAAAACCCCATTTAAAATTTTTTAATGATTTATTTTCTAAATATATTTTTACCTTTTCTATATTCATAAAAATTTTTATGGATAAAATTATATGGGTATAATTTAATTATAAATTTAATTTTTTGTCTCTTTTAAATTTGTTATAAATTTTTTAAAATGAATCTTTTTAAAGATTTTAAATGGAATTTTTTTGACTTTATTCACCAATGGAAATAGGAATGCTCTATTTTAAAATTTATGGAATCAACGGTTTTTATAACCACTATAACATTTATTTTTTTATCTTTATTTATAAGATTTCATGTTTTAATAAAATAAAATCCATCATTCCCTCTTTTATAAATATTTTTAAAATGGTTTTTAAATGGAATTGATATTTTCAAACCCTAAAATGTTTTTCATATCGGTGTTAAAGAATACTATTATAACTATAATGATTTTAATTAATGATTTAATGTATTCAAATTAAGTTATACTTCGTGGAAAATGTTTCTAATGAAGATTGAGATCAAAATATCTCATGATGATGAGTGATCATGATCTATATCATAATGACAGATGGATTTTATATAGATATCCAATGCATTGGTAAAAGGTATTGACTTACATGTATATGAATTTCTTATGTGATTATTGGAATTAACTAGTAAGGTTACACCATTTTTAAGAGGGATTTTAAGAGTGATATATTGATGATCTTTCCTTCTACCAATAAGATGTATCTATGATGGCAACAGATTTTCAAAAAATATGAATGATTTTAACAGGTATGTTAGTGTGTTTCAATTTAAAATAGAATTTATTCTACTACTTATATCTTCCTAATATTTTTATGCAATATTTCCCTTTAAAATATTTTCTTTCATCGATAGAATGTGTTACACACAACACAAAGTCTAAAAACATCAAAAAACTATTATTTAAATATGGACATTATAATATGATTGTTTAATTATCAAATATTAATAGTAATAACTGAATTACAAAATATATATATAAATTAATTACTCCCCTAAAATTATAATATTAATTATTTCCAAATAACTACTAAATTTTAAGTAAAGTAATTTTATGCTTCAAAAATAAATTTTAATAAAAAAATGTCTTCTCTTTCATTTTATGAGTAAATATTTTAAATATATTCTGAAAATTTTAGATATTTTATTTGAAAAAAAGATTCATTTTTGAAATGAACATATAAACATTATCATATGGTAAAATTTTGATAATTTTCTAAAATGATTGTTCTTTCAATGAAAAAACATATAATAATGTATTTAATTTACAATAATATTTTTATTCAAATTATTTATAAGGTAAAAATATATTTTTTTTATTATATTTTAAATTAAATATTTCATTCTAAATAAAATAACCAAATTAAGTTTTTTGAAAGAGATTTTGTACTTGAATTTTTTTTAAACATTATATATTTAAGCATTATATTTTTTTAACAAAAATGTGTTTAATTTACTTTTTTAAGTTAAATTTAAAATTAAATGATATAATTTCTATTTTTATTATTTTGAAACAATTATTCCTTATTTTTAATCTTGTGGTCCATATTTAGTAAACAAGTCCCTTTTATTTTTTCCATATGAATAGTTACCATAGTAATTTTTGTTATAATGGTAAAAGGTAAATCGAGGAATTAAAGATAAAAATTAAATAATAAGAATTACCAAATCACCCTAACACTTTCCTTAAACTTATTATAACATTAATTTTCATCCATAATCATCGATGATTCGTTTATAGGTCATTTTATGGACTTGTGGATAATATTATGACCATTATATTATTTTTTCACGAGATGTCAAACTTTTCACTCACTTGTTTTTAAAAAAAATATTATTATTATTATTATTTTATCTAGGGGATATGTTTGGTTATTAATAGTATCTTCAAATAAAAAAATTAACTTCATTATGAATTTGGTTTTATTTTTCTGAAGAAATAATTACCTTAAAATCATACACAACGATGATGTAGTAATTATTCAATTAATGGAAAAATACAAGAAATTATATTAAAAATATTAAATATATATATATATATCAAGGAAATAATATGATCAATAAGTTTTATAGATTTATATGAATTCTTATGGACGTTTTAAGTAATTATATTCTAATTCTCCTGTTGTCTTTATTTATTAAAATTTAAATTAAATGGATCGTTTTGAAATTGAAAATAATGATATTTTATCAAAATAATATTTATTTCAATTATTAAAAAATCATAAAATTATTAAAATAATTCAATTTTGATATTATATTTTCTAAAATATCATACATTTTCAATTAATGATTTAATTTTGGTATTATACACAAACATTAGAAACTTTTCATATTAAAAAATGTGTTATCATAGTTAAAATTAAAATAGGTTTATTAAGGGTTAATCAGAATGATAAGGTTTCAAATATCAATAAAGAGTGTATAAAATATTTTGGTTAATGGTATTAGAACTATAACAACCCAGTATTTCTAAAAATAATCACTTTTTTTATAGCGTACACAGTACACCACATCGAGCATAAACAGAAAAAAATCAATATTATTATTTAAATATTACCATTACAAACTAGCTATTAGAATAGAGGGTATGAATATGATTAAGAGAATTATTAAAAGAAGGGGTTTAAACATACATATATAATTAATTATTTGGTTACCAATTAATTATAAATGAATATAAAACCCTTTTGAAAATAATAGGAAATCGTTTTCTAAAAAAATATTTAAATGAAATTAAGTTTTCTTATAAAATAATTGAATTACTATTGTTTGATTGTATTAATGATATATATATATTTATAATATTAAATATAATGTTTAAAATTCATATTTTATTTTTTGTAGATATGATATAATAACAAATGCAATTTTATGCAATAATGTTCTATTTTTTAGAAAATATAGTTTTCTACCTTTTGATAGTGCCTTCTTCTTAAATCTATTTCTTGATAATTATAAAAGTTCTATTTGTTAAAATCAACTATGTAATCAAAAGTTTAATATAAAAATTTACTTTTGATGAAATTTTTATATTTTTCTAATAAGTTTCATGTTTTGATGAATGGTAAGAAACAGAGAAATTTAATAGAAAATATCTTTTAGTCTAAATAATTTATAATATGAAATTATATTTTCCAATAGTATTAATGTATAAATATATAAATATTTTATTATTTAATTCAATTAAGGCCAATGGAATCAATATAATATTGAATTTTGATATAAAAACATTCCAATCTCATGAATATTTTTACGTTAAAAACCCATTTTCTCGATCCCTCGCCTGGATTTTTTTTAAATTATTTTTAGCGGATTATGTGTTTTGAATTCGGATATATAAAATATATATTTTAAAATAGAATTAAAAAATTTCTTAAATAGGTCCCATTTATTTTTAGACAATATGAATATTAACTTTAGTAATTTTTAGTGTCATGGTTAAAGTTAAATCTAGTAATTAGTGTTACAATAATATTATAAATGTAATAAACTTTTCCTAAAACACATCTTAATTTCATTATATGAGTTTTTTTACTGAAATTATCCTTGGGATGAAATTATCATCATTGGAAAACACTTTGATGAGAATAAGACATTAAAAATATTGTATTCAATGAAAAGTAAATTTTGTATTACTTTTTCTTTTAAAAATTAAAATATTTTCTATATTCAGAAATATAGGATATATGTTCAAATATAAATATTAATTTTGAAATATAAATTTTTTACCTTTATCATGATAATTTATTTTTAATTTTAATAGAAGAAAATTTTAAATTAAAGGCTCGCATAATGATGATGTCGTTATTATTTAATTAAAGGAAATATCAAATAAATGATATTAGAATTACTAAATTAAATATAATTTGAGTTGATTAATGACAGATATGAATTTTTTATATGTATTTGACATGTTATTGATGTTTTATAAGTATTTTTTATGACTTATCTGGTATTTATGACATTTTAAAATGACATGTTCTAAATAGTGTCATAATGTAAATTACTGATACATTAAAATAAATAATATTTTATTAAATAATATAAAATTTAAAAAATATAATTCTTTTCCTAATGAGTGGGATATTTATTAAATTTTCATTAATTAATCATTTATTAGTCTTTTTCCATTTTATAGTAAATTTATTAACCCTCATTGTGTAAATTACATGATACTATGGTAAGTTAAAAGAGTTAAATATGGGTTGAAAAAAATATAAGGATTAAAAAAGTGATCAAAACATTAATAAGTTTTATTTGAGGAATTTATTTTACCTATAATAATCCTATATTCTAAATAAATTAGTTTTTTGGATTTTTGAAATGAAAATTAATTTAAATTAATTTAATATTTTGAATAATACCATGAGTGCCCCTACCATCTCTTATAAAAGGCCACCCATTATTCTATATTATTCCCACATAGAAACCTATTTGGATCGGACAATATCTACCATAATAAATTTCTATATTCCCTACCCATATTATAGAGGGAATATTGTAGGCATAACACCCTACTTAGAGGTGTTAAGTTGTTATACAATGGAGGGCATCCAGAAGAGAGGTATCATTTTAAATCAATTATTTCTGATTTATTTATTTCTCCACTTCAATAAAATATTATTCTAACATTATGTAATAATAACTAAAGAATAATAAATGTAATTATATGTAATTATGTTAATATAATTACCAAAATCTATGCCCACTTCCATAAAATAGAGAAATAATTAATGGTTTGTGGGTATTGTGGAATACCACCTTGTGAACTGTTATTATTTTTCTTCCATAACCATCTCAAAATAATGGTAATAATTATATAATTATTATTTCTATATGATATTCATGAAAGTTTTATCATTATTTAAGATAATATATCATTTTAATTCTTACCATTCCATGCACAGAAAAATGATAATGTCGTTCATGCGTACATGTGTACTATCACCACAATGAAGAGATGTGATTAATTTTTCGTCACCACATCACATGGATGATATATATAAGAATATTTAAATGTTTAATATATTATTTTGATATTATTATCATTCTATAAATATAAAATAATACTTACCTTTTTTTCAAAAATTATCATTTAAATATGGAAACATTACTCATGTATACGTATGACCTACCGTCTCTATGATAATAACATGGTTGATTTTCCATAAAAATAAATATTGGATTGATTTAAAAATATAATTTATGTATAATAATTATTTTTATTTCATTTATTTTATTATGTATATGGTGGACTTATGACCACTTTGATTGTAGATATCAGGCCAAACTCATTCTAGACTCAAGTACCAAATATCGTTCAAATGTCTTATGTGAAATTAACTATCAAATTAATTATTATAACATGGAAGTAACTGATATAAAAGGAATAATAAGTATGAAAAGCGTTATCATGAAATTAAATAATTAATAGATGTTCATTATTCATGAATATAAAAGACATGCATAATGAATCAGACTCAATATAATGTATTTTATCCAAATATCCTTTCAATGTGGTATATTTTGATGTTATACAATCACATTATTTTATGAGTTATATAGTAATATTCTTTAACATATCATATGAATAATTTATTTAAATTTCATGTTATTTAATATTTTTTAAATTGTTATTCTTTCATGGAGGTTATTATTTAATTAATCAATGTCTTTTTGGGACACATTGAATGTTTAAAGGTTTAATTAACAAATATTTTTCTCCGTGTCAATATTCACAACATTATTTTACATATTTATATATAAGGATATAAAAGGAACATAAACAAAAATATTATGCATATTTCTAATTTCATTCAATTGTTTTTTGATGGAAATTTTCTATATGTTTAATATGGAATGTTTTTTTCAATTTACAAGAGTAATGTTTTTCTAAACGTATATGGTGACAATGACTTTTCTACTTCCATGACCATTATTTTATTTTTAGACTACATATGAATATTTAGTGTTTCATTAAATGAAGTTCCCTCTTTCTCTTTTTCATTATTTTGGTGTTGAAAGTTATTTTTACAAATTTTGGTGTATTTTGTGTTGAAAATAGCCTTTTGAAAGTTAATGGAATCTGAAAGTGATTTACATACCAGTTTAAATTATTTTTTCAAATGATAAAATGTTTTATTACATGTTGTGATTTGTGGGAATTATTGATGATGGAAGCACATAGATAGGATTGGGTGATCCTGTTATAGTTTAAATGATGGGTCTAGCCATATAGTGCTCCAATGCATTAGGTACTCCAGATATGGAATTTTACCGTATGGTTATTCCACTTATAAGGGTTCTGTAAGGGTTAAATGTGATGATGTCCCATGGAACATATGTTATTATTCTACAATTTCTAATTATTTTTTATAAAATTCCTTTTAATGGGTTTTAATACTTTCATTGGACTAGTTATTTACATTCTTTATGTCCCTTACTGAACTTCTTCTTCTCATCCCAGGTTTTAAAATATTATTCAAATATTTTAAGGTGAATATATACAATAATGATATAAAAGGAAAATTGTGAATATTTTTCATAAATAAAAACCAAGTTCTATTCTAATGACCCCCATCCTACAAAGATACTACAATGAGGGGAGAGGGATAATGACCCCCGAGTCTTGCATCTTGTAGGCCTCAATTTTTTGACTAGCTCCAAGGGTCTACAAATCTCCCAAAATGGGAGGAATTTACCTTTATATGGAAACATGATTGAGAGATAATATGTATCAACCATAATAAACTCGATTAAATTTGTATAAGAAAACCAAAAAACATCCCACAATGCATTTGTAAATAAAACCTAAACAAATAAAATCCTCCAAAGTAAATAACAAATAACAAAACTAGACCAGTAAAACAGAAACTGTCCAAAGGTCTGATATAGTAATTCCTAGAATATTCCATTTAATCCTCTTAGAAACTAGATAATTTTTTTTATATATGTAGGTTAAGAATATAGATATACTTAGATGGAAATCCAAAGTCTCTCATTCACATGTGTAAGGAGCATACAAATTCACCCATGAGAAACCATAAAAACAAAATAGAACCTCATAGGTAGACTAACCATAACCTCAATATCACTGAGGATCACTTTCAAAATAATACAACTCAGTGGTATAATATAATATAACATGCATCAGTGATTGGGTACCCCTCACCAAATTCGCCTTAATTATATACTCTCAAACCCCAATGAAAAAAATCCTGATACTCCCACCTATTTTGATTATATCACATCATATCCCACCTAAAGACACCTGTGGCACACCTCAAAATACAAAAATCCCACACAAACATGGATAATCACAACTCATTAAATCCCACACTCACACACCTCTTCCACACATCACATCATGTCACATCACATCCCATCCCGAAGACACCTTGGACAACACATTAAAACTCCTCTGGAAGACACTTGGGACACCACATTATAACTCGCCCAAACATAGCTTGTCCATTATCTCCTGGAAGAGGGAGAAAGGAAGAGTTAGTGACCAGCTATACAACCTCCCACGAAGATGTTGGAAAAGACACCCCCTATGTGATTATGCTGGTGTAAGTACATGGTTCTCAATATAGGTGGGGTGCATATATAAATCATGAGAATGTATATTATATATATATATAACACTATGGCCCAACCTATAGGTTTACAAACAAAGCAACAACCTACTAATAACTTCCCCACTTTGTTTCCTACACTAAATGCGTAACACCATACAATAAAAACATAGGCCATAAATTATATTTCAATATTAGACTATCATTAATCCATTTTATAAATTCTCCATTTCTGACCTATTCTGTTAACCATGTTGTTTGATTTGTACTTAAACAACATTATTAATTCAAACATTAAACATGTAATAAATCCAATTCATGATTATTATGCATTTCTTTATCCATAAAATCCAGGAATCTAACACATCATAAAATAAAATAAGAATTATTGGGAAATAAAATCCTAACAACCATTGAAAAATCATTCTTCCACCAATGCCACCTACATATCCACATCACAAAAATAACATCCCCACTACATAACCATATCTCACCTACTACCCCCCACACAAGCCATATAATACACCACATCACAAAATAAATTTGTATTTAGTAAGGGATATCTTATTCAATTTCACATTGTCAATTAAGCATGTTATCGTAGAAACCATATAATCTTGGGGCATAAATTTAATTAACTGAACATACTTCATTAACCAATTATATAACAAGTAATGTCAACAGCCACACAAAGAACATGTATTCCACAAACAATTAACTAGTTCAAAAACATGATATGTCAATGGTCGCAATTTTCAGGGGGTAATTATCCACTACAATTCACAACATCAATCAATTTTAATAAACCCATAAGATCAAACATCATATTTTCCTACCCATTTTTAATTATTTTAGATGAATTATATTATCCTTCTTAATTAAAAATAAATTATCTTTAAATGGATAAACATTTATATACCCATACCACAAGATACACATTCATGAAATATAGAGTAAATCCTACTTAGAAGAAAGATGATCGACATAGCATTGGTGCATGAAAAATAGAGGTGTGTATACAGTAGGAAACTCTTCGAGGAAAGCACAATCTAACTGTAAAAACTGGGTTACTTGACTCCGAGGATAATGTATTTAGGGATGTATGGTCTGAATATATATCCAGACCTAAATATATGAGTAAGGATATTTTCTTTAGAATATTTAGATCCTAAATTTTTGGGATTATATGCAGTTTTAAACTTCCATTAAAGTGGATCCCATCTAGACCATGCATTTAATACATTTCAAAGGATTCCTATTTTTTTGAAATTTATTAATATGATTGACCCCTTTTGAAATGGATTTAAAAATAATTAATTATGTTATTAAACTCATTTTTATTTAAAAAATACATAAAAAAGGAAAAACTAAAAAAACTAGAAAATTATGGAAGAAATGGAAAACTTTTGAAATGAGTTACCGCAAGGATGAGTCACTGCTAGATGATTCACCTCCAACAGGTTCACCACTAAGTTGATTCAATACTAGACAAGACACCGCTAGATGAGTCAATGCTAGACAATTTAATTCAATTCGAGACACTACCATAGAGTCACCCCTAGACGATTCATCACCAAATCAGTCACCGCCATATGATTCACCACCATACAAGTCATTACAAGATGATTCACTACCCGATGTTTCACTATTGTCATGATTAACCACCACATGAGTCACTACCGTGATGAGTCATCATTGGAAAACTATAAATTTGGAAAAAATTTAAATTACTCACTATTCAATGGCTCACATGTCCCAAAAACACACCAGACTATGCTCAGATAACTCAGACATCAAATTTTTTGAAAATTAATGGGGTGGAAGGTCCAATCCATTACATCTGATAACTCTCAAATGATTCTCTCCATTAATAATTAAAAACCAACATATAAGAAAATAGAGGAAGGGTCTGAGAAACTATCCCTCGAGATACTTGTCAAGGATCTTGTTACATCTGAAATACTTCCACCAATCAAACCTATTAACCCAAACTCTCATAAAATTTAAACAACTATAGTGCCTTGGACATAGGAATTAGGGAATTATGTCCTCCATGGAATGATATTACTCACTTTGGGTGGCACAGACTCACCCTCACGGGTTTAATTACATTGTATTATATTGCATCTTGATTATGAATTAGAACTTCCATTTTTCTCATATCATAACATCATCACATATCACACAACACACATAACATTAAGGGAAATAACAGAATGTCTCATAAAAACCCAAGGTATGAATAACACATCAAAAATAATATAATTTGAAGGGAAAACTCAAAACATCTACGGGTAATGGGATCACATCTGTGTCTCTTACTCCCATGTACTCTCTTCTATGCCACCATTCCTCCATCAAACTCAAACTAGGGGAATGGTTTGTCCCCAAAGTACCTTCCCCCAATGGTCTTGGATCATCAATGTATTCGCACGCAAATCATTTTTTTTCATTTTTGCAGAAGCCAGTTTAAGGGTAACTGGTACCCCAACTTACAACCGAAACACAAAAGACAAAGCGTAATCATCAAAATACCCAGACTCATCACCATACCCCATATAAAATACATCCTCTTCAGTGGCTGATTTCCACTCTTGAGATCTCCAATAGCTTGCACTTTGAACCAGACTCCTAAGTAGCTCAAGACCGGGTTGCTCTGTGGAAGACTTCTTGACCACAATGCCCTTCTTAAAAGCCACCATCACCTCGTTGTTCCATTTAGAAGCCGACCTAGTCTGCATCGACCGCAGAAGAAAAGAATAATCCGTCCTTGGTCTTCTTCTAGGAGAAGCAGACAAGGGTCCATCAATTAAACCCATCGCCTGCTTCCCACTTTGAACAACAGCCCTGAAAGATCGGCCGAAAGGGCTGCTCTCATTTTCCTTCCCTCTCTCCAGGCTCTCTCATCCAGTATTAGCTCTCACCCCCAAAATAGCAGCAGGAGACTCAGAGATGATCCCCTGCCTCTGTTCAGGAGTGTTACACTCCATCAAAGGGAGTCGCCTCTCCTCAGTAGTGGTTTCCTCCACACCCATGGACCCTGTCTCCTTTCCCATACCCTTAGGACCCTCCGGTGTTTTCACACCACTATTCACTCCTGCAACATCATCCTCAACCGTACCATCCTCCATTATACCTATCGAGAGTTCATTAAACTGATTGTGAAGAGTAAGAAAAGTCCTTTCCAAGGGATCTAGACCCTTAGCACCCTTATCACAGGCAGAAGCCACCTCCTGTGAGCTGTAGTATCCCTCCTCATTCTGTTTTGAATCTTTACTAACATTGAAGTTAGCTATTTTCTCCAAATCCTGTCTCAATCTTTTGAAGACATCTAAAACCAGCGGATTCAAATGAATCCCCAGACCTCCATCCTCCTCTGAACCCTGGGCCTCTCCATAGGTCACCTCTTGGGGACTAGGATGATGAACCTCCACAACAGAATTTGGTAGAGAGACCTGCCCACCATCCATCAACCCCAAGTCCTCCTAACTGTGGTCCAACACCATTTTCTACTCATATTTCTTGCTCCTTGAATCACCCTCCAACCCCATAGAAACAGAAGTCACACCGCACCCAGCCTCACCATTCATAGGATGCACAGGGGACCCCGAACTAATCACTCTATCCCCCTGCACTGGGTTCTTCACCACATCACCCTTCTCCTTCCTATCTTTAGACTTCAACACTCCCGGGGGAGATCTCTTATGGTAGACCGATGAGGATTGGCCCAGCCTTATACAACAGGTACAGAATTCCATCCAGTTTTCATAAACCACCCTCTTCTTACACATGTACTCCTCATCAATGGTAATCCAAACAAACTCGAAAGGCAGGCGAGACACATCAACGTCAACACAGATCTGGGGATTAACCAGATGACACACAGCCGTAGTACAACTATCAGAGGAAACAAATCTTCCTATCATATTACCATTCATCCGAAGGATAGCAGGATTCTGAAAAGAAAGCAGAAGTTTAGGTAAACTGACCCAAATAGCCATTAATGGCGAGTCCCGCCTCATATAAAGATCAAAAGTCCATCAAAGAAGAATAAAACTCATCCCGTTGAAACTTCATGGAGCCTTGGACCAAGACCGAATAAGGTCCGCCTCTGATTCAAAATGTATCATAATCTGGCGGCTGTCGAGCAATCTGACCACCGCCCGTTCTTGTAGATCCCATGAACAAAACAAGAACCTGTAGAAAGTGTCAACTGAAGGTTGCCTATGCTTGAAACGGGCAACCAGAGTGAGTTTCAGAAGCGCTGCAGACTCTGAGAACTCCAAGTTCTAGATCTGGAGGTTAGGGTAACCATCGAGGAGCTCCGGGGATTTAGTTAAAATAGAAACATTTGGAAAAGGGGGAAGAAAGTCTGGATTAGAGAAGGGCCTAAAGAACCTGGGACCCTTAGGAATCGAAGATTCCCCCTCCCCCGCGAAGGGGGGAGGGGCCGGTGCCGATGCCACCGTCGTCACCGAGGGAAGAAGTTAGTCTCCAAGCGGGATCTCCCGAAGCTGACTCCCTTGAATTATCATAAATGGATTTTCTACAAAGGTTGTTTCATTATAAAAATCCAATCCTCCCCAAAAAAATACATGGGATTCATCATGAAAATATCGACGAAGCTGAGAGATGTAGATGACATTGTGGCTCCTTCCCATCCACAGTCATAATGTGAAATAATTTTCTAGCACACCAAATTTCCCAAACACCTCGAAAGGTTCTAAAATCATTGGTGAGAGCTTACTCACCTACCTAAATATCTACTTCCCATATTGAGGGGAAACATTAAAAAACATGTTTTATAACCATGAACTATAGTTCCTCCTTATGAAATCAGAATAATAATTCTTCATAGCTTGTACTACTTTCATCCTCTCTCGAATCAACCGAACCTTCTTTTTTTTTCTCTTCACTACATCAAAACCATGAAATTTTTCTCCAGCCTCTATCCATCAAGGCAGGGAATGATACAGAATCCCATACAATTCCTAAAATGGGTCCATACAAATGAATGAGTGATATATATTGTTATAATAAAATCTAACCAAGGTAAAGTTTCTAAACCATGATCTCCCAATGTTCAAGTTTAATGCCTGCAACATATCCAACAGCAACTAGATAGTCTTCTCTATATTCCCATCCATATTAGGGTGGAAGGTAGTGTTGAGGCATAACTATGTTCAAAAAGAATGTTTTAATACACTCTATACTTGTGAGGCTAAAGATGCATCTCGATCTGATACAATGGATATCATAAATCCATGAAACTGCACCACCTCATCCATGTAACTCTTAGCCAATTCATCCACTATGATCGACTCCTTAACTCATAAGAAGTGGGATGATTTCATCAACTAATCCATGATCACCCAAATAGCATAATAACCTAACTAATATTTGGGTGATCTTATGAAGGAATCCATCGATATGTCAACTCATTTCAACATTGATATATCCAATGCATGAAACAAACCACTAGGGACACAATTCTCTATATTTAGCTACTATAAAACCAAGAACCTTGCTACAAATTCTTCCACTTACCACATCATACTAGGACAGCAAAAATGTAGCCTCAAGCCATCATACATCTTATCAATTCTCAGGTATGCCTCCAAATGTGAGCTATGGAAATCATGATGAACTCCCGTATGCATTGGTACCACAACAAACAACCTCCCTTAAAACAACATCTAGTTCTGACTATCCCTTGATCATCCCTCTAGAGACTCACCTTGGCCAATGTAATCACCCATCACCACTATCTATGAGTCTCCCCACTATGACTCCTCTACTTTCTTAATTAGAGAATACTTCACCTTCATTTGGAACATGAAACCTCCTTCACCAACCACCCATTCATTCTAGTGATAGGATACCAATTCCTCCATTTATCACTAGGAATCCACAAAATCTTGAACTACATCCTTTTATTAATTCCTACTCAAAATTTTAGCCATAAAATTTACCATTCTGG
Source organism: Viscum album (assembly GCA_963277665.1). Lineage (NCBI taxonomy): Eukaryota > Viridiplantae > Streptophyta > Magnoliopsida > Santalales > Viscaceae > Viscum > Viscum album. The sequence continues at coordinate 1,186,479,273 of OY728123.1, read as the reverse complement.
GTGTGTAGGAGACATCAAAATCATAATCCTAATAGAACACCATCCACCTCCATTGTTACAGATTCAAGTCACAATTTAAAAGATGTGCCTCAAAGACTTGTGATCTATGAATATTAAAAAGCACTCCCAAAAGAGGTAATATTGCCACAACATCAACATATACACAAATTCCACTATATATAAATGATGGGTGGTATAGTTATATCCATGAGGTCATAAATTACCATATTCTTAAGAGATCACCATATTCTTTTTCCTCAAGATGCATCCCAATACCATAGGGTAAGTGGCACAAAACACATTGAACATTACCCATCCTACGGAAACAGGGGCTCTGGAGCACTGACCAATTTCCCCTTTAGGTATCTGAATGCTACATGGCATTGATTGGTCCGCAAAAAAGTTTGGTATTTTCTGGTCAATGTTGTCAACAGGGTTGCATATCGAGTGAAATCTAAAATATACCTCCAATTATATCCTGGAAGACCAAGAAATATATAAACCTCTTCCATATTCATAGGTGATTCCCAAGATATAACTACCTCAACCTTTGTTGGGTAAATAGACAAACCCTGTTGAGGCACCACAAGACTGAGGAAATGGACCTCTAGTATCCATAACATACACTTGGACAACTTTTTGTATAGTTGGTGGCACTAGAGAAACTACAAGATAGCTCAGTGATGCTCGACATGCTCCTCTTATAATTTTGATTGGATCAAAGTGTCATCGATGAATACAATGATGAACTAGTCCAAGAACTCACAAATCATGGAGTTTATGAGAACCATGAACATAACCGGTGTGTTTGTAACGCTAAAAGTAATGACTATAAAATCTAAGTGGCCATACCTACTTATACAAGCACTCTTTGTTATATCACCCTCATTCAACCTTAACTGGTGATATCCAGACCATTTCTCCATCATTGAAAACAAAATTCCCTCTCCAAGATGGTCGAAAAGACCATCGATCCTCAGTAGTGTGTAATAGTTCTTATGTGTCACATGATTCAACCTCCAGTAGTATATGCATGGCTTCATACTACCATCTTTATTTTTGAGAACATCCTCAGAGCACCCCATCATGACACTTTAGGCTAGATTAATCCTTTATACATATGATCACTAATCTGAATCCTTAACTCCCATAACTCATAAGGTTCCATTTTATAGGGGATCGTAGAAATATGAGAAGCACCAAGATAAAAGTCTATCACAAACTCAATGTCACATCGTGGGTTAGCGTTAGAACCTCCTTGGGGAAAAAGTCCAAGAACTCCCCAAAAAACCCTAGGAGCATCTACCATCCCAGTGTCCACTAATTCCATTGAAAATGCATACAATAAATAAATAAAGGGATCCATGTGTCTTTTTACCACCTAAAAGATCCACCCAATAATGAAAATAGTGCACTTGGCTTCCACATCCAAGAACATGATTCTCCTCTAAAATTATTCAATAAAAACATGTAAAGAATACAACTATTTAATTCTAAGGATGTGATCGTATTGGAGAATATCAATCATGAAATGACCCCCATGGGACTAATGTGGTCGTATCTTTGGTCTACCCCCCAACACTCATCAAACAAGTTGGTATGTCCTCCAACGTATATAGTCAACACCAAGGGTATGGAAAGCCTCTCCATGTATAGTCCCAAAGAACGAACTAGATTGGGTTCCACAAATTACAGTGAAGATCCCAAATCAGAAAAATCACATAAAATCATAGATGATAAAATAGTTATACCTCTAATGATCTTTGTCCCATCTAGTCCTGCTACCTCCACTACATGAAACTGACCATGCCCATCTCCCCTACCTCTCTGATAATGACTGCCTCCACAACCACACATTTTTCAAGTCCCCTTATCTTGAGGAACATTATAAGGATGTCCTCTCCCTACCTCATTTTCCCAATATAGACCATAACCATACTACCCCTACTATTGGAATGGCCTCACTGGTAACTACTAATGGGGATAATGTTGACCAGGTCCACCTCAACCAAACTGTGCTCAATTGTCTACTGAGAACTAGTCCTGATGATGGCCTCCAACCCCACAAAATAAAAACATCATCCCCAAGCCCAAATAATGGAATGGAAACTGGAAGTTCAAAAGGGAAGCTCCTAAGGTTGACTCTTAGTTAGTCGAAACATCAAACACCCAGGCACCTGAGGCTTTCCACTGACAACTCTACTGCTTATGAAACTCTATTAGTTCCCATTTCATGAAAAAACCTCCTCGAGAGTGCATCTATTTGATCACCTATTCCTTATTCTAAACCTCTTGGTATTTTAGGAATGTAAATGGTGTAATTAGAAACTATATCAAAGGATTGAGTGCCTTCTCAAGACGCCTCACTCCGGAATTCTCATCCTAAAAAAGATATTAGAAAATTGAAAAAGTTCCTTGATCTTAATCCCAATCTCCCACATCGAAATACTCTCCTACTGGAGGGAGAGTTGCTCCTTCCTCTTTTCATCCTTCATGGTCAATGATAGGAAATATTACTGAAATTACTTATGGATGTCATCCCATTAAACATCTACTACCATCTACTGACCAATGTACAACATCAATCACTATCGCGCAACTCCTCTAATCCTAATAACTACCAATGGGACCCTATACTCTATTGAGGATCAGATAAAACCGAAAGTGAACTCCAACTCCTCTAGATAACACTCTATTTCCGTATCATAAATTATACCCTCATATTTTTCCAAACCCTCATGTTGAAGACTATATAGAATCCTCTTACATTAATCATCATCATCAGTCGGACCAACCCCTTGTTGATCAATCGTGTTAGCTTGCTGAACCTCCACTACCTGCATCATATGAGAATGATGATTTGAACACATATATAGTTGAAAGATAAATAAGGATTTACTCATCCTTATAGTATGGATTTTCATTGTGATATATTTTAATTAACCTTAATCAATTTAATTAATTTTATAAATTTTAACTTTCCCTAACCAAACTAAGTCAATCAACCACAAAACTCATCATAATTCATGTACCTATCCTTGGTATCTACCCTACATGCATTCCCATATAACTTGGTCATTCAATAATATTAGATTCATTTCATTGGATCATGGGGGCCCTAAAATCCCATGTCCTAACTTGTCTCCCTAACCTATGTCACGGACCAAGGTCAACTGACATTATTTCCATAACAACCAATGAATTCCTCACCGTTACTAACTTTGAACTCCATGATATCTCACAATAATCTACTCTAATACAATTCTATCATGACCCCCTACCACCAAAGATACAACAATGAGAGTAGAGAGATAATAACCCCTGGGTATCACCTCTAGTAGGCCCTGTGTTGGTGACTAGTAAAAATGGTGTACAAATCACACAAGAAGTGAGGCATTACCCATTATAAGGAAACATTATTGGGAGATAGGATCTATCAACCATAATGAAATCTAGGAAATATATATAAGAAAAAAACCCATCCCACATTTCATGTTTAAATAAAACCAATAAATATAAAATTCTCCAAAGTAAATACTCAAAAACAGAAATAGAGCAGCAACATAGCAATTGTCCAAAGGTATGAACTAGTAATGTCTAGAATAATATATGTAATTCTCCTAGAAACCAGAAAACAATTTTTATATAAGTAGGTTGAGAATACATGTATACTGAGTAGGAAAACCAATGTCTCTTATTCATAGGTGAAAGGAGTATACTAATTCACCTAAGACAAAACATCAAAACCAAACAACTCCAAATATGTAGACTAACCATCACTCCAACCTCACCAAGGCTTTCTCACCAAATAATGTAACCATGTAATATAATATAACATGAATAACATTGACGATAGGGTACCCCGTACCACTTTCCCACACTTTCTCCTCTCTCATACCCCAATGAAAAATGTCCTAGCCCTCCCCCCACCTCCAAATATATCAAATCACATCCCTCCCTCACACACCTGGGCCACAGCTCATAGCATATCCCGCCAACACACACCTAGGAAATCACAAAATATCAGATCCCACCGACATGAAATTGGGCCACACAAAACATCTTGTCACATCACATATCATCCTGAATAAACTTAGGATATCACAACCTAACTAATCCCGAAGACACTTGGGACACCACATCACAACTCGCCCAAAGACACCTGGGACATTATCTCCTGGAAGAGGGAGTAGGGAAGAGTGGGTGGCTAGTTGTTCATCCTCCCAATGGGTTTTGGGGAATGGCACACCCTACGTGATAATTTGGGTGTCAGTACATGGTTCTCAACATCGGTGGGTGTGTAAATAAATCATGATAATATACATTGTATACATATATATAGAGAAAAACACACATGAAAAATCTATGGGTTTACCAAAAAACATCAACATACTCATGACTTCCCCACATTGTTTCCACCTGCAAATTAAAAGTACCATAGAAAAAAAATACAAGCCATGAATTAAATTTTAGTATTGAGTTATCATTAATAATTTTCCCAGTTTCTCTATTTTTGACCAGTTCTATTGAACATGTTGATTGATTTGTACTTAAATATTTTCATCAATTCCTCCATTAATCATGATACTTAAATCATTATCATGTAATAATTCAATTTTTTTATTCTTATTAATTTCTCCATCCATACCAACTAAGAAACTAGCATAAGACAAAATAAAATAAGTATTATAGTAAAACAAAATCCAAATAGCCATGTCCAAATCTATCTTCCACTACATCTCCTCTACAAAACCACATCAAGAAAAACATAGCCCAAATGCACAACCATATCTCATCCAATTCCCCCACAAAAGTCATATAAAACACCACCATAAAACATACTTTCATATTTATCAAGGGGTCACTTATTCAATTTCATTTTTTAACTAATAGTGCTATCATAGAAACCATATATTCATGGGGAATAAATTTAATTAATAAAATTTATATGATTAACAAATTACATAATAAGTGACATCCACATGCACACAATGACAATATATTCCACAAACCATGAACTATTTAATAGACAAGGACCCCCAACATCCATGATTTTCAATCAGTAATAAACCCAAACAATTGAAAACATCAATCAATTTTGATAAAATAGTATGATCAAACATCATGTTCCCCTGTCCCATTTTATTTACATTAGACGAATTCTATTATATTTCTTAATTTTTAATCATCTATATCCATAAGGGTAAATAATTATATACCTATCCAACATGATACACAACCAAAAAAGATGAAGTAAATACTACATAGAAGAAACATTATCGACATAGCCTTGTCATACAAAAAAAACAGAGGGCCACATACAACATGAAACTCTCTAGGAAAAACATGAACTCAATGCAGCAACCAAGTTACTAAACTCTATAGAAGAAGGATATTGGGGTGTCTAGTCCCAAGATAAATCCATAACAAAATATAGAAGGGGTGATATTAGATTTTTAAATTTTACATCCAGGTCATTCATGGATGGAAACATTTTCTAATTCCCATTAAAACAAAACCTATCAAGACCACACATTTTAAATATTTTAATGGCTTCCCATTTTTTAGAAAAATAAGTATACAATTAATCCATTTTAAAATAGCTTTAAAACCCATTAATAATGTTATTAAACTCATTTTTCATCAAAGAAGATGTAAAAAAGGGAAAAAATATAAAAATTATGAAAACTGGAAAACTATTACCATTAGTCACTGCCAAAATGACTTACCACTAGATGAGTAACCATAGACAAGTCAATGTCAGAGGTGTCACTGCCAGATGAGTCACTACCAGATAAGTCACAATCAGACGATTCACTACCTAAAAATTCACCATTATACATGTCACCACTAGACGAGTCACTGATAGATGAGTCACTACCAAATGAGTCTCCTCCAGATGATTCACCGCCAAACGAGTAACCCCCAGATGATTCCTCACAAGATGATCCACCACCAGATGAGTCACCACCAAACAATTCATTGGCAGATGGGGCATCGCTAGATAATTCACCATAATATGAGTCACCTCTAATTGATTCACTTTCATATGAGTCATTTCTAGATGATTCACCATCGGGATTAGTCACCTCAAGATGACTCACCATTGGAAAACTAGAAATTTAGGAAAATGTTAAAATGAATAACCATTAGAATGAATCACATGTCCTAAAAACACCTTAGACTACCCTTGGACACCTCAAACTTCAAATATTTATTCAATTTAATGGTCTATAAGGTTAGGGACATTACATTTTATTTTAAAATATTTTCTTTGGTGAAAAAAATTTGATATCGAGTATAAGTTTCAACTTTTAATGTATGGGTTTAAATTAAAGATCTTCTCCTAATTATTTACAAATCTAATATGAAAAGATCCTATAATGTAAATTCTAGTTAAAAACACTATAATATGTAATTTTTAAGGTCATTTTCTTATATTTGGTATTAAAGGATGGTTTAGATAACTTTAGAGGACATAATGCTATTTAATCATAAGATACAAGCCGTATATAGCCACAATGGTTAGCATGTTAGGAAGATAATTAGTTATTTTATATAAATTGAATGAATTTTAGATAATATTAATAGGGATATTTCAGTGTTTATCATTCTCATAAGATGGTATATTATGATTTTATTGCTCAAACTATCCATTTTCATTTTAGTACACGGCTAGATCCACCCGGAACCAAAGTAACAATAGATGTGATGGAAAATGAGGTGGTTCAATGAATAAGAAACCAAATGAAATGGGATCTACTATGAGAAAAATTGTGGTTATTTAAAACAAGAATTCAAGAGTAATGATTAACCACTTGATCCTTTTTTTACTTTTCTAGTTCATTATATATGAGATAAATGAATCCCTATGGATGTTAATGTAACAATGATCATAAAGGTAAATATATTTGTAAAGGATTGGTAAAGAAACAATTATAAAAATGTATTAAAGAATTGTTAAGATGATTTAAATGTGGTAAAGGAGGTCATGAGGTAACAATATTCCATGGAAAAAGGAAGGTCTCAATTATCTTAATGAAAGGGAAAGTTGTTCTTCCTGAGTTATCAATTGAATGTTTTCAATGTGGAGAGTCTATTCATTATTAAAATTGATGTCTCAGGAATAAGTCTCATGAATTTCATAACCAAGACCATAAATATATATTTTTACAAATACATAATTCAATTTTAATTGATTATTATGAAACTAAAAATGACCTAGGAATTTTTTTCGATTATTTTTTGGTTCAATTTTTAACACTATTAAATATTAGGATATGATTTATATTTTTTGATTGTAGGAAATAATTATTAAAGAATAATGGGTAAAAACATAGTAAATGGATTATAAATAATTATGAATTATTGTGTTTTATACATATAAATAATTTTAAGTGTCATGTTAGAATTAAGGATAATGAAATGTTTAAAAGTATTAATACTCTTTTTGTAATGCACCGACCCTAGTTACCCAAAGTCGGTGCATTATTACATAAAATTGGCATGATCACAATGGAATCAAGTCTCGAAAGACCAATCAATTTAGTATTATTGGAAACAAGATTCATACATAAGTTCAACTATACAACTTGAAAAGAAATACAACACAAATATATTTCATAAGAAACATCCAACCCTCCTAGATTGTGCATGTAGGTCACTTATAAATAACTTCTTCATATCCTGGGAAAATTAAACATAAGAAAGGGGTGATCTCAAACGCTCAGTAAGGGTAAGTAATATAGTGGAAAATATCATAAATATTAAGTATGGTAAATAATTGAAACCACATGCCTTTACCAATAATAAACATGAATACTTTTATGGAAAGAATATGAGCTGAGTAAATAATGACATAATAAAACATAGGCATGGGTATTATACTAGTCGAATGACCACATGAACCATCAATATTATTTCCATAATGAGGGAATGTATAATACCGGACATTCTGAAACATTTTGTCAAGGCCTCGGCCAAGACGTCTACAAATGATTAAGGCCTTGGCCAAAACCATAAATAAAATTGGTAAAGGGCCTCGGCCAATTCCACATCTAGTTGTCTCATAAGTCCTACTGATGCATCAAGGATCTATAGTGGGCTCCACCTGTCACTTACTAAGTCCAATACATTCCTCATATGAAAAGGTTTAAACATATCATAAACATTCGTATTAAAACTAGCATACAAAATGTCAATACTTTAATCATAAATCATGAATGGTATAAAAATAGCACATCCACAGTCAAACATATCACAAAACCTTCAATACAATATGGATGTTTTGTATCATAATAAATCAACTCCAAATATACTTAAAATCCATCAAAGGATGTTGACATAGATGAAATCAAAACTCTTTTAAGAGAAATATCTCTTTCTATTTTGAAATCATTTAAGTGTCACATAATTATAAAATAAAACATTTACTTTGAAAATATTCTGATAAGATTTTAAGGGAATCTTCGACGAGTTTATAACAGTAGAAAATAGACGCACCCGCCGTATAAGTTAAAAAATAAATTCTTACCTTAATTTTGTCGAAAAGGTTAAAAAGGGAATTGTTTGGAAAATGACAGAAAGATTCATTTATAAAATTCTTGTAAAATGTCAAAAAAGGTTATAAATGACTTTATCCCATATTCTGTAAAATAGTAAGAATTTTTTCAAATACATTTTTAAGAAACATGGATGTGGATGATAAAGAGGTCCCAATAGATAATTACGTATAAACAACCTTGGATAATGAAGAGATTGTAAAATAAACCCTTACCTTGTACTTTTCATTATTTGAGGGTAGGTTAACCTCTTTTATAATGGTGAAATAATTGTTATTAAATTATAAAATAATCATATACATTAATATGATATCATATATGATCTTTTAACATTGCATTGTTAATAATATCTTTGTATTATCGTCGTTTTGGGTGTTAACTTACTCATTTTCTTTTATATGTTTTGTTACATAAGACTTGTTTTTTATGGATAGGTTGTATATTATTCATATCCATAATGACATCAAGTACTTAAACATTATTTTTAATCATAAAATTAGAATTATACTTGAATGGATACGATGGGGAATGAATCTCATCGTGTTCGTGGAGACAGTAGTCCGTACATACGCACGAGCAACAATATCATTCTTTTTATATTAAAATAATATATAATTAGATGGTACATCATATATACAGAATAATTATAATTTTATATTTATTATTTATATGAATTATACATCATTATTATACTCATCCAAATAATAATGTATTGAATAACAATTACACTACGACGTGGAGACGGTAGGCCGTACGTACACGTATGGTGACAAGTCATTAAAATGATGGATAGAATACTGAATATGGTTCTACCATATTTAAAATAACATCAAAGTATATAGAAGATACTGGAGTTATTATTTTATAACATAAACAACAAAGAAGTTGAAGAAGTTGAAGAAGAAAGAAACTAGAAAAAGCGTGGTGAAAACATTACCTCTTCTTCGGGTTCTTCCTTTTGATTTGATCAAAAGGGCTCCTTAGGTTGGATTTATTATCAAACTAAGGCCTCTAGATTAAAGTTAGGGAATTTTTGAGGATATTTGGTCAGGGTTTTTCTGATCCAAAAGGCTTTGAAGGTGTGAATAATTGGTTATAAGTGGTGTCATTTTATAAGGGGGGGAGGGGCTCTTTAAGAAAAACTTAAAGTATTATTTCATAATAAATTCATATTCGGTTTCTAATGGTTTAAAAGTGGATTATTTAAAGGTTAAGGTGGGGATAGGTCCAAAAAAAATCAACCAATAGGTTTTGGATAGGTTTGGTTTACTTTATTAACCTTATCATTTAGTTTTAACTCTTAGTTAATTAGTTTGACACTTACCATGTCTCTTTTGTATTTTTATATTATATAGTTAATAAACTTATTATAAACGTCCAAGAGACCCCCAAGTGGTACATTAATGATACACCTATCATTATATAAGTACGTTGGCCAAACCTTAGATTTTTAAGAATATAATATCAATTAATAATATAATATTTGTTTTAAAAACTCATTTATCTCAATTTTGACACTATTTGGTATTTTGTTTTTTTCTAAAGTCATAACAGCATTATTACTTCTAAAAAAATTAATCTAACCAACCCTAATATGTTATGTTAACCTATAAAATTATTTTAATTCATAAAAACTCTCAAATTACATTTATTTTGATATTTATAATATCAATTATTTTAATATTTCATTAATTAGGTAATTACTGAATCACCATTGTGTCATAAATAAATTAAATTATATAATGTCTAAAAATTATAAATAAAATACCATTATGTAGGAAATATTTTTATATTTCTAATGAATATTTATAGTCGAAACTATAACATATATAACCCTATGTAAAAATTGTTTTCCTAAAAGATATATGCTTATGTCATTTTTGTATTTACCTTAACTTAATTAATATAAAGTGTCCTTATCACCTACAAGTGGCTTCATGGGGTCCCAAAATCGACCCAAAGATGTCAATGGTCGTAAATTTATCAACCAATAAGGTTAGGACACGTTTTAGGGTAATTTATTATTTTTATAATATTATTTTTTTACCCTTATTTACCGGATTTACCCTTTAACCATGGTAAATAAAATATTTACCGAAGTAATTATTCAAAATGTCTAAAAATAAAAGTTACCTATTTATACAATTTGGACCTCCTGATTATAAATATGGAATCCATTTTTCTAAATTCAAAACACAGAAGTGGCAGAAATTAATTTAAAATTAATTCCTGTTGTCAAAACAAAAAGTGTGTTTTTAAGAAATAATAACTATCAAAAGATTGACACTTGTTTATGTCTGGTATAATTGTGAAATTATGTCCAATGACCAACATTGTATTAAATGGTAAAAATATATTATAAATATACTTTAAAACCACTCAAATTAATAATTTATCACTATTAATTATTTTGATTAAAAAATTTGTTTTAAATAAAATTTTTGTAATTTTCACTATTCATCAATATATAAAAGTTATCCGAAAAGTACCAAAATTTCACCCTATAAAAATTTAGATATTATGAATCCAAAAATGAAGTCCATTTTGAGAGATAAAATTTATAAAATTTCAAAACGTGGGTATTACTATTCATAACGGCTACTTTGATTGGTCGCGGTGTGCTAGAATCTCGAAGTTACGTACAACACACGCTACTATATTATTCAAAGAGAATCGTACCGTGGAAGATTGCGGTGTTAAATTCTCCCCTACTTCAAATAATTTCATCCTAGAAATTTCTAGAATGCTACCGCATTAAAAGACTCGGGTGGTTCTTCATCATAAGTTCCTCGGGTTCCCACATTTCCTCTTCTATCTTATGGTTCCTCCATAGAACTTTTACCAGACGAGTCGTCCGGTTTCTCAGCACTTGTTCTCTTGTATCAAGAATCCTGACGGGTTCTTCGCAATAAGATAGATCAAGTTCCAGTTCTAATTCCTCTTAAGTGAGTACATGCATTGGGTCAGTCATGTATTTTCTCAACAGTCATACGTGGAACACATCGTGAACTTTGGAGAGATTTGGCGGCATTGCCAAATGGTAAGCTACAGCCCCAATTCGTTCTAGAATTTCAAAAGGTCCGATGTACCTGGGACTCAATTTACCTTTCTTACAAAAACGTATAACTCCCTTCCATGGAGATACCTTCAAGAAAACATGATCTCCTACCTGAAATTCCAAATCCTTCCTTTGGTTATCGACATAGATCTTCTTCCAACTTTGAGCTTCTTTGATGTGGTTTTGGATTACCTTTACCTTTTCTATCTTTTCCTCCACCAGTTCTGGCCCTACAAGTTTTCTTTCACCAATGTCATCCCAACAATTTGGTGTGAGACATCTCTTTCCGTATAACGCTTCATATGGTGCAATTTGAATACTTGAATGGAAGCTATTGTTATAGGAAAATTCCACCAGAGGTAAATATTGATCCCACATACCCTGAAAGTCAAGTGAGCATGATCTCAACATGTCTTCTAAGGTTTGAATAGTCCGTTCTGATTGTCCATCTGTTTGATGGTGTTAGGCAGTGCTCAAAAAAAGTTCAGTATCCAAGCCCTTCTGAAGACTCTTCCAGAATCTTGAAGTAAAATAGGGATCACGATCAGAAATAATCGATAGGGGTACTCCATGAAGTCTCACAACTTCATTAATATATAGTCTTGCTAGACGTTCCAGTGGTAGATCTTCTCTTATAGCAAGAAAATGTGCTGACTTGGTAAGACGATTAACAATAACCCATATTACATCATTCCTTCTAGAAGTCTTTGGTATCCCCATGACAAAGTCCATCATAATATTGTCCCATTTCCACTCTGGTATGGGAAGAGGTTGCATGACTCCTCCAGGATGTTTCCTTCCATCTTTCACTTGTTGACAAACCATAAATCTTGACACAAAATCAGAAATATCCCTCTTCATGTTGTCCCACCAAAAATGTTCCTTCAAATATCTATACATTTTGGTGCTCCCAGGGTGTATAGAGAAATTGGAGCTATGAGAATCATATAACAATTCCCTTTTCAGATCAGGTATATCGGGAACACAAAGTCTCTTCCCAAATTTCAAAATTCCTTATTCATACACAAATTCTCTCAATCTCCCATCATTCATGGCTTTAATCTTCTTTTGAAACTCTTCATCACTGGTCTGAGAACTCTTTATCTTTTCTAGTAAAGATGGTTTGGCAACCATTTGAAAATGTATCGATGTTTCACCTTCCATGTTAATTCTCATATCCATCTTCACTAGATCCATGAAAATAGGATCCCTTTTAATTCTCATCATTTTCAAAACTCCATGATCTTTTCTGCTCAAAGCATCTTCCACCTTATTTTCCTTCCCCGGGTGGTAGTGTATCGTACAATCATAATCCTTGAGTAGTTCAAGCCATCTCCTTTGCCTCATGTTGAGTTCTTTCTGTGATAAAATATACTTCAAACTCTTGTGATCAGTATAAATCTCACATTTCTCACCATAGAGATAGTGTCTCTATATCTTCAAAGCAAAGATCACTACCGCTAACTCAAGATCATGAGTAGGATAGTTTTTCTCATAAATTTTCAACTATCGTGATGCATAGGAAATAACCATATCATTCTGCATAAGTATGCAACCAAGTCCCTTCTTCGATGCATCACTATAAATAACAAACCCATCAGTTCCTGATGGTAGAGTCAATATAGGATAATTGACTAATCTTTTCTTCAGTTCTTCGAAAAATTCTTCACATTCTTTTTTTCAAACTAATTTAACCACTTTATGTGTGAGATTTTTTAATGGGTTAGCCAACTGGGCAAAATTCTGGATGAAACATCGATAATAACCTGCATGTGTACCTCAGTTATACTCTTCGTTGATGGCCATTCTTGGATTTCTCTTTTCTAGAAGGATCAACAGAAATTTTATCCTTAGGGACAATATGGCCAAGAAAATAAATCTCCTGAAGACAGAATTCACACTTGCTAAACTTCCCATATAATTCATGTCTTCTCAGAGTCTTCAATATAATGCGCAAGTTATTTTCATGATCTTTGTAGCTTTTTGAGTATACCAAGATATCATCAATAAATATCACTACAATGTCATCAAGATATTCCTTGAAAACTCTGTTCATTAGATCCATGAAAACAGAGGGTGCATTAGCCCACCCAAAAGGCATTACTGTAAACTGGTAATGCCCGTACCTGGTTTGAAATGATGTCTTCGGAATGTCTTCCTTCTTCACACACAACTGATGGTATCCAGATCGAAGTACATTCTTTGAAAAGTATTGAGCTCCATGCATTTGGTCAAAAAAATCATCAATGCGAGGTAGGGGATACTTTTTCTTTATTGTTATAGCATTGATCTTCCTGTAGTGGATACATAACCTCATAGATCCATCTTTCTTCTTAACAAAAAGGACAGGATCTCCCCATGGAGAAACACTAGGGAGAATAAATCCCTTATAACTCAATTCCTCTAGTTTTTTCTTTAGTTCAACTAATTCCACAGTGGCCATTCTATAAGGGGTATTCGATATAGGCCTTGATCCAGGAATTAAATCAATGGAAAACTCAATTTCTCATTCTGGAGGATGTCCAGGTAAATCTTCCGGAAACACATCAACATATTCTCTACCAATAGGTACATCCTCTATTTGAACATTCCTTTCCTCACCTCCAGTTATTTCATTCTCTTCCTCCTCGATAATTTAATTTAGTTAAGCTACTGGGGTGGATCTAGGTAAGAATTAGGGGGTGACGATTCCGCTCTAAAGATAAAGTGTTCCTTATCATCATCATCAAAAATAGTAACCTCCTTCTTCATATAATAAATTTTTGCATCATGGTTCGAAATCCAATCCATACCGAGGATTATATCAAATTCAATCATAGGTATGACAATGAGATCAGCGGATAAAGAACATTTATGTGCTATAGTGGGGACTGATTCACAAAACTTTGTTGCAATGATACTTCCCTTAGGATTTTGACTGACAAATCCCTTGTTAAATAAAATTGGAAATATCTAATTTTCTTAAAAAACTGGGAAGATATGAAACAATGCGATGATCTAGAATCAAATAAAGCAATTGCTAAACTTGATGAAACCATTAAATTACCTGCCACCACGTCTTTCGGGGCTTCAACCTCAGTAGTAGTGATTGCATAATCTTGGCCTTGGTCCCTCGGCCTTTTCTGAGGTAAGTTTCCCTGACGCTTAGGACATTCATTTTCATAATGTCCCATCTCCATGTAGTTGTAGCATTGAACATTGGTAGCATATTTCTTTCCTTTACAATCACCAGCTAGATGGCCTTTCTTTCCACACTTGTAGCATACTCATTTTCCTTTTAGAGATTCACCAGGGTTCTTCCTACCTCAATTATCACAAGGTGTAAATTCAATACTTCCCTTCATCCTTGTTTCCTTATTTCCTTTCCCAGAGTGTTCAGAAGATCTCTACTTCTATTGCTTTGATTTAAATTCATAAGCCATAGAGAATTCTTTTTCTGTCTTAATAGCACACGAGGAAATATCTTCATATGATGACAAGGATTGTGAGACCAATGCTCGACGGAGAAATTGTTTTAACCCATCAAAGAAATGATCAATCTTACTTCTTGGGTTACATATATAATCTGTAGCATACCTTGCTATCCTTTTAAAGTTATCCTCATACTTTGAGACATTCTCATCCTCCTTTTGTCTCAGACTCAAAAATTGTCTTTCCATATCTGCTCGATGGTCATGAGGAAAGTATTTTTCTAAAAACAAATATTTGAACTCCCAACATTCCATATTTAATACTTCATCATCTTCCTTCGTGTTTTGAATCAATGACCACCATTGATCAATATCTCCAGTGAGGCGGTAAACTACCATGATAACTTTTTTCCTTTCACTACTCCCTAAGGCATGGAATATTTTCTCTCAAGAATTTATCCATTTCTCAGCTACTAAGAGATTTTTACTCCCATGGAATTTTGGGGATTTTTGCCTCAGGAAGTGATCTAACATTGATCCTCCACGTTGCGGATCAGGGTGCTCCATACGGGTAAGGTTATTATTCATAACCTGAGTGAGTTGTCCCAGTATGGTGATTAGCTGATCAGTACCAGTTGTATCACCAGCTCCACTATAATTATCTTGATCAGGAGGGAAATACCTACATGGAGTGTGTGCATTGATACAGTTTCCATTCCTTCCACTAGGTTCCATTTCTAAACAATGGCATAAACTAGATCAGTTTATGAATAAAAATACATAATTCCATACTTGTAAAACACTTAACATAAATTGAACTATTTATGGATATAATCCATAATCATAAAGAAAATGTTTTCTTTGAGGAATTATATATTCATAAACCCTTCATAATGGTTTGTAAAGAAAAAGAGAATTATCCTAAGCATATCCCCCGAGAGTGTCGTAACCAAGAGTGCAACAAGGCCCGTTGTCGTGCACCAGTTCCCATTCGAGTCTAGCTCAAAGCTGTGTTTTCGGGTTTTACCCCTAGGTACATCTGTTCCAGGGCTGCCTCTACCTGCTCGTATCTAGACAGGGATTTATTGCTCGGAAAAATCAAAAAATCTCTACAATACCAAAATTCTAGGAAGTTCTTCTACACTAATCCTCAAAGTCCATCTTAGGTATATGTTCTCTAATCAGAGTTTACCTAAATCTAGCTTCCAAGGTTTGTACTAAACTTCCTCTGATACCAACTGTAACTCCCCGACCCTAGTTACCCAGAGTCGGTGCATTATTACATAACATTGGCATGATCACAAAGGAATCGTGTCTCAAAAGACTGATCAGTTTAGTATTATTGGAAACAAGATTCATACATAAGTTCAACTTTACAACTTGAAAAGAAACACAACACAAATATATTTCATTAGAAACATCCAATCCTTCTATATTATGCATGCAGGTCACTAATAACTAACTTCTTCATATCATGTGAAAATGAAACATAATAAAGGGGTGATCTCAAACGCTCAGTAAGGGTAAGTAATAAAGCAGAAAATGACATAAATATTAAGCATGGTAAATAATTGAAACCACATGCCTTTAATGATAATAAACATGAATACTTTTATGGAAAGAATATGAGCTGATTAAATAATGCCATAATAAAACATAATCATGGGTATTCTACTAGTCTAATGACCACATGAACCATTAATATTATTTTCATAATGAGGGAAAGTATAATTCCGGACATTCTGAAACATTTTTTCAAGGCCTCGGCCAAGACGTCTAAAAATGATTAAGGCCTCGGCCAAAACCATAAATCAAATTGGGAAAGGACCTTAGCCAATTTCACATCTAGTTATCTAAGGAGACCTACTGATGCATTGAGGAGCTATAGCGGGCTCCACACGTCACTTACTAAGTCCAATACATTCCTCATATGAAAAGGTTTAAACATATCATAAACATTCATATTAAAACTATCATATGAAATGTAAATACTTTAACCATAAATCATGAATGGTATAAAAATAGCACATCCAGAGTAAAACATATCACAAAACCTTCAATACAATATGGAAGTTTTGTATCATAATGAATCAACTCCAAATAAACTTAAAATCCATCAAAGGATGTTGATATAGATGAAATCAAAACTCTTTTAATAGAAATATATCTTTCTATTTTGAAATCATTTAAGAGTCACATAATTATAAAATAAAACATTTACATTGAAAATATTCTTATAATCTTGTAAGGGAATATTCGACGAGTTTATAACTGTAGAAAATAGATGCACCCACTGTATAAGTTAAAAAAGACATTCTTACCTTAATTTTGTCGAAAAGGTTAAAAAGGACCTTGTTTGGAAAATGAGAGAACGATTCCTTTATAAAAATATTTTAAAAAGTAAAAAAAGGGTATAAATGACTTTATCCCATATTCTATAAAATAGTAAGAATGTTTTGAAATACATTTTTAAGAAACATGGATGTGGATGATAAAGAGGTCTCAGTAGATAATTACATATAAACAACCTTGGATAATGAAGAGATTGTGAAATAAACCCTTACCTTGTATTTTTCCTTGGTTGAGGGTAGGTTAACCTCCTATATAATGGTGAAATAATTGTTATTAAATTATACAAGAATCATATACATTAATATGATATCATATATGATCTTTTAACATTTCATTGTTAATAATATCTTTGTATTATCGTCGTTTTGGGTGTTAACTTACTCATTTTCTTTTATATTTTTTGTTAGATAAGCCTTGTTTGTTATGGATAGGTTGTATATTATTCATATCCATAATGATATCAAGTCCTTAAACATTACTTTTAATCATAAAATTATAATTATACTTGAATGGATACGATGGGGAATTAATCTCATCGCGTTCGTGGAGACGGTAGTCCGTACGTACGCACGAGGGACAATATCATTATTTTTATATTAAAATAATATATAATTGGATGGTACATCATATATAAAAAATAATTATATTTTTATATAAATTATTTATATGAATTATACATCATTATTATACCCATTAAAATAATAATGTATTGAATAACAATTACACCATGATGTGGAGACGGTAGGCCGTACGTACGCACGTATGGTGACATGTCATTAAAAGGATGGATATAATACTTAATATGGTTGTACCATATTTATAATAACATCAAAGTATATAGAATATACTAGATTTATTATTTTATAATGGAAACAACAAAGAAAGAAGAAGTTGAAGAAGAAATTAACTAGAAAAAGGGTGGTGAAAACATTACCTCTTCTTCGGGTTCTTCCTTTTAATTTGATCAAAAGGGCTCCTTAGGTTGGATTTCTGATCAAAATAAGGCCTCTATATTTAATTGAGGAAATTTGGTAGGATATTTGGGAAGGTTTTGGCTGATCCAAAAGGCTTTTAAGGTGTGAATAATTGGTTAGAAGTGGTGTCCTTTTATAAGGGGGGGGAGGGGCTCTTTAGGAAAAACTTAAAGTATTATTTTATAATAAATTAATATTAGGTTTATAATGGCTCAAAAGTATATTATTTAAAATTTAAGGTGGGGATAGGTCGAAAACAACTCAACCAATCTGTTTTTGACATTTTTTGTTTACTTTATTAACCTTATCTTTTAGTTTTAACTCTTAGTTAATTAGTTTGACACTTACCATGTCTCTTTGTATTTTTATATTATATAGTTAATAAACTTACTATAAACATCCAAGAAACCCCCAAGTGGTACATTAATAATACACCTATCATGATATAAGTCCTTTTGTTGAACCTTATATTTTTAGGAATATAATATCAATTAATAATATAATATTGTTTAAAAAAACTCATTTATGTCAATTTTGACACTATTTGGTATTTTGTTTTTTCTAAAGTCATAACAGCATTATTACTTCAAAACCAATTAATCTAACCAACCCTAATATGTTATATTAACCTAGAAAATTAGTGTAATGCATAAAAAGTCTCCTATTACAATTATTGTGATATTTATAATATCAATTATTTTAATATTTCATTAATTAGGTAATTACTTCATCACAATTGTGTCATAAATAAATTAAATTATTTAATGTCTAATAATTATAAATAAAATTCCATTATGTAGGAACTCTTTTGATATTTCTAATGAATATATATAGTCGAAAATATAACAAATATAACCCTATGTAAAAATTGTTTATCTAAAAGATATATGCTTGTGTCATTTTTGTATTTACCTTAACTTAATTAATATAAAGTGTCCTTATCACTTACAAGTGGCTCCATGGGGTCCCAAAATCAACCCAAAGATTCCCATGGTCGTACATGTATCAACCAATAAGGTTATTACACGTTTTAGGGTAATTTATTATTTTTATAATATTATTTTCTTACCCTTATTTACTGGATTTACCCTTTAACCATGGTAAATAAAATATTTACCGAAGTAATTATTCAAAATGTTTAAAAATAAAATTTACCTATTTACACAATTTGTAACTCCTTATTATAAATATGGAATCCATTTTTCTAAATTCAAAACACATAAGTGGCATAAATTAATTTAAAATTAATTCCCGCTGTCAAAACAAAAAGCATGTTTTCAAGAAATAATAACTATCAAAAGATTGACACTTGTTTATGTCCGGTTTAATTGTAAAATTATGTCCAATGACCAACATTGTATTAAATGGTAAAAATATATTCTAAATATACTTTAAAACCACTCAAATTAATAATTTATCACTATTAATTATTTTTATTAAAAAAGTTGTTTTTAATTAAAATTTAGTAATTTTCACTATTCATCAAAATATAAAAGTTATCCGAAAAGTACCAAAATTTCACCCTATAAAAATTTCGATATTTTGAATCCAAAAATGAAGTCCATTTTGAGAGATAAAATTTATAAAATTTCAAAAAGTGGGTATTACTATTCATAACGGCTACTTTGATTGGTCGCGGTGTGTTAGAATCTTGAAGTTGCGTACAACACACGCTACTGTATTATTCAAAGATAATCGTATCGTGGAAGCTTGGGGTGTTACACTTTTGATGATGGGTGTACTTTGGATGATTTTTTTATTTTGTGTTATATGTAACCCATAACATTGTAATTTGAAAATTTTATATAAGGAATAATTATCTTTTATTATGTGAAAAAATTATAATGATATGGATAACCTTTATGATTTATATGATCCATTATTTTGAGATAATTATTATATATTACATTTTTTGGATAAAAAATGAGAGGTATAATATAACCACTGAGAATAAAAAAAATTACGGTAATTTTTTATTATTTTATAATATTTTTGGGAATGATATAAAAATTATATGTTTTTAGAAAAATGATAACTCACAGGATGGGTGAAAAACCACCACGTCCTATAAGACCCTGGTAATCAAACCCCCAACTGAAGCGGGGAAAGGGTGCATCCCCTACCACTAGCATACGTAATGTCCAATATAGTATGAAATTATCTATTTAGATGAATTATTTTATACAAGAAGAATATTATTATTTTGGGGATATATGTTTTTTCAGATAGATAACCTTAGGATTGGAAAATGATTTGGTTATTATGTGATTAATGTTATTTCGGAAGGTGATTACTATATTGGGAATCCTTTTAGGGTTGTGGGAATTAGAAAACTATGGTATTTTATTTTAGTAATGAAGTCTGATTTATATTTTGGAATAATATTATATTTTATTGTGAATTTATGTTGATTCGGATTATTTATGGAAATGGGTAGCATATCTTGAATATTATTAGGACAATTACTTTTTTTGTATAATACATTAGGTGTAATTAAAGTTATTTGTAGGTAATTCTTAAAAATTTATAATATAAGACTATGTGATGAAATCCTTCAAGCGTTTTAGTTTCAATAATATATTAGATTATTTTGATAAATTTTAAGGACAGGTGTTTATTAATTGTTCTTTAATGAACATTAGGTATTACTATTGAATTTTTTGAGATTCAATTAGTTTTATATCCTATAAAGGTTTATTATTTTTAGGTAATCCTTTTATCATATCTAAAAAAATTGTTTTTTTAATGTTTTATGATAGGAAAAATAAATTGTTAATATTTTTTGGATTATATAATTCACTAGAAGTTTATTCTATCACTTCAGGGGTGAAAACTTAATCTTCAATACTAATCATTTAGAGATAAAGATGAGTTTTTTGTATAAATTGATTAAAGGATGAAACTATACTTTTCATATTAGTATGATTCTATATAAACTTTTTCCATATAGTAAAATAATTTCTCAATAATATGAAAATAATTAGAAACCAAAATGTTTTATGTTTACATCTCTTATTATGAAATTGATGACCTTCTGACCCATCATAGGTTTTTGGTTTTGTGATTATTTACAATCTAATTACCATGTTCTATATCACTCTCCATCAGAACATGATTTTTAGTTTTCTCTTCCATGTACACATTTTCCTACATTTAACTCTTGTATGTATTATCTCTGGTAACCATCATACTTCAATTTCTTTCTTTTATGGTGGATTTTTTATTAATCAATTTTTCGATGTGGGAAATCAATAAAGGTAATTAGAAGAGTTTAAACATGGTTACCATGATCAAGGTAAAATTATGAGTTTGTTATATAATAAGTTGGGGTGTAACATTTCCAGTTTTTAAAAAATAAACACTTTATTTGATAAACATATATAATAAATCATATCGGGCATAGACGAACATCTAAAAATTATTATATAAATATTACCATTATATCCTTACCATTAGAATTGAATTTATGAAAGATAATAAACTAATTATTAAAATAGAGTTTATAAATGTATATATAATTAATTAATTGGTGACTAATTAATTATAATGGAATATACAACCCTTTTGAAAAAAGTTAATAATTTTATGAAAAACTATTTAAATGAGAACAAGGTTTCTTATAAAATAAAAAAATCACTCATCTTGGATTATATTAATCATACATATATATATAATATTAAATATAATTTTTTTCATTCATAATTTTTTTTTTCTAGACGTGATATAAAAATAAATTCAATTTTATGAACAAAATATTTTTTTTAATGCATGTTTTCCACCTTTTGATGGGGCACTTTTTTAAAATATATTTTTTCATGGTTTTATAAATTAAAATTTTAAAATTAAAATTCATATTTTAAATAATAATATCAAAATTTAGTTCTATTTATTTTAATATTTTCAAATAAGTTTCATGCTTTGATAAATACAAAAAATACTAAAATTTAATTGAAAACAAGATGATTGGATAAATAATTTATATTGTTAAATAATATATTTTATTGGTATTAATGTATAATTAGATCAATATTTAATCATTTCATACAATTAAAATCATTTTAATTGATCTTACATTGAGTTTTTATATAAAAACATCTCAATATTTTGATCATTTTTAAATTAAAAACCAATTTTCTAGATCCGTTAATGAGATTAATTATTAATTAATTTTATCCAAATATGTATTTTGAATTTTGAAAAAAAGTATTGAATATTTGGAATCATAATTTTTTGTATTTAATGGATAGTTTTGTTTAATTTTTGGAAAATATGAATAGTAACTTTAGTAATTTTATTAGAGTTAAAGGTAAATCACATAATTAAGGGTAAAAATAATATTCTAAATATTATAAAATTTCCCTAACACTTATCATAATTTTATTGTATGAGTTTTTTTCAACCATAATAATCCTTATATGAAAATTATATCCTTTTCATTCAACTTTTTTGAGAGTATGACATTTATAATATTATATTCAATGAAAAGGCAATTTTTTCAGACTTTTGTTTTTAATAAGTGAAATATTTTTAATATGGGTTTATATAGGGGATAGGTTCGATTATAAATATAATTTATAAATATAAAATACTTATCCTTATCATGATAATTTATTTTTAATTTGTATAGAGGATACAAATAACTTAAGTTCTTACATAATGATTGTCCTATAACTGTTTAATTAATGGAAATATAAAATAAATGATCTTAGAAAAACTAAAATAATTATAATTTGAGATGATTAATGTCATAAAAAAATTATATATTCATTTTACATGTTATTTTATTTTACAATTATTTTTCTAATTTATCTTTTTGTTATGATATTATTAAAAATTAATGTACTAAATATTGTGAATATTGATGTTATTTATATTTTAAAATAAATAATAATTTATTAAATGTATAAAATTTGAAAAAATATCCATATAACAAATCTAAATTAGATAAGTCATAAAATTTCATAACTGGCCCATTTTTTTCATTGGAAATTTTATTGTTATTATATTAACCCCCAAAGTGTAAATTACACGATATCACGGTAAGAGTGAAAAGGATTAAATAAGTGTTGGACCAAAAAGATAAGGATTAAAATATGATCAAAACAAGTATAATATTCATCAGATGAATTAATATATACACATAATCATATTTTTTTTTAAATGAATAAGTTTTTATTTATTTTAAATAGAACATTAATTTATAATAATTTAATATTTTAAAGAATTCCAAAACTGCCCCTCCCCTTTGTTATAAAAGGGAACCCCTTCTTCTCATTTCATCAAAAATAAAAAATTATTTTAATCTACCAATATCATCTCAAATAAAATAATATAATCATTACCCACTTTTTAGGAGCCTTATTTTAGGTATAACACCCTCCATAGTGGTGTTAATTTTTCATTTAAATAAGGTCGTCCGAAGAAGAGGTGTAATTTTTAATTAAGTATTTTTATTTTATTTCTTCTTCCACATAATTAAAATGTTATTCCATCATGATGAAATAATAACTGAAGTATTTCTAATATACTTTTATGTTATTTAGTTAATATGATCACCTAAATCTATCTCCACTTCCATCAAATGTTAAAAGAATTAATCATTCATGTGTACAGAGGAATACAACCTTATAAACTGATATAATTCGTTTTTCATCATTGTCTCACTATACTGATTATACTATGAGAATTTAAGTTCAAATAAGATATTCATGATAATTTTTTCATTATTTAATATAATATATCATTTTACTTCTTGCAATTCCATTCAAAAAAATGATAATTTCATTCATGCGTACATGTGAACTGTCACCTCCATGAAACGATGTGAGTTCTATTCCATCACCACATCACATGGATGATGTATATAAGTATATATAAATTTTTAATACAATATCATTGTTATTATGATCATTATTTAAAGATAAAATAATAATTACATTATTTCAAAAATTATTTTTGAAAAATGGAAATGTTACTCATTCATATGTACTTCCTTCTGTATCCATGATTACAACGTAGTTCATTTTACATAACCATACATAATTTTTTTCATTAAAAGTATAATATGTGTTTGATAATTATTATTATTTAATATATATAATTATGAATATGATGGTCTTATTACCACTTTCACTATAGATATCATACTAAAGTCATTTTGGACTCAAGTACCGAATATCGTCAAAATGCCCAACATGAAATTAAATAATTCAGTAATTGTTATAACCGGATAATAAGTGATATAACAGGTATAATAGAAATGAATATGGATATCATGAAATGAAATATTTAACATATTTTTATTATTCAGGATGTTAAAGGACATTCATTATAGACCAGACTCATGGTAATGGATTTTGGTAAAATATTATTTCATTATGGAATATTTTGATGTTATACACAAACCATCTTTTATGAGGTTGATATAAAACCCATTTGACATATCATATCATGAATATATTTATTATATGGTTATTTAATTTATTTAAAATTTCATTATTTTTTGTATCTTATGATTTAAATGTTCAAACTGGTTTGGGACACCTTGAACGTTTAAAGATTTAATTAAAAAATATTTTTCTCCTTGTCAATATTGATGATATTATTTTATATTTTTATTTATATGAATATAATAGGATTATAATTTAAATTTAATTTCAGTTTTTAATTTCATTAAAATTTTTTCAAAATGAATCTTTTTTTATTTTTATATTGGAATGTTTTTTTAAAAGAGAAAAGGAATGCTCTACGCTTAATGTACTTAGTGACAGTGTGTTTTTAGGCACTTTGGGAGATTTTTTATTTTTGGATTACTTTGTATGATTTAATTATTAATTAACTGAAAAAAAATCTACTTAATTTGGTTATTTTAGAAATGAAAATGGTTTTCCAAACTAAAGGTGTATTTTGGGTTGAAAATGGGCTTTTGAAAGATAATTTTATCTTAAGGTGATTTGCATATGATTTTAAAAGAGTTTTTCAAATGAAGAAATGTTTTACTAGAAATTGTGAATATTTGACAATATAAATGATGGGTGCTTCTAGATATAACTAGGTGGTACCGTTATAGCTTCAACGTTGGGTTCACTCAAATATCACTCCAATTTATTGGGTACTATAAAGATGGAATTTAAATGTATAGTTCTTACACTTTTAAGGGTTTTGTAAGGGTTATGTGTGATGATTTCCCAAGGAACCTATATGATTTTTCTAGGATTTATAATTTGTTTTTTATAAATGGTTTTTAATTAGTTTTCATGTCTTTATTGTATTGACAATTTACATTATTTTTTACATTTCTGATATTTTTGTGCTAATACTATGTTTTAAAAAGTTTTTCATAGAAATTAATGTTGAATGGAGAGAAGGATGAGATGAAGGTGATAATTGTGAAAATTTTATCATAAAGAGAAACCATTTATATAATTGAAAGAGTTTCCTTTTTTGAATAAATTGATACTATGTATAAGTTTAAACATTTAATATATGATTTTACATTGTAAGATCTTGATCTAATTCTCCAAAACACTAAACTGAAAATATCATTGAATGTCAATTCTAGTTCAAAACTATATAATAAGTAATGTTTAATGGTCTAATTATTATAATAACCCTATTCTAATTTTTCTTTGAATCATATCCCATTTAGAGTAATATTTCTTAATAATTAATTATTTACAATTTAGTTATATTATATATTCAAAAGTGATAGTCCTGTCAAATATAAAAGGGGTCATCCTCCCTCACTTCCTCACAACACATTGACCATTATAACTTAGACCAAATCTAAAAATTTCCATTGATAAATCCTATAGAGACATTCTATGGGTTTTTCATTCCAAAAATAAGAACTATATATAATTTTATAGGAGATATAAAGTATTTCTTTCAATGAAGTGGGGGCTTGAGTGTGAATTAGTATATGGAGATTTTAGGTAAGCATTTATTTCACAATGTCATCATTATTCAGAATTGTTTATGTTTATGCCTCGGTTGGTGAATATTTCGCTTCCCAATACATTTTTTCCCAAAAAAATCAAAAAGGTTATTATGATTCTATTATAATTTTTCAAATCCATTTTTACCCAAGGATTATTTTTTACAAATCGGTTTTTATGGAATATTTTCCTCATTTCCCTCACATGGTACGTTATGTCTTTTATGAAAAACATATGGAAGTATTTTTTTTAACTTATATAGCATGAGAAAATTTTAATTTCATGATGAATAATATTTTATTTTATTTTATTTTTACTATTTTAGAATTTTTTTTCATATAAACTTTTCGTCTTTCTAACTCTATAGTGTTTTTGAAAAAATTGACTATTTTTTAAAATTGAAATGGTATTTTCCATAGGAATTCTTTTAATGAATTTTTTTTACATTTTAATCAAAAATGATAAAAATAATTTATATTTCATATATTATACTATGTGTATGTTATGAAGATACTATACATATTTCATATAATTTTTATGTTTATGATGGAATGATGTTTATGAAACCCACTTCTTTTCATGCATTCTGATATGATAATTTTTTAGCATGCATATATGAAATTATCATTATATGGTTGGTGGGACCTATATATAACTTTAATGAATTGTGTAAGGATTAATTATTTGGGAACTCAAAGGGTAAACTAGAGGTTATCCCAACACCAAAGTAGTTATACAATTTTTTACCCCAATCCTAACATATTATGAATATCCTGGTGGGTATCCTTAACATAATGTTTTCTATGCTAATATATATGACACAATTTATGTATTATTTATATGTTATAATCTATTGGATCATGTTCTTTGATTCCATTTTGATTTAAGTGTTATAAACTACAAATATTTATTCCATGTCTCATGTTTATGATCATTGATATACAGTGTATGGTTTTCTAATGTTATGTTTATACCCTTAGTCTGAATAATGTTTTTATCGATATATCACTTGTTTAAACTTACTAATAATGTGATCTCACCCTTTATTATTTTCTATTCCTAAGGTAATGAAGATTTATTTTTTGTATGATTAGTATAAGAAGGTTGTTTTGTATGAATAAATTCATTGTAGAAGATATAGTTCACCTCTAAAACAGTTGAATATGTGTCCATGTTTCCAATAGAACAAGAAATAAATGATTCTATCAATGATAATTATGTTAGTTTATTATTATTAGTATATTATGATGTAATATCAATGTATGAAAAGTATGGTTTTGTATTGTTAGTTTTAGAGAATGTTTTTTTAAACCTTATGAAACTAGACTGATATTAAAATTTGAACAATTCCTAATGATAAGTCTATGTATAGTATACCATCATAAGGTTTTTCTAATGATCGTGAATGAAATATGTAAAAAATATGGTTTCATATAAGGTTTCATAATTTATTACTTCCTATAAATGATTTATTACATGATTCATCACTATGGTAATTCTTTATCATATTATATTTTTTGGTTTTAGTAATAGGTTGGAACTAGGAAGATTCATGTTAGTAATGAATGTGATAGATTATGTAATGATTTACAACATAAGAAAATATATTTCAATTGGATATGTAGTGTTGAGCCTTGTGGCTATGATAATTAATAGTTCTTAAGCATTGAATCATACTATGTTTTCAAATGACCAGTTAAGGGAAAAATTTTCTATCGACTACTTCATGATGAAAAATCCACAACCATTCAGTGGGTCCATTAATCCATTATTCTCCATGAAATGTATTAGTAAAATTCAAAATACATTTTATGAAATTCAGTGTTCAAAACAAGAGAATGTTATTCTATATATTTATCCTATTGTTGGAGAATAAGATCACTGGTGGTATATTATCAAGAATATGATAGAAAAAAAAGAAATTTAATCTATATAGTGGAATGAATTTACTATCATATCATTTAATAAGTAACATCCTTGTAATATTTATATGAAAATGGAGAATTAATTCATTGAGATGAAATAGAAGGATAAAGAATATCTTAGTACCTATGAGAAAAAAAAATTATAACACTTTTAAGGTATGCTTGTAGTATTATCATCCAACATTAATATAAGATACATTTTTTCTTTAGAGAATTAAAATAGCCTCTAAAGGATGTTATAAATTTGATTGGTCAGTATCTTTGAATAAATCATGCAATTTTCTATCATGGTGGAAATAGAGATTAGAATTATCGATAAATCTTATGGATTTGATATGAAAACAATTATTGAATTCAATGGAAATTAAAAAAACATAGAGAGAAAAATATGATACTTACCATATTATTAAAGCGTATAAGTAAACATAGTTGAAGTTTTATTAAGTGGAATAAAAAATTATTGATTTTTGGAAAGGAAGTCTCTTGAGAAACTAAATTCAAAGAGTGGAGAAAAATTTATCAAATGATGTGAAAAAATAGAAATATCCACAGAATGAACCATCCAAAAATCATTGTTTCAAATTCCAAGAGCTTCGTCATTATGATAACCAATTCCAAAATAAGATGTTTAAATTCAATGATCATCATCATCAACCTATTAATCCTAGAGTCAACAAGAAAATCCATGTGTTAACTATTTATGATGAATGAAATGATAATGACATGGTGAAATGTAAACTTATCTTCCACTGTATAAAAAAATGTATTATTTGATTGTTGTTCTACCCACTCATATATTTCTAAAAAAAATTTAATGGAATCACAATACAACCTCAATGAATGAATTTTTAATCAGTATTAAAACCCCCTTATGGAATGATGATTGTATCCCATGTATATGATTTATCATCAGCTGTATTTTTCGGGGATGTGATTTATTAAAGTATATCTATTATCCATCTTCTTGAGGTCCATGTTATTTTTGAGAACGGATTGAATTTATCTATAAAAATATCACATCAATTTACAAGGAATTGAAGTCATGTTTGATATTAAAAACAAATCTATAATTATCTATTAGTGTGATATTAAATATGTTCTATAAATAGAAATAACATCTGTTATATGGGTATTGATTTTTATTGAATGGAGAATGGTATATGAAATTATTAGGGAGAATATAAATTTAAAATATATTCCTATTGTTAGGTAGTTTGTTGATTTATTACAAAAGGAATTTCCTGGTCTTCCTCTAGGTCAATATGTTGTTTTTTAGATTGAACTCATGAATTCTGTAGCACCATTCTCCAAGTCTCCATATATAATGGATTATATTGAGTTGAAATAATTAAAGAAGAAAATCTAGGATAATCATGTCAATTGAATAATTCAAATATGTACATCAACCTCTGGTTTACTAGTTCTATTTAATATTAATAAAGATGGATCAATGTTAGAATACATTTATTATTAAGAGCGTAAAAGATAATTAACAACAATAAGTATCATCAAGCCCATATTTGTTTATTATTTGATGAAATTCACGAATCTAAATACATTTCCATGATTAATATTCATTTTCAATATTAAAAATTATGGGCCATTAATGGTTATATATTGATGATATCATTCAATATAATGTATACACACAATGGATTTATAGTGATTTATTTTGGTGTTTCAAATTACACTCTGTATTCATGAATAGAGTCCTTAGATAACCTTGATCATTTTTTGGTCATGTTTATAGATGATGTTCTTATATATTCAAATATTAATGGAGAGCATTAAAATCACTTTGGGATTGTGTAGAATACCATGAGAAAGGAAAATATCTCTGCAAAATTCATCATGTCTGAATTTTTTCTTCAAAAGGATTCATTTTTATGTCATATAATATAATGTCATTGAATATTAGTAGATCTTGGAAACACAAAAGTTATTGATAAATGGTCAATACGAACCATGGTATCTAAAATTCATAGTTTTCTTGGGTTGGATAGAAAATATTGACATTTTTTGAGAGATTTCTCATGATTATCTAATGAAATAGTAAAGTTGACTCTAAAAGGAGTAAAGTTCATATGGATGGATGAATTTTAAGATTGTTTTAATGATATGAAAATAATATTTATCGCCTCACCTTTTCTCAAACTACCATTTAGTGTAGAATGGTTTTGATATATTTTGGTGATTTAAAGAGGGTATTGGGATTTTTTCTCATAAAAAAATATATAGTGATAGCTTATGACTCAGAAAAATTGAAAGATAATGAGGGAAGTTACAAATATCTTTATTTTGAGGTAGTTGTGGTAATTTTTGAATTAATTATATGGAGTAACAATCTTTGTGAGGAAATGTGTGACATACATATTGATAAAAACATTAAAGAATATTTTCACACAAAAAGAGATGAACATGTTCCAAAGATGATAATTGGAGTTGATCAATGATTATGACTTCTTAATAAAATAATACATTGGGAAAGAAAACAACATTGAAGATTCTCTAAGTCAAGAGTATCATGTTATTTTATTTAAGATGAGGATGAAAAAAGATTCAATATTTCTACACATTCAATGGATTGATGCTAAAATATGATAGGAAAGTGATAAATATAATCTTCCTCGATTTTTTGTTCTATTATCTATATAAGTGATGACTAAAGAGGTATATAAGGATGATGTAGAGATAAAAATGAAGGTGTAAAATGTTCCTAAATTCAACATTTTTTACAATTTAATAATAATGATCAAGAACCATATATGTTTCCCTTCAGTACCATATTTCAAGTATGACATGATGGATGAAGCTCATAGTTCTTCATTATGTATTCATCCTAGAATAGAAACTATGTATAAAGAACTAAAATATAATTTCATGTGGATGGAATACAAATTATAATAATATAGTCTTTTTATACATAGATATTAAATCTTTTTAGATGAAAATTTATCAGATTATATAACCACGCATCTTAGGATCATAAATGTATAGTGCCTTTAAAAATAAGGAAACATAAACATTTGGTTCATAGGTGAACTACATCATCTCCCACTATGTTCTTTATAATTATCACCCTTCTTAGATATATCATTCATAATATATTTATTCATCACCTGAGGAAAGGAAACATAATAAAAGGTGATCTCAAATACTCAGAAATGGTAAACAAGGGATATACTTAGTAATAACATGATAATAAGTGTATGAGTACATGAGAATAACATTTAAAACCCTAAAATTAATATCAATGATCATAATATTGAATCATGTAATAATTACTGGATGTTCACAAGACAAGATTCCTAATATAATCAATGAATATGAGCCATGAGAGTAAAACATTGGCATATGACATGGATTTGTGGAATACACATAAAAATGTAAAATCATTACCATTTTAGTTATGTATCACTACCAATACCATCATAGTAGAATGGGTTCACTCAAAAAAACATACGTATTGTCAAGATTCACTCCTAAGACCATCATAATAGAAAAATTCCACTTACTTAACAGATCTCACTACTTGTTCTAGTGATGTCCATCTTAGGATATATAAATGATTTATCATTCCATTTTTGGGAGATATTGTTCTCACCCATATCATAATGAAAACCATATTTATGTATGAAAAAATATTAGAAACATTCATAATATAATAACCCATGAAATGAATGGTGTTTTATAAACATTTCATCATATCATAACATGTGGGAAATAGAATGGTTTCATAATTATTTCATTATTTCATCATATAACAACACATCTAAAAAGAAGTGTGTTTCATAACAATTTTATCATGGTAAAACCCATGGATGATAAATTTACATTATTAAAATCTTTTAATAATAAACCATTCATTGATTTAATATTAATAGTATAAATTTTTTATATCCCTTTTAAAGAAGATATATCATCAAAAAATCATCCAAGATGGAAAATTATTTTCAAATAGCATTTAAAATATTTCATTAATAAAATATCCTGTTTTATTTGAATAAAAAAAATTAAACACATTTTTTAAAAAACAATCTCTTTACTTGAAAATAAACTTCAAATCATATAAATGAATATTCAATGAAAACAATTGACATGATTATGAAATCATTCATTCATACCATACACATTAAAGAAAATATTCCTTTGACATTTTTTGTAAAATAAAAACAAACATTGCCTGAAAAAAGTCATAAAGATTCCATAAAATGTTTTTTTATAAAAATGTGAAAATTTATAAAAATTACATTTATAAATAATAGGGTAATAGAAAATTATTTTTTAAAACATGTTAAAAAACATAGATTTGGAAGAAGATTTAGTTTTCGACTGAAGAAGAAAATAAAGATGATTTTTATAAAAATCATTATTTTTAACTATTTAGTACCTAAAGGGTGGAAATTGAAAGGAAATGATGAATTATATAGAAAAAAAGATTATATAAAAAGGGATATGTTTCATGAGAGTTAGATCATATTATTTCATCATTGGAACCATAATCATGAGAAATCCCAATGAATGATGAGATTGTAACATAAAATCATTACCACATTAGAAGCTTTGAAGAATAATGAACATGAAGGTACATCGTTAAATATAACATAAAATATAATTATGTTAAATAATTTCATTATATTACATTCCAAAGGGGATGTTTTTACACATCATAATGAATGATAGGTGCATAATATGACATATGTGTCAACAAAGGAAAATTGAGACAAAAATCACTTACAATATGTCTCGAAATCCTTCAGGAACATTAAATCCTCATATATAATAAATATTAGTTTATTATGAATCTATAATAGAACCATTCATATTTTTTTTAAACCATATATGATTTTATTATGACCTTTTATTACCTATTAATTAATAATTCCATGTTAAGTTCACATTTTGGGTAGTAATATCTTTGTTTTCATATGTGTTTTGATATGTTAGTTGTTTTTCAAATAATTTTATCATGGTTCCATCACCTCCATAATTTTAAACATGATATAAATATTAAATACTTTTTGTAAATATGTATTTATAGTGATCCATAAAATTTAGATATGGAAAATGAAATACATCATTCACGGAGATGGTTATCCATCTGTATGCGTAAATGTTGTCTCCATTTTCCCTATTGAATTAATGAAATAAATATAAATAATATATTAAGATTTTAGACACATTTTTATGTCATATATATATGAAAATATCATTTAATGCCTCATTATAACCATCAATGTAAAGAGTGAATGAATCACATTGCTTCGCAATCCAGTAGTCTACCATACACACGAATGTTGTAATCATATTACCATGTGTTGGATTATAAAAGTAACATATAATATTATTAATCCATAAGAATAATAATATCATTAATATCATATATAAAAATTTAATCAATTAATATAACCATATTTTAGAGGTGTTAATAGAATGAAAAATAACATTTTTTCGTGTGGTGGTAGACCGTTGTATACTTTAACGATGATTTCATAATAAATGTAATTGAGGAAGATATGTCTGTAGTTCATGAACATAAAATAAAAACATTTAATTATATTTGACATACTAAATTTTTTATATCTTAATTCATTAATAAGAATTTAAATAGTTGGGGTATGAAATTAAAAAAATGCTCAATGATGAAATTTACCTCTTCTCGGGTAACCTCCATAGGTTTCGACAAAATCCTTCATAAGTTAGATTTATGAAAAAAAAATTCTCATAGGATGATTGTATGTATGTTTGGAAGTGAATTGGTTATTTATTGTCTACACCAAAAGGGTTTTATGTAGTGAATAATATAAGAGAGGTAGTGTCCCTTTATAAGTGAGGTGAGTGACATAACTGTAATGTTTTTTAATAAAAACATGAACCAAAATTTTTAACATTTTAAATATTTCAAAAATAAACCAATATAAGTACTTAGAAATTATATGATCTAAATATGTCTAACTAATATATTTTATACAAATGTTTAGTACAATTAAACGCTTACCCTTTTAGTTTAACCCATGATAAACCCATTTTTACCATAACTGCGGTAATTTTTTAAATTTTCTTCTTTTCATTATGGTCAAAAATTCAGTTAGCCATATTATATAATATAAATTATACTGATTCTAAAATTCGAGTCCAATATTTAAAATAAAATTTAAAAAATTCCAAATGTTAATTTAAATTTAATGTTGAAGATACCATGAGATAGTGTGTTTTAAAAGATGCATAATAGTATGAAATATTTTTAAATAAAATATAATTATCAAATTGATTAAATTGGATTAAATTGTATTAATATATATCTATTTGATCTAATTTTAATTTGAAACCAATTTAATGTATATTATAACATATTAAATAATTTTAAAAAAGGATGTTTTCAATTTAAAACTAGTATTTTTTACAATTCAATATAAAATGATACTTATTAGAAATAAATCCAAAAAAACAAGAAAATAAAATTTTTAAATGATGATATTATAAATTATTTATATTTTATCAAATTAATTTTCTAATGGTTTCAAAAATTAATTTTTATATTGCTAAAAAATATACAAATATATTTGTTTTTAGAAATTGGTATTTTTAAAACATGTAATGACTTTACAAAAACATTTATGTTTTATTTTCAATATATTTTATTTTAATAATTCCACTATACATTGTATTTAAAAAATAATATATTAATATTTATGACATAGTTTTTAATTAAATGGTAAAAATTATAATAATGTTCAAGTATTGGTTATGTAACACAAGCTATCAATGAAAGGCTCATAACATAACATTTGTATGAGTGTATTAACCAATTATTATTTAAGAAAAAACGCATACCTTAATCTCATTATATGACCATTATATAAGATAGGTTACATGACCATGTAATATATTAATAATATAATTATTGTTTAATAATATATCATGGTGTTGTGATGCAAGTTATCAATGAAATTGAATTTATTAGAAAACAATATTTACACAATATATGGTTGTTACATTCTACCTCCCTTAA
The DNA here is from genome assembly GCA_963277665.1 of Viscum album. NCBI lineage: Eukaryota > Viridiplantae > Streptophyta > Magnoliopsida > Santalales > Viscaceae > Viscum > Viscum album. Next base: position 1,186,444,044 of record OY728123.1, on the reverse strand, counting down.
AATAATTCTACTTAAAAATTCCTTACTCTGATACAATCAAATGAGGATACTTCTTCTTCATTTTTTCCTCAATATCCCACACAACTTCTCCAAACTTGTGGTTTCACCATAAAACTTTGACCATATGAGTGGTCCTATTTCATATAACATTCTTTATAAAATGATGAGTCATCATCAGTTTTTATTATTAAAGAAGATCATGCCCTAGTGGTATGACCAATGCATTTAGTATGTGTGAAGGTTTATGTATAGACTTATTCAAGATAGATACATGGAACTTATAGTAAACTTGAAATAGGTTTTTTTGATTTTCTAACCAATATGATACCATCCGGATACGATGAATAATTTAAAAGGGATCAATATACCTAGATATTAGTTTCCCATTATTTATGATTATCAAAATTTCTTCACATGGATAAATTATTAACAACACATTGTCTCCATCTTCAAATTATAGATCACTTCTAGTGATTTTCGAAAAAACATTTCGATCAACTCTGAGATTCATTGATGTGTTTCCAACTAAATCATTAATTATCTATAATTTCTTCATCTATTTTAGGTCCTAATTTATTTATCTATCCAATATCATTCTAGAATGTTGGATTATGTAAGTCATTCCATAAATGTTATCATAAGGATCCATTTGAATCCTCAGTTGAAAGCTATTATTGTATAAATACTCAACTAGAAGAAGGTGTTGGTCCCAACCACCTTTAAAATCCATATAATAGTACCTCAACATATCATTTATGTTTTTAATTATTATATTAGACTGACCATATATATGAGTATTATTTTCCATGTTGAATATCAACTATGTATCATGATCTTGAAAATGACATCACTAGAACTTTGAGGTCAACTACAAATCTTGATCATACATAATGCAATGTAGTCCACCAAGAAACCTTTCAACTTCCATAATGTATTTCATGAAAATATTATCCAAATAAAATCCTTTTGCGATAGTGATGAAGTGTTCTAACTTAGTAAGTTGATTGACTACAACCCATATAGCATTTTTACTTTTATACATTTTAGTATAGCCAATGACAAAACCCATAGTGATTTTTGACATGTCAATTATGGTATGTGAAATTGATGTAAAATCCCTTTAGAATCCAATCTCTTATCATTTACATGCTGACATACCAATCACCAAGCACCAATATACATAATATGTTATGTCAGTATTAATTCCACGCCATTAGTAGTACACATTCAAATATCTTTACATATTCATAATTACAGTATGCATAGATGATGAAAATTTATGATCTTCATCGTCAAAATCCTTCAAATGTGGTAGAGAGGGAACATATAAAAGGCTCCAAAACATTATCATTCCAATATTATCATGGTTTATCTGTGCAACATTTCTAACCATATTACTCATCTCTGCAATTCTTTTGGAACCTCTTTAACATTCACATAGATAGATATTTGACCATTCAATTGAGATAGATAAATTTTTGTGACTTCATTCAATATTTTCATATTCATCCTTTTAAAATACATGAATATTGGATCATTTTTATCTCTATCATAGATAATCTAGCATGATCATTTTTACTAAAATCTTTAACCGCCTTTTTTTCTCTTTTTAGGTGGTAATGTATTAAGAAGTCAAAAAAATTAATTATCTCGAACAATCTTCTCTGGTGTATATTCAACTACTTCTATTTTAATATTCACAATAATAATTTTTTTGTATGTATATAACACTTTTATCCATAAGGATAATGCCTCTATATCATTCATTAAAAAGCACCAAAGCTAACTCCAAATCTTGAGGTGGGTATGTATTCTCTTGAACATTGACTTTTCATGAGGCATATTCTAGAACCATTTCATTCATAATAATAATAGATCTCAATCCCATATTTGCTACATCACTATATATTATAGAAAATTCTATAATATAGGGTAACATGAGCATAGGTAAGCTGACTAATATTATCTTTAGTTCCTTAAAATTGTCCTCACATTCTTCTATTCAGAGGAACAGGATCCTTTTTGAGTAAATAGGGTGAGTGGATTTCATAGTAATTATAAATTCTACACAAACCATTGATAATTTCAAGTGAAACCAAGAAAAATATAGATCTCAAACACCATGGATAGTGTGGGCCAATAGTCAATATCCTTAATCATTGATGGATATTATGATATACCCTCTCTTGATATTATATGAACCAAAAAAATGAAACCTATTACAGCCAAAATTTACACTATGTAAATTTTTCATATAATTTATCTATACATAGGGTATTTGGTATAATTCTCATGTGATGTTCATTCTTTTACTTTCTCTTTTAGTAGATAAAAATACGACCCATAAAGAAAAACATGAGGTGATCAAGAAAATTTATAAGACTATATTCATTTAATCTATAAATATTAATAGTGAATTAATAATACCTAATGGAATTACTATGTATTCATAGTGTCCATACCTTATATAGAATGCCATATTTGGTTTCACCTCCTTATTGAAACTAAATTAATGATAGTCAATACTAAGGTCAGTCTTTGGAAAGTATTGATCTCTACATAGTTAATAATAAAATTCATATAGAGGGAAGAGGATACGTTTTCCTTATCATGATCCTATTCAGCTCCTGATAATTAATGCAGATTCATACCAATTTGTCATTTATTTTAATAGAAAGAATAGGTGCGCCCCTAGATGACACATTTGGATGAATAAATCCCTTATCAAGGTTCTCAAGGAGTTTATTCTTCAGTTCCTTCTACTCAATTGGGGCTATTCTATATGTATTATTTTAATTTTTTTGTAATAATGTATGGGTTATATTGAAAACTAAATTTCATGATTTGGTCGAAGACATTGATACTCTCCCATAAAGATGTCAATAATGTATCTTACAACAAACATACCAACTATGTTTAGTTTCTCCCCAACCATATGAGACAAACACCACTTCTGAATTAAATTTAAGACCCATAAAATAGTTGTGATTTCCTTCATAAGTTTTTACATATCTTCACATTAATAGATGATCATAGGTTGGTTTATAATATGAAACATGATTTCCCTTCCACGAAAATTGATAGGGTATTTATATAGAGGATGCAAAATCATTCCAAATATGACATCAAATTCATCTAGAGTAAGGATGAAAGATTTTATGGAATCACATTCCACCCCATGTCAACTAGAGAGGTATTATATAATTTAGATGAATTCATCAAACCATTAAGGGTTCTCAATAATAATTCTATATATAATATCTTTTGTGGTATCATGATACCCTTAATAAATTCTTCATATATGAATGAATGGATAGATCCAATTTAAAATAATACATTAATAGTTCTAGAGTGTATGGTTCGTGTATTATTCACCACGTTCTAATCACATCCCACATCACAAATAGACATCAAATGAGATTTACATTTTTATATCGTCCTATGAGGTTTCTTCCATTTATCATCATATTTAAAATTTAGATTCTGTCATTAGTTAGTATATTTTCAATACTACATGCATTCAAATCACTGGATTGTTGGTGGTGTATTCTATCTAGTTTTCCCTCTATTCGCATCTTTAGATAATTTATTCCCATCACTTAAGTAAACAATTAATCTTTGAAATTACCTTCCACAATAAAACATTTTATTAGTTCCCTTGGAAAAAATATCTCAATCCTTTATCACACACTTTAAGAATCAACTAATTATCATCTACTTATCTCAATACTTCATAGATTTTTCATTCAATTCCATTTTTCTATTTTTATCAAAACCATGTTATTTATAAATAAATCCAACATCAATTTCAACCTTTATAGAATATCAAACAATCTGTTTAGATCCACTCATATATCTTACGAAAAATCCTATTTTGAAAAATGGTTTTAAACAACTTAATAAATGATAAAACTTACTTTCGGGTGGGCTGACAATACCATAACCAAACCATACAACTCTTGTAAAATTTACCTTATAGGTAACAACATATTAATCATCCTTTTTCTTTAGCTTAAGAAACTCTTTCTCCATATTCATATTATGAATAAGAGGATTTTACTTATATAAAAATATGTTGTTGAACTCTTGAAGATATATAGAGTCAATTTCATCTCGATTCCTTATATTCATGACAATATTATACAATTGATCCAATTTACCGTCAAAATGATAGAAGTACAAAATTAAATTTTCATGTTTTGAGAAATGGATAATGGAAAATATATTTTTAGTGGTATTGATCCAAATATAAAAAACTAGTGGATTATAATACCCACTAAAAGAAGTTGGATGTTCCCTAATGAAATAAAAATCAAAATGTTGTTTTGTCATTTGTTTTTTTGGAAAGATAGCATGATTTATTACTTGAGAATGTTGTGTGATCATAAAAATGATTTTCTTATTCCATATCACAATATTTTTTGGATTTTTAGGAGGAAACTCATTTAATTTTCCATCATAATAATCATTAACATGGTTCCTTTGGGTGTCATTCATTGAATAAAATGAAAAAAAATGTTTTGTAAGAAATAATAATAATTTTGAGGATCCATATAATCATCAAAAATAACTTATAGGATTTATAAAAATTAAAATTTATTTTCAGTCTATGAAAAAAAAATTATCATATGATATTGAAATTAATAATCTATTTAAATCATTTTTATGGTTCATATAGAGTTTCTGAATTTACAAATAATGCCTCCTGGGAGTGTGAAACTAGGTGCAAAATAAGGCTCTTTTTTATGTAAAAGGTGATGATTGAGTCCCTTTCAACACACCCTTTAAGAATTTATTAACACTAGGAACCCCTGTTCTAGATAAACCTCTTCTTGATGTATCTAAATAGAGATTTATTTTCTTGGGAACCACTTTCTGTATCCTTTACCAAAATTCAACATCATTTTCCAATATGTTGAATCATCCATTGAATTATCCTTATACGTGTCCTTAGGGACATCCCTATTTTTTCACATCCTAGTTTCTAAATTTCAATGAAACCTATCCTCTGATACAAACTATAGAATCCAAATACTTTCACTCATAGATATAACAACTTTTTAGATGAATATTTATCACATTAAAAAAACACACTTGATTTCCATAAATCCATAGTTCCATTAGAAACATTGAATCATAAACATCTGGTTCATAGGTTAACTTTATCATATATAATTATTTTCTTCATAACTATAAACCTTCATATACATGTCATAGGTAATATATTTTTTTTATAACCTAAGGAATGGAAACAAAATAATGTTTATATCTGATTCTTAGTAGGTGTAAACAAGGGAGATAAATTAGTATAACATGAGAATAAATGTATTAATAAATTATAATATAATTTTAAAAAGACACCATGAAAATAAAAAATCATAATATAGATTCCAGGAATAATTATTCACAATTTAGAACACATTAATTATAAGATAAACAAATAAAATTATCTATGAGAGCATAATATAGTCACATGACTAGGATTTACAGTATACACATAAGAATAAAAAATCATTTCCATAGCATTCAATGGTAACTTATAAGGTTATCATACTGAAATGGTGTCACGACCCATCCCAGAGGTGTCTATTCCATGACAACCCCAAGCCCACCTCTAATAGGCCAGCGGTTGGTGACCAAAACTAAGTAGGTATATCCCACAAATGGGAGGCTTTATCCTAAGTACGTATACACACACACAAATCTACAAGTCAAAAATACTGAAATGTAAAAACACTAGGTGAACAGTGAATGAAAACCACTTAGATCCCACAACCAAAGTACAATATTTAAAGTAATAGAAAGTAAGCAGGGCCAAAACAAGCCCACCAAAAGATGTTGTAACCACATGTCCAACCTGTAAAAAAAAGAGGTATTGGGACTACTGACAGAAGTTTTTTGAATGCACCTCTTTCTTTCCGGTCTCGCTAAGCATTGTCTTTCCATGGTCCTCCTAGGACTCCGTCAAATAGTTGATCTTCTACACAAGACCCGACATGCATGGGAAAAGACTTTACATGGGTGGGTATAACAATACTCTATAGGACACCCCAAAAACACAAAGACAATACCACAAAGGAAAAAATATCCAACTTCACATTGGTATATGTCAACAAAATATATAACAAGAATATATAGATATATTCATGAGAAACACCACTCCATCAGGTTGTATTAACCAACTACCAGCCATAGGATTCTGCTCGAAGCATGCTTATTTCGGGATAACTCAATCCTTGAGCCATGATATCATCAGAGACACTCACTAAGTGGTCTAACTCATTTGGTCCCTAACCAAATGAGAACATATTGGTCAAGTAAGACTATGATACATAGAGAGGGGATCTCACCCAGATACACTAGGGAATAACACTAACCATATCTTGACTAGTTCACAATAAAGAGGATCCTACCTATTCAAACATGGAAATACCACTAACCCTACTAATGAAACTCATAATGTAGAGGATCCTTCCCAAACACCCTGGTGAATACCACTAACTATACTGATCTAGCCTTCAAGAGGGAGGACCCACGTCCTTCTCTTATAAGTTATGTATATTCTAGAAAACTCATCTACGGATGATATAGGATCCTACTCCAGTCCCATAGAGGAATAACATAACACAATATGGGACTCGGCCTCTTAAGGAGACTAAAATATAGTAATGTGGTTGTCCTATCATAGTGAACCCTCTAGGAAATAACTAAGGGAAAGATCTCATTCTATACTTGTACAAACTAAAAACTCACAATTTTCCCAAAAAAATCTTTCTCATCGCTAGGGTCTCAACATCGTGTATAGATCTTCAAAATAGACATATAGTTTGAATGTTATATTCATTTAAAGAAACTGCCTGAAAACATATTTGGGGAATAGGGGATCAATTGGAGGTGGACCAACTTCCACGTTCAAGTGCTATAGTTGACCACCGCGATTGTTCATCCCCATGGTCGATCTGACCCATGGTTGAATGCCCCATTTGACCTTCTATTTTTGACTATGTGACCATCCATGTTCAACTTGAGGTCTGACCCAGATCCAGCCTGGTCCAGTAGGCCGATTTCGCCCACTCCTCATGTGCTGACCCACCTCGCTCGACCCAGCCTACAGGAACGTGGGCCATCTGGCTCAACCCATCCCACACAGTCATCAACGGCATCCCATTAAGTCATCTCTATCGAATATCATGGCCCCACCACGTCCCATGGCCTACTTGATCGTCTTGCCACCTCTGATTGTCAATGTTGTCACCTTGCCTCATTGGAAATCGGCCTCGTCTCTCTAAACCATCACACTGGACCCATGAAGGTGGTTCCTTCCACATAAAACTGATCCAACTCCAATGCCTAAAATTTGATGTGGTCAAATATCAGAGATTCTCAGGTCCCGATCTACCAATACCCACCCTCTGTTGTCAGTTTGCCTCCAATCTAGGGGTCTAATCACGTTTTGAGCCACCCAACTAGTCAAACCACAAACAAATTGGTCCAATAGAGATGAAAATGATGAATAGGGTAAAGGAAAACAAAAATAACACCTAGAGGAACAAACCTATACCTTTTTCATGTCAGCCTTAATTTTTTCTCGTTAGAACGAAGAACCATGAAGAATCTGGAAAACTACCAATCTAATCCACACAATTATCAACCATATGACAACAATTGAACAGCAGATCAATCTCTTTATGGATTGAACTTTGTTCATCATCAAAATAAATAATTGGGAAACATAAAAATAACCAACCTACCTTGATTTGGATTAGTCGCTGATGAAAGATGATCATCTTATCGTCGTCGTTGGCGAGGTTCCTTCGAATCAGATATGCATTGATCATTGATCCATGACTTGTCGCCATTTTTTCAAGAGATTTATTTCTCCAATTCTCAGTAGAATTATAGGGTTATTATGATAACCCTAAATTCCTAACAAATTCCTAATAAAAATAAATTTGGTTACGTTATAAAATAATTTTTATTTAAATTATTTAATCATGATTATTTCATGCGATAACTGTTTCACAAATGACCTGCACCAACTAATGTTATATCATGCCTATGGAAAAAACCACATTAAGAACTCAAAGGTGGTCGCATATTTTCCATAAATGTCATCATTCATGAGTTATTATCATTAAAATAACAATAATTTTATTTAATTATTTTATTTATTGTTAGGTCTTGGTGACTTTTTCTACAGATGAACTACACCGACCAGAGATAGGTTATTCCTTTGGTGAATCCACCATTATGAGCTCCATTATGACTTAATATTTTTGATCTAGTCACCCATTTAACAGTTATTAAAATTATCATAAAAACTGTGCATGTGGATTATTAAAATTTTAGTATTTTTCAAAAAATTGTTTCAAGAAAATCGGGCCTCAGAATCACATGTCGTCTCAAGACCTGGTTTCAAAGTCAAACCATATAATATCTAAATATAAGACATGGGAAAATCCAAGACATTACATTCTCCACACATTGGGGATTTATGTCCCTAAAATCCAAAATAATGGATAATCAAACAAAAGAGGGTACTGAGAAAGAATTTGAGCCTCCCACTCTCATGTGCTCTCTTGGGGATTCATGTGCTGCCACCAAAAATGCACCAAAATAATCAACCACTCGCAAAGGATCCCCACTTGTTGATCCTCAATCTCCACTAGGTACTTCAAAAAACTCTCCCCATAATTGATTTCCCTCTCACCTCAGTCGATGATGTGTTATGGGTGATGCATGTACCTCCTTAGCTACGACACATGGAAGACATCATGTACCCAATCTATCTATGGTGGTAGATCCAAGTGGTATGACACCTCACTAACTCTATGTAGTATCTTTAAAGTTCCAAGGAACCTTAAAGATATCTATCCACCCAGGGTAAATCTACATAATCTGCACAGAGGTGATACCCAAAGGAACATGTGTTCTCCTTTCTTGAACTCCAAAGTAATCCTCTTACTATCATCATAAGACTTATGATGGCTCTATAAAGTCTTCATCAACTCCTAGTTGATCTGCACCTTCTTTGTAGTAGCTCATACCAAATATGGGCCCATGAGTGCTGACTCTCCTGGGTCAGTCCAAAAATGTGGTTACCTACAGGGTCACCCATACAAGGCCTCCAATGGTTACATACCAATGGTGTAGTGGTAGTTGTTTTTGTATGAAAACTTCATTAGTAGTAGTTTATCCTCCCAAATAATACCAAAATCCGACATGCATTCATGTAACATGTCCTCTATAACCTGAATGATCCACTTAGTCTAGTCGTCCTTCTATGGGTGAAACACTATGCTCAAAAAAAATGGGTCCCATATGCCTTTTTCAATCCCTTCCACAATCAAAATGTAAATCTTCCATCACAATCTAAAACAATCGATGATGGAACTCCTTGGATTCAAACTATATCTTACATGTAGAGGGGTACCACACTCTCTACTAAACTCTTCTCTTGGATAGCTAGGAAGTGTGCTGACATGGTCACTCGGTCAATGTTCACTCAAATGAAAATGTGTATCCTAGATATACGTGATAAACCCTTCATGAATCCCATCAATATCCCATATAACATCCATTCTTGTACCTCAAGTGGATGACCTATGCATGCTAGAACCTAGTGCTTGACCTTTGCTTGATGATAAGAATGACATCAATAGACAAACTCTATAAATCCCTTCACCATACCTGGCCACCAAAATTGTCAAAAAAGGTCCTGGTACATCTTCACCACACATGTATGTACTTTCAAGGAGGCATATGGAACTCCCAAAAAACCTCCACTGACAACACCACTGGTACTATTATTCATCCTATGAAAATAAAAATATGCTCCCCCACCTTTAGAACATCCATTCAGGGAATTCCCTATGTACATATGAGCACGTAGGTTCTCACAGTCGGTATCCCCAAGTTGTCCCTCCTACACTCACTATGAGAGAATTGGGGTGACAACCATCAAATGGAGGTAAGATGACCCATCTCCATCTATAAGGGATAACTGTAATGAGCCAAACTATTTTGATGCCTTATTCAAAAACTATGGATTAGATCTCATGTTGATAGAATCTTCCTCGATGTTCCCCTTTATAGGACAATAGAAAATATCAAAGTCATAATCTTGGAGAAACTATATCCATCACCTCTCTCTCAACTTTTGTTGGATCTACTACAACTCCATAATTCAAGATGATGTGTCCTAGAAAATAGAACTCTTGAATCCAAAACTAACACTCTAATAGCTTCATGTAGATATGTTTCTCTTAGTATGTGTCCAGGAGTGTCCTCAAGTGTCATGAATTTACCTTCTTGGATGCTGAGTACATTAGGATATCATCGATAAAGACCACCATGAACCGGTATATGTAAGGCTGAAGGATCTGGTTCATTAGTCACACAAACTCTTTAAGGGAGTTTTTCATGCCATATAGCATCAAGAAGTACTCATATTGAATGTAGCGACACCCTAAGGTCATATTTAGTATATCCGCATCTCGTACTCACAAATGGTGATAGCCTCATCTAAGTTCGATCATTGAGAACCATCACACCCCCTTCAACTAATCAAATGGGTCATTGATCCTTAGTAGTGGATACTTTTTCTACACGATTATCAAGTTAGAGCACTGATAATACACACATAATCTCATTCTCACATCCTCCTTGGAAAACTAAACTAGGGATGCCTAGGGTAAAACACTGGGTCTTCACGAGTCCCTTCCTCTACAAGTCCTCCATCTACCCCCTCGGTTCTCAATGCTCTACAGGAGCCATCCAATATGTCGGTGTGGACATCAGTGATTTCCCAGGGTGTAAACCAATGTCTAATTCCATCTTCCTATGGGGAGGTAAACCTGGAACATATTCTGGAAAGACATCCACATACTCCTCCACCACTACAAAAAACTGTGGACTCATATCATCCACTACATCGAGGGTGAGGCTATCCAAGTGGTGAGTAATTGGCTACACCCTCCTATGTTTGAGTCTATGCTATACAGACTATTCTTCCTTTCCTCTAATAAGGAAAACCTTATTCAATCAATATGGACACACCACACTCCTCACCTAAATCAGTTAATCAGAGCATTAATAGTGGATAACCAGTATATACCTAAGAATGACATTGTAAGGCCTCGATGATGAAACCTAGAGATCCCAACCAAAATTCTCACCTCTAAGAGATAGGTCACACTATCATCACCAATGAGTGATAATTGGGTCTCCTCCAGCTAGATTCTCCAATCATGAGGGTCGATTCCATGATTCAACTAGAATCTATAAGTCACGAACAAGATTCATGTAAAGTAATAAATGACTAAAACCTATGTATATAAAAATGGTAGCTAATGTTTAAAAGTAAAAGAACATATCTCGATTCATTAATGGAGCCTCTAGGTTATAAGACTCAACTACATGCAGTTGTCCCCTCCTCTATCCTCCACCTCCTTGAGCCATGTGTGGACCACCTAGGGATGGTGGTGGTAATATTTCAAATATCGACCACCTCCTGTTACTTTCCTAGATCCACTTCCACATCCATATCCCTGAAGATCAATCTAATCATATTGTTTTCTATACCTTGGTGGTCTATAAAAATTCCCCTAATCACCAGTATGATATTTTGGAAAGTCTCAGGTGATATGTCCCCTTCCACCAGATATATAACACCAACTCTTTCTAGGATGACTGGACCCACCTTGTGAGCCTTGAAATGCATATCCTCTATCCTAGGACCTCCTCTTTAAACATCTTGAATGTCCAAGTCCCTAAGACTAATTTTGACTCCCTGATGTTGAGGTTTTTGATTCTTATCACCCCTATTGGAAATCACTACCTATATCTACTTAGATAAGAAACATTAAACCACCGAATCTTTCTCAAGCACCCCAACATAATTTGGAATTCTTAGATGGATAACACAGGTAGGTATGTACCTACTCGATATTTACTCTAAGTTCCAAACCATAAAGTACTGATTCTATATCATATTCATTGAGTACCTGGAGAGGTTGGTATGACTTGATGAATACTCAGATTGTGACATGTCATCCTCCTGAAGCTATATAAGATCCTGGATATGCATAGACCTTACATTATACTGTGATAAATCCTCTTTAAAAAGGTTCTCAATACCTTCCCGTGGGAGAATAATATTTTTGTAAGATCACTAACTAAACACCACCATCATCATGTTGAGCCACATAGAAGGCTCGTAGCCAAGACCACCATATGATCTGTTGGCGTCCTAACTAGATAGAAAACTCAGGTTACCTACCAGAGCCAGTCCTTATCCGCTTGTGTGTTGGGATCACCTCGGAACCATAGGGGTCTCTACTTCTAGAACTCATGAGGCATAATCATCATGCGCACCTCTTCTATTGGTACTGCAAGTACTGCGTGATGCTCTTTAAGTGTTGATATGGCTAGTGAACCACCTATAAGGTAAATTTATGGTATTAACCCCAATAATTATTCCTCGTCATCTAGAGGATCATCATTGTGATCACATAGTGGAATCCTATCTGGATGTTTATATGGAGTCATTTGGAAATAAAACAATATGCACCATGATCAATTGAGCATATCTAGAGAGCTGACTAAAGAAGGACATGGTAAAACACAATCATCCCTATATAATTCATGTAACATTTTATTCCCATCAACCAGTGTTTTCATATATGAAGTTGAAAGGTAGGTAATCAGAGGTCTTATGTATGTATATGTCATCTGACACACCAATTATGGAGTTCCTAATCTGAAATCCAAACTCGAAACACTTAACACTATTTCTCAAACCAATATAAGAGACTGATCATCCTAAATTAGAACCGACCCTGCTCTGATACCATTATTTCATTACCCGACCCATAGGGGTCGGTGTTGTGACTACCCCAAGCCCACCTCCAATATGCTAGGGTCTAGTGATTTGCACCAAGTAGCATATCCCAGAAATGGGAGGCATTATCTAAAGTACCTATATGCATTCACGTATCTTCATGCAAAAAATGATAAAATTTAAAAACATTAAGTCAATAGTACATTAAAAACACAAAGATACCACAAACATGTTACAATAGTAAATGTAATTGAAAGTAAAGAGGTAAAAAACAAGCCCACCAAAATAGTATGTAACCATATGGCCAACCTATAAGAAAAGTGGTATTGTGACTTCTAACTCATGTTGTAGGAACACACCTCGGTCTATCTAGTCTCTCTAAGAAGTATTTGGTCATGTTCCACCTAGGAATTCGTTAAAAGTCTGATAGTCTTTATAAGAAAAAAACGTGTAGGCAAAGCCCATGCATGTGTGACTATAAAAATACTAAATAGAAACCCCCAAAACCAAATAGGAAAAATCACAAAAGAAAAATAAGTCAAATCGACATAGGTATATGTCAACAGAACATATAACAAGAATATCTAGATATACTCATGAGAAACACAATGTCATTGAGCAGTCTTAACCAATAGTGATCCACTAGATTCTGCTCAAAGCATGCTCATTCTCGGAGTAATCACTCTTCGGTCCATCATATTATCAGAGACACTCACAATGTTGTCTATATTATTCTGGAACTTCCCAAACTATAATTTATTGGTCAAGTAAGACTATGATAAATGGATAGGGGATACCGCCAAGATACATTAGAGAATCCCATTAACCATTTCTGGATCAATTCACAATATAGAGTATCCCACCCAGTCACACTGGGAATACAACTAACCCTACTGGTGTAGATCATAATGTAGGGGATCCTTCCCAAACACCCTAGTGAATACCACTAACCCTACTGGTGTGGACTACTAGATGGATGTCTCATGCCCTGCACTTAGAGGTTACATCAATTCCACAAAACTCCACCAGCAATGATAGAGGATAATTCTCTAGTCCCATAGAGAAAAACCATAAATCTACCTGGGACTCAGCCTCCAGAGGGGACTATAATACAATAATGTGGATGTAATTTAATACTGAACCCTCAAGTAAAGAACCAAGGAAATGATCTTAACCCATACTGGTCCAAACAAAAAACATACAATTTGATACAAAATGTCCTTCTCTTTGCTTGGATCCTAACCCCATAGACGGCTTGTCAAATGGATGTACCATTTGAATGTTATGGTTGTTTAAAGAAGCTTCTTGATAACCTGTCTGAGGCATGGGGTACCAACCACCTGTGGATCGACCATCCTAGTCAGTTCACCTACCTCTATTGTCGACCGCCACGACTGAATGCCTTGACCGGTCCTCCCTAGGGTATATACGCCCTATAGTCAACTACCCCTCAGTAGATTGTCTGACCATACTGATGTCAACTATTCCAAAACATCTTGAGCAGTTTTGGTAGTCGACCGCCATGGTTGACCATCCATGGTTGACCATGCGACTGACTCGGGTTGACCGGAGGTCCGACCTAGATTCGACCTTGTCCACTATGATGACCTGGGCTGATATGTCTGGGATGACCCACCTCGCTCATCCCATTCTGTTGGAGTGCAGACCTTCTAGCCCGACCCTCCCCTTTTGGTCACCAGACGCATCCTAATAATCCACCACTGCTACCACATTCTATTTCCCCACCGCACCGCCACCTCTGATCACCGACGTCACCACCTCACCTCGCCGAACCACTGCATCACCTCGTCAGACCACTGTCATTCCTCACTATCCCTAAGAACCAGTGTTCCCTTATACAAGTCACCAAGCCACCTCCAATTTTTTAAATTTGAAGTGGTCGCAAATCTAAGCAGCTCGGGTCCTGATCAATACATAACTGACCTCTGTGTTTTGTTTTCCACCCATCCGGGGTCTAAATGCATTTGGAGCCACATGGAAAGTCGAACGGTGTCCAAAGATGTCCAATGACAATGAACATGAAGAACATGGGAAAGGAAGCACAAATAACAACATAAGTACCAAACGTCAACCCTTGTTCACATTAGCCTCTATTCATTCTCGTTAGAATGAAGAACGAAAAAGAATAAAGAAGACTCCCAAAAAATCCATGTAATTATCAATCATCCTGCAATAATCGAAATTTGAATAATTCTATTTTTGGATTGAAACAAATTTATTATGGAAATAAATAATGGTGAAACTTCAAGAAAAAACATCCATAACTCGATTTAGAACAGTCATAGATAAAGGAAAATCATCGTGTCACCATCGTTGGTGAGGTTCCTTTGAATCATCTGGGCATTGGTCACCGGTCCATGATATGTCACTGTTTGTCTGAGAGAGTTCTTTCTACACATCTCAGAGGAATTCCATGGTTATGATGATAATCCATAATTCCTAAAAAATCCCTAATAAAAATAAATGTAACTATGTTATAAAATAATTTTTATTTAAATAATTTAATGACGATTACATCCTGCTGTAACTTTTTCACAAACAACCTACGCCGACTAGAGTTAAGTCATTCATAGGGGAAAACCCACATCAAGAACTCAATTTTGGTATCATATTTCCAATATGATTCATCATTGATGAGTTATTAGGATTTAAAAAAAATATTTAATTATTTTATTTATGGTTATGTCCTTAGTGACTTCTTCAATAGATGACCCGAGCCGACCAAAGTTATGTAGTACCTTAAGTAAATCTACCATTCTGATCTCAATGGTGCTCTCAAATTTCTAATCTGAATTTCTATTTATGTGTTATTACATTTTTTTTGGAAAACTATGAGCAAGTTCTATTAAAAGTTTAGTATTTTTTAAATAATTATTCTGAGAAAAATAGGCCTCAAAATCACATGTCATCTCTACGTCTGATCTCAAAATCAAGCCATATAATTTCTAAAAATAATACATGTAAATATATGAGACGTTGAAAATGGGTTCACTCCCAAAAATATCATTTTTGTCAATGTTAAATCCCAATGCCATCATAGTATGTAACATGCCTTACTAAATTGAGATAACTCCCTAATTCAATCATGTCTATCTTAGGGGATGTAAACATTTACCCAATGCATTGGATGTAGATATAGGTCCCAACCATATCATAATAAAATCGTATATATGTGTGAAACAATATCATAAAATATTTATTATATAATAACCCTAGAAATTAAATGGGTTTTATAAAAATTTGATCACTTAATATCATGTGTTAAAGTGACAGGTTTCATACCCATTTCACCATTTCATCATAGTATGACCTGTGTAAAAGAAATGGGTTTCATTATAAATTTATCATAGTGTAATCCAGCGAATAAATATTGGTTTCATTAACATCATTTAATAATAAAATATTTATATAATGAAAATGAATGGTATCTTTGGTCTATATTCCTTTTAAATCTTTAGAAACATCAATGGATTTCATCTTAGATGGAAAAAGATTTTAAATTATTAAAATATTCTATGAAGAAAATATCCATTCCACATTGAAAAAAACTATTTAAAACAAAAAATAATAATTGTAATTTTTATTGAAAATAAACATGAAAAAATAATGGATGATTCAAAAAAATATTTTCATTACGATAGGAAGTTTCATTCATTTTGTACATGTGAAAACATATATTCCTTTGACATTTTCTATAAAATCCAAACTGTCATTGTTTGGAAAAGAACATAAATAATCATTTCAAAGAATTTTTGTAAAAATAAAAACATGGGTAAAAATTAATTTTAATGGTAATTGGATAACATTAAATAATTTTAGAAATATTTTTTAGGAAACTCTTTTTAGAAGATAAATAATTTTTTTAATAAAGGGAAAAGTATAGATGATTTTTATGAAAAAAAATATTTTGAACACCTAAGAAAATAACAAATGTAAAATTAAGGAAAAATTATTTATTTATAAATAATAATAGGAGAATAAAATTCATGAGTTCATTTAGGATTATATTATAATATTTCATCATTGGATGATTAATAATTTGATGTCTCGATGAATTATTAGATTCTAACATAATTTCATTACCACTTTGTAAACATTTAAATATATGAACCATGAATGAAAATTGTTATATGATACATAAAATATAATTATAATAAATAATTTCGTGATATTACATGTTAAATGGTATTTATATACACCTCATAAAAGAATATTGTTTCATAACATAACATTTTTCTCAAAGAAGGAAAATTGAGAAAAAAATCTCATACCATAAGTCTCGACTTCCTTTGTACACGTTCGAACCTCATTTGTAATAATTATTTGATTATGATACATATATTATGTTTCCATAAATATATATATCATACCATATATATGATTTAATTATGGGCTATCATTACCAATTTATTAAAAATTTCTTATTATGGTCACATTTTGGGAAATAATTTCTTTGTTCTTCATATATGTTTTTATTTTTCATTTGAATTCATATTATATTGATCATGGTCCTATAATATCCATTGTTTTTACCATGATTTAAATATTATCTTTATTTTTTATAAATTTGTTTTTTTGTTATCCATAAAATTTAGATATAGAAAATAAAATACATTGTTCATGCAGACGGTAGGTCATACATAGGCGTTAACATTGTTTCTATTATCCTGATGGAAATAATGAAAGAAAGGAAAATAATATAATAATATTAAATAATCATTTTTTCATATATATCACCTATGTTAACTAATACCATACTTATTACCTTCAATTTAAAGCATTAATGAATTACATCACTTCGCAAGGTGGTAGTATAACAGACACACAAACAACTTTATCAAATTCCAAAAGAAAGAAAATTAAAATAAAAAAGATATATTATGATTAAATAAGAATAATATTATACCAAATATTATCTATAAACATTTAATTCAACATCATAACCAACTATTATAGGTTATAATAGAAAAAATAATGACATCAGTTCGTGAGGTGGAAGTCAGTTGTACACATGAATGATGATTTTTTATCCATTTGATGGAAGAGGTGATGGTTTTAAAAAAATAACCTATCATAAAAATGTCTTAGTATATGGATGATGCTATGGTTATTATATAATTAGGGTTTATTAAAAATTGAAATATTTTGAGAAATAAATTAAATAAAAATGATCTTTGAACAACGTTACATATTCTTTGGGTAACCTCCTTAGGTTTGCACCAAATACATTCTTAGGTTGGATTTATTCCCAAAATAACAATTCCAAGATGATAGGAGGGATGTTAGGAAGTGATTTTGGGAGGAATTAGCCAAAAAAATGGTTCAAATGTTTTAATAAGATAATATAGTGTTTGGACTTTTATAAGTGAGGTCAGTGGGATACTTTATTGTTTTGAAGGAAAATAGATTAGCCACAATTTTCACTTTCTAATAGGCTAAAATGGACCATTATTAAGAAATATATATTATAATGTTTTAATATGGATAGAAATATATATTATATACATGTTTTTAGGTCATTTTAACACTTTGTTTTACTTTAACCCTATGTAAACCCATTTTTACATTAATTATAGGAAATAATATTTTACTGTTTTTACTATTAATTATGGTAAAAATTTAAGTGTAACTTTTTAGATAATATAGATAATTATGCTTCCAAGTATGGAATATTTTTTTTAATTACAATAATATAATTGGAAAATTTTAATTTAAAATAAATATCACAGTCGCGATGAGAAATCGGGTTGTAATAAAGAAATATGATTAAAACATTAAAATGTTTTTTGTATAAAAATACAACAAAAAAATTGATTAAAATTGAAATATATTGAATTAATAGATATATATTTGAACTAATTTTTCTTTGAAAACATTTTAAAATAGAATCTAGCATTATTATTATTTTAAATGAAATGAATGTTTTCAATTAACATTTATAATTTTTAGTATTCCTCAAAAAATAAATATTTTCTGAATAAATCAAACAAATTAACCCAAAGATAATTATGAATTTCAAAATTTGTCAAAAATTATTTTTTTTATATTTCAAAATTATTAATAATATCATTTTTTGAGAATGAAATATTTTTAAAATATATAAAACCCATAAGGAAAATGGTATATTTAATTATAAATATGTTTTATTTATAAAATACCATTGTGTTTAATATTTTAAAAGTATTTATTACTATTAATATATCTATATTTAATGGCTAGGTAATAACTATAAAGTTTAAATAATTATATTAATAATATATCACAATCTTGTTAAAACTTAATGTTTTGTGTGACACAAGAAAAAGTATGTGTTGCATGTAACATATGCTATCATATAAAGTTAATTTATTTGAAAAAATAATAATTCAATAAAAGTGTGGAAAAAATGAGATATTGAGGTATATGTTTCTTGTTGAATAGATTCTAATCATGTTAAGGATGGGAGATAGAACTCTAAGTGGATGTTATAACAATTAACATTTCTTGAATGGAAATTGGAAGACATCCCCATAGATTTTGTCACTATACTACCAAAAACATCTAAAGGAAAAAAAATCTATACGTGTTATAGTCTATCACCCTATGAATATATACAATTAAATTGTATTAATAATAATTCACTATATTCATCTTTCCGGTAAATATATCAATGAATTCACAAGATTGTAGATGGTAAAACTTTTCATAATATTTGAGCATGATCCTTGGTTTACCTCAATGTTCTTGTTAACTCTTTAGTAGTAACTAGATTTTGAGTTGCTTTTTAGCATATAGTATCATCCTTGGATAGATGTTAAGTCTGATAGAACCATTAAAACCCTAGAGGATATGCAGAGATCTTATTCTATGGATTTGTAAGGTGTTTGGGATTAACACCTACATCTAGTTAAGTTTTTTTACAGTAATATATTTCACAAAACCATTTCGATGGATCCTTATGGATCACTATTTTGAATGAATTAGAGAACACTAACATACTAGGATGAAGTTGGAGAAATAATGATATCGGTACCTGAGCTAGATAACGAAATAAAAAATAATTTGAGAATAATTATTCTCCATATCAAGGAATATTTGACTCAGAAGATAAGATACGCTGACAATAATTAATGTGATTTGGAATTTAATGTTGGTGAGAATTTTTTAATATGAATTTCTCATAGGAACAAGGTTATTAGATTCGATAAAAATGGTAATATGAACCCTATGTATTTTTTACCTTATTATATTCTTGATATGGTGGAGATGGTAGCTTATCACTTAGTGCTTCCACGGAATCTATAACATGTTCCTGATGCATTCAATGTATCCATCCTAAGGAAGTACATGCATAATCACCAAAATTTATTTAACATAAAGTTAATACTTCAAGAAAATGAAATTTCTTTAGAAGAACAACCTGTAATGATTTTGTATCATAGAGAAAATATTCTAGGACCACACAACTAGTTAATATTTTGTGTTGAAACAAAAAAAATTAGGAATAGTCATGAGAACCTGAGGATATGATGAGGTAGATATTTCCACATTAATTTGTATGAATGTGAAAAATTTTGAGGGATAAATTCATTTTAATGGGGGTATAATGTAACACCCAAATAAATTTATGAAATATATCTCTTTAAATAACATTATTTCTTTAATTTCTTGCATTATAAGCAAAAATAGTCCCTAATGAACCCCAAAATATTAATATTTAGATATTTACATTTTAAACTAGACATGGTGGTTAAACACAATATTAAAAACTATGAAATATATATATAGTATCTATATAATAAAAATTCATTGATTAATTCTTATTATATAAGTAATTTATTTTTTATTATGTTATTTTTATGCTTCTAAAATATGTTTTCCTCAAAAATGGGTTTCCATTATTTTTTGACAGAATGTTATAATTGTTTTTTAGATATTTAGTAAAAAAATTGAAAAACTAATTTTCATTTTTGAAATCATCCCATCCAAATTAACCTGTGGTAAATTTTTTAATTTTTTTAAAAATAAATATTGTTCCATAAATTGTGAAAAATAAATAATTTTATTTGAATCATTATAATCATTTGGTGTATTTATATGGTAAAAATATATTTTGGATAATTTTTCAAATGAAATTAGTTTCATTTGATTTAAAAGAATCCTAAAATGTGTTATATAATAATTTCATACTTGATATTTGTATTATAACATTATATATTTAAAATTTCATTTCTTTGTAAAAAAATTCTATTGTTTCATTTTTTATGTTTAATTTTACATTATATTATGAATCTTATATGTATTTAGATTGTAAAAATAGATTCCATATTTAAAATTAGGAGGTCCAAATATAATAAATTGGTACCTTTTATTATTGGTAAATATGAATAGTAACTATAGTAAATTTTGTTACCATTATAATGGGAAAAGCTGGTAATTAATGGTAAAAATATAAGGATAAGGATTAAAAAATAACACTAAAAATTTACATAATATTTTTAGTTGTGTTACTTTCATCTATAATAATCTGGAATTCAATTTTATGGAATCTTATGTCCATTAGGATGATATTTTTACCATTATATTATTTTATTTCACAAAAAGTGAAACATGTCACACTCTAATTTTTAATAACCATAATATTTTTAATATGTGTTTATCATTAATATATGTTATATTATAAATATTATTATGAAATTTAAAATAACTATCTTAATTATGGTAATTTATTTTTATTTTTAGTGAATAAATAATCACTGTAAATTCTTACACAATATTCATGGAGTAAATAATCATTTACTAAAAAAATAAAATAAACGATATTAAAATAATTAAATATAATGTAATATGAAATAATTAATTTGATACTGGAATTTTATGGATGACCATGACTTATTATAGTGGTTTTAAATCATAAAATTTTAATTCCATCTTTTTTAAGAACTATTTAATGTTGATTTAAATAAATAGTGTCAAAATTGAAAATAATGATAATTTATCAAAATAATATTTTATGAATTTGTTAAAAATTTATGAAAATATTAAAATAAAACACAGTGGCTATGATATGGCCAAATATAACATTAATTTTACATTTATTTTTATAATAATTAACTTATCAGAAAAATTACACCCTTTCAATATTGAAATATTTCTTATCATAGTTAATATTAAAATCAAATAGCTAACCATTAATCAAAATTATATGGTTTATAATTACAACAAAAATTTCCAAAAATATATTTTTTGATGGGATTATAACCTTATCCCACCTTATCTTCAAATTACCTTCCATTTTCAAAAATATGACATGATAATGAATTTATTATAATTTAGCCTTTTTTGAATTTTCAAAAGTTTCCCTCACCTTAAATATAATTGTGATCCTCCTCCCCCACTTCTTCACACCACATTGTTCCTTCTACCATGACCATACTCGATCAATTTCCCTTCTCCAATTTTCTAGAAACATTATATTGGGTTTGTTATTCCTAAAAGAGTGACCCTAGATCCTTCTATAAAAGATCTAAAGGATTTGTTTCAAAGAAATATGGGTTTTAACATGATTGTGGAAAGGTGAGACATGGGTAAACTATTTATTTCACAATCTCATAATTATTCAATATTTTTTATATTTAATTCATCAAAAGAGAATATTTTTCTTATATTTCCATATTTTCTAAATTTTATTTAAAATATTTGTTTACTATTCTCTATATTATATTAAATTTATTTTTATCCATGTTTTATTTTTTTTAAAACAATTTTAATAGAATATATTTATCCTTTTCAAATTGAGATACATTTAGAATTTTATAATAAAAATATTATAGGATGTTTTTTTAACCTATACATCATAAAATTTAACTCCCACCACCATTCCTAATCATTTCATTAAACCTTCCATTACATGTTTACGAGGTTATTTTTGAGGAAATATTTTTCATTTATATGTACATAGTATTCTTTGAATATAAATGTTTTCAAATATGGAAAGTGTATTTTACATAGGAATGTTTTTAATAATCATTTATGATGTTTCCATTCATAATCAAAACAAATCCATTAATGTCTCTTATACTTTACTAGGGATATGATCTAATTATATGATCCTTATTATTTTTAAAATGGTTTATGATTATGATGGAAAAATGTTTATTAAACCCATTTATTTTCATTGGTTATGATATAATGAATTTTTGGCACACATATGAATGATTTTCATTATGTTATGGGTGGATCTTATGTCTCCCCCCATTTTGATGGGTAAATATTAATGTTAATTTACTCAAAGGGTACATCAGATGATATCCTAGGCCCCAAAGAGGGAAATTGAGAGGTTATTTGAATACTGGAGTGGGAACATAGGTAGTTAGGCCAATAATAACATGTTATGAATATCATGGTGGGAATCATTGGAATATGGTTTCTATGCTTATCTTTATTCCAAAATGTAAGTATTATTCCAAAGTTATGATCTCATTGATCATGTTCTTCGATTCCTTTATGATTCATGTATTATGAACATCCAAGATTCATTCCATGAATCAATTTTATGATCAATGATATAAATGGTATTGTTTTGAAATTTTAGGCACATACCCCGTTGCTCGTGTGATTATTATGTGATTATTGATATCTCATATTCATTCCATTACTAGGCATCTTATCTCACCCTTTACTTTTTTTCATCCAAAGGTTATGGAGACATGTATTATGTTTGGTTAGTATAAGAAGGGTTTTAGAAATTACGAACAAAGTGGGAGAATTTATAGTTCAACATTGAACTACTTATTTATGAGTCCATGTTTCCAAATTCACTATAGATAAATGTTTTTTGGAATGGTTTGTTATATTGTGTAGGGGATATTCTTCTATTAAGAAGAAATATCAATGTTTAAAAATTATTGGTCTCTAGATGTCTTAAGAGTGAAATTTATATCCTTTTGAAATGGATATCATTATTTTTTAATTATTTCAAGGAAACCATTATCAGTTTTATTCTTCCTTTATTGTTTATTAGGAATTGTTTTATTAAACTATATGGTCACTAAAATTGATTATCTTGGGTAATTTGTTTTATTTTTATAAATAAATTTTTTCATATTCATGGACTAACATGTTTCTTTCTATATTTTTTTATGTCCAATACTGATCATTTGTGACCTTCCCATGTTTTAAAATATTTTTCACATTATTTTATATATGATTAGAACCAATGTTGAGAAAGATATAAATATTTTGTTATATTTCATGAAAATTAAAACTATGATATCTTAAATGTTTTGTATTGTAGAAATAATGGGTTTCGAGTTGATGTGTCCACATTATGATGTAATGCTAATTTATTTAGGTTGAAGGAATCATTTTCTATATATATAAGCCTAAAAAATCTATATAAATTCATGAAAATTAATTTATAATTAAATAATATTTTTTATGGATTGTTAAAGGTTGGTTCCTTAGAGTTGGTATTATAGATAAGGTTTATATAATTATAAGTGATAGGATACTATAAGTGAATTCCCTTAATAGATCCTAATTTATAATTACCATGATATATCACATAATGATTACAATTCATCTTCATATAAACAATTTATATCCATTATTTTTTCCATATATGATAAAGGTAAACTGATGTAGGAATGAACAAAAAGGATAACATCCTTCCAAATCAACAACCTGTAATTGTTAGAAATGGAAATGAGCCATTTTTCTGATGGGTCTATTAAAACATGATACAAATGGTGGTGGCATCCGTAATATGGTTAAAGTAGATCTACCATGGAGAAAAATGTTGATTGTAGAGAATTTTATGAGATATCACCATCTAATATTTAGTCAATCTTCTAAATTAATGGTTTTTGAGAGATAGATTAATGATTTATATATTATATTAATAGATATTGGTTGTTCATATAATTAAAAGGTAAATCGTGTTATTTACATTTTTAGGGTGAATTAGATCAATGGTTTTCAATTATTCAGAATACTAATGATGTAGGACCTAGGATGGAAAATAAACTAATGTAATTATGGATTAGAGATAAATATTTTTTTTGTAGCTGTGTAAGATCTTCTCCATGAGTTAAGGTACATTGTAGTTTGAATTTTTGAGTTGGAAGGTTTTCAGGGAGTAGGATTGGTGTCATGGGTTCCCTAGGGGTCTGGGTCATGGAAAAGAAGTAATATATTCAAATATATACTAAGATCATGGTTGTTTCATAGTTAGAGATAATTATCCAATATAATTATGCACCCTACATATGGGGGTGTACGGTTGGGGAAATAATGAAAAGTGGACTTAGAAACTATACATCCAACCCACCAATAGAGGTTGGAGTATATGATCTTCATGGATTTTAAAACCATGCGGGTGGCTAACTAGACCATTCATTCTAGTCCCCTCTGAGATAGAGGTAGATGCACGGTTGGCATACTATTTTTTCAACCATACTACCAAACCATGCACCAAATAGAATGTAGAGTATTACCATTTATCCATTTCAAAATTAAATCATTATTCCCAAAATTCTCCCCCATTCCCCCCTACATCTTGGGTGATTAACCTAGAGCTCCTCTCACTTCCATAAATGATTATCCCTTATTTTTTGGCTGTTTGGAGTGACTTTGGGAGCATATTGAAGCTCTAGGTGAGTATAATACTCATATTTATTCTATTATTTGGAAGGGGCCTATAAAATTATTCTTCTCATTTAGAATCCATAAAATCTTGATTTTCCATTATACAATAATATGGGACTTTAGGGGTGAATTTATTTTGAATCAAAGGATAAGTTTAAGTGACTATTCATATACAAGAATGAGGTAGGTGGTATATAATACTTTTCATCTAGTCTGGATGTTTTAATATTTTTATTTGGTTGTTCCAATGAAATTCCTTGTTCTATTATGTATTTTTCTAGGGAAATTAATTTGGAAATTATATTTGGTTTTGACACCATTTTCAAACCATATCGGGTCAGTTGATGATTCAAAAATAGAGCTAGGGGTATGTAAGGTGTTTTCCAAACCCTTGTAAAATAGTCAAATGAGTTGTTAAATGTTTAGTTTTGAAAATTATTATGTTAAATGGGAAGGTATTTGTACATATCTAATGGGAATAGTCAATATAATGATTGAAATATTCATATTCTTGCATTTGAGAATTACTATGGAGGTTCTTAAAAGTGTTTAAATTATGTGAGTTTGATTTTTATCTAGATATGGTATAAATGAATTATAATTTTTTAAGGTTTCTAATGTTTTAAAATGAGGTGATGACCACAATGTGATTTGAAATGGATTTTTGTTAAGATATTTCTGATGATGATTTGAAATAAGGGTGTGTTTCCCCTTGATATGAAAATTCCAGAGATGGAACTTTTAATGATAGTAAATGGTAATGAAGGCCATTATTGAATAGTTTATTTTTTGAAAATGGATTTCCATTGATTAAGAGGGTGGATTAAATCTAATTTTTAATGAGTATTTGATTTTTGTGTTTTGTGACATATAGTGATTTAATGGTTTACTGGGACCTATGTCAATTAAATAATAAAATGGTAAATGTGTTAAATATTTAATGAGTCCATTTAACTTGAATAAGTGGAATTTGTGGGGTTTTATAAATAAGATCCACTATAGGGGTTAATATATAATAATTCTCTAGGGCCCATATATCTGTTGGATGATAAGGATGTTGGATTGAGGATCCTCATCTTTTTTAGGGTTAGAATGGTGCTATAAGACCCACTAAAATATTGTATGATTAGTTTTTTATACTTATTATACTCATCCTTGGATTTGGATAGACTAATTCCCTAGGACCAATTGATGTATTGCATGGTTTGGTATGTTAAGATGAGGCTCTAGGATCCCAATATGTGGACATGATATGGTTTCTTAGACTGATGCTCCAAGGTACATGGTAAAACTAATTTGATTAGTGAATTACCCTTTATGTTTAAAATTATGTAACCCCTATATTATATTTATTAGGCTCTCTATATGGTAGGAACAAGTTAGGTTGGATGAATTTAAAAAAAATTAAAGGATACAATGATTAATCAATAATTGTTAAAATGTTAAACATGTTTCTGTTTATTTTTGTTCATTTATTTCAACTCGATTACCAGTATAAAATATTGTATAAACATTTTTTAGTTTTATATACAATTTGTAATGTGTTACTTAGTTGTACAGACACATTGATCAGGACTCCATGGACTTTGGTTTCCTAAGCAAGAAATACTTGATTTCTATTATATGTTCAAGGAAATGAATATGTGTTTGGTTGTGAATGGATTAATGGGGTGGAGTATCTGATTTCAGGATTGGGTTAGGAATCAGGTTTGAATTCAGTGTATATAATGATTTTTTATTGGTGTCTTTACTTTTGTAATTGTCTAACATGTAGTGTATTCATCATAATGTTATATCATGTATTACTTGGAGTATTATTTACCCCCCCCCCCTCTAGTAACTCTATTGAACTATTACATTTGATAGATATGTCTGTTGATATTATTTATACTATGTTTTTACTCCTATAATTTCTCATAATATCCCCATGGTACCTTTATATACCCGCACTTATATTCAGATTCTTTTGACATAATGGGGAGCACACCTGAGGTTATTTAGTGATCAATATAAAAGAAATTGGTTATAGTGACTCCTGGTTTGGGGAATTAATTTTTTTTATCATAGATGGTTTATTTGTTAATACTATTTGGGTAAATGTATATAGAATATTAGGATCTTGTTTGGGGTTAATAATGAGCTCCTTCCTGGGTACCTTCTTCCCCATGTACAAAGTAAACACTAGGTTTTCAAGGGTGGGCATTGATGTTTTGGTTTATTATTTTATAGTTATTGATACTTCCACCTTTGAGTGCTCACATAGATGTTATTTTGATAGTTTATGAGGTTTTATCTCTTGTTCTAGTATGTAATGAGAGGTTTTGTGTGTTCATTCATCATTCTGGGCTCATACGATAGATGGTTCATCTGTAGGTTGCCTGTGATTTTTATTTCCTTGGAATTATGATAATAGTGGTGTACTTATTGTCTATATTTTATTAATGATGATATTCATGATATTTTCATTAATTAAAATGTTTTTAAAATTGAATTTTACCAATGTTTCCATCATTACAAATGTGGATTAATATCATTTTTTTAATTTTAAATCTTATTATTTTAAAAATACATTATTTTGAAATGTGAATTATTGGGTTTTTTAAATGGATAAGTTAATTAAAAAAATGGAAATTTGAAGTTAATTTACCTTTTGGAACATTGGTAGTTAGTATCCCAAATGTTATTATCATACCTTGGGTCTTGGTGGTTTTGGAAGTGAGAGATCCTATTGTGATCCCTTGGATATGGGCCACAAGTTTTTTTTGTGTTTTGATTTATTAATAAAGGGATGTTGTTGTTTTATCATCGGTGGGAATGTGGGATTGGGTTTTGAGATGTTTTCTAGTCATGTGGATGTGGTATCCCTTGTGGGTTGTGATCAATCATGTTTTTTCTGGTCCATAACAATGGTTATCTTGGTTTTGGTACAGAATTGGTGGGTGTGTTGTTAAATGTATGGAGAATAGAGTTAATAGTCTCTTGATGCATTAGATGCAGTGAGTTTTGGGATAGGTGCATGAGTGAATCTCGTTAGGGTTGACATCATGGAATTTAGATGTGTACAATGTGGGGGGAGTGATACTGACCTTTTTTTACATGTCTCCAGTTTAGGGAGTTTGTTCTATTTTACCTTCGAGGGTGACTCGTGAGAGTGGTTAGTATAAATGTTAGGGATTTGGGTGTGTATGGAATAGGTGGATATTTTGGATCATGAAGGTTTCATACAAATAGTGTAATCTAGTTTGGGTAAATCCTAGAGTGATAATTTGGAAAGTTAATTGTTTTGGAAATGTGAATTGATTTGTAGTTATGGGTTAGTGGTTTTGAGTTATTGAGGGTATATGTGTGTGAGGTTGTCCTACTATTGAGGGTGACTTGGGATCTGAATCATGGTTGGGTGGTTGTAATGTGTAATAAATGCATGTAAGGTGATATTATGATTTGGTTAAAATGGAATATTCATTCCTTGGTCTCTTTATAATGGAATCACTTGAGATGTTTTGGTTAGTTATAATGTTGAGTTAGAAGGGAAGATTCATTCAAGTGCATGGGCCTACTATTTTCACAGTGTTAAATGTGGAGATCAATTTTAACTCTAGATGGAATTTTTGATATGGTAATAGTACCTAGGGGATGGGGTGGTCATGTGGTTGGGATTATTTATGATAAATTATAGGTTCTTAGATAGAAACATTGAGGATGGCTTGAGTTTGATGAAGCTATCAGACCAGCAAGCATGATTAGTTGGCTATTTAGGAATTTTGGACTAGATCTTATGATATATGACTTTTAAAGTTTATAGTGGGGTATAGTAAGTCATTGTAAGAATGTGTGTGATATTGAGGTTCCTGATGAGGTCCATATAATGGAAATGTTCTATAGATGCATGATACTATTTTGGATATGTGAGAAAGTAGCTCTGGAAAACAGCTTATCATATTCCTTCAGTTATAAGTGGTTGGTGATAGTTATGATGGGGAATGTTATGTTTGGGATCATTTTTGTGGATCATTGTGAATCATTTTTGAATTCCCAAGGTTGTTATGTAATAAATAAAGTGGGTTGGCAGTAGTACATCCAAAGGTAATGTGGTTCACAACTTCATTCCAAAAATTTGTGAGGTGGGGGTTAGTTTTATTTGAGGAATACCTATTAATTTATAATTTATGGGGGTTTGTAAGAATTAATGGTAAGGGAATATAGGACATTGGATAGGTTAATTTTTCCCTGTAGTGGGAGTTGGAATCAGTTACAAGTCATTTTTGGTGGTATTCAATAATGAAATCTTCATGTATGTAAAGGGTCAAGATGATAATGAAAAATTACTTGAAATATTCCTTGGTGAATAAGGAGTGAATTGGATATAATCCATGATACTCATGGTTTTATTCTGGTGGGATGAATGGATTTATTAATATTTCTTCCTTGGATTGAGTTAATGGTGAGCTATTGTGGATTAAATTCTTTAGAAATGTTGACATAATGACACTCCTAAGGTGGAAAGTTATGTGTTAGTCATGGGAGTTCTAAACTTATGCAATTATATTTGTAGATGTATAGAGAGTATGGTAGGATGTATGTGGTGGAATCATGATTCTAATAAGGAACTAATGAGGTGCGTGTTTATATTCCTCCGGAAGGACAGGAGGGCCTTTAATGTGTTGTTTGATATAGATGAGCATTGGCCATGGGTTCAATCTATTAATAAAATAAATTTTTGGTATGATTTTTCATAGAAGTGTTATTGGGTGTTGTAGAAACTGATGATGGTTTGGGGAGTAGTGAAGTCCCTGATGGTTGAATTTTTCCCAAATTTGGGAATAGGTAGGGGTAGGTATGTTTGATGATAGTGATATGCTTTAATTTAGAAGGTTACACAACTAGTTTAAATGATAACATACCATCATTGGGTGTTGGGAATTTTAGGATGATCTCGCTAAATATGGTTTGACTCAGTTTGGTATAACAAACAGAAGTGGTGTGTTTTTAAACACCTCTGGTGGATGTTTTGGTTTTGAAAGTGAGTTTTAGTAATGGAAGTGATATTTGAGAAATATTTAAAATTTCATTAGTCTATATATGGATGGAGGGGGTGAATTCATTCTAGGTGTATTAAATAGAAAGGATGGATTCCATTATTGGATGGTTTTCTCATCAATAATTTCACATGGTTAGTTGGAAAATACATCATTTGTGTTAGAGAAAGATTGATTTTGGGATTATAGTTGTCTATTATCGATGATGGAGGTTCAATCCCTGGATTTTGGTGGTTATGAGCACATATATATAGAGGTGATCCCCATAGTGGGAATGTTATCAATTAAAGATGTGATCAGTGATATGGGTTTTATGGTTATTGGTAAGTTCCATCTTGATGATTCAGTTTTGATAACGATCATCAGATCAAGTTTTAACTAGTAGAATATATGAGGTTAAGGTTGTTTTTTTTTTGTTCTTTGGGTGTTAGATTATTGAAAAATGATGTTGGGCCTCAGTTTATGGACCAATATAGGTTGGTGAATATGATTTGAAAACTAATTATTCCTTGAGTGATATCGGTCTTGAGTCACATTTGGAAATTTGAATAATTGGTTGAGTTGGCACCAATTGATTTGGGCCATGATTTGTGGATATGATAAAGCTAGTAGAGTGTCGATTAGATTATCCATGGTGGTATGATTATATATAAAAAATTTCCCTTTTTCAAAATTTAGAAATTTTTTCCTTGGAAATATTATTCGGTTGGTGTTTATAATGTTTAGCTAAAGTTGATGCCTCCGTGGAGGAGCATCAAATTTGTATTTTGAAACTCAATGGGAAAATTCATCGAGGTATGACCATCCTTTATATCTATATTTTGTAATATTTTGGCCATGTTCAAGAGGTATATTTATTAAGAGATTATGGTATTTAGTTCTAGTGACCCAGAACTTTTCCCTTGGGGATTTTGTGATTTTGAAGGTATTTCTTGAGGATGATTTTTTTTATGATGGGTAGATTGTAATATCCTTACCATGAGATAATTTACAACCCAATTTCAATTTTTGTTTGGTGGAATTTTTACAGGGATTATGATAGGTTTCATGGATTCCTCATGGGTTCTGGGCATGGAAAAGATGGAAAAAGGCCAATTTGTGAAGAAATAGTAATTGGTGCATGGTTAGATGTAACAATTCCACATAACTATTATGCATGTAGAAGGGGTGAATAGTCATGGAAACCATGAAATTTGGACCAATAAACTATACCACTACCCCCCCCCCAATGGTCATAGGCTTGATCAGAGGATCTACATGATTTTTTAAACCATGTGGGTGTCCAAAAAGACCATGCAACCTAGTCCCCTCTTAGGAAGAGTGAGACACATGATTTTCACATGGTTCTGCCAACATTTTAGTAAAACCACACATTATATAAAAATTGGAATTTCACTATTTTCCCATCATTTTATTAAATATTTCCCCAAAATTTCCTCTCCCCAATTGACCCCTTATATCAAGTATAGAATACCCAGGGCTTCTCCCTCTTTCATGTGTGATTCTTCCTAGTTTCTTAGCCATTTGGATCACCATTGGGTGATGATTGAAGCTATGAGTGAGTATAAAACTCGACTCTATTCTATTATTTTGAATAGGCCTCATATAGTTTTTCTTATATTATCAAATCCTTAAAAAAATATTTTCCATCTGATTATATTTTGTATGTGTGAGGTTGGTTTCATTTATAATCATATTCTATAATTATGTGACCATTCTTCTATGAGCATGATGTAGCTGGTATATAATATTGTTCATATAGTCAATATGTTTGAATATGTGAATGTTCTTATTATAATGTACTACCTGGATGTGTATTTAATTCTTATTTTAAGAAATGTAAATTGGGCATTGAATTAGGGTGTAAGATCCTTCACGGTCAATGTTGGGTCCATTGATAATTCAAAACTATACCTAGGGAAACCCATGAGGTATTAAAAACCCCTATAAAATAGTTAAATATGTTGGTTAATGTTTAATTTTGAAAATTCAGAGAGTCAATGTGTAGGGATTTTACATATATAATCCACAAGGTCAATGCAATGATTGAAATGTTCATATTATTGCATTATTGAATTTACAAGGATTATTTTTAAAATGGTTTTAATTATGTGTGTTTGATTTTGATTTGGTTATGTTTTTAAATTATGAAAAATGTTATTTGTTATAGTTGTTAATGTTTTAAAAATAGATGTTGACCTCAAATTAATTTTAAAAGGTTTTTTCTTAAGATATTTCTAATGATTATTTGTTTCCACTTTTTTTTGAAAATTCCATTTATGGACATTTTATTTTTTGAAATAATAATGAAGGCCTTTATATAATGTTTTTTTTTAAATAGGATGAACCTAGTTTAAAATAGTCTCTTCAATAAGATTTTAAATGAGTATTTGGTTTTTTGATTCTGTGGTGTGGTTTAAGGATCTGTTGAGACCTTGTTTAATGAAATGATAAAATAGTGTTAAATGGTTAATGAGTCATGTAAACATGAATATTTTTTTTGTGTGGGGGATTTGAATGAGGATCTACACCATGATTTGGGCTAGAATAATTCTCTAGGAACAAACAATATGTTGGATGAGTATGATGTTCGAATTGGGTTCATCATCTTGGTTTGGGTTAGACCAATTCTCTATGCCCCACTAATATATTTTATGATTAGGATGTTGGATTAATTCTCCTCATCCTTCTGTTGGAATATATTGATACTCTTGGACCCAGTAAAGTATTTCATAGTTTGGATATCTAACTAAGGCTTTAGGATCCCATGTAATGGGCATGATATGGTCACCTAGACTAATGTTATAAGGTAAATTGTTAAATCGATTTGATTATTGAATTCCCATTTGTGTAAAAGCATATATAACACATATATTCTATTTCATAGGCACCCAGCATGGTTGAATTAGGTTAGGTTGTTTGGATTGCATAATATAATTTGAAGGATGAAATGGTTGATTAATAATTGTTAAAATTTGAAACATTTTCTTTTTTTTCATTAATTTATTGCACCTAGATTACCTACTTACACTATTTTAAAAACTATTTATTATTTTAGACAGTGTTGGTGATGTCCTACTGAGTTGTACTAACATCATTCTTTGTCCACCATGGAGTCGAGGTAACTGAGATTTCACTACTTTTCTTATGAAATAGGTTGAGGATAGGGACCAGGTTTTTGATTATATAAGGGATGATATGTCGCATCATGGATTATTAAGACTAGTTTGTAACTTGGGCACATGTTTGGTATATTTTATTCTTTTTATATATGATTCTTTATTTTTATGACTTTTTAACATGTAGTGTATCCATCATAATGTTTTTTCATGTATTAATTGGGGTATTGTTGGCCCTCACCTCTAGTAACTTCGTTGTAATGTTATATTTGATTGATATATTTGTTGATTTTATTACAATTGTACTTTTTACTATGATATATTAGTGTAGTCTCCCCACGGTACATTTATTGACCAATGATGGTAGTCATAAGCTTCTAACATAAGGGGTTTCATTCCTAAGGTAATTTGGTGACTTGTTTCGAGGCACCAGTTATAGTGGATCTTCGGTCAAGGAATTACAACGAGTAAAGAAAACATCACACAATTGGAAGGGTATGCAAAAAAATTTATTTGGTATTATGATAGATATATTAATTAATTTTATTTAGGATTAAATCCAAGATACCAAATAGCATTACACTATCAAAAATTAAAGGTTATGAGAGCTTTGTTTGATTTGTTGAGAAGATAAAAATGGTGTTCATTAAAGGTAATGTGTTCTATGATAATATATAGAAAAAGTGGTTGATTTGGATAAAAATTTGAAATAATCCACCAAAGAAATATGTAGGTTAGAAAATAAATTAATCAATTTGTGTTATGATTGGTAAAAATAACCCTGAGAAATCACTTTTGAAATATGGGAATTTTTTTATAATGTGGTATATTTGGGAACATGGCTCTTGATTTTAAATAAAATGATCCTGTATTGTTAAGGAAACTTTTTATAAAAAGGAATAAAATAGTTTTAAATATAATGATATGGGTTATTATGAAGATGTGTGTTTAAAGGAGATCATGAATTATAGGAAGAATTGAGACTAAAAATTGAATGGTGTTCTAAAATCCTTTATCGTGGCTTTGGTGGGTATTGGGCCATCAAATGGAGTGGTGACATTTACATTACTTGTTCATTTAAATTATTTTTGAGTATTTTTTATTCAGATTCTACACATTCATTGATTTATGAGAAATTTTTTAGTGAATAGTAATATTAACCATATGAGATAACATCATGATTTTTTGGAAAAACACATGGGAGTAGTATTAAGACAATAATAATATGAAAATATCTTCATATTTTTATAAATTTAAGTGTTTACCAAAAAATATCATCATTCCAATTATATAATATGATGTTGTTATGGGTATAGATTTTTTTTAGTTTATCATACTAATATAGATTTTAGATCCAATGAAGTTGTTTTATGAAAATTGTTTTAATTTGTATACAATAATTAACTAATTCCTTTAATAACATATCAAGACATTAAGAAAATGTTCAGATATGGAAATGAATGGTATATTTCACACTTTTTAGAAAATAATGGGAAATTTCATATTATTTATGTTCATGTAGTAAAAGAATACCATAATGTTATTCCAAATTATTCTCATGTTGTTATACCTAGTCATGAATTTGATTTTACAATTGACATAGTTCTCTATTATAATCTAATTTTAAAACCCCATATTGAATTTCTAATGTAGAACATAAAGAATTAAAAATATATATATATAATAATTAATTAATAAATACTTCATTCATCCTAGAACCTTACCATGTGGGTCCCCTATTTTTATTAAAAAATCATTTATGGGGATTTTCATTTTTAATATAGCATTGAATAACATCAATATTAAGAATATATATATGTGAGTGTGTGTGTGTGTGTGTTTCCTCATATCGATGACTCGTTTGATTAGAACTATAGAGCTTGGTATATTTAGAAATTTGATCTCAACTCTAAGTACTATTCATTGAATTTAAAGGTGGATAGCACCCATAAGATAGTGTTTCATATAATGTGTGGTCATTAAGTGTTTTTTGTAATGTGATTTTAGTTGAATAATTTTCAAGCTATATTTATGGAACTTATTAATTTATTTACCTATCAATATTTAGATCTTTTTGTGTTTATTGATGATATTTTATGTTTATTAAAAAATATTTAATGATGATGGAAAAAATTTAACGGTCGCTCTGAATACCCTAAATGAAATAATGTTATATAGAAAATTTGGTAAATGTTAATTTTGGATACAATATATTCCATTAATTATGTTGTGTCCCACATTTTAGACCAGGAAGTATTTCCAAGGGAATTTGAACTTTTCATTTGGTTAGAGGGGTGAATGGTAGAAAATGTATTAGAATGAAATTCCTTAAATGGGAACAAAGAAAAGCTTTGTTTTTCTAGCTCATTTAAGGATATATAGGTTCCTCAGGTGTTTGGTTGAGTTTTGAGTTCATCGGACCCTAAAACACCAACGTATGGAAAGGATGATAGGTTAGGATAGTTTTTCTAAAACCATGCACCCCCAGGAGAAACCATGTGGCTGAGTTAGTAGACATTGGGTTATGAAAAGGTTTGGTATTATTATGTGAGAGGATCCACAAAACCATACAACTAGTTTCACGTATTGGATAGTGTGGAAATGCACCATTAGGGAATGGTTTCCCAAACTGTTTGTATGAACCATGTGAGGCCCCTTTCTATCAATATAACTATCATGGTTGGCATATGGTTTTTCCAACCACACAGCCACACCATGCAGCTCATTAAATAGTGATAAATTCTTGTTTTTCCCATATTTCATTTTAATATTATCTAACCCTATTTTCATTCTTCCACATTCATGTACCAATAACTCATGGGATCTCTCCTCCTCCTCCTATGTATGGAGTTATCTCCAACAATTGATAACTTATTCAACCGATGTTCATCACATTGGTAACATATTGGCGAGTCTTTGACTCCACCTTCTATATTATGTTGATTAAATTCTCGCCTATTTCACTATATTCATGTGATCTAATTCACCCTATTTTTATGTAATTTATTATTTTATTCAATTTATCTCCAACCAAAATAAATCATTCTTCGATATTGGACATGTGTGTCATCATAAGAAAAAATTAGGTGTTATATCGCTTTTCTCTTAATGGCTCACAATTTATATATTGCGTCATTTTTTTGTGCACTGATAAATCATTGTGAGTCCTCTTTAATATAAAATTTAATTTTTAGAACATAAATCCTTAAATCTTGTAGTTTTTATATTAAATTGGAATATTTGATAGACTTGAACATTCATTTTAATCCTCCCTTAAGGGCATGCTCCTAGAAACCCTTTAATACTCCATGATTTTCTAATGAAATACCTCATTGTGGTATGATATCTTATAAAATGTGACACTCTATTATGTTACCTCATAGTTAATAATCCATATACTAATAGGTTATATCCTAATTATTTTGAATATACTTGGTTTTCTGAATGGAATGTTTGTTAACATGGAATTCCTTATAAGATTTCATGTACAATGTTATATATCATGGGAAGTCCACCTGGCCTTAATACATCTACTAAATACATGGTTTTCCATGATAACAGAAATGAACACTTAATAAATTAAAATACATGATTAGGCTCAAGGAACTCTTTTATCATTTTGTAATGAGTTATTGATTTCCTATGTATATGTCCTTTCTTATTCCTTAAATTTAAATGGTAAATGGCCATGACCACTTTGAATACATGTGATACATGACATGACATACTTATGGACATGGACATCACTTTTTTTAAAGTAAATTTTTAAATTAATAAATATACCATGAATGTTGATAGTGATAAATGTGATTCCATTTATGTATCTCCTTATATGAGCTCGTCATTCCTTATAATTAGATTTTATAATGACCGGTAAATACATTATCACCGATACATGGTATGCCTTATATGGGATTTCCTGGTTTCATTTCTACATTATTATGAGAGATGCTAGTTACCTAGGGGAGACATTATTGATAGAATCAGGGGAGATGTTGTTTTATTAGTACATGATTTATACTAGGTCCCCTATGTGTGATATCAAGGTCGGACTCGATGTTTCACTCTTGAATTCACACCATACCGTGAGTGAAACTCATGATTCCATTTATGGATCACCTTGGCTAGACTCTTAAAAAAAATTGGAACCCTAGGATTGTTACTTTCTATTCCTTATTAGATAACCATGGACAAGATCAGGACACCTTTTATAAAATTCAAATGATAACATTTATATTAAAAGAAAAAAAAGTCATAACTCATTCCAAGCGATACATCAACCATGGAAAATCAATTTCTTAGATTTGATCCATCTCATGATACCTATTATGTGATAACACTTATTAAATCCATATCATATATATATAGGCTCCCTATTTCTAAAATCACTTTGGCATAGGATGAAGCAAGTATGGTCATCCATGTGTCCTTTAGGAACCTAATATAACTAGTTTTATTTTATTTATTTACTACTTGAAATTTTAGTATTTCACACTATCGTATTTTATTCATATAATAGATTAATCTTTGGACACCATTAGGGTGGCCTATACATTATATCTCACACACTGCTCAGGCCACCGTTGCACTGGGGTACCCAAGAAGACATTATGTTCATAGGTCCATGGGTTATTTCTTGTATTGTGCACTGTACATGGGGGATTAGGAGAACATTACTAATTTTACACTTAGGATGATCATAGAGAGTACCCTTGGGTCGTCTTACTATTTTCTTCACTCATATATTATATTGAAATTTATACTCTATTTTTTATCATTTTTATTATAGAATCATATGGACATGCATGCATTATTTTATATTATTTGCATTGTCTATGTTTATTCTTTTGTTATATTTATATTTATGATATATGTATTTATTTATAAATATTACACTATTTTATGATTTATTTATCATCTCTTATATAATTTTACTACTCTAGTTAAGAGGGTATAATGTAACCACCATACCACCATTAGAACCTCAAAACTAGTCGATGTCCTTTAGTGTATAGGG
This sequence comes from Viscum album, assembly GCA_963277665.1. NCBI lineage: Eukaryota > Viridiplantae > Streptophyta > Magnoliopsida > Santalales > Viscaceae > Viscum > Viscum album. The sequence continues at coordinate 1,186,405,383 of OY728123.1, read as the reverse complement.
ATGTGTTCTCGAGGCCATGTTGCGATCGGGCTAGCTACTGGTCTAATAGTTATCCAGGAATATACGTTACGATATCATATCATGGATTTATTTTCCTTTTTAATACTATTTTAGGATGTTATAAAATAGACTATGAATGTTTCATTAATTCTTAAATAGAATTATCTAGCAGTGATCAACCCATGCACTTGGAAAATTTTGAGTGTCTAGGGATGGTGTTGTTGTTCGTTCTATTCATTGTTACAGTTTATTATTATTTCACTATGAGTGATTGGTTTATTTTTCACTTCTATTTATTTATGGTATCATTCCCTTATACTAATGCATAAAACATGTAACATTACATTCATAAATATAGTCACATAGGGATTCATGTTCCATGTATATTCCATTACATGTATAGTTCACTTATAGGGTGTTTGAGATTTATGGTGTGCCTTCTATATCACTGGAAATTTTATTATATACCATTTTAGGTATTTTAGTAATGGGGTTTGTTTTAATCCTTTATATATGTTTCATTTTCATGCTTTTTTTATTTATTTATCATGCTTTTTTTGTATACCTTGCTTTAGTGGTTTTTTGTTTAGGTAGAGACTCACCAAAAAAATTAATTTCCATGATTCCTTATATTTGAGGCTTATGTTATAATGTCTATTTATAATTTTAAATATGGGTTATTAAAGTTTTTACATCAACCTAAACATTATTTTCCTAGTTATATTGACATTGAAACCTTAACTAACCAATCTTGAGACTTTTGAGCCATTAACTATTGGTTTCATGGTATGGAACATACTGGTATTGATTAAATGGGAGAAAACATAAAATCTATGAAATGTATAGGTTATTTATAAATTATAAAATTGGATCCCATATAATCAAACCATATTTAAGATCTTACTAAATATATTTATAATCCACTATGTAAATATATAAGAAGATAAATTTTTTACTTTAAACAAATTGGTTTCTTATGGACCATTTATGTAAAGACCCAAACTATTATGAATAAAATTATCCTTTTCGATTAAATTAAATTCCATATGGTTATAGAGAACACATGCACATATTTTGTTTTATTATATAAAATTTTATTTTAATGATTGTTATGTATCCTAACCATTGAAAATATAGTCATTGATTAGTGATCACAAGATTAGTATAAATATAGGATTTTAACAAATCTAATTGACACATCCAAAGGAATTGATGTACTTAGCAAGTAGTATCATACCCTATGAAGCCAATTTATTAGAGCTTCCATCAAAGATAGCATTTATGGGATTTTCCCTAGACAAATCCATAGCTGAGATCTAATAACTTAAGCTTGACCAAAATCATTTGCAAGAAATGTTCAAGCTCATTGAGATCCGGACCCAAAACATGTTCACATAAAAAACCCATTAAAGTCCCACCATTGTGTACCATTATCTTAGGGCATATGCCATATTATTAAAGGGATATGTATCCTAACCCTAGAAATAGTAATATTTATATTATTTTTTATAGAATAATGATTATATTTTTATTTTATTAATGTTACTTTATAAATTATTTTTATTTTGACTCAATAAGACACAAATTATATTTTTGGGTAATTAAGATATCTATTTTGATGAATTAATGGATTTTTTAATTAAATAATATTTTAATAAAATATTATTATTAAATAATTTTAATTAAATATTAATGATCATTTAATTTTTATGAAGTCAGATGTAATTTTTATAGGGGTTAAAAAAAATCTATTGTCAAAACTCTTCATTTTCAATAAATGTTAGTTTTTATTTTAAAAGTAAAAATTCACATATGTAGAAAATTTTCTAGATAATATGAATATTATTTTTGGAATTAGGATATCAAAATTATCCAACGATGAATTTTTCATAATTTTCAAGGACAGTCGATTTTTCTTGTAAAAATTAAATACCGTGTAAATATATTGTATTTCATGACATCACAATGACCCAAAAGTGATGTAATAAAGAATATAAATTGTATCCATGACCAAATATATGTTTCCATTTATCATAATGATAATTTATGATTATTTTATTTATTTTTTGAATCTGTTATGAATCCTCTTAGACTTATAATAAATTTTAATATTTTAAAATCATTTCATTAAGAGTGTGACTCTCCTCCACATCACCAATGATAATAAGTTAATAAATTTGTGCCTTTTACATATTAAATAATGTAAACCAGTACCATTTTGTAAAAACCATGGGGAAAAATAATGTTATGGTATGTGGTTTTGGATATCTTATTGTGTAGTGTCCAAAACAAAAATAATTAAGAAATCCCCCTACTTTCTTATATAAACCCACCAAATATCACATATATCTTCACTAAAACTCCTTTTTGGGCATCCAAAATCTTCCCTAAAATCCCTAAAGCCCTCCTAATTCACTCCCAATCTCTCAATAAGCCACTCCCAATCCTTGCGAGTCACACATTCAAGTAAGGGACTTCCCTCTCCTTCTTTCAAATTCTAGAATCTTATTTGAAATTAGTTATTGTAATTTCTAATGGTTATATTTTAATTCAGTTATATTCATTACCTTATATTATATTTTATGTTATTTGAATTATTTATAATTTATCCAATCCCATTCTGACCCTTAACTAAGTCCTTACTATTTCAAAATTCTGTGAGCAATCCTCACCTTCTCTCCTTTGTTCATGTATTTTTATGTACGTATGCATTCTATATCCATTTTATAATGTTGAGAAAGAATTTTACATGTCACTATTACATTAATTTTTTTTAAAATTATCAGATACATATTTTTCTCTCATAAAAAAATTATGATTTTTTTTGTGGTGTCGTTATGCGGTGGATATTTCACAATGATTTTTCTTGCCAAAATAATTGTGTAGTAAATAGCATAAACAAATTTTGTCAAGGGAATTCATATTTATGGAAATATACTTATTGATTTGGGAATTACATATATATATTTCACACTCCATAATCAATTAATATAATAATATAATTAATGAATTAGTTTTTTATTGCCTTTGAGGAAAACATAAGTGTGAGTATGATGGGTGTGCCTAGATATTTCTCTAATACATTGGGTAATATTTAGTATAATGGTACATCATGTTGGGATATGGGTGTACATGATTACTTTATATTACTTTTCCAACAAAAATTCTTCGCATATTTATCCTTCACACGTGTTTATGATGATGTGTTATAAGTTGCTGCCACATTTTCCATGTTATGATTGTAATTCAATGTCATGTCTCTTTGTTCATGTTTATGTTTTATATGATTTTTATACCTCATTAACATTCCTATTTTTTAAAATGTATTATTTTATTCGTGTTATTCCATATTTATTCCCTTACTGGGCTTTATATCTTTCCCTTTTCTTGTGTTTTTTCCTATGTTATCTCATTATGTTTTATGTTCGAAGGAGTATTTTGAGCATGTTAAATAATTTTTCAATAAATATTATTTATTACCTTTTTTATATTTCTAATTAATGTACATAATCCCCAAATACACTAGACTTCCTAATCATCTCTTTCTTATTATGTGAAGTCTTATGAAATAAATCAAGTATTAATTTGTAATAAAGACGAGGGTTGTTATAGTTAGTATCTGGGGAAACATTTAGTTATTTTTTATATTAGGATTATAAAATTCTAGTGAAATCCATATGATTAGATAACTATAGAGAAATAATTAGTGATAATATTAAGTACAAGAACACAACCCTAAATTTTGGTAAGTATATAGAAAGAGTTTTATCAAGAAAATACATCCCTTTCTAGATATTGAAAGTGGAAATTTTTATGGAACACTCCTATAGGATATTCATTGGAAAATTCATAAGCTCATTACAAACCATTATTAAGGGAAAAAATCCCATAATAATACAAGTTAGGAAATAGATCATGTATAACATATATTAAAGCCATGAAATCCATAAGTTAAGAAATAAAAGTTGTTTTTATGTTATTCCATAAATTTTATTTGATTATCTTTTATGATTTTAATAGTTTAGAAATACTCATCTCTATTTTTCCCTTTTATTATAGCTAATTTCTGGAAATAAGAAGAATCAGGTAAAAAATAAATATGACTGACAATGTGATGAATGGCCTAATGAGATTCCAACCCCGATGGGAGAAGTAATCATGAAATTAATTAAAAAACTCTCTCATATGAATTGAGTTATGAATAGAAACCTGGATCAAGAGGATCACCTGAACCCCACAAATAGAGAACAATCATCAATCCTAAGCTTTATGCAACAAGGACCTAATACTTTCAATGGGTCATTTGATTCCTTAATTTCGGAAAAATGTATCAACTCCATTGAGAAGATCTTCTCTACCCTTCAATGTTTCGAATATGAGAAGGTTCTACTATTTATTTATTATATGGAGGGAGAGGCAGATCGGTGGTAGAGATTGATAAAAAAATATGAATCCTGAAGAAGAGATCAAAGAAATGGATTATAATGAATTGAGGAAAAAAAATTGATAAATATTTTCCTCACTCTATCCATCTTAAAATGGGAAGGTATTTCCTATCCCAAAGAAAAATATAACAAATCTATTAGGGAATATATGGGAAAGTTCACAAGCCTTTCATGATACACCTATAGTTTTTTCATTAGTCCAAATTCATGGTTGAACACTTCTTTGGTGGTCTAAATCATATTATACAAAAATCCATGGGGATCCATGACTTTGATAACTATAAAGAAATTGTTCAATGTACCCTTAGTGTTGAGATGGTGATATGTGAATCTAAATGGTATCATGGGGATAAGAACTGGAATGTGGAGTCTAATTCTAGTGGTCTGATAGAGGTATATATTAGTGCCATGAAATTCCAACATAACACTTGTGAAGGGTGCCGGGAGAAGCACCATAAAAATATCATAAAGGGAATAATGAAATTATTTAGGTACGGGAATGAAGGGAAACTAGCTAATAATTTCTGATAGGAGAAACTCACTAATGTGATGAAGTGAAGGAATTATCCAACAAACCCACAATGTATTGTTCATTACTTCAACTAAAAGGAACCAGTGCACTTTTCAAACCAATAACCTAATAAGAGGTATTTTAGAGGCAACCAATAGCCTCTAAGGTAGTAAGGGTGAGATTTTCCCATCACTACCACTGAAGTGAATCCCGTCATTGATGTGTTGATAGAAACTATAGTTATTTCTTCAATAATAGTGAACATGGTTTTTTATTCTTGTTCTATATATTCCATTATATCATGAAATTTTAGTATAACTATCAAATAACCACCACAAAACATGAATGTAGAGATGTTAGTGATAATGGAAAATGGGGAAATTATTGCATCTCATGTATATAACTCTTCCCTCATCACAATTTGTGGCCTAAACTTCTTAGAGAACCATTTCATACTTCCTTTTTTTGAATTTTATGCAATTATAGTCAGGGATTTTCTATCCCTATATAGATACAATATAAATTATCATGAGAAGTAAATCACTCTCCATATGAAGAATCAACCCCTGATTCTAAACAAGTGCAAGGATGAGGATGAATCTTCTTTAGCACCATCATGTTGACAATGGTTATTATTTCCCTATGAGATATATTATTTAGATCAAATGATTGGGTCTAATAAAATGATCATCCTTGAATATATTCCTATTATGAGGGAATAAATTGATGTGTTTCCTGAGTAATTTCCTCATATTCCTCCTAGTTGAGAGGTTGAACTTTTTATCAAGCTTATACTTGGGGTGTTGCCAATGCTCGAGACTCTATATAGGATGGCTATTGTGGAACATGAGAAAATGAAGAAATAACTATAATAGAATCTTGATAAAGGGTTAATATGACCATTTTATTTATCATGGGGTGCCAACAATCCTATTCTTCATGAACAATGATGTATCATTGAACCTTTACATTGATTTTAATGAGATGAAAAAGATTATGATAAAGAATGAGTATCACTTTCCATGGATTGATGGCATTTTTGATCAGCTATGTGGAGGAACATACTTCACCAAGGTGAATATTTGGTTAGGATGTTATCAAGTAGGTGTGAAGAAGGAAGATATCCCAATTACCACTTCTCATACAAGGTATGAGATCTATTATTTCATAGTAATTTCTTTTGGGCTACTTAATTTTCCAATAATCTTCTTGGAATTGATGAATAGAGTCTTTATAGATTACCTTGAAAAATGTGTGGTAGTCTTTATAGATGATATTCTAATATAATCCAAATGAATAGAGGATCATGAGTAGCATTTGAACACCATGCTAATGACCTTAAAAAAGGATAATCTTTATTCCAAGTACATAAAGTGTGAGTTCTAATTTAAGTAAGTCTCTTTCTTGGGGAATATCATTATAATAAATTGGATATATATGGATCCTTCAAAGATATATGAAATTTAATGGTGGTTTAAAAGAACATATGTGATAGATATCTGTAGTTTCCTTGGACTAGTTGGGTATTGTCTCCAATTTTTGAGAAACCTATCATGATTTTCAACTTTTATTACTTAGATAACTCAGATAGGAGTCAAGTTTTCATGGAAATATGAATATGAATAATTTTCATGGAGTTTAAAAATGTATTATCCATTCCCCTATGCTCACACTACCCACAATTGGAGAACTATTCATAGTATTCAATGATTCTTTGAAAATGGGATTAGGTTTTTTGTTAATGAATAATGACAATGTCAGAGCCAATTCATCAAGGCAATTGAATGTTTATGAGAAAAAAATATCCCACTTATGATATGGATTTGGAAACTGTAATATTTCCATTGAAAATTTGGTGGAATTATCTATATGGGTAGAAGTGTGGGATATATAATGATCAAAATTTACTCAAATATATATTCACATAGAAAGATATTAATATATTCCAGTGAATATGGATATATCTAATCAAGTATTATAAATTTTTAATCCGCTACCATCCTAGAAAAGAAAATAAGGATGCAGATACTCTAAGAAGAATGGATCCTACAATTCTATCGTAAATGTGAATTGCCATGATGTGATCATCTTATATTTGAAGAGAATGGAAATGGGAATCGTAGAGGAAGGAATACCACTAATCCTTTCACAAATGATTTATCATACATTTCTTTTTGAAAAGATAAAGATTCTCAAAAATTTGATGTGTAAATTTAAAAAATATAGGAAATAATATGAAAAGGTAAATCCACATATTGCAATGTTGATAAATAATTAATTTTGAGATTTGGGAGAGGATTATGTGATCCATTAAATTTCAAGTTATTTAAAGAATTATTAGATTATGCACATAGTTCAAAATTCTCCATTCACCCAGGAAATAAAATGATGTTTCGAGATATCTAGGAGAAATATTGTTGGGACAACATGAAGAAGGACATCATTGATTATACATAAAAGTACCTTGTGTGCCAACAAGTAAAGTCTAAGAGGAATAAATATATGGGTATGATGAAACCATTACCCATACCAATATGGAAATGGGAAAACATCATCATGGACTTTGTCACCAGCTTCCAAAGATATCCCTGAGAAACAATGTTATCTAGGTTCTTGTGGATAATCTTACAAAGACTTCACACTTCATTGAAATTCGAGAGGATTTATCATTTGATAAAATTTCATAGATATACATTATAGAAATGGTAAGTTTTCATGGATTACCACAATAAATTGTATTTTATCTAGATCAATGATTCACCTCCATGTTCAAGAAAAGTCTCCAAGTTTCTCTATACAATTATTAGAACTTGAGTACAGATTATCACCATTAAAATGATGGACAATGTGAATTAAATATCCAAACAATTGAGGAAATGTTGAGATCATGATCAATTGAAGTAAAAGGAGAATAGGATAACATCTTCCTCTGGTTGAGTTCTATTGCCACAATATTTTTTACTCGAGCATCCAAATATATCACTATGAATCCCTCTATGGGAAGAGGTTCAGAACACCGATATGTTGGGATGAATTTGTGGAACAGAAACCATTGGGTCCAAATTGGTCGAGGAAATAGTGGATAAGGTTAAGACTATTCATCAACACATCAATTTTACATGGAGTCGACAGAAGATCTATGCTAACAATAATCAATGAGATAAAGAGTTTCATATTAGAGATATGAAATTCCTTTTCATAACTCCGTGGAATACATAAAAGAGATTTGGGAATATTAAAAGCTTAGTCCAAGGTACATCTTCCATTTTGATATCCTTGATTACATCGATAAAGTGACCTATCAACATGCACAACCATCGAACCTATCTCACATACATGATGTATTCAATGTATCCCTTATGAGAAAGTATATACCTGACCCATCACATGTACTCAATCCAAAGGTGGTACCATTGGATAAAGACAATTTTCTATGAGGAGTAGTCGTTTAATATCATAGATTTTAGAGAAAAGGTCCTATGACATAAGAAAATTCTCATATTCAAAGTGTTGTAGAGAAGCCACTAGTTTGAAGAAGCTATGTGGGAACTGGAGGAAGTGATTAAGAAGACATACCCTCATATATTTTAGTGTGGGAAAAAAAATTTGGGAAGAATATCTAAAAGGGGAATGATTAAAATGACCCAAATTATTATGAATAAAATTATTCTTTCTTATATAATTAAATGTATTATGGTTATAAAAAACACATGAAATTATTTTGATTAATTATATCCAAGTGGATTTTAATGACCGTTTATATTTTTATCATTAATAATATAGTCGTTGAATAATGGTCACAAGATTAGTATAAACATAGGGTTTTATCAAATCCAATTGACACAACCAAAGGATATAATGGCCTTAATTGGTAGTATCATACTATGTGAAGCCCATTTATTATATCTTATTAGGGAGATATAATTTATGGTATTTTCCCTTTACCCATCCCAATATGAGATCCAACAACATAATATTGAACGAATCTATTGGAGGGATAAGTTAAACCTCATTGAGATCATGAACCAAACCATTTTCACCTAATAAGCCCCATAAAAGCCCCACCATCAGAAAAATTACTCATAGGGTGTATGTTGGTGTACTAAATGGATGTGTATGAAGACCCTATAAATAGAAATATATACATTATTTTTTTAGAATAATGAATATATTTTCATCTAATTATTGTTACTTTATAAATGATTTTTATTTTGACTTAATAAAACATTAATAGTATTTTTGGTTACTTATGATATCATTTTGATGAAATAATATATATTTGAAATAAATAATATTTTAATAAAATAATATTTTTGAATAATTTTTATTAAGCATAAATGAGCATATAATTTTTATGATTTCAAATGTAATTTTTATAATAGCTCAAAAAATGTTATTATCAAAAAGTTTTCAGTTTCAATAAATGTCATTTTTTATTATAAAAGTGAAAATATATTTTTAGAAAAATATTTAGATAAAATGAGTATTCTTTCTAGAATTAGGATGTTGAAATTATCAAACAAAGAGGTTTTCTTAATTATCTGAGACAGTCACATTTCAGGTAAAAATTAAATACTGTATAATTATTATTCATGTTGTATAACATAAAAATGACCAAAAAGTGATTTAATAAGTAATATTAATGGTATACACTACAAAATATATTTTTTACCTTTAAAATAATGTTATTTTATGTTTATTTGATTTATTTTGTAAATCCATTAGGAACACACCAATGTTTATAATATATTTTAGGATTTTAAAATCATTTCTTTATGAGTGTGACTCACCTTCTCATAACCAATGATAATATTTCATTTTTTCCCATGTCCCTATAAAATAATATAAACTACTCCAAATTTTCAGAAACTATGGGAAAAAACAATGTGATGGTTTTTATTATTGGATATCTTATTATGTAGTGTCCAAAACCAAAATAATAAAGAAATCCCCCTATTCTCCTATTTAAACTCGCCCAAGTTCCCATTTTTCATCACTAAAACTCATTTTATCATTCCACACTCTTCTATTCACACCATAGAGTCCTAAAATAGTGCCCCCAATATCTCAATAAGTTCCTACCAAGCCTTTGGACTCACATGTTCCAATAAGGGACTTTTCTCTCCTCTTTTCAAATTTATGAAACATATTTGAAATTAGTTCTTGTAATTTAAAATGGTTATATTGTAATTAATTTATAATCATTCACATACTGTCCATTTTCCTTTAATTGAATTATGGATTATTTATCCTCCCCCATTTGGACCCTTAACAAAGATATTACTATGCTGAAATTTTGTGAGGGATCCTCACATTCTCTCCTTTGTTGGTGTTTCTTTATGAATATATGCATTCTATTAAGATTTCCTAATGTTAAGAAATGTATTTAAATGTCCCTATTACTTACCATAGTATTTTTTAAATGATGAGATACCCCTTACACTCTCATAAACCATTTTTATGAGTTTTTATGTAATGTCTTTATCCTGCTGAAATTTCACCACCATTTTCCATGCCAAAACAATTGTGTAGTAAATAACATAACCATTTTTCTATCAAAGATATTCACCTTTATTCATATAAATATATTTTTTTGTAAATTACATATATGTATTACACATTTATTAATCATGGAATAAAGTGTTATTATGAATGAATCCATTTTTATGATCTATGTAGCACACTTAAGCATGATAATGAAATGATTATGATAGGTGCACCTAGACAATGCTCTAAAGAATTGGGTAATTTCTATTATCCTGATATGTGACTTGGAAACATGGGTGTACCTGATTCATTTATTAGACTCTTCCACCATGATGACTCAGCAGATTTATCCATTACTTGTATTTATGATGCAATGTTTTATGTTGTTTCCACATTTCCCATGTTATTATTAACATGTTATATCATGTATTATTGTTCATGTCTATGATTACTACTCTTTTTATGACTCAATAATATTACTATTTATAATCATGTATTATCCTCTTCATGTTATTCCATTTTTATTTCCTTATTGGGCTTTATATCTCTCACCTTTCTTATGGTTGTCCCCTGGTTATCCCATTCAGTTTTAAGTTTGAAGGAGTATTTTAAGATTATTATAGAAGTTTTAAATAAAGATGATGTATTCCCAATTTTTTGGTTGTTATTTAATGCACCTAATCCCAAAATACCTTAGACTTATTTATCATTGGTGTCATATTAAGTGTATTTTTATGAAATAAATAATGTATTACTATATAATGAAGAGCAGGGTTGTTATAGTTTACATGAATCAACCCAAGTAGGTTGGTATTGACGTATTGATGTTTATGAGATATACTTGACTCTACCCTTGTAGGGTGGTCATGGTGCTTTGTTCTTATGAGATAAAACTAATAATTGTGTTCAATAAATAAAAACATTAATATAAAATGGGGTTACATTTAGGTGAACCCAGAATAGTTTTGTAGGACCCTCATGGGTTTCCTTTGATTTATCTTTTATCCCTTAGAATTTAAGCCCATGGGGGTTTGTTTATATTATATTATAATTGTCATTTACTATGTCCATATCCATAAATATTCGTCACATATATATATACGGTGGCATATTACTTGACCAATCCCCTTGTTATTTAATAATAGTTCATTTATATGCTTTTGATCTTTATTATTTATGAGGATTTCATTATTTAAAATCATGACTTCAATTTAAAGAGTGTTTTTATAAAAATATTAGAATTGAAAATTTATTTTAAAAATCCCATTTGTGATAATAGTTATGGATAAATAAAATTATTAAAAAAATTATGTGACAAATTTCCTAATTTTAGCTAGATTTTAGTAAACTAAACAATATTTAAAATGATGATTTATAAAAATGTCATGTTATTTGATATTTTTATTATTACAGTGCCATATATAAATTATTTTCCTAATTGATACATGATGTTAGGTTCACACATTAAAATGAATAAATATTGAAACATAAATTATGGTAATGAATTAAAATGGAGCCTAAAATCTTGACCATTGTTTTAACACTGGTGCATAGGTTGTTTTAATTTCGCCTTGAGTAGTTTCCTTGAAATGGGAACATGATCATCACTAATATATCCCTTCTTCTATATAATGAACCTAAATTATAGGGCTTATCCCTAGTTACCATTTATGCAAGAACGCCATTATAGATTTTCCGCTTTATGTATTAGTAAGGGGATAGCCTAATGTATATAGCACCCAAAGAATATTAAAACCATGATATGTGCCTATGAATTCGTTCAGTAATGTGTTGTTATTTAAGATCCATAGTCCAATGTTAGACTCTTATTCTCTAAAAAAACTTGTCTTGACATGAGTTCATTTTTTATTTTTTCCCCTTGTTACGGGTGTGAGCATTTTTTAATGCTCAGTTTAGTTGAAGAGATTTTCCTATGTACTTTTTGTCCTCATGGTATGTCGTGTGACTCATTATTATTTTTCTACTATTTTGGGTGATTTGGAATTTATTCCTCCAGATTAATTATCATATGGAATGATGTGACATTAGGAAAAATAACTTTTATGAGCCATCATATAATGGGATGTGTTGGGATGATAATCCTCTGGATTGTTTCATCTGATGTGCCTCTTTTAAAATGTATCTTAGGTTAGTATGTGTTAATACGCACAGTAACCACTATGTTGGTATCTATTAAATCATACCATATGAGTTCGGAAGAACATGTTTAATATCTTCAGTTATTATTCCATTAATCATAGGTCATCTTTGGAGTAGAGTGACCTTGGAGATAATGAAAAATCATACTCATCTAAATTATCTGAATGCTTTGAGAAAAACTATTTGGTGTTTTGATATGCTGGTAGGTTGGTTTTAGATTTTACACATAATTTTATAGAATGTATGGACGTAACCTAGGAGGGTGTCATATGTTTTCCTAGAGTAAAATCATAAAGTCTTGTTTTAAGATTATAGTGTATTTATGCCTTTTGTTTAACTATTACTGAAATCATTTTTTCCATGTCTAGGACCTATGGATAGTGGTTGTTAGAGCTTGTGTTGTGAGATTAATTTCAGTTTCAATAAGTCTGATGATTAAGACACTCCTAATTTAGGGATGGTCACATCAATCCAATTAATGTGATTATTTCCAAGAATAAGGAACCCAACTAAGCCAAATCATTTGTAAGTTTCATTGATACTTTTACATTTCCTTGAGATTGGTTTGATTTCGATATGTTAGTATTTTTGAGGATGCACAACAATGGTATGGATTGCTAAGTATATAACCTTTGAAACATAATTGGTTAAGGATGTAATTTATTGGTTGTGATTGGCTGGTCACATGATTCCTTAGATAGAGAATGAATTTTTATTAGTTAATGATGATATATTAGAATATAGAATCAAGCTTCTCCATAAGATTCAAACTAAGTTGGTCCAACTACCTTTTATTTTTGAAAGTCATTTTATTGTTGGTTGGGAACCATACCATTTACTTTGAATTACATGAATTGAGAGTGTATTAAATCATTTTAGTGAAATAGTTTTAATCATCTAAATTCACTCTTGTTTTGAGATGGTCACTTCCCCTTTCATGATATCATCCTTGATACCATGAGAGAGTGTCAATTACACACAAATATACATATTGAAGTGAAATTATATTTCAATAAAAATACACTATAATGGTTGTGAACCAGATGTTTGGTTATTATAAAGGAATTCTTAGTACTGAGTGATACCCAGATTCCCAAATTGCTTGGCAGACTCGTAGACAGAATGTTTTTTCCTTTAACATAATTGCTAAGATGATGGCTCTTTGGGATCAGTCGGTGTTCCTGATGAGAGGATTTTTTGGTAATTTACCATCTTCTCTCCTATAAAAATTTGAGTATAGACTATCTTGGATGAGATACTTGGACTCTAGTTTATGATTTTAATTCTACCCCAAACATCAGTTAGGCTCAATTGTTTAAGATAAATAGTGAATATATGAATCTGCTGGGTCAGGTATGCACCCAATAGCATGCCAAGGAATGATAGCTTAAAGTAAACATTTGGTCATGAAATGTTAGTAGAATATGGTTAAATGATTTAGTGTATGTGATTGATGAAATTGTGAGTTTCCTTGAGAGAAGGATTTGGGTTTCAGGTTGTGATACACCAACAGTCTAAGCTGATCATTTTCAGAATAGTTGTCTAGGTATGGATCAACTTGTTTCCTCCCATTTTTCTCAATGTGGTCTTTGAGGAACTTCCTCATGGAACATAATAATGTTAATAAGGGTTAAATGTGAATGTTGGATGATGATTTTCATGGAAGGGCCAGCTTGAAAATACTAAATAAAGTCAATTTGGAATAAAAAATTCAACAAAATTGGGAATTATTTTGTGAGTATTATAATAATTTTATAAGAATGTTTAAATATACAATCACAACTATTGAGATACCATGACATGGAATTTACCATTCAAATTCTATATCCTATTATGGGCAAGAGCATAGTGCATGTAATTAAATAAAATTAGACATGACCATGTTTCAGGTTATATTGTATAATGTAATATCTATCTCAATGATTCTGTTTGGAGTACAATAATTGGTTCAAGTTTCTATGGATTATGTACCAAATACATAAAGTGATGCTTTGAAGGTGAGTTTGTAATTGAAAATTAAATGTGCCTATTTTATGAATATTCTTCACTCGAGTATGTTGAGTGTTCTATCATTGTATCAAAAAATATTCTAGGGGATGAGAAGTTCTATGGTTGGGAGATTCTTGCATCCCACATTTTGTATTGGGTGGAGATTCTAAGTGAGTTTGAACTTTATTATTGGTGGATGTTCTGAATTGAAAACCAAGATTTCGAATGAAATTTTGAGATTGTGAAAACATAAATTGGTCGTTTTTAGAAATTTTTAAGACCTGAGTGGATTCTCATGTGTTCTACCATGTTTTGGGAATGTCTATCCATGGAAACTTAAAATCTGGAATGGCAGAGAGGGGTAGTCGATTTTTATGAAAAAATTTAGAACCTAAAAGAATTTATGAATGTGATCATGTAGACCTAGAGGTCTCACACTGTTTGGTCTAACCATGTGAGAGGATGTGAACAAGCATATGACTAGTTCCAGATCCTAGATAAAGAGAAAATGCACATTTGGTGCATGGTTTTCCAAACCATTCCCATGAATTGTGAGATCCCCATCCTTGGACGGTATCCCTAGAACACTTCAAACTTGGTTTGGCCAACCGTTCATTCAAACCACGCGACTCTTTAAATGTGGTGAAATTCCCGTTTTCCCCTAACTTCCTTTTAATATTCTCTCCCCAAATTTTCTTTATTCCACCTATACACAACATTTCCTCATGGTAGCTCTCCACCTTATTTTTATGGAGGTATCTCCTTTATCAGGAAAATAATTCAACCATTTTTAATCACATTGGAAGCATATCAGTGAGTTTTAAAATCTTCCTTCTTTATTATTTTGTTTATCTTCTAACATTTTTGTGATCTCTTTTTGCAATATATTTTTTTTATTTTTTCATAGTGTATGTCCATTTCTCCAATTTTTCTTGAACTAAATTAAATAATTCCTCAATATTGAATGTGTGGGCCATCCTTTGAATATTGTAGGTGGCATATATCATTTCAAGGAATGTATCACTATTTATATATTTTTACATTGTTCTAGAAAATAAAATTTCAATGTGAAACCTCAGTAATTTGAAAGTTAATTTCTAGAAACCATTTCCTTAGATCTTGTACCCTTTTATATATTAAATTGGATAACCTCATTTTTGATCCTCCCTTAAGGGAATACACACAAAAACACTTTTATAAATCATTGGTTTTCAACTAATCCCACTCATTGAGTTTCACTATCTATTAAAATTTATTACTAATCAATGCTACCCATTAGTTTCTAAGAAATATTATAATTGTTTATGAAATCATCCTATTGAATATATTTTTTCTGAATGGAATTCTTGTTAGCATGGCCTATCTTATACAATTTCATGTATGGTGTTATCGGTTATGGGTAGTCCACCAGACCTCAATACATCTACTCAATATCTATTTTTTCATGATAACAAAAAGCGCCACTATATTATTTAAATAAAATTTTTATGGGAAAGGACCTCATTTATCAATTTTAAATGAGTTTTTCTCAGATTAAGTATATGGACATTATTATTTCTTAATTTGAAATGGTTAATGGTCGTTCCGAATTTGAGTACATGTGATGTGTGATATTCCATACTTATAGACATGGCCTTCTCTATTATTAATGGTAAATGTTTGAATTAATAAATGTGTCATGAATGATGAGAGTGATAATTAGGATTCTATTTAGGGATATCCTCAGACATCATCATCATTATTTATAGTTAGTGTTTCTAATGAATGGAAAATACATCTAGAGTGCTACTTGGAATGCTTTGTATAAGTTCACAATGAGTTTTCTCTACCTACTTATGAGTGATACGAATTCCCAAGGGGAAACACCATCGATGGGATCATTGTATAAATAGTTATATCAGGTCATGAATGATACATGTTACCCTATGAGTGATACCAGGGACAGACTCATAGGTTCGGTCTAGACTTCACACCATGCGGAGAGGGATACTATGGATTCCATTTACAGATCACCATGGAAATAAACTTATGGAATTATAAATTCATTGTTCCCCTAGAGTGATAATTTGGATTAATTTTTGGATATCCATATACTAATTCTAGTTGCCTCATGTTAAAGTCAATTGATGTCATTTATATTAAAAGAAAAATAATGCATAACAATTTCTAAGGGACACGTCTTCTAAGCCAAATCACATTCTTGGGATCATCCCATATCTGGATACATGTTTTTTTATCCCACTTATTAAAATCATATCATATCTTTATTGGTTCCCTATTTCTTAAGGAATTTTTTCTTAGGATGAGGAAGGTATGGTCAGCTAGGTGTCCTTAACGAAACTAATACTACTTTTTTATTTTTTTTATTTTCTTATTTAACTTTCATACCTTGAAAATTTCATATGTTATATTCATGGAATATATTATTCTTCAGACACCATTTGTTGTTAACTACTAATTATATCGCACACCTTTATTAGGTTTCCATTGCACTTGGGTACCAAAGTCGACCTTATGTTCACAGTTCCATGGAGTATTTCTTGGGATGTGCATTATACATTAGGGATTATGAGAATAGGATTGATTAAGCCAACATGATGCTTGTAGAGATTTCCCTCATGTCCTTTTACTATTTTCTTTACTCATGAATTGTATTGTATTGTATATTTTATTTTTCCTTATTATATGTTATGGGAAAATCTTATCAGACATGAATTCTAGTATATTATTTTCTACTAGCCATGTTTTTTCTATTATTAAGTTTATCATCCCCCCTATCTATCATTATTTATACTTATTCCAATATTTAGTAATTTATTTATCAAATCATTCACCATTTTCAGGAATTTTATCTAGAATAAAAAATAAATAGGTGTACATTTATGAAAAAATTATTGGGAAGTGAAAATATGGACATGGATATGAAATTTAATGCTCAAAATAATGATGTAGAGTGATAGATAACATTGATCATAAGAAATTGAATGATCATGATAAAGTTAACAACCATAAAATCATAAACCCAAGATATGTGAAAACAATCATTTATTCATCAGAAATAAAGGTATTAGGCTAACATTTTTGTTTCAATATCCTTTTTCCTAGATTTGAGGAATTATTTTACTATTAATATAGAGAACACCAGAAAATATAATTATTTGATATCTTTTTATTTCATAATAAAAAATTAATCCTTTTGTTATTCTTCAATCAATTTCCACTTCATTTATGGCTCTGAGAAATGAATATCCATTTTTATTTTTTTTATGACTGAAGTACTAAAATTAACTTTTAATAGGACATATAGTCCATAAAAGACTAAAAATCTATTCCTATTTTATTTAATAAAAACAAAATGGTTCACATAATGTAAGATAATACTCGAAATGAATAAACCTTTATATAAAGAAATAATACATTAATCACCAAAAATAAACCAATGGTTTAACATAGATAATTATTTAAATAAATAACCTTATATACCAAATAAAAAAATAACCTTGACCTAAAATAATATTTTAACCAAAGAGTTTATCTTTTACAATTCAGCTTACACCTCCAAAAACATAATAGCATTATTTCCAAATAATTATTTATGTTAAACCTAATGGTTATATATACCTCAACCTAATAAAAAATCTCATAAAATATCATTAATCACCTCAAAATAAAATATATTTCATCTTATAATATGTTCCCCAAAATCAAATTAATATTTATCCTTTAAACCATTTGAGTAAAAACAATTTCATATTAACCAGTACATCACATTGGTCAGTGGTAGGTATTGCACCCATGTCGATCTTCAGTTGTGGGTTTAAGCCTCATGGCCTTTCCAGATATAATGGGTTTTCACCCAGAATTTGGGTTGTCCTTTTTCTATAAAAAATATTAATATAATTCCCATAATAATCCCAAAAATATGATGAACATCCAAAAAAACAACATTAGTCATCACACCACTTTTTAACCAAAGACTTTTTCTATATGCCTTTCTTCACAAAATCAAATAATCTTAATTCACTATTATTACCATAACATCAATGTTCATATTAATAATAAAGGATATTAATAAATTTAAAATTATGTCCAAAAAATATTTATTCCTTGAATAACCTGTTCGCTAAAACATATATTATACCAAAGGGTTGTATTCATGTAAATGTCTCTAAAAATATCCTTAAGCATGTTAAACTCCCATAATATAAAACCTTAAAAGGGGTATATATTCCTTTAAAATTATAATAAAACCTAGACTTATTAACCTATTATAGTACCTAAAAATATTATATTATCCTCATTTGAATCATAAATTCAGTTTCTTTAGGGAATTTCCTCAAAGTCTGTCATAGGGTTATGTCCCCTAATATACGTTTTACTAAATATTGTTCCCAAGGTTTTTTTTAAACTTGCTCTAATACCAGCTATAAATACCCTGACCCCAATAGCATATATATAGTGGTTACATTATTAAAATGGCACTAGATGAAAACAATCACATCCCAAAGGACTGAATAGTTCATTAGTCTTCATAAAATAGACACATACTTGAATCTCACATTAATTTTAAAACAGAAAAAAAAATAGTGAAAGTAAATATTCTGAATCCATGAACTTATTTAAATATTCCTTCTTTATATACTAGGTAAATGAAACAAAATAAGGGGAGAGATAAAATACTCATTATGGGTTACGTACAGTGTAATCTATTATGAGTAAAAAATATATAATTAATATCATAAGGTAAATAGCTAAAAACACATGTCATATAATCAATAATTTGAACAAGAATAATGATATGGAAACAATAAATTTTGATCAAAAAATTTATATAACAAATCATATAAGCTTGAAACTTTTCCATGGAAATAATAACTATTCAAATAATCATATGAATATCAATAACTAATGTTATAATGATGGAATACATGATTTCATACATCATAAACATACCATCAAGGCCTTGTTCCAATATATCTTACATAAATTGGTAAGGTCTCAAGAAAATACCCTAACTAGTTTGTCTCATGAGGCATATTGATGCAACTAGGGGTTATAGAGGGCCCCATTCATCTCTTACTAAGTCCAATTCATTCATCGTATGATATGGGAGATTAACTATTCAAAAAATAGGCAATATAAACATTTGTATTGAAAAAATAGAATATAAAATATTAATATTTCTGTCAATCAAATTGGTCATAAACCATCCAGAGAAAGAATAAGGATGATGTCATTACAACATATCCCCAGTGTCGTATAATTATATTAGAGTTTTATTGTCATTGATGAATATAGATTTCATAAAAAGATCATTAAAAACATTCTTGAGGAAAATAACCTTTTCATTTTGAAATACACCTTTAAAAACTAATAATTTCTAGAATATTTGTAAAAAAAATCTTTGAAAATAAATTTTTAATCTTGTAAAAAATGAATCAAAATATTGGGTGGTCATGACGGTGGGAAATTTTATTCATGCCGAGTATTTTAAGTAAAATATTCCTTTTACATTTCTTTAAGAAAATTCAAAAGGTACCTCATTCGGAACATTTTAGGTAGATTCCTTTTAAACCATTTTGTAAAATTAAAATAGGGGTAAATATTATTTAATAAATAATTGTAAATATTAAAAACATTATTGAAAACATTTTTAAAAAACATGGACATAGAATAAAAGATTCCTGACTAAATAGGAAATAAAGTTTTTTTCCTTAATTTTTTTTAATATTTTCTGTACATAAAAGTGGAGAATAAAAGAAAAAATTATAATTTAAAAAAATTACCATAGGAGAATAAAAAATATTGGGTTTATGATATAATGATCATATAATTACTCTAGTAGATACTTAAACATAATCAATCTTGATTAATAATGAGATTATGAAATAAACCCTTACAACTTTGGTGACTTTTGAATCATAACCCCCATGAAATAAATAAATTCAAATTAAACATTAAATACCATTAATTTAAAAATATTCATGATATAATATATCAAAGGGATAGTAGATACACATTATAAAATAATATAGGTGTATAACATAACATATGTCCCAAAGAAGACAATTTGAGATGAAAACCCTTACAGTGTTCGTAGTGTTGAAGTGAGAATTAATCAACAAAGTGATTATGTGTAAAAAAATTAAATTCACAAAATAAATGGTTAAATACAACATAGAATAATCAAAATTTATTACACACATAATCTTTACATAATATAATTAATGAAGAAGTGATATAACCCAATGAAATAAAATTGAGTTATGAAACACTTACCCCTTGGTAACGTTCAAGTCAAATCCCCTTGGATGAAACAAATTTAATTGAAACTTAATATAACATGAAGTATGAATTATTCATGATATAACAAGTAAAATTTCATTATATACACCATATAAAATAAATTGGTGAATAACATTAAAGTATGCCTCAATGAAATAAAATTGAGACGGAATCACTTACCACAGCTTTGAATCGTCGCACAGGATATTTATATTCCTAGATAATAAACTTATGTTAATTATTTACTTGATTAAGAATATTTTAAATTTTTATTATTCATTTTTTTATTTAATATCATGTTATATTTAATTACTTAATCAATTAATCTCATATCATACATTTTGACATCATTTAGTTCATATGTCCAAAATGACTTTGGTAATTTGATTATCGTAAAATATGTCATTTTTTCATCTTATCCAGAATAATAATCAATAAATAAATATAATTTTTATACATAAATTATAATTTTTAAACCAACCATGATTTATGGTTATGTAAAATTAACTACATTACAATCATGGATACGGTAAGTCTTGTGTACGCATGAGTAATGTTTCCATTTTTAAATGATCATTATAGAAAGAAGATAAGTATTATTTTATATTTATAGAGTGATAGTTATATAATAAATACCATATTATTTCTTTGAATATAATTATATATACTATCCATGTGGTATGGTGATGAATAACGAATCACATCACTTTGTGGAGGTGGGAGCCCACACGTACGCACGAACGATGTTATCATTTTTTAGTGAATGGAAAGGTAAGAAAGTAAATGATATATTATCTTTTCATAATGATAAATTTTTCATGAATATCATATATATATACATTAAATCAATCATTATAACCATTTGTAATAGGAGGTTATATAAAATGAATTATATCAGTTTGTGAGGAAATAGTTCATTGTACACGTGAATGATGGTTTCATTTCACATTTGATGGAAGGGGAGAAGGATATAGGGTATTCCATTAACATAAAAGTATCACATTATATGGTATATAATGATTTTATTGTATCATCATGGTTGAATAATATTTTAATGAGGTGAAAGAAGAAATAAAATAGAAACGCTTAATAAATAATTATACATCTTCTTCGAACAACCTCCAAAGGTTTACACCAAAAGCTTCATTATGTTGGTCTTCTGATCAAACCAAATCCTCTAGTAAAAGGGAAGAGATTTAAGGAATTTATTTTTTCAAGTATTTTATTAACCAAAAGGCTCTTTAAATGTGAATAAAATAGGATAGTAGGTTTCCTTTTATAAGTGAGGGGAGGGGCAGTTTTGGAATTTCATAAAGTATAAAATTAATATAAATTATTTATCATGGAAAAATGGATCCAAAATAATATATTTAGAATATGGAATGAGTATGGGTCAAAAATATGTCATCTAATAAAATTTGGTCAAGTTTATATTAGGTTTTTACCCTTATCGATTTTTTAACCCGCTTTAACCCTTTTTGACGATTACTGTGGTATTAAAATTTTTACTCTTTAAGGGTCAATAAAGTTACTATAAAGGGAAAAATAGACCATAATTGGATCATGATTGATATTATAAACTACCTACCTTTTACTTGGTTGAGGAAAATATTTTTTGTTATTTTAGATTATTTAATAAAATATTATTTATTAAAAAATATCATTAATGTCAATGTTGACACTATTCATTTAATTTGACTTTAAAAACATCAAGACAGTGATGAAATTAAAATATATCCCTTTAAAAATTCCCTAAAATGGTATAATTATATAATAAAAATTAAAAAACATTTTTTTTAAAATTATAATACTTTTAATATTTTTAAAATCATTTATTTTATTTCTTATTTAATTAAATAATTATTATGTCAGCATTGTGTAAGAATTTAAGGTAATTATTTCATCAATAAAAATTAAAAATAAATCACAATGATAAATAAAAAAATATTTATCCTTTAAATAAATATTTATACTCAAACGTACCTCCTTTTTATCAATATATGAACTCATAATAGGGTTTTAAATGTAAGAGTTTCATTTGTCCTTTTCTTTACCTAAATTATTATAAAGGTAATAATCATGTCCATATGGATCCAAAATGCTAAATTTATAGAACTTATATGATATAGGTTCTAAATATTTTCAATCAATAGAAATTAGACAACTTTTTTATTCATTATAACCTTTATCTCTTTAGTTTAATTCCTGATAAACTTGTTTTACCCTTAATCATAGTAACAGATTTTTACTATTTTTATTATTAATTATGACCAAAAATTAAGTTGGAATTATTACCTAATATTAATAATTATGATTAAAAATATGGAATACATTCTATAAAATTCAATTCATATAATTGGAAAATTTTAATTCAAAAATAAATCTGCAAAACGTGTCAAAAAAAATGGTTTTTCACGGAATTATTTTTTCAGTCATAAGATGATCTTAAATTAACTATATGACTAGTGATCATTACTACACTACAAAAAACTATAATTTAGCAAAAAATAGTCTTGTTTTTTAAAAATGTGGCAAATTTAGTGTTGTTTTTTTAATGACATTTATGAAAATGTGCCCATTTTTTAGCCACATTTTTAAGAAAACGTGCCCATTTTAGTGACATTTTTATCAATATTTTAAAACATTGATAATTATATATATAATTATAATTATATTAATTTACATATATATATAAATAAAATTTTATAATTATAATTGTATATATGTATAAATAAAAATTTATATTGATATACAAATACATTAACATATATTTAAATATCATAATATATATAAGACACATATATATATATATAAATACATACACATATATATTTATATATATACACACAGATGCATATATTAATACAAATGTGTGTGTGGGTTTTTGTGTCTGTAAACACACACGCGTGCATATATATACAAACACACACACAAGTATAAACACACATATACATAAACACACATACACACAGATATATATATATATATAACATATAACACACACACACACACACATATATATATATATATATAAATGTTAATTATTTATTAACATGGCTTGTATCCCATCCCAAATCATAAAACTGATTTCGGTGAGGTATTAATGGGTGTTTCGGTTTCATAATACCCTATACTAATAATAAATATTATATATATACATATATATATATATATTAATTTTTTAAATACTGAAATATATTAGTATATGTATAAATATAGGATAGTATATTTTATATTCAAAAATACTATAGGTGAGTTGGTCGGTTGAGGCATGTTGGGTGACCAGTTTTGGATTTGATTCCTAGTGGGGAGAGCTCATTCGGGTGGGGTTGGGAATAGTGATTTCTCTCAGATGTCATGTGAGTTGGGTGGGTTACACATTATGCCAACAAGTGGAGTTGGGAAGGCCTTTTTCTAACATCATGTGAGTTGGGATCCAAGAGGGGGAGGTGTGTGATGTCTCTGGTGTGAAAGGAACACAAGCTGGTGTAGCCTAAGTCATGATGAAAAAAGTATTTTCAATTTAAAAAAACACGTTATATCAGTTCAAAAAAATACACACGTTTATAGAAAACATGGATAATTAATAACTACATTACTGATGTTTTTAAAAAACATCGGTAAACAATGTGTTTATAATTATCCATTTAGCAACATTTCTAGAAATATCGATAAATAAAATCCATTCGGTGACGTTTCTAGAAATATCATTAAAGGGATAATTAGTGACGTTTTGTGTGATGTCTATGGTGAAAATGGGAGTGTGATCTGGTGTAGCCAGTGTCGTGATGAAAATAAGATTTTCAATTTTTTATAAAAAAATTAAAAATTTAAAAAAAAATATAGCTATGTTTATAGAGAACATGGATAATTAATAACTACTTTACTGATGCTTCTAAAAACCATCAGTTTACAGTATGTCACTAATTAACGGTTCAATGATGTTTCTAGAAATGACACTAAATGAATTTTATTTACTAAAGTCTGTAGAAACGTATCTAAATGGATAATTAGAGACCATTATAAATATAACTATTTTAAGACATCTCATTTAATGAAGTTTTTTAAAAATATTGATAAATTCATTAGCGACGTTTTAAAATGATGCCAATGTAAAAAAACATTGTAAAAATACATTTTGTATAGTGTTATATAGATTTAAATTCATATAGTTAGATATATAATCTATACATTTTATTTAAATTATTCAATGTTAAATATTATTTTAATTTATTAAAATGGACGGACAATATGAATCTAAAAATAGTTTTCAATAAAAAATAGTATTTTTCACTATTCATTGAAAAATTAAAATTTTCAAAACAAATCCAAAAAATTCACCCTAAGATAATTTTCATATGATGATTTAAAAAATTAAGTACATTTTATCGAATACATTTTTGAAAAGTGGAAGAAATTAATTATATTATTCATGCACAAAAAAGCAATAAAAATCATTTTTGGAGAAAACATATTTCTTAAGTATAAAATAGCTTTAATGAAAAATATGTGATTATCTCATAAGAATTAATCAATACATATATATTGGTTGGGACTCTTATATATAAATCATAGTGTGGTTAATCCTATTTTCACCCACCAATTCAATAGATGGTTTATAAGGTTCATATTTAAATAATATATTTCACGAGTGGTTTAGGATCGGTGTTATGTGTCATATACATTATCAAAAATTATGTTCTTCTTTTAAATACCAGGGTGTTACATAAAACTATAAGAAATCCAATGAGAACCAATTCTAAATTGGATGAGGATGAATTTGTAAAATCCTTGAATGATAAAATGTATAGAGAAATGATAGGGAAGCCTACTTTATTTGACTTCATCAAGACCTAATATTATGTTTTTAGTCTACATATATGCAAGATATCAATCTAATATAAAATAAATTCATTTAAATGTAGTTAAAATAATAATCAGATGTGTTAAAGGAGTTGTTAACACTACTTTATTTTACTCTAATCATAATTGTTTCAATTTTTTATCATATTCTAACTCTAATTTTAGAGTCTGTGAACTTGATAAGAAAATAATGTTAGTTATGTGTCACTTACTTAGTAAATGTTTAATGTCATGAACTTATAAAAATAAATTGTTGGTTACATTGTCCACAGCCGAGGCTTAGTACATTACTGCTGCAAATTTTTATTCTAAAATTCTTTGGATAAGACAAACTCTATTTTAATTAAATGTTTATTTAGAAAAAAAATCATATATATAGTGAAAATAAATGTGCTATTTTAATATCTAAAAATTTGTTACATCATTATAAGACAAAACATATAGAGGTTAGGTTTCATTTTTTAAGAGATCATGTTAATAAAAGGAATATCATTCTCATATTTGTTCCAATGGAAAATAAACTTGAAGATATATTTACTAAACCATTGTATTCTGTGAGGTTTAAGAAATTGATGTTTGAACTTGGGTTTATGAGGATGTAGTTTATGTGTTATGATAATATTTTTTTTATTTCTCTGATATCTATTTTCAAAAATTATGAATTTAGGGGGAGTTAGCCCTTTCTTGATAATTTTTTAAATCTTCTTTTAATAGTACAAGAATGTGCAGTTCCTTATTTTATTAAAAAAAATTATTATTTAATTAATATGTTTTTGATAAATTTCAAAAAAGGGGTAGGATGTTTATGAATTTAAATAACTTTTTAAATAAATGTTCATTTTTTAATTTATAAAATAGGGTAGATTGTTAGTGTTTTAACTTGGTTTATAATTTTTGTTTCATTAATTACAAATCCTCTCATTTATTTGGTAAATATTTTTTTAAATTTAATTGTTCTTCATTTATTCTTATTATTCTAACTATTCTATGTTATTATGTTTTGTTAAACCATATGAAAATTTATTTTTCTATGTTTTTTCTTTACCTTTATATAGTTTTAAAGTTCCTTTATATAGCTTTGATTTAACCTTATATAGCTTTGAAGTACACTAATGCAAGATTTTTTACCTTTACATAAGTTTTCCTATACCCTTGTGCAGCATATAAAAAATCTGAGTTTCCCTTATGCATGTCTTGGAAAACTCAAACTACCATTATATGAGGTTCATAATACTTTTATGTATGAAGTTTAATGTTGAGATTACCTTTACACAACTCATGTAAGATCCTATATACCTTTATGGATCTATTCATACCTTTACACATTCTAAGAAATACATATATTACCCTTGTGCACAAGGAAAATGAGCTCTACTTCAACAGTAATGGTAGTATCACCTTAAATTCTAGCGGTAGCACTGCATAACTAACGGTAGCACCTCTCCTAGTGGTAGAAGCACTTCAAAAGTGATAGTAGAACATCAATATCATATCTTTATAATAACATTATAATGTAATGGTTCCCCTATTCTAACGGTGTCACTTCAGATTCTTCAATAGTATCACCCATGATTACTAATAGAAGTATATTAGGAATGATGGATCTATTATTTACAGTAGCAACTTATTCTAGTGGTAACGCCCCTAGATGGTAGTATAACTTTCCTCTATGTATTTGAATCCAGTGGGTGAATATTATATGTAGGAATTTTGGGTAGAACCATGTAGTTAATTGTGTCACATAGCCAAATTTCTATGTATCCAAAGCAAATCACGTAGTCGATTGTTGTGATGTAGTCAATTGTATGAAGATATAAAAATTTCATATAAATTTTTGAATTACTATAATTATATTTGATATATTACAAAAAAATATTAATTGTAAAATAAATATTTGTGTTAAAGATCATATTAGAAGTGTTCTGTATTCACTTTATGCAGGAATAAAAGTGTGTGATAATTAGTGAAAGAATTCAAATTACAAGTAAATGGTATTATTATAAGTATTATTATTCTCTAACCCATGGAATACTGTGATTGGCCATTTATATTCTCTTTTTTACTCAAGAAGAACTTTGAGTTAATGATTTGGGATTATCTATTGGAATGTGATTAAGGGAGAACTTGATTAAATAAATTCGACAATGTTTATTCAATCATGAGGAAAATAGAATAATATGACATTCATATAGAATTACAAAGTGATGAATATTTAATGTGATTAATATTTCATTGGTGTGGTCATGAATAACTTCATCATTTTATCATCTACTACTAAAGTGGTCAAATCTCTTAAACTGCATCAACATTCATCATCATCTTCTCTACTATTATTCTTAATTTCATTTGGGTTTTCATTGGTGTATCTTTCCATTCTTATGTTTATTCCTTTCATGTCGGTTTAATATTTTCTCAACCAAAATTCATCTTCCTATGTTATTCATTATATTCAAAAGGAATGTAGGGTTATGACTCCCAAAAAAAAGTCAGGTTGGTTGTGGATTGTGACTCATGTAAAAGTCAGTTTGGTTATACCATTAGGTGAGTCAAAGGTACGTCAATAACTGGGTTATAACTCTCGAAAAAAAGTTACACTAACACATATTTGATTTTATTTAGTGCTACCATTTATCAATGCTAAAAAATCACTGATAAAGATGGTGCCTTTATCTGTGCTAAAAAGTGTTGATAAACATATGCCCTTTATTAGTGTTTTTTTAATGTTGATAAAGGGTACTTTATCAGTGCAAAAATGCTTTTTTAGCACTCATAAAAGGTATACATAATAAAAAAATTAAATATTATTAAAAATTAAATATTAAAATAAAAATATATTTATATTGGCATAAATATAATATATTTTATATAATATAATTTATATAATACTAAATATAAAATCACACTCAATATATAATAAATTTAGTGAAAATGGTTTATAAAATAATTAAAAATTAATATTAATTAACAATTTGATAATTGTTATTGAATAAAAGTCATTTAATAATAGTTTGATGATATAAAATTTCAGTAAATTATTAAATGATCAAAAATAAGTTGAAAACGTGACTCAAACTTCAAACGACCATAACTTTTGATCTAGGTGTCTCTTTGATCTTCACCGCATATCAAATCGAAACTTGTGAAAATATCTATGTCATAGTGACCTAGGGAAACATCAGTAAATGTTTTTTTTATGTCAGAAAATTCCCAAAAGGCCTCCAAAACTTATTTTTTTATTGAGGGACCTTAGTTTTTAAACATTTGATGGAATTTCAGCCACATTTAAGGGGGGTTATTATCTATTTTTCAGTGGGGGTCAATTTATTTTTAGGGATTAAACACATATGGATATTATAGTGTTAAAATTTTATTATTTTTAATAGTTTAGTGTTATTTATAATTAAACATATAAACATATATACATATTTGTATATATTTACAGATAAAAAATTAATTTTATAAATAAATTTGTAAAGATATTTTCATATAAAATATCTTTCTAAATGTATTTGTGTGTGTGTGTATTTATATATATGAATATTTGTATACCTATGCAATGTATATACAATGTTTATAAATATATATATTTATATGTGTCTTTATTAACAAATAGATATATGTTTATCTATATATTCTAATATACGTATATAAATATTAATATATAATATATGTGAATAAATATAACTATGTATAATTATATTTATAAACACACACATATGTATAAATATATATATGTACGTATGTATTTGCGTATGTATGTACGTATGTATTTATAAACACACATACAAAAAACATATTTTATATATAAGTGTATTTAAAATATATATATATATATACAGATATATATAAATATATGGATAAAAATGTAACTAAATATGTATAAATTAATAGATATATCATAAAATAAAGAAAAAAACATATATTAGTGTTAAAGGATCCTTTTATAAATGTTAAAAAAAGCACTGATAAAAGGGTTCTTTATCAGTTTTTTTCTAGTGCTGATAAAATGACCCCTTTTAACAACGCTAATATTATTAGTGCTTTTTAGCTCGGATAAATGGTTTTTCTAGCACTAATAAAAGGTGGATCTATAATAGTGTGAATTTATTAGTGAATATCATTCTTCTAAATGAGTAAAGAAGACTGAATATTAGAGTAGGACCTCAGTGATATGAACTATTATAAAAATATTGTGAGCTCTTTGTTTTATTTTCCACTCCACAATTTTTTCATCATTTTACTATTTATTACTTTGATAATTATAATCTATTCAAATATTTAAAAAAAAATATCCACCCCCTCCCCTCTCTGGTCCATATTTTCATATAATTAGGACATAACAGTTTCATCTTTTAATTGATTAATGATGTTTGTCTCAACATCAACCACATCAATTGTAACATCCCAAGTAAGTAATTAATAATAGATATTTTTATCTATGTCTATTAGTGAATTAGATAGTGTTTTATAGGCTTAAAATGAGAATAAATCCAATCTTAAGCATGGAATACACTAATATTTTTAAAAGATTGTTTTACTGCCTTTTGATGGAAAACCATTTTTAAATCTGTCTTTTGACAATTTTATAAGCTATGTTTGTCAAAATAAACTTATTCTTTATGATTGGGACATCAAAATTTACTTTGTGTGAATTTTTGGTATTTTTCCGATAAAGTTCATTTTTTAATGAATAGTGAAAAATGTTGTATTTTAATTCAAAACCATTTTTTAATCTAATTTATTTATATGACTGGATTATATTTTGAATTGGTTTTGAAGTGAAATTAGAATATATTTTTACCATTTAATCCAATGGTGGTCATTGGAATCAATTTCACTTTGAAATTGGACTTAAACTGGTGTCAATCTTTTGATACTTATTATTTCATAAAAACACGCTATTTGTCATGACAGCGGGAATTAATTATTAAATTAATTAATGTAACTTATATGATTTGAATTTTGTAAAATAGACATAATTTTTGAATTCAGAATATCAAATATATCTTAGGGTGAATTTTTTGTATTTTTCTGAAAAACTTCAATTTTTGATGAATAGTGAAACCACTAAGTGGTAGTTAAATAAACTGATTTTTTATTTAAATGAAACTTTGCCACTTCTGTGATTTGATTTTCAAAAATCCGACATACATGGTTGTAATTAAGAAGTAAAATGTGGTTCAATGAGATTAAAATAATTTTTTGGTGAATAGTAACTTTTAAGTTCTTAATCGTGATTAGAGGTAATTAGTGAAATTTAAGGAAAAAATGATATTATAATAAAATGAAAATACCTAGACACGTGTCCTACCCTTATTGGATGTGTCATGGCCGACCAAGACAAGCTATGGGTCAACTTGGGGACCCCATGGAGCCACTTTGGTAGGAAAAAGACATTAATATCTTTTTATTTAATGTTAAAATTAAAATAACACAAACATGAGTTGTTTTACTAAAACAATTTTTTAAATGGGGTTATAAAAGTCATATTTTTGACTATAAATATTAATTAGAAAGATAAAAAGATTTCCTACATCATGATATTTTTTTTATAATTTTTAGACATTAAATAAATTAAATTATTTATGACATCATGATGATGCAGTGATTACCTCATTAATAAAGGATTTAAAAAAATGAAAAGATAATGTAACATCTATGACCTAAAAATGTCCAAAACCTATTGTATGGGTGGATTTCGAACCCTTATCACCTTAACCTCGAATTATATCAATGTGGGACCGTTTGAATTCAAAACTCATTTTAAAATAAAGTAACATTACTTTACTTTCCAAGAGTGCCCCTCCTCTCCTCTTATAAAAGGCCCCCACCTCTACCTCCTTACCCACACTTCCAAAGCCTTTGGCTCGGCCAACCCCTACCCATTTTGTCTCTACACTTCTCTATATTACTCCTTGAAGCCTCACTTTGGGCAGAAGTCTTCCCAAGGAAGCCTTTGAGCTCAAACCAAAGGGAGTTACCCGGTTTTAAGGTATTGTCTTCACTTGTGTTCTTTTGTTTTATTTTGCTTCTCCAACGCCCTAAACTCTTTTTATTAATTTCTTTTGTAAAAACACCAGTATCTTCCATATAATAGGATGTTGTT
The DNA here is from genome assembly GCA_963277665.1 of Viscum album. NCBI lineage: Eukaryota > Viridiplantae > Streptophyta > Magnoliopsida > Santalales > Viscaceae > Viscum > Viscum album. Next base: position 1,186,373,537 of record OY728123.1, on the reverse strand, counting down.
ATAAGAAGGATTCGAGCTACACTTACACACACCTACATCTAATGGTTAAAGAACATACTGTTTCTGTGGATGGCGAATTTCTGCCTCCCGAAATGATGATTGTTCAACATTCTTATAACACATTAAAAGGTGGCCATTAAGATGAAACTATATTTATATATGATGTATAATATGTTTATGATTTCCTTAAGCTTCTGTATTTTTCATTTTGGGAATACCTTTATGGTTTCCATTATGGGTAAACACGATATCTTCATTTAAGGAAGTGCGGACTACCGCCCCCTCAAAGTGATTTGATTCGTTAATACCATATGTGGGACGTATAAAGGATAGAGTTATGATATTATATATTATATTACACTGGAATTATAATATACCTTTATATCATTTTGATTCCATTCCATAAAATACAAAATAGAAATGGAAGCAGCGTTCATGCGTACGTACGGCTTACCGTCTCCATGAACGGTGCATTTCATTTCTTACCTCTAAATGTTATGTAATATTATAAATGCATGCATGTAATGGATATATATGATATCTATGATATCTACATCATGAATACCATTCTGGATATAATGGATACATGAACAACTTGTAATTATAAAGGGTTTATTTTTGACTCAAGTACCAATGATCGTTAAAACGACCGTTATTAACTTAAATAATTACATAGTGTTCATGACATGGAAATAAGTGATATAAAAGGAATAATGAACTTGAAAAAGGTTCTTAAACAAGTTGAAATTAACTCAAGTTTATTATTCAGGAGATTAAAGAACGACCGAGTCAAGTCGGACCCGAGGTATGGGACTTCGTCTCAATCTCCTTTCATTGAGGCATATTTTGTTTTATACACAACCTTCTTTTATACGGTGTACAAACCCCTTTGAATTTTATGTTTATTCAAAAGGAATCTTTTTTATACTAAGCGTTTACTAAACGAAAAAAGGGAATGTTTTTGTCGTATGTATGCGGCGACAATGACTTCTCCACCACCGTGACCATTATTTGAGTTTCGGCTTCCTCTACAAGCCATACCATTTTTTTTTAAAGAAAAATAAATACCCAGTTTTACTTTTCTTTTATTTTGGTATTGAAATTGGTTTTTGTAATGTTTTTATTATATCAATGTGTTTTATTGATATCTTGTGATTGAAATGTGGAAATGTAATGTTTCCTTTATGTATGTTTATTGTGATACGATTATGTTATGGTTCTTGGTCATTATTATGAATACGGGTGGTTCCCTGATAAACTAAGGGCGGGTGAGCCCGATATATCTCTCCAATGCATTAGGTAACGTGAAGGAGTGAAACGTTAAGGTTTCTCCGAAGAGATTTAGGGAATATACTATGATGGGTATTCCAAACGTAACCAAGAGGGTTACTCCCTACGTAAGAATGTTATGAATGCCTTAAGTTACCTTTATGTCTTATGATTTCTATGATTTATTCATGATTTGATGAGGTATGTTAAAGTGATTATGTTTTATGGGTAAATTATGATTTCATTCTTATGTATATATGTACCCATGTTTCCTTTCCATATTTTTATATCCCTTACTAATCTTTTTTATGCTCATCCCAAGTTTTTGAAATGTTTTTCACAAGTCAAGGGAAAGGTACATGATATGATGATAGTGTCAAGGAAGTGTCAAGAAAGAATCCATGTTTTATTTTAAATATGTTTCCATTGATGGGAAAAATGAATACTATCTTTTATGTAACCACTTTGTTTAAATGTGGAATGTAATGCATGTTTTATGATCTAATTCTCTAAAACTCTAAACCTGAAAAGATCCTCAAGGTGTAATCTTGTAATAACTCAAGATTAAGTTAGGTTTAAGGCTGGGGCCTTATAGTTGGTATCAAAGGTCGGTTTATATAACTTTAGGAGTTATAATTTTATTAAATGATTATCCAAAATATTTTTTTTTGGAAATGATATAGCATTTGAAAATTACCATGTTGCTTCATCTAAGACATGTTTGTTCAGAATGGTTTTCCGCAGAGGAAACAGGGAAGCAGTGCTAGGAAGGCATACAGAAGGAAATAACCTTCCGAATCAGCATCCTGAGATGGTTGGAATTGGAACTGAACATTTTTTTGCAGTAATGGCGCAGTTGACTCAAGCGATAAATGGTGGTGGTATCCATACATGAGATCTGCCAGATCATCCGCAGAGGAACATGTCAGTGGTGGAACATTTCATGAGGCAACATCCCCCATCATTCAGAGGATCATCTAACCCTATGTTAGCTAAAGGGTGGATTAAAGAACTGGAGAAGATTTTTGATGTCATGGGGTGTTCATACAATCAAAATTTTAGTCTTGCTATTTACCGTTTGGAGGGTGAAGCAGATCAGTGGTGGTCGATGGTTAAAAATATCAGGGACGCTGATGAGATTGATGCTCTCGACTGGGATGAATTCAAAGGTATGTTTCTTGAGAAGAATTTTCCTAAGGTTTTTCAACTTAGGATGTAAAATCAATTCTTAGAATTGAGGCAAGAGGAAGACTCGGTAGTTGCCTATGAAGAGAGGTTCACTCGTTTGGCAAGGTATGCTCCAAATTTTATTCGAGACCTTGATAGTAAAATCAATCATTTTTACTCAGGATTAAAACCAAAATATTGAAGGGCATTAGATTCTCGTGAGTTTAAAATTTATGAAAAGATTATTAAATGTGCTGAGAAGGTTGAAATGGAGTTTTCTGATGATCAAGTGTTCTATGACAACCAGCAGAAGAAGAGACCGAGGTGGCAGGATAAAGGGAAGAATTCTTCAAAAAAGTCTGATGGTAAGAAAACTAAGTTTCCAGTTTGTGATAAATGTGGTAAAAGGCATGCTGGGGAATGTCTTCTAAATTCTATTAAGTGCTACCGATGTGGTAAGATGGGACATAAGGCTCGTGATTGCACTGAAAAAGATCAAGGTGATGGTAAGTCCAAATTTGATTTACAGTTAGTGAAATGTTTTAAGTGCAATGAGATGGGTCACTATGCAAACGAGTGTCCGACGAAGAGCTTGAGTGATGGGAAGCAGTTAGAATACAAGAAGAAAGGGGTGGTGAAATCCTTTGAAACTACTTCAGCAGATGTCGGGCCATCAAATGAAGTTGTATCAGGTACTTTGTTTGTTTTTTCAGATTATGCCAGTGTGTTGTTTGATTTGGGGTCCACACATTCTTTCATCTCTGAAACTTTTTCTAGTAAAATGGGAATACCATCTCAAGAAATGACTCCTGAACTTGTGGTAAAAACACCTGGGGGAAATGTTGAGGCAAAAAGAATTTATAAGAATCTTCTTATCCTTATCTGTGGAAAGAACCTACTTGCAAACCTTATTGTTCTACCTCTAGTAGAGTTTGATGTTATCCTGGGTATGGATTGGCTCTCTATTTACCATGCTAAGATTGACTGTAGAGCTAAAGAAGTTTCTTTTCAGAAAGACTTTCAGTTTGTGTACAAGAATGAACCCTTACTGTTGATAACTTATCAAGAGGCCAAGAAACTTGTAAAATATGGAAATGAATGTTACCTTGCACATATTGTTGAAAACAAGGGAACTGTTCAGATTAATGATGTGCCAGTGGTAAATGAGTATCCTGATGTTTTTCCTGATGAGTTTCCTAGAATAATACTAGATCGGGAAGTTGAATTTACTGTTGACTTAGTTCCTGATGCTAATCCAATTTCAAAACCCCCTTATCGAATGGCTCAAGTTAAACTTTTAGAGTTGAAGGAGCAATTGCAAGATTTATTAGAGAAAGGTTTCATTCGACCTAGAACATCACCATGGGGTGCTCCTATTTTATTTGTTAAAAATAAAGATGGTTCTATGAGACTTTGAATTGATTATAGAGACTTGAATAACATCACTGTTAAGAACAAATATCCTTTGCCTCATATCGATGATTTGTTTGATCAGCTCTAGGGAGCTCAGTTTTTTTCAAAGATTGACCTGAGATCGGGGTACCATCAGCTGAAGGTAAAGGAATCAGATGTTCCAAAGACTACATTTCGTACAAGATATGGCCATTATGAATTTGTAGTAATTCCTTTTGGGATAACCAATGCACCTGTTGTATTCATGGACTTAATGAATAGAATTTACCATGAGTTCTTGGATAAGTTTGTGGTGGTTTTCATTGATGATATTTTGGTGTTTTCTAAAAGTAAAGAGGAGCATGAAAGACATTTAAGGTTTATTTTTAAAACCTTAAAAGAAAATAAATTGTATGGGAAATTCATCAAGTGTGAGTTTTGGTTTCAAAAAATTTCATTCCTTGGTCACATTGTTTCTAAAGATGGGATAATCGTTGATCCTGCAAAAAAAGGTTGTTGAAGAATGGCCAAGACCCACAAATGTAATAGAGATTCATAGTTTCCTTGGTTTGGTAGGATATTACAGAAGGTTTTTTAGAAATTTTTCACGGTTATCTAGTCCAATGACTAAGCTAACTCGGAAGGGTTTTAAGCTTATCTGGACAAAAGAATGTGATGATTGTTTTTAGGAATTGAAAAGAAGAATGGTGAATGCTCCAGTTTTGGCACTACCTTCCAGGAATGGTGAGTTTGTTATCTACATTGATTCTTCATTGAAGGGACTTGGTTGGGTTCTAATGCATAATGATCAGGTAATTGCTTATGCTTCACGACAATTGAAAACTCATGCGGTAAATTACCCTACACATGATTTGGAATTTGCTGTTGTTGTTTTCGCTTTAAAATTTTGGAGGCATCATTTGTATGGACTAAAGTGTGAAATATATACCGATCACAAAAGTTTAAAGTATATATTCACTCAGAAAGAATTGAACATGAGACAGAGGAGATGGATAGAATTAATCAAGGATTATGATTGTACAATTCATTACCATCCGGGAAAAGAAAATAAAGTGGCTGATGCTTTGAGTCAAAAAAGTAATGCTTCATTAGCAATGTTGTTTTTGGAACGTGATCCTTTGGTTAAGGATTTGATGAACTTTGGCATAGAAGTTGTTGGTGCAGGATGTTATTCTGTTTTGTTTCAGGTATCAGTGAAATCTTCTCTATCAGACAGAATCAAGCAAGCATAAAAGCAAGACAGTGAGTTGCAGAAAAAGGCAGAGCTGGTTCAGAAAGTAAGTTGCCTGAATTCAAAATTGATAATGATTGCATTTTGAGATTTGGGAAGAGATTGTGTGTGACTTGTGATTCACAGTTGAAGAGAGAGTTGTTATGTGAAGCTCATAGTTCTCCGTTTTCAGTTCATCCTGGCAGTACTAAGATATACAGAGGTCTGTGAGAGTATTACTGGTGGGATGGAATGAAAAGAGATATTTCTGATTTTATTGTGAAGTGTTGTACATGTCAACAGGTTAAAGCAGAGCGGCAGTTACCGAAAGGGATGCTTCAGCCTTTACCAGTACCAGAATGGAAATTGGAGAATATATCCATGGACTTCGTTGTGGGATTGCTGAATACCCCTTGAGGTAATAATGCAATCTGGGTTATTGTTGATCGCTTGACTAAATCTGCTCATTTTCTTGCTATACGAGATACTTTTTCCCTGGATCAACATTCCCGTTTGTATCTTAAATAGATAGTCAGGTTACATGGAGTTCCCCTCTCCATTGTATCTGACCGTGATCCCAGGTTCACTTCTAACTTTTGGAAAGGCCTTCAGAAGTCGTTGGGTACTGAATTAAATTTTAGTACAGCTTTTCATCCTCAATCGGATGGGCAGTCAGAACGAACAATTCAGACATTGTAGGATATTCTACGTTCTTTCTCTATGGATTATCAGGGAATTTGGGACCAACATCTTTCTTTGGTTGAATTTTCATATAATAACAGTTTTCATTCCAGTATACAGATGGCACCATTTGAGGCGTTATATGGGAAGCGGTGTCGAACTCCAGCTTTTTGGGATGAAGTGGGTGAAAGAAAGCTGATGGGACCAGAATTGGTATAAGAGTTGGCAGAAAAAGTTCAGCTGATACAGAAACACATGAGAACAGCTCAGAGCAGGAAAAAGAGTTATGCGGACAACAGGAGGAAGGATCTATCTTTTGAGGTAGGTGATCATGTTTTTCTCAATGTCTCACCATGGAAAAGTGTGATGCGATTTGGTAAGAAAGGAAAGATGAGTCTAAGGTTCATTGGACCATATGAAATTCTGGAGAGAGTTGGATCAGTTGCATATCGGGTGGATTTACCTCCGAGTTAATCTCAGGTACACAATTTTTTTCATGTTTCGATGCTTAGAAAGTACATGCCATATCCATCTCATGTTTTGAGTCCAGAGGTAGTTCAGCTGGAAGAGAACCTATCTTATGAGGAAAAACCAGTCCAGATTCTTGACCACAGGGAGCAAGTGTTACAGAATAATATGATTAATCAGGTAAAGGTTTTTTGGAAAAACCACATGATGGAAGAGGCAACATGGGAATCTGAAAATGCAATGAGGGATAAGTACCCCCATTTATTTGATAAGTAAATAAATTTCGGGGATGCAATTTTCTAAAGGGGGGAAGGATGTAACATCCCAAGTAAGTAATTAATAGTAGATATTTTTATCTATGTCTATTAGTGAATTAGATAGTGTTTTAGAGGCTTAAAATGAGAATAAATCCAATCTTAAGCATGGAATACACTAATATTTTTAAAAGATTGTTTTACTGCCTTTTGATGGCAAACCATTTTTAAATCTATCTTTTGACAATTTTATAAGCTATGTTTGTCAAAATAAACTTAATCTTTATGTTTGGGACATCAAAATTTACTTTGTGTGAATTTTTGGTATTTTTCTGATAAAGTTCATTTTTTAATGAATAGTGAAAATGTTGTATTTTAATTCAAAACCTATTTTTAATCTAATTTATTTATATGATTAGATTATCTTTTGGATTGGTTTTGAAGTGAAATTAGAATATATTTTTACCATTTAATCCAATGGTGGTCATTGGAATCAATTTCACTTTGAAATTGGACTTAAACTGGTGTCAATCTTTTGATACTTATTGTTTCATAAAAACACGCTATTTGTCATGACAGCGGGAATTAATTACTAAATTAATTAATGTAACTTATATGATTTGAATTTTTTAAAATAGATATAATTTTTTAATTCATAATATCAAATATATCTTAGGGTGAAGTTTTGGTATTTTTCTGAAAAACTTCAATTTTTGATGAATAGTGAAACCACTAAGTGGTAGTTAAAGAAACCGATTTTTTGTTTAAATGAAACTTTTCCACTTCTGTGATTTTATTTTCAAAAATCTGATATACATGGTTTTAATTAAGAAGTAAAATGTGGTTCAATGATATTAAAATAATTTTTTGGTGAATAGTAACTTTTAAGTTCTTAATCGCGATTAGAGGTAATTAGTGCAATTTAAGGCAAAAATGATATTATAATAAAATGAAAATACCTATACACATGACCTACCCTTATTGGATGTGTCATGGCTGACCAATAAAAGCCATGGGTCAACTTGGGGACCCCATGAAGCCACTTTTGTAGGAAAATGACATTAATATCTTTTTATTTAATGTTAAAATTAAAATGACACAAACATGAGTTGTTTTACTAAAACAATTTTTTAAATGGGGTTATACAAGTCAGAGTTTTAACTATAAATATTAATTAGAAATCTAAGAAGATTTCCTACATCATGATATTTTTTTTATAATTTTTAGACATTAAATAAATTAAATTATTTATGACATCATGATGATGCAGCGATTACCTCATTAATAAGGGATTTAAATAAAATGAAAATATAATGTAAAATCTATGACCTACACATGTCCAAAACCTATTGGATGGGTGTATTTCTAAACCTTATCACCTTAACCTAGAATTATATAAATTTGGGACCTTTTGAATCCGAAACTCATTTTAAAATAAAGTAACATTTATTTACCTTCCAAGAGTGCCCCTCCTCTCCTCTTATAAAAGGCCCCCACATCTACAACCTTACCCACACTTCCAAAGCCTTTGTCTTGGCCAACCCCTACCCATTTTGTCTCTCCACTTCCCTCTCTTACTCCTTGAAGCATCACTTTGGGCAGAAGTCTTCCCAAGGAATCCTTTGAGCTCAAACCAAAGGGAGTTACCCGATTTTAAGGTAATGTCTTCACTTGTGTTCTTTTGTTTTATTTTGCTTCTCCAACCCCCTAAACTCTTTTTATTAATTTCATTTGTAACAACACCAGTATATTCCATATACTAGGATGTTGTTATAAGAATTATTCGATCTACACTTACACACACCTACATCTAATGGTTAAAGAACATACTATTTCCGTGGATGGCGAATTTCTGCCTCCCGAAACGATGATTGTTCAACATTCTTTTAACACCTTCAAAGGTGGACATTAAGATGACACTATATTTATATATGATGTATAATATGTTTATGATTTCCTTAAGCTTATTTATTTTTCATTTTGGGTATACCTTTATGGTTTCAATTATGGGTAAACGCGATATCTTCATTTAAGGAAGTGCAGACTACCGCCCCCTCAAAGTGATTTGATTCGTTAATACCATATGTGGGATGTATAAAGTATGGAGTTATGATATTATATATGATATTACACTGGAATTATAATATACCTTTATATCATTATGATTCCATTTCATAAAATACGAAATAGAAATGGAAGCAGCGTTCATGCGTACGTACGGCTTACCGTCTCCATGAACGGTGCATTTCATTTCTTACCTCTAAATGTTATGTAATATTATAAATGCATGAATGTACTGGATATATATGATATATATTATATCTACATCATGAATACCATTATGGATATAATGGATACATGAACAACTTGTAATTATGAAGGGTTTATTTTTGACTCAAGTACCAATGATCGTTAAAACGACCGTTATTAACTTAAATAATTACATAGTGTTCATGACATGGAAATAAGTGATATAAAAGGAATAATGAACTTGAAAAAGGTTCTTAAACAAGTAGAAATTAACTCAAGTTTATTATTCAGGAGATTAAAGAACGACCGAGTGAAGTCGGACCCGAGGTATGGGACTTCGTCTCAATCTCCTTTCATTGAGGCATATTTTGGTTTATACACAACCTTATTTTATACGGTGTATAAACCCATTTGACTTTTACGTTTATTAAAAAGGAATATTTTTTATACGAAGCATTTACTAAACGACAAAAGGGAATATTTTTGTCGTACCTATGCAGCGACAACGACTTCTCCACCGCCGTGACCATTATTTGAGTTTCGGCTTCCTCTACAAGCCATACCGTTTTTTTTTAAAGAAAAATAAATACCCAGTTTTACTTTTCTTTTATTTTGGTATTGAAAATGGTTTTTATAATTTTTTTATTATATCAATGTGTTTTATTGATATCTTGTGATTGAAATGTGGAAATGTAATGTTTCCTTTATGTATGTTTTATGTGATACGATTATGTTATGGTTCTTGGGAATTATTATGAAGACGGGTGGTTCCGTAATAAACTAAGGGCGGGTGAGCCCGATATAGCTCTCTAATGCATTGGGTAACGCAAAGGAGTGAAACGTTAAGGTTTCTCCGAAGAGATTTAGGGAATATACTGTGATGGGTATTCCAAACGTAACCAAGAGGGTTACTTCCTACGTAAGAATGTTATGAATGCCTCAAGTTACCTTTATGTCTTATGATTTCTATAATTTATTCATGATTTGATGAGGTATGTTAAAGTGATTATGTTTTATGGGTAAAGTATGAGTTCATTCTTATGTATATATGCACCCATGTTTCCTTTCCATATTTTTATATCCCTTACTGAGATTTGTATGCTCATCCCAAGTTTTTGAAATGCTTTTCACAGGTCAAGGGAAAGGTACATGATATGATGATAGTGTCAAGGAAGTGTCAAGAAAGAATCCATGTTTTATTTTAAATATGTTTCCATTAATGGGAAAAATTAATACTATCTTTTATGTAACCACTTTGTTTAAATGTGGAATGTAACGCATGTTTTATGATCTAATTCTCTAAAACTCTAAACGTGAAAAGATCCTCAAGGTGTAATCTTGTAATAACTCAAGATTAAGTAAGGTTTAAGGTTGGGGCCTTATATCAATTATTAACCCGATCTCAATAATAACCAATCACGTTCCACTAAAACAGATTGTAGATAAATGAGAGCCTTATTTTATCAGTTCTAAATAGAAAGAATTTATAAAAGGGTTACCTTTATCAGTGCTTTCTAAAAGTGTTGATAAAGGTAACTTTTATGAGTGCTAGAAAAAGGGATGATAAAGGTGTACCCTTTATCAATGCTATTTTAGTGTTGGTAAAGGTGGATCTTTATCAGCACTATTTGTATCACTAATAAAACCTTAAAATAAAAAATATTATTAATATATATATAACTATCATACTTATATTCAGAAAATAATGTTTTTTTTAAATCTTGGGAAAATTCCCCTTTATTAAAAGACGGTAAAATAGAGTAAGAAATGATGGGGTTAGACATGAAAATACTTCCCTCATCAGAAACAGTCAAAGACCAATATTTTCTCTAATATTAGCTCTAATCCTTCACCCCTCATCACATATTTCATTCCAATCATTTCATCCATGACCATGACCTATGGGGTGTCAACCTCTTCTCCATGTCTTCACCTGTTGCAAGAGGCCTTCAATGTCACTATTATCCAAGTCTGATCCCCCAGTATTGGATTTAGACTCCACCCCCTTAGAAAGTTCATCAACCAAGGTAAATTTAAATAATTTAATTGGGGTTGTCTATACATACCCTAAAAAATCCTATGATTCTTTCATATTGGATGCCAAATCACCCCTCACATTACCTGACAAGTTGTGTTTACTCTTCACATTTTTGGATGAAGAGTCATATGACGTTTTTTCCAGGACTGAATCAAACTTTCTACATGTGGGGGGAGCTTGATGGAAGCTTCATATAAAGAGGAATCACGAAACGTTCCAGGGTCAAATCACTATAACATACATTAATGGAATCCTATCCATACCAAGGAGAAGGTGTTTTAGACTTTCTATAGAAGACCAACTGAAATCCCTAATTATCCAAAAACTTGGTTAAAGTTGTTGTTTTTTCCTTCTAGACTGCTGAAATCCTTTTTGGCCTCTATATTCCTATTCAAGGCTACAGAAATGTTACCTCCACCTAAATGATTCAAATTGAAAGTAGCCTGATTGGTAGGTGTGGGATCATAAAATACCAAGGAGTCTCTACCATTAGAACAATCCAAATCTAACTCCTTAGAGGAAAACACACTCACTGCAGAACCATCTTTCCCACCAGACTATGGAACTGGAGAGAACTTATTAAATTTCAATGGTATTTCAGCATCAATTTTTTTCTTTCCTTTGTGAGCCCTTGAAGTGACAGTTTTTTCTTACATCACTTGTTGATCATCCAAACCTTGGGGATTATTTTCATTAATCAAATTTTTCTTCATTGTCTTTTCCACTAAAATATCACCATCCACATTGTGGTTCATCAGATTTGGGCTACCAAAACATCCTATCAAAGGGATATCGACCAAGGAATCATTGAAAGAAACCCCCTCCTTCACAGTGGACATAGCTCTACTAGGAAATTGATCCCTATAAAAACCAGAAGAAACTTAACAACCAACAGGTTCTGACTGTGCTGCAGTATTAGTATTACAACAAGCCTTACCTTAAATTACACTGCTAAGAATAAAATCAATAACAAGAGGTCTTTTGTCGAAGGAGGAGAGTGTGTGTGTAGATGTGTATGTGTGTATATACATTTGTGTATGTGTGTGTTTATGTGTGTGTGTAGATGTGTATGTGTACATATGTATGTGTGTAGCTCATGCAAATGTTATGAATTCACTTTTTAATATTTTTTTAGTTTATTTAATTTAATTTATTCATTATTATTATATATTAATTAATAATGTTAAAAATATATTTAAACATTTTTTAATATTTATTTATACATATATTTATTTACTATACATGTAGTATTTTCAATGTGTTTGTAATTTATATGAATAATATATTTTTTTATTAAGTTTTAACATTTAAAATATGTTTAAATTTTATATAATTAATCTATTTAAATGTTTTTTTTCAATAATTTTGTAATTTAAATATTTTATTATACAATTATAAATATATATAGTTTTTTTAAAAGGTATTTATGAAATTATATATATATATTTATTTATTTATTTAAATCATTATAAAATTATAATAATTATATTTACATAATAAATATATTTAGTATATTTATAATTATATATAAATATATATATATTAATATAAAAATATTTATAATTATATATATATAATTTTTAAATATATTTATTTATAATTATAAATATAACTAAATAAATACATAATTAAATAATTATAAAATTATAATAAATATATTTAAATAATAAATATATTTATTATATTTATAATTATATATAAATACTTTTGAATATATATCTATATCATGACCTGACCCAATGGGGATCGAGCTGCAACTACCCCAAACCCGCCTCCATAGGCCAGGGGTAGCGACGAGTGCCAAAAGGTATAACTAATATGGGATGACTTTTCTCAATGTACTTGTACGCACACACCCGATCATCTCCATGCAGATGTTTAGAGAAATAATAATAAAAGATGACACATCTAGAGAATAAACCATGCATGTAATGCATGTAAAACCTCTAGGGAGCACAAGAGTACGGTATTGTGAACTGAAAAGTAAAAGGGGAAAATACACTCTCAACTAGAACGATGTCCCAACCTAAAAATAACTAGAAAGTAAATGTTGAGATAGCTTAGATCTGAATCTCCAAGCTATGACCACTATATGTATCCAAATGCACTAGGGTATCCCTATGCTCCTTTATAATCTCCTCTAACTTGTCTATCGTTTTCATAATACATGACACATGCAATAAAATCCTATACAGGGATGAGTATATACATACCCAGTACATTTCCCTGAAAGCAGAAGGGGGAGAAGTAAGAGACATTATAGGAATAGACAGCTCAACCCAAAGCAAGAGAGTAAAAAAATCCAATGACATGGATATATATATATATATATATATATTCTCATTAAAATAATCCCAAATAAGAGAGAAAGGGGGTATTTATCTCACAGACCATCCCAGGAAAGAGTGTCATCAGTTCCAAGATGTCTATCAATGATGCCCAACATCTTGCACGTCTTTCCAAAAGAAGCATCCATATAGAGCCTCCCCTCGCCATTGTGTCGCATAGTTGAAGGGAAACAATCTATAAGTGGAGGACCCATTCCCTGGTGCAATAATAGAGTTCTACTCAATATATAGAGGACTCATGCCCTAACTCTGCAGGAGGGTTCCACTCTGATAGTCAATAGAGGACATATACCCTACCCAGTAGGAGGGTTCCACTCTAGTGGTTAAGGGCTCATACCCTGATACCATGGGGGGGTACCACTCAAATATAATATAGAGGACTCATTCCCTTCCCAGTATGAGGGTTCCACTCTAATGGTCAAGGACCCATACCCTAATATCGTAGGAGGGTTCCACTCGGATAGCAGATAGAGGACCCATGCCCTACCCAGCAGGAATGTTCTACTCTAATGGTCGATAGAGGACTCATACCCTACCCAATAGGAGGGTTCCACTCTAGTTGATAGGTATAGGACTCATTCTCTATCCCAGTAGGTGGTTGTCACTCAAATAGTCGATCAAGGAGTCAATCCCTTCCCAACAGGAGGGCACCACTCTTATCACTCTAATGATCATACCAGATCATTGTTGTCATTAAGTGTTTCCTAAATAAAAATCACACTCATAAAATCTAAAATCATATCTCAATAGACACCATGAAGTTTAACATCATTCTATACATAAAAAAACTTATTTTATGCTTATCATGGGACAAAATATGAGTCCAAAAGTAGGAGATATGATATGTAGAATTGTCCTTAAAAAAAATTAGGGGCACACTGCATGTAAGGGGACCCACATGGCATGTGTCCCCACTCCATTTTTTAGCTATGTATCATCCAGTACATAGCTCACTACCCATGTAGTCTTACACGGTTTGTAAGGGGACTACAAGGCGTGCCTCAACCACCTTAGGTGCTTCCTATGTTCCTGATCATTCCCATGTAACCTTGTTTATGCTCATGTACTTCGGTACACGTCAGGTCCTCCCGTATAGGGTCTTACCCGTGTGCTTATGTCACAGGTCTTGTCTACCTAGGGAGGTTCACATAGCATGTGGCCCATCCATGCAACATGTGACCCTTAACTTTTCCAACAAACCCTAATGTCGCACCTGTAGAGGTACTATAAGGCGTGTGTTCATCATCTTGCATGTTTTATAGTTTGGTTTTCTATAGAAACTCAGATCTAAAGGTTCCGGGTGCAGCGGAAGCGCGTTAGTGGGTTTTCCCAACTTTAATTTTAACGTTAAACAATGTTCAATCCGAGATCCGTCACGATATAAAACGCCGAATCTTCGGAATAGAACGAAGAAAGAAAAGAAAAGAAGAGTCCCAGAACCCTTGAGGAGGATCATCATATGTTGATTATAATTAATTTAATTAATTCATAAGAATTACCTCGTTGGAATTATTTCTTCGTTGATGTGTCCGGTCACGATTCGGTGATCCGTCGTTGCGTCGTAGAATCTAAGTGTAGGATTCCTCTAGCGGTGATCCACACGTGTGTCACGTATCTCCGGATGTCGCCGAAGGGATCTCCGAGTGCTAGCGCGGAAGAACCTTCACTTGCGATATCCGCCTTTGACTGCCTTGATCCGGTGGACGATCTTGCTCTCGTAACTTGAGGGTGTTCTTGGTGGAAAGATAATTATCTCTTGGCTTGAGAGTATTTCCAAATCCGTTGTGCACACACAATGGCTCTAAAAAAATGTTGGGGTTGCAAGGATATTTATAATCAGGTTTGAGGTTAATAGAGTTATGACAATAAATAAACGCGTTACGCATTTTATTTATTTCATTAACTCTTATTGAAAACCCCCATGTCGAATTATTAATTCCTTGACATGCGCCCACGCTGATTATAATAAATATCATTTAATAAAACAATATTAAATCCTCAAAATCCCAATTGGAAAAACTACACGGCGTGTAATAATTAATACACGGCATGTACTTGTTTTCCATAAAACTACACAGCGTGTATATTTAATATACACGGCGTGTACTTTTATTTTCCATTTTTCTCCACCACATTTATTAGACCTTGAGTAATGACTATTTATTTCTTAAATAAATGTAACTGCATTACTCACTAATAAATATATTATTTTATCCACAGTATATTCTCTCGAATAACTAGTGTCAAAATAAATGCGATCAGACATCCTTAAATAATTATTAAACCACAGTCGGGAATAATATTTATTTAACTTGTTAAATTAATATTTAACTGAGATTCATGGACACACTTAGTGTGTGACCCTCTAGGCCTCTTTCTCAGTGGCATTAGGCTGAGCCTGCCTAAAGTCCAAGGTTAGCGTCTAGCAACACGCCAAGGCACCCATAGAGAAAGAAGTTAACGCCACAATGACGTGTTACCTCCTACGAACGCTTACCGTGTAATATAATCTCTTTGTCTCGATATCTCCAATCAAGCGGGTTGCATGCTAGTGCCATCAACCCATGTGCTTGATTATTCTTTCTTTGACTTCCCGGAATTGAACTTGCCCATACCTTACCATGGCCATGGATTTATTTAGGCTATATCAATTCCATCAAAGGGCCTGAGATATATACTTCCGTTATGGAACGGAAGGGACAAATCCTTTCTCGCATTATCTATTAATGTAGTATTACTCGTGACGCACCCAACGTATCCTACCTCGCTGCGAACAGTGTGTCGTCACAGTTTTCGTCAATACATCTAAGTGCGCGAGTTGTAATACCCATTAATAATAATCTTAAATTCTAAGGATCAATACACACTTTCGTAGATAGGAACATCCAATGACACTATGAAATGTGGATTTCCTACTGGCGGGTCTCGTTCTCATAATATCCTCCTAGATATTACCAAGGGCGCACACCATGAGAAGGTGCCTCAAAGTTTTATGAGTCCTCACCCCTAATGACCTGTATCATTTGTGTCCCTCAAATAATATCATCCGGCCATAGAATATACATTCAAGAACAGTGTTATGGCACTTCCGGGTTCTCATCATAGCAGGGATCCTCTACGAACCTTTAATGCAACAGCTGTCCTTAGGACATTATCACATGACATGTCACGCAGAAGAAAAATCAAGATGTGATAAGGTTTTTATTTAATGAATAAAGTACAAAGTAGTTGGTTCTAGACCACCAACTCCAACAGAATCCCACTTGGACTGGAGACAACTGGTAACAACCTTTAACCCACTAGCTCTCACATGATATTCATGCTTCTGCTGAGATAGGCCATTAGTCATGGGGTCCTCCACGTTCTCTTCTGTGGATACTCTGCTCACTGCAACTTCACCCCTTTGATAGAAATCCCTCAAGAGGTGATACTTCCGGAGTATGTGCTTTGTCCGTTGATGTGACCTTGGTTCTTTTGCAAGATCCACCGCTGCAGTATTATCACAATACAATGTAATGGGATATTTACTGCTAGGAACCACATCAAGCTCTTGGAAAAAGTTCCGAATCCAAACGGATTCTTTGGCTGCATCAGAAGCCGCTATATACTCGGACTCCGCTGTAGAATCAGCGACAACTGGCTTCTTTGAACTCTTCCAGCTCACAGCTCCTCCATTGAGACAGAAAACATATCCAGATTGCGACTTCAGATCATTCTGATCTGTTTGAAAACTAGCATCAGCATACCCTCTGATGAAAAGATCCTCGTCTCCTCCATATACCAGGAACATATCCTTAGTTCTTCTCAGATACTTAAGGATAGTCTTAACAGTAGTCCAATGCTGTTCTCCTGGATCTGCTTGATATCTGCATACCATGCTCAGTGCATAGGCAACATCAAGCCTGGTACATAACATGGAATACATGATGGATCCTATAGCCGAAGCATATGGGATCTTTCTCATCCTGTCTTTCTCCTATTGTGTATGGGGACACATTTTCTTAGAAAGATGTAAGCCATGTGACACTGGAACCAATCCCCTCTTGGATTTTTCCATACTAAATCTCTTTAGTATCTGGTCAATGTATGTACCCTGACTTAGTCCAAGTAGCCTCTTAGATCTATCACAAATGATCTTGATCCCTAGAATGTAGGCTGCTTCTCCTAAGTCCTTCATGGAGAAACACTTGTTCAACCAGTCCTTAACTGACTGTAAGGCAGGTACGTCGTTTCCAATAATTAATATGTCATCAACATATACCACTAGGATGACGACCGCATTCCCATTAAACCGCTTATAAACACATGGCTCACATTCATTCTTAATGAACCCAAATTCCTTTATGGCTTCATCAAATCGAATGTTCCATCACCTTGTGTCACAAACCCTTTTGGTTGTGTCATATAGACATCTCCCTTTTGGTTGTGTCATATAGACATCTTCCTGAAGGTTCCCATTAAGGAATGCTGTTTTGACATCCATCTGCCAAATCTCGTATTCATGGTAAGCTGCTATGGTAAGTATGATTCTTATGGATTTAAACATGGAAACTGGTGAGAAGGTTTCATAATAGTCAATTCCTTGATGTTTTCTGAATCCTTTAGCCACTATCCTTGCTTTATAGGTTCTAACTTGACCTTCCATGTCCAGCTTTCTTTTGAATACCCATTTGCATCCAACAGGCTTTACATCAACTGGCTCATCGACCAGAACCCAAACTTGGTTCTGATACATGGAATCCATCTCATAATTCATAGCTTCTAGCCATATTGCAGCTTCTGAGCTTTCTATTGCTTCCTTGTAGGAGAGAGGTTAATCATTGTCCAACAATAATGATTCACCATCCTCGGTGACTAGGAAACCAAATCTCTCTGGTTCTCTTACCTCTCTTGAGCTCCTACGCAGTACTTGTGTTTCTGGAACCTCTTCCACGGGGACCTGTGGAACTTGTTCCTGTTCCAACTCCTGTGTATATTTATCATCAACTTCGTCGAAGTCAATCTTTCTCCCACTATCCTTCTTGAGGATGTGCTTCCTCTCAAGAAAGACGGCTTGTCTGGTGACAGTCACTTTCTTGTCTTGGGGGTTATATAGGTAATATCTTTTCGTTTCCTTGGGATATCCTATAAAAATACACTTCGTGCCCCGGGGTGCTAGTTTGTTTTCTGAGAAGGCCTTAAAAAATGCCTCGCATCCCCATACACGTGTGTGCGATAAAGTGGGTTTCCTTCAATTCCATAACTCGGATGGAATTCCATTTTCCGCCTTAGTTGGTACTCGGTTTAATGTGTATGTTGCAGTTTGTAATGCATATCCCCAAAAGGATAATGGAAGATCCGCATGACTCATCATCGACCTCACCATGTCCAACAAGGTGCGGTTCCTCCTTTCACTAACACCATTACACTGTGGTGTATAAGGAGGAGTGAGCTGAGATAGAATCCCAGACTCCCGTAGAAGATCGATGAACTCTTGGTTCAGATATTCTCCACCTAGATCCGATCGAATCTTCTTTATATTCTTACCAAGTTGATTCTCTACTTCATTCTTGAATTCCTTAAATTTCTCTAAGGACTCTGACTTATACCTCATTAAGTAGAAATAGCCATATCTACTCAAATCATCAGTAAAAGTAATAAAGTAAGAATATCCACCTCTAGCTTCTACTGGAAATGGTCCACACACATCTGTGTATACCAATCCTAGAAGCTCTGTGGCCCTTTCACCTTGTCCACCAAAAGGCGTCTTGGTCATTTTTCCTTGTAAACAAGCGTGAAATCTATCAAGTGGTTTTAGCTCAGTAGAGTCTAAATAGCCATCTTGGCAGAGCTTTGTCAAGCGCTTCTCGTTCACATGACTAAGGCGGTGATGCCATAACTGGGTGATGTATCAGTCATGTGAGTTTGTTTTGTTATCGATTTCCAACACTTGGTTTTTGTAATTTAATACATACAAACCATTATTCAAATGTTTCATACCATAACATACGTTGTTCTTATAAAAGAGACAACCCTTATTTCCAAACTTGAAAATAAATCCATCCATATCCAAACAAGATACAGAAATTGTGTTCTTGGTAACACTAGGCACAAAATAACAGTTTTGTAAAACCAAAATCATGCCAGTTGGCAATGAGAGGTGATAGTCGCCAATAGCCAACGCAGCCAGCCTTGTGCCATTGGCAGATCGAAGATCCACCTCTCCTCTGGTGATCTTTCTAAATCTACTTGGTTCCTGCATTTGAATACATATGTGAGCCCCACAAGCTGTATCTAATACCCAATGTGTAGAAATAGAAATATTGCACTCGATAACGAACGCACCTTTAGCGTCCCCATGCTTCTGGGTGCAGTTCCTCTTCTAGTGGCCCTGCTTGCCACATGAAAAACACACTGCTTCCCATTCCTTGCCCTGCCTCTGGATCTTCCCCTTCTTGGAGGGACGGTGCTCGGGGGATTCAGACTGTTTATAAGTCTTTGGCCCCTTTTCCTTGTCCTTCCTTTTCTTGTTCACCATAAGGACCGCGGGTTTGTCACGCCCCATGTCCTTATCTACCTGGAGAATCAAGGTCAGAAGCTCCAATAGACTCTTCTCATTGCCGCTCATGTTATAGTTGACAATGAAGCTAGAGAAGTTCTTGGGCAATGATGATAGGATGAGATCTGTATGCAACTCATCTATGAATTTAATCCCTAAGATGTCCAAATATTCAATGTAGACAATAAGCTTGACCACATGAGTCCCAGCTGGCGCAGACTCTCCAAGCTTCGTGGTAAACAAAGCATTGGATATCTCATACCTCTCATGTCTCGCCTTCTCTTGGTAGAGATCTTTAAGGTGAGACATCATGCTATACGCATCCATGTTTTCATGTTGCTTTAAGAGCTCATTAGACATGGCCGATAGCATGAAACACTGGACATCTGTGGAATCATCCATGTGTTTCATGTAGAGAGATAATTCCTCATCACTAGCATCTTTCCTAGGCGCAACTGGAATATGCTCTTCTAGCACATATAATTTCCTTTTGTGGCGAAGGACGACGCGTAAACGCCTCTGCCACTCTTGGAAATTGGTGCCGGTGAGAAGGTTTTCTTTTTCGAGTATGGTGCACAATGATATGTTTGAAGTCATTTTCTTGTCGTTTCTACAATTTAAGATGAGCAAAGGTTTAGTTCTTTATTATAAAAATTGAGACAAATAAATAAATTAATACTTATTAGTCTCCCACTATTTTATCGAAATCCAATAGCCCTCACCATTGACTTCGGAATATTCTATTGCGTGAATATTCTAGTGGCAATGATCCATATTTCCCTTCGCATTACCCCAACTAGGGTTGTTCAAGCAACTTGAAGGGTTTTTGGTAGGCATTCCAAATGCCAACTGCATTAACTCGCAGTTCCTTGATCTGCTGAGTGGACTCCCCAATCCTGAAATCCCTTTTGGATTTCCTCAACCTTTGCCTCTTGGTCACACCAAGTCCTGTTATGGCAGTCAACCCTTGATGCGAACCAAGTCAAGTCAACCCAAAACCTTGATTTAGAATTCCCCGATAATTGAAAGCACCCCAACTAGGGTTAGTCAAGCACTTTGAACTATGGTTCGATTATAACCAAGATTATGGAAGGCTATGCCGCCTTAATATTTATTTTGAGGGATTTTATCCTTATACGTAAATTGTCATTTTATTATCTTTGATTACATGCTTGTTAATATTAAGTGGGATATACTTAAGTGATTAACCATGTCTAAGATAATATTTACGTATAAGCCAATTTTATTTTAGTTCCATCTTGCATGCTAGTTTAATTCATTAATTGTGTGATCGTGACAACACACCCACAATAAATAAACCATGAAACTGACAGAAATAAAATAAATGGTATGATCATGAGCTTTTATATTGGTTAGTTTATCTAGCGGTTGATAAACTAACCCAAGACCTAGGGTAGAAACACCTTGAACCTTTCGGGTTCGGGTTTACAGCTTTCCACCTGTCCACCTTTGTATCTCCTTGGATTGTTTTCACCTTGGCTCCTGACTTGAGCCGCCTCCACTAGCTTGGGAGCTCCATCAATTACATATGCATTTATCTCAAATGCAGGTGAGGGGAAAAAGGGGGTTTTATATAAAAGAATCCTTGGGCGCGCAGGCCCTACATATTAATGAGGAGATGGCTCGCAGGCCAACAAATTTAATTTAAATAAATAAATTAAAAGAAACCATTCACATAAAAAGGTCTTGGTCTAGCTCATGATCATCCATACATGCAACGATATTTACGCATAAATAAAACTAGCATTAAATTCTTTAATCGTTCTTGTTTAAGATAAATCACGCTCGAATCAATTAATTATCTTTAATTAATCAATCCTTTTATCTTAAATCCCTTTTCTGAATTTCCTTGAGATTCTCATCCATCATAATTTTAAAAAAATAAATTCATTTAAAATTATCCTTGTACACAACTTGTACCTTAGAGGTAACCCGGCGAATTCCCATTTATTACGCAGATGTTAAATTAAACACATATATATAAAACACCTATCACGTGTTGTGCCTCAGCTTTACGCATGCACCATGGTACACGTCTCAAGGGTTTGTATAATATAATAATAAATTTTAATAAATCTGCGTAATTTGGGTGAGTACACGGCGTGTAGTTCCGACTACATGGAGTGTACTTTTTCTTCACCGTCCATCCGAAGTACATGCTCAGGGATAGGGCGTGTTAATGTACTTCGGAAATTTTCAGAGTACACGGCATGTACAGTGGGACACACGCCGTGTAGTTTCCGCGTTACACAGTTTCTAGCCGGGCAGGTTATGTACGGAGTACACGACCTAACCCT
The DNA here is from genome assembly GCA_963277665.1 of Viscum album. Lineage (NCBI taxonomy): Eukaryota > Viridiplantae > Streptophyta > Magnoliopsida > Santalales > Viscaceae > Viscum > Viscum album. Next base: position 1,186,351,583 of record OY728123.1, on the reverse strand, counting down.
AACCTGAAGGGACTACACGCCGTGTTCATTGGACCACACGGCATGTATTCCGGAAACCGTGTGCCACCTGTTTCTGGTCAACACATAGTGTCTTAAATTCTTAGAAAGAATCCAATACACGGCCTGATTTGGCGGATCAGTCAATGCATTGAACCTAGACTACACGGTGTGTACTTCCGAATACACGCCGTGTATTCTGGTGTTATACGTCTAGAAACATTTGGCTCCTCCGGATGAGTTCCTCTATTTTATTTTAATCAAAATTAAAAGAAAAATCCGTTTCTGTTAGGTGAACGAGAAATGAGAGAGGAGGAACAGATCTCGATATTCAGATTTCTAGAATGATTAAACATGAATTGAAATAACTAAATTATTAAATGCGTAAATCACCAACAAAAAACTAAATAATTATAACCAACGATATGACCCGCTCTGATACCACTTGAAGGTTCTGGGCGCAGCGGAAGCACGTTAGTGGGTTTTCCCAACTTTAATTTTAACATTAAACAACGTTCAATCCGAGATCCGTCACGATATAAAACGCCGAATCTTCGGAATAGAACGAAGAACGAAAAGAAAAGAAGAGTCCCGGAACCCTTGAGGAGGATCATCATATGTTTATTATAATTAATTTAATTAATGCATAAGAATTACCTTGTTGGAATTATTTCTTCATTGATGTGTCCGGTCACGATTCAGTGATCCGTCGTTGCGTCGTAGAATCTAAGTGCATGATTCCTCTAGTGGTGATCCACACGTGTGTCACGTATCTCCGGATGTCGTCGAAGGGATCTCCGAGTGCTAGCACGGAAGAACCTTCGCTTGCGATATCTGCCTTTGACCGCCTTGATCCGGTGGAGGATCTTTCTCTCGTAACTTGAGGGCGTTCTTGGTTGAAAGAGAATTCTCTCTTGGCTTGAGAGTATTTCCAAATCCGTTGTGCACACACAATGGCTCTAAAAAAATGTTGGGGTTGCGAGGATATTTATAATCAGGTTTAAGGTTAATAGAGTTATGACAATAAATAAACGTGTTATGTGTTTTATTTATTTCATTAACTCTTATTGAAAACCCCCATGTCGAATTATTAATTCCTTGACATGAGCCCACGCTGATTATAATAAATATCATTTAACAAAACAATATTAAATCCTCAAAATCCCAATTGGAAAAACTACACAGCGTGTAATAATTAATACACGGCGTGTACTTGTTTTCCATAAAACTACACAGCGTGTATATTTAATATACACGGCGTGTAATTTTATTTTCCATTTTTCTCCACCACATTTATTAGACCTTGAGTAATGACTATTTATTTCTTAAATAAATGTAACTGCATTACTCTCTAATAAATATATTATTTTATCCACAGTATATTCTCTCGAATAACTAGTGTCAAAATAAATGCGATCAGACATCCTTAAATAATTATTAAACCACAATCGGGAATAATATTTATTTAACTTGTTAAATTAATATTTAACTGAGATACATGGACACACTTAGTGTGTGACCCTCTAGGACTCTTTCTCAGTGGCATTAGGCTGAGCCTGCCTAAAGTCCAAGGTTAGCATCTAGCAACACGCCAAGGCACCCATAGAGAAAGAAGTTAACGCCGAAATGACGTGTTACCTCCTACGAACTCTTACCGTGTAATATAATCCCTTTGTCTCGATATCTCCAATCAAGTGGGTTGCATGCTAGTGCCATCAACCCATGTGATTGATTATTCTTTCTTTGACTTCCCGGAATTGAACTTTCCCATACCTTACCATGGCCATGGATTTATTTAGGCTATATCAATTCCATCAAAGGGCCTGATATATCTACTTCCATTATGGAACGGAAGGGAAAAATCCTTTCTTTCATTATCTATTAATGCAGTATTACTCGTGACGCACCCAACGTATCCTACCTCGGTACGAACAGTGTGTTGTCACAGTTTTCATCAATACATCTAAGTGCACGAGTTGTAATACCCATTAATAATAATCTTAAATTATAAGGATCAATACACATGTTCGTAGATAGGAACGTCCAATGACACTATGAAATGTGGATTTCCTACTGCCGGGTCTCGTTCTCATAATATCCTCCTGGATATTACCAAGGGCACACACCATGAGAAGGTGCCTCAAAGTTTTATGAGTCCTCACCCCTAATGACCTGTATCATTTGTGTCCCTCAAATAATATCATCCGGCCATAGAACATACATTCAAGAACAGTTTTATGGCACTTCCGGGTTCTCATCATAGCAGGGATCCGCTACGAACCTTTAATGAAACAGCTGTCCTTAGGACATTATCACATGACATGTCAGGCAGAAGAACAATCAAGATGTGATAAGGCTTTTATTTAATGAATAAAGTACAAAGTAGTTGGTTCTAGACAACCAACTCCAACAATATCTTCTTTTAGGATTCCTGATCTAAACTCTCCACTATCAAAAACTTCCAAAAATTCACCTAAAATTGAAGGGGGGATTTGTTTATCACTTCCATCCATCCAATGGCTGAAAATTGGACTTTCACTGATTCATTCAACGGATGTACACGCCTCGTATATCTTCAGTGTCATTCAATCTATGATTCAGATCCTGGATCCATGAAGAAATCATTTTCAACCCACAAATCATCCCAAATCCATCCCGGATTCATCAATTTATTCATCACATGAAAATCCTCTACAAATATGGGGGTAAGTTCGCACTCGTTCTCCCCCGATAATGTCGAACCATGACCCTGTAGTCTAATGATGAAGAATGAAAAGAAATAATGGGAGAAAACCACAATAAAAAAGGTGCATCAATAATTGGCCAAGTTTTCTTATCCAAAAAATCCAAATTGGGAAAGATTGGGTGAGAAACATGGCATATCAAGGATAAAAAATCAAATAATCAATTTAATTTGACCTGGGAATATACAAATATTTCAAGAATAGTATATCAAAATTTGATGATAATTCATACTTAAATAGTTTAATCAAAAGGAAAACAAACACCATTGAATTTTCCTACCTTGGTTAGGATCATTCGTTAATTAAGAACATGATTTCCAACAAAGGATAGAAGTAATTGCATTCATTGTGCCTCGATTCACCTAGATCCGGATGCTCATTTTCAAATAATCTCGATTCGCCAATAGAGGGTGGAAAAAATCACCTCTTAGCAGTCCCAGAGTTATGTGGATAACCCTAACAATAATCCATAATGGTTCTTTTATATATTATGCTATGTATATCTCATTTAAATTAAGAAATTAAATCAATTAATTAATTTAATTTAAATGAACCCTCCAATGTTCTTTCTATATGAACTTCCCGCATCAGCCAACTTTAGGTCACGCCTAAGGTAAACCTCATGTTCAGGATTCAAGCATGGTCTTAGATTTTTTTTTATGGAACTCTATTTAGGATATATCTGTGACATCCCACCCTATATTCCACTTAAATAGTGCACTGATCTGGTGGTCCACATGGCCTCAAGTGCACCTCCTCATACACAAGAGGTTGTCGACTAGTAGTGAGGGCCTAAGGTGTGTTCATGGGGAGATTATTTCCTCATTATCAGAGAGTATAATAGTAGATTTAATCAGTATATTAATAGTAGAAGCATATATAAACAGATGGCATAGTATAAATAGACACTATAATGACTGGACCAATAACTCACCATAGCGTAATCATACATAAACATCCCAACAACTATAATTAACTAATAACTGGAAATTGAATCATATAAAAATGATGATAATGTATGAAATGTATCTATAAATCAAAAAAACATGGATACAAGTAGTAGGAATTAGTAATATAAATGTTATACAAAATAAATCCAAAAGGGGAAAAATCTATCCAAGCATCCTGATCTCCAGCCCAATCATCTGCTATGAAGATCTCATCCTAATTCATGCATCTGTAATAGGATACTTCACCATATATGCACCTAAAAACATACAGACTGCACAGGTACCATTGGTGGCCTGAATAGGGAATGAGATAAACTCGGTATGCCACCGCCAACAGCGTCTATAGATATCTAGTCTGTGTAAATAATATGGAAATGTGCATATATAATAATGTAAAGCAGTAATAGAAACTTTAAATGGGTCAGCTTTGGTTCTTAAAAGAAAACTAGGATGACACTACCTATTTTGGCCCATGCCATAATATCTATGAAAATTAACAAGGGACACAATCCCCAGTATCATAGTAGTAGGGGATTTCATTCCTAGTATCATGGTATAGGGATGCCATTCCCAGTATCACAAAAAGAGGGGACTTCATGCCCAGTATCACAATAAGGTTCGTCATGCCTGTAATATAACAAAAAGGGTCTCCATTCCTGGTATCACATGTATAAAGGGATGCCATGCTCGTATCACATTTATAAAGGGACGCCATGTCTGTACCACATTTATAAAGGGAATCCATGTCAGTGTCACATTTATCAAGGGATTCCATGACCGTATCATATTTATAAATGGATTCTATGCTCGTATCATATTTTTAAAGGGATTCCATGTTCATATCACATTTATAAAGGGTATCAATGTGTTTATAATAATTATAGAGGGAGTCCATGCCCATGTATAAGGATATAACATTCATAAGGGTAATTATTCCAATTATCCTTAATTAATGAGGGTCATCATGCCTAGACTTCAAAAATAATAAGTGATCATTGGATTTAATGTAAAGTCCTGGAAATTCCTTGTAAATTTTTTTTTAATTAAATTGGAATTTTATGAGTTCGCGAAAATTGATGGTGCGTGATTCCAAGGCCCAGTGTGTCTGGAATGAATTTCTGAACTTTTTTTCAGGTACGTTCAGTAAATGTGTGGGAAGGTTTTTATAGCTTTTGAACTGGTGCTCAGAATTGAAATCTGAGAGCACCGTTGAACTCACAGCGCTAGTATTCGCTTAAAGAGACCTTCACCTCAACCGCATTAGGTCAAGGGTGAAATGTAGTTTTTCACTTTTTCGTGGAAAAATAAAAATAAAAATTGATTAAAATTTTTATTTTTATTTGAAACTCCCATGTGAAGGTTATGGGGGTGGGGACCACTGAGCTTAAAACCTCCAAAAATTGAATTCTAGTGGTGGGGACCACCCGAACCGCTTTAATGGGAGAAAACCTCTCAACTTCCCCAAATCAATTATGCCAACTCTTCATTTAATTGTTGGAGACAAATAAAAATTAATGAGATGTGTTAGCATTTTTAATTGTGCCAACCTAATTGATCTACTGAATTAAAATTATGTTGGATTTTCATTTTTCGGTGGAATTGGGGAAAGGGTTGGCAGTGGAAAATTGGGAGAGAACCTTGGAGAGACTCTTCATCCTCCAACGAAGAACGTACTCTGGAATTGAATAACGAGGACGACGTTCAATCCGACTTTGGAAGCGTCTTGCAAAAGCGACGAACATCGATGCCATTATCCCCAACGACTTCATCTCCTTCCTTGTCACCTCTGTCAATTATCCTCTAAGGTAGGGGTTTAATAATGTGTGATTATTGATTCCCACGTTCTTCCCTTCTAAACAAATAAGGAGGATCAACTCTCTAACTAGTTGATCCGCGGATGATTTCTTTTTGCGGGTTTGGGAATAATCATTGTTGGAGGTTGTAGGGTTTGGCGTTCTTCAAACAATTTTTATTAATTCGCTTGCTACCGCCCTAATGTGGAGGGTGCGGGCCAAATGAATATGGCCCGACCTCTCCGTATTTTCTTGAGTTTTTGTTGTGTTTCTCGCATTGGAAGAAGGCGGTGACTAGGGCCAGCGAATGGCACTGGTGGGACTCAAATATGGTGGTCGGAACACCACTAGACACGAAAAATGCAACGGCGCAACCGTGGCCACCCCACCGCAACATGGACACCCCATGGCCCCCGTGCCGGCTCGCGGCCCCTACGCCACACAACGGCCCCTGCGCCACACCGCGGCCCCCGCGCCGCACCGTAGGCCACTACCTAGGCTGGGTCGCTCAGGCTGGGCCAGACCCAGAGGGTCGGGCCAAACCCAATGGGCCAGGCTGACTCGAACCGGGTCGGGTCGGTCTGACTAGGTCGGGCCAAACCCGGGCCAACTTCAACCCATTTTCGCTCTATCGACCATAACTTTGGCATTGTGCATCCGTTTGATGAACTATCTCCGGCGCTAGAAACCTTGGACCGATACGGTCCTTTTGGTATTTCTCACTAGAGTTTCGAATAAATTTGGGGTATGGTTAGGTTGGATCAAGCACGAATCCAACCGGGCCCTTGGGACTAAAAGGCTAATAACTTATAGACCGGGCATCAGATTGACGCACCATCTATTGCGTTGAGACCCCTTTGAAGTGGCAGTCCTTTGGGATAATTCTTCAAGGGACTTTGTGGCAGTTAGAGTAACGACTAGTGGATTAAGGAGTGGACCCTCCCAGAGATGAGCAAGCTTAGTGCGGGAACCCTGTAGTTGGTTGTAGCGATTTACTAGGATCCTATGTGGGTCTGACGATGTACTGGCGATGTACTAGGATCCTGTGTGGGTCTGAAAATGTACTGGCGATGTACTAGGATCCTGTGTGGGTCTGACAACGTACTGGCGATGTACTAGGATCATGTGTGGGTCTGACAATGTACTGGAGATGTACTAGGATCCTGTGTGGGTCTGACGATGTAATGGCGATATACTAGGATCATGTGTGGGTCTGACGATGTACTGGAGAGGTACTAGGATCATGTATGGGTCTGAAGACATACTGGAGATGTATTAGGGTTCTGTGTGGGTTTGACGACGTACTGGCGATGTACTAGGATCCTGTGTGGGTCTAATGACGTACTAGTGATGTACTAGGATTCTGTGTGGGTCTGAAGAGGTACTGGCGATGTACTAGGATCCTATGTGGGTCTGACGACGTACTGGCGATGTACTAGGATCCTATGTGGGTCTGACAACATACTGGTGATGTACTAGGATCATATGTGGGTGTGACGACGTACTGGCGATGTACTAGGATCCTGTGTGGTTATAATGATGTACTGGTGATACACTAGGATCCTGTGTGGGTCGGACAATGTACTATGATCCTCTATCATTTTTATGATGATTTAGGATCCTTCGTGGGTCTGCCTCTTAACAGAGTAAGATGATTCAGTAGTTACATCTAATCATCTCTACTATTGTGCCTAAGATATACCTGGTGTGAGCTGATTTTATACATGTGTGGTACTTTCCTTTGTAGTAATACCTTGGTGGTATTCTCCTATGTGGCTTACCTTTGTGGTACTTACCTTCATGATTTTCTATCCTTTGTGGAATAGTTGATCTTTGGGCATTTGATTTGGACCTTGTGTTTCCTCATGATTGAGATGGGTTTACTTGATAACTTAGGTATATGTATGGTCATATACCTAAGTAGGGTTGTCATTTGTTTTTGTGCTGTGTGGTTTATCCTTGGTAGATTTTGTGAGACCTTGAGGGTCTTGGGGTCCCTACTAAGTATCGTTATACTCACCCCTACACAGGCTATGCCCACACCTTGTTGTGTTTGGTACAGATGAAGTACAGTGCTGACTAAGGATGAGAGTACCAGGACTGGAGGTAGCTCATAGGTGGACCTAGACGAGGCATACGACAGAGACGACCATTCGAGATCTGTACCTACCCTTCAGTTAGGATCCTTGGAAGGTGTTCACAGGAGCTATTCAGTTTAATTGTACTTTCAGTTTCTTGTACTTTCCAGTTGGGCTTGTATTCTGGTCTCTTATACTTACTGTACTCAATCTTTTTACTATACAGTTTTCTTGTGTTCATATCTTGTTTTGTGCTTGGTTACATGAGTTTACAGGTTATAAAGGCAATGTCTTTCCAGTTTTATGGAATACACCTTTGGTGCTAGTCGTCAGCCCCTGGCCTATGGAAGGCAGGCTTGGGGTAGTCATAGCATGGGCCCCGGGGGACGGGTCGTGACAAATTGGTATCAAAGGGGTCAGTTCTACCATAGAACATTGGACTCTAATATTATTTTTAACAATAATAGTGTTAAGTGTAGTGAGTTTTATTATCAGTTTAGGTAATCCAGTGTTGGTGTGGCGACCGACATATCTATACACCAGGACCCTAACTTCTAATTTCCAACTCAGTGCATGAAAACACTGATTGTTTATGTGTTTTCAAGAGTTTTCTTTGTAATCTATTTGAGTCAACTCACCAAGTATAACTTTTTGATCATGGCGCACTTGTTTCCTTTCAGGATTCCTCCACGTAGACAGCCATCTAGGGTTCCCGGTATAGTACACACTGATAGACCACTGAGCGATGAGGCCTCGGTGCAGGGCCCCCTTCTAGTAGAGGCACCAGCGGAGGCACCAATGGTACCATTACCCATTGGGCCACAGATTCCACCAGCCCCAACAGCAGAGGGTGCACATTGCTTGAGCGTGTTGCATGAGTTCCAGTGCTAGAGGCCACCCAGGTTCATGGGAGAAATGGACCCATAGGTGGCTGAGGATTGGTTGGAGGTCATAGTGAGAGTCTTCGGACTGGTAGGGACACCAGCTAATCTCAAGGTGATCCTTGTTGCCAGTATTCTACAGGCAGAAGCAGTCAGATGGTGGATCTTGATGCTCCAGGTTCATGACGAGGTGACACTTCTCTGGATAGACTTTGAGAGCCTGTTTCGGGTAGAGTTTTCCCCAGCAACTCTTCGCGCAGTGCACATATAAGAGCTTCTTCATCTGCAGTAGGGCAGCATGATTGTGGCTCAGTACTCAGTGAGGTTCACTGACCTCTCACGCTACTCCACTGATATAGTGTGTGACCCGTTCTTTAGGGCCCGGACCTTTGAACAGGGAATCAGGTGGGAGATCAGGGCTTCGATGATTTCTCTCAGCATCCTAACCCTGGCAGGGGTGTTAGAGTGATCCCTCTTAGTGAATATTTTTCTTGCTGAGCAGTTTCCAGTAGCAAGACCCACTACCGTACATCACGTAGTGGAGTCTTTTGCAGCTGGCAACAGACAGATGTCACAGAGGTTAAATAGGACCAGACCTACTGGGGGATGACCGCATGACTCCGGATCGGTTGTGTCGGGTACCCGAGACAGATCCAGTCATGCGAGGAGCAGGCAGTGTTACGCATGCGGAGGGCATGGTCAAATGTCTTGTGACTGTCCGGCCTATCATACGAATGATCTGCGGATGGTTGAGGGACCGCCCAGGCAGAGACAGAGGTTCGACCGAGGAGGTCCATAGGGAGAAGGAAGACAAGGCAGAGGAGCTGGCCGTGCAGCTGGCAGTGGGTGACGATTCGAGGTGTTACCACCACCACCACCAGGTGGTCCACCCCGACCACAAGAATTAGGTGGACAGGGTTGATCTCAGCTCCAGGCAGCTGAGGCCTACGACCATGGCACTCTGGAGATGATACGAGGTACGATCTGTGTCTATTCCACCTTAGCTGTAATACATATAGACACAGGTGTTAGTCATTCTTTTATTTCCACTACCCTCGTTCGGAGTTCGGAGATTCCGACGGAGCTGTTGGCTCGATCCTTATGGCTAGAGACTCCTATGGGAGCGGATTCAACGATTATGCACTAGTGGTGGTAGTGTGATCTTACACTAGGAGGAGAGATCTTCAGCTGGGATCTCTTAGTAGCGGTGTTGAGGCCTTACGACATCATCTTGGGTATGGACTAGTTATCTACAGTACATGCTCAGATTGACTGTATTAGGTGCAAGTTGCAGTGTGTCCTCACGTATGGGAGCAGGTTAACCTTTACCGGTGATGAGGGATCCCTTGAAACATAGGATGGACTTACTTGGAGGAGAGTGCAGCCGATCACTCATCAGTTGGCTAGACTTACCTTTGGAGCAGTTGATGTGGAGAGTCTGAGCTATCCTGTAGTGGTGGACCAGTATGCAGATGTCTTCCCTGATGATGTTCTGGGTCTACCTCTATGCAGATAGGGGGACTTTTACATCGAATTGTACCCCAGGACAGTACCGATATCTACACCAGCATATCGGATGGCTCCCGAGGAGCTTTGTGAGCTGCGCGTACAACTAGAGGACTTCCAGGGGAAGGGATTCATTCGGCCCAGTGTATCTCCTTGGGCAGCCCCAATTTTGTTTTCCAAGAAGTCAGATGGGATCTTGAGACTTTAGTTGAATATCGGTGCCTGAACCAGGTGACCGTGAAGAACAAGTACCCACTTCTGAGTATTGACGGCCTCTTTGATCAGCTGAAGGGAGCATGGTGGTTCTCAAAGATAAACCTCATATCAGGCTATCACCAGATCAGAGTACGGGACAAGGATGTGCAGAAGAAGACATTCATATGTCGGTACGGCCACTACGAGTTCTTGGTTATGCCTTTTGGTGTAACCAACACTCCAGCAGTGTTCATGGGACTCATGAACGGGATATTTCAGCCATATCTTGATCGCTTTGTGGTGGTCTTCATCGAAGACATTCTGATCTACTCGGCTACTGAGGAGGATCATGCCTATCATTTACAGATAGTTCTGGACACACTTTGAGAGCACTAGTTTTATGGTAATCTCTCAAAGTGTCAGTTCTGGATCTGAGAGGTTCACTTTTTGGGGAATGTCATCTCAGAGGCTGGAGTTGTGGTGGATCCAGCAAAGATTGAGGCGGTACTTTTTTGGGAGCCACCCAAGAGTGTGACAGAGGTACGGAGTTTCCTGGGTTTGGCTGGATATTACCGGAGGTTTGTGCCAGATTTCTCCAGAGATGCAGCACCTTTATCAGCATTGACGAAGAAGGGGAAACCCTTCGTGTGGTTAGAGAGATCCCAGTGGAGTTTCCAAGAGCTAAGGCAGAGGCTGACTAGCGCCCCCATCTTGAGGACTCCGGAGGAGGGCGTAGGGTACGTAGTCTACTGCGACGCATCAGGGACCGGGCTTGGATGTGTCCTGATGTAGGAGCGAGCAGTGATCTCATATGGTTCTCGACAGCTGAGACAGCATGATCAGAACTGTGTTACCCATTACCTGTAGTTATTAGTAGTGGTCTTCACCTTGAATATGTGGTGACATTACTTGATGGGTGAGCATTTTACAGTCTACTCAGATCACAAGAGTCTTAGGCATATCTTCTCTCAGAAAGACCTGAACTTGAGACAGCGATGTTGGGTTGAGTTCCTCTAGGACTATGACTTCAAGATAGTCTATACTCCTAGGAAGGGGAACGTTGTAGAAGATTCACTCAGCAGGAGATCTGGTATACAGCTACTAGGCGAGGTAATGGAACAGCTAGCCGCTTTGGAGATATCCTTTGTGGATCGAGATGGAGTATCTTTTCTTCAGTCTCTTACAGTCACTCCCCCACTTCTTCAATGAGTCAGGGAGGTACAGCATGGGGATATTGACTGTGTGGCTCAACATGCTCAGATATCCACAGGACAGGTACCTGATGGATTTTCTGAAGGTGGGGAGCACTTCATTATATTCAGAGGACGTACCATGGTACCAGTGTCACTTCAGGGGGAATTTTTGAGGGAGTTCCACACATCCCCTCTAGAGTTACATCTAGGAGTATAGAAGATGTACCAGGATCTTTGACGATAGCACTGGTGGCCGGGAATGAATAAATAAGTAGTAGAGTTTGTCTATCGGTGCCTCACTTGTCAGCAAGTGAAGGCAGAGCATCAGGTACCAGCAGGCTTGGTTCAGCCTTTAGAGGTCCCAGAGTGGAAGTGGGATCAGATATCCATAGACTTCGTGACAGGACTTCCATTTTCATCTAGAGGTCATGGTTCTATCTGGGTGATCGTCGACCGACTCACCAAGTCGTCCCACTTCCTATCGATCGGAGAGCAGGGTTCAGTAGAGATCTTGGGATGCCTCTATGTGCAGAAGATTGTACGGCTACATGTAGTACCCTCGATGATTGTTTTTTATCATGATGAACATTTTACTTCTCGTCTATGGAAGGGGTTGCATGAGGCTTTCGGGACGCAGCTTCATTTGAGCACCGCCTTCCATCCTCAGACGGATGGATAGGCTGAGTGGACCATTCATACCCTTGGGGACATGTTGTTTGCTAGTGTCCTTGACTTCAGTCACTGTTGGGAGGATCACTTGCCTTTGGTGGAGTTTTAATACAACAACAGATATCACTCTACCATTGGGATGGAACCTTTTGAGGCGTTGTACGTATGACCTTGCAGATCACCTTCATGTTGTACTGACCCAGAGGAGTCAGCACTCGTGGGACCAGATATGGTTCGGGAAACCACATAGAAGGTATAGATCATCCAGGAGTAGATGAAGACTACACAGATCAGGCAGAATTATTATGCCGACAGGAGATAGAGACCTCTAGAGTTTGATGATGGCGACCACGTCTTTTTATAGGTCTCACCTCAATGATGTTTGTGGAGATTTGTCCAAGGCAGCAAGTTGTCTCTGAGTTTCATTGGGCCATTTCAGGTTCTCATAATAGTTGGCGAGGTGGCTTACTGCCTAGAACTTCCCCCTCAGTTTCACCGGGTGTGCGACATCTTCCACGTATCCCAGCTGAGGAGATACGTGCGCGACCCATCTCACGTCATCGACCACGGAGAGCTGGACATCAACGATGGGGAAACGTTTTCAGAGGTTCTAATGGAGATTGAGGATCGATAGGAGAGGGTCCTTCATGAGTGGTCGATACCTCTGGTGATCGTTTTCTGGCAGCACGGGAACCTCTTAGAGAGCATATGGGAGTGGTAGGCTCAGATTCATGCTCATTACCCCCCACTTGTTTTCCTAGTTTTGTGATGTGGCTTTCGAGGATGAAAATCCCTGAGGTGGGGAGAATGTAAAGACCCAGAAATTCCTTGTAATTTTTTTTAATTAAATTGGAATTTTACGAGTCCGTGAAAATTGACGGCACGTGATTCTGAGGCTCGGTGTGATCAAAATGAATTTCTGAACTTTTTTTGGGTACGTTCAGTAAACGTGTGACCGGGTTTTGTAACTTTTGAACCGGTGCTTATAATTGAAATCTGAGAGCACCGTTGAACTCATAGTGTCAGTATTTACTTAAGGAGACCTACACCTTGACCGTAGTAGGTCGAGAGTGAAAGATAGTTTTTCAATTTTTCATGGAAAAATAAAAGGAAATTTTGTTTAAAATTTTTATTTTTATTTGAAACCCCCATGTGAAGGTTATGGGGGTGGGGGACCACCGAGCTTAAAACCTATCAAATTTAATTCTAGTGGTGGGGACCACCTGAACCCCTTTAATGGGAGAAAACATATCAACTTCCTTAAATCAATTATTCCAAATCCCCATTTAATTGTTGGAGCCAAATAATAATTAATGAGATGTGTCAGTATTTTTAATTGTGCCACCATAATTGATCTACTTAATTAAAATTATTTTTTATTTTCATTTTTGTGTGGAATTGGGGAAAGGGTTGGCGAAGGAAAATTGGGAGGGAACCTTGGAGGGACTCTTTATCCTCCAATGAAGAACGCACTCCAGAATTGAAGAGTGAAGACAAAGTTCGAGCCGACTTCAGAAGAATCTTGCGGAAGTGACGAACGCCGATGCCATTATCCCCAACGACTTCATCTCCTTCCTCATGACCTCCATCAACAAACCTCCGAGGTAGGGGTTTAATTATGTGTGATTATTGATTCCCATGTTCTTCCCTTCTAAACAAAGAATTCAGATCAACTCTCTAACTAGTTGATCCACGGATGATTTCTTTTTGCAGGTTTGTGAATAATCATTGTCGGAGGTTGTAGGATTTGGAATTCTTCATACAATTTTTATTAAGCTGATTTCTACTGCCCTAACGCGGAGGGTGTGGGCCAAATGAACATGGCCCAACCTCTCCCCATTTTTTTGAGTTTTTGTTGTGTTCCTCGCATTAGAAGAAGGTGGTGACCGGTGACGGTGAATGGCAATGGTGGCACTCTGATACGGCATTCATCACACCATCGTCCGTGACGAAGGAGACGGTGCAAACGCGGCCGCCCTGCCGCACCACGGCCGCCCTGCCGCCCCACGGCCCCCGCGTCGCCCCGCGGCCCCCGCGCCTCCCCGCGGCCCCCGCACCGCCCCACGTCCCCTGCGCCGCCCCGCTGCCCCCACGGCCATCGTGCTGCCCCGCGGGTCGCGGCCCAGGCCAGGCCACTTAGGTCGGGCCACCTAGCATGGGCCGGGGTAGACCCAGTGGGTCGGGCCAACCCGAACCGGGCCGGGTCGGACCAGACTCAGGCCAGCTTCGACCAATTTTCGCTCTATCAGTCATAACTTTGGCATCAGGCGTCCGTTTGACGAACCGTCTATGGATCCAGCAAAATTAGAGTGAGACGGTCCTTTTGGTATACCCCACTAGAGTTTTGGATAAATTTTGGATATACTTAGGTTGGATCGAGCATGAATCCAACCGGGGCCTTGGGACTAAAAGGCTAATAACTTACAGATCGGGCGTCTGATTGAAGCATCGTCTATTGCGTTGAGACCCCTTTGATGTGGAGGTATTTTGTGATACTTCTTCATGGGACTTCATGGAAGTTGGAGTAACAACCAATGGATTGAGGAGCAGACCCTCCTGGAGAAAAGCAAGATTAGTGCGGGAACCCTATAGCTAGTTGTGGTGATGTACTAGGATCATGTATGGGTCTGACGACGTACAGGCAATGTACTAGGATCTTGTGTGGGTTTGACGACATACTAGCAATGTACCAGGATCCTATGTGGTTATGACGATGTATTGGTGATGTACTAGGATCATGTGTGGATCTGATGACGTGCTGGAGATGTAATAGGATCTTGTGTGGGTTTGAAGACGTACTGGCGATGTACTAGGATCATATGTGGGTTTGACGACATACTATAAATGTACTAGGATCCTATGTGGGTTTGACGGCGTATTGGAGATGTACTAGGATCTTGTGTGGGTCTGACGACGTACTGGAGATGTACTACGATCAGGTGTGGGTCTGACGACGTACTGGCAATGTACTAGGATCATGTGTGGGTCTGATGACGTACTAGCGATGCCCTAGGATCCTGTATGGGTCTGACGATGTACTGGAAATGTACTAGGATCCTGTATGGGTCTGATGATATACTGGAAATGTACTAGGATCATGTGTGGGTATGATGATGTACTGGAGATGTACTAGGATCCTGTGTGGGTCTGACGACGTACTGGTGATGTACTAGGATCATGTGTGGGTTTGACAACGTACTGGAGATGTACTAGGATCTTGTGTGGGTCGGATGACATGGTTTGGTAAATAATGTGTCAATCATGAAATATTCCTCTTCTAAAAGCTAAAAATTTCTTGCACGGGTGTGCGACCAAATCTACGGTTTCCTCAAACCATGCATCCCCCTACTGCTCATTGTCAAGCCTTTCACGGTTAGGGGTAACTATGCGGCCTTTCTCGCATGGTTTCTCCTAACCATGCGGTGAGTCTGTTTCTCCCAAAAAAGTTGGGTTATAGGATATAAACAAGCCCCGTACATCCCTAAAACATTCATGATATCTTTAAGCATCCACATTAGGTCCAAAAAAAATTATACCGAATTTAAAAGGATCTATACCTTGAATAAAGACTGGGTTCTTACAATATTCCCCCTTAAAGGAACTCTTCCCCGAGTTCACCTTCCAAGGGTGGAAAAACTTCATATGAGAAAAAATCCATCCACTAAGAATGTATGTCAACCTATTGCTCCCAAGTCTCATCTTATACCTAGTCATGCTATTATAGTACCCATACTAAAGGTACAAACCAGACTTAGAGAGACTTTGTGCTTTGATCAATGATACGTATAGGATACTCCTCAAAATAAACATCATCATCCATCTCAAATCCTTGAGATCAAAAGTATGAGATAGGTATCATGATAATGGTGAATCTATGAAACATGGAATACATCATGCATGTAATGGTATCTCTCAGGTAATAACACCTCATAAGCTACTAGACCGACTCTCTCCAAAATCTAAAATGTCCCAAAAAAGTATGGTGACAGCTTCCCTTTCCACTATATCCATCTATGAACAAGTCTGGGTAATACCGGTAAGAAAAAAAGATCCCTGACCTCGAACTTTAGAGGTCATCAATGGAAATCAGCATAAGATTCATGATTAATTGAACCTACTCTGAAGTCTTTTTAATGATACAAGGAACTAGTAGCACTTCCTCTACTACCTATAACTAGAATAGGGGTGAACAGAATGACCTACCATATAGGTTCTCAATAGGATCCATCTGTATCGTTGCTTGAAATATTTTATTATAGGAAAATTCAATAAGTGGAATATGATTCTCCTAATAACTACCAAAATCAAAGAAATATTCTCTCTAACACTTTTATAGTCAATTATGATTGAACATTGGTCTAAGGATGAAAAGTTGTGCTTAGGATCACATGGGTACCCATATCTCTCTATAACCCCTTCCAGAACCTTGATGTAAAATGGGCATCTGTATATGAAATGATAGTACAAGGGACCCCGTATAGCTATATAATCTCACAGACATAGAGTCTTCCCATCTCATCAACTAAGAAAGTCTCTCAGATATAACGGAAGTGGGATAATTTCTGCATTCAATCCATGTCTAACCAAAATACATCAATACCTTGAGGCAACCTTGATAAGTCGATGATAAAATCCATAGCATCGTCTTCCCATTTACATTTCGGGACTGATAATGAATGTAGAAATCCAGTAGGTCTATGGTGTTTTGTATTCACCTGATGATGGGTGTAACACCTAGTGATAAAACCTATTATCTTATGTTTCATCCCTAGACACCGGTACTATTGGATCATATCATGATACATCTCGGAGATACCCAGTTGAATTGCCCACTAAAAAGCATGTTACTCATGTATCATCTCCTATCTCATATTTTTGGGAACCCAGATACACCCATGTATATGTAAGATATCATCTCCATCAATATTCAAATATGGAGGTGGGTCCTCACCAAAAATACCTTCCCATAGGACCAAACCCTCGGGATCTAAAAACTACCTCATCTTTGTTAGGTCAATAACACTATGAAGAAGACAAAGACACGAGAGGGGGGTTAATTATGTAATTCAAAAACATTTATAGATTCAGAGCACCTATATTTTTATGCAGTGAATCGTTCCTTATCTCTTAAATATTATAGAGAAGTGGAAATAAATAAAGGAAAATAACACAGCGATGTATAGAGTTTTAGGGCACAAAGATCCCTTAGTCCACTCTGCCAACACTCTACTCCATGATCTTGGTGATTTTCACTAGTAGTTCCTATTATTCGGAGACTTATAAACAAATAAGTGTAGGAATTTGACACCTAATAAGGATTTTACAGGGCCTTCTAGTTATTTTACAAGGAACCGTAAATCCACATCTTAGTACAAGAAGTTGACACTTCACCACGACTAAGACCAAGAAGTCAAAACTCCACCATGACTGATTCTTATCATTTGATACTCTAATAAATCAAAAGAGTTTGATTTAATTGATAACACAGGTTAAATTTCACAGTTGCAGCAGCAAATGACATATGTAATTGATCTTTAATAACACACGGTAGGAAATAGATCTTCAACAACACACAGTATAAAATAGATCTTCAATAATACACAGTAGTAAATATATCTTCAACAACACACAATAGTAAATAAATCTTCAAAAATTCATAGCAGTAATTAGATCTTTAGCAATGCACAGTAGTAATTAGATCTTCAACAACACACAACAAAAAATATATCTTCAACATTGCACAGGATTTATTCCAACAGTGATAGAGAAAACACCATACATATTTGTAAACATGTATGACTCCAACATGTATCTCTGAAAAATTCTTCATCGATCTTACAGAATAAGATGTAACAATAAGATACAGTAACAGTGACAAAAAAAATAGTAAGTCAGTTAGATAGATCAAAACATGTATGTCTCTAAATTTTATCTCTGGAGGTGATGACACACTTGTTGTATTTCAATAATGGTTTTCCATTATGTACACCTCTTCTTTTTTTCAATGAAGAACACCTCGATATTTTTATTATAGGTCGAATAGATCCAGGTCAAACCATCTCTAGAAATGTATCACAATAAATCATGAATATTTTAATTAAAAATCATTCAAGAGAGTTATAAATTTCTATAAGAATAGAAAAAATTTACTCTATTGAATATGAGCCTTTAAATAAATCATAATGATCCTTTTAATTTGTTATAAAATAACTTTTAATAGATATTTACTTCCATTTAAACCGTTGTATAAATATTGGATAAATTTAAAATTCCATCGTTGAATAGTCGAATATAGAGTACCTTCATGTGATGACAAAAATCCAAATGTAGGGTTGACAATGTATGGTATATTACAAAAGTAGGGTTGATGTACCATACATTTATTTCTTCAAATGTAGGGTTCCTTAAAAATGTAGGGTTTTTTATCTATACATTTCCAACAGTGTAGGTTATATGATCTATACATTCTATTTCAAACTTAGGGTTTTTGAACCATACGTTTCATTTACAAACATAGGGTATGAACAGTGTTTCCAAAATTAATTTAAAACGCATCCAAAATATTTCAAAAAATATTTCCCCATGGATCAATGAATTGAATATATTTCTAGAATAAATATTCTGATGAATATTATTTTCTTGAAATTCACTTAAAAGAAACTTCATTAGTAACATATATGTGGGAGTTTATGAGCATCAAAACCAAAAAGAAATTAATGAAATTGTTGAATCAACATATACTCAATAATATACCCCTTTTTATGATCACAAAACCCATAACAAAAATACAAAAAATTAAAAATAGTTTTTTTATAATCATAAGTTAAAAAAAATTAATAAAATTTCTCATATAAAATTCTCCCTTATTATCTCTTTATATAATTTCTCTTACAGAAAAATTCTCCCCCATTATTAGGATCAAAATTTATCTAACTTCTCCAACATTATAATAAACATGTTAACTAAAATTATAAACTTCTCCCCCTTTTTTGATATTAAAAAGATAAGATTAAAGTTTAGTTAAAATAAATTCCCCCTAAATTCATGCTTCCATAAATATATATATATTTAATAAAGGAGTATATAAATTATTTAATGAATAAAATTATCATTTATTAAAAACTCCCCCTAAGTCACAGCATATAGAATATTCAATGAATTAAAAAAATAATACTTTTAACTAATTTTTTTCACAAGTAATATTTAAAACAAAATTATTTTTTACTTACAATAATATACTGATTTATATAATGAGATAATAAAAAATTAAGTACATGCTTATGTAAGATAACTTAATAAAAGATTAAAAAGAAATTATTAAATAACTTATAGCACATATTTTCACTAAACAATATATTAAAAACGGTATATATACCATCAATTTCAAATAATCTACATAAAATAAAATCATAGTTTTAGGAAAGAATAGACGGTTCATTGAAACTTTAAAAACTGATAGTTTTTCACTTAAAGCAGCTAAAACTCTTGAAAGTTCTTCTAATCTATTTTTTACATCAATTGTTCTTTTATATGAAGAAGATGAACATTGTTCAACTAGGAATAGTTTTAGTTTATCAAGATCTATATTAGTAACATCTTCTCTTCTGAGTAACTCAATATGACTTAGAATTTATACTTTAAAAGATTCAAAGTATTCTTTTTACATCAAACTATCTTTCATATTATGATATTCCATTTATATAGAATCAAAAACCATTTTTGATATAGAATATTTTTATAGTTATTATTATAATTTTCTATACATATCCAGATCAAATTTTAGATTCACTTTTTCATTATTCATGGTGTTGAATTTGAGAAGAATATTTTCATAATACATTTGAGACAAAGAAACTTTTAGTTATTCATAACTATAAACTTCCTTATTTTTTTCAGAAGACTTTTCAAATGAATATTAAACATATGAAAATGACTGTTCTTTTAACAATTAAGAAGTATTGACTTTTTTCTTTTATTAGAAAGATTTATTTTTGAACATTAAGTACTTTACCACTTCATCTTACCATGACTAGTTTTAAGAAGCCTTTGAACAAGATATTTTTAAGAATATAGATAAATAAGAAGTTTTAAGAAGTCGATTACATAATTTTTCTAACAGTTTGTAGGTGAAGTTTCATATTATTTAGCCAAAAAATATAAAATAATCATTACATATTTTAACTTTTGAAAATATATATTATATAATAAGGGTTTTTTGGTTATGTAAATGAAATTTTAAAATAGTCAATTCACTAGAAGAATATAAATATAAAAATTAAATACTTCCTGGATCAATGATTTTAGTTCTGATGATTTTTTGATAATGAACTACTTTATAGTTGATTACTTTGGTAGAGATTTTCATATATCACTCAATTGACCACTTAAATATTTAATGATATATGTCAGTGGTGTGTTCTTATAAAACATCAAATACAAGTTATTTTTGGAAACCATATGCTTTTGAGTCCAACATTGTTGGGAATTAAATTTTTAGGTAACCAAAATTGTTTATTTTAAGTAGGTATTCTATTATTCAAGTTAAACATTTCTTTTGAGAGAAAAATATTTTTAACATTAAAAATTTGATGTTTTCTAAATCATAAATCATTCACCTAATGTCCATTAATACCATAACAAAAACATTTAATAGTATACATATTTTTTCTATTTAAACCAGGAACAAAATAATTTTTATATAATTTTGGTCTTTCATCATTACTTCATATTCTAGATTTTCCTTTTTGTATTTTATTTTTACCAAGGATTTGATTTAAATATTTTTTTCATTTTATCAGAATACTAGAATCTTATTTTAAATTATCAATTTCTTCCAATAATTCTTTAATCTTATTTTCCTACAGATCACAATAGATTTTAGAATAATTAGATTTTAAATAAATAAATTGCTTTGAAATTTTTTCTTTATCTAATAGAGTGGTATCATAATATTTTATAATTTCTCTGTGTTCATTATTTAAGTATTCATATTTATCTTATAGCATCAAGAAATAACTATTTAATTCATCATAAGAAATATTTGACTACTAGATTTTTGAGAGTTAGAATATTGTACCTCATCAGTATGATCTATAAGACATACCATTTGTTTTTTATGCTCAGTATCAGAATCTATAGAAGATTCATCATGTAAAACAAAATGAATACTTTAGGTAGACTTCATAATTTTCTTACCATTTATATTATAATTTGATTTTCTTTGATCTTTGAGTAAAGGATAGTTGCCATATGTGTGACCTTTTTCCTTTCATTCAAAACATCTATTTTCTTCAGTCCCATTCTTTTTCTTTTTGTACAACTTTTCAAATATTTTAGTAAAATTTGATAAGTATTTATCTAAATCTAGATGGCTTAAATTAGATGATTCATCCATAGTGATTTTGATAGTATCTTCTTCATGTTTTTTATAATTTTTAGCTTTATCTTTCATCTCATATTCATACATCATTAAAGTTCCAATCAATTCCTTTATAGATAGATTTTTTACTAGTGTGGATTGATGTATAGATATAGATATTCCATTCCACTTAAAAGGTAGTACTCTGAGTACTTTTAATGTTTGATATTATTGTAAAATTGGATCTCCAAAATTAGAAACATTATTGACAATCTCTATCAATATTCCATTCATTTGAGTGATAGTTTCATCCTCATACAATTTGAAAGTATCAAACTTCAATTTTATAGTAGTATGCCTTAATTGTTTGATATTTTTAGTTACCTCACAGTAAATAACAATAGTCTACCACATCTTATATACAGTAGTACACTAATATAGTTGATTGAATTCATTAGTTCCTAAACCACACACAATAGTATTCATGGCCTTTTAATTGAGATCGTATCCTCTTTATTGATCATAATTCCAATATTCCAAATCTTCCTTAGGAATATCATAAGGAGTAACAACCTTCAAATAAACCCTTATTCCAAGATTTTTCAGATAAATAATCATACAGGCTTTCTAGTATCCATAATTATCACCATTAAAGTAAGGATCACAAATCACTGACATACATTCTCTAGAATCATCCATTTCAAGATGTCTTCATTTGAATATTTAACTCGGGCTTATTTGAGACAATAGATATTCTTGATTATGCATAGGAGAACCAACTTTGATATTACTTGTTGATGCTTCTGATATCGCTTATTAGTAAAAGATGATAGGATATTCCAAGTATTTTTATAATGAAATCTATAGTAATTGAGAATTTCCCTAGATATTACTTGCTCAAATAAGATAGAGTAAAAAGTGTTTTCTCAAGAAGAAAATATACCAATAGAGACCTACCTCTGATACCACTAGTTAGGTTGGGATGGCGATGATGAAGATAAAGACACAAGAGGGGGTGAATTGTGTAATTCAAAAACTTTTATAGATTCAGAACACTTCTCTTATTATTCATTGAACCTTTCATTCTCCCTTAAAGATGAGGGAGAAATGAAAATAAATAAAGTTAAAGAATATAGTGATGTATAGTGGTCTAGGGAGAAAATATCACTTAGTCTACTCCACCAACACTCTACTCCATGAGCTTGGTTATTTTCACTAGTAGTTCATCTTATCAAAATACCTATAAACAACTGAGTGAAGGAATTTGATGCATTAAAAGACTTTTATAGGTCCTTCTGGTTCTTTTACAAGGAACCTTAAATCCATAGTTTAGTACAAAAAGCTGACACTTCACCGTGACTAAGTATGAGTAGTTGAAACTCCACCACAACTGACTTTAATCAATTGATACTCTAATAAATCAAAATAGTTTTATTTAATTGATAACACAATTTAAACTTCACAATTTCAATTGAAACTTGTAGATGTAATTGATCTTCAATAACACATAGTAGTAAATATATCTTCAACAACACATAGTAGTAAATAGAAATTCAACAACACAAATCAACAAATATATATTCAATAACACACAGCGTCAAATAGATCTTCAAAAACACACAACAGAAAATAGATCTTCAATATCACATAGCAGCAAATAGATATTCAATAATGCAAAGCAGCAAATAGATCTTCAACATTGCATAGGATTTATTCAAATAGTGATATAGAAAACACCATACAGATGTGTAAACATGTATGTCTCCAAATTTTATCTCTGAAAAATGCTTTTTCGATCTTGTAGAAGAAGATGTAAAACTAAGATGTATTATCAGTGAAAACAACAATAGTGAGTTGATCAAATAGATCAAAACATGTATGTCTCAAAAATATAGCTCTAAAGTCAACAACACATGTTTTTACTTCAATCATGATTTCCCCTTATGTGTATCTCTTATTTTTTTTCCGATGAATAACGCATCAATATTTATATTGTAAGTTTAATAGTTCCAAGTCAAACTAGCTCCAGAAATATCACATAGTAAATTGTGAATATTTTAATTCAAAATCATTGAATAAATTTGTAACTTCCAATAATAATAAAAAAGATTTACTCTATTGAATATGATCCTTTAAATCAATCATAACGATCCTTTGAATTGGTTGTAAAATATATTTGAATAGATATTTACTTTTATTGAAACCATTGCATAAATCTTGGATAAATTTAAAACTCCATCATTGAATAGTCAAATGTTTGGTTCCTTTATGTGATGACAAAACTCCAACCATAGGGTTGACAATGTCTGGTTGATTACAAAAGTATGTTTGATGTACCACATGTTGTTTTCCTCAAACATAGGGTTTCTTACAAATGTAGTATTTTTTATCCATACTTTTCCAATAGTATAGGGTACACGATTCATACAATCTATTTCAAAAGTAGGGTTTCTGAACCATATATTATGCTTACAAATGTATGGTATGAATAGTGTTTCCAGAATATATTTAAAACACATCTAAAATATTTCAAAAAAATTCCTCATGGATCAATGACTTGAATATATTTCTAGAATAATTATTTTAATAAATATTATTTTCTTGAAATTCACTTAAAAGAAAAATCATTAGTAACATAAATGTGGGTGTTTGTGAGCATCAAAACCAAAATGAAATTAATGAAATTGTTGAATTAACACATTCTCAGAAATCTTCACATTTTCCAAAATTGAAGAGGTCATTTATAGCGATGCAAGTATAGACTATCCATGATGGTCCTATACCTCGATGTGCATCTTAGAAAAAAAATCATAAGCTTCCACTCGCTACTGGATTCCTAAACTACATATGTCTAAGTCTTCCTGCTTAAAGCATCGTCAATAGTATTTCCCTTCCCAAGAATATAGGAAAGATTGAAGTCAAAGGACTGTAGATATTCAACCTATATTCACTACCTAATATTCAAGTCTCATTTTTTGAAAATATACCTAAGTCTCTTGTGGTATGTAAACACCACAAAAAACTATCCTAGAAGGTAATACTACCAACAATGCAAGGCGTGTACAATAACTTCCAACTTGAGATCATGTGTTGGGTAATTCCACACATGAGGCCTCAGCTTCTGCAACCCATATATAAAAACTCTATCTTAATGCATTATAATTACTCTTATACTAATACCTGATGCATCATAATAGAATATATAGCTCCAACCTGGATCTGGAAGAATTAAGAATAGAAAGAAAGTCAATATCCCTGTCAAATCATAAAAGTATTCCTCATAGGATTCAGACCATATAAAATTCATACCCTTATTAGTCATGATCATAAGAGTTTCTTCTAAGTGTGAGAAGTCCTATATAAAATTCCATTAGTAACCAACCTGCCCCAAAAAACTCTGTATATCAAAGACTTTTTTGGGATGCTCTCAGGTAACCGCTACTCTCACCTTGTTTGGGTCAAATGAAACTCCTTACTCTGAGATAATATAACCCAAGAAGTGAACCTTTTCGATCCAAAAAAATACATTTTATGATATTATTATACATCTAATTATATTTTTGGGTATTCAAAATTGTCACGAACCAAGTTGGGTCGTCATCAGAACCAGTTCCCAACATGGTCTGTGGCATGGATCGAGAAGCGTTTTCGATCCCAACGGGCTGGAAACAAGTGCTCGGATATCCATAAAAGGATATGGGAATGATTTCACCCAACTTTGTAACCATAAAAAACCAAAAAAATAAACAACCCAAAACTAAAAATATACAACCAAACATGGCATAACCAATTTTCCAGATTTAACATTTAAAACTTTAACCAAAATCTAATATGAAACTACTAAAAAAGGGAAATGAAAAAATGACCAAAAACATCCATATGAAAAGTGGGGAATCACCCTCAAGACACTACCACCAACATCGACAACAAGGAGAACCAGAAACCCAATCCACTAACTTCACCACAATGCATCTTTCCTTTACCTGGGTCAAACATATAATAAGGTCTACATACACCCAATAGTGTATGTAGGGTGTGATCCAAATCCCAATAGGATGCCACCGAAAAAAATATATTCCATTTTATAACATTAAAATACAATATAACATGATCATTTATATAAAATCCTTTGATACATTTCAAAGAAAAAAAATTGAGAAAACTGATTTCAAAGGAATCCATTCAAGGAAAGCCATTACATTAAATAAATATTTTACACACATCACTTTTACAGGTAACGTATCAAAGGAAACTTTTACTAATATAAACTTTACTTGAAATAAAAATCAGCCAAGGTCCACCATATTTCTATGGATGGCACCATATTTTATATAAGAATCATGTCAAGGTAGAGCACTATGGTTATCTCCCTAAGGGTAATCTAGCTTGAGTGGGACACTAAAACCATGTAAATCAGTGTAGGATGGTATAGCAACCACAATCATAGATTTCTCGTGCATGATCCACTAGGAGGGGACTCCCCCAATGTTCTAGTGGTCACCAATCATTATAATAGTTTAGTTAGTGTTGTAATCATCAATCCAGCTAAGTGAAACTGGGACAAGCCACTTCAAAATCACTAGCGTGCTAGAACTAGTTATCCCACCTAGATACTTGGGATTCACTTGTTCTCAATCCCATTTCACATGTCACACCAAATTCCCTTTTTCAAATACACATACCAATCATTATAAGCATACTGAGAATTCACCATTTTCCATAAACCAAACCACTTTCCATTTTACACACACCAAAAACCACTTTCAAATACATTTACCATTGCTTAAAATTTCATAAATCCCAATTTGACAAAGCAAAAGAAAAGTACGCAATCAATCAACCAATTCCATGGGCTAATCCCCTTTTTAAATCTACACATAAACTGAGATCATTTTTAAAACACGGTTTTCATCATTTAGATAATTTAAAACTCATATTTAAGGGTTCAAAATAAATAAAAATATGCCAAAGTATTGATTTTCCCATTAAGAACCTACTTACAAACACATTCTCACCTTAAGATCCTTTGAAAAAATGTTTCACACCCTTCAAAAAACCCATAAAACATTTCCACAAAACACCACAATAAATCAAAAACAAAAACATAGCCATTTGCCTTTATAAAATCCATTCTCATCACATAATCATTCCAAACCCTTCTAAAACACATTTCATACCAGAAAAATACAACATAAAACATGTGAAAATTAACCAATCAAGAAAATCAAATCATCTAAAAATGATAAATCATGGAACCACCTACCTCATATGAATAAACTTTTGGAAAATGGTGTAAAACTACAAATGAACCTCAATTGAACCCTAAGGATGAAAGATTAAACTGAGAACATAAAGATAAAACCCTATTAAACAAGAACAAACACTAAAAATTCTACCCTACCTGCTAGAGAAAAGAAATCACAAGGAAGAAAATAAGGAACCCTAGGAAAGAGAAGGAAAACAAAAGAGGAGGGACTTACTTGGAGATTTATTGGGGAAACCACATCAAATCTACCCAAAGGAGGGATCCCAAGGGAGAAAAGAGGAAGGGGAGGAATGCATAGGGTTGGGGAGGCCATAGGGGTTGAGAAAAGGGGGAAATTGGGGGTTAAAACCAGAGAGGGAGAAAAAGAAACTCCCAATTTTAATGACCTGGGTAGCCTGCTTGGTTAGTCTGCATGGTTTGTCAAATCGTGTGCTGACCATGCGCACCCCTCTGCCTAAGCAGGTACCTACCACACAGTTAGTCCACATGGGTTGACTTATCGTGAAGAAGTTGTGCAACATCTTCTGGATAAAACCCCCAACCTGTCACATGGTTACTTGGGTTGAGGCGCACGATCTGACTTACCATGCATTGGTTTTATGGTATCTACTACCTCAACCTACAACCTATTGTATGGTTACCGAGGAAGAGGTGCAAAGTTTCTACTAACCATGTGCCAGCCATATTCCACACACTATCTACCCAAAAACTTACATCTTTCTTAAAAATTCAATGGTAAACTTATGTAAAAGAAATATACTAATAATAACCAAAGGAAATACCTCAAAAATTAAAACTTGTCTACCTAGGTTCTTGAGAAAAAAATAGAGAACCAAACTCGAACCGGAACAAAGGGTGAATTCAAATACCTAGGTGTAACAATTTTCCCCACCATAACATTTTCCACCCCTGGAAATCCACAACAAAGCCTGGTATAAAAACAAAAAATGATACTCCTTTACAAGTCAAGGAGATTCCCAACGAACATCAGATGAGAAGAAAGCAAGAACACAATGGGTAGATGAAGGGGTTTATAAGTTAAAATATGGATACCAGAATGGACTCCCCACTATGTGTTTCTCTCCCCCAAAATCTAAAACACCTCCAATTGATCAATCAAAGGAAGGTAACTCTCACAACGTATAATCCAACCTCTTGATCCAAAATACCCCAAACATTACCAAATGAAACTCATTCCACTTACCTAAAATGAGAAAACAAATTTAAACCACTTCTCAATGAATACTTCCACAATATCACTTCAAAAAAACTATTGGTCTCACTCCAACCCCAACGTTTACTCAAGGAAGGAGCTTGAAATGAGATATATCTGAATGAGACTACCCACTACAATGAAAAAACTAAAAACAAAACCTATATACCAATATGGGGTGGCCCGAATTAACTCCCTGGCATTAAAAAACAAGATAACACCGATTCATTCTAGGGGAATTTCAATTAGACCCATGGTGGATCTCCCCACCATAAGAACCAACTATCTTAACCAACTACCACCGAACGACATGAGAAACCCAACATGGGCCAACTTGGGAACTTCCAAAGCTAGCCAACATAAACTAATGTAGAAAACCCAACACAAACCAACCCCCCCCCCCATCACCACAAGGGGTCAGACAAAAGAAACCCTAAACCAAATGTAGAACACAACATGGTTCACTACTCCCATAGGATGTTACCATCCTCAATTGAGTCTAAACCAAAACTGATATTGATTCATAAGGCTATCCGTACAAGGACCATCAAATGGAGACTCACACTCGATGAGGCACAACCACCATGGTTTTAACAAAAGAGGCGATCACGCCTCTTTATAACCAAGGAGGAACACTTCCACTCCCATGATCAAAATGTGGAAATGAGTTCCCCATGTCTCTTTCCATCAAACAAGACCATTATAAATGAACAGATACACGTGGAGATTAAACTATATCCATTCCCCATATAGAATACAGACATTATTCCAAGGTCCCTTATACCCCTGGGGGTTCCTAACTACATGTCAGCTTCACTCTGAGGCATGTGGATGGAGCCCTGATCTTTGAAGCATATTATGACTCACAGTCAAGCATTGAAGACCCCCAATAAAAAATCATCTTTTCGATTTGACAAATAGCCACACGACAACCTAGATAGTTCTAAAAGAACACAACACACCCTGATACCCACTTTACCTCAACATGTCACTTCACCATGACAAGGACTTAGAAGATGCACATGCATCATCCCAATCACCACAAAAAAGAAAAAACATGGAAGGTTCCACAACATTCACCTTTCCATTTGAACGAGAATAGGAAACTCCAAGACACCACCAAACATGACTATTACAACCTAAGGGGCCTTACAAGGAAAGGGACTTTAAACTGAGTCTCTAGAAACACACGATTTTTTAAAGCAGTCATAACAGCCTCTTATGACCATATTCACCATATTGGTGGCCTAGAATGATATCTTTCTTAGAAGAAGCTAAAAGAAGATCCAAAGACCCTTTAATATAGTAGTCAGCACCAATAACCTAGGCCTCTTTCTACTCTCCTCACTATAATTCCCTTCACTACTTCCAGGCAGTACCTCCATGCACAAAGGTTTCAAAATTCACCTTTGATGACTCAAAAAACTCATGAAACTAAGTTTTATTTCAATTCCATTCGCATATACTCTTCCACTATGAGATGATCCACTTAGCCAAAAAAAGAATATGTGGATTAAATTCCCTAAGCTCAAGAATAAAATTCTTTATTTGATTAACTATAGGGTTTTTCGATGAGAAATCACATGTGACCTCACTTCAATTATGCGCCAATTCTTTATGGGGGACATACACTAGCCAATAAGGGAAACCGATGATCCAAAAAAACTAGCCCATTGGCCAAATTTTACCACAAACAAACACCAAACACATAAAGGGAACCAAACCAAAGGATTCCCAAAACATTTTTCATAAGAACCCACTAACCATTATTTTAAAACTAACTCATCAACAAGAACACCAACTTGAAAACACCCTTTATAAATAAAGGACTATCAAACTCAAAACTTTTCAAAAACAACATTCCCAAAATACAATAGGACACACCACATAATCATTGGTTATCAAAATATCACATTTCATATTAAAATCGCCTTTGGAAATAAAATAGTATTTGTTGGTTTCACATCCATCGATGGTGTCCCATGGAGTCTCACACATGCATGTTCTCGTGCCAAACCGGGAACTCGTCCAATTTCTACACATATCCCACACATGTGGTCACTCATTATAATACCAAAGGTCAAAAACAAAACTTTTTACACTTTCCAAAATAAACATTCGACCTACACTTCTATCTCAAATATCATAAATCCTCTTTTCAAAATGGTTAGACACAAATCCCTAAACCCATTTCGAATCTCACAAAACTAATTTAGAAAAATACCTACCATTCAAATAAAAAAATCTTCAAACTTTACACATGAATTAAAAAAACATTTCATCCCATTTCAAAATATCTTTAGTTGCAAAAAAACCACTTAATAAATAATAATTTCATTAAAAACTCATATATTCTCATTTAAAGAAAGTTTCCAAAACCCTTTTGAAAATAAATATATATTTTCCAAATAAACAATTTTTGATAAACCATAAGTCTTGATTATTAAAATAAAATCTCATTGAAATCATTATCATTATACAGAAAGATTGTTTCATAAAAATTCACTTTTCTAAAGTTCCATTAAAAATTATTCTGGAAAATAATTCTCCATCTTTCCAAAACCAAACCATTTCTACTTTAAAATCCAATTTTTCTAAATTTTCAAATAAGGGTTTTCAAAATAATTTTTATAACCCAAGGAGACACAATACAATTCTCAAATGGGGATATTAGTGTTGATGGGTGACATAACCATATGGTTTTAATCCATACTCCAATTGCACCACCATCATGGAGAATATTCTAGGACTATGTCTCCAGCTCTACATTACTTACCAGGCCCTAAAAGCATCACTGAGACCACCATACCAATTCCTGTTTCATTTCTTGAACACTAAATAACCCAAATAGAACCCGACTTCCCTTGGTAACTTTAGTCCCATCATGAGGTGTGTTGGCTAGGCATCATACTTGTAATGAGAACATCAAGTCCCAACAATCCTAGCTCCGGACTACGTAGAATCTTTCCCAAGTAACATGACCTAAAAGATCATAACCTACTTGGATACCATTTGGTCATGAAACAAGAAGGGTCATCATCCAAACCAATTCCCAATCTGGTCTGTGGCATGGCTCAAGAGGCATTCCTGATCCCCATGGGCTAGAAACAAGTTCTTGGGAATCGAAAAAATCATATGGTAATGATTTCACCCGACTTTGTAACTAAAAAAATCAACAAAATAGACAAGACAAAACTAAAAATATACAACCAAACATGGAATAACAAATTTTCCAGATTTAACATTTAAAACTTTAACCAAAATCCAAGATAAAACTACTAAAAAAGGGAAATTAAAAAATGAACAACTACCTTCATATGATGATAGGGTCATCTCCCTCAAGCCACCACCACCAACATCAGCAACAAGGAGCACTAGAAACTGAATCCATTAACATCTCCACAATGCATCTTTTCTTTACCTAGGTCAAACATATAATAAGTTCAACATAAACCCAATGGTGTATGTAGGGTGTGGTCCAAATCCCAGTAGGATTCCACCCAAAAAAATAGATTTCGTGCTATAACATTAAAATACAATTTAACATGCTCATTTATATAAAATCCTTTGAAACATTTCCAAGAAAACATTTTTAGAGAAAATTGATTTCAAAGGAATCCATTCAAGGAAATCCATTACTTTAAATAAATATTTTCCACACATCACTTTTACACGTAACATGTCAATGAAAACTTTTACTAAGATAAAATTTCCTTCAAATAAAAATCACTCAACCTCCATCGTATGCTGACGGATGTAACCATATTTCATATAAGCATCATGTAAAGGTAGATCACCATAGGCAAGTCCCTCAGGGTAATCTATCTTGATCAGAATACTAGAACCTTGTACCTCAATTTAGGTTGGTATATCAACCACAATCATATATTTCTTGTGCATAAGGCACTAGAAGGGGACACCCCAATGTCCTAGTTGTCACTAATCATCATCATAATTTATTTATTATTGTAATTGTCAATCTAGCTAATTGAAACTGGGAAAATCCACTTCTAAATCACTAGCATACTAGAGCTAGTCATCCCACCTAGATACTTGGGATTTACTTGGGCTCAATCCCATTTCACATGTCATACCAAACACCATTTTTCAAATACACTAGCTAAGAATTATAATCATATCAGGAATTCACCGTTTTCCATAAACCAAACCACTTTCTATTTTACACACACCAAAAACTTCTTTCAAATACATTTACCATCATTTAAATAATTTATAAATCCTCATTTGACAAATCATAAGAAAATCACACAATTGATAAACCAATTACATGTTCCAAACACCTTTTTAAATCCACACATAAACCAATATCAGTTTTTAAACATTATTTTCATCATTTAGATAATTTACATCTCATATTTAAGGGTGTACAAAAAATACCAATATGCCAAAGTATTACTTTTTCCATTAAGAACCTACTTCCAAACACATTTTCATCTTATGTTCCTTTGAAAACATGTTTTTCACCCTTCAAACAACCCATAAAACATTTCAATGAAGCACCACAATGAATCACACAAAAAAGCATATCCATTTGCCTTTATAAAATCCATTCCCATCACATAATCATGTCAAACCCTTCTAAAACACATTTCACACCACAAAAACACAATATGAAACATGTAAAAATTAACCAAGCAAGTAAATAAAATCATCTAAAAATGCTAGATCATGGAACCACCTACCTCATATGAAAAAACTTTTGAAAAATGGTGCAAAACTGCAACCACACCTCAAGATAACCCTAAGAAGTTAATATTGAACCGAGAAAATCAAGATAAAACCATATTAAATAAGAAAAAACCCTAAAAACATCACCCTACCCATTGGAGAAAAGAAACCCCAAGGAAGAAGAGAAGGAACCCTAGAAAAGAGAAGGAAAACAAAGTAGTAGGGACTTACTTGGATATTTCCTGGGGAACCCGCATAAAATCCACCCAAAATATGGGGCCCAAGGGAAAGAATCGGAAGGGGATATGTGCCTAGGGCTAGGGAGGTTGTAAGAGTCAAGAAAAGGGGGAAATTAGGGGTTAAAATCGGGGAGATTGAGAAAAATAAAACCCCAATTTTAATGAACTGGACAGGCCACACGGTTAGCCCACACGGTTTTTCATACCATTCATTGACCATATGCACCCCTGTACCTAAGTAGGTACCTACCACATGTTTAGTTCATACAACCTAACATACCATGCAGAATCCATTTAGTAGCTTCTAGTAAGAACCCCCAACCTACCGTACGATTACCGAGGTTGAGGTGCATGGTCTGATTTACCATGTGTTGTACGTTCAGTAGCTTCTTCCACAACCTAAAACCTACCATATAGTTACATGGGTAGGAGCGCACATTTTCTATTAATTTTGTCCACCCTAAAACTTACATTTTTCTTGAACATTCAAGGGGAAACTCATGGAAAAGAACTAGACTAAGAATAACCAAAGTACATACCTCAAAACTTCAAACCCGTCACACCCGGTTCCTAATAAAAAAAGAAAAAAAAAAGATGATAACCAAACCTGAAATAGAAAAAAGTGTGAATTCAAAAACCTAGGTGTGAAAAAAATGATCTCAAGATGAGTGGCACAGTCACTCCAAGTATGAGAATACACAAAGATTTCATCTATAAATACTTTGAATAAGGAATCTAGATAAGGATGGAAAACCCTATTCATAAAATCCATGAAGATGGTAGATACTTTCATAAGACCTAATAGCATCCCAATATACTCATATAAATCATAATGACTACATAAATTCATACGTGGAATATCTAAAGTCATGAATCGAACCTAATGATAACCCGATCTCAGGTCGATCTTTGAGAATACCCTCACTCCTCTAAGTTGGATGAAGATATCATCTATATGGGAAAAGGGATACCGGTTTTTCACTGTAAGTTGATACAATTTTTTGTAATCTACACAAATAATGAGGTTTTCATCTTCTTTTTTGGTGAAAAGGATTGGAGAACCCTAGGGATAGGTATTGGGCCATATAAAACCTTTGGCCTCTAAATCCTCTAGTTGTCTATTGAGCTCCTATAACTCAGTAGTATCCATCTTGTAAGGAGGAATGAATACATGTACAGCTCCAGGCACTAGATCAATAGTGTACTCTGCCTCTATCTTAGGATGTAGTCTAGAAAAGTCATTGGGGATACATCCTTGAATTGATTGACTATTGGAGGTAACTCAATCTAATTTAGTCTCTGATCTTCTATATAGAGGCTAGAAATCTAATTGGTCACTCACCTATCCCAAGATGCTCCAGACCAGCTCTACCATATTGAACATCCCACTCTCCCTTTTAGAGATATGTACTACCCTCTGGTGATTTAAACGACACCCTCCAAAAAAACAATCCACATAGGAATGATAGGTAACCAACTATTTCATTCCAAGAATTAAATCAAAGCTCGTCATATTGATGATAAAGAGGTTCTATAAGAAATGAAGGTTTTCTACCACAAGGGGCAGTCCTTACACTGAATGATTCTTTCTGATTGTATACCCAAAGGCGTATCAAGTCTCATAATGCCACAAGAGTATTTAACATAAAGCCCAAGGATCTTCACAATCGGCAAAGATATAAAGTAATTTGATGCACCCATATCGAATAAGGAAAAAACTATAGCAGATTATACTATAATAGTATCTCAAATAGTAAATATTTTGACATCCTACTCCTCTGGTATAGGTTGTACTAAATATATTTGGTTTGATCCCTGGTCCTGTGATACGACCTGACTACCTGGAGTGGGTCTGATCCATTAGTGTTGTGTATTTGGAGCCTGGATACCATGTCCAAACCCTCCTCCTCTGCTTGTACTACTAGTAGTACTCTAGCTACCTTCCTGGCGAGGTTCTACTAAACCTTCTCCTGAAGTTGGAGCCATCACGGATCCTCCCCCTCTTTGCATGGATGGAAAATTCCTACAGAATCACTGTAGATGCCCCAATATTCTATAGCATCATCACTCGATGGGGTATTTGGGATACTAGGGCCTTTTATTCCTAGTTTTTTCACACTTTTAACATACTAAATAACTGTCTATGGGTGTCAAATGGTAGCTACTTCTCACATGAACAGTCTCAAAGCATCGCTTCCGACTTCTAATCGAACCACTACTTTGTATGGGTTCCAAACTGCCCTGGATCACACCATAAGGTTCTCTTAGGTTTCTCTCAGTAATAAGGTTATACATCACTATATCATAAATAATGGTTAATTAGAAAACATTTACCTTATAATGAATAGGATGACTCAGATCATCCTCAAATTGTTTTTCTTTCATCGGATCATCAATAGTATATATGGGCACAAATTTCTAAAGATCCATGAAACGAGATGTACAATCCATAACTATCATAGAAACTTACTATAATTTCATGAATTCCCTATAATGATTAGATATCAGGGTCTCAGAGAGTAAATAACCAAATAATCTTGACTGGAAGTCTCTCCAAGAAACTTTCTGATACTTTCCAGCCTGATTTAGAATATCCCAATATCGCTTGGTGGACCCTCTGTGCATGTAAGTAGAGAGTTTTTATCTCCTCTTATAAGGTGTCTCTATATGATCAGATATTTACATATCCATCTCAAGACATAGCTCTATAGCCTTTGATTTTCCATCCCCCAAAAACATGGTCAAATTCTGCTACTATAATTCCTGCATAAGCTCACCCATAGAAGGGGCACATCAAAAATCTCCATAAATCGTCTGCATAAGCCACAAAAAATCTACTTGAAATCAGGCATCATCACCTGTATTGGTAATAGGAAAAGGCACCATAATAGGAACTACTATAGGTATCACTAGAAGCTCATGTCCCCCCACCTAGAAGCATGGTCGTCACCACCCTCCTCGCATACGACCGGAGGACATCATGGTGGAATTTCTATACAATTTCCAAATATACACCTCATAAGGATTCAATAATGGAATAATCCAGTGATTTAATAATATACTAAATACAACACATTTCTATGTAATAATCGCACCCCTATGTCAGCTCAAAGGGTTAGGTATGGGTGATAGGAACATTTATATAGAACAACAGGGGCACTACCTACTACCCACTACTAAGGTCAAGATTGGGACAAGCTCTGTGTTTTGAAATTTTAATTTCTTTTTAAAATTATGTTTATAATACAATTGTATTTAAATGGTTGAACCAAGTGGTTCACCATTTTCAATCCATGAAGGGCCCATACACCTTATTAATCAAAATGTGGTATCCACTTAATCAACTAATATCTATAAATAGAATCATATAAAAAATAATGATAATGTATGTCATGCATCTGTAAAGCAAGAAAACATGGATACAAGAAGTAGGCAATAGTACTATACATACTATACAAAAACAATCCAAAAAGGGTAAAATCTACTACCAAGATCCCATCCCAAGTCATGCATATGTAAGAGGGTGCTTCCCATTATCTACACTAGCAGGTATATAGTTTGACCAAGAACCATCAGTAGCCCAGATGGGGATTGAGATAAACTTAGTAGGCCATCACCAATGACATTTATAAATATAAAATCAGTGTATATAATATGGAAGTGCTCGAATATGATAATGTAAAGTGGTAAAACAACTTTAAATGGGTCGGCTCTAGTTCCTTAAGGAAAACCATGATGACATTGCCTTCTTCGGCTCGTGCTGAAATATCTCTAAAAAGTAACCAGGGATGCAATGCCCAATATCAGAGTAGTAGGGGATGCCATGCCAAGCATCACATTATTGGTACACCATACCCAGAATCACAAGAAGAGGGGATGTCATTCCCAATATCATAGTAAGGGTCTTCATTCCCATAATATAACAATAAGGGTCTCCATGCCTGATATCACATATATAAAGGGAAACCATGCCTATATCAAATTTATAAAGGGAATTCATGCCCATATCACATTTATAAAGGGACACCATTCCCATATCACATCTATCAAGGGACTCCATGCTCGTATCACATTTATAAAGGGGCTCCATTCCCGTATCACATTTATAAAGGGACTTTATGCCCATATCAAATTTATAAAGGGTTTATATTCCCATATCATAATTATATAGTGATGTCATTCCCATGTATAAAAATATAACATGCATAAGGGTCATAATTCCCATTATCCATAGTTAATGAGGGTCATCATACCTAGACTTCAATAGTGATAAGTGATCATTGGATTTAATATGATCCAATACTTAATTCATAATTCATTAACATTTAATAATAACAAGGGTGTAACCATTATTCCATTTATTTATGTGATGTGGCCATACCACTCACATTCAATTCAATTAATTATGATTGATAAAAGCGTTATCCATGCCATTCCATTACGTTTATTCAATATCAATATGGTATTATCATTTAAAGCTAAGCCAAACACACAAAAAGGTTTTTTAGGTGAAAAATATTTAAATCTAATTAGGAATAATGAGGGTACACCCAAGGGGATGGATCACTTCAGGTTTGTAAATCACGATTTGAATTTGGGTTCTAACAAGTATTTAGGTTCCAATAAAGGAAACCAATTTAAGTCATGTTAAATTTAGGGGATACAAGCAGTGTAACCAGCGTGTGATACATATCACATATTATAAAACATAAAAAATTGAAGGGATAATTAGTATACCACCTACCTCATGCTTGTAAAACTCTTCTCATCCAGTATCGGCCCTTTGCTTGACCTAGATCAAGAGAAAATGGAAGAACGGAACAACACCCTGAAAATAGGGAATGTGAGCCTACATCTAAATAGACCATCAAATAGAAAGGAAAATGAATAAACAAGCCTATGGATTGAATAGCTTACTATGAGGAATTCAACGAGACAAACGAGAGCTCGATCGGACTTCGAATGGAGGAGTTCCTTTAATACTTAGGTTAGGCCTTCAAAGGAGATCAACTGGGGAAGAACCCACTACACACTGAAAAATTGGAGAAAAGAGAGGGAGAGGGTAAGCTTATAAATCATTAAGGGAAAATGGTAATTTTACATAAAAATTTTGGTGCGTACGTTTTGGTCTCATGGTTAGCCAAACTATGACCCAACCGTGCTTGGATCACTACCTTGGAAAAGGACCCACATGGTTAGGCCATAGGGTTTGGGAACCCATACACCAACCATTCAATATTCCTCTGCTAAAAACTGTAGACATCTTGCATGGGAGTGTGGACCACTCTGTATGGTTTCCTTAAATTGTGCAGCCCCTTGCTGCTCACCATCAAGCCCCACACAGTTAGGTGTAACCATGCAGTCTGTCCCATACAGTTTCACCTAACCGTGTGCTCATTATGTTTCCCCCAAAAAGTTGGGTTCTAGGCTCCAAACGAGCCCCAAACACCCTCAAAACATTTTTGACCTCACTAAGAATCCACATTAGATCCAAAACAAATATTAAGTCTAAATTTAAAAGGATATGTACCTTGAATAAAGACCAAGTTATTACAATATCTCATTTTCTTTAAGAAACCAAGTACGCGTGATATAAAATATATTTAATATTTTTATAAAATTAATTTTGGGCACAACGGGTCTCGAAATAGCACGTCGTCTTAGTTTCTGGATCCAAAAATATTTTTAGATATATTTCAAGGTCTTATAAGAAAAAAACATGGTCTCTATAATTTATTTATAATTATAATTATAAATATATATATATATATATAATTATAAAATTATAATAAATATATTTAAATAATAAATATAGTTATTTTATTTATAATTATATATATTTATATATTGATATAAATATATATAATTATATAAATATTCTAAAGCGGCGCAGACCATGAGATATAATTATATAAATATATATAATTATATAAAAATATATTTAAATATATTTATTTATAATTATAATTAGAAATAAATAAATATATAATTATATAATTATAAAATTATAATAAATATATTTAAATAATCACTATTTTTATTATAATTGTTTTAAAAATATATATTTATATATTAATAAATATATTTATAATTATATAAATATATGTATAAATATAAAAATATATATATAATTATATACATATATTTATAAAATTATAATAAATATATTGAAATAATAAATATATTAATTATATATATAATTTTATAAATATATATATATATAATAATATAAATATATATAATTATATAAATATATTTATAAATATATATAAATATTTATAAATATATATAAATATTTTTAAATATATTTATTTATAATTATAGTTATAAATATATATATATATATATATATATATTATTATTATTATTATTATTATATCTTTCTTATCATTTTTTAGTACTGGTAATGATATATCTTTATCAGCACTTTATATTTTAGCACTGATAAAAATACTATTTATCAGCACTTTTTTGAAAGTGCTGATAAAAGCCTTACATGATCTTTTTAAAGAACCCTAATAGATTGTTGTCGCCACTCATGCCTTTAAGATCTTATGGAACTGTACTCTTACCACCACCGCTCTCCCTACCATCTACCCCTTCCATTTCTCTGATCGTCACTCCCTGTCATCACTGTCACTTATTGCCATTGTAGTTTCTCCCTCATGAAACCTAATTCTCATTGAACGGAACCTTGCAAAACCAAACCCTCACCGCTCTTCATTAATGAATCGATACTATCAAGTTATAAGGTATGGGATTATTTCTTATCACATTTAATCTCTTCTTCTATCTAGGCCGCTACCCCCTCCAACCTCTGATGAGGTCCTTTCCTTCCCATGTTAAGTGTTCACCATCAAAGGTGTGGTGTTTTTATTTAGATGATGTAGGTGTTTCTATGAAACCTCCATTATAATTAATATCTTGTGATTATTAGTGGTTTAAAATGTTTTCTTATAAATTAATATACATATGGTATACCTGTAGTGGGTTGGAAAAGTTTTTCAAATGGGTTTTGATGCTTGGCATGGGAGATTTTCCAAATGGATTTCTCTTGTTTTGTTTTGAATTGATTTAATGGAATACCATATGTTTTATTAAAGGTAAAAATGGACCTTTAAATTTAATTCAATGTTTTTAAAGAGGTTATTGGCACCAAAAAAAATTTAAAGGGAGGATTTTTTTTCTTTTAAAGGGGTATGCTGAACCTAATAAAATGGTTTCATAGTTTTCTAACCTGTGTAGAAAATTTTAAGGTGATTTATGGAAAATTCATGGTTTACCAATAAATTTAAAAGGGATATTTGATAATTTTATTTCAAGGGATTTTTTGAAATAGGATATCAAATATAGTAACATGGCTTGGCATCCTGAGATTCTTTTGAAATCCTTATTAGAAATTTTAAAGAAGTTATTTTCGAAAACATATGGCACCCTCAATTGAGCCCCTTATGATTGATATTCTTATTATGGATTGTTACAACTTAGGTGAAGTTTAGAATTATTATATTTTTATAAAATTATTATGCATTATTTTGAAACTGGATATTTCTTATGAGGGTGTAGGAGGTGAGATGAGTATTATTTTAAGTTATTTATTCTTATTATTTTCAGTTTTCTTTATTTCTTACATCTATTTATTAATATCATGGGAGTCCTAGTAATTAAACAATGAAATAAATGAGTAAAAACTCTAGTTCGACAAGACTACTGGGATAGATATTTTAATATAGGTTGACCTAGGGTTTATATTTCTAGTTTAGATCATGTTACATGAGTCCTAGGGAATTTCTTATGATGTTTGGGTCCTCTTTGGATGCTTTAGAAAATTCCATATTATAACCTATTTTTATCCCCTAATTCTCAACTTCATTACATAGCACCATCACTAGTGTTTCATTTGAAATTTATTATTCAATAACTTATTAAGTGTTTGTGTGAGTGTTTCTATATTTTTAACTAATATGGGAATACTTTTAAAAAATAGCCTGGAAAAAATTGTATAAGTGATAATTGGTATAGAATAAGTGATATCAAAAAATTCCAAGTAACAATATACAATAAAAATGGAATTTATGGCTTTTTTCATTTTATAAAACTTAAAAGAGTTCATACCTCTCATTACTCTTCATGAAGTGATTTGAAAAAACAATTTATGTTAGTTTTGTTTCTAAAAAACACTTTCATCTAAAACATTTAATGAAATTAAATCAGTGATAGAAAATTATTCTTTTTCAATGAACAATTTATAAATCATGAAGGGGTTAAAATACATTTAATTATTATTTTCAAATGCATCTTTAGGCTATGGTTGATTTAATTATAGAACATTTATCACTTACAATAGTATTTTTTAAATAAATTGATAGCTGTTTTGTTTTTTTAAATAATATTTATAATTAAATACATGAATCAAATCATTCAAAGTAATCAATTTTTTATATTTAATAACTTATATAATTTTGATTTTAATATGAAAGAAATTATTGAGTTTGAGTTAACCAAACATATTGTACCATTTAAAAAATAGTTTAGTTTTTTGTAAATACTTCCACAACCTCTTTGTATAATATTTTTCAGTAATAAAAACGTCTTTTATTAAAAAAATACCTTGTTTGAAATTATTATTTATTTTTTATTTGAAAAAATGAATTTTAGAAAAAATAATTTCCTACTTTTAAAAAAAAATTGTTGATTATCTTTTTTTCTTAAAAAATGTTTTTTATTATATTTTTAAAACTAATTTTTCAATTGAAACTATAGTGTTGTTTTATAATTTAAGCATAATTTTTTTTTCTCATTTTCTCATTCATTTTTTAAAATATCATAAAGTTAGTTATGTTTTTAAAATTTAAACAACTGAGTTTCATGAATAAAATTATTTTAGTAGTAGGAAACAATTTTATTTTATTTTAGAATAATGTAATAACACTTATGTATTTATAAACTACAGAAACGATGACAAACACAGTTTTGATGACCAAGACACTAAGACCCTTTTGTTTAGATCCTCTTACCTTAAGAATGTCCCACATACGATAAACATTTCCCAATAATCTAAAACTAAACACTCACATCCAACATTAATAATATTTTAAAATATTAGGCCAAGAAACCTTACCAATTGAATAATGTTGAAACTTTATTTATAGAGATTAATATAGAGATAAAAAAATAAAGATAAATGTAAAATAAAAAACATAAAATAAATAGAAATTATATAATATGGGCCTATTAAAATAGATCGATCTTATATATATATACATAACCTCATAATTTAATCATTATAAAACTATATTTCAAAATGGTTCATACTCTATCTCATTTATCTAACTAAAAGAAATGGAACTTGTGATGATAAAATTACTTCGAAGGTGATGTTACTGACACATAAAAAAACTATTGTAAAATATGATCTTATTTTAGTTATATGGATGTCATGGTCTTCCCATACATGAAAAAATATGTCAAAATATGTTTAAAAATAGTTATATCAAAAATTATTTATAGAAAATATCATTTAGAAAAGGATTTATGTACAAGATTTTTTGGATAAGGAAGCAAGAAAAATGTCATCTTAAATAAAACATAATATCTTCAAAGACCATGTAAGATAACTTTGTGTAAAAAGGGTATGGAAAGTATAGGAGTGAAAAGGGGGCATCCGAAATCAATGAAGCTGGAGGGAGTGATAGAGGGAGACTTCTAAGGTTTTTAAGCTCTGATACCATGTATAAAGAATAAACCAAAAAATATTCTTTAATAAGGTAGAAACCTTATCTATAAAAGTAGATAACAATATAAAATACTCAAAATATATATAATATTAAAAATTTAAAATAATAGGAATGTGATAGGATGTAACTATTAAAAAATAGTCATAGATAGATCAATATCTTAATTCTTTGAGCACCCTAATAGGTTGGTAACAAAAACTCCTTATGAAATTCAATATACACCTTACAATTTAAAGTAACTAAGAATAACCCCACTATATTGTAAAATTTATAAGTGAAATAGTTAAAATTCCCTCACACACACTAAAACATAAACCTTCTACCAAGATAACCACCAAGTCATCACTAACAAGAATATACCACAATCAAAAGGTGAATTAATGTTTATCCCCATTGAAAATAAAAAACCTACTTTGCATCCAATATCACCTGTATGGTTTAAATTAGGGGAGTCCTCCACAACTACATCTTCTCTCAAATTTGGTGTTAGATTCTAGGGGTTCATATAAACAAAAATTTCAGGACAGATGGGATGAGAAAGTATGTTAGTTCTTCAGTTGTGTCAAAGGTGTAAACCAATGTAATTAGTAATAATATTGATGATTGTTGGGTTTTGTAATAGTATAGGTGAGATTTGAATCCTGAGCCAAATCATGGAGAGGAAAGAGGGTCTTTATTTATATGTAAGACAAAAAGACTGTACGAATTGGTATAAAATAGATGAATCCATAATTGGCTTCCTACATTAATATTTAAATAGAATAAATTTACTGCATCACCCACTTGAATTAGATTTTCACTTTTTCTACTGACCTCTTATCAAAATACATATATAAAGTTAGGGATTGGTTATATGAAGTATGAAACTAGGAAAGGTAAAGAATGTATTACCATGGTATCATACAAGAAAAAAATCCACTCCAACTAAACCATAGTAACATTGATGATTTTAGACAACAAACTAAGAAATATATTCTAGAGCTTCACAAACTCTTAATCCTAGGAATATTTATATTTAAAGAGGAAACTCTCATCCTCATCATATTCTTCTCCCAAATAGTTATTGTAACACCATAAGGTTTTAAAAATAAATTTAATGAAATTCATGAAACACTAAGTCTCTTCATAATGGCACTTTTTTTAAGGAGATAGTTATAAACTAGATTTTAAACATAATTTTGTTGCTTCTATGATTTGAATTTCGAAAAACAGACATCTATAGTTGTGATCAGTAAGTTATTTGGATTCTGATAGAACCAACTTGCTTTTTTGGTGAATAGTAACATACCCTTATGAATATTAATATGAATAGTAATATGACCCTTATGAATAGTGAATCTTATTAATTTTTTTGCCTTAAGGTTATAATATAAGGATATCTTGATTACTTTTCAAGGTGATATAAAATCATTTATAGTTTTAAATTTTTTATTTTTTGAATAAATTGTAATTTTATTTAAAAATTAAATTAATCATATTTATAATATTATTTTCAAAAAATGGAGTTCATTTTTTAATTCTATACATTGAAAAATGGTATGGGTTAATTTTTAGGTTTTTTTAAAAAAACATGAATTTTGGTGAATAGTGAAATACGGTAATTGAAAAAATATACTAAATAAATAAATTTATACATCATGCTTGAGTCATGGATGATGTAAATGGACATTGGTTCAAACTCACATGCACTTATTATGGTTTTGGGTCAAATTAATCAATACTATACATAGTATTTATCAAAAATATTAAACTAATTATTAAAATAATGTAAAACTTCTCCTCTCCTCCACTATAAATACCACCCTTGCCCCTTCTTCCACTCACACCACTCAAGCCTTGAGCCTTGTCTAAGTTCTACCAAATACTATTTCCAAGACACTCCCCCACGTCCAAGACCTTCTAGTCTCACCAAAAGGCCAAAACCAAGGGCTTTAAGGAGGATCTCAAGGAGGAGAGATCGAAAGGTAAAGATGCTCTTTCATTTTTTGTGTTTTCTTTTCAATTCTTTATTTTCTTATACTCTCTTATCCTACCCTTATCTAAGAGGCACGGAAGCTCTATTATTATATATATTATGTATTTTATCACTTTTATGTAAAAATTCATCATCATTCTTCCTCTCCCTTCCTATTATTCTAAAAATAAAAACACTATATGTGA
Source organism: Viscum album (assembly GCA_963277665.1). Taxonomy (NCBI): domain Eukaryota; kingdom Viridiplantae; phylum Streptophyta; class Magnoliopsida; order Santalales; family Viscaceae; genus Viscum; species Viscum album. The sequence continues at coordinate 1,186,306,915 of OY728123.1, read as the reverse complement.
TGTGCTGATTTACAAAAATTGTGGATGATGTGTTTTCAATTTCAATTAATTCCTTAAAAACTAATTATAAAACCATTTTAATGGTTGAAAAAGATTTTAAAGTTTATTATATATCGTCTCTCATGTTCTATAGTTAACATATATACATAATATTATTTTATATAATGAAACTAGTTTGTGATTATCAAAGAACCGCCAAAATGCTCTAAATGGATATCACTAAAGATTTATCTAATGATTCATACTAATTCCATATAACCAAAATTATTTATGGAACAATTTAATGTTATGTAAATATATTAATACCATTTAATTATACTTATATAATTTTATTTCCATATGATAAGAAAATCAAATACAAACCGGCCATGGAAATCATGTAAAGAACGCACCCGAAACAATGGAAGGAACAAAATACTAATAATTAAAGGGTAAAATGATGTTATGAAATGATCATATAATGTGTTATAAACATGAATATTTTTCTTTAATATATTAATAACACTGTTTTAACCATTATACAGTAGGTTTAAACATTTTTTAAGTAAGATGAACCTGAGGTAAGGGAATTCTTAACCTGATTTCCATTTTTTGGGTTAACCCTCTACTTCATTATTTATATGATATTAAAATTTTTTGTGTGATTAATTTTGTTTAAATTATGTTGAATTATGTTTATTATCATGTTATATACATATTTAATCCACTCTATGAAGTCTTACTTCAATTATATGATATTTGTAAGGGGGTTTTCTTTTAAAATCCTCTTTTAAAATTGTATTTTACAAAATTCAAAAGTAATGTTTTTATGAAATTATCCATGTTGTCTAATTATGTTATTGTTATTGGAAATTTTTTATGATGAATTTTGGGGCATATATCTCCCTCCAATTCATTTTTTATGTGTAAGTTGGAGGAAGGCTGTATGGTTACTTCAAGTGTAACTGCGATGGTTACACAATATAGTAGTCATGAGGGTTATATTGTAAGGTAGTCATGAGGGTTACAAATTACAAGGTATCCGAGAGGGTTATAAGATTATATAATTAATTCCCCAACATACCTTTATGTTTCTATTTATTTTATTTATTTATTTTGTAAATATCATGTTTCACAAAGTAATTATATAAGGGTGACAAGTGTGTCTTTTTTAAAATGATTTCATATGTTTATAAGTATTCATGGACTAATGTTTTCTTTCCTTATTTTTATATCCCTTAATGAGATTTTTGTTCTCATAGAAAGTTTTTAAATAATTTTCATAGTTTATAACGATGTGTAAGATAAATAAAGAATCCAATTTAAATTTTATGAATGTTTTCCAAAGAAAACATGTTTTATTGAAAAGTTTTATATTTTGGAAGAAATAGATTTTTTTTATGGTATATGCTCTATATAAATGTGGAATGTTATGTATGTATTATATCCCAATTCTATAAAACTATACACTTGAAAATATCTTCAATGTAAAAGGAAGTTATTTCTTGACGAAAATTTAAGATTATGTAATGTAATAAGGTCGGTTCCTTATAGTTGGTATTAGGGGATGGTTTAGATAACTTTAGGGGTTATTATTATGTTAAAAGAATACTATAAATGATTTTTACTCTATGGTTAATTTGAAATGTTATATAATTTATATATTTCCATGTTTCTTCGACTAAGATATGTGTATTTAGAATGGTTTTTTGTAAAAGAAACATGGAAGATAAAGGGGAAAGGCACTGATGGAAAGATATCCTTCCGAGAATAATCAGAGCTAACACAAAGGAACTGATGATAGTAGAACATTTTATGAGGTAACACCCTCCTACTTTAAGTGGATCTTCTAACCCAGTAGTGGCTGAAGAATGGATTAAATCCCTTGAAAAGATATTCTATGTTATGAGATATTCATATAATCAAAAGGTAAGTCTTAACATTTATCATTTTGAAGGTGAAGTTGATCAGTGGTGGTCAATGGTTAATAATATTAGGAATAGAGGGGTGATTTAATCCTTAGTGTGGGATGAATTTAAAATTATTTTCCTTGAAAAATATTTTCCAAAGGTATTTTGACTTAGAATGGAGAAGAAATTCCTTTAATTGAAGTAGAAGGAGGTAGATTCAGTGGTTGTGTATGAAGTGAAATTCACCCGCCTGGTGATGTATTCTCCAAATATTATTATGGATCTTGATAGCAAAATCAACTATGTTTACTTGGGATTAAAGACAAGATATTGAAGGGAATTGGCTTCCCAGGAGTTTAAAAATAATGAGACACTTTTCTAATGTGCTAAGAGGGTAGAAATAGAGTTTACTGATGATCACATGCACTTTAAAAATAAGGAGAATAAGTGGTTCATATAGAAAGCTATGGGTAAGAATCAATCAAAGAAATCTGATGGTAAGAAATTCTAGTTTCTAGTTTGTGAAAAGTGTGGCAAAAAGCACCCTGGGGAATGTCTTACTAAAACTGGGAAGTGTTTTCGATGTGGTAAGTTTGGACATATGGCCTGAGATTGTAATGAAAATTATCCTAAGAATAATTATAATGAGTAAACTATAAATTGTTTTAAATGTGGTGAGATGGGTAATTATGAAAATTTCATGCCATAGAGAGATCTTAATGATGCAAAGAATCCAGACTATAAGCATAAAGGTGTAGTGAGATCCATTGTGACTACATCAGTATAATTCAGGCCATCCAATGAAGTTTTATCAGTTACCTTGTTTGTTTACTCATATTTTTATAATGTTTTGTTTGATATGAGGTCTACACATTCCATTATTTCTGATAAATTTTCCAGCAAATTGGAAATATCACCTCAACAAATGATACTAGAACTTATTGTTAAAATACTAGGGGGAATATTATAGCAAAGAGGAATTATAATAATCTTTCTATTATGTTCTTTGGAAATAATTTACCTACAAACTTTGTTGTCTTGACCTTAGTAGGGTTTGATGCCATTATGGGTATGTATTGGAATTCTATTTATCATTCTAAGATTGATTCTAGAGCTAAAGAAGTTTTTTTTTCAAAAAGAGTATTAGTTTATATACAATAATGAACCCATACAATTGATAACATATCCAAAAGCTGGTAAACTGTTGAAAGATGTAAATGAAAGTTATCTTACTCATATTGTTGAAAACAAGGGAACTATTCAGATTAATGATTTGATAATGGTAAATGATTATCTTGATGATTTTTTTGATGATTTATCCAGTGTTATACCTAATCGGAAAGTTGAATTCACATTTGACTTAGTTACTGATGTTAAGCCAATTTCAAAACCCCCTTATCAAATGGATCAAATGGAACTTATTGAATAGAAAAATTAGTTATAGGATTTCTTTGATAAAGGCTTCATTCATCCAAGCACTTCACCATTGGGTGCTCTTGTTTTGATTGTTAAAAAGAAAGATGGTTCTATGAGACTTTGCAGTGATTATAGAGCCATGAATAACATCACTATTAAAAACAAGTATCATTTCCTCATATTGATGACTTGTTTGATCAACTCTAGGGAGCACATAATTTTTCAAAGTTTAAACTAAGTTCAGGGTACCATCAGTTGAAAGTAAAAGAAGTAGGCATCCCGAAGACTGCGTTACGTACTAGATATGGGCATTATAAATTTTTTGTTATGTTTTTTGGGTTAACTAATGCACCTGTTTTATTCAAGGATCATATGAATAGAATATTTCATGAGTTCTTTGATAAGCTTTTAGTTTTGTTTATTGATTACATTCTAGTATTTTCAAAAAGTAAATAGGTTCATGAAAAACATATAAGGGTGGTTTTGAAAACTTTAAAGGAAAAAAATGTATGGAAAATTCAGCAAGTGTGATTTTTGGTTGCAACATATTTCTTTTATTGGGACTATTTTAAATAAGGGTGGAAAAATAATTGATCCTACCAAAATAAAAGTGGTTGATGAATGGATAAGACCTAAAAATTTTACAAAAATTCATAGTCTTCTTGGATTAGCAGGTTATTACTGACGATTTGTTAAAAACTTTGCACGGTTATTTAGCCCGCTAACTAAGCTAACACGAAAAGGGGTTAAATTTATTTGGATAAATTAATGTGATGTTTTTTTAGGAACTGAAGAAGATATTGGTGAATGCTTCAGTTTTGGATCTACCTTCAAGAAATGGTGATTTTTTTACCTATAGTGATGCTTCATTAAAGGGACTTGGTTGTGTTCTAATGCAGAATGATAAGGTAATTTCTTATGCTTAAATACAACTAAAACCTCATAAGATAAATTATCTCACACATGATTTGGAATTATTAGTTTTTGTTTTTGTTTTAAAATTTTGGAGGCATCATTTATATGGATTCAAATGTCAAAAATATACTTACCATAAAAGTTTGAAGTATATATTCACTCAGAAGGAATTAAATATGAGGTAGAGAAGATGGATTGAACTAATAAAGAATTATGATTGCACGATCAATTACCATACTGGAAAAGAAAAAAAGTGGTAGATTTCTTGATTAGAAAACATCACACATCTTTAACCATGTTATAGTTGGAAAATGATCCCTTTATTAATGATTTGATGAATTTTGAATTAGAAGTTGTTGGTGCAAGAAATACCTCTGTTTTGTTTTAGGTTTTAGTGCAGTCATTATTATCAGACATAATTAATCAAGCATATAAGGAAGACCATGACCTATAGAAAAAGGTAGAATTTGTTAAAATGGGTAAGTTTCTATAATTTAAACTTGATAAAGATTGTGTTTTAAGATTTGTAAAAATATTTTGCGTGCCTTGTGATTCTCAGATGAAGAAAAAATTGTTGTACAAAGCTCATAATTCTCTATTTTCAGTTCATCCTGGTATCATAAAATGTAAAAACAATTTTTAGAGTATTATTGGTGGGATGGGATGAAAAGAGATTTTTCATAATTTAATTTGAAATGTTTGACATGTCAACAGGTTAAAGCAGAGTGGAAGATATAGAAGGGGATTCTTCAGCCTTTACCAGTGCCAGAGTGGAAATGGGAAAATATATCCATGGAATTTTGTGGGACTACCAAATACTTCTCAATGTAACAATGTAATATGGGTTATTGTTGACTGAATGACTAAATCTGTACACTTCCTTCCTATTCGAGATATAATGTCTTTGGATCATCTTTCTCGATTGTACCTCAAAAAGATTTTCAGGTTACATGGAGTTCCTCTTTCTATTGTATCTGACCGGGATCCCAGGTTCAATTCTAATTTTTGGAAGGTCCTTTAGAAGTTATTGGGAACAGGATTAAATTTTAGTACACCTTTTAATCCTCAATCAAATGGGTAGTCAGAATGAATGATTCGGACTTTGGAGTATATGCTTCGAGCTTATTCAGTGAACGACCAGGGAAGTTGGGATCACCATCTTTCTTTAATTGAGTTTTCTTATAATAACAGTTTTTATTCTAGCATATAGATGGAACCTTTTGAGGCATTGTATGGGAAGCAGTGTTGAACTCTAGATTTTTTGGATAAAGTTAGGGAAATTAAGTTGATGGGACCAAAATTAGTATAAGAAGTGGATGAAAAGGTAAAGATAATCTAGTAACACATGAGAAAATCTCAGAGTAGGAAGAAAAGTTATGTAGAAAATAGGAGTAAAGACATTTCTTTTGAGGTATATGATCATGTTATTCTTAGAAACTCACCATGTAAAAATTTTATGTGTTTTTGTAAGAAGGGAAAGCTAAGTAAATAGTTTATTAGACCTTATCAAATCCTGGATAATGTTGTACCAGTCACCTATCGAGTATCTTTGCCTCTAATTTTATCTCAAGTACACAATGTTTTTCATGTTTAGGTGTTGAGAAATTATGTGTAAGATTCATATCATTTCTTGAGCACAGAAGTAGTTCAGTATGAATAGAACCTTTCTTATGAAGAGAAACCTATTCAAATTCTTGATTATAGAGAGAAATTATTTTGGAATACAGTAATCCACCAGGTAAAGTTTTTCTGGAGAAACCACATGGTTGAAGAATCAACATGGGAATATTAAAATGCTATGAGGGAAAGGTACCCTCACTTATTTAATAAGTAAATAAAAAAGTGTGAGGATGAAATTTCCAGAAGGTGGGGAGAATTTAATACCCCAAGGTTTTACAAATAAATTTAATAAAATTCATAAAACATTGAGTCTCTTCATAATGGGGATTTTTTTAAGAAAATAGTTATAAACTCACCATTAAACTTAATTTTTTCACTTCTATAATTTGAATTTCAAAAAACATACATCTACGATTGTGATCAGTAAATTATTTAGAGTCTGATAGAACAAACTTTTTTTTTGGTGAATAGTAACATGCCCTTATGAATAATAATATAACCCTTATAAATATTGAATCTTATTAATTTTTGTTTTCTTAAGGTTATAAGATAAGGAGATCTTGATTAATTTTTCAAGGTGATATAAAATCAGTTATAGTTTTAAAATTATTATTTTTCTAATAGATTATGATCTTATTTAAATATTAAATTAATCATATTTAGAAAATTATTTTCAAAAAATGGAGTCCACTTTTAAATTATACATGTCAAAAAAATTTAGGGTGAATTTTTTATATTTTTCTAAAAAACATGATTTTTTGGTGAATAGTGAAATACGGTAATTAACAAAATATGATAAATGAATGAATTTATGCATAATGCTTGAGTCATTGATGATGTAAATGGCCATTGGCTAGAACTAAAATTCAATTATTACTATTTGGGGTCACATAAATCAATACTATTCATAGTCTTTAGCAAAAATATTAAACTAATGATTAAAATGATGTAAAACCCCTCCTCTCCTCAACTATAAACAGTACCCTCACCCCCTCTTCCTCTCACACCACTCAAGCCTTGAGACTTCTCTAAGTTATAAAAAAATAATCTCCACAAGACCCTCCCCCACATCCAAGACCTTCTGGTCTCACCAAAATTCCAAAACCAAGGGCCTTAAGGAGGATCTCAAGGAGGAGAGATCAAGAGGTAAAGATCCTCTTTTATTTTCTTGTGTTTTCTTTTCAATTATTTATTTTATTATACTCTCTTATCCTCCCCTTATCCTCACCTTATCTAAGAGGAATTAAATATCCAATATTATATATATTATATAATTTTATCTTGTTTATATAAACATTAATCATCATTCTTCCCCTCCTCTTCCTCTTATTCTAAAAATAAAAACACGATCTGTGATGTGTTGATTTATCAAAATCATGGATGATGTGTTTTCAATTTCTATTAATTCCTTTAAAACTGGTTATAAAACCATTTTAATAGTTGAAAAATATTTTAAATTTCATTATATATCCTCTTTAATGTTCTGTATTTAAAATATATTCATAATATTATGTTATATAATGAAACCAGTTCGTGATAACAAAGAACCATCAAAATGATCTAAACAGATATCACTAAAGATTTATCTAATGATTTATCATCATACCATATAACCAAAATAATTTATAGAATCATTTAATATTATATAAACAAATTAATACCATTTCATTATACTTCTAGAATTTCATTTCCATACAACAAGAAAATCAAATACAAATTGTCTATGGAAATCATGTAATGAACGCACTCGAAACAATGGAAGGAACAAAATACGAATAATTAAAGGGTGAAATAATGTTATTAAACGATCATATATGGTATTATAAACATGAATATGTTTCTTTAAGATATTAATAACACACTTTTAACCATTATACAGTATGTTTAAACACATTTTAAGTATGACGAACCCGAGGTAAGGGAATTCTTAACCCGATTTCCATTCTTTGGGTTAATATTATACTTCATTATTTATGTGGTATTAAAATTGTTTGTGTGATTAATTTTGTTTATATTATGTTTAATTATGCATATTTACAGTTTATATACATATTCCATCCACTCTATTAAGTCTCACTTCAATTATATGATATTTTTCAGGGGCTTTTCTTTTAAAATCCTCTTCCAAAATTTTGTTTTACAAAATTCAAAAGCAATGTTTTTATGAAATTATTCATATTGTATTATTATGTTCTAGTTTTTGGGAATGTCTTATGATGATGTATGGGATGTATATATCCCTCCAATTCATTGTGTGTGTGTAAGTTTGAGGTCGGTCGTATGGTTACTCCAAGTGTATCTATGAGGGTTACACAATAAGGTAGTTATGAGGGTTACATTGTAAGGTAGCTGTGAGGGTTAAAAATTATAAGGTATCCAAGAGGGTTACAATATTATGTAAGTAATTCCCTAAGATACCTATATGGTTCTATTTTTTTATGTTTTGTGGAAATATTTTGGAAATCTCATGTTTTAAAAAGTAAGTATATATGGGTGAAAAGTATGTATTTTTGAAAATGATTTCATATGTTTACAAGTATTCATGGAATAATGTTTTCTTTCCTTCTTTTTGTATCCCTTACTAAGATTTTTTTTGCTCATCCCAAGTTTTTAAAATATTTTCATAGGTTATAAGGATGTGTAAGATAGAGAAGAAGTCCAAGTTAAATGTTATGAAGATTTTCAAAGAAAACATGTTTTATTGAAAAGTTTTATATTTTGGGACAAATGGATACTATTTTTTTGGTATCCATTATTTATAAATGTTGAATTTTATGTATTTATTATGTCCCAATTCTCTAAAAATCTAAACTTTAAAAGATCCTCAATGTGAAAGGAAGTGAGTTCTTGACTAAAATTCAAGATTATGTAATGTAATAAGGTCGAGACCTTATAGTTGGTATCAGAGGACGATTTAGATAACTTTAGGGGTTAGTATGATGTTAAAATAATTCCATAATTGAATTTTACTCTATGGTTAATTTTAAATGTTAAATAATTTAAATATTACTATGTTTCTTCGACTAAGATATGTTTGTTTACAATGGTTTTCCGCAGAATAAATAGGGAAGCTGAAGTGGAAAGGCATTAACTAAACGATATCCTTCCGAATCTGCAGCCTGGAATGGTAGGTATCGGATCCAATCAATTTTTGACAGTAATGGATTGGTTGAAAGAGGAAATAAATGGAAATGGAATATATGAAAGAGAACAATTAGAGCTACCATAAAGGAACATGACGATAAGAGAACATTTTATGAGGAAACACTCTCCTTCTTTCAGTGGATCTTCTAACCCAGTAGTGGCTGAAGGATGGATTAAAGTCCTTGAAAAGATATTTGATGTTATTAAATGTTCAGATAATCAAAATTTAATTCTTTACATTTATCATTTTGAATGTGAAGTTGATAAGTGGTGGTCAGTGGTCAAGGTTATTAAGGATAGAGAGGCAATTGAAGACTTATATTGGGATGAATTTAAAAGTCTTTTCCTTAAAAAATATTTTCCAAAGGTAGTCCGACTTAGTATGGAGAATCAATTACTTTAATTGAAGTAAAAGGAGGAAGATTTAGTGCCTGTGTATGAAGAAAACTTCACCCAACTAGCAAGGTATGCTCCAAATCTTATTCTAGATCTTGATAGCAAAATCAACCATTTTTACTTCGGATTTAAGCCAATATATCTAAGGGAATTGGATTACCATGAGTTCAAAAGTTATAAGAAACTTGTATTATGTGTTGAGAGGGTAGAAATGGAGTTTTCTGATGATCATGTGAACTTTGAAAACAAGGATAATAAGTGACTTAGATGAAAATTTGTGGGTGAGAATCAATCAAAGAAATATGATAGTAAGAAATTCTAGTTTCCAGTTTGTGAAAAGTGTGGAAAAAAGAACCCTGGGGAATGCCTTACCAAAACCAAGAAGTGTTTTCAATGTGGTAAGTTTGGACATATGGCCTGAGATTGTAATTAAAATGATCCTAAGACTAATCCTGATAAGTAAACTATAAATTTTTCTAAATGTGGTGAGATGGGTCATTATGAAAATGCCTTCCCAAAGAGAGATCTGAATGATTCAATGAAGCCCGACTATAAGCAGAAAGGTGTAGTGATCTCCTTTGTGACTATGTCATTAGACATCAGGCCATCCAATGAAGTTATATCAGGTACCTTGTCTGTTTACTCATATTTTTATAAAGTTTTGTTTGATACGGGGTCTAATCATTCCATTATTTTTGAGAAATTTTCTAGTGAATTGGAAATATCACCTCAAAAAATGGTATAGGAACTTATTTTTAAAACACCATGGTGGAATATTATAGCAAAGAGAAATTATAATAATATTTCTATTATGGTCTGTGGAAATATTGTACCTGAAAACCTTTTTTTTTGACCTTAGTAGGTTTTGATGCCATTCTGGGTATGGATTGGCATTCTATTTATCATGCTAAGATTGATTCTAGAGCTAAAAAAGTTGTTTTTCAGAAAGAGTTTTGGTTTGTATACAAGAATGAACCCATTAAATTGATAACATATCAGGAAGTTGAGAAACTATTGAAAGATGGAAATGAAAGTTATCTTTCTCATATTGTTGAAAACAAGGGAATTGTTCAGATTAATGATGTGCTAATGGTAAATGAATATCTTGATGTTTTTTGTGATGAGTTTCCCAGTGTTATATCTGGTCGGGAAGTTGAATTCAGAATTGACTTAGTTCCTGATGCTAAGAAATTTTCAAAACCCCCTTATCAAATGAATCAAATAGAACTTATTGAATAGAAAAATCAGTTGTAGGAGTTCATTGATAAAGGTTTCATTTATCCTAGCACTTCACCATAGGGTGATCCTGTTTTGTTCGTTAAAAAGAAATATGGGTCCATGATACTTTTCACTGATTATAGAGCCTTGAATAACATCACTATTAAAAAAAGTATCATTGCCTCATATCGATGACTTGTTTGATCAACTCCAGGGAGTGCAGAATTTTTTAAAGGTTAAACTGAGGTCAGGGTACCATCAGTTGAAATTAATGGAAGCAAACATCCCGAAGACTGTGTTCCATACTAGATATGGGCATTATAAATTTGTTGTTATGTTGTTTGGGTTAACTAATGCACCTGTTGTATTCATGGATATTATGAATAGAATATTTCATGGGTTCTTGGATAAGTTTTGAGTTGTGATTATTGATTACATTATGGTATTTTCTAAAAGTATAGAGGAGCATGAAAAACATATAAAGGTGGTTTTAAAAACTTTAAAGGAAAAGAAACTGTATGGAAAAATCATCAAGTGTGATTTTTGGTTGCAAAATATTTCTTTTCTTTGGAACATTATAAATAATGGTGGAATAATAATTTATCCTACCAAAATAAAAGTTGTTGATGAATGGAAAAAACCTACAAATGTTACAAAAATTCATAGTTTTCTTAGATTAGCATGTTATTACCGATGGTTTTTTAAAAACTTTGCACGATTATCTAGCCTGCTAACTAATCTAACACGAAAAAGGGTTAATTTTATTTGGAAAAATGAATGTGATGTTTTTTTCAGGAACCAAAGAAGAGATTAGTGAATTCTTCAGTTTTAGATCTGCCTTCCAGAAATGGTGATTTTTTCATCTATAGTGATGCTTCAATGAAGGGAATTGGTTGTATTATAATGTAGAATGATCAGTTAATTGCTTATGCTTTAAGAAAACTAAAACCTCATGAGATAAATTATCTCACACATTATTTGGAATTAGAAGCTGGGGTTTTTGTTTTGAAAATTTGGAGGCATAATTTATATGGATCCTAATGTTAAATATATACTGACCATAAAAGTTTGAAGTATATATTCACTCAAAATGAATTAAATATGAGGTAGAGAAGGTGGCTTGAACTAATAAACAATTGTGATTTCACAATCAATTACCATCCTGGAAAAGAAAACAAAGTGGCAGATTACTTGAGTTGAAAACATCATGCATTATTAACCATGTTACATTTAGAACATGATCCCTTGATTAATTATTTGATGAATTTTTTTCTTAGATGTTGTTGGTGTAGGAAATACCTCTATTTTGTTTTAGGTTTCAGGGCAGTCATCGTTATCAGATATAATTAAGCAAGCACGGAAGGAAGATTGTGAGCTATAGAAAAAGGTAGAGTTGGTTAAAATAGGTAAGTTTCTAGAATTTAACCTTGATAAAGATTGTGTTTTAAGATTTGTAAAAAGATTTTGTGTGCCTTGTGATTATCATCTGAAGAAATAATAGTTGTATAAAGCTCATAGTTCTCCATTTTCAGTTCATCCTAGCTGCACAAAGATGTAAAAAGGCCTTTGGGAGTATTATTGGTGGAATAGAATGAAAAGATATGTTTTAGAATTTACTATGAAATGTTTGACATGTCAATAGGTTAAAGCATAGTGGTAGTTATGAAAGGGAGTGCTTCATCCTTTACTAGTTCTAGAGTGGAAATAGGAAAATATATCCATGGACTTCATTGTGAGGCTACCAAATACTTCTTGAGGTGACAATGAAATCTAGGATATTGTTGACTGACTAACTAAATCTATACATTTTCTTCATATTAGAGATACAATGTATTTGGATCAGATTTCTTGATTGTACCTCAAAGAGATTTTCAGGTTACATGGAGTTCCTCTTTCTTTTGTATCTGACCGGGATTCCAGGTTCAATTATAATTTTTGGAAGGTCCTTTAGAAGTTATTGGGAACAAAATTAAATTTTAGTATAGCTTTTTATCCTCAATCAGATGGGTAGTCAGATTGAACGATTCAAAATTTGGAGGATATGCTTCAATCTTGTTCCTTAGATGTTTAGGGAATTTGGGATCAATATATTTCTTTAGTTGAGTTTTCTTATAAAAACAGATTTCATTCTAGTATACAGATGGCACATTTTGAGTAATTATATGGGAAGCAGTGTCGAACTCTAGCTTTTTGGGATGAAGTTGGGGAAAGGAAGTTTATGGGACCAGAACTAGTAGAGTAAGTGGTTGAGAAAGTGAAGATGATCCAGCAACACATGAGGAAAGCTCATAGCAAGAAGAAATGTTATACAAAAAACATGAGGAAAGACATTTATTTTGAGGTATATGATCATGTTATTCTTATAATCTCATCATGAAAAAGTGTTATGTGTTTTTTAAGAAGGGAAAGCTAAGTCCACAGTTCATTAAACCTTATTAAATCCTGGAGAAAGTTGTACCAGTCTCCTATTGAGTAGCTTTTCCTCTGAGTTTATCTCTCAAGTACACAATGTTTTTCATTTTTCGATGTTGAGAAATTATGTGCAAGATTTATCTCATGTCTTGAGTACATAATTAGTACAGCTGGAAGAGAACCTTTCTTATAAAGGAAAACCTATTCATATTCTTGATCATAGAGAGAAAATATTTCAGAATAAAGTAATCCACCAGGTAAAGGTTTTTTGGAGAAACCACATGGTTGAATAAGAAACATGGGAATCCAAAAATTCTATGAGGGAAAGGTACCCTTACTTTTTTTATAAGTAAATAAAAAATTGCGAGGATGCAATTTCTAAAAGGTGGGGAGAATTTAATACCCCAAGGTTCTAAAAATAAATTTAATTAAATGCATAAAACACTGAGTCTCTTCATAATGGAACTTTTTTTAAGGATACAGTTATAAACTAGCTGTTAAACTTAATCTTTCCTCTTTTATGATTTGAATTTTGAAAAATGGACATCTATGGTTGTGACCGATAAGTTATTTGGAGTCTGATAGAACCAAATTTTTTTGGTGAATAGTAACATACCCTTATGAATAGTGATATGAAGCTTATAAATAGTGAATCTTATTACTTTTTTTGCCTTAAGGTTATATGATAAGGATATATTGATTAATTTTTCATGGTGATATAAAATCAGTTATAGTTTTAAAATTATTATTTTTTGAATAAATTATGATTTTATATAAAGATTAAATTAATCATATTTAGAAAATTATTTTCAAAAAATGGAGTCCATTTTTGAATTCTAAATGTCAAAAAATGGTTAGGGTGAATTTTTGATATTTTTCTGAAAAACATGAATTTTTTGTGAATAGTGAAATACAGTAATTAACAAAATATGCTAAATAAATGAATTTCTGCAACATGCCTGAGTCATGTCTAATTTAAATGTCCATTGGTTTGAACTCACATGAACTTATTACTATTTTTTATCACATAAATCAAGACTATTCATAGTCTTTAGCAAAAATATTAAACTAATGATTAAAATAATGCAAAACCCCTCCTCTCCTCCACTATAAACAATACCCTCACCCCCCCCCCCCTCTTCCTCTCACACCACTCAAGCTTTAATACTTATCTAAGTTCTAAAACATACTCTTACCAAGACCCTCCCCCACATCCAAGACCTTCTAGTCTCACCAAAAGTCCAAAACCAAGGGCCTTAAGGATTATCTCAAGGAGGAGAGATCAAGAGGTAAAGATCCTCTTTCATTTTCTTGTGTTTTCTTTTCAATTATTTATTTTATTATAATCTCTTATCATACGCTTATCTAAGAGTAATTAAAGCTCCAATATTATATATATTCTTAATTTTTATCATGTTTATAGAAAAATTCATCATCATTCTTCCTATCATCTTCCTCTTATTCTAAAAATAAAAACACTATCTGTGATGTGCCGATTTACCAAAATCATGGATGATGTGTTTTCAATTTCAATTAATTCCTTGAAAACTATCTATAAAACCATTTTTATGGTTGAAAAATATTTTAAATTGTATTATATATCCTATTTCATGTTTTGTAGTTAAAATATATTCATAATGTTATGTTATATAATGAAACTATTTTGTGATTATCAAAGAACCGTCAAAATGGTCTAAATGGATATCACTAAAGATTTATCTAATGAGTCATCATCATTCCATATAACCAAAATTATTTATGGAATAATTTAATATTCTAGAAACATATTAATACCATTTCATTCCACTTCTTTAATTTCATTTCCATACGACAAGAAAATCAAATACAAACTATCCATGGAAATCATGTAAAGAACGCACCCAAAACAATGGAAGGGACAAAATACCAATAATTAAAGGGTGAAATTATGTTATTAAATGATCATATAAGGTATTATAAACATGAATATGTTTCTTTAAGATATTAATAACACAATTTTAACCTTTATATAGGAGTTTTAAACACATTTTAAGTATGATGAACTTGAGGTAAGGGAATTCTTAACCCGGTTTCCATTCTTTGGGTTAACCTTATACTTCATTATTTATGTGATATTAAAATTGTTTTTGTGATTAATTTTTTTTATATTATGTTTAATTATGTGTATTTACAGTTTATATACATATTCCATCCACTATATTAAGTATCACTTCAATTATATGTTATTTTTCAGGGGCTTTTCTTTTAAAATCCTCTTCTAAAATTCTATTTTACAAAATTCAAAAGCAATGTTTTTATGAACTTATTCATATTGTATGATTGTTTTCTAGTTCTTGTGAATTTATTATGATTATGGGTTGGACCAATATATCCCTCCAATGCATTGTTTATGTGTAAGTTTGAGGTCGGTCGTATGGTTACTCCAAGTGTAACTGCGATGATTACACAGTAAGGTAGTCGTGAGGGTTACATTGTAAGGTAGCCATGAGGGTTACAAATTATAAGGTAGTTGAGAGGGTTACAAAATTATTTAATTAATTCCCCAATATAACTTTATGGTTCTATTTATTTTTTTATGTTTTTTGGAAATCTTGTGGAAATCTCAAGTTTCACAAAGTAAGTATATATGGGTGAAAAGTATGACTTTTTTAAAATGATTTCATAAATTTACAAGTATTCATAGACTAATGTTTTCTTTCCTTATTTTTATATCCCTTATTGAGATTTTTGTTCCCGTACCAAGTTTTTAAATGATTTTCACAGGTTATAAGGATGTATAAGATAGACAAGGAGTCCAAGTTAAATGTTATGAATATTTTTCAAAGAAAATATGTTTTATTGAAAAGTTTTATATTTTGGAACAAATGGATACTATTTTTGTGGTATCCACTATGTATAAATGTGGAATGTTATGTATGTATTATATCCCAATTCTCTAAAAATATGGACTTTAAAAGATCATCAATGTGAAATGAAGTGAGTTCTTGACTAAAATTCAATATTATGTAATGTAATAAGGTTGGGTCCTTATAGTTAGTATTAGAGGACGGTTTAGATAACCTTAGGGTTAGGATGATGTTAAAAGAATACCATAAATGATTTTTAATCTATGGTTAATTTTAAATGTTATATAATTTAAAGATTACCATGTTTCTTCGATTAATATATGTTTGTTCAAAATGGTTCTCCGCAGAAGAAACAAGGAAGCTGAAGTGGAAAGACATTAACTGAATGATATCCTTCTGAATCTATAGCCTATAATGGTAGGGATTGGAACCAAGAAGTTTGTGAGAGTAATGGTTCAGATAACTGAGGAAATAAATGGTATTGGCATCTATGAAAGAAAATAATCAGAGATACCATAAAGAAACATTACGATAGGAAAAAGTTTTATGAGGCAACACCTTCCTACTTTCAGTGGATCTTCTGACCCAGTAGTGGTTGAAGGATGGATTAAAGTACTTGAAAAGATATTAGATGTTATGGAATGTTCATATAATAAAAAGTTAAGTCTTGATATTTATCATTTTGAAGGTTAAGTTGATCAGTGGTGGTCAGTGGTCAAGAATGTCAGGGATATATAGGCAATTTAATCCTTAGATTAGGATGAATTTAAAAGTCTTTTCCTTGAAAAATATTTGCCAAAGGTGGTTCAATTTAGGATGGAGAATCAATTCCTTGAATTGAATTAGGAAGAATATTTGGTGCCCATGTATGAAGCAAACTTTACCCAACTGGCAAGGTATGCTCCAAATATTATTCAGAATCTTGATAGAAAAATCAACCATTTTTACTCAGGATTGAATCCAAGATATCTAAGGGAATTGGCTTCCTGTGAGTTAAAAAGTTATTAGAAACTTATATTATGTTCTAAGAGGGTAGAAATGGAGTTTTCTGATGATCACATGCACTTTGAAAATAAGGATAAGAAGTGGTTCATATGGAAATTTATGGGTAAGAATCAATCAAAGAAATATGATAGTAAGAAAGTCTAGTTTCCAGTTTGAGAAAATTGTGGCAAAAAGCACCCTGGGGAATGCATTACCAAAACTGAGAAGTGTTTTCAATGTTTTAAGTTTGGACATAAGGCCCGAGATTTTAATTAAAATTATCCTACAACTAATCCTAATAAGTAAATTGTAAAGTGTTTTAAATGTGGTGATATTGGTCATTATGAAAATGTCTTCCCAAAGAGAGATATGAATGATGCAAAGAAGCCCGACTATAAGAAAAAAGGTGTAGTGAGTTCCATTGAGACTATGTCAGCAGATGTTAGGCCATCAAATGAAGTTATATCAGGTACCTTGTTTGTTTACTCATATTTTTATAAAGTTTTTTTTATATGGGGTCTACACATTCCATTATTTCTGAGAAATTTTCCATTAAATTGGAAATATCACCTCAATAAATGATACTGGAACTTATTGTTAAAACACTAGGGGGATATTATAACAAAGAGGAATTATAATAATCTTTCTATTATGGTCTGTGGAAATACTTTACCTGAAAACCTTGTTGTTTTGACCTTAGTAGGGTTTGATTCCATTCTGGTATAGATTGGCTTTATGTTTATCATGTTAAGATTTATTGTCGAGCTAAAGAATTTCTTTTTCAGAAAGAGTTTCAGTTTGTATACAATAATGAACCCATGAAATTGATAACATAGCAGGAAGATGAGAAACTGTTGAAAGATGGAAATGAAAGTTATCTTTCTCATACTATTGAAAACAAGATAACTGTTCAGTTTAATGATGTACCAACGGTAAATGAATATCTTGATGTTTTTTCTGATAAATTACTTGGTGTTATACTTGATTGGGAAGTTTAATTCACAATTGAATTAGTTCTGGATGATAATCCAATTTCAAAACCCCCTTATCGAATGGATCAAATGATACTTATTGAATTGAAAAATTAGTTTCCAAAGTTTCTTGATAAAGTCTTAATTCATCCTAGAATATCACCATGGGGTGTTCCTGTTTTGTTCATTAAAAATAAAGATGGTTCAATGATACCTTTCATTGATTGTAGATCCTTCAATAACATTTCTATTAAAAACAAGTATCATTTTCCTCATATCTATGACTTTTTTGATCATCTCTAGGGAGCATGGTATTTTTCAAAGGTAGACCTGAGTTCGGGGTGCCATCAGTTGAAAGTAAAGGAAGCAAACATTCTGAAGACTATGTTCTGTACTAGATATGGGCATTTTGAATTTTTTGTTATGCCATTTGGGTTAAATAATTCACCTGTTGTATTCATGGATATTATGAATAGAATATTTCATGAGTTCTTAGATAAGTTTGTAGTTGTGTTTATTGATGACATTCTGGTATTTTCTAAAAGCAAATAGAAGCATGAAAAACATTTAAGGGTTGTTTTATAAACCATAAAGGAAAAAAACTGTATGGAAAATTTAGAAAGTGTGATTTTTTATTGCAATAGATTTCTTTTTTTGGGAACATTATAAATAAGGATGGAATGAAATTTGGCCCTTCCAAAAAAAAGTGGTTGATGAATGGCCAAGACCTACAAATGTTATAGAAATTTTTAGTTTTCTTGGATTAGTAGGTTATTACTGACCGTTTGTTAAAAAATTTGCATGATTATCTAGCCTACTAAAAATGATAACACCAAAGGGGGTTAAATTTATTTGGATAGAATAATGTGATGTTTGTTTTCAATAACTGAAGAAGAGATTAGTTAATTATTTAATTTTGGATCTGCCTTCCAGAAATGGTGATTTTTTCATCTATAGTGATGCTTCATTGAAGGGACTTGGTTGTATTCTGATGTAGAATGATCAGGTAATTTCTTATGCTTCGAAACAACTAAAACCTCATGAGATAAATTATCCCATACATGATTTTTAATTATCAGGTGTGGTTTTTGATTTAAAAATTCATAGGCATCATTTATATAGAGATAAATGTTAAATATATACTGACCATAAAAGTTTAAAGTAAATATTCCCTCAGAAGGAATTAAACATGAGGCATAGAAGATAGATTGAACTAATAAAGTATTATGATTGCATGATCAATTACCATCCTAGAAAAGCAAACAAAGTGGTGGATTCCTTGAGTTAAAAACATCATGAATCATTAACCATGTTATGTTTAGAACATTATCCATTTATTAATGATTTGATTAATTTTGGCTTAGAAGTTGTTGGTACAGGAAATACCTCTATTTTTTTTAGGTTTTAGTGAAGTCATCGTTATCATAAAACATTAAGAAAGCATAGAAGGAAGATCGTGAGCTATATAAAAAGGTATAATTGGTTAAAATTGGTAAGTTTATAGAATTTAACCTTGATAAAGATTGTATTTTAATATTTGGAAAAGGATTGAGTATGCCCTGTGATTCTCAGCTGAAGAAATAATTGTTGTGCAAAGCTCATAGTTCTCTGTTTTTAGTTCATCCAGGCAGCACAAAGATATAAAGAGACCTTCGGGGGTATTATTGGTGGGATGGAATGAAAAGAGATGTTCAGAATTTACTATAAAATGTTTGAAATGTCAATAGGTTAAAGTAGACCGACAGTTACCAAAGGGGATGCTTCATCCTGTACCATTGTCAGAGTGGAAATGGGAAATTATATCCATGAACTTCTTTGTGGGACTACCAAATAATTCTCGAGGTAAAAATATAATATGGGTTATTGTTGACCAACTGACTGAATATGTACATTTACTTTCTATTTGAGGTATAATGTCTTTGGATTATCTTTCTCAACTGTACCTCAAAGAGGTCGTCAGGTTATATGGAGTGCCTCTTTCCATTGTATCTGATTGGGATCCAAGGCTCACTTTTAATTTTTGGAAGGGCCTTCAGAAGTCGTTGGACACATAATTAAATTTTAGTATATCTTCTCATCCTCAATAAAATGGGCAGTCAAAATGAACAATTAAAACCTTAGAGAATATGCTTCAAGCTTGTTCAATGGATTACCAAGGAAGTTGGGATCAGAATCTTCCTTTAGTTGAGTTTTTTTATAATAACAGTTTTCATTTCAGTATATAGATGGCACCTTTTGAAGAATTTTATGGGTAGGGATGTCAAACTCCAACTTTTTGGGATGAATTCGAGGAAAGGAAGTTGATGAGACCATAATTAATAGAGGAAGTGGCTGAGAAAGTGAAGATGGTCCAGTAACACATGATAATAACTCAGAGTGGGAAGAAAATTCATGCAGACAATAGGAGAAACGAATTTTCTTTTGATGTAGTTGATCATATTTTTCTTAGAATCTCTCCATGGAAAAGTATTATATGTTTTTGGTAAAAAGGGAAAGCTAAGTACATGGTTCATTAAACCTTATTAAATCCTAGAGAAAGTTGTACTAGTCACCTACTGAGTATCTTTTCCTTCAAATTTATCTCAGGTATACAATATTTTTCATGTTTTAGTTCCAAGAAAGTATGTGCTAGATTCATCTCATGTCTTAAGCCCAGAAGCAGTTCAGCTAGAAGAGAACCTTTCTTATAAAGAGAAACCTATTCAGATTCTTGATCGTAGAGAGAAAATATAGCAGAATAAGGTAATCCACCAGGTAACGGTTTTGTGGAGAAACCACATAGTTGAAAAATCAACATGGGAATCTAAAAATGTTATGAGGGAAAGGTAACCTCACTTATTTAATAAGTAAATAAAAAATTACGAGGTTGAAATTTCCAGAAGGTGGGGAGAATGTAACACCCCAAGTTTTTACAAATAAATTTAATGAAATGAATGAAACATTGAGTATCTTCATAATGGAACATTTTTTTAAGGATGCAGTTATAAACTGTCCATTAAACATAATTTTTCTGCTACCATGATTTGAATTTCAAAAAACGGACATTTACAGTTGTGATTAGTAAGTTATTTGGAGTCTGATAGAACCAACTTGTTTTTATAGTGAATAGTAACATACCTTATGACTAGTAATATGAAACTTATAAATAGTGAATCTTATTACTTTTTTTTGTCTTAAGGTTATAAGATAAAGAGATCTTGATTAATTTTTCAAGGTGATATAAAATCAATTATAGTTTTAAAATTGTTATTTTTCGAAACAATTATGATTTTATTTAAAAATTAAATTAATCATATTTAGAAAATTATTTTCAAAAAATGGAGTTCATTTTTTAATTCTACAAGTCAAAAAATGGTTATGGTTAATTTTTGGGATTTTTCTGAAAAACTTGAATTTTTAGTGAATAGTGAAATAGGGTAATTAACAAAATACACTAAATAAATGAATTTCTACATCATTCTTGAGTCATAGATGATGTAAATGGACATTAGTTTGAAATCAAATTCACTTATTATTTTTTGGGATCACATGAATCAAGATAATTCATACTCTTTAGCAAAAATATTAAACTAATGATTAAAATAATGTAAAACCCCTCCTCTCCTCCACTATAAATACCACCCTCACCCCCCCCCCTCTTCCTCTCACACCACTCAAGCATTTAACCTTGTCTAAGTTCTGCCAAATACTCTTCCCAATACCCTCCCCCACATCCAAGACCTTCTAGTCTCACTAAAAGTCTAAAACCAAGGGCCTTAAGGAGGATCTCAAGGAGGAGAGATCAACTGGTAAAGACCCTCTTTCATTTTCTTGTGTTTTCTTTTCAATTATTTATTTTCTTATACTATCTTCTCCTCCCATTATCTAAGAGGAAAGAAATCTCTAGTATTATATTTATTCTCTATTTTTATCATGTTTATGGAAAAATTCATCATCATTCTTCCTCTCCTTTTCCTCGTATTATAAAAATAAAAACACCATCAGTGATGTGCGGATTTACCAAAATCATGGACGATGTGTTTTCAATTTCAATTACTTATTTTAAAACTGGTTATAAAATAATTTTAATGGTTGAAAATTATTTTAAATTAAATTATATATCATCTTTCAATTTCTGGATTTAAAATATATACATAATATTATGTTATATAATGAAACTAATTTTTGATTATCAAAGAACCGCCAAAATGATCTAAATGGATATCAATAAAGATTTATCTAATGATTCATCCTCATACCATATAACCAAAATGATTTATGTAATCATTTAATATTTTAGAAACATATGAATACCATTTCAGTCCACTTCTATAATTTAATTTCCATATAACAAGAAAATCAAATACAAATCGTCCATGGAAATCATGTTAAGAATGCACCTGAAACAATGGAAGGAACAAAATACTAATAATTAAAGGATAAAATGATGATATTAAATGATGATATAAAGTCTTATAAAAAATAATATGTTTCTTTAATATATTAATAACACTATTTTAACCATTATACAGAAGGTTTAAACAATTTTTAAGTAAGTTGAACCCGAGGTAAGGGGATTCTTAACCCAGTTTCCATTCTTTGGATTAACCTTCTACTTCATTATTAATGTGGTATTAAAATTATTTATGTGATAAATTTTTTTATATTATTTTTAATTATGTGTATTTAAAGTTTATATAAATATTATATCCACTCTATTAAGTCTCACTTCAATTATATGATATTTGTAAGGGGGTTTTCTTTTAAAATCCTCTTTTAAAATTATGTTTTACAAAATTAAAAAGAAATGTATTTATGAAATTATTCATGTGGTATGATTATGTTATGGTTCTTGGGAATTGTTTATGATGAAGGTTTATACCTATATATCCCTCCAATGCATTGGGTATGTGTAATTTGGAGGTTTTTCATATGGTTACTCCAAGTGTAACTGTGACGGTTATACAATAAGGTAGTCATGAGGGTTACATTGTAAGGTAGCCATGATGGTTACAAACTATAAGGTAGATAAGAGGGTTACATGATTATTTAAGTAATTACCCAAGATACCTTTATGGTTCTATTTATTTTCCTTATGTTTTGTGGAAATCTTGTGGAAATCTCAAGTTTCACAAAGTAAGTATATATGGGTGACAAGTATGTCTTTTTTAAAATGATTTCATACATCTACAAGTATTCATGGACTAAAGTTTTCTTTCCTTCTTTTTATATCCCTTACTGAGATTTTTGTTCTCATATAAGTATCTGTAAGACAAACGAGTAAGCAAGTTAAATGTTATGAATATTTTTCAAAGAAAGCATGCTTTATTGAAAAGTTTTATATTTTGGAAGAAATGGATACTATTTTTATGGTATTTTATCTTTATAAATGTGGAATGTTATGTATGTATTATATTCCAATTCTCTAAAAATATAAACTTGAAAATATGATCAATTTGAAAGGAAGTGAGTTCTTGATTAAAATTCAAGATTATGTAATGTAATAAGTCCAGGTCCTTATAGTTGCTATCAGAGGATGGTTTAGATTACTTTAGGGGTTAGGATGGTGTTAAAAGAATACCATAAATGATTTTTACTCTATGGTTAATTTGAAATGTTATAGCATTTAAATATTTCCATATTGCTTCTACTAAGATATGTTTTCTTAGAATGGTTTTCTGTAGAAGAAACAGAGATGATGAAGTGGAAAGGCACTGATGGAACAATATCCTTATGAATCTGCAGCCTGGAATGCTATGGATTGGAACCAAGAAGTTTGTGATAGTAATGGCTCAGCTGACACTGTCAATAAATGGAAGTGGAATCTATTCAAGAGAACAATCAGAGCTATCATAAAGGAACATGATGATAGTAAAACATTTTATGAGGCAACACCCTCCTGCTTTCAGTGGATCTTCTAACCCAGTAACGGCTGAAGGGTAGATTAAAGTCCTTGAAAAGATATTCAATGTAATGGGGTGTTCATATGATCAAAAGGTAAGTCTTGACATTTATCATTTTAAAGTTGGATCTGATTAGTGGTGGTAAATGGTCAATAATATCAGGGATAGAGAGGTGATTGAAGCCTTAGTGTGGGATGAATTTAAAAGTCTTTTCCTTGAAAAATATTTTTCAAAGGTAGTTCGAGTTAGGATGGAGAAGAAATTACTTGAATTGAAGAAGAAATAGGAAGATTTAGTGGCCATGTATGAAGAGAACTTCACCTGACTGGCGAGGTATGCTTCAAATAATATTCAGGATCTTGATAGAAAAATAAACCATTTTACTCAAGATTGAAGCCAAGATATCGAAGGGAATTGTCTTCCTGTTAGTTCAAAAGTTATGAGAAACTTGTCTGATATGCTGAGATAGTAGAAATGGAGTTTTCTGATCACCACGTTCACTTTTAAAACAAGGAGAAGAAGAGGTTTAGATTTCAAGTGATGGGTAAGAATCAATCAAATAAATCTTATGGTAAGAAATTCCAATTTCCATTTTGTGGAAATTATAGAAAAAATCACCTTGGGGAATGTCTTACCAAAACTAAGAAGTGATTTCAATGTGATAAGTTTGTACATATGGCATGATATTATAATGAAAATTATCCTAAGACTAATCTAGATAAGTAAATTGTAAAGTGTTTTAAATGTGGTGATATGGTTCATTATGAAAATGTCTTCACAAAGAGAGATCTGAGTGACGCAAAGAAGTCAGACTATAAGTAGAAAGGTGTTGTGAGATCCTTTGTGATTGCTTCATTAGATGTCAGGCCATCCAATGAAGTTATATCTGGTACCTTGTTTGTTTACTCTGATTTTTCTTAAGTTTTTTTTGATACGGGGTCTACACATTCCTTTTATTCTAGGAAAATTTCTGGTAAATTAGAAATATCACCTCAACAAATGAGACTGAAACTGACTGAATGGCCCAAAGGCTGAAATTTTTATTGATTTTAGATAATCCCCCTTTTAAGGGTAAAGGGGGAAGAAACCAAGACTTCAAGGACATCAGGACATTCACAAAAAAACAAGAATCAAGGGGTTACAACCTAGAACAAAACTATGAGGAATTGCATCCACCCAGTATCAACATCATTAAGGAACACCTCCACCAAAGCATGACTTCTCATCAAATAGTCTCATGCAAGAATGCACGGGCATGGTAACGATGGTTGTGTCATACCCTCTCAATATTACAAATCTGAAAATTCATGTGCGGTGAAGACAAACAGCTCTATGCTCCTCTGAAGAAAAACCTTGAAGAATGTCTGGATTCCCCATCAAACCATTCAATTCACCTCCAATTAACCTATAACAACTCTACCATTCAAAGCAGATCAAACACAAACCCAACTTCACCAAATCAGAACCTCACAACAACTTCTAGCATCACCAAAAAAACACCAAAACGAAATCCCTCCCCCCTCCAGGCCACTGGATCCAACCATGAGCAAACCGGAGCACACCATGACTGGCATCGAGCCGGGATGAAGCCAAGAAAGAAACCAGATCCATCGATGTTGAGCACGTCAACGCCGAGCACACCGCCGCTGTGACTGAATCCCAAACAAACAGGGCCAACGAAGACGATGAAAATCCCACTGAGTTGATGATGATCGAAGTTGCGATGAGATCCTAAAACCAGGGGTGATCCAAATCCAACACCAGCACACCAAATCCAGCACTATGCACCTAGAGCCGCAAAGAGGACCTGGACCCGGAAGCAATGAAACTGTCACCAAACCGAGATCCCGAATCCGAGTCACTCGGAGTCGATGCACACCAACACTGAGTTGAGATCCCAAATCTGGGATAGCCGAGGCCATCTCTGAGCGCACCAGATCTGACGATGAACACACAATAGTCGAGTTACCTAGTGTTATACCTGATCATGAAGTTTTATTCACAATTGACTTAGTTCCTTATGTTAATACAATTTCAAAACCCCCTTATCAAATGGCTCAAATGAAAATTATTGAATTGAAAAACCAGTTGCAGGAGTTTCTTGATAAAGGCTCCATTCATCCTAGCACTTCACCATGGGGTTCTCTTATTTTGTTCTTTAAAAATAAATATGGTTCCATGAGACTTTTATTGATTTTTAGAGCCTTTAATAACATCACTGTTAAAAACAAGTATCCTTTACCTCATATCGATGACTTGTTTGATCAGCTCGAGGGAGAATAGTATTTTTTGAAGGCTGACCTGAGGTCGGGGTACCATCAGTTGAAAGTAAAAAAAGCAGACATCCTGAAGACTATATTCTGTACTAGATATGGGAATTATGAATTTTTTTGTTATGTCATTTGGGTTAACTGATGCACCTATTGTATTCATGGATCTTATGAATAGAATATTTCATGAGTTATTGGATAATTTTGTAGTTGTGTTTATTGATGACATTTTGGTATTTTATAAAAGTAAATAGGAGCATTAAAAACATCTATGGGATGATTTTCAAACCTTAAAGGAAAAGAAAATGTATGGAAAATTTAGAAAGTGTGATTTTTGGTTTCAACATATTTCATTTCTTGGGCACATTGTAAATATGGATGGAATAATAGTTGATCCTACCAAAACAAAAGTGTTTGATGAATGGAAAATACCTAAAAATGTTACATAAATTCATAGTTTTCTTGGATTATTAGGTTACTACCAATGGTTTGTTAAAAATTTTGCATCGTTATCTAGCCCACTAACTAAGTTAACATGAAAAGGGGTTGAATTTATTTGGATAGAAAAATGTAATATTTGTTTGCAAAAACTTAAGAAGAGATTAGTGAATGCTCCAATTTTAGCTATGCCTTCTAGAAATAGAAATTTTTTCCACTACAATGATGCTTCATTAAAGGGACTTGGTTGTGTTCTGATGTAGAATGATCAGGTAATTGGTTATGCTTCAAGAGAACTAAAACCTCATGAGATAAATTATCCCACACATGATTTGGAATTAGCAACTGTGGTTTTTACTTTTAAAATTTTGAGGAATCATTTATATGGATCCAAATGTAAAATATATACTAACCATAAAAGTCTGAAGTATATATTCACTCAGAAGGAATTAAACAAGAGGTAGAGAAGATGTCTTGAACTAATAAATGATTATAATTACACGATCAATTACCAACCTGGAAAAGAAAAAAAATTGGTGGATTCCTTGAGTCAAAAACATAATACATCATTAACCATGTTACATTTGGAACATGATCTCTTGATTAATGATTTGATGAGTTTTTTATTAGAAGTTATTGGTGTAGGAAATACCTCTGTTTTGTTTCAGGTTTCAATGCAGTCATCATTATCAGACAGAATTAAGCAAGAAAAGAAGAAATATTGTGCGCTATAGAAAAAGGTAGAATTGATTAAAATGGGTAAGTATCCAAAATTTAACCTTGATAAAGATTGTGTTTTAATATTTGGAAAAATATTGTGTGTGCCCTGTGATTCTCAACTGAAGAAAGAATTGTCATGCAAAGCTCATAGTTATCCATTTTCAGTTCATCCTAGCAGCACAAAGATGAACAAAGACCTTCATGAGTATTATTGGTGGAATGTAATGAAAAGAGATATTGCAGAATTTACTATGAAATGTTTGACATGTGAACAAGTTAAAGAAAAGTGGAAGTTACCAAAGGGGATGCTTCATCCTTTACTGGTGCCAGTTTGGAAATGGGAAAATATATCCATGGACTTCATTATGGGACTATCAAAGACTTCTTGAGGTAACAATGCAATTTGGGTTATTGTTGACTGACTGAATAAATCTTCACATTTACTTCTTATTCAAGACACAATGTCTTTGGATCATCTTTCTCAATTGTACCTCAGACTGGTTTTTAGGTTTTATGGAGTGCCTCTTTCCATTGTATCTGACTAAGATCCCAGGTTCATTTCTAATTTTTGGAAGGGCCTTCAAAATTCATTGGGCATAGAATTAAATTTCAGTATAGCTTTTCATCCTCAATCAGATGGTCAGTCAGAACGAATGATCCAGACTTTGGAGGATATGCTTCGAGGTTGTTGAATGGAATACCTGGGAAGTTGAGATCAGAATCTTTCTTTATTTGAGTTTTGTTATAATAACAGTTTTCATTCTAGTATATAGATGGCACCTTCTGAGGTATTTTATGGGAAGCGGTGTTAAACTCCATCTTTTTGAGATGAAGTCGGGAAAAGGAAGTTGGCGGGACCATAATTAGTAAAGGAGGTGTCTAAGAAAGTGAACATGATCTAACAACACATGAGGATATCTCGGAGCAGGAAGAAAAGTTATGAAGAAAATAGAAGGAAAGACTTTTCTTTTGACATAGGTGATGATGCTTTTCTTAGAATCTCACCATGGAGCATTTTGTTAATAATGGAAAGCTAAGTACATGGTTCATTAGACCTTATGAAATCCTAGATAAAGTTGGACCAGTCACCTACCAAGTATATTTTCCTCCAAGTTCATCACAGGTACACAATGTTTTTCATGTTTTGATGTTGAGAAAGTATGTGCTGGATTTATCTTGTGTTTTGAGCCCAGAAGTAGTTCAGTTGGAAGAGAACCTTTCTTCTAAAGAGAAACATGTTCAGATTCTTGATAATAGAGAGAAAGTATTGCATAATAAGTTAATCCACTAGGTAAAGGTTTTGTGGAGAAACCAAATTTTTGAAGAAGAAATATGGGAATCTCAAAATTCTATGAGGGAAAGGTACCCTCACTTGTTTAATAAGTAGATAAAAAGTTGTGAGGACCCAATTTCCAGAAGGTAGAGAGAATGTAATACCCCAAGGTTTTACAAATAAATTTAATTAAATTCATGAAACACTAAGTATCTTCATAATGGCACTTTGTTTTAAGTATATAGTTATAAACTATCCATTAAACATAATTTTTCTTCTTCTATGATTTGAATTTAAAAAAATAGACATCCATTGTTGTGATTTGTAAGTTATTTGAAATCTGGTAAAACCAACTTGTTTTTTTTTTGAATAGTAACATACCCTTATGAATAGTAATATGAACCTTATGAATAGTAAATATTATTAATTTTTTGTGTTAATGTTATAAGATAAGGAGATCTTGATTAATTTTTCAAGGTGATATAAAATCAATTAAAGTTTTAAAATTGTTGTTTTTCGAATAAATTATGATTTTATTTAAAATTAAATTAATCATATTTAGAAAATTATTTTCAAAAAATGGAGTTAATTTTTAAATTCTATATGTTGAAAAATGGTTAGGTTGAATTTCTGGGATTTTTCTGAAAAAACTTGAATTTTTGGTGAATAGTGAAATACGGTAGTTGACAAAATATACTAAATAAATGAATTTCTACATCATGCTTGAGTCATGGATGATGTAAATGGCCATTGGTTAGAAATCACATGTACTTATTACTATTTAGGGTCACATGAAACAATACAATTCATATTCTTTAGTAAAAATATTAAACTAATGATTAAAATAATGTAAAACCCCTCCTCTCCTCCACTATAAATACCACCATCACCCCCTTCTTCCTCTCACACCACTCAAGCCTTGAGCCTTCTCTAATTTCTTCAAAATACTCTTCCAAATCCCATACCATATGTACAAAACCTTATGGTCTCACCAAAAGGCCAAAAGCAAGGTCTTTAAGGAGGATCTCAAGGAGGAGAGATCAAGAGGTAAAGATTCTCTTTCATTTTCTTGTGTTTTCTTTTCAATTCTTTCTTTTTTTATAATTTATTCTTCTATCCTTATCTAAGAGGAATAAAAACTCTGGTATTATATATATTATTTATTTTTATTATGTTTATGAAAAAATCCATCATAATTCTTCCTCTACTCTTCCACTTATTCAAAAAATAAAAACACCATCTGTGATGTGCCGATTTACCAAAATCATGGACAATGTGTTTTCAATTTAAATTACTTCCTTCAAAACTAGCTATAAAACCATTTTAATGGTTGAAATATATTTTAAATTTCATTATATATCCTATTTATTTATCTTTATCTAACATATATACATAATATTATGTTATATAATGAAACTAGTTTGTGGTTATCGAATAACTGCCAAAATGATCTAAACGGATATCACTAAAGATTTATCAAATGATTCATCCACAAACCATTTAAAAATGATTTATGGAATAATTTAATATTATGGAAACATATGAATACCATTTCTTTCCACTTCTGAAATTTCATTTCCATACACCAAAAAAATGAAATACAAATCGGCCATGGAAATCATGTAAAGAATACACCCAAAACAATGGAAGGAACAAAATACTAATAATTAAATGGTGAAATGATGTTATAAAATGATCATATAAGGTTCTATATACATAAATATGTTTTGTTAAGATATTAATAACACTATTTTAACCATTATACAGGAGTTTTAAACACATTTTAAGTAAGAAGAACCCGAGGTAAGCGAATTATTAACCTGATTTCCATTCTTTAGGTTAACCTTCTACTTCATTATTTATGTCGTATTAAAATTGTTTGTGTGATGATTTTTTTTTATATTATGTTTAATTATGTTTATTTATAGTTTATATACATATTAAATCCACTCTATTAAGTCTCACTTCAATTATATTATATTTTAAGGGGTTTTTCTTTTAAAATCCTCTTTTAAGATTCTATTTTACAAAATTCAAAAAGCAATGTTTTTATGAAATTATTCATGTTGTATGATTATGTTATATTTATTTGGAATTTTTTATTATGAATGGTTTGATATATATCTCCCTCCAATTCATTAGGTATGTGTAAGTTATAGGTCGGTCGTATGGTTACTCTAAGTGTAATTGTGATGGCTACATAATAAGGTAGCCATGAGGGTTACTTTGTAAGGTAGTCGTTAGGGTTACAAATTATAAGGTGGTTGAGAGGGTTAAATGATTATGTAATTAATTCTGAAAGATACATTTATTGTTCTATTTATGTTATTTTGTTTTGTTTAAATCTTGTGGAAATCTCAAGTTTCACAAGGTAAGTATATATGGGTGACAAGTATGTCTTTTTGAAAATGATTTCATACATTTACAAGTATTCGTAGACTAATGTTTTCTTTACTTATTTTTATATACCTTAATAATATTTTTGTGTTCATCCCAAGTTTTTAAATTTTTTTCATAGTTTATAAGGTTGTGTAACAAAAATAAGGAATCCAAGTTAAATGTTATGTATATTTGTCAAAGAAAACATGTTTTATTGAAAATTTTTTATATTTTGGAAGAAATAGATACTTTTTTGTGGTATCTGCTCTATATAAATGTGGAACTTTATGCATGTATTATATCTCAATTATCTAAAACTCTAAACTTGAAAATATACTTAATTTGAAAGGAAGTTATTTCTTGACTAAAATTCAAGATTATGTAATGTAATAAGGCTGGGTCCTTATAGTTATTATTTCATTTTTTTTTCTAAGACTCTTCCCCTATCTCTTCTGAAAGTATTCATGTGTTTCATGAACTAACCTAAGTAGTATTTATCCTATACTAGGTACTAGTGATCATTGTGGGTGAATTCAGAGGATAACACCTACCACCTATGGAGTAATTCTTTTCTTAAATTCAATTATCCATTTCCTAAAATCATGCTAAAATTATTTGAAACATTAAAATGTTAGGTTACCCTAATTTGAAAGGATACTTTTTTATATTTATTTATTTATTTAAATATTAATATTAATAAATAAAATAGGATGTAAATGAATAAAAAATAGATGGATGTCAATCATATGACAAAAGCGTATGAATATGGGGTGAAAGAGTTCGTCAAGTTTGGAAAAGATCATGCATATGACCCTTCTCAAATCACTTTTTAGTGTTTATGTTGTTTTTATTCAAGACTAATTAGTCTAAATGAGTTAGAATAACACTTGATGTATCATGAAATTGATCTAAGTTATAAATGTCGAACTAAACAAGGGAAAATTTTAATATAACTAGTGATTAGGATAACAATGTGTTTTATGGATCATCTGATATGATTACAAATGTGGAAAATGAAGAAGGTTGTATCAAGGATGTAATTACAGGTGTGAATTATGATGAAGACAATATTGAGGAAATGAAAATGACAGTTTAATATGAACTTCATGGTTGCCTAAAAAATTTGAGAAGTTAAAGATCTATGAAAAGATGTTATTGTATGTCGGTTGTATTAAATATACAGCTTTTTCAGTTGTGCTGAAGTTGTATAATTTAAAAGATAGCAATGCATGGAGTAAATTTGGTTTTACTGAACTACTTTCTCTTTTAAATTATATGCTCCTAGAAGATAATGATCTTCCTAGACAAACATATGATGCTAAAAAATGCTACATTCAATGGGTATGATCTATGAAAGAATACATATCTGTCCAAATGACTATATATTATTTTGTAAGGAACAAAAATCACATAAATAATTCCCAAAGTGTGGAGCTTCTCAATATAAGAAAGATGAATAAGGTGGTGTGGATACCTCTCCCATCATGAGACCTTTTCTTGGGGGATGCTTGAGGGATAGAGTATAGGGAAATAAAAACTGTGCAGGATTGGATCAAAGTGGACAGTATCATGACCATGGGTTGGACTGGGCCGTCACAAATGGTATTAGATATAATGTCCATTTGATGTGCCAGGGAGGATGTTGGGCCCTTCTAGGGGTGGATTATAGAAATCCTACATAGAAGGAGGAGGATCACAAATCACCTCTTTATAAGGTGGTGTAGATACCTATCCCATCATGATGACTTTTACTAGGGGATGCCTGAGGGACATAGCCCATGGAAATAAAAATCATGTGGGCTAGGCCCAAAGAGGACAATATCATGATTGTGGGATGGACTAGGCCATCACAACATCACTCACAGTACATGACTAGTTATGTTGGTAAATTATAACTTCACCCCATGGTTATTTATGAAATGAAAATACATTATGTTATCTATGCTTATATTAGGACCAAAAAAACTGGGTAATGATATTGATGTTTATTTGGCTCCATTGATTGAATATTTGAAATTATTATGGGATTCAGGTGTTACGTTGTATGATTCTTACAAAAATGAAGATTCCATGTTGAGATCCATGTTGTGAGGGATGATAAATAACTTTCCTGCTTATGTAAATTTGTTAGGATATAGAATTAAAAGAACTCAAGGGTGTCCCATTTGTGAACAAGCTACAGAGTTAATTAGGTTGAAACATTCATTAAAGACTGTGTTTCTAGGACATCACAGATTTCTACCTGGCAACATAAGTACTGATCTTGGTTGACATAATTCTATGGGAGTTCAGAAGAATGTAAAATACCATCTCCACTAACGAGTGATAAACTATTTGATAAAATAAAATATATGGACACTACTTTTGGTAAACATTTTTTGAAAAAACTTAAGAAAAATGGTTGCAGAAATCGATCGGTTTGTTTTTAAATTTCCATACTAGAATTCTATGCATGTCATGAATTTTATTTATGTTTTTCATGTAGAAAAAATGTATGTTATGGGGTTATTAGTATGTTGGTAAATGTACAAGGAAAAAAAGGATGGAATTAAGGTTAGGTTTTACATCATTGACATAGTAATATGAGAAGATTTGGCACTAGTGAAGGATAAAAAACAAAATTTTCTTCCTCCTACTACTTACACTCTTTACAGGGAGGACAGTTATTATTTTTTCAACTTATTGAATGATGTAAATGTTTCATAGGGGTATTCATTCAATATTAAGAATTACATATCAATGAATGATTTAAAGTTAAAGGATCTGAAATCCAATGACTATCATGTTTTGATGTAAGATTTAATTCCTATAGATTAACATTTCATTTTTTTTCAATAATGTATGTCATAAATTAACCAAGCTCTATTTCTTTTTCAAAGCTATATGCAGTAAAGTTATAGAGATGGGGAAATTTACAACTATAGAAAAGGGAATTTATATCATATTATGTGAATTGGAAATGTTCTTCCTGTCAAAATTCTTTGATATGATGGTTCACTTGGTAAGAGATATTGGACTATGTTGTTATATACATTATATATTGATGTACCTCATTGAATGGTATATGAATATTTTGAAAGGGTGTGTCAAAAATCAAAGTTGGCCAGAATTTTGTATTACGGAGAGATATATTGTTAAGGAATCCATTGAATTCTATATCAGCTGCCTGTATGGTATGTAAAGTATTGGTCTACTAAAATCTTGACACATTGGGTGCCTTATGGGTGCATAAATTTTTGGAATAGATGTTATCACCATCACTATTACAGATCAGGAATAGGACCACCTTTATGTTTTTCATAACAGTTTAGAGGTTTCCCCATATGTTGAAACCCAAAAATAAATTATTAGGAATTTTAATTCATCAAGGGATTAAATATGGATATCAAATACACATAATCAATAGTTTACAGGATGGTTTTGAGACTATATTTTTAAGTAATTAGATGAAAATATGGATTCAATTTTAGAACGAATTTTATGGCTAACTAGAGGACCAAGTGTGTATGTATTAACTTATAATGGTTCTATAATTAATGTTTATATGCTCTATATAAATGAACATGTTGAAGGTAGTACCATGAAAAATAGTGGAGTTACACTTGTGAGTGAATCGATGCATGTATGTGGTACCAAGGAAAAAAATCCAATTTACATGAATATATTATACTTTGGAATAATCAAAAAAATATGGGAGTTGGATTATAAAACATTATAAGTGCTATTTTTTCAATGAAAGTGGGTTAATAATGGGAGTGTTGTTAAAATAGATGAATTGGGATTTGTGAAAGTGGATTTTATTGAGTAAGGGTACAAAGAAGAATTGTTTATAATGGAATCACATGTAGTACAAGTATTTTATGTTCCTTATCCCAAAAAACAAGTGTTCAATTTTCTTTTTATTGACCAAAACCACTGAAGTTTTGTATGAAAATTCAACTAAGTATAACCCTTTAATTAGGATGTCGTAATCATTTCTCAGTGGTCCTAGTTTAGAAGGGGACTTGTATTTCAGAGTAGAACACAAATAAGGGATTTGGATACTCTATAGAGGGGTAAAATCCCTTCAACCTTTGAAAAAAGGGAGATCAATAATCAGGTTATATTTGTTTGTAATATATATTGTGTTATGTCATCTTATTATATGTTCACTGCTGCATTTATGTAACATAAATTAAATTTTGAACCACTTTTGTAGATAATGACTCCTTCACATGTTGATTCTCTTAATCCTGAGGAATGATAGGTTTCTCAACCTTTTGGTACTCCCAGTGCAGAGGAACAATAACCTTCTACACATATTGATGCTTCCAATCTATAGGAACAATATATTGATGATTTTGAACCCAAGGAAATGGTAGATAGTGAATAAATGACATCCTATAAAAAAATAAGTGTGGAATAGTGTGAAGATGTTAGCAAAAATTATTAATGCGAAAAGAAAAGGCATCAAATTCATGGTTGGATGAAATTCATGTGGCTATCATGTTAACCTCACAAGTCCATGTTCATTAGTTTCATTAGGATCACCACTTGAAAACATATGTTGATTGATATAGATTCATGGAACCATCTATTTCTACACTTAAGACACTAATTTGGGAAGAGATTAGGGTAACATTATGATATAATTTCTTTATTTTACTAAAAAATAAAATAATGAAACATTGACTTACTCTCCATTTTCCCTTGTAGAGTTCATTTATAGTATATGAATTCTGAAATAAATTTGTATTAATGCTTACTAGAAAGGCTCACAGAGGCTTTTTCGCAATTTTAATAAATTTTCATCTCAAATATGAAAAAGGGAAAATAAACCCACACCCATTGCATGTGTATGCACACCTAATAATCCAAGAAGAGTGGGATGCATTTATTGGCCAACATGAGGAGACATATTTTTAGGTATATTGTGACTAGTAATACATTGTTTTATAATACATGTATTAATCACTTTGATTAATAATTCTTAATTTATGAAATATTAACTGATTTATAAAAATAAGCAACAGATAGTAAAACCAATGTACCCCTACCATAAAGCAAGGATAGAGTAAACTTTACTTGAAAATAATTGGTAAATATTTTAAATCTACCATAATACTTTTATGTGACATGACACAAAAACATAATTATATTCCTCTATTTATATGCAGAATGATGAATACAAATCCAAATCCATTTCCATCCCGCGTCATTTGTTATCGAAGTAATCACATATAAATAAAGATAGGATTATAATTTATAAAAACACACAAAATGTGTGGGAAGAATGTGTAATTATGAAATAAAAAAATTGCTTTAAATCAATATTAAATAGAAATGATTACTTATTTTCCTATATTTTTTATCTAACTTAGACATGGAAATAATCATTATTTATACTGGATGAACAACTACTATCAGTGTCTTTGAAGTGGCCAGAATAGTATGAACACATTAGAGTTTTGGATTTTGGGGAGACACCCCAAAAACATTTTGAGAAAATAAAAGAATAGGGGGATAAATATAAACAAATAGAAGATATGTAGGCATGATTAGATTCTCTTAAAGAAAAAATTCATTGGAAATATGAGTTTCAAGAGAATGTTATGGGGGGAAGAAAATAGAATAAGAAAAAACACTACATGAAGATCCCCTCCACCAGCTTTGATGCAATCCATTCCCCTCAAAGATATTTCTTAGATGAGGTAATCGATATTCTCATAATTGTTTCTTTGAAATTTGAATTAGGAAGACATGGATACCTTTCCTGTATTGATATTATATAGGGTGAAAACTATTGTTATTTATATCTATCAACACCCACCTATCACCTTGTTGTGAGGGCTACCATGTTCAATATCCAAGAAGATACTCTACACAAAAGACAACTTCCAACAGGTCGTGTGAGATTAGGGATTATCCTAGATTATGAGGTGATCATAGATCTACCTATTCCACTTGATGACGCATATATTCATATGGTCAAGAAATCTATTATAACATTCATATCATGGATGTCAGATCTTGTAAAAAAAACTTGATAAGGAGGTATTCATTTCTAGTTTATTTTTCATGTTAAACCTTTAACAATTAATGAAAAAGGTTTTGAAATAATTAATGTTATTATATAAGGATAAAGGGAAGGTTTGAAACAAAATTTTGAATCAAAACAATCTAAAGGATCATCCAACCAATTGAAAAGATCTTCACAAAACACCTTTACCCTACCCATTCAATATTTTTATTTACTAACATGGAAGGTTATTACAAATATAAGGCTACAAAGTCATAGTAATGTCATATTTTATTTTGAAGAAAAAATTTATGTAGAATCCATTGTAGACTACATTGGTCTTGAGAATTTAAATGAAATCATCAAGTGTGAATTTCTAGGAGTCTCGATTGCAAATTTATACATGAGTTATGTTTTCATGATTTGTTTCTCCAACAGCCAATCTACTATGTTAATTATAACTAAATACAATTCATATTTTTTATAGGTGACTATATCAATACTATTTGAATGGATTACCCTATGAACATAAATATGGACTCATTGGTCCTCACATCACTTATACATAACTAAGCTTATTAGATTCAGTTCAAATTGATGCAATATTGAAAAAACTAGTTGTGGTGTTTGGAAGAAAAATTACTGATGACAAACTTTTCTTATTACCAATGATGAAGGGGTAAAACTCTACAATTTAATCATATAAAATATATTTTCATTCCTTTAATTAATTATTCCTTTTTGTTTTTCTAGAAAATATTGGGTACTCATTATGATCAATCTGGATAATCCAAATATTTATTTTTTGGATTCACTATATGGATACCCAACAAATCAACCACATGTGATGACGTTTGTCAATTTTTAGTACACTACATCCAATGTTTTAGAACTAAAATTCAACTTATATATTTTATATCATGTTTTAAAGAGAATTATGTTATGAAGTGTCAGTGTTTAAATATCATTGAAATCAAGGCATGAGGACAGTCCATGCTTATAAGGATCCTATCAATTTCTATAAGTAGATAAGTATTAGGGTGTATATAATAATATTTCACTATCAAAACACATATTAAGACAAATTTATTACTTTTATCAATGTTTATATAGTGTCTAAAACAAACAAATGGAAAATATTGTGTTTATTATGTTTAAAATTTTATGAGAGATATCATATAACATCAAAAAATAGCACCCACAAAGAGGTATTTTCGAAGATAATTACTATTTAATTTAAAATATTTATTAATTATTTGTGTATTTATATTTTTCTAGTACTATCAGGAATTTAAAAAGTCCTCATATTCATGAGATGAAATAGATTTGTTTATAAATGACTGGGCAGCATGTTTGGTGTCATAATGTACACATATTTCATGAAGATGCAACTTCCTACTACTTATTTAGTTGATTTTCTCATCATTTTATCTATTTTTTAGTTAATTTCCTCATTGTTTTTATCTGATACTTATTTTGATAATTTTAACACATATCATGAAGAAATGACTTCATTAATAAGGATTATTCACTCCTATACTATGTTCATGCACTCAACAAGGATGATTCACTCATGATGACAAAATTTTCTTTTTATTCTATAATTCATTCAATATTTTAGGTTATCAAAGTACAATATTGTTAGATGGACCAAAATTTTGCATGCACTGTAGGATAAAATGACATGGTGGAATCAACCATACCTCAAACTAATACATTTTGTACCTGGTATGACTCAAATTATGTGGTTTCAATTTTTAATTGAAATTTTATTAATTTATCATTTCATTTTTATATTTAATTTATTTTTTTATAGTATTACCAACATAAGAATTGTTTTCATATATAGGTGGATTCTTTTTCTTGAGTTGGGGTAGTTTGTTTGATGTTTTTCATGCTCATTAGAGATTTTACTTCAATGGTGAAACTAAGATATCAACAATAAGGAAATGGTTTAATCATTAACACCTCAATCTGATACACGGTGTTCTCAGTATGACTTAAACTATATATTTTTATTTTATAATTTACATTTTAGTTCAAAACACACATCACATACACAAAACTAAGAAAACAAATTCATATTATTTTGATACCTTATAAAAATAATCTATAAGTCATTTTTTATGTGTAGGAATTGGTCTCACATCAAACAAACACACGATGTGACCAGTATGACTCTAACTGCGTATTTGTATTTAAAATTGACATTAATTTTAGTAAAAAACACAATTGACATACTAAAAACCTATAAAATGAATTTATATTATTTTTATACTTTAGGAAAATAATCCACAAGTCATTTGTGATATATAGGAATCAGCTGCACCATAATCTAATCCACGGTGTGGCCAGTATGAATCAAAGTGTCTGTTATTTGTTTAAAATTGACATTTTAGTTTAAAAAGTGTGTTACTCCCTGAAAATAAAGAAAATTTGCTCTGTTTATCTTGATAATTTAAGAAAATATTCATGATTTATTTTTGATGTTTAGGAATCAGTCTCTCATCAAACCAATAAATGATGTGATAGGTATGACTCAAAGTACATGTTTCCAGTTTGAAATGATATTTTAGTAAACAACACAAGTGACATACTCAAAACTGAGAAAATTCATTCATTTCATTTTGATACTTTATGACAATTATCCATAAGTCATTTTTTACATGTAGGAATCATACATACCTCAATATGATTCATGGTGTGACTAGTATGACTCAAAGTGTCTCTTTTTATTTAAAATTGACATTAATTTTAGTAAAAAGAATAAGTGACATACTCAAAACTGATAAAATGAATTCAGATTGTTTTAATACTTTAGAAAAATGATCCATAAGTCATTTTTTATGTGTAGGAATCAACCTCACCTCAATATGATGCATGATGTGACTTGTATGACTCAAAGTGTTCGTTATTAGTTTAAAATTAACATTTTAGTTCAAAAAGTGTGTCACTCACTAAAAAATGAGAAAACTCACTTTGATTGTCTTAATAATTTATG
This sequence comes from Viscum album, assembly GCA_963277665.1. Classification (NCBI taxonomy): domain Eukaryota; kingdom Viridiplantae; phylum Streptophyta; class Magnoliopsida; order Santalales; family Viscaceae; genus Viscum; species Viscum album. The sequence goes on along the minus strand of OY728123.1, from coordinate 1,186,267,143 downwards.
AAAATGATTCATAATTAATTTTTCATGTGTAGGAATTAGCATCATGTCAAACTGACACACGATGTGACTGGTATGACTCAAAGTGCATGTTTTCATCTTAAAATGACACTTTAGTAAAAAAACATGAGTGACATACTCAAAACTGAGAGAAAAAAAATTGGATTTTTTTTATAATTTAGTATAATTATCCATAATTTATTTTTTAGGTGTAGGAATAAGACTCACCTCAATATGGATCACTTTGTGACTGGTATGACTCCAAGTGCATATTTTTATTTAAAATAGACATTCATTTTAGAAAAAAGAACAAGTGTCATACTCAAATTCAAGAAAACACATTTATATTATTTTTATACTTTAGTAAAATGATACATAATTTATTTTTTATGTGTAGGAATCAACCTTACCTCAATCTGATGCACTGTGTGACCATTATGACACCAAGTGTGTCTTTTTATTTAAAATTGACATTAATTTTAGTAAAAAGGACAAGTGGCATACTCAAGAATGAGAAAATGAATTCAGATTGTTTTGATACTCTAGGAAAATGATCCTTAAGTCATTTTTTATGTGTAATAATTTTTCTTAACTCAATTTGATACACTGTGTTCCTGGTATGAATTAAAGTGTTCGTTATCAGTTTAAAAATGATATTTTAGTTCAAAACGTGTGTCACTCACTGAAAACTAAGAAAACATGCTCCAATTGTATTTATAATTTTGAAAAAAAAATCATAATTCATTTGTAACATATAGGAATATTTATCACATAAAATCATCACACGATGTGACTGGTATTCCCAAAGTGTGTGTTTTCAGTTTAAAATGACATTTTAGTAAAAAAAAAGTGGCATACTCAAAACTAAGAAAACACAATTATATTATTTGGATACTTTAGTAAAATGATCAATATGTTTTTTTTTTTTGACATTTAGGAATCAACTGAACCTCAATCTGATGCATAGTGTGAATAGTATGTCTCTAAGTGTGTCTTTTTATTTAAAATTGACATTTTAGTAAAAAACAAAAGTGACATACTCAAAACCAAGAAAACACATTTATATTATTTTGATAATTTAAAAAAATTATAGATAAGTTATTTTTGATGTGTAGTAATCAAATTAACCTCAATCCAATACATAGTGTGCCTGGTATGACTCAAACTATTTGTTATCAGTCTAAAATTGACATTTTAGTTCAAAACATGTGCCACTCACTAAAAACTAAGAAAATGCACTCGGATTGTCTTAATTCTTTAGAACAATGATTCATAATTCATTTGTGACATGAAAGAATTAGTCTCACGTTAAACCTACACATGATGTGATCGGTATGACTCAAAGTACATGTTTATAGTTTAAAATGACATTTTAGTAAAAAATACAAGTGACATACTCAAAACCAAGTAAAATTATTCATATTGTTTTGATAATTTGGGAAAATTATCCATAAGTCATTTGTGATGTATAGGAATTAGCTCCATGTCAATCTGATTCATGGTGTGATCGATTTGACTATAAATGTGTCTATTTATTTAAAATTGACATTTTATTAATGTATTCTTTCTTATTTATGTTTAATTTATTTCTTTATAGTATTACTAACATAATATTTTTTTTCCTATATAGGTGAATTCTTTTTCCCAGGTTGGGGTGGTTTTTTCAAAAATTGATACCATGGTCAGGCTTTTTTGAGAGGGGGTCTTAGGTGCTAAAGATGACGAAACATTGATGTTTTTAAATGTTTATGCACTATGAAAAAAATCAAAAATTAGTGGTGGTTTTTTTTCTTAAACTAGTGGAGGTTTAAACAGATACCTAACCATTTAGTGGTGGTTATATTCACCAGTCATTTTGGGGTGTTTTGTTTCATTTAGCGGCGGTTTCTGTATGTGTCATTTTTGGATAATTTAGCGGCAGTGTCAGTTTTATTTATTGGTGGTTTTTTTAAATGACCTGAAAATAAAATATATAAGATGAAAATAACCATCACTAATTAAATTAGTAATGGTTATGTTTATAATCAGTTAATATTTACCATTTCTAATTAGAATTTTAAATAATTTATTTAGCAGTGGTTTTTAGAAATCACTACTAAATATTTCTTTTAATTTTTTTAAAATATTTAATCAAAAAATATAAATATAAAAACTCTGACATGTAATAAACTAGAATATAAATGCATGATAATCCCATCATACATACATCATACATCTATAGTAATATATACATACATCCAAAGTTATCATAAGCTCAATAAAACCATACATCATTCATCAATATATACATATAAAATATGTCCAACAACAAACCATGCCCAATATACGTCCACCCCATAACCTCCACTGCATCTATTTACCTTCACATCATCTCATCAACTAAAACCAACCATATCATCTCATCAATTGTAACAAAAAAGGAAGACCAAAACAAAAACTAGACATAATAAATTATAATTATAGTAGAATCATTGATAAAATTTAAACATGTCACAGAATCTAAGAACCATTATGACTTCCCTCTAATGAATTTTGTGGATCAGAATGGTTAACCCCATATCTACTTCCAACATCCATCACCTATAATAAAAACCATAACATTTAAGAAATGAAATGTGAAAGAGAAAAGACACATAATATATTCATAATATTGCACATAAAATTTGTTATTTTGTTAATAAAATAGAATAAATTTTAATATAAAACAAATAATATATCATGTAAAAAATTTTAAAAACATAAAATTGCCTATATAAGATATGATTCAACACTTGAAACTAAAAAGGAATATGTATATAAAATTCCTATTAATTTTAAAATCAACATGCAGTGTTCTTGAAATTTATTTAATGAAAAAAATTTAAAGACTTTGATATGAAAACATGTCATATATTTTAAAAAAACTCAATGATTATTATCCAATGATTTCACATCAATTTAAGGTCATTTTCTATGGTTTTGAATGTTACAAGAAGGTTTTAGTGTTTTAAAACACTAAAAACATGTTTACGGGCATCCTAGGTGAACTATAACTCATAATGACATGTAATAGATTCATAAATTTCAAAAATCAATCGACGGTTGTTGGCCTCTAATTTCATATCAATCCGACATTGTTTTCTTAGTTTTGACACTAAAGTCTTTGATATCTTTAAAAACTTTTTATTGAGTCATTCAGACCACACCGCATGTTGTTTTGACATGTTGTCTACACATACACATAAAAAATAACTCAATGGTGGTTTTCCCAATATTTCACATCAATCTGAGGGAGTTTTCTATGGGTTCGACCATTACACACATGTTTATGTGTTTTAAAATACTAAAAACGTGTTTATGGGCATCCCTATAAAAATATAACTCAGAATGATGTGTCATTGGTTCCTACATTTGAAAAATTAATTAACATTAATTTTTATTTTATTTTATGTTAATACAACATCATTTTCCTGATTTTTATCCCCCGACACACATTTTGAAAGGCTTCAATACCTTTAAAAACTGTTTACTGAGTCATTATAACCACAACGCATGTTGTATTGATGTTGTTTATACACATAAACAAAAACAATAACTCAATGGTGGTCATCCCATGATTTGACATCAATCTAAGGGATTTTTCTATTGCTTGGATTGTTACACACACGTTTATGTGTTTTAAAACACTACAAATGCGTTTACGATCATCTTGGGAAAACCATAACTTGGAATGAAATGTCGTCAGTTCCTAAATATTAAAAATAAATTGATAGTAATTTTATTATTATTTCATATCAATCCAATGATGTTTTCCTAGTTTTGACCCCCCCCCCCCCATACACACACACACACACACGCATTTTTAAAGACTTTGGGGGCTTTAAAAATTATTTACTAAGTCATTCTGACCACACTGCACGTCATACTGACATGTTGTCTATACGTACACATCAAAAATAACTCAATAGTGGTTTTTCCATGATTTCACTTCAATATGAGACTATTTTCTATGATTTTGAATATTAAATTCATGTTTTAGTGTTTTAAAACACTAAAAACACATTTACAGGCATCCAGGGAACACCGTAACTCAGAATTACATGACGTGAGTTCCTACATTTCAAAAATAAATCAACAATTTTTTTCCTATGATTTAATGTAAATCTGGTGTTGTTTTTCTAGTTTTGATCCCCCAACATATGTTTTTAAAGGCTTCGGCACCTTTAAATTTGTTTACAGAGTCATTCTAACCACACTGCACATCGGATTGACATGTTGTCTATGAATACACATCAAAAATAACTCAATAGTGGTTTTCCCTTGATTTCACATCAATCTAAGGTTTTTTTTCTATGGTTTTGACCATTACACACACATTTTAGTGTCTTAAAACACTAAAAAAATGTTTACGTTCATCCTAGGAAAACTATAAATTGAAATTACATTTCATTAGTTCCTACAATTCAAAAATAAATTGACATACATTTCTCTATGATTTCATGTTAATCCGACATCATTTTCCTAATTTTGAACCTGCGACACATGTTTTTAAAGGCTTCGGTGCCTTTAAAAACTGTTTATTGAGTCCTTATGACTACACCATGCATTGTATTGACATGTTGTCTATACATACTTGTCAAAAATAACTCAATGGTAGTTTTCCCATTATTTTACATCAATCTGAGGTTATTTTCTATAGTTTTGACTGTTACATGCATGTTTATGTGTTTTAAAACAGTAAAAACGTGTTTACATGCATCTTGTGAAAACCATAACTCGGAATGATGTTCCTTTAGTTCCTATATTTCAAAAATAAATATTTGGATATTTTCCTCTTATTTTATGAAAATCCTACATTTTTTTCTAGTTTTGACCCCCTAAGACACATTTTTAAAGGATTTGGTACCTTTAAAAACAATTTACTGAGTCATTCCAACCACACTACATGTTAGATTGATGTGTTGTCTATTATTACACATTAAAAATAACTCAAATATGGTTTTACCATGATTTCACGTCAATTTGAGGCAATTTTCCATGGTTTTGACTAATACTTGCATGTTTATGTGTTTTAAAACACTAAAAACACATTTACGAGCATCTCGGGAAAACTGTAACTCGAAATGACATGTAGTTGGTTCCTATATTTAAAAAATCAATAAAATTTCATTTTCTTCTAATTTCATGTTGATATTATGTTGTTTTTTTGGGTTTTTACCCCACGATATACATTTTTTAAGGCTTTAGCGCCTTTAAAAATCGTTTACTAAGTCATTTTGACCACACCACACATCAAATTGATGTTTTGTCTATGAATACACATAAAAAATAACTCAATAGTGTCTTTAACATGATTTAATGACAATATGAGGTTTTTTCTATGGTTTTGACCCTTACACGCACGTTTTAGTGTTTGAAAACACTAAAAACGTGTTTGTAGGCATCCCAAGCAAAATTTAACTTAGAATGATATTTCTTCAGTTCCTACATTTCATAAATAAATAGATGGTTCTTTTACAATGATTCCAGATCAATTTGATGTTGTTTTCCTAGTTTTGACCCCCTGACACATGTTTTTAAAGGCTTTGGTGCCTTTAAAAATTGGTTACCAAGTCATTCTGACCACACCACACATCATATTGATGTTTTATCTATACATGCACATCCAAAATAACTCAAAGGTTGTTTTAGCATGATTTAACATCATTATGAGGTTGTCTTATATGGTTTTTACTATTATATGCATGTTTTGGGCTTTTAAAACACTGAAAACACGTTTACGAGAATCTTGGGAAAATTGTAACTAGGAATGATGTGACTTTAGTTCCTATATTTCAAAAATCAATTGAAGGTAATTTTACTTTTATTTCATGTAAATCCAATACCTTTTTCTTGCCCCCCCCCCCCCGGCATGTATTTTTAAAGGCTTTGGTACCTTTAAAAATTGTTTACTAAGTCATTCTGACTACACCACACATTGGATTTATGTGTTGTATATGCATACATGTCAAAAATAAATCAATTTTGGTTTTCCCAATATTTTATGTCAATCTAAGCTCATTTTATATGATTTTTACCATTACACGCATGTTTTAGTGTTTTAAATCACTAAAAACGCATTTACAAGAATCTTGGGAAAACTGTAACTCATAATGATGTATCGTCAGTTCTTACATTTCAAAAATAAATCAATGGTCATTTTCCTATATTTTTATGTAAATCCAATGTCTTTTCCTAGTTTTTACCCCCTGACACATGTTTTTAAAGGTTTTGGAACCTTCAAAACTATTTACCAATTCATTATGACCACACTGCATGTCAAACTAACATGTTATCTATGTGTGCACATCAAAAATAACTCAATGGTGGTTTTCCCATGATTTTATGTCAATTTGTAGTCATTTTATATGGTTGTTACCGTTACACGCAAGTTTATGTGTTTTAAAATGGTAAAAACATATTTACGAACATTCTGGGAAATCTATAACTTAGAATGATGTGTTGTTAGTTCCTATATTTCAAAAATAAATCCTCAGTCATTTTCCTCTGATTTCATGATAATATGACATTGTTTTCATGGTTTTGACCCCCTGACACATGTTTTTAAAGGCTTTAGTACCCTTAAAACTATTTACTGAGTCCAAAATGAGAAAATGATATTGAATTATTTTCAAACTTAAGTATAGTTATATATAATTAATTTTTAATGTGTAGGAATCAACCACATGTCAATATGAAACAAGATGTAGTCTATATGACTCGAAGTATGTGTTTTCAATATAAAAGTTTCATTTTAGTTTTATTTATGGAAGTTGTATGTGTTCTTTGAAAATGTGTGAATGATCTATGAAATTTAGAATTTACCTCAGAAGGATGAGCTATAAAGATATAAATTTCCTCGAAGACTATTCTGGTCATCCACTGAAATGAAAAAACTAAAGTATTTTCCATTGTTGACCACCACTGATCCTGTTTTTTATTATAAGATTCTTGTTCTTTCATTTTTTTTATTTCAACCTTTCAATTTCTCTTTGTGATTTATAATCAACGACACTACTCAAACCCCAACTTGGTGTAGTAGTAACTAATGACAATGCCCTGCCAAATACAGCTGAGGGAGTAGGCCTAAAACCCATCCCCATACATGTTTGAGATTCTCTTTCCCTAAAATGATTGTAACTGCATCGTTTTGGAAAATTGATGATGATTGTAAAAGGTTTGCATCCCAGACTTCTTGAATTGTAACATGTTAATACAAAATATTGACAATGATTTTTTAAAATATCAAAACCTAATAATATTATCAAATTAATAAAATTTTCATTACTATTTATTATTATTTCATTACTATAAAAATATAATATTGAAAAATATATTATAACAACAAAAATCCTTAAACCCAATTAATTGGGGTCGGCAAGATATGTTGAATGATTCCAAATTGGTATCGTTTGATCCATGTAGTTGACCCCATTTAATTGAGTTTAATTCTTGTTTATTGTTATAATATATTTTTCATTATTATGTTTTTAAAGTAATGAAATAACATGAAATGGTAATGAAAAGTACTTACTCCAACGTCTTTGGTGGATTCATTTAAATAACTACCATTGGGTTTCCTATTCACTTTAAAACAAATCTTTATTCAGCCAATAGAGCGACCTAATCTATTAGCCTTTATAAAAAAAATATAAACAAGTTAGAAATAACATTGACTTATAAAAAATGATATAAATAATAATGAATAAAATATAAACCAAAATTGTTCGAAAAACTCTGAGACCCAATGATTTGGGGAATGACTTATTTCTCATGATTCACAATATTTTTTACATAATTACCACAAAAAATATAAACATTAATAAAAAATATAATTTATTATGTTTATGTTATTAAGGTACTGTAAAATATGCAATTACCTCATGAGATTAATCTTTATTAATATCAACAAACAACTTTCATTGCTCACAAGAAATTCCATCAGAAAATTTCTCATACGTCTGTCATGAGCTCAGATATGTGTCATTAAACTCATTTTATAATCTCCATTTAAAATATCTCTATTTATTACTCAAATTTTTAGAGACTATGAGAGTGAAATGAAGTCAGGGTCATCAAAATAAAAAAACATCTATAAATAAAAAACAAAACACTTTATACCTATATTGTAAAATTTTATACATGTATTTTATATTATTTTTCAAGAAATATTAAATTAATATTACCTTTACTTGAGTATCAAATACCACATTTTTCCAAGATGCATGAATATGCCTCCAATCTTTATAATTAAAGGGAAATCTAATCATCTTGTAAGTAAGATTCCCAAGAATCGGTCTATAGATTTCAGCAACGTCACTGATAGGAACCCTGAACTCATCAAATGGAATGATAATATTAAAGTCTTTTAGGTACCATACATATTTCATGTTCATATTTATACCCCTTCTATTTTTAATTTATTTTTTTGACAAATGCATTAAAATTTTAATAAAATATATAGTTTTTTTGTACAATTAAATACATACCAATAACGGTAACTTGAAAATATCCCATAGATAGAGGGGTGGCCAAATAATCCACCGTCGGAGGTGAATCGGACGGTGGGCTACCAACAACATCAAGGGAAATGGTTTTCTTTCTAGTAGTCTCAGGTACAATGAAATCACTCAGATCTTCTGAAGCTGATGATAGTGGTGGCATGCTCTAAGATGTTGATCATCTAGGATCTTTAGTTTTTTTTGTCATTGTAATTCCTACAATTCAAATGGTTCAAATATATTAAATGTATAAAAAATACAAAACTAAAAAAAATTACAAAAAAATGAAAAATAGAGCAATTTGTATATGTATAAAATGCTTATCAATGAGAAATTGTAATATATTTTATTTAAAAATTTATACATTCAATTATCTTCATTTTCATTATCTTCATTGTTATCAACCTCCATTGCGATGAGTGATTCATTTTCACCCTCTCTAGAAAGTTTTATTATTTAGATATTTTCAGTAAAAAACTATTCAATGTTTTGTGGTTGATGAGGTTTACTGTCAAAAAGTACCAATTGATCTTCATCACCCATATCATATAAGTATCTCTTATTTAATTGTACAATAACACTCCAAACTTCATGTATTTTATCATCCACATAATAAAACATATTCACTTGTGAAGCCATGATAAATGGATCATGCTATGCGCACTCACCAGTATGGATCAAGTGAGAGAAGTTGACATAAATAAAATGTAATGAATCTTCCATTATACCCCTATCAATGTTGACCAACTTTCATTTAAATAAGACAACTGAAAACTATATGTGGTAGTTTAATTCAATTATATCATTCATATTTTCATAGTATCCCACCACTGTAAGTGTAAATACACCACTATTTTGGGTTTTAAAGTCTTATTCATGATAAATTGTGTGAAACCTGAAGCCATGAATATTATAGGCATTGAATCTCTTAGCCTACCTTATAGGACCTTAATCCAAAAACTTAAAATCATTTGATATTTAATCTCGATCTTCAACATTCATTATCTAATAAAAAAGATATAATCTGTTACTTTTAATATAGACAAAATAATTACTCATAAATAATATGAATATGAGTATATACTTACATGAAGGGAGAACCATTCAAAAATCTCCTTATTAAGAGCTTTTTTTAATTCCATCTCATTTCAAGATTGACCCCTTAGTCTCCTCTTTGTTTACAATTTAAATTATTCAGTAAAATGGATCTAAAATAAGACTATTGAGTAGCACATATCTATGTGATTATAGTAACTAAAATTTAGTCAATGTAAAATTTAACACCTTTCCATTTGGTCGTCAAATGGTTGGAAATACCAATGACTAGTTTTCATAATAATAATTAGTGGAGATGTCATCAACACGTCCAATGTGATTAAATCTAGTCTCAATACCATCCAAATACCTAGAACAGAAGTTCAAACACTCTTTGACTATGTAACCTTCAACAATAAAGTCTTCCAGTTGAGCTTTATTCCTCACATATGATTTCAAATAACCTAATTACCTTATGAAAAAAAATAAGGAACATATTTAAAAAATTTACAAAATGATTTGATAAAATTTAATTCACCAATGAAAATAAAAATAACATCAATATACCTCTCAAATGGATATATCCATCAATAGTGTATCGGTCTACCAAGTTTAGCTTCTTCAAACAAATAAACCATCAAATGAATCATGTCTGTGAAGAATAAAGGGGGAGATAACATATCCAAATGAAAAGGTGTCAAAATAATTATTTCTTCAGGTTTATTAAGCTCAGTTGGATTTATAGTTTTTCCAAAAATCTCTTTTAAAAAGGTACAAAACTCAACTAGAAACGTAGTTACTTTTTCAGGTAACATATTATGCAATTCCAATGGCAGAAAATTCTCCATCAAAATATATGAGTCGTGACTTTTCAATCATGTAACTTTTGATGTTTCAAGTCAACGCACCTTGATATGTTACTTAAATATCCATATTTCACTTTTAAGTTATTTAAATTTTGAACGAATACAACTTTCTCATTATTTTTCATTGTAAAAATAGCCGAAGGATACTTTTCATTCTCATTTTTCCATAAACCATGCTTTATATTCATTGAATACAAATCCTTACGAACATTAAAGTGATCCTTCGATTTAACCTACTCATTGAGTAATGTGAAAATTACATTGTCACGGACATTCTTCTCAATATGCATTACATCAAGATTATGATCTATCAAATTAAACTCCCAATAAGGAAGTTTGAAAAATATACTATTTTTCTTCTACTTTTGTGTTCCAGCTGCTTCAGATGTTGTACCATGCGCCCTTTCCCCCTACTTTAAACTAATTACATTTTCAAAAGTCTTAAGTGGAATTAATAAATTATCCCAATATTTATGAACTAGATAACACCTTTAGTGGCTTTATCAATTCAATATCTCCATTGAATTGTGTCTTATTAAACCTGGATTTATGAGAAGTATCAAGAAATCGATGATGAAACATAAAACACAATTTTATGCTATGAGGTAATCATTGAGGTTCAAAATCAAAATTAAAAATTGGATAATCCAAACCAGTATGAGTGTTCCAATTTGATAAACTTACTTGTTTAGGAAATTCACTAATTTTCCACATTAAAGCAACATGAATCTTTAATAGTTTTCTCATTTAAGCATTATATGTTTCCATGACATCATCCCATAATTCTCGAAATTCTTTGATTAGAGGTTGAAGATGTACATCAATTTCATTTCCAAACATTTTATTTCCAGGAATAATAATTTAAATAATGAAATAATACTTCTTCATACACATCCAAGGAGGTAGATTATAGGGGATCAAAACAATTGGTCATATGTTATAATTATTACTTAAAGTACCAAAAGGGTTAAAACTATTAGAATCTAATACCAAACATATATTCCTAGGATCCAAAGAAAAATATAGATATAATGAATCAAAAATATTCCATGATTTTGAATCTTTTGGATGTCTTATAAAACCATCGTTACTATCCTGACCATTCCATTTCATGTCATATGTAGTCTTAGATGATATGAATAAACTTTACAAGCATGGTTTTAGAGGAATGTAATGCAATACCTTTGTAGGATTTTTCTTCTTCTGTTTCTTCCTAGGTTTGCATTGATTTATACTCTCATTTTTTTTCCTTGAATTCCATCTAATTGTATGATATCTTATGCATTATTCTTTATTAGACTCTTTTCTCCTAGTAAATCATGCAACCATTAGGGCATGCATGTATCTTTGTATAATTAATTCCAAGTTTTTTTATGACTTTCTTTATCTCATTGAATGATGTAGGGATATTAGCTTCACTAAATTCATCATTAAGAAAATCTAAAATCATGGACATTACTTTTTTATTAATTCCATAGAGACAATTAATATGATACAACTTAATTAGAAAAGACAACTTCGAAAACTTGGCACACCCTTCATACAGTTCTTGTTCCCCGTCTTCAACTAATTCATAAAACTCATTTTTATTGAATCAAGAGTATATTTTTGACTTTTCCATTACTTTTTTTTTAGAAATCACAAAGTATTTCTTAAATACTTAATTACTAACTCTTTAATATCCAAAGTGTTTTAATAATGTTTTTGAAGAAAACATATTCTTTTACCATGCTTAGAAATAGTTTTAAATTATTTATTAATACAAACCTACGTTATTCATTACAATTATCTTAATGATAATAGATCCGATAGTGATTGGATTCACATTTATCAAATCATATTTAATACTTTATATATTGTATTCATACTGAAAAAAATTCTTATAATTAGACTTGACATCAGAACTGAGAAACATCATATTCATACTCCTAGAAATTATCACAATGACATATGTAAGGAAATACATCTGATTGACTAAATGATAAAATATAAATATGGAAAACTATATTCTATTATATTGGAATATCTGTTATACTGTAATAGTGTAAAATAGTCAAACATTCTATTATTATATTATTGTTGAAGTTCCAAGTGTCTAAGTCCTTGCGAAAAACTCAGAGAAAATATTATCGTTGGAGGATCAAGATAACCATTGGAAGCGTGCCTATAAATACCTGGTCATTTGAAGAGTTTAGAGCTTCTGATTCTATTTCTATCTCAAATTTTCTAAATTACACAAATCATGAACAGCATGTTCTTACTCTTTTTTATTGCTTTATAGAGATTCATTCTTAAGGAAACCATTTTAGGTTGTATGCTTAAGAAAAAAAATTCAATTGATTTGTGTATTCTAATATTGTGAATAATATCAATGAATTATAAATCTATGAATATATAGATATTTTCTACTTGATCGAGGTATTTCGGGGATAGCAAGATAGAATATGATCCATCAGATCAAGGGCTACTGAGGATTGGCAGACAGAGAAGATGATCATTGTACCAAGGGCTCGTGGGGATAGCGAGACTGATCGATCATTATATCAAGGGATTTCCCTAGTAAGGTAAAGACAGACTTTCTTGTAATTATAAAAAAAGGTACCTTTATCCTAGGTTATTGTATACCCTATTATTTGGGTTAAAAATAAGTTTATTCATTTGTTTTACATGTTTTACTTGTTTTACTTGTTTTATTACAAGTCTTTTATTTCCACTGCATGTAATAGAAAGTGATACTTTTATATTTATCTTTCTATTTATATCATTTTTTATCATAATATATTTGATTATGATATAACTATTTTACTCTATATTATTCTATGAATATGATATCACTCTGATTACGATTCTATATGCTTTAAGATAGAATCACTAACTGTTAGGCCCAAGTTGTCTTTTGATTGTATTTGTTGTCAATAGATCAATCTACTGATTATGTTTAAGGAATAAAGAATGTTTAAAAGGTAATTGAAATTCAGACTAGCCATCATATTCATAGAATCTGACTCACAATGCTTGAAAAGATTGATCATATTGAGAAATAATCTTACTAGAAGTAAACGTTCATCAGATTCACTATGAATCCAGATTGAATGGTTTGATCATATTAGAGGAGAATTAGAGTCTGTGTGACTATGATGAATCAAATGGGATGATTCTTTGATGATCTTGGAATTCTTATAAATAACAATTATTTTGAAAAATTATTATGCAATCTTGATGAAAGAAAGGGGGAGTGAAAGAGATGCTTTCAATAGTATTCAGATTGATCATATCTGGATGAAAAGGAAAAAAGGGTGTTGAATATCATATTCAGCCTAATAGTATTCAGGCCAATCATATTTGGGCCAATTGAATTTTAGACAACTTTATTCATGCTGGGTTGGAAATAAGGATGTTTTTAAAATAAATATGGACACTATATCATCCTATCGTCAATGTATTCAAAGGCATGAGCTTTAAAGAAGAAAGTTGGTAAAGCCATCATAATGGGATCATCAGATTCATAAAGTCCGATAACGTTTGTGACAAATGTGTTGTTTCTTCAATTGGGTCAAGAGCCATCGTAATCTGAGAAAGATTTTCATAAGACTAATGAATGAAAATAAAAGAAAAGAAGATGATCAATAATGTGGTCAACCATTTAAAAGGGGTTGAATTTCTTTTTTTGATGTTCAAGTGGGTCAAGAAAAGAGATAAAGAAGAAGTATTTTATTTCAATTGAATCAAGAGAAGAGATGAATAAAATAGATAGATGTGTTGTTGAGGGGGATATTGAAATTAAAAGAGAGTTTTTTCTCAATCATTGGTATAAATCAATCATATTAAATAAATCAGATTGAGCCAATCAGAATCAAGAATTTAAATCAGATTGAGAAATCAGATCTGAAATGGTGGTTGAAAAAAAATCTGATGAAGAGATAAAGTTTGAAGAAGATTCGAGAATATTTGATAAGAGTTTAGGAAATCATAAATGCACTCAAAATTCAAAAAAAAATGAGATTTGGGTGAATTTGGTTGAGCGGGAAATTTTTGGTAATTTTCTCCAAAACCTCTCATGGTTCATCTATAAAAGATGAAAGTACTTTGTACATTCTCTTATAAAGGTACTATTCACATAAGAGAGAGAAAAGCTCCAAATTTATAGGAAGAGAAATAAGTTTCTATATTGTTCTTTGTTGAAGAAGTTTTTATGGAGACAAGTGAAAGTAGAAGAGACAAGATTTCAACATTGTTCATCTAATCATCGTATTTAGTGTTTATCGTATTCAGCTAATTACCATATTCTTCTTGTCATTGTATTTGGATGGTTATCATATCAGGCTGCAAAATCAAATCAGGATTTTTGTATTGGGATTTATGGATTGAGTAAGAAGGAGTTCTCAATTGTCTTAATCATTTTCTGGTAGAGTCATATTTATCGTATTGGGCAATCAAATTTGAAGAATCGGACTGGGAGAATTGTATTGGAAGATCGGATTGGGAAATCGGATTTTAATTCTCTATCAAAGTCTTTAAATATCTTACCAACTTCTGGGAAATAAATTGAAGAATTGTTATTATAAATAATACATTTTTGGAATTTGAAAAGAATCATAGGTAACATGTGTTATTACACAAACATTGTTTTACCCTATTTTTTCTAAGAGGGGGAACATGCAGTATTGGATTGTTTACATAGTGATACATGAGTGAAAGGTAATATCCTACTCATTGTATTATAAGGATTTATTTCTAGTGGATTATATGGTATTGAATCATTTCTAAATCACACCAAGGACATAGCTATTCTTATTAAAAAGTGAACCTTAAAAATACTTTTGTTTCTATGGATGTGTGTTTGATTTATTTTTAGTAGGGAATGAAATATTTAATAGGATTCGAAGGTTGTTTCAAGGAAACATAAAAGAAAAAGTATCATTGAGTCACTCCTTCCCCCTCTTAGTGATAAAAATATCCTAACTAGGAACTTTCAACTGGTATCAGAGTGAAGGTTCCCTTCACTTATTATTTATTGATGGATAATTTGATTTGTATAAATAGTAAGGGGATTCTGATCTTAAATGATAGGAATTATCATATCTGGAAAGTAATAATGCTTCCATATCTTATGTCTCTTAGGTATGATGTTTCAAGAGTTGTTATAGATTGTTTTCATCCTTGTATTGTGAATTCTACTCTCACTAATTTTGATAAGGAAAACCTTGAGAACAATGGAAGAACTAATAATGATTTACTCTCATTGCTTTTTGAAAGTGATTTTCCCAGAGTAAAAGAAGTTTCCACTTCTAAAGGAATCTGGGATAAGCTGAACAACATTTATGAAGGTAATACAAAATTGAAGAAGGAAAATTTACAAATATGGATATTGAAGTATGAAGACCTCAATATGGGTGAGCATGAATATTTTGATGACTTCATTACTAGGGTAAATGGCATTGTGAACACTATTATATGTCTTAGTGAAAATTTAGAAGATTCTACTATTGTTGAAAATATCTTGAGAATTATTCCTAGCAAGTTTGATGTCAAGGTTTCTTCATTGGATGATAGGGATCTAGAAACATTGTCTCTGGATGATTTTCATAGCACTCTCATTAATTATGAAATGAGAAGGGATAATTCTATGAAATAAAAAACAAAAGTTGATAGAGAAATATCTTTCAAGGATTCCAAAAATGAAAAGTCAAAGAAGATTCTTGAAGAATAAGAAAATGGAGATTCTGATTCTGAAAATGAGGTATATAAAAATATTAATGATATTTTATCCTTTTTTCTTAAACTTTGAAAAGAGGTGCAAGAAGGTACTAAGGGAAAATTTCCTTAAAATTTTTTGGTTGTAGATCCATTGGGAATTTTATTACCAATTTTCCTCGAATAGGTAATGAAGAAGAAAGTGATGAAAAATAAAGTGAAGAAGAAGAAAGAAGTCTAAGAAGATCTTGGAAGAAAAAGAGTGATAAATAAAAATTATATTCCAAAAGGAAAGATAATAATTTATCCAAACCTAAAAGGAGAAACTTTTTGTCTAAGGATGATGATAGTGAGGAGTTTACAAATTATGTTTAATATAACATGTTTATTGCAATAGTTAGTGAGAAAATTTCTTATAGTAGTGAAAGTAGTTATTCTAGATAAGAATAAAGTGAAGTTGAATTTGAAAAACTATTGATTATGTTGGTGAAAATATTTTTATTTCACTAATTAATGATAAAGAATTCAGAATTATCAGTTCTAATGAAGAGGAAACTAAAATTAAAATACATTTGAAAGAATAGTTGAAATAATGTTTAAGAAAGATCAGAAGACTTGAAAAGCAAATAAGAAGTTGGAATATGAATGTTCCTCAACAATTAAAGAAAGACTTTCAGAAGATAAGAACAAGATACTGGTAGAGATTTCTGATTTAAATAAATATCTTTAAGAAGAAAATAATTGTAATGAGCATCTGAAGGTAAATCTGAAATCAAAACAAAAAGAGTTAAAACTTTTCAGACAAAAAATTTCTAAAGCTAAAGAGAAATGTACAAGTTTGAAAAAATATATATCTAAATTTGGTGAAATTTATCATATTGAGAAACCTAATAAGGTTCAAAAATAATTACCTTCAATGTTTTAAAAGAAGGATATAATTGTTTCTAGGAATAAGAAATTTGGTAAAGATATGTATGTGGCCAAGATTGAAAAAGTGAAGAATTCAGAAAATTTAAAATACCTTGAGTCTGAATATGTTTTATCTGGATCTATAAAAGTTTCAAATAATTTTGATTCTATTAATGAAGAAAAGAAAAATAATATTCTTATTGATAAAATAAAGTTTGGTTTTTCAAAGAAGAAAAACAAGAAGGTTACTGAGAAGCATACTTACAATTTTTTTCAGTATGGAAGTTTCTAAGGTAAATACTCTTTCTAGGGATACTGCAAGTATTGTGGTGGATTTAGACACATAGATAATATGTATTAGTTCAGCCAACAATATTACTATTATTCCATAGGTTATGAAAGGTAAAGTTTGAGGGGGGGTCAATTCTCTCAAAAGAATAAATCGGAAAATAATGTTTGAAAGAAACCTGATAAGGTTGGTGTGAAAGTTAAAAATAGGTTCCAACCTTTGGAAACTGTTTGTGAAAGATGTGAGCAACCATGAAATCTTGCTAAATAATGTCTTGTTTTTTTACTATCACAAAAAAATTATATAAACAATTCTTATAATCCAAATGTTTTGGAAGTTAAGAAAAACAAATATCCTAAGTCCAAAAAGAAAGAGTTCCTAGTTATCTAGACATAACACATTGACTTGGATAGGAAGTTAAAGGAATAACAAAAATAAATGGAAGAAGAGGGGAATAAAGATGTCACTAAATATAAATAAAAGTTAACATTCTCATCATAAGATTATACAGATAAGAAAAAAGTTATTACAAAACCCAAGAAGGATGAATAGAAGGAAGAAAGCATATCTAATGAAAAATCCAAGAAAAAGAAAAATAATTCAATAATGATATAGGACTCTAAGTCTGATTTTTGTTTCTAAGTAACAATCGAGGCTCCTCCTTATTCCCAAAATCTTTTAATACTTGTTCTAACTTTCATGGAATTGAAGGAGTGGAAATAAGGAAGTTAGAATTGATGAGTCTATTACTATTCTTGAAAAAGAAAGTAATGAGGTTATAAAAAATTTTAGTTTTTGAAAAGTTGTGTTTTATACACTTAAAATTTATGATATGTTTGTTGATATTGGTTCAGGTTACTTTTATCTTAAATAAATACTTTTATGTATTTCCCTAATCATAAGAATGTTGAAAGAAACATGAAAATGGTATTACATGAAAGTTTTGTTATGGAAAACATTGATCGCCTTGATTATACACTCTTTTTTTCTACACTAGGTTCATCCATGTAGACTTAGACTTGTTTAGTTAAATATTATTTTTTAAGAAACTCATGTGATACCTATGTTGCAAAAAAGCTTCAAGATTTAGAGATGAAAAGTTACAACCCCTATAAATGAGATCTTTTGGGAGAAACTTGTCATGATGGCCCCTTTTAATTTGATTTTCAATAAGAGGGATAGATAAAAGAAATAGGGGGAGTAAGAAAATGAATGGATAGAAGAAAAAGTGAGAAAAGAAAAAAATACCACTTATTGTTTTGAAATGATTTAAGATATTTAAGTGGGTATTGAAAACAAACACAAAGGGGTAGATTGTTAGGCCTAAGTTGTGTTTGGATTTTATTTGTTATCAATAGATCAATATGATGATTATGTTTAAGGAAGAAATAATGTTTAAAAGGTAATTGAAATTTGTGTTTTCTATCATATTTGGAGAATTAGAATCAAAATGCTTGAAAATATCAATCATATTGAGAAAGAATCTTAATGGAAGTAAAGGGTCATCAGATTCACTCTGAATCTGATTTAAATTGTTTGATCGTATTGGAGGATAATTAGAGTTAGCATGACTATGATAAATCAAATGTGATTATGAATTTATGATCTTGGAGTTCTTGTAAATCATGAGTATTTATAAAACTTGTGATGCAAGCTTAATGAAAGAAAGGGGGAGTGAAAGAGATATTTATAATCATAGTCAGATTGATCAGATCTAGATGAAAAGGAAAAAAGGGTATTGGAGATCATATTCAGCCTGATAGTATTCAGGCTAATCATATTTAGGCCAATTGAATTCTAGACAATCGTATTCAGGATGTTTTGTAAAGATGGATGTTTTTAAAAGAAAAATAGGCACTATTGAATCCAATCATCAATGTATTCTTAGGCATGAGATTTAAAGAAAAAAATTGGTGAAGATATCATAATGGGCTCATCAAATTTATAAAGGTCAATAACATTTGTAAAAAATGTGTTGTTTCTTCAATTGGTTCAATATACATTGTAATTAGATAAATAATTGCATAATACTGATGAATGAAAATAGAAGAAAATAAAATGATCAACAATATAGTCAACCATTTAAAAGGGGTTGAATTGCATTGTTTTATATTCAAGTGGGTCAAGAAAATATATGAAGAAGAAGTTTTGTATTTCAAGTGATTCAATAGAAGAGATGAATAAAATAAATAGATGTGTTTTATAGGGGGATCTTGATATTCAAAGAGAGTTTGTTATCAATAATTGGTACAAATCAATTATATTGAAGAAATTGGATCAAGTCAATCGGAATTGATAATTGAAATCAGGTTGAGAAATCAGATCTAGAATGGTGATTGAAAAAGAAAATACGATGAAGATATGAAGTTTGAAGAAGATTCGATAAGATTCAAGAATAGTTGAAAAGTCATAAATGTACTTTAAATTCAAGATAAATTGAGATTTTGGTGAATTTGGTTGAGTGGGAAAGTTTTGGGGATTCCTCTCAAAACCTCTCATGGGTTACCTATAAAAGGCGAAATTAGTTTGTACATTCTATGATGGAGGTATTGTTCACAGAAGTGGGAGAATCTCTAACTTCCTAGGAAGAGAAAGAAGTTTTTGTATTGTGCTTTGTTTAAGAAGTTTTGATAGAGATAATTGAAAGGATAAGAGATAAGATCACAACATTATTCAGCTAATCATTATATTCAGTTTTCATCATATTCAATTGATTATCGTATTCTTCTTATCATCATATTTGGTTGGTCATCATATCAGGATGGATAATCATATCAGGATTTCCATATTGGGATTTTTGGACTTAGGAAGAAGGAGTTCTATATTGTCTTGATCGTATTCTGTAAGAGTCATATTTATCATATTGGGAAATCATATTTGAAGAATCATATTGGGAGAATTGTATTAGAAGATCAGACTGGGCAATCAGATTTGAATTCTCTATCAAAGTCCTCGAAGTTCTTACCAGCTTCTAGGTAAGAAATTGAAGAATTTTATTTCTAAAGAATAAATTTTTGGAATTTTAAAATAATCATAGGTGACATTTGTTGTTACACAAACATTATTTTACCCTATTTGTACTAAGAGAGAGCACATGCACTGTTGGATTATTTACATAGTTCTACATGAGTGGAAGGGAATATCCTACTTGTTGTATTCCAAGGATTTCTTTCTAGTGTATTTTATGGTATTGGAGCATTTTAAAACCATACCAAGGATGTATCTATTTTTATTGAATAGTGAACCTTATAAATACTTGTGTTCTTGTGGATGTATGTTTTATTTTTTTCAGAAAGGGTTGAAATATTTAACAAGAGGCGAATGTTGTTTCAAGGAAACATAAAATAAAAAGTATCATTGATTCACCTCTTCCCCCTCTCAGTGATACAAATATCCAAACTGGTCACTTTCACTACTTTTTGTATTAATCTGATATATCATAACCATTATGATTACGATTCTTTCTGTATTACTCTAATATATTGTAATCTTTGTGATTATGATTATTTTTGTATTTGTTTTCTATTATGAATATGATTAAACTTTGATTACATTACCACTTCTTATTAATTATGATTCTATACACTATTAAGATAGAATCAACTTATCATTACGACCTGTGGATTTACATATCGGAATCTACTTGATTACAATATTTTTATTATTATCCCCAAGGGACAAGTATGATTACCATTCAAATGCTTAATAGGTTTTGTGAATATGAAATTTTTAACTTTTTTAAACTAGGTTTATTTTAAGGTTAAAAACAAAAAAAAAAACCTACTATTCACCCCCCCCCTTGTATTTATCTATGTTCATATACATTAAGATATAATAGTTATTTTCAAAGGAGTTTTCCACTGCTCAAATATTTTCTAAACTTTTCATATTTTTTTAATATTAAAAGTTAGTTAAATTTTGTTATAAATTTTTTTTATAAATACTTGCTACGCTAATGTATATTTTAGAATATAATTTTTTTTATTTTTTCTAAATATGGAAGGATTCAGTGTCGGTTTAATAGATAAACTCAATCCAAATAGTCCCTATATTTTTTATAAATCCGATTATGAGTATTGGAGAGGTAGAATGCATAAATTTGTTATAAATACTGGAGTTGACAATTTCATCTTGCTAATTATAGATTACAAGATCCCTGAAAAAGAATCCATTACTTTTACAAATCCGAAAAAGAAAGAGTATCAATTGAATTATAGAGTTAGAAACATTTTATTATGTTTTATGACTAGAAGAATTTACAGCAAGGTTTCTTCTTATGAAGCTGTTAATAGTATTTGGAATAAATTAGAGATTACTCATTTTAGAACTTCAAATGTTGTTGAAACTAGAAGAGAAATTATTAGAGTTGACTATCAAGCATTTGAATTTCCTTTTGGTGAACCTGTTGCAAAGGTATAACAAAGGTTTATGGAAATAGTCAATAGTCTATAATATATGGGAGAGAAAGGATTAGAAGATGAAATTCTTATTGAAAAGATAATTGATATCATGTCTAATGAGTGTGAATCTAAGAGAATAGTTTTTGATGAGTCAAGAAAAATAAAAAACCTCACCCTTAATTATTTATTTCGAACCGTTTTACAATATGTGGGTAGGTTGAAAAGAGATGTAGAGAAAGCAAATAAAAAGAATGGTGTAGTTTCTTTTATTACTACCTCAAATCTGATAAAAAATCAGACTCTTGATAATGTTGTTAAGTAGACAATGAAAAATAAAGTTATTGTTCAATCTAATTCAATTTATTCTGAACATTATGAGAATGAATTAGCTAATATTGCTTGAATAATAAATAATATTGTTGGTAAAAAGGATTTTTAGTATAATTATAAGAAAATTAACAAAGACATAAATGAAAATAAAGACTCTAAAGTTACTTTTTATTATTGAAAAAGAGCTTGACATATTCGACCTAACTATCCAAAGTTGAAAAGAAAAGACATGAAGGATATAAATTTTGATAGGAATCAGAAGAAGTTTTATAAGTCGTTGACACTTGGAGTGTCAGTGGAGGTGATTATTTAAACAATTCCTCATATAATGAAATTCTAGATTAGAGGAATATTGGTATTCTTTATAGAATGCCTATTACAAATCAATGTTTTATGGAAAAGGTACACACAAATTATTCCTTAAATAATGTGTCTTTAAATGAAAATTATCCTAATGAAAAGAATTATATATCTTCATATGAAGAATCCTCCTCAGCTAGTGATGATGAAACTTTACCTTCTTATGAAGAAGTTTCTCTCTTTGTAAAACTTTTAGAAAATGAAAATTGTAAAGTTTGTAAAACAATTGATAAGGCTTATGAAAAATTTTCAAAATATAATTAAATAATTGATATTTTAACAAATGAAATATTGTATCTATAAAAATATCTTAACAAATCCAATTATTAAAAAGATACTGTTTTTAAAGATTTAGAAAAATTAATTTCTGAAAAGGATAGTTTGAAAACTAGTTTTGAGAAACTCAATTCCAAAATTAATATAGATATGGATAAGAATTTAGTTATGAAACTAAAGTCAGAAATTTCTTCACTAAAGAAACATTTATCAAACTTTACTGTTGGTAATTAAGGTTTTAATAAAATGCATAAAAAACCATCCACATGATACTAATTTAGGAAGGGGATATACTCATAGAAAACCTATTTTTAGTAACAAATTATTTGTTCCTAAAAATGCCCTCTTTTTTAATAAATTTCAATGTAGATGTCATTGGTAAAATAATTTTTCTTTAAATAAAATTCAATCTCTAGGTTTTCACAAATCCCTTTTTTTTAAATGTGGATTCCTAAAATTTACATTTCCAGATCCAAGAAGGTTTAGATTCTAAAAGTTAAATTGTTTTGTTTTTAGGAAAACAAAGGAAGTACCAATAACAAGAATACATGGTATATGGATAGTGGTTGTTCCTAGAATATGTTTGGTAATAAATATTTATTTTAAAAGATCATAAATATGAAAAGTGGAAAATTAACTTTTAGGGATAATTCTCAAGGATAGATTATCGTTATAGGTAATATTTTTCTTCTTGAAAAAGATTTAATTTCAAATGTTTTTTTTATTGAAGTTCTTAAGAACAACCTTATAATAATAATTCAATTATATGATGAAGGTTAAGTTATGAATTTTATTAATGATAAATGTGTAGAACACAATTCCAAGGATGAATTTATTCTCTTTGTTCATCGGCATGAGAATGTATACACAGTTAACTTACAAGACCTTGGGATCCAAGAATTACCTTGTCTTAGTGTAATGGAGGATCGCTCTTGGTTATTGAATAGAAGCTTAGGACACTATAACCTTAAAAACTTATGTAATTTGAGTAATAAAATACTTATTAAGGATATTCCAAAACTTAGATTTGATTCTTAAAAAATATATGACCCTTGTCAATACGGTAAGCAACATAAGTCAAGTTTTAAATCTATTAGTCAAGTCTCAACTTCTAATGCTTTAAAGTTAGTGCGCATGGATTTATTTGGTCCTACATAAATTGGGAGTATTGGGTGAAAATACTATTTATTTTTTTTAGTTGATGATTACACTAGATACACATGGGTCTATTTTCTAGAAAATAAATCTGAATCCTTTTGATTTTTTTAAACTTTTTTAGACAAATTTAAAAATGATAAAAATCTTCCCTTGATAACTATTCATATTGGTCATGGTGGATAATTTGTAAATTCTTATCTTAAAAGTTTTTGTAGTAAAAAAGGCATTACACGTAACTTTTCATCTCTTAGAATGTAGGAATTGGGCATGTAGTGAAATCCCCAAATAGGTGGGTTTTTAAAAAAATCCACCGAAGATCGACGTAAACTTATCGACATCGGTGAAGAGCAGTCCGGTCAAATCCAAGGATCTCGTGTGAAGGGTTTTAAGCACAAAAATAAACCGTAAAATACTTGGTTTAAATATGAAGCCATGCATGATGTCTGGTCATCATTGGTGGTCACTTCTTGAAAAATCCAACATCTAACTCCTCTAGATCGTCCACACACATTTCAAGAAACTACAGGAACATCATTCGTCGAAGTCCAAGTGCGATCATGAAATTCCAATGAAACCTTCGATGCTTCAATGATCATTGCATCACTTCACTAGTGATGCATGAGAGAGAGCTCGATCTGAGTTACTTGGATCCAGATCATCTCTCTCTAAATCATGGGAGAGAAGTGAGAAGAGAGAAGAATCGTGAAAAGTGTTTGGTAATCTCCTCTCTTCTTATATTTATAGTGTTATATAATTACTCAGAAATGCCAACCCGACCCCCGAATAATCAACGCACTATTAAAAACATTTTATGACTACTAATATGAGTTATAAATATTATTATCACTTACTTGTAATATACTAAAATATATTATGTGATAATAATTGAGTCCAAAAACATGACTCGTCGCTACCATAAATATTAATTGAACCTTGAATAATTTAATATTTGTTAATTAATATTTTTTCATGTATTTACTTAAAACTCGTAAATACATTTAATAAATAAATTCAATACTCATTATTATAAACTTGAATAATATGAATTTATTTATTACATTGATGATCATTTTTTCTTGGACAAATCCTGAACCCCAATGGTGGGGTCCACCAAGTCCAAAATTCATATTCAACTGAATAGGGCAGATTCTCAAATACGCTATTGTGTGTGACCCTCTAGGCCCTTATCTCGACAATAGTGAATATTATTCACATACCAAAAGCGGGATCTAGAAACACATCATGTCCCCTAAAGAAATAAGGATTATCACAGCAACAACAACCAACCTACGAACAAATACTATGTAATATAATCTCTTTGTCAGTAATATCTCATAAAGTAGGATGCACTCATGTGTCATCTCCCTTTTCTTACATTATTGTTTGTTGATTTAACTGGATGGATTTACCTTCAATTTCTTGTCCATGGTCTTATAAAGGTACTACCATCCTTATCAACATGGACTGAGATATATTACTTCCATAACTTGAAAGAGAAAAATCCTTTCTTGACCATTCAACCAATGACATGCCACCAATGACGCACCTAAAACAAACTACCTCACTGTGAATTCATTTCCATGGTTTTCATCTTTCATCAAAGTATGCAATCAAATGACATACATTAGTAATGATCTCAATTCAAGATACCATTACACATGATCATAGATAAAAATATCCAATGACACCCGAAACATGTGGTGTTCCTATTGGAAGGTCAGTCCTCATGATCTCACTACTAGAGATCACCAAGTGTGTACTTCATGAGAAGAATTATTGATGCTTATGATCCCCCAGCACCTGATATTTAAACATCTATTGTGTCCAATCAGTAAGATATATCTAGACCATTAAACATATATTTAAGATTAATGTCATGGTATCTTGAGGTTATCATTATAGCCTAGGATCTTCTATAACCTCTCGATATGACAATTAATCTTTGGACATTACCATTTCAATAGTGGAAACAGAAAATTCTACACCATAATGGTAAGATGACATCATGTATAGATAATTATATACAGGATATGGTAATCAAAATCACTGAATAGTTGGGTATAAGGAACCCATTATTCCAACACTCCCACTTGCACTAGATCCAACTTTCTAACCAAACTTGTTAGCTACTCACATGATAAAGATCATGTTTCTGCTGAGTAATGGATTTAGCTACTAGGCCTGCCACTATTCTGTCATGTGGCTATTCTGCTATTGTAATCTTGTCTCATTGAGTAAAACTTCTCAAGAGATGGTATCTCAAGTATATCCCATTTTTCCACTATCATAACTTGACATATTGGATAGTAAGAATATCATAATTGACATTATGATAATACTTTTCTTACTAGGTGAAATTCCAAGAACTGTAACAAATCATTGTGTTTAATTACTTCTTAGCTGCCTTAGAAGCTACAACGTACTCGGTATTTATAGGTATGGCTACCACTGGCTTATTTGATCTTGACTCACTCATCATCTTTATACTAATTACGATAGTAGATCACATTGATCTATGGAAGACTAGTTTGTATCCCCAAAAACTAGTATCCTTCTTCTCCATTTACCAGGTACTTATCTTTTGTACTTTTTGAAGTACAAACAGATAGTTCTAACTACTTTACTAGAAATGATCCTGGATATAATTGATATTTTCCTACTATAAAATATATATTGGCAATATCAGTTCTTATATATATCATGGAATACGTGATAGATCCATTGCTTCAGCGTATAGATTTTAACTCACCATGTTTATCTCTTCTCATGTCCTGGACATGACAACCTAGATAGATTATTCCCTATGACATAGGCAACAATTCATCTCTTGAATTGTTCCAACTTATATTTTTCAATACAATGTCATTATATGTACGATTAACTAGGACCAAGAAACCTATAGATCTACCTCAGTAGATCATGTTTCCTAGAACTTAGGTTGCTACTTTAAGTCAATCACTGGAGAATAAATTTCATTTTGGTCTTAACTAACTATGAGACCAATGTCTTTTTTTCATATGTTTTCAAACATATTTCTTCTTGGAAAACATTGGTTTCCCTACTAACCTCTCATAGACACATGGAAAACATTTGTTTCAAATGTGTATTATATGATCTTGTTGCTTACTTTAATCCTAAACCGGATTTCAGTAACTTGCAACCTTTATTAACATTTTGTGATGTGACCATCCCTTTCTGGTTGCATCATATAGACACCATCCATGATTGGTGGTCATGACATCCAATGCTAAATAATTTGATCATAGATATTAGCTATGAGAAGTAAAATTCTAACAGATTTAGATATAATGACTTGGTGAAACCAATCGAGCCTTGTTGGTACCACACTTGTACCATCCATGTATCAATTCACTTCCGTAATATTCAAAATAATAATCCCCCTTTTCATTTTGATACATGGAATCCATTAATTGAATTTTAGTTGGTCTTATCAATTTTATCTAATTACCATACATTGCTTACTTGTAGGAAATATTATTCACATTGAATAATAGATCACTGACCGCGGTGAATATAAAAACCATCATAATGGTTTTATCCTTCCTACGCAGTATGTGTCTCTAGAACATACTTTGTTCCAAATGCACTTTTGTAACTAGTTCCTATGATAACTATTTGTGCATCCTGATCATTGACTAAACACAAGTCAATATAGCTCCCACTATCTATAATATAGATGTGCACCCTCTTATAGAATGTATTCTATCACTTGACTATAACTTTTCTATCTTAGGGATTTAGGTAATATCCTAAGAAATCATTAGGATTATTATACTAAATGCACATTGTGTTTTTCTTGATGCAAGTTTGTTTATGTCCTAACAAATTATTTGTATCCAAACACATTTCTTAATGACATAATATATTTACATAATACTATGACTCATATGATATACATTTTTCATTTTAATTGGCATATGATTATGTTATTACGTTCTTATTTGTGAAGTACGTCATGAAATATAATGGAAGTTTCCGCAAGTTGCAACATTGATACTGCTTACATCAAAATTTTGATGTATAACATATGCATTTAGGAATTTCTCCACGCTACATGTTTGTTGATCAATGTTGATATGTAAGACTTAATCATAAATACTCCTCATTAACATCAATGTTGTGATGTCGATAAGATAATGTGCATTTAGGAATTACTCCACGCTACATTATCATAATTGATGAATGATTGGTCGAGATATTCTTTGGTATCCCAACCCGAAGAAACTCATATCTCCTGACCATGCATATACTTCACTTTTTTATTCCTTAATTACTGAATGGAATCTTATGAAGTATATATAACTCTATCTTATTCTTGAAATAGTTCATACTTACTTGTTGAACTATTTCCAAAAGCTTTGTGACATACCTTTATTTATAAAGGATCCTTTGTCTAAACTAAAGACGTTCATAATACCAAAAGTATTTAGCTGTGCCGAGCCTAAATACCATACTTGGTATATTCATGACTTCCACTTTTAGTATTACTTGAAAAATAATCATATTTTCACAATTGTGTATAAGTATTACATTTATATTCATCACTAAATGCCTATGATTCATATATTACTGAACTAGTGATTGAGTTTACCAAAAACAACATTCATTCCTAAACCTGAAAGAATTTATCCTTACATCCAAGGACACATGAGATTAATGTTTGTGGTTATACTCAATAATAGTTCAACATGAATCTTTCACTTGGAAATTAATAATTCATGTTCTTATCACCACAGGCCTAGGTATCACCCTTTCGTAGCCACTTGGAGAATACACCTAACTACTAGTAATGTTTCTATACTTACTTGGTAACTATATTTAAATACACATATGTAAAAAGAATATAGTATTAAATACTAAGTAGTAAAAGGGAAACATTACATTGATGAATATTTTTGATGTGGAAGTGGAAAACTACTTCTTTAAATCAATTTATTGCTTTTAAACTTCCTTTGTTTTATTTTATAATATGTAATGCAAATAACCTTTGTTAATACCCCATTAATTGAAGGACGTCACGAATGTTCCATTAGCATTAATTTCCTTTGAAATTTTCACATTGTCTTTTAATTTATTCACCATAAAAATGAAAACTTAACTGTCTTTTATTCTTATTCACTTGGTGAACCTTACCTAGATAGGTAATGAAGCGTTTACTCAATACTTGTTCGTTTTTGTAACTTAAAACAAGACTTGAGTAAAGTGGTGAAAATGATATGAGAAAGGGATCTATTTAAAGATCATGATCAATATTTTAATTTAAACATGCTGGTGTAACATCACCTTATTCATATCATTGTTTTGATTTCTACTTGTAAACATCCTGGAGATGAGACTTCATGTTATATCATCCATGTCCTGGTGTAGCACCAGCAATTGACATCGGACGTTGATGAAATCATAATGATATAACTATCATATGCTTTATGCATTATCTTCCTGTAAGCTATTTCACCCTTGCTTCTTGAGGTAGTTAACAGTGTTTTTGAACACTAGAACCTTGAGTTTCCTATATCATAGTATTATGTGCACGTGCCTGTACTATTCATGGATACTCATGTCAGTGTGGAAATTTAATTTGTCCAATATATTATCACAGTTTTTAAACTTGTGGTTTAACTTTCCATTTTTTAAAAAGTAAACTTTAGCAGATTAGTACCTTTTTCTGGATTACTAGTTTAGACATTTTTATTAATTACTTGAATTATTTAATGTCTCCCACTATTTTATCGGATTCTAGGAACCCTCTATGCTAGAATCAGAGTACTCTGTCGCTTGAGTATTCTAGTGGCAAGGATCTCGGAACCACCCCTCATAGTCTACAATCTATGGATACAACACTACTTGGAGGGTTTTAGGTGGGATTTTGTCTGGCCGACCACTTTAACTTGTGGCTCCTTGATCTGTTGAGTGAAGTCCTAGCTTCTTAAATTAGAACTTGATTTACTCAACGCTTGCCTCTAAAATTACAACAACCTAGATGTTGCTACTTATTTGCTGTAATTTTAGTTAAGTAGACCCATCACTCTTATAAGGACTCATCATTAGTAAGAGGCACCCTCATATATGGAATGACCGACACCTCAAACAGTCGGTTTTGTCCAAATTTGAATGACAGAAGGCTATTATGACTTAATATATCTTTGAGGGTTTTATTATTTTAAATGTGATGAAAGAAATAATTTTCTATTTTATAAGCACATACTATGTGATCGCACTCACAACTGAACGTGCAAGAAATAGAAATTTCCTTGTGTCACATGTTCATTTTATCTTTCATGCATGTTTATTATTATACTATGTGATCACGCATTTACTACACATTCAGAAAAACAATAAACCATGCATAAATAAAATGAAAAATCTGATCATGATCTGGTATTAATGGTTGATCCGTTGAGTGAATAACGGACCAACTGAGACCCTAGGGACAATACCTTTAGTCGCATGTCTTGCAACTTGAATAGCAACGTCTGCTCATCCAATGTATCCAACTCCTATCTAGTGCATCGTCATCACTTGGCGTGAAGTGCGTCATACCTCGTCTCGTCATTATACGATTGTACTCACACGCAGACGAGGGGGTCTCGGGGTATAAAATACAACTATGAGAATGGGCATGTAGGCCCTTAAACATATAATTACACTTGAGATGACATGCAAATCGTTTTTTATTTTATTAAACTAATTATTACAATATGACACAATAATTAAATTAATTAAATAAATAAATAATTAAAAGAAATGCACCAAACAGACATTGTTTGGTCTCTATCTCATGATTAGAATACGCATTAAACTCGCGTATATAAAATAAATGAATAAAAAAATTAAACTTGCATTAAATAAATTTGAGGCCATTTAATTGAATTAAAAACTTCACTCTTGTTTTTAATTAAATTTAAAGTCGTTCGGTCCCAATTAATTAATTTAATTTTAAAACTAAAATTTAAATTAATTAATTAATTTAATTAATCTCCCAATTAAATTAATTGCACCGCAATAACATTAATCCAAAAATTAATATTTAATTAATTTAATTATCTACTATGATTAAATTAATTATTTAAATTAATTTTTGATTAACTTAAAATAATTTGGGCCTCCGAAAACTTGTGTTGGGCCTGTGCGAGTTAGGGAAAACCCGTGCAATCCCATTTTGGGCTTAGCCGACCCCATGCGGGCTGATCTAGGCCAGGAAGGCCTTCTCACACCTATTTCGAGTTGAGCAGACCTACACAAACCCTTTACGGGACAAGCCCAACCTTGATAGGGGTTACCTGTCCTACTGCAAGGCAAGTTCGTTGCTGCTTTCCTGAAGGATACGTTGCATTTCATCGTAGCTAGAGGGGGGTGGGTTCGGACCAGGGAGAAAGCACGGCAGGCATGGATTATGGGTGGCCGACGGTGGGCGGGCGAAGCTGGACCGGAACTGGAGGAGGGGCGCCGATGTGGCTTGGGTCGAGGGCCCCAAAGGGTGGAGGCCACAACACAGGGCAAGTGATCCAGAGGGAGGCAATCACCAGCCTGGTGCGGTGTGGCTCGCACAGGAGGGCGCAAATGCCGCATGGTTCGCCCGACGGAGGGGCGACCAACCTAGGCGAGGTAGAGCGTGCTACTCACAGTGCTGGTCTACGGCTGTAGGGCGTTGGAGCAGGATGTTGGACCGAGGTGGAGTTGGGGCGGTGGACCAAGGTGGGGCAAAGGATAATAAAACATAAGGAGGGTTATACACCAACATGCTACGGAGCATAGGAGGACAAACTAACTGGTCCGGCCGACTGGGGTTGGCTGCGGAAGGAGAAAGGCGAGGTGGCCAAGCCAACCAGCGAGCTCAAGTCCGACATGAGTAAGGCTTCCACACTAGAGAGGGTTAGAGGGAGGCATGTGGACTGCTGCTGGTTTGTCCAACATAGAGATATGGGGTCGCCTACCTGGTTTCATCGAGCTGGTGTGCTGGTTCTGTCGGGAAGGAGATGAAGCGGTAGGTGGCGTCGGGGTCCTGGGGTGCAGCGCCTGTGCATAGAGGGAGTCGCATCAGCAGCTCCGTGAGAGGGAGACCAGCGGACAAGGGGTGGCACTTTCCCCCCACCCCCAACCCTACTTTTTTTTGTGACCTGCACATGCATGTCCACCCTCCATTTTTTTCTCTAAAAAACTATTTCAAGACCTGCTTTGTAGGTCTTGCATTCAACCTATTTTTTTTAAAACAAGACTTGAAAAGCAATTATTTCTATAAAATTTTATTAATTAAACATGACTCATAAAAATTGAGTCATCCACTCCTTTTTTATTTCTTAAGTCTATATTTAGACTAGAAAGTATAAAAACTTATAATAATAAAATATTATTATAATTAAATATTATAATAATTAAATTATTATTATAATAAAACTATTATTATTATAATTAAATTATTATAATAATAATCATAATTAAGGTTCACCAGAAAATACTATTCTGGTAACTAGATGTCTAGTCAGTGAACATTTATAAAACAATCGGTTTAACACTAATTTTAAACTTCAGATGACCACAGATGGGTCATCCGATATCAGATTCAAACGTGGTCTGCGATGTTGGGACCATAACGATGTTATCTTCATATTTTAATGCAAATTTAATTATTTTGTATTAAAATCAACATGCGCTCACTCTGATACCACTTGTAAAAACTGAGCATGCAGTAGAATCCCCAAACAGGTGGGTTTTTAAAAAAAATCACCGATGATCGATTTAAACTTGTCAACATTGGTGAAGAGAAGCTCGGTCAAAGACTAGGATCTCGTGTGAAGGGTTTTAAACACAAAAATAAACTATAAAATACCTAGTTTAAATCTGAATCCGTGCACGACGTCTGCACATCTTTGGCGATCACTGCTCGAAGAATCTGACATCTAACTCCTCTCTATTGTCCACACCTGCTTTAAGAAACTGCGAAAACTCCATTCGTTGAAGTCTGAGTGTTGGTGCGGAATTCCAATGAAACCTTTGACGCTCCAACGATCACTACATCGCTTTGCTAGCGATGCCTGAGAGAGATCTCGATCATAGCTCCTTAGATCCAGAGCATCTCTCTCTAAATCAAGGGAGAGAGGAGAGGAGAGAGAAGTGTCATGAATAGTGTTTGATAATATCCTCTCTTCTTATATTTATAGTGTCATGTAATTACCTAGAAATGTCAACCTGGCCCCCGAATAATCAATGCTCTATTAACAACATTTTATGACAACTAATCTGAGTCATAAATATTATTATCACTTACTTGTAATATACTAAAATATATTGCATGATAATAATTGAGTCCAAAACTGGACTCGTCGTTCCCATAAATATTAATTAAACCTTGAATAATTTAATATTCTTCAATTAATATTTTTTCATGTATTTACTTAAAACTCATAAATACATTTAATAAATAAATTCAATAGTCATTATTCTAAACTCGAATAATATGAATTTATTTATTGCAATGGTGATCATTTTTCCTTAGACAAATCTCGAACCCCAATAGTGGGGCCCACCATATCCAAAACTCCTATTCAACTGAATATGAAAGATTCTCGAATATTCTATTGTGTGTGACCCTCTAGGCCCTTATCTCAATAGTAATGAATATTATTCACAGACCAAGAGCGGGATCTAGCAACCCATCATGGACCCTGAATAAATAAGGATTGTCACAGCAGCGACAACGAACCTACAAATATGTACTGTGTAATATAATATCTTTGTCTATAATATCTCATAAAGCAGGACACACTCATGTGTCATTGCCCTTTTCTTGCTTTATTGTTTATTGATTTAACTGGACATATTTACCTTCAATTTCCATGGTCATGGTGTTATAAAAGTATTATCATCCTTATCAACATGGCCTGAGATATATTACTTCCATAACCTAAAAGCAACAAATCCTTTATTGACCATTCAACTAATGACATGCCACCAATGACGCACCCAACACAAACTACCTTTCCACGACTTCATTTCCATGGTTTTCATCTTGCATAAAAGTATGCAATCAAATGACATACATCGGTAATGATCTCAAGTTAAGAGACCATTACACATGATCATAGATAGGAACATTCAATGACACCTGAAACATGTGGTGTTCTTATTGGTGGGTTTTTCCTCATGATCTCACTACTAGATATCACCAAGTGAAAACTTAATGAGAAGAAATCTCAATGCTTATGATCCCCCAGCACCTGATAGTCAAACATCTACCATGTCCAACCAGTAAGATGTATCTAGACCATAGAACATATATTTAATATTAATGTCATAGTATCTTGAGGTTCTCATTATAGCCTAGGATCCGCTATAACCTCTCAATATGACAATTAATCTTTGGAAATTACCATTTCAATAGTGGATGTAGAAAATTCTACACTATAATGGTAATATGGAATCACGTATAGCTAATTGTATACATGATATGGTAATAAAAAGCACTGAATATTTGGGTTTAGGGAACCCACTATTTCAACATATAACTCCTCAGTAAAATGGGGTTGTTGAAATAAGAAATCATATTCTTCAAGAAATAACAAAAACCATGTTGATTTAATACTCAATTGCTAAATTTTTTGGGCTGAAGTAGTTAGTACTGCTTGTTATACTATAAATCGAGTTTTAATTCAAACTTTTATTAATAAAACTCCTTATGAGTTATGGACAGGCCGAAAACCAAAAGATTCTTAATTCAGAGTATTTGGATGCAATGTATTCATATTTAATATGAAAGAAAACTTACAAAAATTTGCACCCAAGTCTGATGAAGGTATATTTTTAGGTTATTCCACTTTTTCTAAGGTATATAGAGTTTTCAATAAAAATTCTTGTACTATTGAGGAAATAGTACCTTTTAAATTTGATGAAACCAACCCTTTTATTTTTAAACAAACTCAACCAACATCCTCAAATGTGATTTATAAAACTGATCCTCAAACTTTGTTGTAATATTCTTCTAATAATAGAAATACTCAAGAAATTATTTTTGAAGTATTTAATCAGGAATATTTTCTACCCTATGTTGATGAACTGGTTTTAAAAAATCCATGTGAGTTGCTTCTGAGGAATCATCCTAGTGATAGTATCATTGGTGATGTGAATCAACCAGTTAGGACTAGAAGTTTTTTAAGAAATATAGTATAACATCTTTCTTTTCTTTCTCAATTTGAACCTAAAAATCCTGATGAGGCTTTAGGTGATGATGATTAGATTAAGGCCATGAAAGATGAGCTAAATGAATTCGAAAGGAACAAAGTTTGGACCTTGGTATAAAGACCTAAATAAACTTCAGTAATTAGAGTAAATGGGATTTTAGAAACAAATATGATGAAAATGGAATAATCATTATAAATAAATAAATACTTGTTGCTAAAGGTTATAATCAAAAAGAGGGAATATATTATGAAGAAACTTATGCTCTAGTAGCTAGACTTGAATCTATTCATATTCTATTAGCCTTTGCAGTGTTATTTAATTTCAAACATTTTCAAATGGATGTAAAGTGTGATTTCCATAATAGTTATTTATAAGAGGAAGTTTTTTTAATAACCTCATAGTTTTGAAGATAAAAAACATCCTAAATATGTTTATAAACTTACAAAATCTTGATACATACTTAAACAATCCCCTAGAGCTTGGTATGATAGATTAACATGATTTTTGTTACAAAAAAATTATGTTAATAGAACTGCTAATCCAACTCTTTTTATAAATAAAGTTAACAAAAACATTATGATTGTAAAAAAAATATTGATGAAATTATATTCAGATAAACTCAATAATCATTAATATATTTCTTTGTGAATCTTATGAAATCCGAGTTTGAGATGAGTATGATGGGTGAGTTAACATTTTTTCTCAGTTTTCAAATTTCTCAAAAACCAGAAGGTACTTATATATCTCAACATAATTATATTAAATATATTCTTAAAAATTATGGATAAAAAAATATTAAAAGTATTATTACTCCAATCAGTACCTCAAATACACTTTATCTTGACAAATCTAGGAAACCAGTTGATCAAACAACTTTTAGAGGTATGATATGAAGTTTAATATACTTAAAAACTAGTCACCCATACTTTTTTTGTTTTCTTATGTGAAAGGTATCAAGATAATCCAAAGGAATACCATATTAAAACTATAAAACAATTTTTTCATTATCTTAAGAGAACTATGGATTTAAGAATTTTCTATTCTTATGGAAATTATTTTCAACTTAAAAGTTTTTTGAATGCTGATTTCAGTAGTTGTAGAATGGATAAAGAAAGTACTTATGGAAATTTTCATTTCTTAGGAGATTCATTAGCTTCTTGTTCTTGTAGGAAACAACACTCAATAGAACTTTCCACTATTGAAGTTGAATATGTTGTAGTTGGAATTTGTTGTGCTTAAGTGTTGTGGAGGCAACACACACTCACTGATTATGGCATGAGTTTTACTAAAACTCAAATACTATGTGATAAAACTAGTTCCATTTTCTCAAGTAAGAACTCTACACATCACTCTCATAAAAAACACATAGATATTGGACATCACTTTCTTAGATATCATACACTTAAAGGAGATATAATTTTACAATTTATCATAATCCAAGAACAACTTACTGATATATTTACAAAACCATTACCTTCTGATAGATTTGAATACATTAAACAAAATATAGGGATGGTCATTGTAAAGTAACTGTTCATATCTACTTCTTGTTTAAACCATATCCTTGCATTAAGTTGCTAATTTTCATGGGGAAAGTACATATGATTTTTATTTTAAAAAACTTTTAATTTTTCAAAATTTTAGTTTTTCTAAAAATCTATTGTAATAGGTTTTCCGGACTCATAATTCCTTATAAAATTATTTAGAATCATTTTTTCCAGACTCAAATTTTTTTTCGGACTCAAAAGTTGTAGAAAATATTTTGGACTTGAGTTTTATTCAAATCAACTTTAAATTTTTCGTATTTATATTTTCTTTTCAAATTTTTCGTATTCAATTTTTAAAAAAAAATTGTATTATTTATAAAACTATCATAATTTGTTTTTTATAAAACCAAGAAGAACAAATAATAATACCAATAATTCCACTTCTAAAGGTATTATACTTTCTTTTATACTTTAACATTATTCCATTATGACTAGTTTTATCCTTGTTTGTTGATATTATAAAAAAATTATCATATTAAATCAATACGATAAAAAAAATTATAAAAACTCAAGAGTTTAAATTATTTAAAAAAATACTTCTTTGAATAATTTCTCAACCTTCATATCAGTTGGATAAAATCTCAGCCGTCAGATCTTCTTATAAGACCAACTATTTCCTCAAACACATATATAAAGGAGGGTTCATGTGTTCCACATCAGTTATCTCAAGTATTTTTCATTGAAGTTTTTCCTCATTTAAGACTCTTAGTCTGATTTATTCTATATATCTGAATCTTTATTATCAAGTCCCAATATGATGGAACTTGTGAAGGATTACAACAAGTGGTTTGTTTTCTAGTAAATGTTAGTAGCAAAAGCTTTTTATGATAAGTAATATTCATCTTTGAGGAGTTTAATATATTTCTAAGGTTGGAAATCACTATGTTTTGAACAAACAAGTATAGATTATGATTTGTTTATAGTTAGAGATTTTTATGCCTCTATAAAGATCTTTGATGAAAATGGAAAAGATATTTTTCATTCTAAATCTATGATAAAAGATATAAGATGAGATATAGGGTAGTTACATGCTTCCTAGGTATTTCAACAGAAGGATATGATTTTTTTTTCATCTCACAAACTACCTGAGTCCATGGGTACGTTTAATAAAGAAGAAGTTGAAATTACTTTTTTTAGAAATATATCATATGATGATCCAAGAAAGGTTGCATATCTCATTCTAGATCATAGGGTTTTATCCATTTGAATGCAAGGGTTTCTTATCCCATAAAAGGGATATATAGATACTTTAAAGTTATCTGATATATTCATTTTAGATTACTTGTTCAGTATGAGAAAGTTCAATTGGGTAGGTTTTGTTCTTTTGACAATAAAAAATATCAAATCTTGTTCAATGAAGTCTCATATTATAATGTTTCTATCTTTGATAAGCAAGATGATTGAATCTAGTACGAAACATTTCAATATTGAAATAAAATCCAAGGTTGTTAGAGAAAAGATGACATTTATTAGTGATGACACAATAAAATGTATGAAGTATGTATTTGATATCAAATCTAAGATGTCTTTAAAGAATACTCAACCTTCTATATCAGAATCAGAACCTTCTTCAAAATAAAATAAGGCCTAGAAGGTTGTGAAAAATATAAAGGCTGAATATCTTCCTCCAAGAGAAAAGAAATAAAAGAAAGTCTCTGATGCAGTAGTCGTGGAGTGGAGGAAACAAGCTGAAAGAAAAGAAGGAGATCCTCATATAGAACTCAACCTAGCAGAAGGTTTAGATTTAAAAATTCATGGAGTTGAAACTCTAGAAAAAGAATCAAGAGAAAATAAATGAAATAAGAAACTTCATGGTGCTAATTTAATTTATTTTTTAATAAAAGGAGTAGAGGTTGTTTCTGAAAATGTTGTTATACCAAATCTGAATGATGGATTGTCTTTCCAAGAATCATTTTTTTGTCCATTCTAATGTTCCATCTATAGTAGATAAGGGAAAGGTTGTTGTGGTGGATAAAGATTCAGTTCCTACTAGAAAAGAAGATTTAAGATCAACAGAACAACTTTATGAAGACTTTATTAAATAAATGGAGGAAGGATGTGCAGATATTGATATTCTAGAAAAATAAAGTGGAGGTGCTGAAGAAGATAATGTATTCAAAGAAATATAAGAGTATGATGAAGAAGAAGAAGAAGGATAATTAGAACATGAAGAAAATAAAAATTTTGATAAAGAAGATCTCTCATTCG
The DNA here is from genome assembly GCA_963277665.1 of Viscum album. Taxonomy (NCBI): domain Eukaryota; kingdom Viridiplantae; phylum Streptophyta; class Magnoliopsida; order Santalales; family Viscaceae; genus Viscum; species Viscum album. The sequence continues at coordinate 1,186,228,359 of OY728123.1, read as the reverse complement.
ACAATATTTCTTTAAGGAATTCACAAGATTCTTCAAAAGAATTGTCTTCCTTGGGAAATAAGAAAGATAAATTTGTAAGTATAGAGAAAAAAATTCCCCATTCATTTAGGAAGTTCAATCTTCATCCAAGAAGGTTGAACAAGATTAGAATTAAAAACCAGAAGGCACCAAAGGTATTTATGTTGATGCTATTTAAATTTATGATGGAAACTAGGTTGAACAGAGAATTGAAAAATCAGTTTCAAATAAAGAGAAAGGGAAAAGAGTTTAAGTGGAAGTTTGGATAGCTCATCCTAATTTTCCTAAGATTGAAATATCTGATTTAGTGGATACAATAACAGTTCAAGGAGTTCATTATATTGCTCAAGATTTATAGATACTTTAATAAATAATTCCTTACTTTCCCATGCTAGAAGAAAATATTGATTTAGTGTAAGAAACTCAAATTCAGTAATTGAAGTCAGTTAATGTTTTATCTGATAGAGTTATTCAAAATGAATCTAAATTTAAAATCCTTCAAGAAAGTTTTCAATATCACAATAAATCTTATAACAAAGTAGTGAAATGGTCACGTAATGTTGATGTTGAGATCAAGGAGTGGGATAAATAAATTTAAGAATTAAATAAGTACATGGATGGATCTACATAAGATTTTAATGACTTATCAGGGAATTTGGAAGAAAAGGGTAAAGTTTATGGAAGAATTCAAAAACACATCTAAAAATCATATTAGACTGTAAATGAGTTGAATTTAAAGATGGGGTATTTTGAGGATCAAATAAGGAGACTCAAAAAATCATAATGAGGAAGTCAGTAACCTGAATGATGATTTTTCTCAAAGACTTCATAACCAAGAATAAAATATTTAGATGTAAGATGAAAAGATTCATATTCAAGAGGAAAGGTTACATGATCTGAAAAAGAAAAAGTAGTCTCAGGAAGATTTCATTGTAAAGCTATAAGAGGATATAAAGGAGCTCAAAAAGTTGAAGACAATCGTGATATCCTTGATGCTGAAGAAAGATTAATTTTTTCTCCAAACTCTTGTTGAAATTACTATTTTTTTAAAATAGTTCCATCAATGAAGAACTTTTTCATCTCATGATGAATTTTTTGAATGTATCCCAATTATGATTGGTTGAATGTTATTTCATTTTTAGATGATCAAGTACTTCATTATATTCCTTCGTATATTTTTTCCTCTAACCCTTTTTTTCAGGTACTACAAGACTATTCCCCATTTCCTTTTAAAAATCACAAAGAGGGAGAATTTTATACAAAGGGGGAGAACTTTATAGATAGGGGATTCGTTTAAGTAAGGGGGTAGAAATATCTTTAAATAAGAGAATACAATCATTAAGGGTATTTCTTATCCTAAGGGGTCGTATTCATTATTTTATTCAAATGAGTTATAAACTTAGGGGTAGATAAGTATTAATATAAAAATTCTAAATATGATGTACCTAAAAGATAATGTACTTAATTTTTTCAAAGTTATTTCTTATTTAATTCTTGCAGTTTGTACTTTCAAAAAGGAGGAGATTATTGATTCAAAAGTATCTTTTTAAATTTTTCATTTCTTTTGTTTTGGAAATCACAAACACTTTCTTAAATACTTAATTAGTAACTCTTTCATATCCAAAGTATTTTAAGAATGTTTTTTAAGTAAACATATTCTTTTACCATACTTAGAAATATTTTTAAATTATTTATGAATACAAACCTACTTTATTCATTACAATTATCGTAGTGAGAATAGATCTGATAGTGATCATATTCACCTTTATCAAATCAGATTTAAGACTTTCTATCTTGTATTCATACTGACAAAAGTTCTTATAATCGGACTTGACATCAAAATTGATAAACATCAGATTTATACCCATAGATATTATCATAATGACATATGTAAGGAAATCCATCAGATTGACTAAAGGTTAAAATCTAAATACAGAAAACTATATTCTATTTTATTGGAATACCTTTTACACTATGATGGTGTAAAACACAACAACATCGGACATTTTGTTATGATATGATCATTGAAGTGTCAGGTGTCCAATTCCTTGTGAAAAAACTTGGAGAAAATTTGACTGTTGGAGGATCAAGATGACTGTTGGAAGCGTGACTATAAATACATGGTCATTAGAAGAGTTTAGAACTGGTAAATCTATTTTTCTATCAAAATTTCAAAATTATTCAAAGAGTGAACAACTTTTTCTTAGTCTTTTTTATTACTTTAGAGAGATTCATTCTTAAGGAAACCTTGTCAGGTTGTCTCCTTAAGATTTTTTTTTTGTAATTTCTTTGTGTATTTCGATTGTGTGAATATGATCAAGGGATTTTGAGACTAGGAAGATACAGATATGATCTTCTTGATCTAGGGATTGCGAAGATATAAAGATAGAATCTAATCTATCAGATTGATGGGTGTTAAGGATTAGAGGATATAGAATTCAATCATCATATCGAGGGCTCATGGGGATAGTGAGATATATCGATCATCGTATATAGGGCTTCCTCTGGTAATGAAAATACAAACTTTCTTGTAAGTATAAAACATGGGACCTTTATACTAGTTTATGTAGGTTTCGGTCGCAGTGGAAGGCCATTTGTGGGTGTACCCAACTTTAATTTTAGCATTAACAATGATCAATCCAAGATCTATCATGATAATAAAACACTGGATCTTCATAATAGAACAAAGAATAAAAAAGAAAAGTGGGGAGTCCTAGAACCATAGATAGGATCATCATATGTTGGTTATAATTAATTTAATTAATTGACAAGAATTACCTTGATGGAATTCTTTATTTGTTTATGTTTTCGATCTCGATCCGATGTAATCTATTGTTGCGTCGTAGAATCCAAGTGTATGATTCCTCTACAGGTGATCCACACATGCTTCACATATCTTTGGATTTCGTCAAAGGGATCTTCAGGTGCTAGTACAGAAGAGCCTTCACTTGCGATGTCCGCCTTCGATCGGCTTGATCCAGTGGAGGAGGATCTCTCTCTTGTAGATTGAGAGCGTTCTTGGAAGAAAAGAATTCTCACTTGGCTTGAGAGATTTCTCTAGATCTGTTGTGCACAACACCAAAAAATGGCTAGACTAATGAGAAATGTGTAATTGGGATTTTTAATTACATAGAATAATAAAATGAATTAATTACCCCGAAGAATTTATTCATTTCATTTAATCTTTAGTAATACCTCATGTCTAATAATAACAGTTGACTATTATTATTACTTGACATGCACCCAATGAATTACACCTAATATTATTTAATTAAATAAATAATATTATTTCTCATAAATTCCTAAAAAAAAATACACAGCGTGTATATTTAATGTACACAGTGTGTATATTTAATATACACGGTGTGTGTATTTAATATACACGGCATGTACTTTTTTTTACCATTTTTCCTTATTTCCTCCACCATATTTATTAAACCTTGAATAATGGATATTTATTTCTAAAATAAATATCACTGCATTACTCACTAATAAATATATTATTTCACCCATAATATATTCTTTTGAATAACTAGTATCAAAATAAATGCGATCAGGCATTCTTGAATCATTATTAAACCACAGTTGGGAATAATATTTATTCAACTTGTTAAATTAATATTTAACTGAGATACTTAGACACACTTAGTGTGTGACCCTCTAGGCCTCTTTCTCAGTGGAATTAGGAGGAGCCTACCTAAATTCCAAGGTTAGTGTCTAGAAACACGCCAAGGCACCCATAAAGAAAGAATTTAATGCCACAATTATGTGTCGCCTCCTACGAACGTTTACCGTGTAATATAATCTCTTTTTCTCAATATCTCAAATCAAGCGGGTTGCGTGTTAGTGTCATCAACCCATGTGCCCGATTATTCTTTCTTTTACTTTCCAGAATTGAACTTTCCCATTCCTCACCATGGCCATGGATTTATTTAGGCTATATAAATTCCATCAAAGGGTCTGAGATATCTACTTCCGTTATGGAACAGAAGGGACAAATCCTTTCTTGCATTATCTATTAATTCAGTATCACTCGTGATACACCCAACGTATCCTACCTTGCTGTGAACAGTGTGTCTTCATAGTTTTCGTCAATACATCAAAGTGTGTGAGTTGTAATACCCATTAATAATAATCTTAAAGTCTAAGAACTAATACACACTTCCACAGATAGGAATATCCAATGACACTATGAAATGTGGATTTCCTACTGGCGGGTCTCGTTCTCATGATATCCTCCTAAATATTACCAAGGGTGCACACTATGAGAAGGTGCCTTAAAGTTTTATGAGACCTCACCCCTAATGGAATGTATTATTTGTGTCCCTCAAATAACATCATCCAGCCATAGAACATATATTCAAGAACAATGTTATGGCACTTCCAGGTTCTCATCATAGCAGGGATCTGTCGTGACCCTTTAATGCAACAGTTATCCTTAGGACATTATCACATGAATTGTCACGCAGAAGAACGATCAAGATATGATAAGGTATTTATTAATGAATAAAGTACAAAGTAGTTGGTTCTAGGCCACCAACTCCAACAGACACCCACTGGACTAGAGACAACTACTAACAACTTTTAACCCACTATCTCTCACATGATATTCATTCTTCTGCTGAGATAGGCCTTTAGTCATGAGGTCTGTCGCGTTCTATTCCGTGGACACTCTGCTGACCCCTTTGGTAGAAATTCCTCAAGAGGTGATACTTCTGGAGTATGTGCTTTGTCTGTTTATGTGACCTTGGTTCTTTTGAAAGAGCCACCGCTGCAGTATTATCACAATATAATGTGATAGGATATTTACTACTAGACACCACATCAATCTCCTGGACAAAGTTTCAAATCCATACGGCTTCCTTGGTTGCATCAGAAGCCACTATATATTCTAACTCCACTGTAGAATCAGCGGCAACTAGTTTATTTGAACTCTTCCAACTCACTACTCCTCCATTGAGACAGAAAACATATCCAGATTGTGACTTCAGATCGTTATGGTCTGTCTGAAAACCATCATTAGCATACCCTCTGATGACAAGCTCCACGTATCCTCCATACACCAAGAACATATCCTTAGTTCTTCTCATATACTTAAGGATAATATTTACAGCAATCCAATGTTATTCTCTTGGATCTGCTTGATATCTACCTACCATGCTCAGTGCATATGAAACATCAAGCCTGGTACATAACATGGCATACATGATGGATCATATAGATAAAGCGTGTGAGATCTTACTCATTCTATCTTTCTACTGTTGTGTCTGAGGACACATTTTCTTAGAAAGATGTAGTCCATGTGACAGTGGAACCAATCCCCTCTTGGATTGTTTCATACTAAATCTCTTTAGTATCTGGTCAATATATGTACCCTGACATAGTCCAAGAAGCCTCTTGGATCTATCATGAATGATCTTGATCCCTAGAATGTAGGCTGCTTCACCCAAGTCCTTCATGGAGAAACACTTGTTTAAACATTCCTTAATTGACTGTAAGATTGGTAAATCATTTCTAATAAGAAATATGTCATCAACATATTCTACTAGGATAAAAACTGCATTCCCATTAAACCGCTTATAAAAACATGGCTCACATTTTTTCTTAATGAAACCAAATTCCTTTATGGCTTCATCAAATCAAATGTTCCACGACCTAGATGCTTGCTTTAATCCATAAATGGATTTCTGCAACTTTCAAACCTTTTTTTGGCTTCACCTAGTGTCATAAACCCTTCTGGTTGTGTCATATAGACATCTTCCTAAAGGTTCCCATTAAGGAATTCTGTTTTGACATCCATTTTCCAAATCTCATAGTCATGGTAAGCTGTTATGGAAAGTATGATTCTTATAGATTTAAACATGGAAACTGGCGAGAAGGTTTTATCATAGTCAATTCCTTGACGTTGTCTGAATCCTTTAGCCACTAGACTTGCTTTATAGGGGCTAACTTCACCTTCCATGTCTATTTTTCTCTTGAATACCCATTTGCATCCAACATGCTTTACATCAACTGGATCATCGACCAGAACCCAGACTTGGTTCTGATATATGGAATTCATCTCAGAATTCATAGCTTCTAGCCATCTTACAGCTTATGAACTTTCTATTACTTCTTTGTAGGAGAGAGGTTCATCATTGTCCAATAATAATGATTTACCATCCTCGGTGACTAGGAAACCAAATCTCTCTGGTTCCCTTACCTCTCTTGAGCTCATATACAGTACTTGTGTTTCTGGAACCTATTCTACAGGGACCTGTGGAACTTGTTCCTATACCAACTCTTGTGTATCTTGAGCATCAACTTCATCGAATTCAATCTTACTCCCACTATCCTTTTTTAGGATGTTCTCCCTCTCAAGAAATATGGCTTGTCTGGTGACAGTCACTTTCTTTTCTTAAGGGCTATATAGGTAATATCCTTTCATTTCCTTGGGATATCCTATAAAGATACACTTCGTTCCCTAAGGTTTTAGTTTGTTTCCTAAGAAGGCCTTAACAAATTCCTCTCATCTCCATACATGTGTGTGTGACAAAATGGGTTTATTTCCATTCCATAACTCATAGGTAATTCTATTTTCTGCCTTATTTGGTACTTAGTTTAATGTGTATGTTGTATTTTGTAATGCATATCCCCAAAAGGATAATGGAAGATCTGCATGACTTGTCATCGACCTCATCATGTCCAACAAGGTGTGGTTCCTCCTTTCACTAACACCATTCCACTGTGGTGTATAAGGAGGAGTGAGTTTAGATATAATCCCAAACTCCTGTAGAAGATCGATGAACTCTTGTTTCAGATATTCTCCACCTCGATCTGATCGAAGCTTCTTTATCTTCTTACCAAGCTGATTTTCTACTTCATTCTTGAATTCAGTAAATTTCTATAAGGATTATGACTTATAACTCATTAAGTAGACATAGCCATATTTACTCAAATCATCAGTAAAAGTAATGAAGTAAGAATATTCACCTCTAGCTTCTACTGGAAATGGCCTACACACATCTGTGTGCACTAATCCTAGAATCTTTGTGGCCCTCTCACCCTGTCCACCGAAAGGTGGCTTGGTAATTTTACCTTGTAAACAAGCATGACATATATCAAGTGGTTTTATCTCAGTAGAGTCTAAATATCCATCTTGGAAGAGCTTTTTCAAGCGCTTCTTATTTACATGACTGATATGGTGATGCCACAACTGGGTGATGTATGAGTCATGTGAGTTTGTTTCGTTATTGATTGCCAACACTTGGTTTTCATAATTTAATACATACAACCCATTATTTAAATGCACCATACCATAACATATGTTGTTCTTGTAAAAGAAGAAACCCTTATTTCCAAACTTGAAAATAAATCCATCCATATCCAAACATGATACAAAAATTATGTTTTTGGTAACACTAGGCACATAATAGAAATTATGTAAAACCAAAATCATCTCAGTTAGCAATGAGAGGTGGTAATCGCCAATGGATAACGCAGCCAACCTCACGCTATTGGTAGATTGAAGATCCACCTCTCCTCTGTCAATCTTTCTAAATCTACTTGGTTCTTGAATTTGAATACAGCTGTGAGCCCCACAAGCTATATCTAATACCCAATGTGTATAAATGGAAATATTACACTCGATAACGAATGAACCTTTAGCATCTACATGCTTCTGGGTGCAGTTCCTATTCTAGTGGCCTTGCTTGCCACATGAAAAAACATATCACCTCTCATTCCTTTCCATGCCTCTGAATCTTCCCCTTCTTGTAGGGATGGTGCTCAGGGGATTCAGACCATTTATAAGTCCTTGGAACCTTTGCCTTGTCCTTTTTTTTCTTATTCACCATAAGGATTGCAGGTTTGTCATGCCCCATGTCCTTATATACCTGGTGAATTAAGGTCAGAAGTTCTGATAGACTCTTCTCATTGTTTCTCATGTTATAGTTGATAATAAAACTAGAGAAGTTCTTGGGCAGTGATGATAGGATGAGATCTGTATGCAACTCATACGGGAACTTAATACCTAAGATGTACAGGAATTCAATATAGCAAATAAGCTTGACTACATGAGGCCCAGTTGGCGTAGAATCTCCAAGTTTAGTTGTGAACAAAGCATTGTAGATATCATATCTCTCCTTTATTTCCTTCTCTTAATAGAGATCCTTAAGGTGAGACATCATGTTATACGCATCCATGTTTTCATGTTGCTTCAAGAGATCATTAGACATGGCCAATAGCATGAAACATTGGAAATTTGTGGCATAATCCATATGTTTCATGTAGAGAGATAGTTCCTCATCACTGGACTCTTTTCCAGGTGCAACTAGAACTGGCTCTTCCAGCACATACAATTTCCTCTTGTGGTGAAGGATGACGCGTAAATGCCTCTGCCACTCTTGGAAATTGGTTCTAGTGATAAGGTTTTACTTCTCTAGTATGGTTCACAATGATATGTTTAAAGTCATTTTTTTCTATTTCTACAAATTAATATTATCAAAGGTTTAGTACCTTATTATGATAAAACTGAGACAAATAATTAAATTAATACTTATTAGTCTCCCACTATTTTATCGAAATCCAATAGCCCTCACCATTGACTTTGGAATATTCTGTTTCCTGAATATTCTAGTGGTAAGGATCCATATTTCCCTTTTCATTACCCCAACTAGGGTTGGTCAAGCAACTTGAAGGGTTTTTAGGTAGTCGTTCCAAATGTCAACTGCATTAACTTGCAGCTCCTTAATCCGTTGAGTGGACTCCCCAATCCTGAAATCTTTTTATTCTGGATTTCCTCAACCTGTGACTCTTGGTCACACCAAGTCCTATTGTGGTAGTTAACCCATGATGTGAACCAAGTCAAGTCAACCCAAAACCTTGAATTAGAATTCCTTGATAATTGAAATCACCCCAACTAGGGTTGGTCAAGCACTTTGAACTATGGTTCGATTCTAACCAAGATTATGTAAGGCTATACCGACTTAATATTTTCTTTGAGGGATTTTATCCTTAGACGTAAATTTCCATTTTATTATCTTTTATTACATGCTTGTTAATAGTAAGTGGGATATACTTAAGTGATTAACCATGTCTAAGATAATATTTTATGCATAAGCTGGTCTTATTTTAGTTCCATCTTGCATGCTTGTTTAATTCATTAATTGTGTGATCATGACAAAACAACCACAATAAATAAACCATGAAAATGACATAAATAAAATGAATGGTATGATCATGATCTTGTTCTATTGGTTAATTTATCTAGCGGTTGATAAACTAACCCAAGACCTAGGGGAGAAACACCTTGAACCTTTTGGGTTCGTGTTTACAACTTTTCACTTGTCCACCTTTGTATCTCCTTGGATTGATTTCACCTTGGCTCCTAACTTGAGCCAACTCCACTAGCTTGGGAGCTCCATCCATTATATATGATTTTATCTCACTCACAGGTGAGGGGTAAAATGGGGTTTTATGTAAAAGAAACCTTGGGAACGCATGCCCTATATATTAATGAGGAGAAGGCTCGCAGGCCAACAAATTTAATTTAAATAAATAAATTAAAAGAAATCATTCGCATACAAAGGTCTTGGTCTAGCTCATGATCATCACATGCAACGATATTTACACATAAATAAAACTAGAATTCAATTCTTTAATCATTCTTGTTTAAGATAAATCATGCTCGAATCAATTAATTATCTTTAATTAATCAATCCTCCTTTTCTGAATTTCCTTTAGATTCTCATCCATCATAATTTTAAACAAATAAATTCATTTAAAATTATCTTTGTATGTAACTTTTACCTTGGAGGAAACCTGGTGAATTCCCGTACATAACTACCCAATGAGTAAAAATGAACATTACACAGATGTTAAATTAAACACATATATATATAACACCTATCACATGTTGTGCCTCAGCTTTATGCATGCACTATGGTACAAATCTCAAGGTTTTGTATAATATAATAATAAATTTTAATAAATTTGCATAATTTGGATGAGTACACAACGTGTAGTTCCGACTAACACGACATGCACTTTTGTTCACCATCCATCTGAAGTACATGCTCGGGGACATGATGTGTAGATGTACTTCGGAAATCTTCGGAGTACACAGCGTGTTCAGTGGGACACACATCGTGTAGTATCCGCGTTACACAGTTTCCAGCCGGGCAAGCCGTGTACGGGGTATACAGTTCAAACCTAACCCAAAGGGACTACACACCGTATTCAGTGGACCACACGGCTTGTAATCTAGAAACCGTGTTCCACCTATTCCTGGTCAACACCACAGTGTTATTTGAGACTTAGAAATACTCTAATACACGACCTGATTTGGCGGACCAGTCCGATGCATTGAACCTAGACTACACGATGTGTACTGTCGAATACACGTCGTGTATTATGGTGTTGTACGGCCAGGAACGTTTGGAACCTTCGGATGAGATCCTCTATTTTATTTTAATCAAAATTAAAAGAAAAATTCATTTCTGTAAGGTTAACGAGAAACGAGAGAGGAGGAACAGATCTTGAGATTTAGATTTTAAATAATGATTAACTTAAATTGAAACAACTAAATTATTAAATGCGTAAATCACCAATGAAAAACTAAATAATTATAATCAACGATATGACCCTATGATACCACTTGTAGGTTTATGGCACAACGAAAGCGCGTTTGTGGGTGTACCCAACTTTAATTTTAGCATTAACAATGATCAATCTGAGATCCATCACAATAATAAAAATGCCTGATCTTCGGAATAGAATGAAAAAGAAAATAGGGGAGTCCCAAAACTATAGATAGGAGCATCATATGTTGGTTATAATTAATTTAATTAATTGACAAGAATTACCTTGATGGGAATTCTCTCTTTGTTGATGTTTCCGGTCACGATCCAATGTGATTCGTCGTTGCGTCATAGAATCCAAGTGTAGGATTCCTCTAGCGGTGATCCACACGTGCTCCACATAGCTCTGGAAGTCACTGAAGGGATCTCTAGGTGCTAGTGCGGAAGAGCTTTCACTTGTGATGTTTGGTCTTCGATTGCGTTGATCCGGTGGAGGAGGATCTCTCTCTCATAGCTTGAGAACATTCTTGGAAGAAAATAATTATTTCTTAGCTTGAGAGCTTTCTCTAGATCTATTGTGCACAACCCCAAAAAAAATGGCTAAGCTAGTGAGAAATATATAATTGGGATTTTTAATTACATAGAATAATAAAATGAATTAATTACCCAAAAGAATTTATTCATTTCATTTAATTATTAATAATACCCCATGTATAATAATAAAAGTTGACTATTATTATTACCCAACATGCGCCCAGCGAATTACACCAAATATTATTTAATTAAATAAATAATATTATTTCTCATAAATTCCCTAAAAAATACATGGAGTGTATATTTAATATACACGGTGTGTACTTTTGTTTTTCCATTTTTCTTTATTACCTCCACCACATTTATTAGACCTTGAATAATAGATATTTATTTCTAAAATAAATATCACTGAATTATTCGCTAATAAATATATTATTTCACCCACAATATATTCTCTCGAATAACTAGTGTAGAAATAAATGCTATCAGACATTTTTGAATAATTATTAAACCATAGTTGGGAATAATATTTATTCAACTTGTTAAATTAATATTTAAATGAGATACTTAGACACACTTAGTGTGTGACCCTCTAGGCCTCTTTCTCAGTGGCATTAGGTGGAGCCTGTCTAAAGTCCAAGGTTAGCATCTATCAACATGCCAAGACACCCATAGAGAAAGAAGTTAACGTCGCAATGACATGTCACCTCCTACGAATGCTTACCGTGTAATGTAATCCCTTTGTCTCGATATCTTGAATCAAGCGGGTTGTATGCTAGTGGCATCAACCCATGTGGTCGATTATTCTTTCTTTGACTCTCCGAAATTGAACTTTCTCATTCCTCACCATGACCATGGATTTATTTAGGCTATGTAAATTCCATCAAAGGGCCTGAGATATCTACTTTCGTTATGGAACATAAGGGACAAATCCTTTCTCGCATTATCTATTAATGTAGTATCACTCGTAATGCACCCAACGTATCCTAGCTCGCTGTGAACAGTGTGTCCCCACAATTTTCTTCAATACATCTAAGTGCGTGAGTTGTAATACCCATTAATAATAATCTTAAAGTCTAAGGACCAATACACACGTCCGCAGATAGGAACATCTAATGACACTATGGAATGTGGATTTTCTACTGGCGGGTCTTGTTCTCATAATATCCTCCTGGATATTACCAAAGGCGCACACCATGAGAAGGTGCCTCAAAGTTTTATGAGTCCTCACCCCTAATGGCCTGTATTATTTCTATCCCTCAAATAACATCATCCATCCATAAAACATATATTCAAGAACAGTGTTATGGAACTTCCGGGTTCTCATCATAGCAGGGATCTGCTATGACCCTTTAATGCAACAACTATCCTTAGGAAATTATCACATGAATTGTCACGCAGAAGAACAATCAAGATGTGATAAGGTATTTATTAATGAATAAAGTACAAAGTAGTTGGTTCTAGGCCACCAACTCCAACAGGTTATTGAATACCCTATTCTTTAGGTTAAAAGAGGTGTATTCATTTGTTTTACTTGTTTTATTACAAGTATTTTATTTTCCCTGCATGTAATAGAAAGTGATAATTTTATATTCATCTTTCTATTTGTATCATATTTATCATAATATCTTTCATTAAGATACAATTGTTTTACTTTGTATTATTCTGTGAATATGATGTCACTCTGGTTATGATTATATACGCTTTAAGATAGAATCACTACTTGTTTGTATTACTCTGGTATATCGTAACCGTTGTGATTACAATTCTTTCTATATTACTCTGATATATCATAACCGTTGTGATTACAATTCTTTTTGTATTCGTTTTCTACTGTGAATATGATTAAACTCTGATTATGTTACCACTACTTAATGGTTATGATTCTATCTGTTGTTAAGATATAATCAATTTATCATTACGACCTGTGGGATTACATATCGGAATCTACTTGATTACGATATTTTTATTATTATTCCCAAGGGACAAGTGCAATTACCCTTCAAATACTTAAGAGGTTTTTTGAATATGATTTGTTTAACTAAGTTTCTTTTAAGGTTAAAAATGAAGGTTTTTAAACCTACAATTTACCCCCCCCCCCCCTCTTATACCATCTTCATATACATTATGATCCAACATTTTTTTCGGTCACTGAAGTTCTGAGCAAGATTATCCTGCTCAGGACCAACTAAAGGTTCTATTGATCTATTAAAATTTGGACATTGTATCCTACAAATCTAAATACGTAATTTATTAAATTTCGAACTGAATTCTCCTTTGGCAGGTCACTTTGTATTTTGTTGACAAGATTGTCATTTTTTTTGATTTTCCATAACATTTGATTCTCCGTGCCAAATACAACATACATATTGAGCAGGAAATTATTTCAATATAAAATGTCCATATACTTCATTTCTATTCAACTATCGCTTGAATTTGCAATCAGGACACATACAATTTATTCCACCATCCACTAATCGGTTTGCAACTGCATAATATAAAAATTCTTCCAAACCCTTGGCATACCGAGATGTGTTTTGAGGTAAATTAATCCAACTTTTATCCATAGGTATTGGATTTTCACTCTTCTCCATGTACATTCGGATATAAAGATATAAATGTTTAATCAAACAAGTACAATCAAAATTAAACATCACACAACTTCGTCAAACTTGTTCACCAACTCTATCCTATAATTCTATAAATATAGTATATAAAATCATGGTGAACATACAAGTATACTCAGTATGTTCTTACTTAGAAACTCTCATGCCAGTGTGTAATAAGCATACTAAAACTTTAGTGAATAATCAATAAAACCAACTTGTTGTCTATCCTCAGATCAACCATTATCTCAAACCCACAAAGGATTACTCACCAACCATTCATGAGTGATAAATGAATCATGTAGTTACAAACTATTTATAACCCCACAGAAAAACAAGAATTCATCGTATAAATGAATCCTCGTCCTCATTTGAAATTAATAGGGTGCAAAGATTTCTTATAACAAACCAATCATACAATATTTCAAAATTTTACCTTACGATTGAGGATCGCACTCGTCGGGGAAAGGGGAAGAGGGGGTCGTTGTTGGGATCACCGTCAAGGAGTAAGGGGTCGTTGTGGGATCATTATTAGACAGTAGGTGGGGTCGAGGTCATAAGGATCATAGGTGAGGGTGGGGAAAGGGGCGGTTTTCTTCGGGGCCGAGGGGCAAGTCGTCCGGGGAGAAGGGGGATCAGGGGGCGCAGCGAGCTATTAGAGAGAAGGGGGATCATTGTCTGGGAGAAGCGGAGCCGATGGGGAGGGGCGGTCGTCGTTGTCGGGGATATGCGCGATCGGGGGGGGGGGGGGGGGGGGGGTCACCGACGTCGGGGCAAGGTGGGGTCGAGGGATTGGGGGGGTCAATAAGATGATCGTGTTGATATCGTGTTCTGAAATCGATCAAAACCGATTGAAACTGTGGAAAATTTCGAAATAAGAGATGTACGATTGATCGTAGGTGAAACATATCGTTGCTGGAATGTACATCGAATATTCGTACGATGATGACGAACAAACATACTAATGCAAAAGAGATAGGCAAAAAAAGACAATGTATGTAGGGCCAAAAGTCCTACATTTCTGTTGGGCAAAAATCCCTCAAGATATCATTGAAGCATTTTTGAGGTGATTGTGTTTGTTGACAAAGTGGACATCTGAGTAGTGATTGTTGACAAAGAAAAACAATGACATACAAATTTGTTGACAAAGAGGATTTCATGGTGGAATGTCGAGTTCAAGATCTGAGGTCAATGATCCATGTTTGATTCAAGAATGTCGATAAAAGGAATGGATGATCTAGAGGCGGTACAAAAGAACAGATACAAGGTGGCGCCGTTTTCCAGTGTTTGCCAAATTTTAGGGCCTGAAAATCGGAAAATGAAGAAAAGTGTTTTTGGCAAAAGGACTTGCGCGCCGAGGACTTGGAGTATAGGAAACTTGCGATCCATATGTTTTTCAAGATCAGAAGATCAAAATATGGCAAAGTAAAGAGGTTCGCGCAAGTTTGGGAGTTGGTCGCGCAAGTGTCTAAAATGACAGGGGACTTGCGTGCCAAAACTGTGTCGCGTAGGTGACTTGCGCGCCGTCGCGCAGGGTGGTCAGATTGCCTATAAATACCAGACCACCCCTCCTCATTTTCAACGGAGTTCAAGACTTTGAGAAATCAGAGCTCCCGTTGCGCAGGTGTGGTGGTCGCGCAAGTGGTGAGTGTGGGTCGCGCAGGTGAATTTGCTCGCCAGTAGTTGAAGTTGTGCGCCGGTGTTAGAAGTTGCGCGCCGGTTGGCAGTTGCACGCCAATATTGGTTTGGGCGTAAAAGGAAGAGAGTCGCGCAAGTTTGGAGTTGAGGAATCTTGAGTCGCGCAAGTGTCTGAGGATGACTTGCGCGCCCATTGTGACTTGCGCGCCGATACTTGCGTGCTGAGATTGACTTGCGCGCCAAGTAAGGAATTGTTCCAGCAGTGCTTCTCGGACTGCGTGGAAGCTGGTACGTTGCCCGATACCTTCGGTGCAAAGAGATATTCATCTACGGGTGAAAGTTGTACTTCAACAGAGCATCTACACACAGAGGAAGATGCATTCATTCATGCAAATGAAGAGACCTACAGGTCTATAAACTGTGAGTGGATTCCTTCCAAGAGCAGTGATCTTAGAAAGAGGAAGAAGGTGATCCTCTCCACCGGCAGTGAGCCAGAGAGAGAGAGAAATAGGGAGTGACCCTTGGGAAAGCAGTGAGCTGACCCTAAACTTGTAAAGGCAGTGAGCCTGGGTTTAGAAGTGATCTAGCTCGAACCTTGTAATCCACAGCTAGTGAAGATTAGTGGAATTTGGTACGACCGGAAACTTGTCGGCGTATGCTCCTTGGACGTAGCCCTTTGCGGTGAACCAAGTAAAATTGTTGTGTCTTGTGCATACTTTGCTTTCTATTTACTTTGTGCAACAGGAAAAAGAGAGAAGAGAGTTTTGCTCAACAGCGAAACAAGATCAGAACGGGCATTAATTTTAAATTAGTCATACCCTGATTCACCCCCCCTCTCAGGGTATTCAGCCTTGTGGACCTAACAATTGGTATCAGAGGGAAAGGTTGAAAGTTGTTCTTCTCTCAATGGAGGTCACCAATCATAAAGGGATTCTGATCTTCGACGGATATAATTTTCAGATATGGAAGAATCGGATGCAACACTATTTCCGATCCTTGGGAATGGATGTGTTTTCAGCAGCTATGCATGGTATCACAGCTGATATTAATAGTGGTGCTTTAACAGAAGCTGAGCATAGAGAGTTGGATTCTGATTCCAAAGCAATCAATGCCTTAGGGGGAGCCCTTTCCAATCTTATCTACACGAAGGTGATGTCATACAAAACGTCACATGCCATGTGGGAAAAGCTTTTGAATATATATGAAGGGGACACAAAAGTCAGAGAGGCAAAGCTGCAGGTGTTGTGGAACAAATATGAAGATCTAAAAATGAACCTGAATGAGTCTGTTGACGCATTCTTTGACAGGGTAAACATTGTTGTGGAAGATATGCGAGGTCTTGGAGAATTCATTGAAGACATAAAGATTGTAAAGCGCATCTTGAGGAAACTTCCACCTCGGTTCAATCCGAAAGTTTCAGTACTAGAAGATAAAGATCCAAAGGAGATGACATTGGACAATTTGTATAGTACCTTGGTTGCATATGAAATGAGGAACGATGATAATGAGGCTGTGGAAAAGGGGAAGTCTAAAGAGGTGGCATTTAAGGCCATGAAGAAGCTCACCATTGAATATTCTAATGAAGAAGAAGAGACAGATGAGGTGATGTCATTTCTTTCTTCAAATCTACAAAGAGGAAGAGGAAAATTTAAAGGTAAACTTCCACTATCATGTTTTCGATGTGGAAAGGTTGGTCATCTGGGGGAAAGATGCCCAAAGAAGTTTCAAGATGATGATGATGATGAAGTTGAAATTCCCAAGAAGAAAACTTCAGCTTTTGTGAAAGGGAGGAAGCAATTCAAGAGAAATTTCTTCAAGAAAAAGAATCTTCTCTCACAAGAACTTGAAAGTTCAGATGAGTCTGAGGATGAATAGGTTGAGGAAATTGAAAATTACAGATATCGTGGGGTAAATTCCTTGGTGGTGATTGTTGGTAGTTCTCAAAAGGGAGAAGAAGCTGATGCTAAAGAAGAAGAAGAAATTGAAGGGAGAGTTGATATAGAAGCCGAATTGGAAGCAGCTCTTGAGGAGATAGACGTTTGGAGAGCCAAAATGAAGAAATCCAATAAGGTGGTTCGTGATGCCAAACTCTATATGCAACAACAGGATGAAGAAAAGTCTGAGCTGTTAGAAGAAATTGAAAGACTAAAATCCTCAACACCAGAGAACTCAGAAAATATTGTTGAGTATAAGCTTAAAGTTGAGGAACAAAAGAAGGAAATTGATTGTTTGACCAACACAGGAAAAGATCAGGTTAGACATATCAAAGAGCTTGAAGAAGAAGTGTTCAGTCTGTGACAAAAACTTAAGGATCAAGATAAACTCTTGACCCCCAATGTGATATTCGAAAAGCAGGCCATTCAGAAGACAGAGAAGATGAAAGCAGAGCCTAGCAGTTCAGTAGGGAAGAAGCAGCAATTGAGCTCAGATGTTAAGGTCGATTCTGGGCTTAGTCAAGAACAAAAAATTTTGACAATTGCAGTCAGACTGTAAGCACTCATCCCGAAAGTGAAGGTTGATTTGGGCACAAAACAGAATCAGAATATTCAGAGATCTCAAAGGGAAAATCGTAGTGCTGAAATATCACGAGGGAATGCATCCTATATCAGGTGTTATTGCTGTGGGAAAATGGGACATTCACAGTATGTGTGTTCCATAGCCAAGAGATACAGAAGGGAACATGAACAGAGATGGCAGCCAAACAGAGAACGGTTTTCCAGAACACATTTTGAAGGACACTGTTTTTGGTGCGGAGGATTTGGACACATGGCTAGGTATTTCACTTCAACCATTCAGAGAAATGTGTCAAAGCAGAATCAAAATGTTCGTAAGAAGCATATCAATAAACCAACAAGTGAGTTAAAAGTTCAGAACAGATTTGCAGCTCTGCAAGATGAGGGTGGTCCATCATACTCTGAGAAAGAACAGAAGTCTCAATCCATTCTGAGTCTGAAAGAAAAAGTATGGACCAAGAAGAAGAAAAATGAGAAGGTTGTGGTGGCGGAGATTGCCCTTAAAGCATCATATCGATCTGGTGTTTGGATCCTTGATAGTGGTTGCACATCCCACATGACGGGTAATAAGGATCTTGTTACAGGCATCAAATATGACAAAGAAGGAGTTGTCAAATTTGGAAATGATGAAGGCCTGAAGATTTTTGGCTCAGGGAAAGCCAAGTTTGGGGGAAAAGAGATGAGACATGCTGATGTCTTGGTAGTATAGGGTCTCAGTCATAACTTACTCAGTGTCAGTCAACTATGTGACTCTGGGCACTCTATCCAATTTACCAAGAAGATGTGTGTTGTGAAAGGAAATGATGGAGCAGATGTTCTACAGGGAAAAAGGTCAAAGGGAAATCTCTACCTTGTAGGTGGGGAAGAAGGTACTTGTCTTTTATCCAGAGAGTAAGAAAACCAGTTGTGGCATAAGCGACTTGGTCATCTATGCCAACCATCTATGGAGGATCTCGTAAAATGTGATGCTGCTAGAGACCTTCCCAAACTATCACGTGATCGCACTCATACGTGTGATGCTTTCCAACAAGGGAAGATCATCAGAAAGACATATAGGCCAAAGGAACAGAAATCAACTAGAGTGCTCGAATTGGTTCATGCTGATGTATATGGACCTATTTCACCACGAGCTATAAATGGGAAAAGGTACTATGTTCTTTTAATTGATGATTATAGCAGAATGGCCTGGGTATTCATCATTACCCATAAGACAAAGGTGTTCAGTTGTATAAAGCAGTATAGGAGGGAATCAGAAAAGATGCTTGGGCAGAAAATCCTGAAATTTCGTACTAACAACGGTACAGAATTTATAAACAGTCAGGTTGAAAACTATCTCGAGAAACATGGGATAAGGCATCATGTATCATCAGTAAGAACTCCCCAACAGAATGGAGTGGTTGAAAGAAGAAATCGGATCATCAACAACATGGCCAGAACAATGCTTATTGATAAGGACCTACCAGAGAAATTTTGGAAGGAAGCCGTTTTAACATCGGTCTATGTTTCAAACAGGTCTCTGTTGTGTCCGAAGCAAGGGAAGACTCCGTATGAACTATGGTACGGAAAGAAGCCAACGTTGAAATACTTTCGAATCTTTGGAAGTAAGTGTTTCATTCTCAACAAAGAAAATCATAGGAAGTTTGAGGCACGAGGAGATGAAGGGATATTCCTTGGCTACTCAGGGAAAAGTAAAGCATATAAATGCTTCAACAAGAGGCTGGGAAAAATCGTCGAGAGCAATGATGTCACTATAGTTGAAAATGAACAGAATACTCAACGATCCAGTGAACAGTTCATGGATGAAAGTGATGGTGAGGAAAGCAACACAGGGGGGGCAGAAGTTGCAGAGGCTGACTCAGAAGAAGATACTGATGATGAACAAGAAAGTGTCAAGTCTATATCTGCAAGGAAGCCAAAGAGTCGAGCTGAAATTGATAGGCAGAATATCATTGGTGACCAGACAGCACCAGTTCAGACTCAAAGAATGAAGTCATTACAGCAGACATCATTTTTATCTCAGGTGGAGCCGAAATGTTTTTCCGATGCAGCTGAAGATGAAAACTGGGTTCAAGCTATGAATGAAGAGCTTGATTAGATTGAGAAGAACAAGACGTGGGAGATTGTTTCGAGACCAGCAGACAAGAATGTCATTGGGACTAAATGGGTCTATCGCAACAAGATGAATGAAGATGGAACTGTGATTCGAAACAAAGCATGACTAGTGTGCAAGGGGTACTCCCAGATCGAAGGAATAGATGTTGATGAGACATTTGCACCAGTTGCAAGGCTGAAGACAATCAGATTATTCTTGGTCATAGTAGTGCAAAGAAAGTTTAAAGTGTTCTAGATGGATGTCAAATCCGCGTTCTTGAATGGGGTTCTGGAAGAAGAGGTGTACATTGAGCAGCCAGATGGTTTTCTTATTCATGAGGATGAGAACAAAGTTTGTAGGCTGAAGAAGGCATTGTATGGGCTGAAACAAGCACCACGAGCATGGTACTCAATGCTTGATCAGTATTTGAAGAAGCTTGGTTTTCAGCGTGGAGGAGTTGATTACAATCTCTATTTTAGTAATGAAAGTAATCAACGGATGATGGTGCTGGTTTATGTTGATGACATAATATTTGGCGGATCAGATGAAGCTCAATGCAGACAGTTCTCCGAATTCATGAAAAATGAATTTGAAATGTCAATGATTGGAGAGCTAACATTTTTCCTTGGTTTACAGGTGACACAAGGAAGTAATGGCACTTTTATTTCTCAATCCAAATATGCCAAGGAGGTTCTAAGAAGGTTTGAAATGGATAATTCCAAGGAGATGAAGACTCTGGTTGCTACCCGGATGAGATTATCAAAAGATGAGGATGGCAAGGCAGTTAATATCACAAAATATAGGCAAATTATCGGAAGTCTGTTGTACTTGACCGCGACAAGGCCTGATATTGTTTTCGCCACATGCCAAGCAGCGAGATATCAAAGTAATCCCAAGGAAAGTCACATGCTTGCAGTGAAAAGAATACTTCGGTATATCAAGGGCATAATGGACTTCTGGCTGACATATAACGACAAGTCTCAGACAGAATTATTGGGATATACTGATGCAGACTGGGCCGGTTCAGCAGATGACAGGAAATCAACATCTGGAGGTGCATTTTATCTTGGCGGACTATGTATTGCTTGGTTGAGCAAGAAGCAGGATTGCATTTCATTAAGCACCGCAGAAGCTGAGTATATTGCAGTCACTCAAGCATGCACACAGTTATTGTGGATGAAGCAGCAACTTGAAGATATGGGAGTTGAAGTGAAGTCTCCGATCGGAATCCAGTGTGACAACTCAAGTGCTATAAATCTTAGCAAAAATCCTGTCCATCATTCCAGGACAAAGCACATTGAGATCAAGTATCATTTCATCAAGGAGAAGGTTGAGCAGGGCATCGTGAGGTTGGAGTATGTGCCTACAGAGCTACAGGTTGCAGACATTATGACAAAGGCCTTACCCAAGGAAGCTTTTGAGAGGCATCGACTGGCTCTGAGAGTTCAGTCGATTCCCCGCACTTAAAATAGTGTGGATGTGGGACCCCCCCCCCCTCTCCCCGAGGTATGATGTGTTTTTCCCTAATATGCTGATATGTGTTCTCTACAATGTTACAGACTACAAAGGAGTGTCCTTTGGGTTCGTTGACAAAGGGGGAGAATAATGTTTGTTAAAGGGGGAGAAGATAGTGATTGGGAGACAGTGTGGCTATTTGAGAAATCATGACAGATACGGGGAGAAGCTGACAGGTGGAGCAGCCAGAAAGGGGGAGAAATGAGAAAGGGGGAGTGTATTAAATCTAACGATGCTAGAAGTGATCGATCAAAGAATAGATATCACGACAGCTGAGGATCGTGATAAAAGCAGAAGAGTGGTGTTGGAAAGTGGTAAGACTATTTCCAAACCAAACATTGGTCTTCCAACAAATCCATCAACAATTGGTATCAGTTTAGTAAAAATTGGTATCAGTTTGGTGTCAACAGTGGATGTCAGAGATAAAGTGATTCATTGATGAACTTTTCATTTACTCTTGTTTCTCACGTCGAGCATTGCTCATGTGGGCTTAGAGTATGTGTTGAGTAAATCCTTGATCGCTATCAGAATCACAATGAGACGAATGGAGGCTGAAGAATCAACGACGTATCTTTGTTTTGGAAGAGTTGTCAACAAACCCAAAGGGGGAGATTGTTGGACAAAAATCTCTCAAGATATCATTGAAGCATTTTTGAGGTGATTGTGTTTGTTGACAAAGTGGACATCTGAGTAGTGATTATTGACAAAGCAAAACAATGACATACAAATTTGTTGACAAAGAGGATTTCATGGTGGAATGTCGAGTTCAAGAGATGAGGTCAACGATCCATGTTTGATTCAAGAACGTCGATAAAAGGAATGGATGATCTGGAGGCGGTACAAAAGAACAGATACAAGGTGGCGCCGTTTTCCATTGTTTGCCAAATTTTAGGGCCTGAAAATCGGCAAATGAAGAAAAGTGTTTTTGGCAAAAGGACTTGCGCGCCGAGAACTTGGAGTATAGGAAACTTGCGCGTCATATGTTTTTCAAGATCAGAAGATCAAAATATGGCAAAGTAAAGAGGTTCGCGCAAGTTTGGGAGTTGGTCGCGCAAGTATCTAAAATGACAGGAGACTTGCGCGCCGAAACTGGGTCGCGCAGGTGACTTGCGCGCCATCGCGCAGGGTGGTCAGATTGCCTATAAATACCGGACCACCCCTCCTCATTTTCAACGGAGTTCAAGACTTTGAGAAATCAGAGCTCCCGTCGCGCATGTGTGGTGGTCGCGCAAGTGGTGAGTGTGGGTCGCGCAGGTGAATTTGCGCGCCAGTAGTTGAAGTTGTGCGCCGGTGTTAGAAGTTGCGCGCCGGTTGGCAGTTGCGCGCCAATATTGGTTTGGGCGTAAAAGGAAGAGAGTCGCGCAAGTTTGGAGTTGAGGAAGCTTGAGTCGCGCAAGTGTCTGAGGAGGACTTGCGCGCCCGTTGTGACTTGCGCGCCGATACTTGCGCGCTGAGATTGACTTGCACGCCAAGTAAGGAATTGTTCCAGCGGTGCTTCTCGGACTGCGTGGAAGCTGGTACGTTGCCCGATACCTTCGGTGCAAAGAGATATTCATCTACGGGTGAAAGTTGTACTTCAACAGAGCATCTACACACAGAGGAAGATGCATTCATTCATGCAAATGAAGAGACCTACAGGTCTATAAACTGTGAGTGGATTCCTTCCAAGAGCAGTGAGCTTAGGAAGAGGAAGAAGGCGATCCTCTCCACCGGCAGTGAGCCAGAGAGAGAGAGAAATATGGAGTGACCCTTGGGAAAGCAGTGAGCTGACCCTAAACTTGTAAAGGCAGTGAGCCTGGGCTTAGAAGTGATCTAGCCCGAACCTTGTAATCCACAGCTAGTGAAGATTAGTGGAATTTGGTACGACCGACAACTTGTCGGCGTATGCTCCTTGGACGTAGCCCTTTGTGGTGAACCAAGTAAAATTGTTGTGTCCTGTGCATACTTCGCTTTCTATTTACTTTGTGCAACAGGAAAAAGAGAGAAGAGAGTTTTGTTCAACAGCGAAACAAGATCAGAACGGGCATTAATTTTAAATTAGTCATACCTTGATTCACCCCCCCCTCTCAGGGTATTCAGCCTTGTGGACCTAACAATTTCATTAACATATCTCTCTCTATATATATAATACATGAGATTTAATCCAACAACTGCGATTAATCTTTACAATATCTAATCCAACGATCAGAATTCGAAAGGTTGGAGAAATCAAAAGTTTAACCATGAAGGGTTTGAGAAACAAGGAGTGATCATCATTAATATTGTTAACAAATTTAAAATTTAATCAAAATTTTAAATATATTATATTTACAATTTTTTAAATTATTATAATTTTCATATAAAAACGAAATGTAAGTAATTATATTTTTGTGTTGGTGAGACCTCGAGTTCACCGAGTAATTCCATGCATTTTTATGTTGTATGGTTTTATTTGGTGACGTATATCCTCTGAATCAATGTAATTATATATATATATATCGCAGTTGGGGTGGTAGTTGAGTGTTTAACACACCTTGTACGTCTGTATGAAACCCATGATCAAATCCCGATGGATGAAGATTTTTGGGTTACTGTAACAATACAGCAGCAGAGACTGTAGCAGCACTATAGCAGCCAAGACTATTCACCGGTTTGGGCCTACGGGCCACAAAGGCCTTCAGGCAATCAAAGGGGAGCGGTGACGTAAGCACGATAAGCAGACGGTGATGCAGGCATGACAAAAGCAAGGTCTTCGGACCATCCAATGATGGACCTATGAGTCATGTAATGAGTTTTGTGCTTAAAGGGACTTTGGGCCATAAATCATCAATGTAATAAAATAGCTGGTTGAGTGATTTATCTATAGGGGGTTTATGACCTGTATTTCCGAACTGTATACATATATATACATATATATACAGTAATTAATTAATTAAGATAATTATCATTGGTACCAAGATAAACATTTAATGACCCAGTTTTCACGGACGCGAATGACATTTTTCCACGAAAGCCCCGGCGGTAATTCACAAATTTCATCTTCATTTTTTTCCCTTCATTTATTGTTTTTCCTGCTTGGCCGTAAACTTGCGCAGCGGGATTCTCGGCCCCGCCGGCGAAGCAAGACCCAAGCTGACGCTACGAATCGCGAGATGGATTCTCTCCCCATTTATCTGCATGGGCTGTCACTATTTTTCAATCCAGGTGTGTGCCTGTTCGTCAATACTAATTTTATAGTTTTAGCGTTTCAAACAACTTGATCCAATTTCGGGTTCATTTCGTCCAATTGATCATCAAGGTTCGTTTTGAAGTTAGGGTTTCGGTTTGCTCCATTCGCTTTTTTCTTCCTGGTTGGAGGACCAGCGATGTTCTTAAAGATAATAGAAGATTTTCGATATCCGTGTTGTTTCGTCTATTTTTTTGCAATGCGCTCTGTTTGACTCTCGTCAAGATATCGTGATACCAGGTGATGAAGTCCGTTGCATTATTTTCAAATATATAATTTGTTTCTTCTTCTCGAGGGACCATTCAGAGATTCCTTGTTTTAGTTCGTTTCATATGTGTTTCTCTTCCTCCTAACGCGTCTGAAACTCATAGAAACTTTGGGATTGGAGTCTTATTCATTTAAATGTATAAATTTCAATGCACTTTCTGTCTTGAACTGTGATCGAATGAATTAATTTGTTTTTGAACGTGTTTTTGTTCATAAAAGAGAGCGCATGTGAACTTTCATTAGGTGCGGCTGTTTTTAGTCAGCTGTTTTTTGGAATTTTAATAACCTGATTTTTTGCTCTCTGAAGAATCTGTAAGCTTTAATATCATGTTGCTCTGTTCCAATGCAGCAGACTAATATTTTGCCTTGCAGTGCATTTGGTCACATTCAATGTATTCTGGCCAGCATGTTAGAGAGGTTTAAATTTCTATCTGCTAATCAACCTGGAGCTGCTGGGTGAAACCGAAGTTATTGCCAATGTTTATCATCGTTTTCCCCTGTATCCTTATTGGATTATAATGATTGTTACATCCCAAGAAGTCACATGTGGAAGCCAAACAG
The DNA here is from genome assembly GCA_963277665.1 of Viscum album. Taxonomy (NCBI): domain Eukaryota; kingdom Viridiplantae; phylum Streptophyta; class Magnoliopsida; order Santalales; family Viscaceae; genus Viscum; species Viscum album. The sequence goes on along the minus strand of OY728123.1, from coordinate 1,186,202,851 downwards.
ATAGGCACCCATTGCTAATGGACGGGCTGCAAAGCAATAGCAATCATGAGCATAAAATCGACATTGCAAGTGGTGCAAAGGCTTCTTCGTCAGGTTTATCTACTGAGAACTCTCCTTGTGATTCAACCATGCCCTGTGAAGAGGATGGACCATCGAGTTTTCAAGTTCCTTTAAACCAGCCTTCTTACCCTTCTCCGAGTACATCAATCCCTGCTATTTCATCCATGGTAACAAGGCATGATGAGTTCGATCATCAGCAGCAGATCCCATTGAATTGTCATTTTTGGTTTCTTGTTGAGCTTGTATTCACTGCAAGTCAGATTGTTGTATCCACAATTGTTCTGTCTATGTCAAGACACGAGAAACCACAGACTCCATTATTTGCCTGGATTTTGGGCTATGCTGTTGGATGTGCTGTAAACCTTCCCACTCTTTATTGGCGTAGTGTGTGTCGCAACCGAAGTATTGAGCGAAGTTCAACTCAATCACATCAAGATTCTTCACAGGACAATTCTATGTTGGAACATAATTCTTATACAACTCCCTCTCTTACACGATCATCTGGAGGGGAAGATCAGCAACATACTTCTAATGAAGATACTTCAAATCGTCACCCAAGCACTGCAAATGCTAGACTCAACTTGGTAATGGACCATTTGAAGATGGCTCTGGATTGCTTCTTTGCTGTATGGTTTGTGCTGGGCAATGTATGGATCTTTGGAGGCCACGCCTCTTCCTCGGAAGCTCCAAATCTGTACAGGTACTAATCCATGGCCTTGTAATTGTGGTTTCTCCAAATTACATTATAACTCAAATCATATATGAATGTTTTGCAGGCTCTGTATAGCGTTTCTTACTGTCAGCTGTGTCGCGTATGCAATGCCATTCATTCTATGCGGAATCATATGCTGCTGCTTGCCTTGTATAATTTTGATCGTGGGGCGTGAAGATTTGAATCAAATGAGGGGGGCGACTGCTGAATCGATCAATGCGCTTCCCGCCTATATGTTCAAGCTGGGGAAAGATGGCGGGTCTGAAGGTGGGATTGTGGGTGCAGGGACAGAAAGGGAGCGCGTTGTCTCCGGGGAAGATGCTGTGTGTTGCGTTTGTTTGGCGAGGTATGAGGAGGGGGATGAGCTGAGGGAGCTGCCCTGCTGGCACTTTTTCCATGCAGAATGTGTCGATAAATGGCTGACGATCAACGCCACATGTCCGCTCTGCAAGCTCAGGGTTGGTGGGAGTAAGAACGACGGTTTGCAATCTTGGCCAGTGAATGATTGACTGCTCACACTATTTGGTGGAGATTTAATACATGTAATATGATATACCATGCAAGCAATACATGATGCTCATCAAATAGGAACATCATAACCTCAAAAGAGCACTCGAATTTCTCTTCCAAACGCTTCTTGTCAATACTGAGCAAAACCCTAGGCTTTACCTCGTTTAGTGTGATTAATCCAATAATCGTTGTCATTTCATCTCTAATCCCTTGGATGAACCTATGAGTTCTTTAATTTCAAAGGGTCACACATGGATGCTTTGGCGGCCAAAATAAACCTGTTTGGTTCTTTTATCTCATTCCCGTGCACATGGATTAATTAAACATGACAATGAAGTTGCTTCTCCCATCAAATTCATGGATTGCATATAAGATTTATAAATCCTGATTCTTTGTTAAATAAATCAAAATTTTTGGGTATTATTTTCAACGAATTTGTGGACAATTATTTTGGTAGAGATCTTGTTAAATCCATATCTTTAAATTATTTCTTCTAAAAATTTGATAAAAAATAGTCGTCTTTATTTTTTTGTAAAAAAAATTTGTTGAATAATGTCCTAAAATCTCATGAAGATTCAATAGGCAGTAGTGAACCCAAAATTTGTTTTCAAAGATTTTTGATATGGAAAATCTTATGGCTTGCATAACTTTATTCTGAATCATATTTTGGGATTGGTATAAAATAAGAGGAAATGCTCTTAGAATTTTATGGCCTTATTCAACTTTTAGAGGAGTGGATGCTATGATGGTGCAATGATGTCCGACTTCATGACTAATGGCGACTCTCTTCATGGTAAGGTGTTCATTGGGGGGGGGGGGGGTCCTGTGCCACCCCTCAAAATGCTCCCTCTCATGTAATGGACAGGGTATCTTGACTCAAATGTATCCCCTCTAATGTAATGGGCTTTGAGATTCCCTTCAAATGTTCTCCCTCTAAGGTAAAAACGAGCCTTGTGACGTCATGTATGTGATAAAAAAGCATTCGAGTTCCTTATTTATATATATATACATGTATATATGTATGGATGGATGTGTGTGTGCATGTATCATTATTTGGTGACGTAATGTGTTATTGATTGGGGGCAACTATTGGGGTCACACCACATCTATATTTGCAACTATCAAAGATTTAGTGTCCCACTCTAACTTTGCATTGCATGATTTAATATGTGATTTCAGGAAGCTAGTACTGGTAAGTGTGTTGTGGTGAGCTATAACGTGGGCCATACTTTGAGTTTGTAATACTTATCAAGATGTTACAATTGAAATGTACCACACATCGTTGTATTATTTTTGTGCGCAAACAATGCTCAATGCTTATGATGATCATACTGGGAAGGAATACTCACCCCTGCATGTATACATGTACATTTTTATCTTATGTTCACGCAAATTTCCATGACCATATTCATAGGGAAGCTAGGCACCGTTAGGTATATGTTGATCTTCATAATAGATGAACAGATCGTGATTGTTTTCATAGGTTATATGATTTGTTGGATATCATTTTTACCTTACCAAGGGATTTTACATTTTCTTGTTATGGCAAGTATTTTTTTCCCTTTGCCTTTTATGTTGCGTTGTATTACATCTCATTTCCATGTATATGTTTGGGTATTACATTAGATGTTGATAGGTTATTGAATTTTCTTATAGAGTAATGTCTCCCATTTAAATGATTTTATGCCTTCAAAACTAGTCACTAACTTTTTACACAGTGGAAGGAGGATTGGGGAGGCACTCTTGACATCATTCACCACCCATATGTGGCAGGTTTGACTCTTGCCACACCATCGGGGGGGGGGGGGGGGTACTAAAGGCTGCGGGAAAGTTCACAATATTTCGACTGCACATCATTGAATCTTTGTGTCTATAAGATATCTTGCTCCACAGGGTGGAGGGAAAACATGCATGCACGCGCGCGCGCGCGCACACACACTCACAACCAAGTCCCACAAGTGAGATCACAATATGTTGATCACACATCATTGAATCATTATTTCCACAAGAGTTCACGCTCCATGGATATTTGTAAACTGTCTCTCCCTCTCTCTCCCTCGCTCTCCTTCTCCAAACCACTTTTTTTTAAAATGAAACCACTTTTAGAGGTTAAGTGAGAACTCTTACAAGAACATGACATGCTGCCTTATAATCATTCAAAGATCCATAGCCAAAAACACAATCCGAAAGGTTGAAGCCTGAAAAAGTGCGATAGATAAACAAAATCATGGGCGGGCTAAGTCGCATAAGAGTGGGTTAAAGTAGAATCAAAGAGGACATTGCACGAATTGGATTGAGGGTGAATAACCAACTGGCTTTCAATTTCCACACTTCAAGCAGCATGAGCCACAAGACCCCACAAAAGCTCGATGAATGACGCCCTACCGCACCTACTCATCATTCACCGACGTTAATGAAGACCTGTCATGACTCCATCACCTCCCATTCACAATGTTTTGTTATGACGGTCGGGGGAACAAGGCATATCAGGAACGCTATCACCGCCATGGAGGAACACCACCTGTCGTCGAAGGCATGTCATCATCCCCACCACTGTATCCCTATGTCAACCAGAGCTGGACTTTGAGCACAAGAAGCCTACAACAACAAAGCTCACCACTACTTGAATGATGAAGTAACCCCCCCCACTGAAGGAGGAACACCTCATTAAGGGCTGAGGGAATGAAGATTCTGCATAATCCAAAGGTTAAGCTTTGCCACCACATGGCTGGGAGCGACCCAATAAGATGCCATAAAGATTCGACATTAGAAGGAAGAGTCAATGAAGCCACTCCCCAGAAACTAACAACACCAGAGAGGGAGGGAAGATGAGGAGCAATAACAGAGCCATTAGTAGTGGCTAGCGATTGAGAACAAAAATGACAATAATGAATGATGATAATGAAAACAAAGCCCGACCGACACGACCACCATTAAGGACCATCAAAGAAAAAAAAAATAAAACCAACAAGGATATGAAGATCAAACCAATAGAAATGGGAGGCTAAATCTCGACAACAAACATATATGGGAACTGGCAATGCAAGATTGTTGAAGAAGGAAATCGTCAATGCCAACGTGGATTAGAAGATGCATCAACTCCTATAGAAGACCTTCGGGAAAGGAAAACCCCACGACCCTATGATGAATGGAAAGACATTATAAAATACAAGATCCCACACCACCGCTTAGAGAAGGACACCAACTATCGCTGAGAGGAGATAGAGAAACCCAATACTAACACTAGGAACCATACTTGACTTGCCTCTAGGGAAATGGAGAGAAATATTTAAGCAAAAAACTTGAATAAAAAACCACCAAACATGGGAATAAAGCATAGGTAATCAACAAAGGCAGAAGAAAAGGTAAATCAATTAGGAAAAGTGGATGAGAAGGTGAGGGTTAGCGTAATTATATGAAAAATCATCGTTGCCGCCAGATATGATCCTCATAGGAACCCCAACAGAGTGCCCGAAAGAGAGAGTGTGCCTGAGGAGAACAAAGCCATAATCTCTCTCTCACTCCCTCTACCGTGTGTGTGCATGTGCACACCCACCAACACACCCACACATCATTGAAAATCACATCATATGAGAGACCCAACCCCAATCATTGTCATTAACATAAAAAGTCTCAATCTATGCTAACCCAGTTTAAGGATATGATGAAAGGCCTATTATGGGTCCTCATCAAATAAAATTTATTTTAACCTGGAGTGAAGCATAGGGTTTATTGGGGTCATTTTCCAAGGTGTGTGTGGTCATTTCTTTATTAATCACATTCACTTATTATATTTTTGTTTGTATTCTTTGTTTTGAGTGCAACAAACATGAAGGAGATTGATGCTTGATTTTCAGATTAAAAGGATGAAATGAGAACACGAAGAACAAGGGAACAACATAAATAAAGAGGAGAAGAAAGGTAGCAAGAACAAGGCCATGCCCAAGTCGATCCACTTTTCAACTACTTTTCATAGATCTGTTGAAGTAAAAGACCAACGACACTCAACCTCACTCAATGCATGTTCAATTTCTCGATTTACACACCCCTCTCACCCAAAACAGTGAACAGAAATGCACATAACCACTTCTAGTGAATGAGAGTTCTCCCAAAAGTGAAGGAATCTCCCAATAAAACCTCCTCATCCAAGAATCTATTCCTAGATAAATTAATCTATATGTGATCATTAATCACACATCCTCCCCTATAAACTTGATAGAGTAATAAAAAGATGAAGGGGAAAGGATAACAAACACTTCCTATGTGTGGTTTTGCTCTCGTATCACAACCTACACCGTCATTGTCCACCAAGAGTAAGGAAGAAGGCATCAATCAACACATAGTTCAAATCTCCAAGAAGCGGTAAAGATTCACTCCCTAGTTCCAAACTTTCAAATTAACTCTCCATTTCTGTAGGTTCGATATCATAGCACAAGGGAAGATAACTCCATAATTGGATTTAAAAAATAGAAGCACACAATTACAAAATGAGAAAAATTAGGTAGAAGGAAGAGAATCAGAATTAGGACCCACAAATCAGGAATCGAGGCCTTCCTCCCATGCATGGGAATACCATTACGGAGTAAGGAGTCATTATCTAATTCAAAAAGGAAACAAAAAAGTCGTGAAAATCCAAACTAACAGGAAGAAAACATCTAGGTGGTGTGCCTTGAGTTGCTCGTCATCAGCTCCTAGTGAAGCCTTAGTGAGAATAACCATTCTCCTATAAAGACATGCAGTTCCCCTCGATTTTTTCATGCCATATAGTGACTGTGATCCCAATCCCAGATGTTCTCCACGTGGAAAGCTCAAGGGTCATGATCGCTCAAATTTTTCTTCTACAATCTTCTTCCTTTGCTCGTGATCATTTTTCTTGATTCAGGAAGAAAAACAGAAAAAGATGGTTAGTTGACTTTGAGATAATCTGATCTGAAAGGGAAATAATCTTCACTCCCCACTTCCTCTTCTTGGATTTAATTAATCAGTTTCTAAATTTTTTTGGCTCTCGTGCAACTTTAATTCATTGACTCTGCCTTGAGGAAACTTTGGGCCCATAAGAAAATTACCGTTCCATGTCCTGGTGTTGTACGAACCAAGTTGTGTTTCTATTACATACACTAGGTTACCTTACAATTCACCAGGATGGCCTTCCAAACAGAAACATCGATCAATTCAATTTTTTCCATGGTCATCTTTGTCAACCAGGCTCAGATAATTCCAACCCTAGAGCATCCATCTTCAAACACCATTTTTGAGTATCTCTATAAAATTAAAAAGTATTTTCTAACACATCTCCCAACTTTTGATGTGAGTGAATTTTCATTTGTCACAACCCCATCTCAAAAAACCCAGTACCATCTTCAACAGGAGCTTATTGTTTACAACAAAAGAAGTTGAATACTTAGACCTCTTGTTATCTTTCCAGATTAATAAAAATAAAGTAACATTGATACATGTATTTTATGCATATATTTTAGAGTTTTTTAATAAATGTATTTGTTTAATATTATTTATATTCTTTCCAATATTTGGACTGTTTAACTTGTTTTGTGATTCATGGAAGGATACAACCAATATTTGGAAAACGAATAAAAAGAGATGTTTATTATATGATGATCACAACATGAAATTAGGAAAATAGAGATGGACAAAGTTAAAGAATCGATACAACATCATGTTTACAATGTAAAATAAGGATCTCCATGACATCAGATTCCTATGGGACACTCCTCAGGGTCGAAAGTGAAGAAATAGAACAAAACAGAGCTTTCGACGCTGAAAACTAGAGATTCATGATGTGAAAGAATTACAGGACATGAACCCAAGACATGACACGAAGTGGAGAAAAAGAATCTAGAGGAGGGACCGAACATTTCACGACATGAAACACACTTTTACACCATGAAAGTTTCTAGGCAAGCACAATAAAGACAGATTCTTAAGGGATTTTTAGGGATAACTCAACCCATTACGACCTGGGTGACCATTTAATGCTCAGAAAGACCCGTGACTCTATTATGGGCTGTATTAATAAAAAATTAAATGAAACCTGATCCCTAGGGAGTTCTATAAGTAGAGAGATGAGCTACTGTTGCTAGGATGGATCCTGAAGACCAAAGTTTAGGGCGAGATGCTGCACTACTATAAGGTCCTCTCCATTATTCTTCTTAAATTTTTCATTCATATTTTATTTTCTTTCCATCATTTCCTCTTATTATCTCATCACTAGGATGAGGGGGTAAAATATGCCTTGTTCTAGGGTTATGTAGCTAAATGAGGAAGGCATTGTTGGATATATTTCTTATTCTTATCCATTTATTTGGATTGTTGCAATTTGATTATCAACTTCCAGTCCCTTTCTTTTCTTTTTATCACAACCATTGATAATTGAATTTGAAAGAACATTTAAAATTTCACAAATGGTTACCCTAAATTGAGGCATGACCGTTTTCACATTCAGGATAACTAGGTTTAAATATCATATCAAGACAAACTCGATTCAACAATGCCATAATTACACGACCATGGGAAAAGTAGAATCACCACATTGAGAAGGGGATACCATAACCATTGGATATAACTCATCTCAAATTCGACATCAAACATGGATTAATAAATTTAATTTCTAAAATCCAATTCCACCTGAACCTTGAAACTACAAAACCCTGACACACCTTCAAATCTAATTTACAAACAACCAATCCGTTTCACTTTTCTTCTTTCTTTGGCTTTCCAAAAATTATTCGAAAAACCAAAGTAAATTTATTCCTATTTCATAAATTTAAATAAATCGGTTCTTTTGAAAACCTAAATTAATTAATTTTACAATCTTTGTGGATTTGACCTCAAACTTTCCTAATACTATATTTTAATTAATTAAATAACACCGTTTGAGTTTTTATAATTTTTTTTATTTTGATTTGACCCGTAGGGAAATAATGAAACCCTCAGGGCTTTTTCAAACATACCTGAACTCTTCATTTATCATTAGTTTCCACATCTTTGTTAGTCATAATGGTTATGAAGACACAAGTAGGGGGTGGGGGTGGGGGGGGGGGGGGTGAACTATGTCTTCAAAACTAGTCACTAATTCTTTACCTAGTGGAAGAAGGATTGGGGAGGCACTGTTGGCATCATTCACCACCCATATCTGGCAGGTTTGACTCTTGCCACACCATCGTGGGGGGGGGGGGGTGAACTATATTGTGTTGTATTATATCGCATTTACATGTATATGTTTGGGTATTACATTAGATTTTGATAGGTTATTGAATTTTTAGAGTAATGTCTCCCATTTAAATGATTTTATGCCTTCATAACTAGTCACTAACTCTTTACCTAGTGGAAGAAGAACCAGGGAGGTACTCTTGGCATCATTCACCACCCATATCTGACAGGTTTGACTCTTGCCACACCATCAGGGGGGGTACTAAAGGCTGCAAGAAAGTTCACAATTTTTCGACTTCACATCATTGAATCTTTGTGTCTATAAGATATCTTGCTCCATAGGGTAGAGGGAAAACAGAATGCACGCACGTGCACACACACACTCATAACCAAGTCCCACAAGTGAAATCACAATATGTTGATCACACATCATTGAATCATTATTTCCACAAGATTTCACACTCCATGGATATTTGTAAACTGTCTCTCCCTCTCCCTCCCTCCCTCTCCTTCTACAAACCACTTTTTTTTAAATGAAACTACTTTTAGAGGTTAAGTGAGAACTCTTACAAGAACATGACCTACTGCCTTATAATTATTCAAAGATCCATAGCCAAAAACACAATCCAAAAGGCTGAAGCTTGAAAAATTGCTACAGATAAACAAAATCATGGGCGAGCTAAGTTGTAGATGAGTGGGTTAATGTAGAATCAGGGAGGAAATTTCACGGATTGGATTGAGGGTGAATAAACAACTGGATCTCGATTTCCACACTTCAACCTGTGTGAGCCTCAGGACCCCACAAAAAGATCAATGAATGAGTCCCCACTACACCTACTCATCATTCTCCAATGTTAATGAAGACCTATCATGACTCCATCATCGCCTATTCACAATGTTCTGCTATGACTGTCAGGGGAAAAAGGCATATCGGGAACGCTATCACCGCCATGGAGTAACACCACCTATCGTCGAAGGCATGTCATCATCCCCACCAATGTATCCCTATGTCAACTAGAGATAGACTATGAGTACAAGAATCTTACAACAACAAATCTCACCACTGCTTGAATGATGGAGTAGAACCCCCCCACTGAAGGAGGAACACCTCATTTAGGGATGAGGGAATGAAGATTCTGCCTAATCCAAAGGTTAATCTTTGCCACCACATGGCTGGGAGTGACCAAATAAGATGCCATAAAGATTCAACAATAGAATAAAGAGTCAATGAAGCCACTCCCCAGGAACTAACAACACCAGAGTGGGAGGGAAGAGGAGGAGCAATAACAGATCCATTAGTAGTGGCTAGCGATTGAGAACAAAAATGAAAACAACGGACGATGACAATGAAAACAAAGCCCGATCGACATGAACACCATTAAGGACCATCAAAGAAAAAAAAACCAACAAGGAGATGAAGATCAAACCAATAGAAATGGGAGGCTAAATCCCGACAACAAACATATATGGGAACTGGAAATGCAAGATTGTGGAAGAAGTAAATCGTCAATGCCAATGTGGATCAGAATATGCATCAACCCCTATGGAAGACCTATAGGAAAGGAAAACACCACGACCCTATGATGAATGGAAAGAAATTATAAAATAAAAGATCCCACACCATCTCTTAGAGAAGGATACTAACTATCGCTAAGGGGAGATAGAGAAACCCAATGCTAACACTAGGAAGCATACTTGACTTGGCTCTAGGGAAATGGAGAGAAATATTTGGGCAAAAATCTTGAATAAAAAACCACCAAACATGAGAATAAAGCATAGGTAATAGACAAAGGTAGAAGCAAAGGGTAATAAATTAGGAAAAGTGAGGGAGAAGGAGAGGTTTAGTGTAATGCTATGAAAAATCATCATCGTCACCAGATAGGATCCTCATAGGAACCCTAACAGAGTGCCCAAAAGAGAGAGTGTGCCTGAGGAGAACAAAGCCATAATCTCTCACTCACTCCCTATACTGTGTGTGTGCATGTGCACACCTGCCCGCACACACAAACATCATTGAGAATCACATCATATGAGAGACCCAAACCCAACTGTTATCATCAACCTAAAAAGTCTCAATCTATGCTAACTCAATTTAAGGATATGATGAAAGACCTATTACAGGGCCTCACCAAATAAAATTTATTTTAACTTGGGTGAAGCATAGGGTTGATTAGGGTAATTTTCCAAGGTGTGTGTGGTCATTTCTTCATTAATCACATTCAATTATTATATTTTTTTTTTATTCTTTGTTTTGAGTGCAACAAACAAGAAGGAGATTGATGCTTGATTTTTAGATTAAAAGGGATGAAATGAGAACAGGAAGAAAAAGGGAACAAAACAAAGAAAGAGGAGAAGAAAGGTAGCGAGAACAAGGCCATGCCCAATTCAATACACTTTTCAACTACTTTTCATAGATCTATTGAAGTAAAAGACCGACGACACTCAACCTCACTCAATGCATGTTTAATTTCTCAATTTACACACCTCTCTCACCCAAAATAGTGAATAGAAATGCACAGAACCACTTATGGTGAATGAGAGTTCTCCCAAAAGTGAAGGAATCTACCAATCAAACCTCCTCAGCCAAGAATCTATTCCTAGATTAATTAATACATATGTTATCATTAATCACACATCCTCCCCTAGAAACTTGATAGAGTAATAAAAATATCAAGGGGAAAGGGTAACAAACACTTCCTATGGGTGGTTTTCCTCTCGTATCACAACTTACACCGTCATTGTGTACCAAGAGTAAAGAAGAAGTCATCAATCAACACATAGTTCAGATCTCCAAGTAGCGTTAGAGATTCACTCCCTAGTTCCAAACTTTCAAATTAACTCTCCATTTCTGTAGGTTTGATATCATAGAACAAGGGAAGATAACTCCATAATTGGATTTAAAAAATAGAAGTACACAATTAAAAAATGAGAAAAATTAGGTAGAAGGAAGAGAATCAGAATTAGGTCCCAAAAATCGGGAATCAAGGGCTTCCTCCCATGAATGGGAATACTATTACAGATTAAGGAGTCATTATCTAATTCAAAAACGAAACAAAAAAGTGGTGAAAACTTAAACTAACAGGAAGCAAAAATCTAGGTGGTGTGCCTTGAGGTGCTCATCATTAGATCCCAGTGAATCCCTAGTGATAATTAGCCATTATCCTGTAAATACATGTAGTTCCCCTCAAATTTTTATGCCATATAGTGACCGTGATCCCAATCCCAGATGTTCTCCACGTGGAAAGCTCAAGGGTCATGATCGCTCAAATATTTCTTCTCCAATATGCTTCCTTTGCTCATGATCATTTTTCTTGATTCAGGAAGAAAAAAAAGATGGCTATTTGACTTTGAGATGAGTTGATCTGAAAGGGAAATAATCTTCACTCCCCACTTCCTCTTCTTGGCTTTAATTAATTAGTTTCTAAATTTTTGGGCTCTCGTGCAACTTTAATTCATTGACTGTTCCTTGAGGCCACTTTGGTCCCATAAGCAAATTACCATTACATGGAATGGTGTTGTATGAACCAAGTTGTGTTTCCATTACATAGACTAGGTTACCTTATAATTCACCAGGATGGCCTTCCAAAGAGAAACATCGATCAGTTCAATTTTTTCCATGGCCATCTTTGTCAACCAGGATCAGATAATTCCAACCCTAGAGAATCCATCTTCAAACACCATTTTTGAGTATCTCCATAAAATGAACAAGTATTTTCTAACTCATATCCCAGCTTTTGATGCGAGTGAATTTTCGCTTTGTCACAACCCCATCACAAAAAACCCAGTACCATCTTCGACAGGAGCTTATTGTTTATAGTAGAAGAAGTTAAATACTTAGATCTTCTATTCTCTTTCCAGATTAATAAAAATAAGGTAACATTGATACATGTATTTCATATATATATTTTAGAGTTTTTTAATAAATGTATTTTTTTAATATTATTTATATTCTTTCCAATATTTGGACCGTTTAACTTGTTTTGTGATTTATGGAAGGATACAACCAATTTTTGGAAAATGAATAAAAAGAGATGGTTATTATAAGATGATCACAACATGAAATCTTGAAAATGGATATGTAAAGAGTTGAAGAATCAAGATAAAATCATGTTTAAAATGTAAAATAAGGCTCTCTATGACATTAGATTCCTATGGCACACTCCTCGGGGTCGAAAGTGAAGAAATAGAACAAAACGGAGCTTCCGACGCTGAAAACTGGTGATTCATGATGTGAAATAATTACAGGGCATGAACCAAAGAAATGGAATGAAGTGGAGAAGAAGAATATAGAGGAGGGACTGAATATTTCATGATATGAAACACAATTTCACACCATGAAAGTTTCCAGGAAAGCATATTAAATAAAGATTGTTATGCGATTTCGATGGATAACTCAACCAATTAGGACATGGGTGACCATTTAATGCTCGAAAAGACCCGTGACTCTATTATGGGATGTATTAATAACTAATTAAATTCAACATGATCCTTAGGGAGTTCTATAAGTAGAGAGATGAGCTGCTGTTGCTAGGATGGATCCCGGAGACCAATTTTAGGGCGAGATGCTGCACTACTGTAGGGTCCTCTCTATTCTTCTTCTTCAATTTTTTATTCATGTTTTATTTTCTTTCTTCCATTTACTCTTCTTATATCATAATTAGGATTAGGGGGTAAAATACACCTTGTTATAGGGTTATGTATCTGAATGAGGAAGGCATTGTTGGATCTATTTCTTATTCTTATCCATTTATTTGGATTGTTGCAATTTGATTATCAACTTCCAGTCCCTTTCTTCTCTTTTTATCATAACCATTGATAATTGAATCTAAAAGAACATTTAAAATTTCAAAAATGGTTACTCTAAATTGAGGCATGACCATTTTTTCATTCAGGATAACCAGGTTTAAATATCATATTAAGACAAACTTGGTTCAACAATTCCATAATTACCCGACCATAGGAAAAGGGGAATCAACACATTGAGGAGGGGATACCATGACCATTTGATCCACCTCATTTCAACTTCAATGTCAAACATGGATTAATAAATTTAATTGCTAAAATCCAATTGCACTTGAAACTTGAAACTACAAAACCCTGACACACCTTCAAATCTGATTTCCAAACAACCAATCTGTTGCACTTTGCTTCTTTCTTTGGATTTCCTAAAATTATTCACAAAACCAAAGTACATTTCTTCCTCTTTCTTAAATTTAAATAAATCAGTTCTTTTGAAAACCTAAATTAATTAATTTCACCATCTTTGTGGATTTAACCTCAAACTTTCCTAATACTATATTTTAATTAATTAAAAAACACTGTTTGAGTTTTTATATATTTTTTATTTTGATTAGACCCGTAGGGAAATAATGAAACCCTTAGGGATTTTTCAAACACACCTGAACTCTTAATTTATCATCAGTTTCCACATATTTGTTATTCAGAATGGTTATGAAGACACAAGTGGGGGGGGGGGGAGAGGGTAAACTATATCCTTTAAAAAACACTTGGAATTTTTTAAACCAGACCCCTTTTTCATTTGGAAATTGATACTATTCCCTTTTATTTAAAAAAATTATGTAGTGGAATATAAAGAAAATAAATCAATAATTTTTATACTAGTTCAAGGAACAAATATCCCAAATTCCACTCCTCTAACACCCTCTCCATGATCTTGGTGATTTTCATTAGTATATCCTTTTTCTAAGGGATATTGAAATTTAAGTGCAAGATACTGAAACTTGTTACAAAATATGGACAAACAACAGTCCTTGAAACACTCTACACCTGAGTGTTTAGAAACAACAATATTTGTCTTTGGATAGAGAAATTCTCATTGAAATCATTTATATGAAAATAATGCAACTGAGAAAAAGATATCTTTAGTAGAATATATGAATAACTTTAAAGCATTATCATCATGAATAATCTCTAAGTTGTTGTAGAGAATGTCCAAATAACACAACAAAAATAAAAAAAACTTCTTAACAGAAGTATGCACACACAACAATAGATTATAACATGTATGTCTCCAAAGTGTAGGCCTGAAAAAGATTCAATGAACTACAAAAATGAAAAAATTTAGATACAATAGTTTTAGTAGAAAGAATAATATCTTATACAAATGGAATAATCCGATATAGTTTAGAGAAAGAGATTCAGATCATCAATCTTATGAGAAAATAGATCATTATAAAAAAGGATTAACTATCCACAACAAATATATATATTTGAGAATTAAATAAGTATCCAAATTTAATTCTATTCAAATAGATCTGAAAAGGATGTTAGATAAATTGTGATCTTCAAAACAATTAACATATCTGAATTTCAAAAATGACCATCCATGAAAAATCATAACTTCCCTTAGAAATAGGAATGTGTTAATCCTTTATTGAAGAGCCTCTAAAATGGTCTTTGAATTGATTTATTGATATTTTTACTTCAGTGAAATCATAGTATAAATCTCTAAAATATCCAAAATTCAAATCCCACAGACAACTAATTCAACATGGGGTTTCTATGAGAGAGGATAACTCCAAAAGTACAGTTCATAATGTATAGTTGATTCCAAACATAGAATACCAAAGTGTGAGGTTCAACACCAACATTAGGTTAACACAACAAATGTTAGATACTCAAATACTATATTTCTTCATGAAAGTTAGGTTCCCAAACCTAGTATTCAGTTAAAACATGAGGTTCCAAAAGTGGTGTTAGGTACTCAAAAGTTAGTTTCCTGAACATAACATTCAACACAAATGTGGGATTGGATACCAACATTAGGTTACAACATCACTTTTTGAACACTGATTCTAGACTTCATTGAACTTCTAAAATACTTTATAGAATACAATTTTATCCGAATTATAAGTAAAAAACTTCTAGAATTATAGGGAAATGAAATAAATATTTAAATAAATATAATCCAGAAATCCACTTAAAGTAGCTTAATTATTAAAATAAATGAGGGTATTCATGAACATAAAAATCATTGAGAACTTAATGAGAAATTGTTGGATAAACATCCATATTCCCAACAACCTCCTCCATTTTTATGATCACAAAACCCATAGAATTTAAATAAACACAAACACAAAAGTATTATCAGTTACAATTATCAAAAAAAATATTCTAATTATAAAAAACAAAAGATTTAGAATCTGTGTTAAAGATTTATGATTTTGAGTTTATCTAAATTTCTCTCCCTTTTTATGAGATAAAAAATAATGTATAAAAATTTAATAAAACATATTTAATTTAGGAAATAATTGTAAGTGGATGTTATTTAAGAAATAAATAAACACATTATGAAAATGGATATGATCAAAAACATAAAACAACATAAAAAAGAAACTTAAGGAGAATATAATACAATAAAAGAATCACATATTTATGAATTATAACTAAGTAAAATGAACATTATCTCAAAGATCGACAAGTTAAGGTACAAGATGAGAGGAAGGAATGGCTATAGGTTCTTTAGAGGAAGAGGATATAGTGGTTAAGGAATATCTAAGATTTTTGTGCACATACTTAAGCTCCACCATCAAATCCTTGAAATTAGGATTCATAGGGCCTGCTCACTCCTTTATTAGACACCTTGATTCTTGAAATATCTTCAACACTTCAACTAGATTCACCTTTAGAAAATTATGAACAGACTTAGAGGACTGAAAATATCTTTCCATCATTTCTCCTAACTGGTTGACCAAAAATACGACTCCTGATTCTATAAAAGTTGATCTTTCAACCAGATCCTTCTGATTTTCTAGCAGAGTGTGTAGATGCACACTATCAAACTACCAATTCTGAATCTTTTCATTTATAGCTAAAAGATCAGTATATAGAAGCTCTACCCTTCTCAACACATCTATATATCCTGCTCCACCCAAATTATAAACACTTTCCTAACTTGAATTTGAAAAATGTATACTTTCAAACAAAATTTACAATAAATTCTTCAAATCACCAAAATCAAATTTTGAAATCATTTCTCCTTTCATTTTTCCAATTTGGTCAGATATATCTTGTTTAAAGAAATCAAAATATTCTATAGAAATTGATCTTTCCTTCAAACTTTGACATTGAATCTAGAGAGATTGAAACTCTATTCTAGAAACAGATGAACTTTTCAGTTCCTCAAAATACTTTCAATAACTCTGAATCTATCCTTGAATCTTTATAGCTTCATCCATTAATTTATTAAACATAGAAACCAATGATGCTTGTTCAGGCCTTACAAAAGGTTCTCCAACTTCAACCAAATTAAGTGATTGAACTTCTACACTTTCACCAGAATGAGAAGAAAAATCTCTAAGAATTTTTGTCACCTCAACATTTTATTATACATTCCTTTACATGGAAATTTCAATAAAAGAAACTAATTGATCTCTGATCAATTTAGTTATAATAGAAACTGGGGTACTCATCTACTCTGCAGAATGAGCTTCTCCAATATGAAAAATTTCTTATGTCCTTTAAGATCCTTGAGAATGAGAACCTTCCTTTATTTTTTGTTCTACACCTTGAAAAACTTTCTCATATTTATCTTCAACTACTGGAGCTGGTTTCACAACCACTTCTATAAAAAACCCAATAACCTACTTAACTCTTTCTTCCAAAACTAGAAGTGAATGATCAACTTCCTCAACCCGCTCAACCTATTAAATAGGTACACATATTTATCTTCTCCTATGCCTTTTAAAAAGCATAACAACACTATCTTATTCAATATAAGGTTCTTGAATAGATATGGAAAACTAAATAATTCCCTATATCCTGAAAAAATAATTTTATCTAAGAATTACCTCATTTTGGTTCCAGCAGGAACTTTTACACCACCAACATTTGAATCCTATAAACCAACAGATTCACCTTTAGTAGATCCTTACACTCTAGATTCTCCAATATCTTCTACATGAATCCTTGTAGAACAAATATAATTTAAACTCCCATTCCCCCCTCAACACGTGCACTATATTGCTCTACTTCTTCATCACTAACTGACATCAGCTTACCTCTCACCACACTTCAAAAGAATCCAAAATTTATTAGAGTTCTAGTGGATAAAATATTAGTATGATGAAATATTAAACCTATTCTAATGTCAACAGTCATCCCTATTTTATAAATAATAAGAGGCACCAATCTACCACATGGATAAAAAGACATCCTAGATTCTTTTTGACAACAATGGTTCATGTACCTTAACATGTATCAACTTACATTGAAATTGATGTTGATTAACATCAAAAACATGATATACATATCTGTAAAAATAATTTTCTCAGATTTAGAAATCCTTGGAACTACTACTTTCTAGATAAATTTGAGAAATACCTTCTGGTCAGCTTCTAGATCCTTCACCAACATCGTTTTAATTTGAGAATTCCCAAAGATAAAGGACGTAATGTACTCATACTTATGGATAATATATTTGATAGATCTTAGACATAAATGGGAATTCCCTTTATGGGGATACTGAAAGATTTGATCCATTTCTATTGGAGAAACTAAAAAATATAGCATTTATTTTAGTGGAGACAATGTCCTCACTTTCACTAAATCTATACTGAGAATTTTCATAAATCTATTTTACTTATATTTTAAAAACATACTCAGAATTACCTCAATTAAACATGAATTTCAAGCCTTGAAAACTTAATTACTACTTCATTATCAAATTTGTTTCAAATGGCCACTCAAAGTCCACAAAATTTCCTTAAATCAATTTTTGCTCTAAACTTGAAGGCTTATTCCTCTTCACACTGCTAGGACTAGCCTCGTCTATCCTCTTATACTTTTCCTTCATAATAAGTAGAAGGTTTAGGGTTTGAAAAATCTAGGGTTCAAGATATTGAAAGGGTGTAGGTTTGAAGGTAAGAAAGAGAGAAGGATTAACTATGATGGTTTTAGGAGACAATTTAGTTTCTTGATCCAATTATTCATTGTAATCATTAGAGTTTTTAAAACGAAAAGGTGGATTTGTAATATGAAATATGCAAGTAAAATTTTTAGAAAAAAAATTCAAAAACCAAATAAACCACAAAAATAAATAAATTTTTAAAAAACAATTTAGATTGAAACAAATTATTAATCTAAATAGAGATTAACAAGAATATTAAAATATTTAATTTAAATTAAATAAACATAACTACCCCTTAATAAAATCAAAACCTATAGTGGGAAGTGGTTCAGTGAAAACATCAGTAAGTTGATACTCAGTATTAACAAATTTTAGATATATATCCCCATTTTGGACATGATCCCTTATAAAATGATGCCTAATATCAATATTCTTAGTCCTATAATGACTTACACAATTTTTTGAAATATTTATAACACTAGTATTATAACATAAAATAATAGAGTGATCAAAATTAATTCCAAAGTCCAAAAGTGTGTGTTTCATCCACAACACTTGTTCACAACAACTGGAAGAAGATATGTATTTTTCCTTAGTGGTGGACAATAAAACTGAATGTTGCTTATCACCAGACCATGAAATCAGGGAATTTCCTAAAAAGTGACAAGTTCCTGAGGTACTCTTTCAATCTAACCCACAACCTCCAAAATAAAAAGCTGAATATGAAATTAAATAAAAAACATAGGCTTTTGGATGAAGAAAAGATGAAGAAATAGTTCCTTTTTATATATCTCAAAATCAATTTAACAGTAATTAAATGAGAATCTTTTGGATTTTATTTAAATCTTACAAATAAAAAATAGCAAACATCATGTCTGGTATACTAGTAGTAAAATATAATAAAATACCAATCATACCTATATACAACTTGTTTTCAACTGGTTTATCAGCTTCATCCAAATCAAGTTTTACAATAGTAGAAATGAGAGTTATATATGGATTACTATTTTTAAGACCAATTTTTTTCAATAAATAAAAAATATATTTACTTTTATTTAAAACATTTCCAAAATCCTTTTGATATATTTGAAATCCAAGAAAGAAATTTAATTCTCCCATCATACTCACTTAAAACTCTTTTTTCATAAGTTTTAAAAAAGAATTATAAATCTTTTGATTAGTAGAACAAAAAATAACATCATTTACATAGATTTGAACTACTAAAATATCAGAATAAGAGTTTTTATTAAAAAGATTTGTATCAACCAAAACTACTAGAAAATAATTCACTAAAATAAAAGAACATGATCTTTCATACCAAGACCTTGGTGCTTGTTTAAGACCATAAAGATTTTTAGTAAGTTTAAAAATAGAATTTGGTAGATGAGGATTTTCATAACTTGGGGGTTGTTCAATATAAACTTCCTCCACTAAATAAACATCTAGAAAATTAGATTTGACACCCATATGGTATAATTTGGAATTCATATGAGATGGATTGGCCAAAATAATACTAATGGATTCAGGCCTAGAAATAGGGGAAAAGGTTTCCTTGTATTCTATTTCTTCCTCCTGATTATAACCCTTAACAACTAGCCTTGTCTTATTCCTTTCAATTACACCTTGATCATATTTATTATTCTTAAAGACCCATTTAGTTCTTATCACTAGATGGTTTGAGGGACTATCAAATAATTCCCAAACTTCATTCTTCTTAAAATGGTTTAGCTCTTCTTGCATAGCCAACATCCAAAAATCATCATATAAGTATTATTCTACAGATTTAGGCTCAAACTGGGATATAAAGGTAGAGAAATCAACTAGGTTTCCATCATACATTCTAGTCCTAAATCCTTCATATAGGTCTCCTATAATAGTTTCTAAAGGATGATCTTTTAAAGTTCTATATTGTCTAGGTAAAACACTTTCAGGATCCTTGGTTTCATTTTATTTAGAACTATATTAACCATGATCATGTTCTATATTAATTTTTAAACTTATTATTAGAAGATTAAAGTCTCAAGTTATTGAAATAATAAATAGCTTCATCTTTTTGAATTCTTTTATAATAAATTGGATCACTTTCATCAAACTTCACTTGAACAAGTTATTCAATTATCCTTTAATTTTTATTAAACACTATATAATCTTTATAAGTAGTAGAATACCCAATGAATATTACTTTATTATCCTTTGAATCAAACTTACCAAGTTTTTTCTTAGTGTTTAAGATATAGACATTGAATCCATAATCTTTAAATTATCCAACTTTATATTTTCTTTTATTCCATAAATCATAAGGTGTCTTTTTAAGAAAATATCTAATTAAAACTCAATTAATAATATAGAAATATGTATTAATATCTTCTTACCAAAAAATAGGTAGATAAACTATATTAATTTAACATAGATTTAGCCATATCTTGAATAATTTAATTTCTTCTTTTACAATACTATTTTGTTGAGGTGTTCTTGGAGAAGAAAAAGTATGTTTAATACCCAGGTCTGAGGAAAAAAAAATCCTTGACTCTCAAATTCCCCCTAAAAACTTAGTGAAATTATTTTAAAATATTTTTTATTTTTAAAAAACTTAAAAAAGCTCATAAAAACTAGAAAATCCTCACTTTTAAACTTTAAAAATTAAACCCAAGTAAATTTAGAAAAATCATTAACTAACACAAATACAATGAATTTTCTATCCAAGCTTGCTACTCTACAAGGTCCAAAAAAATCCATGTGGGTCAGTTCTAAAGGTTTAGATGTAGAAACCTTAGTAATTGATTTGAAAGATTAATTATGCTGATTTCCTATTTGACATACATCACAAAGTCTCTTCTCATAAAACTCAAGACTGGGCATATCATAAAATAATTTTTTTCTTAGATAATTTAGATATGGAAAATATACTACAATGACCAAGACTTCTATGAAATATCTAGGATTCACTTATTTAAGTATATAAATAGTTTACATTTTGTTTAAAAAAGGAAATAAGGTCCAAAGTGTAAACATTTTCAGTTACAGGTGCTCTAAACTTAAAAAGTTTATCCTTATAAAGAAAACAAACATAATTAGAAAAATTATCAGTAAAGACGTCATCATATAGCTGAGAGATACTTATCAAATTATGTTTTAACTATTGAATACAAATAACCTTATTGATCAAGATATATTTTGGATCTCTAACTAATCCAACTCTAATGATCTTTCCTTTAGCATTGTCACTAAAGGTAAATAAACCTCCATAAACTTTTGATAGTGCATATAAGTTGGAGAAGCATCCAATAACATGCCTTGAAAAACTATTGTGCATATAAAATATTGAATTTCTATCCCTATGTATTTTCATCTATAAAAATATCAAACAAATTTTTTTAGCACTCAAATGCTCTTGGGTTCTGCAGTGTTAGCAAGAAAAGATTCGGGCAAACAGATTTGTTTAATCTTACGAGAAATAAATTTAGATAAATATATAGAAACATAAGATTTATTAACACTACTAATATGAGGATTATTTAAGAAATAATCATTAATATAATATCCTATAATTCCAAAATAAAAACAGGAAACTCTTGAAATTATACGATTCTTTGAACTAGGAACAAAATAATTTCTATGTAGCTTGGGTTTTTCCCCATTACTTCCAATACCACATCTTTCTTTATTTCATATATCCTTTCCTAGAATATTATTTAAAGACCCTTATCTCTTATTAAGCACACTATCATCACTTTTAAAAGATTCTACTTCAACAAGTAACTATTTAATTTCATTTTCATGCTTAGTAAAACTTGAAGTAGATTTTATTAATTTCTATTTTAATTATAGGTACTATTTTAACATGAAATATTTCTCACTTAAGGCAACATTGTGAATATTATTTAGTGATTTATGATTTTTCTTTAGAGATTCATATTTATCTTCTAACATAGAACAATATACAACCAGTTTATCATTTGAACAGCTTTCAAAATCAGAATAAAAAACAGAAGAGTAGTAAGACTATACCTCATCTTCTTTATCCATAAAGCACATATTTTTTTAAACCGATAGGATCTGAGAAAAATTTTATTAAATAAAAAGAGAAATCCATTTTTAAACTAGGTTGAGAGGAAACTCGAACATGACACAAAATCCCCGTGGTCAAAGACCCTAAAGTAGAATGGACCAATGACCCATTAGTCCAAAGGTAAGAACAAGACCCAAAGGCCCAGACAAAGTATATAGAATCATTCCAAGGACATAGAAAAAATTCCATTCCCCCCCGAAAATAAAAAATACACCGTGAACCCAATTTAAAAGATGCGTCTCCCCCCACCATGAAACATTACACCAAGACTGACGCAATATGGTAGGGTGCCCCTCCAACCATAAAGTGGGGAGGGATGAATGATAGGTTCCAACAAACCCATTGCTCTTTGAAGACACCCACCTGATGATGCATGTGTGGTCCTTACTTAAAACACATGTCTGATGCTCTTCAATAATAGAATGGAATCAAAATTAGAAAGAAACATAAAAGGGAACCCTCCATCATGAATGATAAACCAAGCTAAAAAAAATCCCGAATGATAAGCACCAATATGCCTATCCATCTAATCAAGGCCACCCACCCAAAAATGCATTATTATGATACCAACCTATTACATTGATCCAAACATCTGGTCTATAACACTATATCATCTACATAAAATAGGGACCTAAAGGCCCAGAGACCTGAAGGTCGAGAGTCCTGAAGGCTAAAGAGAATGGTGGCCCGAATCCCAGTGACCAAGGACAAAAAAAAGATCCAATTTCCCAAGGGTAATAACACCCAATGATGATATCATAACATGATCCAAATCCATTGCTGCTATCACCCCCTGTGTCGGAGCACCGTCGCTATCTCCACCCATCATCACCACTCGCCGTTGCTTCTCAAAGTTGAACTGATGACACTGATTGAGGATTTTTTTCATTACTCAAAGCCATGGAAGGTGAAAAAAATGTTGTCTCCTATCCTAGAGACATCCCATGTCATTGAGAATGATCAAAAAAAATTACCCCACCCCACCTGATAAATGGACACCATCGCTTTCCCCGATGCCCATCAACATCGAAGACATGACATCTATGAAGCCATAGATGTTTTCATCCCCCTTATACACTAAAACCACAACAAAGAAGTTTCCACTACAGACTAATATCACATGATTGGACAACTAGAGGATCAAGAATCAACTATTTGGAATATATTTTAGAATGGAATTAAAGAACCACAAAAGGAATATGGAGCACCATGTTGGAATGAGTTGAGTGAGAATAGAACCATGAATGCTAAAAGCTAAGTAACATGGATGAGGAGGATAATTAACCATGAAATAGGAAGAAACACCAAAGTTTTCGAGAGGTATAAGAATACTAACTTCATTAAATAGGTTTCACAAGGAAACCCTAACTCTAGGGGTGTGTGGGGAAATTTACCAATGGTTTATTACATATTTTATTTCTAATTTGATTGATCTTTATATAATTCAGAACTTGAAGAGCCGCACGAGTCTTCAGATATTCTCCATGTAGCCTTCATGTATTTATTTATTTTCTGTTCATAATCCACCTTATCTGAAGCTTCTTTTACTTTTTCTCCATTTTCTTATTTCTTTTAGCTATGGTAAATCAGGTTTGATATAAGACAATTGATTTCATTCATAACACCTAAATTACTTCATACCATGAACATTATCTTTATAATTATTGAATTAATTTTTAAAGAATTTCTTCCTTTTATAAAACTTATTGAATCTTCTATCTAGGTGAGAATGTTTCTCTAAAAAATTTGAACAACTTGAATCATTATACGATCTTCATACTTGACTTTAATTTTAGATTCATACATTATAAGAGTGAAATAAATTCCTTCATCATTAAATTTTTGACATGAATTTATTATTTAATAGCATTTTATATTCCATTCCACATAGCTAGTAAAACTCTAAGATATTTCAAAGCTTGATCTAGCTATGGAATTGAATTTCCCAAGGTAGTAACACCATTGACAATTTTAGTCAATCTTCCATTTATCAAGGTGACTCTTTCACCATCATTCATTTTAAAAGTATCAAACCTTAATTTTTTAGTATTTTACCTTAGTTTCTTGAAATTTTTATTTCCTTCATAGGAAACAACAATTTTTTACCAGATTTCATAAACTAGATCACACTGAAAGATACAATTGAATTCATCAGGTCCAAGTCTAAAAATGATTTCATTCATGGATCTTGAATTTAGATCACATTCAACTTATTTTGCAGTATCCAATTTTTTTGGATCATCATTAGGAATTTAATATGGATTAAATAACCTTAATATACACTTTTAAACCAATATTCTTCAAATAGATAACCATTCGAGCCTTAATAAATCCCTAATTTCCACCACTGAAATATGGAGCCCTGATCAATGATATACCTTCTTTATGATCCTCTATTGAAAAATTTATTCATCTAGATATTTAATTCAATATTTCTATAGATTAATAAGATTATTTAAAAGAAAACTCCTTTGATACTAATTATTGTTCAGAATGGTAACAAATACACAAGAGGGGGGGGGGGGGGGTGAATTGTGTCCTTTTAAAAACACTTGAAACTTTTCAAACTGACCCCCTTTGTAATTTGGAAAGTGATACTGTTCCCTTTCATTAAAAAAATTTTATATGGAAGAATATAAATAAAATAAAATAGTAATTTTATAGTTGTTTTCAGCACATAGATCCCCTAGTACACTCCACCAACACTCTCTCTATGAGATTGGTGTGTTTCACTAATTGATAATTTTTCAAGGGATCTTGGTAGCTGAGTAAAATAAACTACAACTTATGAAAAAATATTTTAAAAGGCTTAAAATAGGATAAAAAAGTCCTAAAAATACTCCAAACCTAAGTGTTTAGAAACAACAAATATTATATTTGATTGAAGAAATTCTCATTGAAAGTGTTTAGATGGAAATGATGCAATTGGAAAAAGAAGTGATCTTTATAGGAATAAATGAATAACTTTAAAGAATCATCCTTAGGAAGAATATTTGAGTTTCTATGGAGAATTTCCATATAGAAAATCAATAAAAAAATAACTTATTAGCATAAGGATGAACAAAAAATAGTATATTATAACATGTATGTATCCAAAGTGTAGTCTCGAATAAGCTTCAAGAAACTATAGCAGGTGAATAATAGGTAGATATAATATTTTTAGCAGAAAAAATAATCTCTTATGTAAATGAAAAAAATATTATTTAGTTCAGATAAAGAGATTCATATAATCAATATTTTGATAAAATATATCATTAGAAAAAATTATTAACTATCTACAATAAATATATTCATTTGAGAATTAAATAAGTATCTCGATTTAATTCTAGTAAAAAAGATTTGAAAAAGACACCAAATAAATTGCAATCTTGAAAATGCTTAGCATATTTGAAATTTGAAATTAATTATCAATAAAAAATTATAACTTACATTAGAAACAATAATGAATTAATCTGTTGTTGAAGAGCCTCTGAAACGATCTTTGAATTTCTTTATTGAGATATTTACTCTAGAAAAATCATAGTAGAAAATCATAAATATAAAAAATTAAAATCTCACAGATGATTGATTCAATATGGGGTTACTCTATGTGAGGATAACTTCAAAAGTATAGTTCACAATGTATTGTTGATTCCAAACATAGAATACCAAATCATGAGGTTTAACACCACTGTTAGGTTAACATACCAAATGTTCAATACTCAAATGTGGGGTTTCTTCATAAAATTTTGGTTCCCAAACCTAAAGTTTAGTTAAAACATGAGGTTCTAAAAGTGGCATTAAGTATTCAAAAGTTAGGTTTATGAACATATCATTCAACACTAATGTGGGATTAGATACCAACTTTAGGTTGCAATATAACTTTTTGAATAGTTATTTCATACTTATTTGAAATTCTATAAGAATTTTTAGAATATAATTTAAGACGAATTATAAGTAAAGGACTTATAAAATTCTAGGGAAATGAAATAAATTTTAAAATAAATATAATCCTGAAATCCACTTAAAGTAGCTTCATTAGTAAAAAAAATGAGGGTGTTTGGGAGCATAAAAATCAATGATAACTTAATGAGAAATTTTTGGATCAACATCCATATTCCCAAAAATCTCCATGTTGAACATTATCTCTTGAAGTAGTCAAGTGAATAAGTAGGCTAATCTTCCAATCCTCTTTGGATGTACTGGTTTTCATATGGAGGAATTTTTCACGATGAAGAATCCTTGCACTAGTTCTCAAATTAAGTTTAGACCCCACTTCTATACATCAAAAAACAACTTGAATCGGCCTTGATTGATTTAAAATGGGTTCATTCTGAATCTCGAGATCCCCTCTGAGCATTGGCTATAGTGTGATTCGATATGGACCAACATCAGTTAGTCATCATTATATTAGCTCAGGGGATTCACCAATTAGTTTCAATTTCATTTACAAGATCATATTGGGATTGAATTGGATTTGAGGAAAAATTTCTTTGGAAATATGAAACCCAACCCATGCTCCTCTCAAAAATATCATCGAGCACCTAGAGTGTTCTTTTCAATGAACTCCCAGATAGAGAAGAGGGAATGTTTGAGGCTTAATATCCCATTCTTCAGATCTACACAGTGACCACACCTAGTAAAAAAAATGTTCTCCCTATTGATCAGATCTCACCAGGTAATAAACCTTTATCAATGAGCTTGGGAATCAAAAATAAATCTCAACTGAGCTCCTTTGTGAATTTTGATTTTGGTTAAGTCTATCTTTTATTGAGTTTAAGTCATAGTCATTGTTGTGTTTGAGTGTGTGTCATGTTAAAAACTCCATATTTTTTCTGGTATGTCAATATTATTCTACCCAAATGATTCAGTATCAATTTTTTCTCTAATATAAACCTGGTCTCCTTCAACATTGGTTCAAATCAATATGAACATCAGACTTTCATTTGGGGAATTCATCATACACCTCACATGAATAAAATTTAATAATTGTGGTAGTAATGTTGGAGTTATTTGGTGCTTCTATATTCTTATATCAAGAACTTCAATATCATAACCAATAAATAAAAATCTAGGAGCAACTCAGTTCATTTATTTTAGCTTTTCCTTTTCAAATTAGTCACCATCTTCATCAAATGAGCCTTGGCTTTGATAGTGTAAAAACGATCCTTCTTTGGAATTCCATGATGTTTTAAAACACTACATTCATGAGATTTACATATTAATTTGTGTTTTCCTCCCAAAATCATAATATTTTATAAGATTTAACTATCCTCCATTCATTTCAAATGATGACTCAATGGTCTGGTTGTGCTTGAGTTTTCCTTCATGCGAACAAACTCTAGTTCTACCTTGACCGATTGTTCGAGCTCCTCTACTCTTTCACAATGTTTAGAAATAAGATTTAAAAACCTAGGTAATGTTAATACCAATATTTTTAATTCCTTATTAATATTTATTAATTAAATTTTATAGATTTATATTCATTTTAATAATATTAGGTAATTTTTCAGTTAAAAGGAAAATAATTTATTTCTAACCAAATTAGGGTTTTATGCATCATATATTTTTATTTAAAATCTTTATTTAAAAATTATATAATTTTAATTTTAAATAATGAAATTAATTCTTGTAATCAGGAAGTAAAAATTATCTTAGGATAAGTTTTTGAGTTTTTTTTGAAAAGTTTGATTTTTCAAGGGATAATGAAAAAAACTTATTTTTATTGAAAATTATCTTTTCTTTTAAAGTATTCACAAAGTCACATTATATTTTATATTAGATTTAAAATTTCATCATTTCATTTTGATTAAAAATTATCCAATAAATTTCACTTGAATCAACATTATAATTGAATTTTGTATAGAAACATTTTTATACTTAAAAAGATATTTTTTGAAAAACCATTTTTCATTTCATTTTGCCGGTTTAATTTGAAACTAAATTATATAAAATATATGAATTAAATTTGATAAAATATATCTTATATTTTGAATCATGAGGTTAAAATTTGGAAAATAAACCCCTTTAATTTTTGGTTATTATGAATAGTAACCATAGTAAATATTTATCACATCTGTAAGGGTAAATTGGATAATTATGGTTAAAAATAATATGATAAGGACTAAAAATGACCATAAAACTTAGATTTAATATATTATACAAGTTTTTATTGACCATAATCATAAAATATTTTAATTTATGGAAATTTTGTGCCATTTTTCTTTGAAAATAACATATATTATTTTATATAATGAAAAATATATAATGACACTCTCTTGATTTTAAATTTATATAATATGTTCACATAAGGATAAAAATAATTTATAAATGAATATTAAAGGTTATTTTGGTAAATTATTTTGAATCTATAGTGATGAAATAATTACCTTAGATGCTTATGAAACACCAACATCGTGCTCGTGCAAGTAGTAGAAAATTAAAATAAATGATTTGAAAAACATTAAAATTAATGTTTTTTTGGATGAATTATGGTTTTACATGAATTTTATATTTAATAATAATGTATTATTTATAGTTAAATGGATCATATTTTGATTAAATTTCTATCATATTGTTTTTAAAGTCAAATTATGTGAATAGTCCTTGAAATGACATTAATAAGATATTATATGTTAAATATATTTTGTTAAATTATTTAAAAATCATAAAAATATTTAAATAGGGAAATTATGATGATAAATATTCATAAAAATAATCCCTCATACATTTATGAGCTAATTGTTAACTTATAAGTAAATTTATAACCCTTTTATATTGAGAAATTTGCCACCACAATTTTAAAAATGGATAACGGAAGGGTTAATCCAGAAGATATGGTTTAAAATGATACCTAGACCTATAAATATTTTATTATATGATTACATTAATATAATATACTCCTTATATTTTAATCCATTTTATTTTTGGAACCATTTTACATGTTTTAGACCCATATTCTATTATAATATTTCATGTATTTCCAAAAATGCTTCTCCCCTCACTTATAAAAGGATACCCCTCTCCTCTCATCTAAACACTTCAGGATCCATTTAGTTTGGAAAATATATGTAAAAATAACTTTATAATATCCCTCAACACATCCTATAGGTCTTAATTTATTCAAAATACCAACCTTATAGGGCTTAAGGTTTAAAGAAAAGGAGGTTGTCCGAAGAAGAGGTATAGTTTTTAACTAAATGTTTCAATTTTATTTCTTATTATAAATACTTAAAATATTATTCAACCATTATGAAATAATAAAATTTGTATTTTCATATAATTAGATTTTATTATGTTAATTTCATTACATATATCCATCCCCTCCTCTATAAAATGGTAAATGAAACCATCATTCGTGTATATGACGGACTACCGCCTCATGAACCGATGTAATTCATTTTACATCACCACCTATCATGGATGATTATAATGATAGATTTAATGTATATATACGATATTCATGAAATAATTATTATTTTATAAAGATAATATATCATCTGTTTTCTTACCATTCTATCCATTGAAAAATGATAATGTCGTTCATGCGTATGTACGGATTATCACCTCCATGAAGTGATGTGATTCATTTTTCATCAACACCTTAAATAGATGGTATATATAAGTGTATTTAAATATAAAATTTTATATTTATCAGATAATCATAATTATATAAATATAAAATAATAATTACCTTATTTCCTTTATGTTTGTTGAAAAATGAGAAACTTACTCATGCGTACGTACAACCCACCATTTCCATGATTGTAACACAATTAATTTTTCATAACAACCATTAACGATTTTTTTTAAAAGTATAATTATTTTATAAAAATGATAATTATTTCAGGATTATTATTCTGGATATGATTTAACAATGACCCTTTGACCATGGTCAATATACTGAATCTGTTTTGAAATTATGAACCGAACATCCTCAAAACACCTGATGTGGATATAACCAATTAAGTAATTAAATATATAATTGTAATAAAAGAAACAAATAGTTTAATGATAAATTAATAAACCTATAAAATTTTCTTAAATATTTAAATAATTTAAATAATTTTATTATACAAGATTTAAAAGAAATGCATGACAAGTCTAGACTTGAGGTAAGGGATATCATCTCAATTTCCCTTCATTGTAGCATGTTTTAAAGTTATAAACCTAATTTATTTTATATAGTGTATATAATATACTTTTAAATGTTATATCATTATTACTTAATAATTCATGGAATTTTATGTTATAATTAAAATTATTTCATCCAAGTGGATTTGAATTGAAAGTTACCAAGCAGTAAATGATTTCATCTCAATTTCCCTTCATTGAAACATGTTTTAATGTTATACACCTAATTTATTTTATATAGTAAATATACTAACCTTTTACATGTTATATAATGAATCATTAATACTTAATTGTATTTTAATTTTCAATTCAAATTATTTTATCCAAGGGGATTTGACTTGAAATTTACTAAGTGGTAAGTGGTTTCTTAACTCAATTTATTTATTGGGTTATATCACCTCTTCATAGATTATATTATACTAATATTATATTTGTAATGACCCTTGTTTGATTTATGTTTTATTTAAACTTGTTTTTTTTGGATTTACATTTTTTACATAAAATATCTCAATTGATTAGTTCTCAAATTCAATGATATGATCTTTGTAAGGGTTTATCATCTCAAATTGTCTTCTTTAAGACATATGTTATGTTATGAACCTATATTATTTTACGAGGTATAAGTACTTCCCCTTTGAAATTTAATTTCATTAATATCCTTATGTTCATGATATTTAAAGTTTTATTTGAAGTTATTATTTTGTTTGGCTTTTGATTCAAAAGTTACCAAAACAGTAAGGATTTTTATGATACAATATCATCTTATCTCAAAAATTCTCCATGTTCAATATTCCTTTGGGAGGGATCATATGATATTATTTTATTGAAACACATCACTTTTATTCTCCTCTATTCATGAGTGTGTTTTACATGTTTAATTTTCATTTTTACCCTTATTGATTAAAGAAACACCAAGAAAGTGGTTTGTAAGTGATACTGATCTTGTATCTTCTTTTAGATATGGAATATTTCTATTACATATCCATGTTTTATAAAATGTTTTTATGAATACTATTATCTAAACATAAATAATTTCCTAAAGTTATTTTACAATTCATTTTAACTTCTTTTAAAATGTTTTAAAAGGAAAATCCTTAACATTTTCTGCATGGGTCACTTTTGAATCTCTTTACAAAATTTCAAAAATAATTTTTATTTTTAACATTTACGACACAAACAGATTTTTCCAACATCATAAAATTTATTTTATTTTAAGATTACTTTATAAGTTTCTAAGGTTATTTTCAATGAAAATTATTTACACAATATTTTGCGATTTTTTATTTTTTGAAAGTAATTTTTAAAGTGGAAAGGGTATTTTCCTCAAGAATATTTATAATGATATTTTAATAGTATTTATTTTCATCAAATACATCAACCCTTGATGTTACTTATAATCCACTGAGGATATTTTATAATTATACCATCCTTATTCTTTCTCTGGATGGATTATTATTGGTTCAAAGATATTTTCATGGAACTTGTTTATTTTCCTTAGGTAAATCAAGATATGAAATAACAATGACTATTATTATGTTGAAAAATGAAATATTTCATGCGTTATGATTATGTTATGGATCTTGGAATTTTTTTTATGATGGTAGGTGATCCTGATATAGCTCATGATGATGGGTGAGCCTGATATGGCTCTCCAATGCATTGGGTAAATGGATATAATTAACTAATTATAGGTTTCTCCTGAGAGATTATTGAAATTTATTAGGTAAGTTATTCTATTTGTAAGAGTGATTATAAGAGTGATATGAAAATTATTTTCCAAGTTTTCAACATGTTTTATTTATGATTTCTCATGTTCTAATGTGTACTTTTCTCAAAGATTGTTTTCAAATGGCTCATGATTGTAGAATTATATGACTCTTATATTATATTAAATATTTATGCCATGTTTCATGATTTATGATACATATTTTGATGGGTATAAATTATCTTATGTTATGATCATGAACTTTGATAATGTCATTATACCCTTATGTTTATCTTGTTCTCACCAATGACATTAAATTATTAATGTTTATGTTTTCCCTTACTAAGTGTTTTAGCTAACCCTTCTTATGTTTTCCTTTACCCTAGGTTATAAATAATGACGTTAAATGAATTATTCCAAGAAATGTTTCATGTGTGAATAATTTTATTAGATTTGTTGAAGAATTAATATGAAATAGGAAAATCTAGGCATAGTGAAAAAAATACTCATTTGAATACAAGGGTAATGTTATGTAAGAGTAAAAGGTCCTTGGGTATGCAAGTGATCCAATATTTAATTTTGATATTGTAAGTTTTGGATGGTTGTAATTAGGTCACATTTATCAGTATAAAATTTATAAATGCAAAGGTTATTTTTTAGCACCCGATACAGGAGTGCGGGTTCTGGGTAGTTATATAAAATTTTGATAATTAATGTCCTCCTGGTTCTTGCCCCAAACTCAGGTCTCAACTATTTGTAGAAGTGAATCAAATGTGAACGCAGTGGATTCAGGTGACTTTATCCAATTTTGGCTTGCAATAGCCGAATTGAGTTAATGTAAATTCAACATTGGTTTCATCAGGTTCTACCTCATCTTGGATTTCAATTAGGATAAAATTCACAATGGGAAACATAAAAAGGCATGAATAAATGTTGAAAACAGTGGTTCCATGGGAGTGAACCTGTGAGAAGTGGATCTATTGAGTATAAGACACACATGGTCAAAAGTTGATCTATGGTTGAAGGTGGATGTATGGTCCAAGGATGGAACATAAGGAAGGGGTGTTGCATGGTCGTAAATTTTTTTATCTCATAGTAGAAACCTCATGGTAGTAATATTTAAAAAATGTAGTAGGGTACAATAGAACCTTAGGAATGATCAAACACAAGTTCATAGACACAAAAGAAAATCCTTTATTAAATTTCAGGTACACATGGTCGAACATTCACGACAACAGGGCATGGTAGCAGGTCCCCTCTAGTAGCATGGTTGAAGTAAACCCATGATAGAAAATTTCATGATTGTTCCCAAATAGTCATAACTTGACCTAAAATACATACAATTACAAACTTGGTAGAAATTATAAAAAAATATCTTTAATAAAATTAATCAATGAATTTACCCAATGAGAATTAAAAATTGAATTCAAAAATTGAAATTAAAATGAATTCAATTTTTTTTAAATAAAATAACATGGAATTGATGATAGAATTGATTTCTCGAATACATAAAATTATCAGAATAATTTGGAAAAAAAAATTTCAGTGTGAATGAAAATTTTATTTTTCGTAAAATATTTTTAAAAATAAGAGCATCAAACTGTTGTTCATTTAATTACCCAAAACACACTGTTTTATTAAAATATTCAAAAATTGTACACTTCAATAAAAATTTATAAAATAGTAATAATTATCCATTATCAGCATAATTATGCATTAAATACTCTATAAATCCCCAAAATAGACATGACACAACATAATAAATACATGCCACATCAAATTCCACCATACTTGACAATTTTCTTATCCTCATGAAATACATGATTTTACTTTGTACAAGGAAAACAATGATTCATATATTTGCTCAAGATATATCATGTTAAAACATTTATTCATAACGAAACAAATTTTGAGATGGGACGAGCTTATAAAATAATTTTTAAATAATTATCACAACAGGTGACTACCTAGCTTAAAATATATACACCTGAAACAAATAAATAAAAAACTCATTAATTATTGAAAATGTAATTCCTCCTATATGAAATAAACCACCATGATACTTTAATTCCAATTCATGTTACATATTTTAGAGTGAATAAATGTTAGATTTAATTGTAATTAAAACCTTAAGAAGAGGAACCTTCAATTATCACTCTCCCCTAGGTTCTAAAAATAAAATATTCATTTTTAACTTCATTAGTGCAACTAAAATGACTATATTATAAGTAAATTTACCACATATTAATTTGGTTTCAATATTAACCAAACTTTAATGAACTCATTTTTGATAATTATGATTTTTTTGAAGTCATGAATGTGAAAATCACTTATTGAATTTATAATTTCCTTTTTTATGCCCATTGTCTCATAGATTCACCATGGGATCCAAATTTACCATTTTAATCTAGTTTCAAAGGAATTATATGAATATGTTTTCAGTTTTATCCTTGATGTGTTTTTTTAAAAAGGTTGAGTTTTATAGGATAAGTAGAAAGATCTATTTTCCTAGAGTTTTAATTCCAACCCCACAAAGATCAATCCTATCAAACTCCCTTTTCTATTTCCTAAATATATTCTCTATAAAAACTGTGAAAAAAATATTTCAAAAATCATTCAAATCCAACAATTTTAGAAATAATTTAATCCTCAAGACTAGCATGAAATATCTCCCTAGATTGGAGAATATTTGAAGTGAAAATTGTTTCTCAAAGACCCTCAATTTATAATTTTCTTAAAATTTTTGAAAAAAAATTAATGATATTTGTATGTGTACAATCATTGAAGCATAACTCTACATATTGAAAGAACCCTCTCCTAACACTTAAAACCCAAAATTACCTCCAATTTTGAATCCTAAGGTGGAATAAAAGTTTCATTTAAAATAATTTTTCAATTAAACAATTCAAAAAATTATTAGAGGGGTTACATAAAGTTCAAAACAACACATTTTCCACATATCCACATCAATGTTCAAATTTTTTTTTTAAAATTTTTATAATTTTGGATTTAATTAAAGACAAAATAATTCTCATTTAAAATCATAAAGGTAGAATAAATAATAATTATCTACAGTAAGATATTAAATTTTAAGGTTACATGATAGTTTTGGAATGTAGGTTAATTTAATTTTCAATTCTCTAGATATTAGTAAGTTGCAGAACCATCTAAGGAAATAGGTTCACAGTTTTTAAAATTACAAGGGGAATTACCCAGTACTTATTTTCTAGAATCATGAAGTAATAAATGAATATAATTAGAACTAAAAATCCCCTATTTTAGAATATTTTATCATTAAAGTGCATCCAAATTCATTCCCTATTCAATCCTTGAGAAAGGTTCAATGGTTTCACAATTTTTGTGCCTAAAAATTACAAAACAAATTAAATTTATAATTAAAATAGGATAAGATCATAGAAAATAGAAATGAAAATGAGATTTGGATATTGATGATCCATATTTTAACTAATTTTTACTTTTATTGGCCACCACATGGAATCAACTATCCCTTTATTTTCCTAAAAATGAAAGAAAAATAGACCATTAAAAATACTAAGAATATTTAAAGGAATACTGCAAACAAAATAGTATAATATTGGGATAACCCCCAATGAGTGAATTATGTTGATTGTCCATAGTTGTACAATCTTTGGGTTAACCCCAGTCTGATGTATGTTGTGGATTCTTCCTTAAGAGCCACCCTATTCTCTTCTTCCCATATTCAGTGCTTTGTAATTTTTGTAGTAACCATTATAAATCTTTATTCAAGTAGCCCTCCTTAGATTTATAGATTTTATGGATAATTAGAGAGGGAAAAAAGTTATAGGGGAACTACCCTTCTTCCACAACTTAATAGTTATAGTGAATATATCGTAGGAATTTAACTCATGGATGTGACTTGTCTTCTTGTTTAGTAAAAACTATTATGTATTATTTAACTATAATTTTTTTTCAACATCCTCTTTGACACCCATAAATATTTCCAACACCTTATCTTCTTCAATATCCCCCAAACTAGAATTTTCAATAAAATTTAGGATTTTATAAGGTTCCAACTTAGGTGTAGGTTTGGTTCCTTACAAGATATAAAAGGAATCAAAAAATTTAGCTACCTATTTAATATCTATATAGGGAGAAGAAAACAGAATACCAAGATCAAAATAACCATTATTAAAAATAAACTCAACTAATTTCATAAAATTTCCAACTCCATAAATATGTGCAGCTTGTTCTTCTGTATGATCCAAAAATAATCTTCAGAGTATGTATGGGGAATGAGGGAGGTATTAAACCTCCTAAAGTCTCTATTGAAAATAAATTACCTAATTTTAAGTGTCTTCTATAGTAATGGATAGGATTTTATCAGTTAGTTTATTTTATTGAGTCAATAAAAAGTCATTAAACAATTGAAAACACAAAAAATCATCATAAATAGAAAAATTATCTTCAAAATTGTGTCTATATTCCTCAGGTTATTATTGAACCATATCCTAGAAAACCTTAAAATACTTCTCAACATATTGATATTATGGGAATTAATTTAGAGTGATATAGAGTGGGTGGTATTCAAGTGTGACTTTTATTGTCTGGACATCTTAAGGAAATTTCAATAAGGATGGTTATTCTTCCAAAAGATCACACTGATCCTCTAGTTATCCTATATAAAACTTAGGGAAAAAAATGTGAAAAACCCTTTAGTTATTTAACCACTACTTTCGAAATATGTGGCCTATAGTATTCTTTTAAGTCTTTAAGGTATTATTTAAAGTCTTCCTCACTTAAAGTCTTGTACATCTCCCTAATTTTATAGGAAAAGTGCGCAATAATGTATTCATAGGGAGTAGATGTAAGGGACCAGATCTGCATGGATTGACCCTTTGCGTGTTTTCGAAGAGAAAGGTGCTCAAAGAAGGCTAGGAGAAAGTCTGGAGGATTTCATTCATGAGAATATGAAAACTGGGGGGATACATGATGTGACCAAGGGGGAAACAACTTATACAATTTGGGTTTTAGAAAAATAAAACAGAGCTCTGAGGTAACGTGTTTTTCAGTGTAAGTCAGCCTCGAGGTGGTACAAAATGTGACGAGAAGGTACACGTCATGTACTGCCCCATTGATGGGTATTTTAAAGACACCCAACCACTCAGGTTTTTCAAACCCTACGACTTGAGAGCACCCCCTCTCTACCCAATATGACCTGGAAGCCTCCCTCTTCAACATTTGTGGATTTATTCATTCTGGATCGGTTCCCCGCTTCCTTTCTTCGATCCGTCTTCAATATGAGGTAATATCTACCTCTGTTCATTGGTTTTATTTGTTCCTTATTCTCCCATTTCCCCTTTACATGCTATGGTGTTTGATTTCCATGGTTATAAGGGAGTTACTTTTGGTTTTTGTTGATGCGGTTTTGCCGTGACATCCTTGGGTGGATGTAGCTGTTGTAGGGAAGGCAATCGTGATCCGTTGCTTTGATCCATTCTTGAGAAAATAATGTCAAAAACCTTTTGAGGTAGGGGATTCATTGAATCTCTAATTATTTATGTGAAATCATAGAGTTATCATGACTTAGCCCTTTGGATCACAACAGAATTGACCTAATTAAATACTCAAACCAAATTAAAAGAATTGGTTTGATCACATGCTGTTGCTTTGCACCGTGATAATAGTTTACCTCTTGATTTGATAGATAATGTGATATCTATTATTTTCTTATTATCATGTTGTTCTTGATGAAATTGGTAAATAACGTAAAGACATAATTAATTGATAATTAATTTGATAAAGATAAAGAGGCATGTAAATGAATCTAATTGTTGTTGTTGTAATTTTATGTTAATCAAATTGATGTTGATGTGCACGTTTAATTTAGTTGGGTGTTAAACCTAAAGCATTTTGGTTCTTGTAATTTGAAGGCATGTCAAATTAATTATTTAATTAATTTGTGGTAGCTATGATAGCTTGTAGTTTAGGTTTCCCATAGTTGGAACCTACAAATAAGGAATTAGTTAATTCAAGATGGATTAAAGAATTGGTTTTTTAATAAAAGATATTGTCTGGTAGGGTTCTGAGTTACCCTCTTGATTGTAAAGGCCAAGAGGCTTATGCTTGGAGTTGTGAGAGCTCAATTATTGTGAAGGAAGAATTCATTATTTAAGGGCTAAGATCCCATTTGATATGATGTTTGTTTTCCTACTGCTTGTGTTGTGATGTGAGTCTAGATGGATATTGTGATATGTGGGGGAAGGGAGGCCCATTGGTTGTGGTAGTAGTTAACGCCTGGAGTGGAAAGATTCATCAATTCATTCATGTGGGTGTCGGGGAGAACACTAGAGATGATGAAACAGGTTGGATAATAATTATTGGATGTTTTATGAATCTTGTTGGTTTTTTATCTACTTTACTTTCCCCACTACTCAAGGCAGCTGGTCTTGCTTACCCTCCTTCCAAAAGGGGAGAAGATGCGTGGGGTATGGCATGTGCTTTCTACATTTATCATCTTGTGGGAGGATGGGTCTATGCTCCTGCTATAGGTGACAAATACTTAACATGTAGTTCATCTAATCACTGGGTTGATCCCCCTTGTGTTTAATAGCTTATAATGTTTTTCTAGAATGCCTGGGAATATAGGAAAGTAATAATGATGTTAATAAATGATTGAATAAATTATGTTAACCCATGGGGTTGGAGATTTCTAGGATTCAATGATAAGGAAATATTTTTGAGGAGCTTTGAACTTAGTTTGGTTATTCCTGGAGGGCATGAAACTTTGGTGTGATGCTAATAAAATATAATTTTGGAATTGTTAATGGTTAATTAATGTTTAAATAATTATTTAACGTAAAGTGAAACTGATAAAAATGGAATGAATTAATGTAATAAAGCTCTTTAAATAGTTGCGTGCTTATAGGATACCTAGTCTTAGCAGTGACAACCAAGATTTTGAGAGACGTTAGTTGTAGTTGAGTCTATGAATAAGTTATGCCCATAGTGTGGTCATGAGCTATAGTATATTCTGTACTTTTTGTGTTTCTATATGATACCCCCCTTCAGTTAGGGAAACTGACACCCTGGGGATTCTGAGCCCTGGGGTGTGTTTTCCCCAACATTCCGGTGGGAGGATTGATGGCTGACTACCCCCTTTGTTCTCACTCTCTTCTCTTGGTAGTTAC
This sequence comes from Viscum album, assembly GCA_963277665.1. NCBI lineage: Eukaryota > Viridiplantae > Streptophyta > Magnoliopsida > Santalales > Viscaceae > Viscum > Viscum album. Next base: position 1,186,163,479 of record OY728123.1, on the reverse strand, counting down.
TTGTGCTGGTAGGCACAGTGGTTAGTTTTCCCAATATATGTGTGTAGAGGGCTATAATGGATTTTTTTTATTCACACACATATATTCTAGATATAGTTTCCTATAGACTACTATAGGTGTAACATGTATAGGCTGTGATGGCTTGAGGATCCTTACTCAGTGTATGGGTTGTAATGTCTTGAGGTATAATGACCGACATATGATATACGTTATGCGAGTTGTGGTGGATCCCAAAAACTACTTGGTTAATTTGATTATGTGGATGTAGTGGTTGTGTTGCATGAGGTGAATATTGTGGTGCTTCTCCCAGGTGTATGCGGGAAAGACTTTTTGGAGAGAGATGCTTAGGACGTGCAACGTCGGGTCAAAGCAGAAAACCAGTGGGGAAGTGGTAGCGAGGTACCCTTAATATTCTTTATTATATTATATACTCTTGTATGTGATACTTGGTGAGAGTATCCATCCTAAGGCTAGGAACTTAGTATACCTGTTTAGGTGATGAGTTAGTTTCACTTGTTGTTCACTGTGCTTTAGCATCCTTTCTTTACTTTTTCATGAGAGGCTCTAGGGAGGATCCTACTGATTATACCATTATACTCACCTTATGTATATCTAAACTATTTTTCAGGTCACTTGGGAGAAAGTTGGAGATCAGGCTGGTTACTACTATCTTGGGTTTATATGATCTATTCAGGCTTCGTGGTCGCTGATGTTTTTACTTTCCTTTGGTACTTACAGTTTTCCATTTCAGTTGTAGTAGTTCTTGCATGACATTACATATGTGTACATGGGGATTTCTTTTATATTGCAGTATGAGTTGGAGTTGGTTGGTGTCTGTCTTACCTCTCTCTTCTACATGTGTTCTCTTAGAGGGTAATGCATCCCATTTGTGTGTTTACTATACCCTCAGTGCTAGTCACCAACTCAGGGCCTACTGAAGGCGAGGCTCAGGGGTCACTATCCCCCTCTCACATTTCTAGACCAGGAGGGTTACACCTTGTGGTAAGGGGGGGGGGGGCATGAAAAAGTGTTATTGAGGTCAGGTTGGGGGATATGATGGAGTTTGGTGTTAGGAACAGGTGAGGTTCCATGGGTTGGTAGGGAAACAGTGTTAGTAAAGTTTAGAAAGTGATGTAAACACTGAAGACCAGCTGAGACATAGGTATTTAGGACCCCCTATGATATGATGCATGGACCTTTAATTTTTTAGTGTCTACTAAACGTGGTGATATTGGTTGCAGGGTAGAGACCTAGGAAAGGATCATGCATCATTATTATTTGTGCCTATGTTTGAATGGGTAGACCTTGGTATGGGTTAACCTAAAAAGAAAAAATAAAAAAAATTAATTAATGTTGAGTCTTCCATATTCTAGGTTTAGGAGCTCTAACTATTTTTTATTTTGTAGGTATGGATTCAGGTCGATGTCCTCGTCAGGTTTGCGGAGAATATGTCTAGCAGACTGTGCTAGCAGATCGCTGCAGGGTAGAGGTTGATGATGACTACACTTGGAGGAAGACACTCTGAGAGTTTCAACACTAGATTCTAAAAAAGTATGAGGGATTAATTTTATATTTAGTCATGAATGATTGTTTAGAGGAGGTTGAGATAACCTTTAGTCTGATCCATGCTCAGAAGGAGAACTAGGTGTCTTTTTTTGTAATGATGCTGCGTGGGGCAGTTTGGTAGTTGTGGTTCTTGTTCCTTGGGGATCGTGAGGAGTTGGAAATATCATAGGAGGAGTTCTGAGACAAGTTCAGAGTCAAGTTTCTTTCTTCAACTAAGAAGGAGTCTAGTCACTATAAGTTTCTTGACCTTCGACAGAGGAGCTCTAGTGTGCGAGAATTTGGAATCCATTTCAGGAACTTTTATGATTTTCTTCGGACCTATTTCCAGATGAGGAGTCTACGGTGAGGCATTTTGTGGAGTCTTTTCATCTAGATATCTAGTGTCAGATCACCCCATTTATGCTGAAGACATATCTTGAGGTGTTGGTGAGGGCAGAGGTCATCGAGAGGATGTTAGCCATAACCAAATCTTCACAAGAGGGGAGTCGTTAGGACTCCTCATAAAGCAGAGCTATGGTCCAAGGTTCCTAGTTTTTAGGGCAGAATAGTTTCCATTTTTCCAAGGGTAGGTCCCAGCCCTCAATATCTTGTTTATCTGGGGGTGGTGTCTCTCAGGCCTATGGAAAGGGATCAGGCACTTGTTTTTATTTTGGAGGTCAAGGTCATTAGTAGCAAGAGTGACCGAACTTTCAGAGCAGTCATCGTGCACCAGGTGTTCTGCTCCAGGTTCCTCTATTGAGGTAGTTCCAACTGAGGTAGCAACAGTAGGTTGCAGTAGCTTTGGATTAGAAGAGAGCATATGGGGAAGGCAATGGAAAACCCCATGATGCTCCCTATTCTTAGATAGTAGAGCATGATTGTGTTGTTGGTCGTTATCAAGGTCAGAATGGTTGTAGAAGAGGTCATGGTCTGCTTTATGCTTTAACGTTTCTAGTGCCAGGAGAGCCAGACATTGTTCGAGGTACCCTTTGCTTGTTTTCTACTTGCGTGTATTCCTTGTTCGATTCAGGAGTGATTCAATCCTTCATATCACCTTCCCTTTTCCATTCTTTGGGACTTGAGGTAGAGAGGATTCTAGTGACCTTGGATTTGACTATGCCAGTTGGAGGTCAAGATGACTTGTTTGAATTATTTAGAGATTATGAGCTAGTGATAGGGTAACACCACTCTTTGGGAAATTTCTTATGTTTGCAGATACAACTATATGATGTCATCCTCAACATGGATTGGTTGTATTCAGTGTAGGATATCGTGGATTTCTTTAGGAGGCAGGTGGTGTTCTTCGATGCTGATAGAGATCCATTGGTGTTTTTTTGGTGAGCAAGACCCTCATATGGGTCAGAGGCATGTTCCGTCCTTGTCATCCTTGATGGGTGAGCTGATGCTAATTTCTTCAGAGGTTCAATAGTTGGAGTTTCATAGGGTCATAGAATATTACCCTGATGTCTTTCAAAAACAGGTTGTAGAATTACCCCCTTGATGAGAGATTGAGTTTGAGATCAAGCTACAGCTAGGAGCATCTTCTATCTCTAGGTATCTATATAGTATAACCCCTTCTATGTTACAGGAGCTTCATATATAGCTCAATAGTATGTTAGAGTGTAGTTTTGTTTGGCCGAGTGTTTCACTGTGGGGTGCATCGGTTTTGTTCATGAATAAGGTTGATGGTTTTTTGTGGTTGTGTATCCATTATTGTCACTTAAACAAAGTGATAGTGAAGAATTTATATCCTCTTCTACGGATTGATGATTTATTCAATAAACTGAAGTGTGTAAGTTGGTTATCAAATCTCGAATTGTGGTCAGGATATCATCATATGTGTGTGAAGGATGAGGATATCCTGAAGACTGATTTCCATTATCATCATGGGAATTATGAGTTCGTTGTAATGCCATTCAATGTGAAGAATGATCTAGATGTGTTCATAGGATCGATGAACACCATGTTCTGTGAGTTCCTAGATAAGTTCGTGGTGGTTTTCATTGACGAAATCCTTATGTACTCCACGTATTAGGAGGAGCATGCAAAGAATCTACATTCTGTTTTGCGAGTTCTTCATCAACAACAACTATTTGGGAAGTTGATTAAGTGTGAGTTTTGGGATCAAGAAGTCCATTTTTAGGGCATGTTTTATACCAGTAGGGAGTAGCTGTGGATCCATTGAATATAGAAGTAGTTGTGTCTTGGGAATCCCCCAAGATAGTGAAAAAGGTGAGAAGTTTCATGGTCTTTCAGTCTATTATAGGAGGTTTGTAGATAATTTCAATCATGTTGAGAGTCATATAACAACATTGAATAGGAAGGATTAAGCATTCGTGTGGACTGATCAGTGTCATGTAGCTTTCGAGTATCTTAATGAGAAGTTGTTAAGTGCTCTAGTTCTTTGTCTACCAGCATAGGGAGTTCAGTTTGATTTTTTATGTGACACTTCACATTTGGGGTTAGGCTGTATTCTAATGTAGTAGAGATTATTTGTTTATTATGGGTCTCAATAGTTGAATCCCCATGAACTTAACTATTCCACCCATGATCTTGAGTTATCATCAGTGGTGTTTGATCTAAATTTGTGGAGACATTACCTCATTGGTGAGCGCTTTATGGTTTTCACTGATCATAAGAGCCTAAGGTATGTTTTCTTTCAACGCGACTTGAACTTGTGGCGACATCGGTGGATGGATTTCTTATAGGAATACGACTTCGAAATATCATATACACCTAGAAAGGGGAATTTTGTAGCTTATGCATTGAGAAGAAAGTCACATAGTGATGAAATGCATGAATCTGGTGATTCCCAGAGAGTGATGGAAGAACTTTTGGCATTACACCTCAATATGGGAGAGGTTGGGGTAGAGGTTATCTTTTTTAGATGATAGTCTAGTCATCTCTAGTGCAGTAGGTGGAAGATTCCCAATTGGGGGATCTAGAGGTAGAGGTTTGGAGATGCCAATTTGTTTGTGGCGAGGCCCCTAATGGTTGGTCTGAGGATGAACAACACTGAGTGTTGTATTAGGGAAGGATTTTCATTCCTTTGGAGATACGTGAGATAGTTCTCAGAGGGTTCCATAGTTTTACTTTAGCGGTTCATCCTGGTGTGGAAAATATGTATCGAGCCTTGAGGATTCAGTTTTGGTGGCTAGGGATGAAGTGTGAAGTTGTGGAGTTTGTGTCTCAATGTTTGGTTTTTCAGAATGTGAAGGCTGAGCACCATGTCCCCATTGGTTTTCTCCAGCCATTAGATATTCCTTGGTGGAAGTTGGAGGACATCTTAATGGACTTTGTTACTAGTTTACCTCGAGATCAAGGAGGCCATGATGCTATATGGGTGGTAGTGGATAGTTTGAAAAAATCATCACACTTTATAGCAATCAAGGAATTGATATCAGTAGTGGTTTTATCAAGGTAGTATCTAGAGGAGGTGGTGAGACTCCATAGATTCCTGAGGATGATGATTTCCGATTGAGATAATCATTTTACATATAGGGTGTGGAGAGGTCTCCAACATTCTTTCAGTTCTCAATTATGCCTCAGCACTGCTTTTCATCCACATATGGATGGTTAGACAGACTGGACCATCCAAAATCTTGAAGACATATTGCGCTCTTGTGTCCTAGATTTTGGAGGTTCATGGATTAAGCACTTACCCTTGGTGGAGTTCTCTTACTAAAATAGTTTTCACTCTACCATAGGTATGGTTCCATTTGAATCCTTGTATGGATGACCTTTCCATTATCTATCGTGTTGGATTGGGGTCGGAGAGTCAGCAATTATCGGGCCAGAACTGGTATAAAACACGACATAGATGGTTCAAGTGATTCGTGAGAGGATGAAGGTAGTGTAGGATCATCAAAAATCATACTCCGATCAAAGGAGGAGACCTTTAGAGTTTGATGTTTGGGATCATGTGTTTCTGAATGTGACTCCCCATTGTGGGTAGAAAAGGTTTGGTCTTGGGAGTAAGATTTCTACCTAGTTTGTTGGGCCTTTCAAGGTGTTGGATCATGTTGGAGCCATGGTGTATCAAGTTTCACTTCCCCCACATATTAGCAGGTTACATGATGTTTTTCATGTGTCGTAGCTCTGTAGTTAGCTTCATGATGAATCTCACATCATCGATTGGGGAGAGATTGACACTGACGATGATATGACCTTCGAGGAGTGACCTATAGAGATTCAAGACCGCAAGGAGAAGGTGTTTTGTGGGTGTGCTATTCCCTTGGTTCATGTCTTGTGGTGACCCAGTGGCATGGAGGAGAGTACATGGGAATGTGAGTCACAAATACGTGCTCAGTAACCTAAGTTGTTTTATGTTTAGCTCTTTCCTTGTAATGATGTCTGTTTTGTGGTTGTAGACCTTTCCTGCCTATGAGATGGTTTTCTTTTGTTGATTTTTTTGGATTGCTATCTTTGAGAGGTATCTCCCCCAAGATAGAGTTTGGGATTTGGTTGTGGTTTTCACGAGGTGTCGCGTTGTTCTTTTGATGTGGTTGAGCTCCTGTGGTGGTGAAATCTTTGAGAGATATCTCACGAGGTGGTTGTTTGAAAAATCCCTTTTCTGTTTCCTCTCTGGGTTGGTTTTGGATTCTCGAGGAAGAGAACATTTTTAGAGGTATCTAATGTAAGGGTTCAGATCCATGTGGATCAATTCTTTGTGTGTTTTCAAAGACCAAGGTGCTCGGAGAAGGCTCAGAGGAAGTCTGGAGGCGTTCGATCGCAAGAAGCTGGAAATAGGGGGGATACACTACATGACCATGGGGGACATGATGTGTATTATTCGGGTTTCATAAAAATAAAATATAGCGTTGAGGTGACACATTTTTTGGTGTAAGTCAGCCTCAAGGTGGTACACGACGTAATGAGGAGGTACACGTCATGTACTGCCCCACCGTTGGGTATTTTAAAGACACCAGACGCTTAGGGTTTTCAAACCCTATGTCTTGAGTACACACCCTCTAGACCCCAGATGACCTGAATGCCTCCCTCTTTAACATTTGGAGATTCCTTTATACTGGATCAGTTCCCCACTTCCTTTCTTCGATCTATATTCAATCTGAGGTAAGATCTACCTCCATTCATTGGTTTTCTTTGATCCGTCTTCTCCTATTTCTATTTTCCATGCTATGAAGTTTGATCTCCATGGTTATAAGGGAATTTCTTTTGGTTTTTGTTGATGTGGTTATGCTGTGAAATCCTTGGGTGGATTCAGTTGTTGTAGGGAAGGCGATTGTGATCCACTACTTTGATCTGTTCTTAAGCGAAGAACGTCAGAAACCTTTTGAGGTAGGGGATTCATTGATTCTATAATTATTTATGTGCAATCATAGAGTTAGCATGATTTATCCCTTTGTATAAAAATGGAATTGACCTAATTAAATAATTGATCTGGATTAAAATAATTAGTTTGATCGCATGTTGTTTCTTTGAACTATGATAATGGTTCACCTCTTGATTTGCTAGATAATGTGATATCTATGCTTTTCTTGTCAGTATGTTGTTCTTGATGAAATTGGTAAAGAATGTAAATCTAGAATTAATTGATAATTAATTGGATAAAGATAAAGAGGCATGTAAATAAATCCAGTTATTATTGTTGTAATTTGATGTTAATCAAATTGATGCCGATGTGCACATTTAATTCAACTGGTTATTAAACCTGAAGCATGTTGGTTCTTTTTGTTTGAAGGCATATCAAATTAATTATTTAATTAATTTTTGGTATCTATTATAGCTTGTAGTTTAGGTTTCCCATAGTTGGAACCTACTAATAAGAAATTAGTTAATCCAAGATGGATTAAAGAACTAGTTGTATAATAAAAGATAATGTCTAGTAGGGTTTTGAGTTACCCTCTTGCTTGTAAAGGAAAAGAGCCTTATGCTTGTAGTTGTGAGAGATCAATGCTTGTGAATGTATAATTCCTTTTTAAGGGCTAAGATCCTAGTTGATATAATATTTGTTTTCCTACTGCTTGTGTTATGATGTGATCCTAGATGGATGTTGTGATATGTGGGGGAAGGGAGGCCCATTGGTTGTGGTAGAAGTCGATGCCTAGAGCAGTGAGATGAATCAGTTGATGTATGTGGGTGTCGGGGAGGACACCATAGATGATGAAACAGTTTGGATAAGAATGATTGGATGTTTGCTGAATCTTTTTGGTTGTTTATCTTCTTTACTTTCCCCACTGCTCAAGGCAGCTGGTCTTGCTTACCCTCCTTCTAAAAGGGGATAAGACACTTAGGGTATGCCACACACTTTCTGTGTTTAGATTATCAAGGGAGGATGGGTCTATGCTCCTGTTATATGTGGAAAAGACTTGATGGGTAGTTCATCTACTCACCGGGTTGAGACCCCTTATGTTTAGTAGCTTATAATGTTTTTCTAGAATTCTTGGGAATATGGGAAATTAATAATTCTATTAATAAATTATTGAATAAATGATGTTAACCCAATGGAGTTGTAGATTTATAGGATTCAATGCTAAGGTAATATTTCATAGAAGCTGTGGATGTGATTTGGTTATGCCTAGAGGGCATGAAACTTTGGTGTGATGCTAATGAAATATAATTTGGAATTGTTAATGGTTAATTAATGTTTAAATAATTAATTAACATAATGTGAAACTGATAAAAATGGAATGAATTAATGTAATAAATCTATTTAAATGGTTGTGTGATTATAGGATACCTAGTATTAGCAGTTGCAGCTAGGAGTCCGAGAGACGTTAGCTACAGTTGAGTCTAAGACTAGGTTATGCCCATAATGTGGTTGTGAGCTATAGTATATTCTATACTTTTTGTGTTTCTATATGCTACTCCACCCTATCAGTTAGGGAAACTGACACCCAGAGGATTCTGAGCCCTCGGGGTGTTTTTCCCAATATTCTAGCAGGAGGATGGATGACTGACTACCCCCTTTGTCCATGCTCTCTTCTCTTGGTAGTTAGTTGTGCTGGCAGTAACAACGGTTAGTTTTACCCATATATGTGTGTATAGGGATGTAATGTCTTATGGTTATTCACACACATATATTCTGGATATAGTTTTCTATGGACTACTATAGGTGTAACGTGCATAGGATGTGATGAATTGAGGTTCCTTAATTGGTGTATGGGCTGTAATGGCTTGAGGTATAATTCCCAACATATGGTATACGTTATGAGAGATTTGGTGGCTCCCATAAAATACCTAGTTACTTTGGTTACATGTATATAGTGGTTGTGTTTCATGAGGTTCATATTGTGGTTCTTTGCCCTGGTGTATGCGGGCAAGCCTTTTTGGAGAGATATGCTTTGGACGTGCGACGTTGGGGAAAAGAGGAAAACCAGTGGGGAAGTAGTAGTGAGGTAACCTTGATATTATTTATTATATTATATACTCTTGTATACGATACTTGGTGAGAGTATCCATTGTGAGGATGGGAACTTAGTATACCTGTTTAAGTGATGAGTTAGTTTCACTTGTTGTTCACTTTGCTTTAACATGATTTATTTACTTTTTCATGAGAGGATTTGGAGAGGATCCTACTGATTAAAATGTTATACTCACCCTACGCATATCTAAACTATTTTCAGGTCACTTGGAGAAGGTTGGAGTCCATTCTGGTTACTAATAGCTTGGGGTTATAGGAGCTGTTCGGGCTTCATGGTCACCACTGTTTTTTACTTTCCTTTGGTACTTGCAGTTTTCCCTTTTAGTTGTAGTAGTTCTTATATGAAATTACATATGTGTATTTGAGATTTCTTTTATATTGCAATATGAGTTGGATTTTTTTGGTGTCTGTATTGTCTCTCTCTTATGAATATGTTCTCTTAGAGGGTAATGCCTCCCATTTGTGTGTTTACTATACCCTCAGTGCTAGTCTCCACTCGAGGCCTACTAGAGGCGGGACTCGGGGGTCACCATCTAACTTCTCACATTGCCAGCCCAAGAGGGGTACAACTTGTGGGGAGGGGTCATGATAGTAGAAATATACATCATATATATATTTAAATATTTTATATATTTTATCATTTTAATATTTTTTAAAATAGGAAATTATTAATAGGTGAAAAGAAAAATGAATTTCCAAAAAAAATCCCCAGAAACAATGTCAAGTTGATGATGGGACTATCATGAGACCTCATAAAATAATGTTTATTTGAACTTGGAATATAGTATAGGGAAAACTAGGGTTATTTCCTAAGAAGGGGGTGCTAATTTCTTCATTAATCTCATTCACTTATTATATTTTTTTCATTTTATTTGTTTTGAGTGAAATAAAAAGGATGGGGGTTAATGATTGATTTTTTGAATAAAAGGGATGAAATGAGAACAATAATAATAAGAGAACAATATAAATAAAGAGAATAAGTAAGTCAGTAAGAACAATTCCAGACCTATGTTGGTCAACTTTTCAACTAATTATCATAGATCTATTGAAGTAAAAGACTAATGACACTCAACCTCACTCAGTGAATATTCAATTTCTCAATCCACACACCTCTATCACAAACAATAGTGAACATACATGCATATAACCACTTTTGGTTCATAAGAGTTCTCCCAAAATTGAAAGAATCACCCAATTAAACCAGCATATCCAATAATATCTTTCTAGATGAAGTGATTATTATGATACCATCAATCACACATCCTCTCCTAGGAAATCAATAGAGTAACTAAAATAATAAGGGATAAAAGATGTAGGGTAAAGGGAAATAAACAATTCATGTGGGTGGTTGTGATGTAAATAAAAACTTACACTACAATTTTCCACCAAGATCAAGGAAGAAGATGATGAATAACACATAGTTTAGATATCTAAGATTCATTAGATCTTTAATACCTAGTTATAGGATTGAAGATTAGCTCTCAATTTCTGGAGGTTTTAAATCAAAACACAGGGAAAGATAACACCAGAATTGTATTTAAAAAATAAAGGCATGAAATTATATAATGAGAGAAAATGGAGAAGAAGGAAGAGAATCAGAATTATGTCTTGTGAATCAGAAATTGGGGGATTCCTCCCATGTTTGAGAATACCATTACCAAGTGAGGAGGAATCATATTATTCAAAAAAACTGAAAAGTGGTGAAAACCTAAAATAACATGCAAAAAATATCCTCATGGATTCTCTTGAGGTGTTCATCATAAGTTCCTAGTGAATCCCCAATGATAATTATCCAATATACTATATTGAAATACACTTCCCCTTGAATTTTTCCTACCATACAGTAACCATGATCTCAATCTCAGATATTCTCTACATAGAAAGATCAAGGGTCTTGATCACTCAAATATTTCTTTCCTGATCTGATTCCTTTACCCATGATTATTTTTTCTAATTTAGGTGAAAAAATAGAAAAAGATAGCCAATTGAATTTGAGATGATATGATCTAAAAGTAAAATAAGATTTAATCCTCTCTTCCTCTTCTTGGATTCAATTAATCAGTATCTAAATTTTAGTTCTATCATAAAATTTTAATTCATTAAAAAGACATTGATGCAACTTTGGGACTGCACACAAATTACAGTCCCATAACTCAGTGTTTTGTGGCCCAAGTTGTGTTTCCATTACATATCCAAGGTTACCTTGAAATGAAACATGCTAGTCTTCCAAATAGAAACATCGACCAATTCACTCTTTCCCATAATTATCTTTCTCAATTAAGATCAGATAATTCCAACCCTAGAGCATCCATCTTCAAACACTATTTTTGAGTATCTCTAGAAAATGACCTAGTATTTTATAGTACATCTTCCAGCTTATTATGTGAGTGATTTTTCACTTTGTAATAACTACATCACCAAAAAATAGTACCGTATTCAATATGATATTATTATTTACTCTAGAAGAGGATGAATACTTTGACCTCCTGTTTGCTTTCTAGATAAAAAAATCAAGTAACATGTATGAATTCTTCATTTAACATGATATTTCATATATCAAGATGTAAAATTCTATCTTAAAGTGGTCAAGTGAGTCATCATGATCATCTTATAATCCTATCTAGATGTACCTGCTTTCCTATGGTGGAATAATTCATGATAAAAAAATCTATTCACTAGTTTTTAGATTCATTTTGGACCCCACTTCTCTACATCGGACAAAAACTTCAATTAGCCTTGATTGGTCTACAACTGGTTCATTTGGTAGCTCGAGATCCCTTTTGAGCATTGGATATGATGTTCTTTGATATGAACCAACATTGATTAGTTATCATTGGATAGACATGACATCTTCATAAAACGGTTTCTATTTTATCTACATGTTCATAGTCAGTTTGGATTGGATTTGGGGAAAAATTCCATTGGAAATTTGAAAACTAACCCCTACTCTCAAAAATTTCATCAAGCACCTATATTTCACATATAAACAAACTCACAATTGGAGAGAAAAGGTAATGTTCAAGGTTTTATATCTTCTTTATATCTACACAAAGTGCACACGAAAAAAATATTCTCTATTATGATCAGATCTCAATTAGTAATAAATTTTTTTCAACAAGCTTGGGTAATGGAAATAAATATCAACTGAGCTCCACTATGGCTTTTGATTTCAGATCAATCCATCATTGATTGAGTTTGAGGCATCGTCATTACTACATTCAAGTGAATTCCATGATAAGAACTCCATCTTCTCCCTAGTTTAATCATTATCATTATCCTCAAATGATTTAGCATCAATATCTTCACCAACTCAAACTTAGTATTTTTAAATAGTGATTCAAATCGACATGCACAATGGACTTTTATTTGGAAAATTATTGATACACCTTGCATGAATAATTTTTCATAACTTCAGACACAACTTTGGAGTTATTTGATGCCCCATATTCTTTTATTAGGCCCTATAATAGTATAACGAATAATAAAAAATATAGGATAAGATTAGTTCATTATCTATAGTATTTCATTCACAAATCAATTAGTATCTCCATCAAATGAGCCTTGGTTTCAACAACATAAACATGAGTCTTATTTAGACTTCCATGATATTGTAAAAATATTTATTTTTAAACTCAACATATTTATTAGTTTTTAAATCTCAAAATAATTAGTAGTTATAATGAGCTTTGACCAACATCTATAGGTTTTGAATGGAAATTCAAAGGTTTACCTGCACTTGAGGTTTCCTTCATGCGAAAAAATCCAGTTCTGCCATGATCGAGTGTTCAAGATCCACTTTTCTTTCACTAAGCTTATATTTCAGTTTTTTAATTCTTGGACTCTTGATTATTAATCCAAAATTGGGTCTTAGATCTTTTTAGTATTTAATCAAATACAAATGATACAAATTTGGGCGACTTCATCCAATTTCAGCTTCCAATAGATGAACTGAGTTGGTGGAAATTCGACTTCATTTTTATGTGGTTCAGCCTCATCTTGGATTTCAATCAAGATCAAATTTATAGTGGGAAACACGAGAAGGAACATATGAATGTTGAACATGGTGGGTCCATGGGAGTGAATCCATGAGTGGTGGATGGTGGAGGAGAATATGTACACAGTAAAAGTTTGATCCATAGTCATAGGTGGATGCACAGTCAAAGAATGAAATAAAAGGAAGGGGAACTATACAGTTGCATAATTCTTCTTCTCACAGTGGAGTAAATCATGGTAGAAATATTTTCAAAATGTTTTTAGGGAAAAATAATACCTCAAGAATGGTCAAATAAAAGTTCACAGGCATGGAAGAAATTCCTTTGTTAAATTTTGGGAAGGCACAGTAGAACATTCATGGTAGTAGGGAATGATTACATTCCCCCTCTACTAGAACAATTGAATTACAACCATGGTAGTAGATGGGATAGTCACATTTGGATGGTCTCACCTGAACCTAAAACATAGATTATTATAGACTTGGTATAAATTCTAAAAAAATTTATTTATATAAAATTAATCAGTGAATTTCCCTAGTGAGAATTTAAAATTGAATTCTAAAATTGAAATTAAAAATAATTACAAAATAATTGTTTAAAAAAATGAAATTTATAAAAGAATTGATTTATCGAATTCAAAAAATTATCATAATAATTTGAATTTTTTAGTATGAATGATAAAATTATTATTTGTAAAATATTTTGAAAATAAGGTAGATGAACATTTGGTAATTTAATTACCCAAAACACACATTTTTATTAAAATATTCAACAAATTTGTACTTCAACATCAATTTAAAAAAATATAAAAAATTATTCATTATCATCACAATTAATAATTAAATACACCATAAACCCGCAAAATATATGTATCCCATTGCAAAAAATAAATTCCACATCAGGATACCTTGAAAATTCTTCTCAGGTCCTAGGGTTATACTAATTTACATACACTAGTTTCCATAAAATGAAAATTTCAATGTCAAAATATAAAAAAATATGGATCTAAAATTACATACAGTCATTTTACCCTCATGGAGAATATCTCTCTATATTTCACCCATTGATTATCAATAAAATTAGTCACTACAAAATTATTAAAAAAGGTATCATGATAACTATAACTTGAATATCATGGCCAAATCACCACTAAACACATTCAAAAACCATGAATTTAATAGAAATCACATAATCAACCAAGTGTATAAAATACCATAGTTATAAACCATGGTCTTGAATTACCATTTGGTTGCCTAAACCACAACCAAAATCTATAAAGTGAAGATAATTAAACTCAAGGTAATATATAAGCTATAACCTCTCAATCACTAATCAATATATCTCAATAAACCCTTAGGTTAGTATAAATTTCAATATATTTTAACAATTTCCAACAAATCATGTTATTCCATTTGATTTTTTTCATAATAATTTAGAGATTCTAGTTTTTAAAATTAAGACAAACCATGATCACTGTACCTTTAGGGGTACTTAAGACAATACCTTGATCAATAGGATGAATCCAAAAGTCTCACATGCCAAATCATTAGTTACTTACTCTATACACACTTTCTATTGTCAAACTAGAGTTTAATGGTTAATGATAGATCAAATAAGGTTAAATGTGACTATATTAAATTTCATTTCATTATATAAAACTTTATATGAATCTATATCTATGATTGGCGTTTCACATTCCATCACGATCTTATATATTCTCTTATTTTTTACCCCAATAATATTAACCATATCACACCAAAACAAGATCTTAGGAGCTCTTAAACACCTCAAGTACAACACCACAGGGTTTTACATGCCATAAGGACTTAATATATGTGAATTATATGTTTCATATACTCTCCATGAATAAACTTGAAAATATGGTGTACATACTTTATTTTTTTGGTATTTTTAAAAGATACTTTATTTTTTAATTTCCTAAAAATGGTGGATTTGATGATGAAATTTGAATTAATGAATATTTTTTAATCAAAATTTTATTTTATGGTTAATTTTTTACTTTTAGGGATTTAAGAATAACAACACTAGAAAAATGAAAATATTTTCCAAATATAATTTTAAATAGAAAATTTAATTTTTCTACTGAACTTGGTTCAACATTTATCACTAAATAGAGATATTTCATGCTTTTGGGGTTTTAGTTCATTTTAGGGGCCTTCCTAGAGTATTTTTTTGTAAATATTTCTTAATATGAAACCTGTGGTTTCTAGTTCATTCCCACAACAAACATATTCTAGATTAGTACAATTCATGATAAGTGTAGGAACAAATTTCATGTTTTATTTATGAAATATATCCCAGTTATATTCAAAAATAGAGTAATGAAATTTATGAGTTGGGATTAAACACCTACAATTTATAAAAATGAACTAATTTTTCTTTAGTTAAAAGAATATTCAAAAGATAAAACATCATCTTCTCATAACTTTTGACCCACTATAAATATAAGAGACATCATGGTATCAAAATATAGACTTGGATAAAGTGAATTTAATGCCACTAAATGGTAATAAATCATAAAATAAACAAATAGTAGGCCCAAGTTTAACGTTTTATGAGATATAGAGAAATTGATGTATATAAAAAATAAAAATGAAGTGGGATTAATATGTTTTGGTGTATATCCTAAATTTATTTATGTGATGTTGCTTTATGTTTATATATATATATATATTATTAATACTTATTTATAGAAATATTATTTATTACTAAGTTTGAATTTGTGTTCGATATTCTTATAATTATGGTAAAAAATGTCAGTAAAAAAAATTTGATTTTTAGTTCTTGTTTTTTAATATGGACTTGAAGTGGAAAGAATAGAATGAAATTCACTCATTATCTACATTCTGTTTATGCTAATATTCTCATCATGAATTTCTTGACATCCCTATATCCCCATGGTGGATACATTCACAAAAATTCTCTACTCATTCACCCAATAGACCAACCCCTTCATATCTTACCGTCAACATTTTCTAGAGATGATAGGGTTAACATATGCAAGACAAAGAGGAAGATAAGGTAAGTAGGGGTGGTACTAAGTAGCTCATGGTGTGACCCCGACCACATGAAGTACTTGGGGCCCTTCTTTAGGAAAATGCCATTTTACTTGATGGGGGAGTTCTCAAGGGACTATCTGTGATTTATTTAGAGCTAATAAAAGTGACCTTTAATAGTTCTTTCATTGAGAATTGATAAAATTCAAAAATATTTTTTTAAATTTTTTTCATTCAACCTATCCCTTTTATTAACGCTCTGACCCCATTTATCAGCATTATGTTCCCCCTACACACCCAAATCACAGTCTTTATTGAGATACCCCCTTATCATCACTTTCTAACCACTTTATCATCACTTTTCATGCCCTTCAACTTTGCTCATGCTTGGAATCAAAACCCCGACCTCGGCCTTCAAGGCCTAACATCTTTACCACTTCACCATCAGGATTTGTATAGTATTTTATGATATATAATTATCTATAGCTATATATAAATAATTAATTTTTATTTATAATTTATTCATATAATTATATACATTATATAATTATTTTTAAATAAAATTTTAAAATATGTCTATATATTTTATATTTAGATATAAATTTTATACATATTTACACATATATTTATATGTCTATATATTTAAATATATATTTACACATATTTACATGTAATTGTATATTTAGATATAAATTTTGTATAATGTATTTATAAATATTTATTTTAAATATTCTCATATACTATATTTAGTGATAATGATATATTTATAAAAATACATTTATATATGATGTACTTACACATCATTGAAGCACACATAATCAAACATATTTACACACACACATACATATTTATATTTCAAAAAAACAAGAACAAATATTTACATATATGTATTTATTTAAATATATTAGAATATATACATAAATGTATATTTGTTTATCAACACACACATTTATATATAAATGTTACTTGTACATATGTATATATATATATACTAATGAATTTTTATAAGGTAAATAAAATGTATAATTCTTTATTTTAAATTAATTTAATAATAAATATCTATTTCCATATGGTTTATATATTTAAGAATAAATTTTTATGTAAATATGTTTAAATATTTACTTATACAATTGATATATTATATATAAATATAAATATAAATATATAATTATAAATAACATTAAAATATGAAAAATTGTAAAATTAAAACACTATAATATTTATATAAGTGTAGTACCTGAGAATAAATTTAATCTTCATTGAAACAAATAAGAAGACCCCCTCAAACGAGGCTGAAATTCCATCAAATGTTCAAAAATTAAGGCACCCTGATAAAAAAAACTCAGTTTTGGAGGCCTTCTAGGACTTTTTTGACCTAAAAAATGCTAATAAGGGTTCCCTAAAAGAATCAACATATTTTCAAAAGATAAAATTTTATATGTGGTAGAGCCCAAAAGAACACCCAGATCAAATGTTATGGATGTTTGAAGTTCAAGTCATGTTTTCAACTTACTTTAGATTGTTCTTTAATTTATTGAATTTTTATGTCACCCAATTGTTATTAAATGAATATTAATCAATAATAATGAGTAAATTATTAATTAATATTATTTTTTAATTACTTGATAATTAATTTTTCACTAAACACCTTATATATTATGTTTAAATGCATATTTAGTCTTATATAAATCATATTTAATAAAATATATTATATTTGTATTAATAAAAATATAAAAATATATTAATATATATTTTTAATGAAATATATATATATTTTTTATGAAATATATATTTTACGAGTGCTAAAATAGTTTCGATAAAGGCCTCCCTTTATCAGTGCTAAAAAAAACCGTTGGAAAAACGCACTTTTATCAGTGCTTTTTTTAGCATTGATAAAGACATCATTTATCAGAAATTTTATCTAGTAACGATAATAGTACCCACTTTATCAGTGTTATTTTATCATTTATAAAGGGTAGTTCTTAATATAAAATGGTTTGTAGTAGTGATTTATTTTCCTAACTTTTTATTCTTTAATGTGAAAAAATACAATGTAAATTAAAGTACACTTACTAATTTGAGAACAATATCTATCATAGGTAAGAAAATTAAAATAAATATTATGCCTTTCTAATAGCATGGTTCACACAACAAATATCTATTTATATAAACAATTCATTCATATTTTTTTTAAATTTTAACTTGACACAAAATATGAATATAAAATTTTAGAATATAATATTATGAGAATTCTTAAGTGATGATCATTAAGAAATTTTAAAGAGTGTGATAAAATGTTAAGATAAATATAAATAGAAGGTAATATAAATATTTATTGTTCATTTATGGGAATTTTCACAAGAACAAGTAAGTCATATTGACTCACTTAGAGAATACAATATGGAATGACATAAATATGGCATCAGTAATACTCAAATGTATACTATTTGGAAATATTTAGAAACAATCTCGAAAAATTTACCAATATGTGAAATGTTATACTTTGAAATCCATATTATAACATTCAAGTGAATAGTTAAATGAAGTATGATTAAGTATGATATTTATCATGCACAAATGTTTTTATAAATTATATGATATTTTTATAACCTTATGATGTTTTAAGAAATTTAATCCTTTGATAATGTAAAACTAAAGATATGCATGACTATTCTTAGATAAATGAAATATGGTATATTTATTTATTTTAACTAGTCTACTTGAGTATCTATGATTAATGTATCAAGTTATACGAGGTTGAAATTTTCCCTTCATCCTATATAATCTCGACATCATGGACCAAAGGGCCAAATTTATATGCATATTAAATCACACAAAAAACATTATACTAGGAATAAAATCAAAATATTTATATATTAATCCTCCCTGAATATAATTATAAATTGAAAATTTATAGTCATTATAAATTATATAATGGTTCTCAGGGACACACTTAAGATTGTGAAAAAGAATTAATTTCAAAATGAAGTGTTTGTCAAAAATTTGTGTAAGCTTATGTGGGATTATCATGTATAAATGGAACAATTTAATATATAATTTAGGTTTTCATTTTTCATTTCTAAGACGTGGAATAAATATTTAATAAATAATATTATTTAAATATTTTATATTTAGATAATATAAAATATATTTAAATAATATGAAAATTTTTGAAAATTATTTATGCATGAATCGTGTGGGAATTAATGTTTGAACTACATGAATTTTATGATGAGTTAACATAAGAAAATGGATAATTCATGTAGAGAAAGCGATAAGTGTAGTGTAATTAGGACATACCTATCTCAAATTAAAAAAATTATAATTTTTTTCATGTATCATCACTATAAAATAGTGAAGTAGTGTTGCTACCATGGTTCCAAACACCATGAGGGGGGGGGGGGGGGTGAATCAGGGTGTAATTTATTTTCATGGAACACCATCATTTTGATCTTGTTACCATTTTATAAGTAAAAAAATTATTTTAAGAAATCTAAGAGAGTGAGACAACCATAAAACATAAATTAAATCTCATCAATATAGGATTTTTTCTTGGTTCACCAAATGGGATATGCCCAATGATCATACACATGATGATATTTCGTGTACCAATGATCACTAATGTACTATTTTGATTAAAAAGTTTTTAGTTTGGTTTACTACCAAGACCAAGAATTTCTCTCTATTATTTTATCTCTACCAACTATTTTGAGAAAAGGTTTAAAATGTAATTTTCATGAATACCATACAATGAAAGTATCAAATTTTCAAATATACCAAACCAAATATGATGTTCCTATTTAGCTTCAAATAATTATGAACAACATGTTAATATTCCTATGTATCATTATATGTTTAATTTAATTTCATTCAATAATTATATCTTTTTATTATTTTATAAATATTTAATATCAATCACATGGATATTCTTTATATATCTGCTATATTTTTTTTTCTTATAATGTAATCTATATATATATAACATTTAATCATATCGTCAGTGAAAATAATCACCTAATACATTCTTAATATTATTCCTTATTCCATAATTATTAAATGGTATTCAAAATCATACTTAATTATCAAGTTATATCTCCCATTAATATCTCACATCTTTCAAAAATTGAATGGGATAGAAACTGTTTATTTACACTTTTATCAACAAAACCATAACATCACCATTATCTACCATGACATGGTTTTAGTAGTCAAATATTGAGTCCAAAATCTATACATGTTATCAAAATATCTTGTATTTTTTAATTGTTTTCATATTTTTAAATTCAATCTTACTAATATCACCATAACATGATTTACACTAACCAAAACATGCTCTTATAGTTTAACATTTTATATCCTTCACTTTAATGATGCAATTATTTTGATATTTTCATTATAAGTAAATAATATATAAAAAATCATCTTCAAAACACCTTTCCTCTGACATTAATTTTAAAAACTTTTCATTTCAGCCCAAAGTTCATCACCAACCTTCTTTCACTATGCCTTATTCCATAACATTGATGTGAGGCTATCATGTGCCTTAAAATCTATAAACAAATGTTCATATTTCTTATAATGTAGCTAGGGTAGATGACCAGGGGTATTTATATCAAGGAGGCTATACTTATCCATGATTTTAAAAATATATTCTAACTAAATAATTTTTGTAAGAGAATCTAAGAATGAGGAAAAAACAGTGTGCACACATGAACCTGAAGAGATAAAAGAACAAAATAAATAGATGATGGGGATGGGGAATGTACTAAGAATTGGATTTTCCTCCTAAAAATTATATAAAAATACTTAAATTAAAACCCTTTATCCCTTACTTCACTCATTAAGTGATCTGTGACTATAAACCACTTACCTCACTTGTTGGTGAATTTGGTTCAAGAAGATATATGAAGCGACCACCACATAAAAATTCCCTTCCCTTCCCTAGGTAATAAATAAACCTTATCACCCATTATCCATTATCAAATAATTCAACCATATATAGAATGAGTAATTCCAAGGTGGAATTATGTGCAGACCAAAGAAAAGAATAATAAGATTGACAGATACACAAAAGATCACTGATGACCATCTACCATCTCATTTATATTCCTGAGATCTCATGAAAATGAATCAAAGGAGATGAAATAAAGATGAAAACAATTAGACTCCATAATGGTTATGTGGGTTTCTCATTGTATCAACTACAAAATCTTATAATTACACTATTTGATCATACATAAAAAATAAAATAAAAGTAAAAACAAGCAATTCTTTTGATAGTGGGTTCACTTCACTTTTAAAGGGATGGAAGAATATTATTGAGATTCCTCACTTATTTCGGATGAACTCCATGTGTATGTTTATATAAGATGATGTGAACACATTTAAGCCTTTTATAATACTCATATAAACTTATTTAAAGCTTGACTACTTTTTTTAGTTCCCATAATCAAGAATTTTCCTCCCCACTAGAGGCTTGCCACATAGACTTCTTTTAATAAACTAACTGATTTGGCCAAACAATAGGAATCAGAATGTTATTTTTATTATGAATACCTTTACAAGGAATCCATGTGTAATTTAATTTGATAAATGAACTCAGGTGGAGTTTTAGAATTTGAAGAACCATAACAGGGGTTTGAAATTAAATTGCATGGTAAATGAATCATGTATTACATATTGAGACAATGTCTCAGGGTGGAAGAATGCTATGTTATTCCCTAATGATCCATTTTAATTTAATTATATATTTAATTAAGGATTTATATGAAATTAAAGGATAACTCTAATATATGTTGATCCAAAAGATGATTTCTATAGGAGTTTACAAACTACATTAGAGATTGACACTCTGTTGAGAGGACCCAACCCATGTTACTGAAGTGAGATAGATGATGAAAAATAACACCATCCTTATTATAATGTAGAACTCAAACATAATAGATAATTCTTATGAAAATCTACCTCATATAGGTACTCAATATCTATCACCTATAAGGATTCATTCCTACATATATTATAGGATACACGTTTTAATATTACGTACAACAAAGTTAATTTGAAATGGGTTTTGAAATTATTAATTTAATATGACATAGTTAGAAATATGTGAGGTTTAATCTCACACATATATTATCATGAGTATTAATCTTATATAGAAACCCCTTTACAGAAATGATTCTCAACACCTCAACCATTTTAGCATTCTGACGCAACATTTTGAAATTGTGATTTATTCTTACGCAATGTTGGGGGAATAAGGTTAATCTTACACAAGTGATTATCCTTTGATTTAATCATATGAAGTGAATGTTACTACAATTTAAGCACACATATCATTATTAGATATTGATTAATCTCACTCGGAAAACTAAAAATTTAGTTTAATCACATTTTGTTGGGCTATTATGAAGATAATTGTATGTAGTTTTGAGAAACACATTTTTATCTTGGATGGTATTCACTTAAACATTAAAAAAACTTATTTAAAATATTTCCATGATAATAAAATACAAAATATTAATAAAATTATCATTTATACCATTTTCAAAATTAATCTCATTATTCAATAATTAAAATAAAAAAAAATTATTTATAATTTTATATTAAAAATTAAATATTAACTACAATATATTACATACAGAAATTATGAAAAATATGGCTTGATCCTTCCCCTAAAGTTGAAAAATAAATTTTACTAAAGTTATTAATTGTTAAATTTCTCCTCATGTTTTAGTCTTGCTTCAATGATTATTAAAAGAATAGAAATTAGTGGAATAAAAATCCTAACATGTGGCAGTCTCATTAACCCCTATCTCTTAGGTTCCCCACCCCAATACTATATTTCCCAATTACTTGATTAAAGATATAAAACAATATAACTAATCATATTTCCCTTATTAATTTGAGTTCATAATTCCAAAAACCCTTCCATTCCTTTTGATAACTAGCATTTATTGATTTTTTCCCATCCATGTTATATGCATAACACTTATTTAGTGAGTGTATCTCACATGGAACTAAACCTTCCCAATATAGTAGTAATCCATTGAGACTAAGTTTAATAGTTAATTCATGGAAGCATTGATTAGGAAGCTAATTATCAAGTTTTTCCAACTCTTTATTAATTTATTACTCAAACACACATGTGCCTTTTCATCTTAGGTGAATTTTGGGATAATATACCTTTTTTTTCATTTTACTACTACTCATGTGAATTATTGAATTATTATTTAGGTTTTCTCTCGGAGGTGTTATTGTTTCAGAGTGGCTAAATTACCCGAGTTTAAGTTTATAAATCCAATTTCCTCAGGTCAAAGTTTTGATTCCACTAATGTATTTTCCATTAACCTCCATTTTCCGTAGTTCCAAAATAAGAGGTTCCATGGTTCTAAAGTAACTTTTATTTTCCATTGTGGAGAGTGAATTATAAATTTATATTTTCATTTTAGTTCAAATCAATAAACACACCAAAAACAATTAAAAAGAAGAAAAAAATGAAAATTATTTACAACACACAACTATTAGGTTTCCTCCCACATAGTTATCCATGACACCATTTCCCATGATTTCCAATATGTACTTTTTAATGAAAAATAGAGAATAGACATGAGTTTCAAAAATAAGTGTAAATGAAGGAGACAAGATAACTTATTTTGATAGGTAGATTATTTAATTAATCTTTAATGAAATAAAAATACCATTATACACATAGAAAATTGACAAAATAAAACCAACTAATGATAATTTTATTAAAATTTAAAGAAAAAAAAGTTAGTATGGAGAATAAGCTTTTACTATCTAGAGTTGGATATTCATAAGTCTATCCCCAATCTGAGGGGGATGTGGTTTTTATGATGAAAATCACTATATATTATTTCTATCATAGATACTCAACTTTAATTTCATCTAGAGATCCTCACTGATAGTTTACTTTAGCATATTCACCTCCCTTATCAATTCATTAGAAAATTTGTGGTCTAGTGGGGGTAGAGATATGATGTAAGTGTTATAATATTTCTCTCCTTTGAATTACTCCTTGTATCATTTCTAGTATTTATGAGTGGGGTATTCAAAGGGATGTTCCATAAGTGCTTCAAATCCCACCACATTCATATCAGTGACCTTTTCCTAATCCTATTTTAGGACAATCCATAGTTGGGCCAAATTTGAAATTGAAACATAGTAAAATTTAGTTTAACATTTAGATTAAATAATTTTTGAATTAAATGAGTGAATTTTAGAGTTATATACCTATTATATTTCAACCCATAATTAATTATATAAATAAAAATCCTCTTGGAAGTTGTTTGAGAATGTGGTAGGTAGGGGATAATCAATATCTTATTCAAAACTTGCCAAAAATCATTGTGTTGTTCTCTTCATCATCCAGAAGTAAGAGTGACATGGTTGATTATATAAAATCTAATTAAATGGATTTAGTGGGACATTTAAAAAAATAAAAATAAAATAAAATAGAGTTTAATTTAAATTATACTCCTTCAATTAATTTATTCTAAATCTATTCCTCTTGTGCATTTTTTGGAAACAAATTCATAGAATTAAGTAATAGAGTTTCTTGTAATTATTCTTCCACCTATTTTATATCAAAAATAAAAATCCCTTCTTCATTATGAATTTATTCTGAATTTTATTCCATAAATTTTTGAAAATTGGAAGAAAATTGATTCATTAGGTTCTTTAGGCCATCCATCCTGAATTCTTATTGATAATTCTTTATATGTACTAGTTTTCTAGTAAAATTATTATTAAGAAATTATGTGACCATAAATTTGAATGCATCATATTTTTCTAATTTGGAGTTATATTTATGGGATATTATTTGGAAAATAAACTATTAAATTTAATCAACCCAATATGGAATCAAATATAAATGAAAAAATTAATGAAAAATCAAGTGAGAAATAATGAACATAATGTGAAAAATAATGAAATAATCCCACCAATCCTCCCCAAAAATGGCTCCAGTGATGCAAGGTTACCGAGGTCCTCAAAATTAATAAATAATGTTTACTACTCCTATAATAAATCCATGGGAGATGACTAGGGGCTATACACTTAAGGTGGGGTTACTTATATTTGATTTTATCATTTATTCTAACTATATAATTATTTATTTTATTTTAAGAAAATGAAATAATGAGGATGAAACAATGTGCTTGTGTGAACTCCAAGAGATCAAAAAGAAAACACAAGAAAAATATGAAGGGTATGGGATATGTGGTGAGGTGTAGAGTTTCTTCCCAACCACTCTATCACAATCCATGAATGAAATTATTTACTCCCTTACTTAACTTATTAAGTGATATATGATCAAAAACAATTTACCAACCTCTTTAGTAAATTTTTTTAAGATAGGTGTATGCAAAGAAAATTGTATTACCTTAATTTCTCTTTCCTAGGTAAAAAAAAACCTTGATAACCCCTTATCCATCCTCAAACCATTCCACTATTTATGGAATGAGTAATGACAATGGGGAATTATGTGAAAACAATATAAAATAAGAGGAAGAATGAGATACACACATGAGAATAGTGATAAACATCCACCACCTCAGGTATATTCTCAAGTTCCCATAAAAATGAAATAAAAGAGATAAATGTAAGATGAAAAAATGGATTCCAAAATGGGTACAAGGGTTTTTCTTTGGATAAAATATATAATATTAGAACAATATCATTGGATCTTACAAATTAAAATAAAATAAAAATAAAATAGTCGATCCTTTGGATATTAGGTTTAAATCCCTTTTACAAAGATGAATGAAATTTTTTGAGCTTCCTTAATTCTTCCCAATGGTATTCATATATGTTAATTTTTTAGTATTATGACGTTCACATGTGAAAAAATTATAGAATCCACTTATAAACTTATTTTAAGCTTTGTTGATTTTTTTTCCAATAACCATGATCAGAAATATTCCACCCTATTGTAGGCTTTCCCCATGACATTCTTATAAGAGATAACCTAATTTGGTCAAACAAAAAGAATGAAAATATTCTTGTTTTTGAAAAGGTCTATGTATAGTATCCAAAGATAATTTTATTTGATTAATGAACTCAAGTAGAGATATAAAATTCAAAGAACTATAGCAGGGGTTTGACATTATCTTTTATAGGAAATGGATCATGTATTACATCATAATAAATGTTTCTAGGTGAATAAACACTACATTATTCCTTGATGAACCATTAAAAATGGATCATATACTATGTTAAGACTTGAGAGAGAATTGAATACCAAACACAAGATGTTTTGAAACTCCATTAAGATGATGTGGCCTACATTGATTAGGTGGGAGAGATAATGAACAATAACACCATCCTTATTATGATGTAGTGCTTTCCCAAACTAGATGATTATTATTTAATTATAACTCATGAAGGTAATCAGTATCTCTTACCCTCATGGAATCATTAATATATATCTTCTAATATGTATGTTTTAATCTTTCATAAGGTGGAGTAAATTTGAAACAGGTTTTGAAATTTCCTATTTAATATGAAATTGTAGAAAAGTAGTGGGATTTAATTTCATGTAGCACTTATCATGGTGGTTAATATTTCATAGAATCTACTTCATATAAATTATTCTAATTTAGTTCCTAAACCACCTAATCATTTTGACATAAAATTTTTAAATTATGATTTATTCTTATAAATTATTAGGTTAATGATTTTAATCTCACGTGAGCACTTCCTCATTTGATTTAAACACACACAGAGCTTCTCCCAACCATTTAATCACCCATAGATTGATTAGATATCAATTAATATAAAACATAAAACCAAAAATATAGTTTAATCACATTTATCTAGTCTATTTTAAATTTAATCATATGTAACTATGAAAAACCCATTTTTATATTGGCTAGTGTATTTGATGGTAATATTTGACACAATCCTATACCCATGATGATTAACTATGGATTCCACCACATACTTACTTTCCAAAGAAATATAGTAACTGGGGTGTTTTTCCATCATCAATTAAGAATTATTATTGGTAGAGAAGGTGGGAGGTTGGGATCATCGTACCTTTTTTATGGGATTCTTTACTACTCTTAGACTCTCTTATATATTTAAGATGTTTTCAAGAATACTTCCCAAGTCCTAGAGCATGACTGGTTACCCCTGTGCCATAAGTTTGTAATTAACATGTACTAATGTGAATGAACATCTTTATTTGAGGTTCTTAATCTTTTTTATTTACTAATTACCGATACTTAATTTTAAGATACTATGGTTTAAAACCACACAGCTCTATACTATGGAGTTTATCACTTTCCAAGGAAATGGTAGGCATTGATGGTGTCAGGATCGAGCCTATAAAAAGGTATTCCTATATATCCTTGTGAAAGGAATCATAAACCACATAGTTTTCTTATAATTAATGGTATGCATAGTACCTTTTAAGGTCACATGACAAAGGTTGATCCATTCAATTTAACATCATATGGTAAGGATGATTAGGTGAAAGGTTTCTAGCAATGGTTGGTGTGGGACTTACAAATGAGAGGCCCTTTCTAGATGAACTTAAAGGGAAGATGTCAGAATGAGGTTGGATTTGATAATTACCCAAAGGGAATATGACTCTTTAAGAAAAGGATGGTAACATTGGGAATACAGACCAATGAGAAGGATATGATAATGAATAGAGATAAAATGATTCTCTGAGTAAGGGGGCATGATTTCATTGGGAGTATGATCTGATGAGGGGATGTCTGATCTTGTAGGTAATGTGTCTTAATGTGGAAAGGTGTAAATGAATTCATGAAGAATATATCCCTATAAGGGTGGATTTTGAATATGGACAATGGTTGGTTTTGAACCTCTTATAGGAAACCTACAAATCCTGTTTGACAGGAATTAAAGCCTACATAGTTCATGGTGTATAATTTAAAATCACGTGGTAGGACTATTTTACGCCATTTAATTTCATACAACAAGGACATTATCATTCAGTCTTATATCATAAAACTAAAACATCTTCCACATATTTTAATGTCACACTATAGGCATGTTTGCATTATTAAAGGAACGATAATAGGGGATTGATTAGGGATTATGCATATGAGGCTACCCTTAGATGCCTAACCCAGTAAATATCTTAGGTTAAGGTCTAAATAGTTGGGGCTTACACCTAGTAGGAGGCCTATATTGGATTAATTTTAATTTTTCTAAAGGTATGACCAATTCATATCTCTGATCCCATGCGATTTATGCTCGATGTGATAAATACGAGTTAATTGATGATCAATAACATGGTATGAGAGTAAAAAATTAGATATGAATGGGGCTTACATGCTAAGGATTCACTTTGTGTGTATCCTTATATTATTAATGATATCATAAATAAGAACCATATTGGGTCTTATACCTAAATAGAAAAACCACCCTCCTGTATTCCTACCTTTTTGATAAGTAGGATGGGGTATATAGGCAAGAAAATAATGAAATCCTACAATAAATACTAGGGGATTACTCTATAAGGGATGCTCTTAATAGAATATATCCCCTTAGGATGATAAGTTGGGGATTATACATTAGAGTTTCCCTTTGTGATATACCATGGTTCGTTAAGTGAAGAATAAATCCATCATTGAGCCATTGTTGACCATAATTGGGAGTCAGGATGAGCCTCCTAGTCATGGAGAAACCACTTCAGTATCTTCTTGATAAGGACCCCCATTATCAAGTGAATCCATAATTTTAAACCCCTTGGGGATTCAATTTACCTAGGAGGATAATTCATGATCCTCATTTTATCAAAGGAATCCATGATTAAATGTGTCTATGCTTGTATTAATGCCTTGATATTAGGTATTTGGTGGCTTTAGAGGAGGTCTAAATTTTGATTTTTTAGGGTTTCCATAGAGAAAGTGGTCCATATATTGATTGGATACCACTTGTATAATCACCAATGAGAGAGAGGGTTTGAACTCCCCTAAAGGATCCTAGTTTGTGTAGTAGGTATACATAGGGAATCTAGATCATGCGGTATGTAGGTACAAAATGGAGGTCGATCCACTCAGGGACCTCATGAAAGAAGTTAGTCCACCCTAAGGATGCGCAGAGGGCTCATCCTATATGGTAGGTGGTCGTACATGAGGTTGAGTTGTGTAGTAAAATTGTAGAGGAGAACAGTATTCTTATTTAGATCATTAAGTAGGGTAGCTATCTTGGGATATGCCTAGAAAAAAGGGGATCCGCATGTTAGGTAAGAAAATGAGGTTTTTTTCTACACATGAACCCTATGAGGGAAGAAAACCCACCTAGAAAACTTGTGAAGAGGATGATCCCATGAATAGGGGATTCATGATTAAAGAGGATGACATAGTATCCAAGAGGGAGAGAGACCATATGATTGAATCCTCATGAAGGGTACTTACATATTGGATTAAAGCATGAGGAGTGCACAGAAGTGGAATGTCTATACCCTAGGCCGGTGAACCAACCGTTGTAGAAGAATCTGTGCTGAGAAAAGAACTTAAAATGACTTACAGATTTTGGAATTACCTTGTGAGGAATTCCTTTCTCTTGCATTAATCTGAGTCTTTGTGTGATTTCTATAAATGTAAACCCTTTTTATTTATATGAAAGTTCTGGGTAAACCATTTCCCAAAATAGATGGTTTCATAATTTGGAGTGCGTGACTATAGGGTGCCTTCACCAAGATCCCACATGAATAAATTTCACGGATTGAGTGGAAATACATGAGTAATAACCATATCAGGACCACATGGTAAGTAGGATATCCTGATAGCTAACACTTCAGAGTAATTCATGATCAATGAACCATGCAGTAGGTGGGTGGTCACATAGTTACCACATCATCATTCCGCATGGTAGGTAGGTGATTGTGTGATTTCTACTATCTTTGACCCACATGGTAGGTGGGTAAGCACACAATGACTTTTTTTAATTAATAAAAGGGAAGTTAGGTGAGATAATGGTAGGTACATGATCTCATGGGTTTCAAACCCCCCCTCAGAATGGAGTATGATTGATATGAAGGGGGATTATTTTAGAGAAAGTAAAACATATACCCACATGAATACTACATGGTGTCTGGGAGGACCATAGTATATGTGGTGAGGTGTGAAATTAAAATAGAGGATGAACAATGGGTATAAAAAAGGTTTTATTCTCACTTATAACTAGTTAAATACCCTATCGTCATTTTCACTTGTTCCTTTAAGCGATTTGGATTCTTCCAGAGTGAATGAAAATCCACCCACTCTACTCTACCAACCTTACTTATGAATAGATGTAATCTATAGGTTTAGTAAGGTGTGTAACCTGTCAATGTAGGGGATACGCTATCCGCATATTGACACATAATTTCTTAGATTCCTACTAAGTTGTTCCTTCCTTCCCTTTAATTCTACGTGGTTCTTGAGTTTTCATGTGATCATTATACGCAGTCTCCTGAGATCAGACAGTTTTTTGGGTGATCACATAGTTTCTTCACAGTGGCCGCCTAACTATTGCATGATTTCCTATAAATTGACATGTTTTTATTTTGGGGTTATTTATGATTCATGTTGGTAATATTATACCTATAGAAACAATCATAAGAGATTGAGGATTTTAGTTTTGTCCATATTTCATGTTCAATAACTATGACTAAAAGGTGGGCCTTTGTTGATAAGAATTATAAGGCCAACCCTCAATATCGCATCATTTATGAGAACAAATCCCTTGAGAAACTTCTTAAATT
The DNA here is from genome assembly GCA_963277665.1 of Viscum album. Taxonomy (NCBI): domain Eukaryota; kingdom Viridiplantae; phylum Streptophyta; class Magnoliopsida; order Santalales; family Viscaceae; genus Viscum; species Viscum album. Next base: position 1,186,132,798 of record OY728123.1, on the reverse strand, counting down.
AGTAATTTGTGATTATCTATTGTCTGACAGAATATCCATATACGAATTTGAACTCAAAGATTACTTATTAATTCTTATACCCAACCATAATGGACCATTAATGTGGTTTAAATACCATTTAGATAATATTTAGGAAAATATCTCCACCAAAGGAAAACTTTTACTAGAGGCCTTCTAAGGTAGAGAACATATCCTGAACAACTCTCCAATCACTCATAATGATTAAGATTAACATCAGTATCCTATCACTCAAAATTATTTATCCAGCTTAGCCACTTCAATGAATAATCTCAATGGAGGGTGAAGCTTGAATTGGGATTTATTCCCCAATGAAATATTTTCTAATGAATGGGATTGGTATTTTTGAGTGTATTAGAGTTTTAAAGAGTTTATCAAATAACTCAAAAAAAATTAACCCATATGAGGAGGTATGGGTCTAACTATTTATGGTACATCGACTAACCAAAATTCTCCCAGAACTATTTATTGACTGGTTTTCAAGTACCAATACCTTCCACCTATTGTATGGTGAGTCAAGAATTAGTTTATGGGACATTTAAAAATTGGGGGGAATCATGATCCTTGGGAAGATGTATAATGAATTTCTTTCTACAAACAATGTTTGGTAGGATGTAGGATATAACCAACCCTTAATAAAAGATCTATTAATTCTAGAGAATAGAATACTAGTCAAGGAACTCTGTATTAATTCAATTATCCAATTCAATTAATGGATGAACATCTTACTTTAACTAAAAAAACCAAGACTTGGAGTCCAACACTAAATTTTTTTCCCTAAACAATAATCAATGAGTGCCCAGGTCCCATATTGTGCTATTTTGGGAGCACATAAATACTACTCTTGGGGGTATGTAATTCAACCAATTATGGCCCCCTAATTTCAACTAATGATGTTCTTGGATATGTTTATTAGAGGGTGGATCTTTCCTATTGAGTATTACCACTCAAACGTTAGGTTTAATACTCTAGTGATGAAAAATTTATTAGCACAATAGCATCAAATCAATCTAGTGGTGCTAGTTATTTCTTGAATTTACTAAATATTGGGTCACGTTCCAGAATGGAAAACTCCGTACTGAATCAGTGGGCCACCCCAATGCTTGTATAGATATAAAACATAAAAATTATGATGTTATGAGTTTAAGAACCCCTCATTCAACATCTCACCCCAAAATTCTCAACATTGTTGATATTTAACTGAGGTCCCTGAGTCTTGCCTCTAATAGGCCTCGGGTTGGCGACTAGCATCAATGATATAGTAAACACACAAATGGGAGGCATTAACTTCTAAGAGAACACATGATAAAGAGAGATATAAGATATACAACAACCAACTCCAACTTCAATATAAAAGAAATCCCAAGTACACATATGTAATGTCATGTAATAACTACTACAACTGAAAGGGAAAACTGCAAGTACCAAAAGAAAGTAAAATGATAGCGACCATGAAGCCCGAACATTTCCTGCAACTCCAAGCTAGTAGTAACTAGCCTGATCTCCAACCCACTCCAAGTGACCTAAAAAATAGTTATATATACGTAGGGTGAGTATAAAAGTATACTCATTAGGATCATACCCAGAGCTTCTCATGCAAAAGTAAATAAATCATGCTAAAGCACAGTGAACAAAAAGTGAAACTAAATCATCACCTAAATAGGTATATTAAATTCCCATACTGACCATGGATACTTTCACCAAGTATCACATAAAAGTGTATATAATATAATAAATAATATCAAGGTTACCTTGCTACCACTTCCCCACTGGTTTTCCGCTTTTCCCTGACGTCGCACGTCTTAAGCATCTCTCTACAAAAAATATTTCCTGTAAACAGCTGGGCATAGCACCACAACATGCACCTCATGCAACACAACCACTACGTCCATGTAACCAAAGTAACCATGTAGTTTTCAGGATCCACCACATCTCCCATAACATGTATCATACTATGAAAATTATACCTCTAGCCATTACAACCCATACGCCGAGTAAGGATCCTCAATCCATCATAGCCTATACATGTTACACCTATAATAGTCCATAGGAAACTATATCTAAAATATATGTGTGTGAAAAAACACAATCCATTACATACCTCTACACACATATATGGAGAAAGATAACTGATGTGCCTACCAACACAATAACTAACAAGATAAGAGAGTGGGGCCAAAGGGGGTAGTCAGCCATCCATCCTCCCACCAAAATATTGGGGAAAACACCCCCAGGGATCAGAATCCTCAGGGTGTCAGTTGACCTAACCGATAGGGTATAGTAGCATATAGAAACAAAAAAATTATAGAATATACTATAGCTCACAACCACACTATAGACATAACCTAGTCTTAGACTCAACTGTAGATAACGTCACTCAGACTCCCAAATTCCACTGCTAAGATTAGATATCCTATAAGCACGTAATCATTTAAAGAAATTTATTAAATCATATTTTCTAAAGAAACCACAACCATTTAAATCCTATAAGTACATAACCATTTCAATTCTACATTACATTTCATTAGCATCACAATAAGGTTCCCTTCCCTCCAAGCATAACCAAACGGAGTCCACATCTTCTCAAAAGTACAACTCAAAATTGCATCCCAACAAGATCCAACCCCATGGATTCAAAATCATTTATTCAATCATTTAGTAACAACATTATTAATTTCCCATGTTCCTAGGAATTATAGAAAAACATTATAATCTACCAACACAAAGGGATCAACATGGTGAGTAGGTGAACTGCCCATCGAGTCTTTTCCACCTATAGTAAGAGTGTAGACCCATCCATTAGTGAGAATCTAAACACAGAGAGAACATGGAATACCCCACATGTATTCTCCTATTTTGGAAGGAGAGTAAGACAAAACCAGTTGCCCCAGGCAGTGGGGAAATTAAATTAGATAAAAAACAACATGTTCAATCAGAAACCACTTTCATATAAATAGTAAGCCCAGCTTCAACCTATTATATCATCCCCGGTGTCCTCCCCGACACCCACATGCATAAACTGATATATCACGCTGCTCTAGGAATCAACTTATACCACCACAACCATTGGGCCTTTATACCTCCACATAACACAGAAATCCTCCAGGCTTAGCCATACCAAGATCACACTACAATACAAGCAGTAGGAAACAAACAACAACAATCGGGATCTTGTCCCTAAACAAGAAAGAGGGAAACTCAAAACCCTACTAGGAATTATCCTTTATCAAAAAATGATTATTTAATCCATCTTGAATTAACTGATTCATTATTATTAGGTTCCAACTATGGGTAACCTAACCAGAAATCTACCATAGCTATCACAAATTAATTAAACATGCTTACTGTATCAATTTGATTATCATCAAATTACAATAACAACCAGATTAATTTACATGCCCATTTATCTTTGGAAAAATAATTTACAATTAATCCTAACTTTATGTTCTTTACCAATTTCATTCAATAACAACATGTTAAACAAGAAAATCATCGATATCACACTATCTAGCAAATCAAGATGCAACAAAATACAATCAAAACCAATTATTTAATTTGGTTTAAATATTTATTAAATCAATTACATTATGATCTAGTGGTATAAAACGTTCTTACTCTAATACTACACATAAATAAAATAGAGAAGCTACAAATCCCCTACCTCAAAAGGTTCTTGGCATTCTTTACAAATAGGACAACACAACAGATCATGATCACCACTCCCCGAGGCAACTGCATCCACTTGAGGACGCCGCAACATGACTACACCAACCGAAACCCAAGAAAAATCCATTATAAACATAGATATTACATTCCATAACATGGAAATTAGAAATGGGAGAAGAAGGATTAAAGAAAACACAAGAACAAAGGTAGACCATACCTTTTATCGATGACGGATCGACACTTGCTACTTGCACCAAAATAGGGGGTGTGCATGAAGTTGGAAGAAAATTCAAGGGGAAACGATCCAAGGATTGCAGTTCAATCACACCACTACTATGGGAAGAAAGTCTCAGGGTGCCTCACACTGAGAGAATGGAGAAAGAAGAACAATGAATAATATATCTTGGAATTTTGAAAATATAAACGAAGCAGTAGTTTAGATATAGTTTTAGATTTTCTATTAAAGGAATATCTCATCAATACTGCATGGTTTGACCGAGTAAATGCATCAAGACTCTTAGAAAAATTAATATAGGAGTTATATTCTTTTAATCGTCCTTAAATCCCTTAAAAAAGTCTTTAAATGCATTTAAATCAAAGAAAATATCAAAGGGGTGAAATTGTAGGAAGTTGGAAACACTATTCACCCACCAATCTAGAAATACTGTAGCACCTACTGACAGTGAAAATGACTCACCGGCAACTGGAATCACTGTACACCTATCGATAATGCAAATGAATCACTGAAAGTACTATTCAAAAATGACCCACTAAAAGTAAAAATGACTCACCGACAATACTGTTCACAAATGACCCACCAGCAACACAAATGACTCACCGACAGTACTGTTCACAAATGAATCACCGATATTATAAATGAATCACTAACAATACTGTTCACAAAACTAGAAATTTGGAAAAGTGTTGGGGATAAGTCACCCGGACCTCCAAAAACACCTCAAACACTAGATTTCAGCAATGGAATGGACCATAGAGGTCCGAACCATTATAGGTACTTAGGAAGAGAGTTATTTTATCATGTATTTATGGGATGTGGTGTTGGTGGACTGAGTGGAAGAGTTTATTATATGAGAGCCTTATTCTTATTATAGGTTCACATATCAATTAAGGTTTCTATAAAGAGTGACTTCACTACCTTCTATTAGGGTTAAAATAGAATTCCATCCAATTGTTATTTTCTAGATCTAGTTGATACTATTACAGGATGACATGAATAAAAATATCATGTTTCTTCCCATGGGAGTCTTGAAAAAATTATCATGGGATAATTATAAGGAATGTATAGAGAACTATCTAGATAGGGTTCTTAGACAGTCTATCTGATGGGTGAACAAACCATTGGATTCCTATAGACTAATTCCTGATGATACCTTGGAAGATATCATCAAACCTGAGATTTTTGTGACTAAACACTACAAAAATTATCCAAAACCTTCATCTTTATGTCCCATTCACATCAAGGATATGATAGGATTAATGAAATCAGTCTAAGTTACTAACTACATTGATGGAATTAGTCCTACTATATCGACATCTAGTAATCTAATAGAGGAGGGTGATTATAATAATCTTATTGATGGATATAGCCAGATGGTGATGGTTGAAAACTCACCTACACCCATCCATGAATCTATCTCCTCCTTTATGGAATGTTCCCTTGATTACATACTAGTGATGGCGATCAATCGGAGTATGGACCCCAAAATTGATAATGAAGACTAGGAAGTCAAGAAGTGGTCCTGGAAATAAGCATGTACTATAATTATGGATACCTAGCTAACATGGATGAGTATAAATTCTAAATAACTTTTCCAACTCTTCTATGGCCTGAGTGTGGGTGAATTTGATTATTTACAATAGCATGCTCTTATAAAATAAGTTCCAACTTCCCAAGAGCTATTGGAAACCTAATAAAGTGAACTTCTCTTATTTGATAGTTCCAACCATCATGTGGATGTTGTGGAGGGTTCTATGAAAATTCCGAACCACTTTAATATTAAAGAAAAAGAGATTTGTGATTGTATAGACATGAAAAATGTAGAGCCAAAATAATATAAGGTTCATGTGGTAAGGGATAAGGTTAAACAACTAAATGTGAACACCAAGATCGAGTACATTGAATGAAGGATCCAAGAACTAACCATTCATGTCGAGTGAATTCATCCACTGACCATGGAATAAGATTTTTTAACATGTGAACCTTCCATAATACATCAGTGTTTCTTTCCAATCTTTAGATAAAGTTATAAATTCATCTCAATAGGGTTGATTGTATATGTTTTCATCTGTTTCTATTTTCTTGTGATGAATGGGAGAGACTCCAACTATAGATAGTCCTTCCCTATCTTTTTATTGAAAAATTAATGAAACAATATTTTGTATTTAATCATTTTTAAATTATGTGATTTTTTTTCTGATTCTTATTGTATTGTGCAACTTTCAAAGAGGTAACATCAATATAACTTGAATCCATTCAAACATTTAACTAGAATGAATAAATTTGATAATTATTCTCAAAAACTTGAGTTTAAAGGACCTCCATATGGAAATAGCTCATGGATAGGTATAAGAAGAAATTACATCATCATAAAACTAATTTTTTTTTCCATTTAGATGAATTATACCCTCTTAGTAATGGATCATTGATGGGTAAATATAGAAATAACATCATCGTAACACTTGAATTGGTCTATTTAGACAAATGATATCCTCATAGGCATGGCTCACAGATGGTTATATATAGACATACCGTCATCATAAAACTAGATTTGGTATATTTGGATGATTGATCTCTTATTAGGTATAGAAATGGATGGGTATAAGTAGAAATACCATTACCATAACAATAGATTTTGTCTATTCAGATGAATGTTTTGAATCAACACGATGAGGAGTACAAAGGAAGAATTTGGAACGAGGATTCAAATATTCAAAAGGGTTTGAGTATGCTAGAGTTTTTCCTTTACTCATTTCACATGGATCCTCTATTTTTATGTTCCAGGGATAACAAATTAAATGAATCATCTAAGTTTTTATAAGGTTAAGGGGCTCAACGAGCGTAAATTAACTTTATCTAGGGTCATATTTTGGACCTCATATCATTCGAGTCTTTTATTTTAGTTACCTAATTTTCCCAAGGCTTATGTAGGCGAGACTTAGCATTTATGAACTTAACTTTTTCTTAGGATACCCTTCATAGGTTTTTGACCAATACGTTTTGTGTCTTTTCAATTTTAAATTCTTAATTTTTCATAAATCATGTGAGGTTTATGTTCAGTTACTAGAGACTATTTTTTTCCCAGGTCACCCTTTATAGATTTTAAACATGGATGGTTCTGTGTATATTTCCTCCAATAGTTTTAGGATGTGTAAATAGGGACAATGTAGCTGATGTTTAAGTTTAGATATCTTTGAACAAAAGGTGAGGATATATTCATAGCAATATGGGTGAAGTAAAACCCAATATGGATAAGGGCCTAGTTCCATTATGAATATGTATAGGTGTATTTATTTTAAGGTCTTAGTGATTATACAAATAATTTTTGGTGTTTTAGGTCAAAATTTTTTACCGTACATTGATGCATTTTAAGGTCGTATAGATTTGAACAAATATCGTGGGGATACCCTTTCAATAACACATATGAGATAGACCTGACATGAATTGGAAATTACAAATATCACCGATATAAATGACTTTATAAATAGATACATCCTAATCAAACCAATCAAAGTGACCATCACTATTAGCATCGCTATCGATGATCCTGATCAACCCAATCAGAGTGACCATCACTATTAGCATTAGTGGAATTTCACTCTTTAAGAGTGTTCTAGAGCTTGATTGTGAAATCTCAGGAGGAATATGAAGTTAGGAAATTATTTATGGAGAAGGTGATGAAAATTTCATACCTTATTTTGTACATTTATGGGAGTTCAATTCCATTATCGACTACCCTATAAGAATGGGGGAATTCAGTTGATAGTTATAATTCTATAGCCATCGTTTCATGAAGTTTATGGTTACAAGATGAGGACCAATCAAAAGTTAAAGGGTGATATATCAAATCTATGTTCTGAGGGTTAGTATGATGCAAAAGTGTGTAATATAAAGGGTATTAATTCCACTTGAATAATTTTATTATGGGTTCTATAAACCATTAATCAAGAATTTTAATTAGGGATGATGGTATGGGGAAAATATGTTGGGGATGACCTTTGAGAACATTCAAAAAATGGGTTACACTGTAATGGTGTATGGGAATAAAGATATTAAAGGATATTATCGTTAAGATGTATATGAATTTGGTTTAAAGACTATACGGAGGGAAAATATATAGACCCTTGTTATGGGAATTTATACATCATCAAGAGAAAGTTTCCTTTGGATTTGAATATGCTCATTACCGATAGCTAGGATGATATATGAGGATTAAAAAAATAACAAAAAAAAGTAGGTTCATGGAAAGATAGAATATTCAAGAAGGGTTATTTCACCCTAAATTTTACACCATCATGTATGGAACACATGACCAGAGTGAGGAAATATGATATTTTACTACTCTACATTTTTCTTGAAATAGTGGGCCCTACTAGCATAGCTTGAATTTTGTTAGGGATGTTTGATGGGAACTATAGGCTTTTCAACTTTTATATTTGCATATAATATTTTTCCCAGGCCTTGAGAGTGGGAGGATTAGTGAGTGATGAATTGAATTTTACTTAGTCTACCCTTTATGAGTTTTCATCCTAATTGGTTTTGTGTCTTTTTTTCACCTATATTTTATGATAATTTGGTCTGGACTAGTGAGGGATAAAGTTTAAGTTTTTATATCTTTAACTCACATGTTCTAAGTTTAAGGTTATTCATATTTGACCAATAAGAGAGGCAATTTATTCAGTAATAACAAGGAAAAACCCAACATGAAGGTGGGAATAATGATAGTAAATACTATCTCAAGGAAGTTGGAAATAGTTTTAGGTCTTGATTCTTGGGCTATAGAGGTTGATACAATTAATCTAGTGGTAAGGAAAAGGTTAAAACTATTCTGAATGGGGATACTAATGAAAATATTAACCATCTCAAAGGGGAACACATAGTTTATAGTAATGATTCATGGACATAAGGGGTGAGGATAGCAACCCAAATGGGGATCAAAGACTAATAATGTCACAATATCTTTATAATATTGAATGATGATGTCATAAATCATAAATTAGGGTTCTTGGATCAGGAGCAGTGGTATGGAATAAGCACACAAGGTATGTTTGTTGACTATATTCAAATAGTGATTTATATTGTGATGCTATAGGGGAGTATGATGACTATATGATCTTCCCTTTAGGATGTATATGCCTTTGGTTAACAGGAAATATAGAGGACATATATGCAGATCCATATTTGGGTTGTGTATGCAAAGTCAAGAAGAAGTGTCATTTGGAGGTAAATACACTCATTAATGATAGATGTGAAAGGTTTGTGGAAATTTGATACATGTGAGATGTAAATTTTGATTTATGAAAAAGGATGTTTAGAACGTGTGATAGAGGAATTTTAGACCTAAGTTTTTTATGACCAAGCTGTTATGAATTTCTTTAAAGGAGTGGAAATAGATGATGACTCATGGATTAGTCTTGGATATATGACTTGAACATCACTATGTATCTTGTTATTATAGGAATTAATCCATACATAGTTCCTATATTATAGGGGGAACTCTAAAAATTAGGATATAATATTGAGAAAGTGGTATTTTATCCTAATTCTTATTTAGATAAGAACCCTATATTGGGAATCTTTACATGGATCTGGATCTCATGTAGGGAAATTAGGCCATATAAATAGACCACTCTATGTAGTTTAGGTTCAAACAGGGTGGACCAAATGTCATGAAGTTTAAATTCATGTGATAAGAACCCAATTTATCTAAAATTTAGGTCCATATGATGATGAAATTCATATGGGGATTTTGTACATATCCGACTCATGGAAAAAATGACATAGATTTGTCTCAATGTTGAAACCATGGGGGAAAAATCAATGTGAATAAAGAAGTTAAAACATTGGGACTTAGTAGAGGTTTGATTAGAATTTTTGTATGAGACTAAGATAGGGAATTTAGGCATCACTACATATCCTATAAGTACTAGAATTAATCCATACATAATTTTAATATTATATATTTCCTATATATAACTAGCTTATATGAAATAAAATGAGTAATTTTCCATCATAGGTTATGAAAACCATGATGTCAAGGTTGAAAAATAGAGCCACAAGCACTATATATCTAAGGGATGGAGAAATAACCCCTGTATAGATCAATACATTTTATATGGGAGAGGAACTTTTATCTTGGGTTCATGGATGAAGGAACCCACAATGAGGGATCCTACATAGATCTAGATCACACATAGAAGAAAAGGCATTTAGAAATATATTTAAAGGATAAACCTATATGGGGAGTCTCTATATATATTTAGCTTATATGTATGATAAATAATTTTTATTGAGTTATAAAAAATTCTCATGATTATTATTCTGCATAGAATGAAATTGTGTATAGGGGAAGGAAATTGGGCCTTAACTCAGTGTAATTCTACCCACTAAAGAGAATAGTTTCCTTACTAGAAGTCATTTCTTGTCCTAGGATAGGAGACCCAGACATCACTATATATCCTAGGATAATAGGAAAAAAGCCACACATAGTTCTTGAAGAAACATTCCTTGCATTGATCGAGCTAATATGTAGGGAAAATGGAATTTTTTTATTTTTGGTTGGGCCTAAGATAAAAAATTCATGCATCACTATATATCCTATGAGGATAGAAATAAAAAAACATATAGTTCTTAAAGGATACCCTATGTAGGTCAAGATCTTGTATAGTGGGGATTTTTTTTTTGTTTTCATGGGTTTATAGATGAATAACTCCACAATGAAGGTTCTTACATATATTTGGATCATATATAGGAAAGGAGGAATTTTCTATCATAATTTATGTGAATTATGAAATTAGGGTCAACTAGTATAGTCATAACCATTAAACCCCCCAGAAATGGGGAGAGAACCCCTATATAGATTGATCTATTGCACAGGGGAGGGTTATTTTTTTGATTTGTGGTTAGGCCTAGGATAAAGGATCTAGGTGTCACTATATATATTGATGTAACAATAATAAATACATACATAGTTATTAGATATAAATTCCATATATATATCAAGTTTATATAGAAGGAAAGGGGGTATTAATATTCACAGGCATAAGAAGATTGTGCGCCAAGGGTTCCTATACAGATCTAGATCTCATGTAGGGAAATTAGGCCATACAGAATAGAGTTATCTAATTAGTTTAGTGTCATGTAGAATAGAACATATTATTAACCTTTTTTAGTCATTTTTATCTTAGTAATGGTAAATAAAATGATTGAATAATACCTTTAATCTCACATGAGTTATGATTAATGTGAGAAAAAATAGAAATTGGAGGACTACCCGTACCACATTAGAGTGCATGAAAATGTTATTTTCAATACATACCATGAGGTTTGGAATATGTGGTGGAAAATTTTTCATATAGTTTAACTCTATGTGCCAATATATTTACTATTAATTTTAACATCTTACAGTGAGGATGATGACCATGTAGTTTAACATCATACAGTGAAGACACTGTCATGCAGTTTCACGTCATGAGACATAGATGATGTTGTGTGGTTTTACATCATGTGACTAGGACCTTATAATATAAAATTTAAATTATTATAGACATTAATTTTGCAGTGTATTTTAAATTTTTACAACTAAAACATTGGATGTGTGACATTTTAGATCCTATAACTAGGACCCTAACCATACAGTTTTACATCATATTGTTAGGATGGTATGATACGTATTTTAAAGTCATACATCTATGAGTTTTACTATTTAGTTTAACATCATGCATTAGGGATGATGAACATAAGTTCATGAAGTATGTTGTATATATCATGTACTTGATAAAAATAGTTCCTTCCCGAACAGAAGGACACATGGCATGTATTCATCACTACACGCCATGTATTCTGGGGTTTTCCAGACAGTAAGCCTCAGAAACTACTCCGTAACCCCAGAAAAACACTGAATAACATTAAAGTGCCAAATTATGATCCATGAGGGCCCATACTCCCCGCAAATCAAATCTTGGCATCTTATACATGTCATATACAAGTATAAAAAGCAATGATCCACCAAATTCATGTCCATGAGGGCCCATAACACATCAGGAACCAAAGTTTGACATTAATTCAAACAAAACCTTAAACATTAGAAATACCATATCAAATAATAGGTATTCTATCAAGGAATCTATCACAACAACATGCATATCTAGCACAACATCTGTCACAACAACATGAAATTAGTAATACACCCTAAATGGCATGGGAAGAATGCATGACATGTGATCTTTAGAAAGTGCCTATATGATAAATGAGATGACATACCCTCATCTCATCAGGTTGAAATAGAAATAGAACCTCAATTTTATCAATGATAACAACACAAAGCATGTGAATCACCTAACAGTGAAATCAAATCAACTATAAAATTTCAAAACTAGAAAATTGCAATAACCGAGGTAAATTGGCTTTTCCTAGTACACGAGTTAGCTACTCCCAGACAAAATTTATTTCCAAATACCTATTACTTCCTATACCTATCTATAGTCTCCAAATATTAAGTCAAGAAGAAAAGAATCCTCTAATACCACTTTGTAACATCCTAGTTCTGGAAGCCACCCAGAGGTGCCCCATACTCGGTTGGTCACATGGCCTCAAGCGCATTTCCCCAAACGCCAGAGGCTGCCGACTAGCAGTGAGGGCCTTGGGTGTGATAGTGGGGAACTATGCCCTTATTGGCAGAGTAATGCAGTGGAAATAAATAGATAACAATAGCAAAATCAATAATAATACCATACAACAATAGAAAGTGGAAGACTGAAAGAAATACATAACTAGATCACATACATAAATGATACATGATACATATGTCTAGGAAAGCATCCAAACAAGTCACAACATTGGAATACAGTACTAAACCAAAGTACAAATAAAAAAAATAATCTATAATAGCATCGCAAGCCTCAACTTGGTCCCATGCTCCCCAAATCCACAACAATCAAGTACCTAAAGTAGAAGAGTGTTTTTTCTTATCTATACCTGCAGTAATATAATCTGTTTGGGCCCAAAAGATTGACCCAAACAGGGTGTGAGAAAAATCATAGTAGGCAACCACCCAAAGATCTGTGCCTAACAGTCAGTGAATATATATGGCACACAATAAGAAAATGAAGTATTAGCATGGAAGTACTCAAACTAAACAGTCCTATAGTTTCATTTACAAACATTTTCTTTTAACAATTTAACCAAAAATAATAATTACAAGCAACCCTTTGGAAAATTTCTCACAACCTATCCCTTCTGGTTCAGCTACACACTCAAGTAACCCTTTGGGTAGTTCTCACAGCCTAACCCCTCTGGTTCAAAATACAAGAGAAGATATAATAGAATCTCTAAGGAAGTACTCACCGTCAATTCCCCCTATATTCATTTGTAATCAAAGACTCTTTGAGTAAGCACTCACCATCAATTACCCCTATAGTATTTTAATGATAAAATACATACACTATGAGGAAGCACTCAACGTCAATTACTCCTATGGTCTCATAACGTAACTATAGACACTCTGAGGGAGAACTCAACATCAATCCCCCCTATGGTCTCGTAGTGTGATAATTATAATAGACACTCTGGGAAACACATCAACGTCAATTTTCCCTATGGTATCACTACACCAGGTTCCCGAAACCCAATGTAAAGCAGTCACACACAAATGATAATCATCATACAAGGTAAAACTCAAAGTACTACTTGGATAAAATTGCTACAAGGCATGGCTCATCATATTAGATAAATAGTCACTCCATCCTAACAAAACTAGGAATGGAAAACAATAGCCTAATAGGCATGTCTGGACCAAACAGAAAAAATCAAACAAGCATGGGAAAACACATCCATAGAAAGGTAAATAATACTATTTACAATCATAAATCATCTACTCAAGAAAACAAGGCATAAAAAGAAATATCAGGCTAAAAACCATAAACATGCAATACCCCAAACAAGGGTATTAGGCACTTTTGCACATATAACTCAAAGACTAACTATATAAAGGCACAAACCACCTACCTTGGCGTTGTAAAAATGATATACATGAACCTTAGGCCTTGAATCACCCTATAACACCGTGGATCTACAAAAACACAAAAAATTCTCAACTGAGGATATCTTGTGAAAGAGGATAAGTCAAGAGATGAAGTTCAAGAAGAACGAATAACTCACTGATGCGATTCCAATGCAACTGATGGAGGTCGAATCAGAGAACGGACGATGAGTCAGGGGCTCGGTGAAGATTCAAGGTTGTATGAACATTCCTAGATGAGATAGGTCGAGAAGAAGATGGTTCGGTCCATTATACATGACCCCGGTCCATTTAATGAAATAAAAATAAATTAAATGGCGTGTAATTTAGAAGTACACAATGTATACTTGCCTTAGATAGCCCCTGCTTTAGGCGGTCTCCAGGTCACCACAAACAGCCATGTGCTCGGCCATTACACGACTAGCACACAGCTATCCACGGTAACCTAGTACACGGTGTGTACATATAATCACACGGCGTGTACTCCTGAAATTTCCAGAAACTCCTATTTTTCTAAAAAACAACCAGAAAAGAAAAACATACCTGAAAATAAGATCCAAGTTCTTACAAGCATGCATATCTAGCATAACATCGATCACAACAACATGCAATCAGTAATACACCCTAAATGACATGACAAGAATTCATGACATGTGATCTATAGCGAGTTACTATAGGATGCATGAGATGGAATACCCTCATCTCATTGGGTTGCAATATAAATAGTACCTCAATAATATCAATGGTAACAAAAAATGAAATTGAATCACCCAACGGTGAAATCAAATCAACTGTAACAATTGAAAAACCAATTTTTTTTTCAATATTCGAGGTAAATTTAGATTTTCCCTGTACATGAGTTAGCTACTCCAGGTAACAGCTCATTACCAACTAAATATTCCTTCCTATCCTTGTCTATAGGCTTCAAATAGAAAGGAAAAGCAGAAAATAAAACCTCCTCTGATACCACTTTGAAACATCCCGGTTCTGGGTGCCGCTCAAAGGTTCCCCAGACCCGGTTGGTCACATAACCTCAAGCACATATCCCCAAACTCCAGAGGCTACCAACTAGCAGCGAGGGACAAGGTAAGACATTGGGGAAACTATTCCCTCATTGGCAGAGTATACATAGTGGAATAACTAATAATAAACAAAATTGGAAGTAGTAATACCATACAACAAAGTAAACAATGGAAGACTGATAATAATATAACAACTGAAGCATGTATAAATGATGCATGTCACATATGTCTAGGAAAGCATCTAAACAACTCACAATGATGGAAATACAATACTGAAAACCAAAGTATAGAAAGAAGTAAACTCTAACAGAATCGCAAGCCACAGCTTGGCCCCATTCTCTCCAGCTCCAATAATAATCAAGTACCTGATGAAGAAGGGCACTTTCCCTTATCTATACCTACAACCATATAATCTATTTGGGTCCAAAAGTATGACCCAAATAGGGTGTGAGACAAATCCTAGTAGGAAACCACCACAAGACCTGTCCCTAAATATTAGTTAATATATATATATATATAAGGAAATATGCAGAAATGAAGCAATAAACTAGGAAGTACTCAAAATTAAACAATCCTATAGTTTTATTTACATTCATTTAAATTTATTAATTATTCAAACCATTGAATAATGAAATCCTGAGATCTAGCCTAATATCTGTATCCCCTGTGTAATATAAAAACAACATATGTCTCAAAAGACGATCTAAACAACAAGTAAGACTGATTCCAAGCTTGTTCTTTGGCTTGACAGACTCGTCACCATCATTCAATCATTCAAAAAACCCTATGGGAAAGCTCTCATGGTCTTACCCCTTTGGTTTAATATAGAATTAAGGGTAGTGATTTAACTAAGGATCTAGATTTTTTCAAATGGGAAGTCTGTTTAACCATTTCAGAGGCTTGATATATGAGTCTCTTAATGGATCATTCCCATCAAGTTCACTATTTTTGGGATTTAGAGATAAAAAACATATTGAATAGGATGGATAGAATATTTAGATATTAAACCTAAGATTTTTTTTGAAGAGATAAAATTGTATGAATTCATTATCATCAGACTCTGCTAATTTGGGAAAAGATTAAAATACAACACTCTATGTTCACCCCACCCTCACATGTGTACATTAAAGGGACTATTAGTGATCAATTGATGTAGAGTCATCAAATCATTACAATATATGAGTTGGATATCTCTACACTACCTTCCTAACTTCTGGTGTTATGCCATAGAAAGGGAATCCAATGCAATTAGATAGAGAATTTCTCTTATTACCTTTACATAATTCACATATTCTATGTAAGGTAGAGTTTATGAATTTAGATGATGAAGATTCATCTATAGATTCAGATGAATATGGTGTATTCATTCCTCTTATAATGTTTTAGGAATGTCATATTGAGGAGTGGTTATAATCCCAAATAATGTTGATATGTTATCTTTATCTAGTTATTCCATCATAATCACAATGTTCTCTTCATATTCAATGATTAATTCATCTACTTGATCCAACTAGAGTGGTTGTTTCCTAGCTTCATTATTAAGTAAAGTGGGATCATTAAAAATATCATATTTTATATTAAATTATTAGTGATTTGGTGGTGTTATAGATAAAAACCAATTCCTCAAGCTATATTCCAATTGAGAATGAATATTTCTCATTAGGGATAAGGCACTAAGTGAAAATGTCCTCAATATTTCAAGTAATTCTTGATATGAGGTATTTATCAGAGTTTATTCCACAAGAGGGACCTTATTTCTAAAATGAAATGCCACATTAGAGAGGAACTTTGAAATGAAAACCACTATGGGGGGGGACTAGAATCATGGTTTAATGTTTGACCACATATAGGATTACAACAACATATACCCTAGGGAGGAACTTCAGAGTGGATGACATTTGAGTGGTAAGGGGAGGACCTTCTTATCAATTAATCCACCAGCTATGAAGAGTATTTTCATAGATCTATCCTTGAGAAGATTTCTCATGTTCTATCTTAATATTTTCATGGGTATGACCTTTATAGTAGGCACTATAGGGAGGACCTCTAGAGATGTGGGTAACAACATTAGGAGGAGGAATTCATTAACTATAAATTGTTCCTTCTTTTAACAAATATTCAGTTGATTCTTGGTAATATGGGATTGTGTATTATGAATACCAACCTTCATATGTGGGAGTACCCTTGGAGACTCTTATGTGTCCATCAGAATATTCTAATGAGATTTTGTGGGGTTGGAAAGAATATGGTCCTACCCTGAACTAACCGTTGAAGTGGGCTGATGATCTCAAGTTAAAATGGGGATATATGACCGACCATATTTCTCATTATTCACTGGGATATACTGACAAGACTCCTAAATGGAAACATTAATAAGTGACTACTTATGATTATCTATTGAGTTATATTGATGAATTTCTCAAGTGGTGAGGGTCAGAATATCCGCTTTCACCCTAATGGTCATTGGGATATACTGATGACTCTATTTTACTACCACTACTAGGATATTCTAGTAGTTTTTTATGATGTGAGTAGGGATATAATATTTATTATCCATTAACTCTAAAATTTATTAACAAGATTTTATAGTGGGAATATGAACATGCTCTCATTCTTTGATGAGGGTGGGGATATAATCCCACTCTTATCCTTCAATTCCATCAGGACATTCCAAAGTGCTTCATGTTTATTGGATAGAATATCTGTATTCCTCCTGGTTGTAGAGGAGATATAATATAAAACTTATTTAAGTGTATTCATAGTACACTGGAAAACATGATGAGTGGGAGCATGAATATAGGCCATCCCCTTTCTAGATGTTGGGATATACCAATGTGGTTCCTCTAGTTCTACTAAAGTGTACTAGAAAAATTGATGTGTGTGAACAGGGGTATAAGATTACTCACTAGTTTCCAAAAAATCATGTTGGAAGAACCCTTTAGTATAAGTAGGTATATGATCCCAATCCCTATGATAGGTATCCTTTCACCCTTGAAAATCTCTCGTAGATGCTTGAGTATGGGTGCACAGAGAAAATATTTCCCAAGTGGAATCTTTAATAGGTTGCTAATGGGTATATTCTTCATAACACTGGTGATGGAGGTGGTTGAAAGGATCCTTCCTAGAAAACACCTGAATTAATGTAATGCCATAGTCTACCTCCTAATTTTCCTCAAAAAAATATGGGAGGTTCCATTTACTAAGATCCATGGAGACTCATGGAGTGATTCAAAATGGAGACTTGTTCCTCATACTCCTTTTCCACCACCCATTTTTGGACATATGGTTGGTGGGGATTCATATTGATGAGGGATTTATACATGACCTCCAACATTGGGATAATACCATTCAAATGATACTAATAAACCAACATGCTCATTATTTATCATTGGAGATGCTGTGTTGGTGACAAAACATTCTTATTTGGTAGGGACACAAATTTTATAGCTGTTAAGGAACATGTCTTTCATTGAGCTAATTCCATAAATTTATATTTAAGGGATTTATGAGTATGTCCTAAAAAAACAAAAAACATGAATAAAAAAACCCATCAACGCAACATTAAAATTAAAATGGCATATTCAACCAATAAATTTAATAATTAAATGATTAACACCAGGTTTACCTTTTTTTTCATGAAACATGAAAAAAATGGCCCATTGTTTGGTTGTGAAATGATATCATAATTGAAAGATTCACATTGTGTTTAAAATTTTTGTTTCTGTTGTGCTTCCATGTTTATGATGGTTCAGTGTGGATGTTATTGTTGATATAATATTTAAAGGCTGGTGGTAATTGGGGTATTTTTTCCAGTGATGATTATAAATACATGTTGGCTGAGAGGGTGGAAGGATGGCTCATCTCGCATTTTTTAAAGGATTCATTACTACTCTTAGGATTTCTTATAGATTTAATAAGTTTTCATAAATCCTTCCCAAGTCCTAGTGTGGGACTGGTTACCCCTATGTCAGTAGTTGGTCACTAACATGTACCGATGTGAACACCTGTCCATATTTTATATTATCTATATTTTTTCTTTACTAATCAATGATGCTTAATTTTAAGGGAATATGGTTTAAATTTACAAAACTAAGCACTATAGAGTTTATTTCAATCTTGGGAAGCGGTAAGTATTGACAATGTCGGGATCAAGTATGTGAAAAGGGTTTATAATGTATCCTTTTGAAAGGAATTAGAACCCATGTAGTTTAGTTTCACTTAATGGGACATGCTATACCTTATAAGGTTGTGTGAAAAAGACCGATCCATGTAGTTTAACAACATATGGTAAGTAAGATTAAGTAAAACATGCCGAATGATAGTTGGTGTGAGACTTACACATGATCATACCTTTATAGATAACCTTGAAGGGAATATGGCCCGATGAGGTTTGATTTGGTAATTAATTTAAGGGAATATGGATCTTTGGGCGGGGGATGATCTCATTGGGAGTATGTCCCAACAAGATGGATATGATAATTCTTGTTGAGAAAATGTCTCTCTTGGAAAGGGGGAATTATTTAATTAGAATTATGATCCGATGAGGGGATGTTCAATCCTATGGGGAATATGGAACAGTGAGGAAATACATAAACGGATTCATGAATAATATCCCCCCATGAGGGTGGATTTAGAATATAAATGGTGTTGGGTTTAAAAATTTGGGATGAATCCCACATATATTACTTGATAAGAATCAAATCCCACATAGATTATAGTGCATAGTTTAAGGATATGTGGTAAGAATTTGTCATGTAATTTAATATCACAAAACAAGTATATTTTTGTACAGTTTTACAACATATGACTAGGATGTTTTACACATAGTTTAACATTGTAATGTGTGAATATTTGTTTTGTTAAAGGTCTAAAAAAAGAGAATTGAGTGGGGTTTAGACAAATAAGGCTTCCCTTAGATTTCTGACCAAGTAAATAACTTAGGTGAAGGTATGGAGAGTTGGGAGTTAAAGAAAATCAAAGGCCCATATTGGAGGAATTTTAATTGTTATATTGGAATTATAAGGTCATATATCTAACCCAAAATGAGTCATTCTCGATGTGAAAAAACAAAATATAATATAAGATCGAGCACATGGTATGAGAGTTCACAATTATATTTGAATGGGGATTAAGCAATGAGGCTACCCTTAGTGAGTATCCATAAATCATTAAAGGTATATCCAATAAGAACATTCTTGGGTCTTATATCTAAAGAGTAAACCCATCATCTCATATTCTTACCTATTGATATATAGGACTGTACATAGAGGCATGAGGAGTATAAAATCATACAAGAAAGACTATAGGATTACTCTAGGAGGGATACACTTAAAGGAATATGGCCTATTAAGGATGATAAGTTGGGGATTACTCATTGGAGCTTCCCATTGTGATATACCATGGTTCATTGGGGGGATAAGAAATCCATCATTGAGCCAGTGTTAACCAAATTTAAGATCCAAGATGAGCCTCCTGGTTTAATAGAGACCACTTTAGATCTTCCAAATAGGGACCCCCGTTATCAAGGGAATCCATGATTGCGATCCCCCAAGGATTCTACCTATTTATGAGGAAAATTATCAATTAAACTTTTATTAATGGAATCAATGATCAAATGGGTGTATTCTAGGGTGAATACCCGGATCTTGGGTATTCAATGGCTTTAGAGGAGGTCTGGACTTGATTTTTTTTTGGTTTCTTTAATGAAAGTAGTCCATAGGTAGATTAGATAGTTTTAGTATAAGTAAAACTAATAGATAGGGTTTATACACACTAAAAGGATTTACATATACATGGTAGGTAAGTATATGGGGGATGGATTGCATATTATGTAGGCATTTAGTGGAGGAAAATTCATCTAGGGAACACATGAAAGAAGCTGGTATAACCTAGGGATGCATGGAAGACTCATCTCATGTGGTAGGTGGGAGTGAATGAGGCTGATTTATGAAGTGACCTATTAGAGGAGGTCAGTATTCTTGATTAACTCATGAAGGATTCTCAACTAGCCTTGGATATATGCGGAGTAAAGGGGTTTCACATGGTAAGAAAGTGTATGCGGTTTGTTTCATGTATGGATTCCATGAGGTAAGTGATCCTATTTGGTTAATGCCTCATAGAGGGTTCTTGTGCAGTGAATAAAAGAATGAGGGGTGTGCATATGGGGAACCTCCACACCCTAGGATAGAAAACCAACCATCATAGAAGAATATTTATGGAGAAAAAGAGTTCACATGACTTGAGGATTCTAGAATTACTTTCTCTATTATTCCTTTAAGTCTCTGTATGTGTTTTTTAAATGGAAACCATTAGTATTTATAATAAAGGGATAAGAAAACTATTTCCAAAAATAGGTGGTCATGAAGTTGGGAGTGCACGACTATGGGGTGCCTTCTCTAGGATTCTATGTACACAGATTCCTATGAGTGAGTGGGAAACCATGAGAAATGACTATATCGAGGTAAAATGGTAAGTAGGAAATCATGAAAGATGATGCTTCATAGTCATACACAATCAACATCCCATGTAGTGGGTGGGTGATCGCACAGTTAACCCATCATCATTCCAAATGAGAAGAAGAATATTTCATGGTTTTTTCCATCATTATCCATTATAGTTGGCAGGAAAGCATGATATGAATTTCATCATCATTTTCCATGGTAGGTGGGAGAGTGTGAAGTAAGTTGGTGATCTCACGGGAGTTAACTAATGGTCTTAATGTAAATATAAAAAACTACTTATTTAAAATATGTACATGATAATAAAATGTAGAATATTAATAAAATTAATTAAAATCATGATTTAGGCCATTTTCACATAAAGATAACTATTCATTAATTAAAATAAAAATAGTTATATATAATGTTCTATGAAAAAACTAAATATTAACTATAGAAAATTACTTACTAAAAATATAAAAATCATTGCTTGATTAGGAATGAATCCACTAATCATGGTATAACATACAAAACGTTTGTACAATTTTTTATCTGAAAATTCCTAAATCCACAACATACTACAATGGGATATGAGGTGATTCAATTAAATATAATTTCATTTTCCTTTTCTTTAGATAAGTGTTCTTTATGCATTAAAATTATTTAATCAAAACAATTGTAACATAAAAGGATTTCCTTTCCAAACCACTATTTATCACCACAGTGTGGTTTGAAAAATATTTATAAATAAATATTCATTTAATTTTAGCTCATCTCCTTTAATATTTGAATGAGTTTCATATATATAATAATTCTATGATAATACATAAATTTTTATAAAACAGAGCACCAATTATGGTGGTCCCAGTCTTGGTGATTTCATTGGGGTGGGGAGTGAATTAGTGAACAATTGTTAATTATTAATTTTTATAGTTTCTTTCAAAATAATCCTCAATTAATTTTTAGAGTGAGCCATCTCACTACTTCAAAAACACACACACCACACACCAAGGAAAGAAATAAACAATAGACACTCGATATACAAGGTTCAATACTCAAAATGAGTACTTAAACCTTAGAATGATCCATACTCACCAAATACCATATGATCCAATAAAATCACCACCAAAAATAAAAAAGAGCAGGTAATATCATTTATTCATGATATAAGAATATAGAATCACTGTCTCCTAACAAGTCTCCTGAAAAAATACACCATTGTCTTATATTTTTGAGGTAGGTATTTTCCTTCTTCTATGATGATTATCTCCAAAAAATATTATAGTGCCACCACACTTTTTCTCTGTTAAGAATAGGCATGACTTCTTGTTGTTCACCAAACACCATAGTTGTGATGGTCACAGAAAAATTAGTTATGTGAAATCTTTCTATTTTGATTCTTCTTTATACACATACTCAATTGATAAACAAATTTATTCTCTCTACAGAATATTATTCTCTATTATTTTTCAATACTCCATTTCACTATATTTTTCTTCATTACAACACACAACACTCTTCTCGTCTCTATGATATAATTCACGCAAGACCATATTTGAAGGTACTAGGTGGAGAAATATAAGTTAATGGGATAAGGATTTAAAGAGATGTAGCTTCATTATCTCCAGTGATCCGATCCCCATTAGAGGTATGGGGATCTCATATTATTTATCAAATAACAAATATTAAAATAAAATTTATCTCATTTGAATCAGTGGTGCGTTCGACTATAGATTGACGCCAGAAATAATTTCTCGAAGGATATGAGTTTGAACCCCTCTAGATCATTTACACACACACACACACACCAAGAATACACATGTATGTCATTCTTTGAATTCTGGGTGTTAGTATAAATCACTAACATTTCCTTAGATGTCACGATGATCACCTCGATCCCATCCCTTCGATCCGTGAAGTCATTCTTGGATCAAATGATTGGATGATGAATTTATATCTGTAGAATATGGGATGAAAGTGAAGCTATAAATTATATTGGAATGAATAATCTATGGAATATATCCCCTCCCCTACTTATATAGTGGATGCCCAAAATACCCGGAAAGGGTTTACCGACCCCCAAAAATAAAACTCCCACTAAATAAGTATTAAATGACATTCTATGATGAAATAACTATGGAATAATGTCATTTATATATTTAACACATTCTTATAATATATAATAAATATATTATGTTATAAACCTAATCCATTTAATTGACTCATAATTCCCACAATATTAAACTTACCTTGAATATCAAAATAATTTTTGTTTATATAATATTTTCCATGTATTCACTTAAATAACTTGTAAATGATTTACACAAATAAACTCAATACAATTATTATATACTCAAATAATAATGAATATATTTATTCATTTGTGATTTTTAATACTTGGAAAATTCTCAGACCCTGTGGTGGGTCCCACCATATCTTACACACATATTCACCATAATAGGGAAAACTCTTGAATACGCCATTATGTGTGACCCTATAGGCCCTTATCTCAATAGTAGTGAATAATATTTACATACCAAGAGTGGATTATATAAACCCATAAAGTCATCTAAAGAGATAAAGATTAGTCACAATGATGACAACCATCCTAAAAACATGAACTATGTAATAGAATCTCTTTGTATTATGATATCACATAAATCAGGATTCACAACTTGTGTCATCATTCATTACTGCTTTATCATTTTTTAATCTAACTAGATATAATTACCTTCGACTACCTTGGCCAAGGATTCATGAAGGAATTTCCATCCATATCAACTATGACTGAGATATCACTTCCTCAACTCAGAAGTGACAAATTCTATCTTAATAATTTAATCAATTCCATACCACCAATGAGACAACCAACACAAGCTACCTCTCCACAAATTCAATGTCATGTTTTTTTCATTGCGTCAAATTATGTGATAAAATGGTAGACATTGATAATGGTATAAATTCAGGACACCAATAAACATGTTTGTATATAAGAACAAATAATGACACCTAAAACATGTGGTGTTCTTTTTAGAGAGTTTGTCCTTATGATCTCACCCACTAGTGACCACCATGTGAGAAATTAATGAGAAGATTTATCAATTCTTATTATCCCCCAACAACTAATTGTCAAACATAAACTGTGTCCAGTCAGTATGATATATCTAGACCATAGTAAATATGTTTAATATTAATATCATAGTATCCCAAGGTTCTATTTATAGAATGGGAACTTCTATAACCTTCTTATACAACAAATAATTTATAGAAATTACCATTTTAAATATTAAGCATAGAAATATAAACACTATTATGATAGGTTTACATTATGAATAACTCACTAAAAACATGTAATGGTAATTGAAAAGTAATTTTTAGTAGGGTCTAGGGCACCCACTATTACAAAACTCCCACTTTAACTAGATCCAACTTGCTAACTAACCTTGTTAGCACTCACATGATAAGATCATTCTTCTACTATGTTTAGGGATTTAGTCATGGGTCTTCCACATCTATTATACATGGATATTATACTCTATGAAATATCACCTCCTTGAGTAAACCTCCTCAAGAGATTATATACCCAAGTTCACCTTTTTTTTCCCATTTTTAAGACTTTAATTATTGGCTAGTACTAGTAGTAGAATTATCATAATTACTATTATGATAATACTTTACTCACTAGGTGTGATTCCAAGAACTATAAAAAATAATTTTGTATTATACACTTCTTCTTTATATACCTAAGAATCCATAACACACTCGATATTTGTAGATATGGTTGCCACTATCTTGTATGAGATTGTCTCGCTCGTTACCTTATCCTGACTGTGATAGTAGAACATTTTGACCTTAGGAAGACTAGTTTGTTTCCCCTTGTAACTAGTATCCATTACTCTCCACATACCAATCACATAACTTTTGTACATACTCAAGTAAAATTGGATTGTTTTGACTACTTGACTTATAGTTCTCCTGGATAGAATTGATATTTTCGCAACATAATGTTTTTTTGGAAATATCATATCTTGAACATATCATGACATATATGATTAATACATAGTAGAAGCATATATAGTTATAATTACCACATTAATCTCATCCTATTCCCCATGAATATATTATTAGAGAGATTTATGTCATATGACTCTGGAAACAACTCTCTCTCAAATTGGTCTTACTTGTATTTTTTCAATACCTTATCAGTATATGTACTATTGAATAGGTCCAAGAAACCATTAGATATGCCTCATTAGATATCATTACCTAGAACTTAGGTTTCTACTTAGGTCAATATCTAGAGAGTTACTCTCATTCTGCTATTAACTAACGGTATGAACAATAGTTGTTTTCCATATGTTATCAAACATATTGTACTTGAATATAGTAGCGCTCCCACTAACCTCTCATAAACACATGTAAACGATTCATTAAAAATGCATATTCTATGATCTTGTTACTTACTTAAATACAAAACTATATTTTAGTAATTGGAACCCCTTATTGGCATTATTTGATTTCTCTATCCCTTTCTGGTTGCATTGCAAATGCACCTTCCATGATTGGTAGTTTTGACATATAATTCCCAATTTAATGATCATAGAATGTTTCTATGAAAAGTAAAATTCTAATGGATTTAGGAATAAAAACTTGGTATAACCAATCAAGCCTTATTAGTATGATTATTGTACCCTCCATCACTACAACATAATTATCCTTTAGCGGAGGTTTTTAGTGGCAGTTTATTAAACTGCCGTAAAACTTTTTTTTTATAGACTCAACAATTCTCCCCCTAACCCCCAACCCCTATACACCACCAACCCTCCGAATCCCTAGGAGTACCGAAACTCACCTCTCTTACTGTCGGTCCTAACCCTCACCTCCCCTCGATGCATTTCGCATCCCCTCACCGCGCCTAACCACCCATCGTCGCCGGTCACTACCTTCGCCATCCCTCAATGCTAGTATCTATACCATTGTGGTGTATTTGTGGTATGATCTTGGTTTGGTTTCTCTAAAGTGGGTCAAATATTAGTTATTTATTTTCAATCTTGATGGTTGTGGTATGATCTTGCATTTATAGGTTCCCATTGTGGTGCGGTTGTGGTTTGACCTGAGATTTTGAAAGTTTCCAAGATTGTGGTAGGTGGTTCCATAATTTAACATTATTAAATGAATTTAGTATGCTTTATGTGATTATTAATTGTGTTTTATGAATTGTGTTAATGGAGAAAAATATGTTTTTAAAGGGCTTTGAGGTGTGTATGGGTTGAAAGATGATTTTGAAAATGAAATTGGTTAGGTTTCATGTGTGCCTTCTTTTTTATGCCTTTTAAATGTGTTCCATGAGTTGTGTAAATATTAGTAATTATAGGTGGATTATTGATTATTGAATTAATGATACTGCGTTATATCATGATATTAGGTAATGATGTCTTCTCCACTATGTTATGGGAATCAAGTGTTAATTCATACTCTAATATATTAAGGGAAACATGTAGTGATATCAGATCCACTATGTTATGATTTAATATGATTATTTCTATGTAAAATTTTTACACCACACTCATAAATGAATATGTTATGATCAATGTATCATATTTATTATATTATGTTTCTGTAATCTTACACTATGGTATATGTTTGGTCATTTGATGTTACATGTCCTTCTATCATTACATGTGATCAACTCTCATGAATCCCTGAAATTTTTAATAAGTTATTTATTATATGCTCATGTTTACCATATACATATGATATAACCATTAATGGTATATTGATAAGTTTTTATCTTACTAATAATTTGATCTTAACCAATTTTTATGTTTTCCATTATAATATCCTAGGTTTTTAAAACCTTTCCTTTCAAATTTCCCAAGGCTTGGAAGTATTAGGGGGAGTTCAAGGAAATTACCACTTGAAATTTATAGATTTTAATACATGGTCCATTGAAAAAAAGTGTTATCACTTTACTCTATGTGTGGTTAGTTTGTTCCATGGTACATTTGTTCAGTTCCTTAGTACGGTTTATTGGTTCCTTCTTATGGTCTGTTGGTTTCTTCACGCGGATGGTTGATTTATTCTTGAAGTTTGTTGGTTCTTTTATTCGGTCAGTTTTTTACTTATTATGGTTCGTTGATTTATTTTTTTAGTCACTTGATCCTTTATGAATTTAGTTGGTTTCTTCCTATAGTCACATATTCCTTCATTCATTCATTTTGTTTCATCTTGCGGTTGATTGGTTCCTTCATGCAGTTGGTTTATTTCTTCTTATAGCCAATTTATCCTTAATACAGTTGGATGGTTATTTATTACAGTTGGTTAGTACCTTAATTTGGTTAATTTATTAGATACAAGTGGTTGATACATTCTCATGGTCGGTTCAACAATTGCTAAATTTTTTGATTTATTCAAAACAACAATATTTTTTACAAAATTACGTGAAAAATGATATTAATGTAAAATATACAATTAAAGTCATAAATAAATATTTTAATATCTACTTTTTGGGGATTGAATATTTTATTTTAATTACATAAAATTATGTATTTAATAGGTTATCCTACTTTCTATAATTGAAATAAAATTAAAAGGAAATTGAAAAGGTATATTGACAGCATTAATTTTCAGTGTTATTCCAAGATCTATTTTGGGAAATTTAATATACATGATTTAATTTATCTTAGGAATTTCATGTTTCCTTTGAGTCTAGAAAAACAAATACCTTACTCATAAGCCTTGGATTCATCTACCCTACCCATGAATCCTTTCACCCGATGATTCTTGGCATGTTCTACATCTTGGTTACCCATGTATTTTCTAAAGTAGTGAGTCATGTTTAAGGTAGGAGTTTGTTTCCATTTCATATTACTAAATTATATTCAATTATTATACAATTTATCAAGCCCTTAAATTATTGATATCAAGGTTATGAAATCATTTGTTTGTCCATCTGTTTTGGTGTAACACGACATACAAAAAACTAAAAGGATGGGATCCATGTTATCCTCTTATTTTATGGATCTTTTTAATTTTAATGCTTCAGTTTTATAGTAGATGGGTTCTATGTAATAAATAATGATTTTAATTAACTATATTAAATTTAATTGTAAGGAAATGGGTGTAATCACATGGTTTTATCAATTTACTCATTATTTATGACTATTTTCTCTCAAATATTTTAACATGTTGTAATATGCATGTTGTGGATTATATGAATTGTAAACTATTTTTGTGGTTTGATAACCCTTCCATTAAATTGTTTTTTAAACCCATATTTCATAAAATGATTAATATGAATATTTTTTAGTGAATCTGATTCCCGTGTTAACATAGAAAGTGTGTAAAAATACCCATGCATAAGAAATTGTGTTGAATTTTGGAAAGGAAGTCTAGTTTTTTTTTTCAAGGGGTGCGTCATTACAACGCCTTTCACCTTAGTGCCTCTTAAGATAGAGTGTAAGGCATACACCTTTGGCACACCTCATTAAGGTCACCTCACCTCACCTATGATGAGGTGTTCCAGTTGCGCCTTGCCGCGCCTCTCGCCAAGGTTCCCTAAGGTGCATGCCTTTAACAACATTGGATTTAACCATGATTTTGGTTATGATGTGGCTTATGCCTTATGATATACTATAGAATGAATAAACATGTTATGAATTCATGAATTTAGTATAAAACATAGGAATGTGCTCATAAGTCTCTTCCTAAAGGAATCTCAACTAGTTGTTCTAGATAAAAATATACTAAAGTAGATCCAATAACATATTTACTTAAATGCATTCCCTTGCAACCAAAATCCTGTTTAGCATCCTTGTAGCTTAAATAATTTTGATAGGATTTCTTAAAAATAATTAAATTACACCTATAACTTCAATATTGAACAAACGAATTATTATACCAAAAAACTCAAGCCAAATATGAGACACTAAATAATACACCCCCTCTATCCAATTTTGATAACACATCCTTTATCATCATCAATCCACCAATTCACTCAATGAAAAAAATGTTACAAAATGAATCAATTAAAAAAAAGAGTATCCTAATAGTAGCTTAACAGTTTTGAGAACCATGATGGTCCTCTAATCAATTATTGACATTGTATTGTGCTAATATTTTCAATGATTTATTAAAATAATATTTTTATTAAAAATTGATTTCAACATGTATTTTTCATCTTGGGTTCTTAATGGTTTTTAAATAAAACTTGTAACTCTTTTACACATCATTTTCCTCACAACTAGACTTTATGGATTTCATTTATCACTTCTAAAATGCTTCATTATTTACCATATGTATTTATATAGGAAAACCTTATTTAACATATTCATATTTTTTTCAACTAGTATATATGAATCTCTTTCCCTATTTAGTAATATTTATGTGTTTTTTAATATTGTGCAGGAACATTGTGATATACATGGATAAAAGATGGATCACATTATCGATGAATCCACCTCATTATACAAAGGGTTTGGAGGAATTTTTAGATCTTGAAATTTCCAATCGATCCTTTTAAGGGAGAATAATATGTCCATGTCCTAAATGTAAATTTTTAATATGGTTTAAGAGAGATGAAGTTTATGAACACTTGATATTTAAGGAATTCCCTGCTCAATATTTGTGATGGATTTGGAATAAAGAATCAAAAGTTACAAAAAGTTTGGGAACTAATGTCAATACATAGAATGAGCTCCCAACTTTGCAGACAATGGAAAATGAAATGAAAAACCTTATAAATGATGCATTGGGCTTTACAAGACACCAACATCAACATCAAAACATATCAGAACAACCATCTTAGGGTGATATAAATAGCATGTGACCAGTGATTTTTTTGAGATTGTAGGACAACCAGATCTATATTGTAACATATCATTGGACCCTCCTCTTGATTATTTGGTGATTAATGTAAGATAAAACTTCACTGATTTGACAGATGCATTTCATGGTTTAGTTGATGATGGAAATAAAGAGTTTTATAGTGGATGTTTGAAATATTCAAAACTTCCTTTTTTGTTGAAGTTATACCCTATCAAATGACTATGTGGAATTACAAATAAGGAAATGTCCATGATGTTGGAATTTTTGCGCAATTTATTTCCTAAAGAAAACATTCCCGAGTCTTTTTATGATATGAAAAAAGTTTTTAACATGCTTGTTCTGAATTATACAAAAATACATGCGTGTCCCAATGATTATATGATTTATTGGTGAGAGGATTCAAGTAGACATGATTGAAAAAAATGTTCTTCTTATAGATGGTAGTCAATGGGTGATGTTGGAAGTCTAAATCAACATACTACCATGAATAAGAATAAAAGGAACACACCTAATTTTTTTTTTCATTACTTTACTTTAAATCCTCGATTGCAAATATTATTCATGTCATCGAAAACTGCTGAACACATGAAGTGGCATTCTATAGATAATAACAATGATGGGTTAATGAGATATCCACAATATTTAAAATCATGAAAGAAATTTGATTCATTACATCTATATTTCTCATATGATCCTAGGAATGTTTGATTGGGATTAGCTACCGATGGATTCAACCCATTTGGGACTTTGAGTACCAGTTATAGCATTTGGCCAGTTGTTTTGATCCCTTACAATATGACTCTATGGATGTGTATGCAAAAAATGTATTTTATCATTTTTATGATTATTACTAGAAAAAAATTCCTGGAAATGATATTGATGTATACTTGTAGCCTTTAATTTAAGAATTACATGAGTTATGGAGCAACAGTGTTGAGACATATGATGCTTCTTCTAAAACAATGTTCAAAATGCATGCTACTCTAATGTGGACCATTAGTGACTTCCCTGGAGTTGAGAATTTAGCTGGTTAGAATAATTACATGGGTTTGGATTTTCTTGTTTGTAAATTTGATTTTGATCCCAAATGGATACCACACAATAAAAAATGGTACTTCTTGATCCATCAAAGATTTTTCAATTCATCTCAAAGATTTCGGATGAATAGGTCAAAATTTAATGGTTTCATTGATCGTAGACCACCTCCAAATTTATTAGCTGGTCCTAAAATATTGGAAAAACTTAGAAATGTTGATTTTTTTTGGGAAGGTGCATCATTTGAATGACAGTGGGAAATGAGTTCGAAGTGCATCATCAAGTAAAATCGGAATGCAACAATGGAACAAAAAAGTATATTCTTAAAAATTCTATATTGGGAATTTAATTTGTTGCAACATAATATTTATGTTCTACATATTGAGAATAATGTTTGTGGCAATTTGATATTTACATTGATTAATTAGCATAGAAAGTTGAAGTATCATCTCAATGATTATAAATACTTATAAGCAATGAACATAAAACATGATCTTTGGCTAGATGAGAATGAAACGTATGATTCGACAATTTTTGCAATGAAAAATAGGGATAAAGATACATTCCTTCGAATTTTAATGCATGTGAAGTCATATAATGGGTATTCAAGTAACATATCAAGGTGTTTTTTCTTAAATAATCATAGGTTACATGGATTTAAAAGTCACGATTCACATATTTTGTTACAGTAGTTACTACCATTGACATTGCGTACATTATTACCTGAAATGGTTACTACTATTTTACTCATATTTTGCACATTTTTCAGACAACTATGTTATAAATAACTACATACATTTGAGCTTGAAAACCTTCAGGAGATATTTGTATTGACACTTTGTGAAATGGAGATGATCTTTCCTCCATTGTTTTTTACTATCATGATGCATTTAACAGTGAATTTGGTTGAGGAAGCTAAATTAGGAGGCCCTATACATTATCGATATATGTATCCAATTATGAGGTACTTTATTCATATGTTTTCCAATTAACTAAACAATTATTTTTACTTAATTAAATTCATAATTATGATTTTTTATTTTATTTCATAGATATCTTGGGCATTTGAAATCATATGTGAGAAATAGAGCTCAACCTGAAGGCTCTATTTCTGAAGGCTATTTGGTAGATAAGTGTCTTAACTTTTGTTCTAGATACTTGGATAATATTGAGACAATATTTAATTGAGTTTTATGTATTTAATACACATCAAATCAATCTCAAATACACGGGGAATCAAAAATATTTTTTTGTTGTTGGCTGATCAGTTAGGAGGACCTCAAATGTTACCCTAACAGAAATGGAATTATTACAGGCACATAGATATGTGATGTTGAATAGTGAAATTTCAGATCCATTTATTGAAGATTTTAGTATACAATCAAAGATATGAATGATAGGACAAACACAAAATGAGAAAGATATAATGAAAGATGTTAATAAAGAGCTTGTAGAATGGTTTGCACAATGTGTAAGTTCATAAATATTGCAATAATATGGATATTAGGTTGAAAAATATATTTTGTAAATATAATAATGTATATTTATTTTTTTAGATCATGAATAATTATAATCAAGTAGAGTTGTTAGAATATTTAAAGTTTCTTGCTCGAAGTCCTCTAAAACAAGTTAGAAAGTTTGACGGTTACAACATGAATGGATTTATATTTCATTCAATTGATCAAGAAGAGGGTTTGAAAACATAGAATAGTGGTATATTTACATTTTCTGAAGTGATCTACTATGGAAAGTTGACTGATATTATTGATCATTTTTCAGTTGTTTTATTCAAATGAAATTGGGTCGATATTATTAGAGGTGTTAAAAGAGATTCCTTGAAATTTACTTATGCGAACTTCTCTCGCTTGATGGATATTGGGGATCACGAACTGCATGATCCTTATATCTTATCATCATAAGAAAAATGGTATATTATGTGAATGATGTTGTGGATGAAGGGTGGAGTGTAGTTAATCATGTAAAACAAAGATATTTTTATGATATGAGTGATGAAGTGGAAGATTTAACCTCTGACATTGAATCTAATCAACAACAATAAGAGGACTTATCTTTCCATCATGATATTGAAAATATTAGTCTAGTAAGGTTGGATAAACTGGATGAAGTAATGGAGCAGGAAACTGACATGATTGAAGGGGAAAATGATTGTATGTACAGTTATGCATTCATTTAGAAACGACTTATTTCATTTGTGAAGTCATTCATTATAATTGTTATGTATATTTTGTTTGTTAGTACTGTGCATATGTTATCATTTTTAATTTTTTTCTCTATATATTTTTTTAAATATATGTTCTGAACTTAATTTTATTTGATTAAATGATAGGAATGCTAAGGAGGAAGTGGGGTTCCACTTCTAGTTCTTCATGGGGATACGGGAGGGTGATTTTTATAGGTACAAATTTTAATATGAATAAATTTATTGAACTTTTTTTATAATAACTGTTTGTTCATAAAATATGGAAACAATGCAAGTATGGAGAAAAATATGAAAATTTTAGATGTATGTAATCTGACCAGGGAGAATATAGTTGTCCTATTTGATTCCTATGGGGTCCCTATGGATGATGTCGTAGGATTACTTGGCCAGATTCTAGGCCAGCTGGCCGTAGATCTATTTTCCCTTCTAATTACGTATGATGATTGGAGATTGTGGAGTGATGTCAACTTGAAAAGAAAGGTGAATGTAAATTGTGGCTCTTGGATTGCTTTTATGGTGTTATGAATTTAGTGGTGGTTGTAAAAGTGGTGGAGGTTATGAGGTTTGGTGGTGATGTTCTGAGTTGGTTGGCACTCTTGTTGTGAACCCATAGGATGGTCATGTGTGTGGATATATATATATATATATATGTGCATTGTAAGTTTCTTTTGATTTCTATATATACCCCGCCCATCCCAAGTGTTATATGAACTTTGGTGGTGATTTTCTGATTTGGTTGGCACTCTTGTTTTGAACCCATAGGATGGGAATTTTTGTGGATATATATATATATGTGCATTGTATGTGTCTTTTGATTTCTATATGTACCCCACCCATCCCAGGTGTTATATGAATTTTGTACATGGTTTTTTTTCAGGGTACTGGTATTGGGGAGGCATAATCAGCATCATTTTTTTATTTATAAATGCACCTTTAGCATCAGTTTAAACCACTATTACGTAAATGGACCATATATAGCAGCAGTTTAAACTACTACTATAATTTAGTATTTTATTATATACGGTGGTTATAACCACTGTTAAATACATGTAGGGTATAATTTAGCAGCGGTTTTGTGCTTTAGTGATGGTATTTGTGCAACCGCCGCTAAACACTTCTCAGTTTCCATTATCATTTAGCAACAGTTTCCAAAAAACTGCTGCTAAATTGAAGAAACCGCAATGTATTGAATGTCGACACCCAATTTAGCTACAGTTTTATGAAACTTCCACAGAAGCATATGGCGGCGGTTTAAACTGCCACCATAACAAAAAAAAAACTGCCGCTATGTGGTGGATTTCTTGTAGTTCATGTATAGTTTCACTTTAATTCCCACTAAAATATTCGAAATAATAATCCCATGTTCTTTGATAAATGGAATCCATTAGTAAATTTTAATTGATCTTGTCCATCATAGCTAATAACCATATACTATTTTCTTATAGGATTTATTATTCTCAAAGAATAATGTATCACTAACCATGGTGAATACAAAAACATTACCATGGATTTATCCTCCATATGAAGCATGTGTCTCTGAAAAAATACTTTTCTACATGCTCTTGTGGAAGTTGTTCCTATGTAA
This sequence comes from Viscum album, assembly GCA_963277665.1. Taxonomy (NCBI): domain Eukaryota; kingdom Viridiplantae; phylum Streptophyta; class Magnoliopsida; order Santalales; family Viscaceae; genus Viscum; species Viscum album. The sequence continues at coordinate 1,186,097,732 of OY728123.1, read as the reverse complement.
ACTATTTGTGCATCTCTAGCATTGACTAAATCTAAGTCAATCTTTCTCCCACTATATCAAATAGATATGTGTACCCTTTTATAGAAATGTAGTATATCACTTGACTACAAATTTTATACCATAGTGATTTCTATAATATCTTAAGAAACCTTTAGGATAATTACTTTAGATGCACATTTTGTTTTTATTGATGTAATTTTGTTTATATCATAATAAACTCTTTGCATCTAAAAACATATTTTATTACATAATGAATTTATATCATACTATAACTCATATTATATCCAATTTTCATTATAGTTGACATTTCATTATCGTATACCATCATTATTTGTGATTCATGTAATGAATATAATTTAAGTATCCATAATTGATATAAGTTGCAACATTTATACTCTTTTTAATTACATCATGACTCTGATATGTGTAAGAAAATGTGCATTTAGTAATTAATCCACACCAAATAATATTAATCAATGTTAATATGTAATACTAATCATTTATCCACCTTATTATCATCATATATTTGATATGTATAAGGTAATGTGTGTTTAGTAATTACTCTATGCTACATTATAATGATAGATAAATGCTTGATCAATATATTCTTCGGTATGTGGGCTTGAAGGAACTCATATATTCCGACCATGCATATACCATAATTCATTTTTACATTACTTAAAACTATTAAAGGAATCTAATGAAGTATATATACCACTAGCTTTACCTTGGAATAGTTCATACTCTCTAGCTGAACTTAATTTCTGAAAGGTTTTTCATTTACGTTTATTTATAAAGGTTCCTTCATCCAAAACTAAATATACCAATAATACCAAAGTTATTTAACTCCAAAGAGTCTATATATCATATTGGGTATATCCTTGAAATCATATTTTATTTTTACTAGAAAAAGTATTTTTTCTTTCCACAATTGGGTATTAGAGTCTTACATTTAGTATTTCCAATTATTCAAGTAGTACTAAACTATTGGATGAGTATAAAACACCACAAACAACATTCATTTCAAAACTAGAATAATTTATCCTTGTGTAAAATGAATACCTGAGATTAATATTTTGGTAATAATCAATAAAATTACAACTATAACCATTAATCATAGTAATTAGAAGTTGTGTACTTCTCACAGTCTACTTAGGAACCACACTTTCTCAACCACTTGAAGAACACGCCTTCTTATAATGTTTCTTTTCTTACATGGTTACTATATTTAAATGAACATATGTGAAAAAGGCATATTTTATTTAATACCCAATATGTATGATAGAAACATTACTTATAATTGATGAATATACCTAAAGAAGAAGCGACCACTTGCTTCTTCAATACAGTTAATTACATTTAAACTTTTATATACTTATTTCTTAACATGCAAAGTGAATAATCTTCTATATGATAATAAAACTCTATTCATTAAAGGACATTGCGAAATTGATTTTGGAATCATACTTTTCATTGGACTCTTCTCCTTATATTCAAACTTGTTCTCCCTAAGAACATAGAACATTTTAAGTTCTTATTTACTTAGTGAATCTTACCTAAAAGGTAATGAATCTTTTTATCCATACTACTCATTTTATAATCTTAAATGAAACTAGAGTAAATGAGTGATAAAGATATAATAATGGTATGTATTGAAATATTTTAATCCATGTTTCACATTTACATGTAACTAGTGTAATCAAAACCCATTCAAATATCACTTCACTTTCCCCTTGTAATCTTCTTGAAGATGAGACAATGTGTGAAATCATCCATTTCTTGACGTTTCATCCAAAACTCATATTGGATGTTGATGATATAATTATGAAATAACCATCATATGCATCACACATGATTCTCCTTTAATCATTTTTCTCACCCTCAATTACTGAGGAGTATTAATAGGTATTGGGGACACCAACACCTTGAGTTTCCTAAATCATTTTGATTTATAAAAGTGTTGATACTAATCTTAGAAAATCATGCCAGTTTAGATATATTCTTTGTCCAATAGTAATCATAGTGTACTTTTTGTATTAATTTATATTTTCTACAAAAAAAATCTATAAGATCAATAATTTTATATTGAATATTGATTTTAAATTATAGATTAATTTAATCATAAAATTTCTCCCACTATTTTATCAAAATCTAGTATCATTTACTACTAGACTCAGAATACTTCGTTACTTTACTATTCTAGTGGAAAATATCCTTGAAAACTCCCCTCATAGTCTACAATATTTGGCTATGACACTACATGGAGAGATTAAAGGTAGGTGATTGACTATCCAACTGTATTATCTCATGGTTCCTTGATCTATTGAGTGAAGTACCAACTTCTAAAATCATAAACCTGATTTACTCAATGCTTACCTCTAAATATTCAATATGCTAGATTTGGATACTCCTTTGCTTCCATATTTAGTTAATTTAACCCATTGTTTTATGATAACTCCCTAGTAGTAGGAATCACCCTCAACTTTGGCTGAATAAGCACCCCATACACCTAGTTTTTTTCAAATTCAAATGACTGAAGGTGTTTGTGACTTAATATTTCTTTGATGTGCTTTGATTATTTATCAATGAATACAATCATTTTATATTAATTATGTTAATAATACATTATTGTTCTCACAATCGAACAAGCATTAATAGAATACATTCATTGCATATTTATGAATTTTTTAATAAATAATTTTATGTGGTTCCCGAAGACATGAAAATATATAAAACAATAAACAATGCATAAAGGAAATAAAATTACCTGACTAGTCTTGATCATATAATATTGGCTGATCCATTTAAAATCAATGGATCAACCATGACCTTGGGTTATCATACCCGAGTCGGGTCTTGAATCATGATGTAGCTCGCCCCTAGTCTAGTGTTTTCACTTCTTGTCTAGTATACTACCTCGTCTTGGCATGGTCAACGTCTTACATCATCATCATCAATAGTAAAAATGTAATTGCACAAGAGAGGGGGTATCAAGAAGCGTAAAATATATACAATAATAAAATAATGGACATGCTGATCTTTATATTTTTTTAAATGAAGAATATGATGCATAGGCCATCAAAAAACTAACTAAATATCACAAACATCACACACAGGGTGTAAATAATTAAATAAAAATAAACCAGAAAAACAATGGCTCGGTCACTACTCAAGACTTGTTTATGGGTAAAATAAATATATGATTATAATTAAAATTCAATAAATTTAAGTTTGAGGTAATTTAATAAATTATATGAATTATTTTAAATTCAAATAATTTAATTAATTTTGGTTAATGGATTAATTTAATTTATTTTTTTGTAATAATAAAAAATTATTTTTTAAATAAAAATATTAATAAATTAATATTGGATATTCTAAAATTTTCACTGGGCCCTAAAAACTCACCCAAACCCATTATGGTCGACCCATGCAGGCCTATTCCGAGCCCATAAGATCCCTCGTAGAGTGGTTTTAGGTCGGGAAGACTCTCCCTAACCCTTTCATGTCCAGACAGACCCAATTAAGACTAATAATGGGACAATCCACATGAGGGGTCCATGTAATAGGACCCAAAAAAGAGGGACTATGTTTCATGGGTTGGTGCGGTGATGGTAGGGTGATACAGGATAGGGAGATGGAAGTGGTGGATAGCACAATGAGGGATGAAAAAGGCTCGGTCAAGGGTGGTGACACTGGTGACGGTGGCCATCGACTGCTGCGTGACAATAGAGGATGGCCAATTTCCAATGATAGCTTGATACAATGGTGATGTTAGAATCTGAAAGGTGATTAAGCGGGTCATGGCTATGACATGAAGAAGGTCGATCGAAGTGGAAACAACCATTTAAGGAGGGCTGGATGGAGACGACTACCGGTTGTCAAGCTGGTCATGAAGGAGGTGGCGATCGGTGGGTGGAGGTGTGGCTAAAGCTTCCATGGGAATCCCCTTTTATTATTAAAAATATTTTTTTTAATTTTTTTGTCTGCGACACTAATGGATACCTGAATTTTGGTTTTTCTTCCAACCCATATTTTAGGCTTTCCCCCATTTTTTGAGCATCAACTATGTGTAATTTTGAATAATTGACATGATGGGTTTCAACCGTCATATTATAGCCAGAACCTTGCTGGAAATGTGGCTATCACAAAAAAATTTCACTATTTAAATTAAAATAGACATATATACATATATTTATATATATTTTCTTCATTTTAACCAGAAAAAACCTTGTTTTTCAATCCATATTAAAATATTTATATGAACATAACATGGCCATCCAAAATCGGATCAATGTACGGGTTATTCTATTGGAACTAAATTAAATCCATCTACTTAATTTAAAACAAATTAATTTTTTCTTTGCTATAAAATTCGCACAGTCCCTCTTATACCAATTGAAGGTATTGGGGAACACATGGGAAACTGATGGGCTATGGATTTAATTATTTTATCACTATAGAAACATAAATTCTTCATCTCCAATGTTACAAGTCTTGGAAGAGGACTGATGATATCATATGAATTACCAAAGAACAAAAATTGAATGAACGTTTATCTCATTCGAATCAATTCTGCATTCGACTACATCTTGATTTAGATGATCATTTATTGAAGGATCTAATCTTGAAACCCTCAAGATCATCCAAAAATGCACCAAGAATCCATTAATATTTAGATCATTAAATTTTGGGGTCTATTATAGAGATACAACGATTACTTTGATGCTGTGATGATCACCACAATCCCATCCCTTCGATTCGAGAAGGTATTCTTGAATTGAATGTTTAGACAATGAATTTCTCTATCTAGGATTTGGTAGAAGATAAAATCTCTCAATTACATTGGAATAAATAATATATGGAATATATATCCTACCATTATTATATAGCAGATATCCAAAATACCGGGAAGGGGTTCTCCGTCCCCCAAAAATAAAACTCCCACTAAATAAGCAGTAAATGACACATTATAAAAAACAAACTACATTATATTTTCATTTATATTTTTATTACATAATTTTAATATATAATAAATATATTATGTGATAAAATGAAGTCATTAAATTGACTTATAGTTCCCACAATATTAAACAAACCATGAATTTAAAAATAGTATTCATTCATATAATATTTTTCCATACATTCACTTGAATAACTTATGGATGATTTACATAAATAAATTCAATCCAATTATTCTCTACTTTAATAATAATGAATTTATTTATTAATTGGTGATTGTTAATACTTGGAAAACTCACAGACCCTATGGTGGGGCCCACTATGTTCAATACACTTATTCACTAGAATAAGAAATAATCTTGAATATACTATTGTGTGTGACCCTCTAGGTCCTTATCTAGATAGTAGTGTATACTATTCATAGAACAAGAGTGGAGTCTAGAAACCCATAAAGTTTCTTAAGGAGATAAGTAATAGTCATAACAGTGAAAAATATCCTACGAACACACACTATGTAATATAATCTCTTTTTCTTACGATATTTAATAATGTGGGATGCACAACTTGTTTCATATTCCATTATTTATTTATTATTTGTTGATATAACAGTAAAAAATTACCTTTGAATACCTTGTCTAAGTAATTATTAAGGTCCTACTATCATGATCAACTAGGCATGAGATATCACTTCCACAACTCGAAAGTGGAAAATTGTATCCTGATCATTTAACCAATGCCATACCACCAATGAAGCACCCAACACAAGAAACCTTGCCATGACTTCAATGTTATGATTTTTTCCTTGGATCAAAGTACACTATAAAATGGTATATATTTATAATGATCTCAAGTTATGAGACCAATAAAAATGTTCACAGATAGGAATAACCAATAAAATCTAAAACATGTGGTGTTCCTATTAGTGATTCTTTCCTATTGATCTCACCTCATAGAGATCACCAAGTGAAAACTTCATTAGAAGAAGCCTCAATGCTTATAATCCCCCATCACCTGATAGTCAAAAATCAACTATTTCTAGTTAGTATGATGTATCTGGACTATATGAACTATGTTTAAGATTAAGGTAATAATATCTCAAGGTTCTCATTATATCTTGGAAACTACTATAACATTTGGATATATAAAATAATCTATGTAAAATACCATTTAAATAGTGGATGCATAAATATCAACACTATTATGGTAAGTGTACATCATTCATAACTCACTGGTCACATGATATAGTAATTGAAAAGTACTATTTAGTTGGGTCTAGAGAACTAACTATTACAACACTGTTCAATTTATCTTTCATAACATCCTTATCATCTTCACATTTTAATTTGAATTTCAAGTGAAAATATAAACTAATATCTTCCATCAACTTATTTAACTTCTTTTATCAACTTCTTTACTTATTACCACATCTTTCTTCTTCTATTTATTATGTTTTAGTTGTTGGATCTAATGAGGTGGACTTGGGAATAAATTGTGGACAAAGTTGGTGCTTAAATACATAATCAACCTATTTTATCAAAACTAAAACCATATTACTCTTCCTTCATGGTGAAATAACATTATTTACAATGTAAAACATCTTAATACCTTATGAAAACCTAATATTTAATTCTCATGGTTTATCATCATGACACAAGGATTTTATTCTTTTCTCATCAAATACATTTCCATTGTGAAACAACATCTCCATGAAATGGACTCTCTAATTTCTATTTCTTGAATTATAAAATCCATTTTTGATATATAAACCATGATTGAATAGTGTCCGAATAATTTGATTTTATTCTTACGAACTCTATTTTAATTTTCAAAAAGCAATTATTCAGAAAAAATCCTTTGGTAATTCTTGAAAAATTATATATAAACTATAAGAAATAAAAATTTTATCAAAGTAAAAAAACATATTTATCCTCATAAATATATTATATATCACATAATATATATAAAAACTTATGTATGAACCCTTTGTCTAAGGAATTTTCCATTTTTCTAATCACCAAATAATATCTTACATATGATCTCACAAATATATTATATATTATGTAATATATAAAATATCATATGTATTGCTTCTAAAATTATTATAAAATCCATACCTTTGTAAATTTTCAGCTTCAAGATTCAAATTATTATATTATAAATATAGGATGATGCACTCATTCCATTTTAAATCTTATGATCTGAGGGAGAAACTTATATTACATATAATCTAGAGTGCATCTTATGTATACAAAGTGACTTTTTTTCCTTTTCCATATTTTGATCCGAGGAAATATATTATGTATTGAAAATAAAAACTTACATATTCATGAATTTACTAGTTTTTAGTGAACCTCAAAATAATATATTATGTACACATCAAGGATATTACGTATCACCCTATGGCTTCATCGATTTACATTTTTCAACTGATAAATAAAAAACATACACTATAACAATAAAACCTTATATATTAGAGTAAGTTTTTCCCTTTTCCCATCATCAACTCCTCTTGATAAAATCCTTACACATGAAATAATTTGGAATTTTTTTTATATTAAAAACTTATAAACTAAAAAATCCTCTAGAATACTTACAAACTTCTAACCATTCTCAAACAGCTTTAAAATTCTAAAAATCCTCTCACATTAAAAACCTTATTTTATGAGATTTTGAATATAATTTATGTATTGAAAAAAATCCAACACAATAAACATATCTACCACTTATTATTCAATTATTTTTATTTATAAAAATACCAAATTCTTGAGGAAACCTTTTCAACTCTAAATCTTTTCAAATTATCCATGGGTCTAAAAAAGATTCCCAAGTTCACCTTCTTCTTCATGACCTCAAAAATATCCCAAAACATATATTGGTATTAAAAATCCACCCCTTTGGATTTTGTTTTAACCAAGGGATATATATCACTTTCAAAATCATAAAAATTAGTAATTAATAATAATTTAATAATTTCAATCCTACTTAAGAAAAATCAGTGTAAGTAATAAGAATATTGAACAATAATATCATGCTTTCCATAATAGTGACTTACACCCATTTTTTCAAAGCCCTTGAAACCTCTTGATTCCAAAATCTCTTAATACCAACTGAGAATCCTAAAATATCTCATGGAAATGTGTATAAAAAATTCTTTAAAGCATACTCAATATATATGTTAGAATAGTTCACATGTTGACTTCAAAACTTACCCCTTTTAATAATTTTCTCAAAATACATGCTACACCTAAAAAAGATATCTCTCCCACACTAGGTAAAACACAAATATTTGTATTCTCTCTAAATTTTTTTATCACACTTTATAAATATATTTTTTAAATATATAAAGGAATAATAATAAATTTATTTATGTTTCCTTCCTACCACTTTAATGATAATAATATAAAGAATAAGTGATAGAGGGTATAAAGACATCATACCTTAGACATTGATGAATGAAGGTTGAAATTTATTCTTCAATATATGTGGTTTAATATTCCACTCCCCATTTGAATGAAAAATAATTTAATCATCCAAGTTTTTATTTAAATATAATTTTATATTAGTACTACACCTTTTTTTCTTCACTTTTGAAACATGAAATTCCAAATACTATTTCTTATTACTTATTTTTACTTATTCAATTTTAGAACTTTGAAATTGTCATCCTAAAATGGAAACACCTTATTCATATTAATTGTTCTAATATATTTTACCTGAGATCACTTATTTATCCTTGTTTTATTATACTAGTTTGTGTACCCATTCTGAATTCAACAATTTGAATAGTCTTTTTAACATCTTCATTATTCTTCTTGAGAGTAATCTTCTTATTAACTATTTTCTCTATCATATCTATGATTTTATATTCTTTAGAATCATGTTGTTAAAACTTTTAAATAGGTAGGATAATGAGACATTCTTAAATCATATGACCATGTTGGTCATATATCATTCAAATTTCATTTAAGTTTTTAAAATGTTTCTTCCACTTCACAATTTGTTGTTGAATAAAATTCTACTTGAAATGGTTTGTTTTAAAGGGTTTTATTTCCTATATATGTGAATTCTATATCTATTATCATACTGAAATAATACTCCTCAAAACTATAAACATTTCATCATATTAATATATACTCTATAGAACCAATAATGACCCTGAAAGATCAATCTTCATCTGGAATTTAGAGTCCGTATAATAGTAATACTTCTTTGAAACTGATCATTTTGAAATTATTCTAGAACTCATTTTAATAAAAAATAACTATGGGATAATATATATATATTCCTATTAATTTTATATATTTTCCAAAAATTTTCTATTTACACACAATATCATAGTTTCCATTGATGTTAGACTTTCCATAATGAAACAGACTCTGAATGCTATTTGTTTGAGTGATTTTTTACTTATCACAACTTCTATTGGGAAGAAACATTTTTTTCATTGATTCCATGACCTTTATAAATCATTATTTTATATTATTATTGATTATAAAAATATTCATGTTTCTCATTAGATCTAAAAACCTTATCTTTCTTTGATTCATCACCCACTTTATGCTTGAAATTAGAAAAATTATACATGGAATTTCAAATATAATATTATTTTTCTTACAGATACACCTTGAGAGATTCCAGAATTTTCTCCCATGAAATATTCTTATCACTAATCCAAATTTATTCTTCTCTATAGAAATTATTTTTTTAATTCCTCAAATATTTGGAGAAACTCAACTTACTTCTTCCTGAATTCGATATTATCCAATTCAACCAGATTGGATGCATTATTCAATATTCTATTTTCTTTATATAACTCAATTAACTTAGAGTCACTATTATCTACTTAATTTTTGAACATTAAATCCATTATATATTCATGTACTTCTTCATAATTTATTAATGAAACAACTTATTTCCTTTAGTTATCTTTACTACTTGACTCCCTAACATCCACTAGAGAAATGGATGTCTTATATCCACTACCACTTGAGAAACTACCACTCTCATTAGAATCACTTGATGTTTTATCCTTCTTAGATAAATAACTACTTATTTTTTTAAATAATATCTCTATATTGAATTTAATGGAAAATTATCTCTTTTTAAATTATTTAAATTATTTCTCAAAAATTAATGAGAGGACTCCTCTTCATCTTCACTTTCATTTTCTTACAATTTTGGAAAATTTAAAGTGAAATGTCTAATACCCTCAAGATTGAAACACATTAATGGAAAATTTAATTCTTTTTCTAATTTTATTTTCATAAACTTCTTGGGATGGGTGACATGAGTTTGTTGAACTTAACATCCATATCTTAATCCAAATCCAAACTTCCAACTTCATCTTCATATTCTTCAACTTCCTCAATTTTCTTTGTGGATCATTATTTCTTCATAGCTTTAAAAGAGATTTCATTCTCAACCAAACTCCTATTATTTTGGTTACATCCATTTCTCATATCATATGTAACCAAGATTTTATAAAATTAATCTATATTAAGTGTTTCAATATCATGATCCTCTACAATTGAGACTTTGGAATCATATATATTCAGTAGAAAATAAATTATCTTCTCAACCACCAATAAATCATTAAGAGTCTCACAAAAACATTTGATGGTTCTCACTATCTCATTTACCCTTGTAAATAAATTATTGAAAGATTCTATTTCAAGAATACACATATATTCACAAATCAATATCAAAATATGAATCATATAATTTTTATATTTACCATTCCATTCATAGATATTTTATAGCTCATCCCATATTATTTTTTAGTCTTGATCCCCATAACATTTAAAAATTACTTCTCTAAAAGTGAGGACAAAATTAAATTTCTTTCATTCCTATAAAAATCCAAATTCTTCTTAACATTCTGAGTCAATGATACTCCTTGTGAAATTGGTGTAAATAATCAGTCACAACATCTAGAACACCCATATCCAATGAAAGAAAGTAGGTAAACATTATTTCATTCTCAATATTAATTTTTCCCATAGAATGTGGTAACTCTATTTTTGTTAACTAAATTAATATTCTATATGATAGATATTAAAAATTCAGATCACAACACCAACTCCACTAAACACCTTTATAAAATTATCTCAGATACCACATCAATTTTTAAAAGAGATAAAAACTTAATTACCAACTAAGTTCAAAATACTTCACAATATAAAACTATAAAATTATAGATCATTGAAGGAAACATAATGGTTTGATACCAAATATTATGTTCCCAAGTTTAGTAGATTCATTAGGGGGATGGTGTGGGGGAGGGGGTGTGAATTAGTGAATAATGGTCCATTTTTCCTTTTTATGATTTCTTTTAAAATCAACCTGCATCACTTGTTAGGGTGAGTGATCTAATTGCTTTAAACTTGTAAAATGTGGAAACAAATAAAAAAAGGACACTCAATGTACAAGGTTCACTACTATATACAAGTACCTAATCCTTTTCATGATTTAGACTCACCTAAGAACATATAATTCACTAGAATAACCATCAAAAATGATAGAGGTCCTCTACTTATGATCTATTAATAATAGGTGTGACTTCTTCTTCTTCACCAAACTTCATAGTTGGGATGATTACTCACAAAATAGTCATGTGAAATCTTTCTCATTTTCTTCTTATTATACTTTCACTACTATAAGTATTACTATTTTTGTGTGAACTGAACTATATAACACATGTATTATCTCTCCATAATAAACCACTCAATTATTCATCTCTTCTCTACTTTAGTATATATTTATTCATTACAATACCCAATACTCTTCTCATATCCACACTATAATTCATGCATGTTTGTACTCAATTTAACTTTCATAGTAGAAAAAATATTTACATTTGAATTTGAATTTGAATTTCAAATTCAAACTAATAACTTCATTCAACTTCTTTAACTTCTTATCTCAAATTATCTTATTCTTAATATTTATTCCCTTTAATTATATTTCAATTATTAGATCTTTCCAAGTAGACCCATGAATAAGTTACAACAAGAATAGATTCTTCACGGATTGAGAAACCCATTCTATTAAAATTGAAACCATTTTCCTCTTCCTTTACAGTACAACAAACTTCTTCACAGTGCAATAAATCTTCCTCTATTAGAATATCTTGATATTAAATTCTCACATTTTCTCATCAAGGTGTAAGGATCTTTTTATTTTCTCTTCAACTGCATGGTTGTAATAAAACATATACATGGTGTGAAACATCTACCCTATAATTCTTGAATCATAATGTCCCTTTATAATATGTAAACAATGATTCAACTTCAACATTGTTTGAGTTTGTTCTTTTGAATTCTATTTAAATTTCAAGAAAATTAATCTTTGAAAAAAAACTTCTCTGATAATTTCTAAATTTTTTTCTATAAACTATAAAAAATCCTTGTTTTTTACAAGTAAAAAAATCATATATATCTCTATAAATATATTATATATCTCATATTATATATAAATAATTATGTTGGAACCCAATACTTGAGGAATTTGAAATTTATTTGATTATAAAAAATATCTTATGTATGATCATAAAAATAAATTACATATCATGTAATATATATATATATATATAACATATTATGTATTGTTTCTAAATTCTTAAGAAATACCTAAATTTTTCATTTTTTAACTTCAAGCTTCAGATGAGTATGTTATGTATATAGTGATATGCACTCATGAATTTTTCAATTTCATGATATAAGACAAAAACATATATTATATATGATCCAGAGAATATCTTATGAATATTGGGTGACTCCAAAGTTTTCCTTATCTCTGATCCTGAGAAATATTTTACACATTGAACATAAAAACTTATATATACAAGAAATTCATGATTTTCAATATACCTAAAAAATATATTATGTTTTCATAAATGATACTACATATCACTCAATGGTTTCATTATTTGTTATTTTTCTATTCATGGAAAACAAAAATCATGCACTAAAAATAAAAATAAATGTATCAAATTTGGTTTTTGTATTTTTCAATTCTTAAGTATTCTTAAAAAAACATCACACATTAAATACTTAGGAACAATTATAAAATTGAAATATACTTAACTCCAAAAACCTCCAGAATACTTTCAAACTTATAACCTTTCTCAAACACCTTTAAACATCCCAATATCTTTTAAATCACATTAAAAACCTTATTTTATGCATGTTTGAGTATGATTTATGTATCAACAAGAAAATACAACACAATAAACATAACCAATGATTTTTATTAAATTATTCTCCTTTGTATAAAATAAAAATTTCTAGAGGAAACTTTTTCAGAAGTAAATATCATCAAATTATCCGTAGGTCTCAATAATATTCCCAAGTATACCTTCTACTTGATGGTCCCAAAAATCTCTCCAAAACTTATATTGGTCTCAATATTAAGTTTGATCACTCTTAAAAGGATTACAATATTCCATCCCTTTTATTTATTATAAATTATTTTAAATTTAGAAATTTGTTAAATGGATGAGGATATATTTTCTATCAAGTATAGTCTTACTTGAGTTATGATTGATATATAAAAAATGAGTGAGTTGAAATATCAAAAACCAAACCACTTTTTATTCTAACTAAAATTTTTCATTATATTAAAAATTTAAATAATCCAACTGAATGTGTACTCACTCTTGATTATATATCCCATTATTTATATTCTTTACATGCCCTTTGATGATAAATCAAAAACATATTTCTCTTATAACATGCTAAATTAAACAATGAAGTATTCCTATTTAAACACATGAGAATAGGGGATTCTTCCAAACAACCTTAAGTATAGAGAGTTTTTTGAACATTAATATTCAATTGATGCTTCTAAAACACTGTTACAATGAAAAATTTTGTGGAAATATTTTTTAATTGAATATTTTTTATAACATACACCACTTTGGATTCATTTTTATCTATATTTTATTTAATAAAGTGACACTGAATCATAATATGTTTTTCATATAAAACATGTAAGAGTTTTTTCAAATTATCAATAACTATTTTATTATTAAAGAAGATCAATATAGAATTATTTACTTCTTTACTATGATTCTATAACTAGTTTTCCTTCCAAATTATTTTGGTACAGGTTTTCAGTCAAAATATAACTCTATTCAACTAGGCTAAAAGATATACTTCCTTATTTCTTACTCAACCACCCAATACTTATATTTTTAATGTATAAAGATCCACCACTAGTGTATTTTAAATATATTATATATTTTAACCTATCCACATCACTATATATTATTAACCATTTTTCTTCCCCACTTTAAATAATAAACAATAATCAAGAGTTTCCTTAACATAAATCATTATTCTATTTAAAATTATGTGATGTTATTCCTTTATATTTTATTAAAAAAATCATTGATGTATGTTTAATATACCATATCAAACCATGTTTCCATCAAGTAGATAAAACTTCCAATAATTATTTAAAATTAAATTGGATCTATTAAATTTATAAACCAATGTTTCCCAGTTTTTTACCAACCATGATGAGATTTGAATCATTATTGCTATTATATATTCCATTTTTTAAAAATTCATTTTCATACTTAACTTAAGAGATAAATGTATACCCACTTTCTAATTTAATTATAGTCAAATAAATTAATAAGGTTTAACAATCATTAAACTTATAAAGCTCTAATTTCATCAAGAATTAGAACTACTCACATGATTTATCTTTTCTTCCACCAAAGAGGATATCATAAACATATATTAGTACCATAAAATTTCCCATTTTTCCTATTTAGATATAAATTATGGTGAAAACCATTTCTATTAAATTAAATATTATTTAAGAATGTGTCTAACTAAGCATATTAATCTTGAGGCACTTTCTTTAAGCTATAAAAATATTTATTTAGATGATATACTATGGTATAACCATTATTAAGTTGAAGGACCCCATTTTTTCAATTTATACTTCCTCCTTGATCACTCAATTCAAGAATAACATTTCACACCCATTTAGTTGGTTTTGAATATCTTTTGAAATATTACTTCCACTAATAAATGAATTGATCTAAGTCTTTCCTTCAGTGTAAATGTTTCCTTTAAATAAATACCATCAATTTAGGAATATCCTTTATATAAAAATAATGTAATATTTCTAGGAATATTTCCATGGACATCTAGTTTTTTCTTTAATAACCACTTTTTTTTAATGACATTATATACATATGTAATTTTTACAATCTCATATTTCTAGTTTTTATCAATTTGATATAAATATTCATTCATTTTATTAAACCAAGATTCATGTATTAAAACCTCTGTAAATGAAAAAGGATTTACTTGATGCAAAAAGATTCTTTCCTCTCAACATCATTCATTCCTTAAGTTCATATAGGTGATATTTTTTCACCTAAGATATTGGATTAATCAACTCATCTATTATCATTTGATTTATAGTTTATGTTAGTGAGGGATTCAAATTAAATACATATTTATTATATAAATTTCATTATTATCCTCCTGAGATTTGTAATGATTTTCTTAAAATTTAAATTCAATACCTTCTTTACTTCCATGAATTTTATACAGCTGTGAGTCACTTAAAATATTTTAATATTTTTATTTAATCATCTCTACATCATCACTTTTTTATTCTCTTATTGATACATTTTTTAAGTCTTTATCTTGTTAGAATAACCAAAAATATTCCTTTATGTAGTATATATATATTTTTTATTTAAGTTCATTATTCTTGATAAGAAATTGATTCCAAATCCTCTAAGTTATTTTAGAGTTAGAATTATTATAAACCAAATATCATATGAATTCAAATTTTCTACTTGACTATATAAGGAATTGTTTTGAATATGTACCATAATCTAAATGGATTTTATCCAATAATTATATGATAGGATACTTTCAATGAGAAATGACTTTTTTATATTGTTCATCGTATGATTTATTCCTTTAAAAAATTCATTTTTATAGAGTTATTATCAATGATAAAACATGTTCAATTCTATGTTTCTTTAAGTAAGTTTCAAATACAACTAAAGTGTAATTTGTTCAATTATTTGATCATAAAATTTCTATTATCCTTCCATAATGATTTTCAACATGTTTATAATACCACTCGTTAAAATTAATTACATCCTTATTTGAGTGTATGACTATTATTTTTTTGGGTATATGAACTAAAGTGTGACACATGTCATGTCATAATGGTATTAATGAATTAATTACTTAATTTATTTATTTTTAAGACTCCATGAGTTCCCAATAATTTTGGGTGGAAAATTAAATTTTTAAGGGAAGTGGTGCTGCACACGGTTTGTTCATAGTTAGGAGTAACCATGAACCGACCATTCATGTGGGTCTATCATTAGGACAATGCTTAATCACACAGTTTGAGCATGGTTAGCTCAACTATGTGACTTCCCAGGGTAACTGTATAGGTGCCTCATACTTTTCTAGTAGGGAAAGCACTGTTGGTACATGGTTTGGTAAACCATGTGCCTAAACCATGTATGATACCTTGGGGATTAAATTTTTTATTTCTTTCAAAATATCACCCTATGTGTATATATATAATTTTATCCCTATATTCTTACCTATCTCTCTTGCATGGTGAACTATCCCCCTCCACTCCATACCGCACATTCACCTCCACCTCTCGGCTACCTCTTCTCCCACTGTTTTCACTAGATTCATTCCATATTTAGGACCGATTCTCCAAGGTAAGGCCTATAAATCCATCATACTCCCTTTTTAGGGTGTTTTTCTCTTCTCCCATTACCCAACCTAGCTCTTATAAAAATTGGGTCAAGTATTGAACCATTTTTTTGTAATTTATTCCATTATCAGGGCATGCGATGGGTCTCTTAGACCCTCTTCTTGCATGTTTCGGCATCCATCACTGAAGGCGAAGTGATTTAGGCCATTTTGAATTTCCCACCACTATTTTAGGTTGGGTTTCTTCTTCCCTTTTATTTTATACTAATTTTAATTAGGTATTCTATTATTTTTAGTTTCCTCATTATTGTTTAGAGTGTATTACAGATCTCTTAAGGATAATTACATGTATATGAAAATATAAGCACATATATAAGTACCCACTTGCGCATATTCAGTTATGGTAATGTGAATATGAACATTAAGGATAGGTATGCTTATATATATGTGAATGTGCATATGTGTGTAAGTGAAAATGGTTTGATTCAAGTGGTAATTGTCAAAGGTTACATATTTTGAGGTAGGTGTTTATATAGAAACCCATAATATTGAATATTATAAATTTATTGGGTACATTTAAATGACTTTTTTTTTATAAATTTAAAAGCTTATTATAGTCCATTTTATGCATGAAATGACTTTGGAATGGTTTTTCGTACTTGGATTGGGCCTTATCCAAATACCAACTAATTTAAATGTTATCTGAAAGGATTTTACAATTATTTCAAGAATTTGGAACATTTTCTGATAGAGTTAACAATGTTCAGAATTTCCATTTGATTTTAAAGTGGGTTTTAGTGCCCATTTGGATTTGTGAAAGGGAATTCATTATTTTAAAAATAGTTTTGAAGATAATTGGTGATTTTGGAAATGGGTTTGATTTATTTTAAAGGGTTTCCAAACAACTTTAAATTATGGTGCATATTTGTTTTCCTAGGAATTTTGGAAACTGGTATTCCAAAAGGTTTTCCCTTTCATGTTTAAAAGGTTTTATTCTTTTAAAAAATTACGCTGTTTCTTATGAAATGAAATGGAATTTAATCTGAGTTGTTTGGATTGTAACTTTGTGTTAATTGTTTTTCCCTTGGATTTATATCTGGGTTCCAAATAGTTTTGTAAAGGTATTTCAAAATGTATACATATTATATGTGATATGTGACGGCCTAGTTGGAACTTTGAGATATGATGTTGTTTGTGCCCTCATTGAGACTACTTGTGTTATTGATGATGTTTGTGGTTATTCATGTGATGGATATTTTATTATGTGTTTCATGATGTGATTATTGATTTGGGATCTTTTCAAGGTTAGTATGGTAGGTGGGAAGGATGTGATTGTGGTGTTAACCTATGGGCATTTGTTATTTTCATGCAATGACATTTTTTACTCATGGACCCCTCATTTTATTATTCCATGAGGATAATGAGGTTACTAGGTGGTAATTCATGGTATACTGATATGGCTAGTTGAGATTATGTACTGGATAGTCACCCATAATTTAGAGTCACACACTGGCTAGTGGGTTATCACCAATGAGGTTAGTTGAGAGCAATATAGATGATGGATGTGTGTGACTGTATTACTTTCTAGTAGTTAGTTCCACATTTTTGTACCTTATGCTATCCTGTTAGTCCCTGCGATGTTGCCTCATGATTTGTATGGTATGTTATGCCTTCTTTATTGTATGTTGAGTGTGTGAGTTTCTTACTTGTTATACTATTCATGTATTGACATGTTGGTTATTTTATGATAGTGCTTTGGTACTATATAGTTTTCCTTGTGATAGTATTATTGATTCTTATGGCTAGTATGACATCACCTTGTGTATGTTTAACTTACTTTCAAAAGGGTTATTTTTTAAATGGTTTGAAAGTAATATTTGAAAAAGGAAAATGTTTTTGGTATTTCTTTAATAGTTTTGAAGAAATATGTTCTTCCTTGAAATGTTTTATTAAAATGGGATTTCCATGGTATGGTTTGGAAAAAGAATAAAGTGTATGGATTATTTTCCTCAGTTTAAAAGTATGATTTAAAATATTTAACTATCCTTGTTTTTATTTTATAATAAGGATAGTTGTTTGGAAAGTGTACCTATGTTTTGGTTTTATAAAGCATATAAAAACCCTACTTTGATATTGCATATTCAAACTAGAATTTTACAAATTAATCTTATAAGGTATTTCCATAGATTTATTGGTTAGTGGTGGCCTAATGAGTGCTTACATGATCACACCTATATATCATTTTCAGTTTCAGGTTCTACCCATCTCTGATTCACTCAGGGAGCAAGTGTGATTCCATGGTTGGTGGTGACCTATGAGGTCACATGGAGGCATGTCTAGTATTTTTTTTTCTACTACTAGTATTTATTCTATTATTCTATTTTTATCTAATTTTTATTAGAATAAATCATCCCCAATTGAGTTATGCATGATTCTCAATACTATTTTCTAACCTTGGAGGATTGGGAACACCTATCAGGTATGTGGTGAGCTAGATCAGGTGACTGGTTTGAGGTTGACCTGGGTTGGTTAATTAGAAAATGGTATCAGAGCTTTAGGTGATACTTTTTTCATATGATCCCAAGCCATTGGAAGTTCCTCAATTATTTGGGGTTTCAGTAGTTTAGATATAATGTTGTTGGGACTCATGAGGTAGGTGCAGTGATAATGTCATGATCTCTTTCTCACATCAAGCTTGAAGTTTCCATGGGTAGTTGAGACTTTTCTTTTGATTCTAGTCTACTATTTTATGGAATTGTTAGATTATGGTTGATGACTATGGTGGTGGTGTTTTGAAAATCATCATTATGGATTGAGTTTCATTGGGGGTCATTTATGGTATTTTTGAATGGTGATAAAGAAGAAATTTAAGAAACGAGGTTGGTTTATAAGGCCTAAAAAACCATGAAAAAACCATATGCTTGATTATGGAAATTATTTGGGAACTATTTTATGATTTGAATGCATCCATCAACCATGTGACCAAGTTGTACAAGGTTATACATACTAGTTATTTTTTTTATTTAGATCACTTGACTCTTGGATTGCCTAATGTGTGTAAGGGAAATAAGATAAGGGTTATGTTTAGTTTTGTGATATGTTGGAATCTTTGGAGTTTCTGATTGAGGATGAAGTTATTAATTTATTATTATATTGTGTATGTGGTGTGAAATTTATTTATGTTGGTGAAAAATTGATTTCATGTAAGGAAAAAAAAATGCTTTAAATAAGGCCTCAGGCAATTATTATAAAATAAGATTAGTTTAAAAAAATGTTTTATGTTTATAATGGATTCAATGACAGGAGTCATGGTAATTGATAATGGCTGATGGTTGGGGAAAAGTGAGGAAGTGGTGTGGACAAAGGATGTGTATTTTAGTGGTTTTGGAGGTGACAAGGTCTTTGAGTCATGGATTCAATGGGGCTTAGTCCATCTAGCTAGTTTTGGCATGTTCAAATGGTTTTTTTATATTGGGATTTTAACTAATGGGATATCAAGACACTAAACTTTTAGTCCATGTGGATCTATTCCTTTGGTAAACTTTAATGGTTTCACCCTTAACCTATTTCAAAATCAGTTTCTCTTTTTCTTTTTTTAGTTAATGTATTTTCCCAACATTTTTAGTAAAAAAACATCATAGTGTTTTAAAAGATGGGTTTCCTCTTTTAAAGGGGACCAATATTTTCCAAATTGTATATTTACCCTTGGAGTGTGTGTGTTAAAAGGGTAATTGATTTGAAAACTATTTCAAAGTCAAAGTGGGTGTTTCATTTTGAAAATTAGATAAATTTTTTGGTTTTAAAACCAATTGGTGTTTAATTTGAAACTAGTTTTGGAAACATTTAAAAACAAACCAAGTTAGTTTAAGACTTGGGGTTTGAGTTTGTAAAATGGTTTCTATTTAGTTTTGGAATGAAATAAGTCCCAATAATAATGGTTCCTTGTTCTTCAAAATGGGATTTTAGAAAGAGACTAGCTTGTTTTAATAAATATCATATTTTTTTTACCTTTTGTGTTTTGGGAATGTTTGGTTTGATTTTGGGGACACGAACATGTGAGGGTTGATATCCCATGTTGTTTGATGGAAGCCTCATAGAAAGGTCAAGTGTGAAAGTAGAGCATTCATATTAAGGATCCTTACTCCTTTGTTTAACACTATTTAGGATCCTAATGGAGTTTCATGTGTTGATTCCTTTTTAGATTGTCATTATTTGGGTTTATCTATGGTAGTGATTCTTTAGTGACTCTTTGAATATTTTTTGGTCCATTGGTTTAGACCTATGAATTTTTATTGATGGATGGATTAGTGAGGGTAATTTTTATTTTAAAATAACTCAATTGTGCAGTAGTTTGATATGTTTTTTTTGTTCTTGGAAGTATTTATGATATATGGGTGAGTAGAAATCATTTAGTGTATCCTTTGTGCATTGGTTTGTGTCTCTTTTGGAGGAAAAACCTATTTGGAATTTGTTTTTTTTGGGTTTAGAATAGTTTTGGATGGATAAATCCTTAACCTAATTTACTTTTGTTTTTATTTGATTTAAAATTTTATGAGGGGTTTTATTTGGGGATTTTCTCATGCCATGTTGCTTTATGTTTATGGATTCCCTTTTGTGACTTCCCACTATGAGTGATGTTTGTCTCTTTGGATGTAGGTAGGACCTAGGGTGCATCCTGGTATACTTGGGGTGTAGTTTTATTTTAATTTAGGATATGGATACCACCAAGCTACGTTTTCCATTGGAATTTATATGGGAGTATGTTATAGGTAGTAGGATTTAAACACCCTCGTATGTCAGTTGTGACCCTTTGGTTAAAGCCCTGTCATTTATTAATGAGGCATGTCTTTAATTGTTAATATTCTTGTTTGGATTCCTTGAGTTTTTTGATCTAGTTTTTGGTACTTTGTGATGTTTGATGCTTGAGTTATCCTTATAGTTTTGAACTGTTTATTTTTGGTTGTATTTGATCAGTGGAGTTTTGTGAATTCCCTTTTGGAGATTTCTAGAATATGGTTGCTTGTTGACATTCGCCAATTTTTTGGTAACAAATTTTTTGTTGTTCCATCATTTTAGTTCATTACTAAATGATGGGGATACATATGATCAATATCCATTTATTTAGATCCTTACTTTTATCATTTTTTGATTGTGGTTTGTTTAAGGATTCAATTTTTCTTGGAGAGTTGTCTTGAAATTCATTCTCTTTTGACCTAGGAGTTTTTAGGGGTAGAAAGTGCTATCATAGGGAGTTTGTGGAACCTTCTGCATCACATTTCTATTAATCAATCAATTAATTTCATTATTTTTATTCCTCCATGAGTTCCTAAAAATTTAAAGTGGAAATTTTAATTTTTTAAGGGAATTGGTGCTGTATACAGTTAAGAGTAACCATGCATTGACCATGCACAGGGGTCTGTCACCAGGACAATACTGATTTTCATGGTTTGAGTATAAGTAAATCAATTGTGTGACTGCCTAGGGGTAATCTTGTGGGTGCCTCATGCTTTTATAGTAGGTATAAAAAGATTAGTGCATGGTTTGGTAAACTGTGATGTTAAACCATGTGCCACACCCAAGTGATTAAATTTTTTATTTCTTTCAAAAAATAACCCTAGGTGTATATAAGAATTTTTTATCCCTATTTAATCTTCCTCTCACTCATGAGATTCCACTCTACTGATTCTCTATATGTTTCTCATTCCTCTAATACTCTTTTTTAGCTCTTCTCTTATCACCCGTATTGGATTTATTCCATATTTAGGGATGATTCTCTAAGGTAAGGTCTCCACATCCCTCCTCCTGTTTTTGGGTGTTTTTATCTTTAGATGTCACGCCACCTAGATTGTGAAAACTATATGTCAAGGGTTTACATAATATTTTTGTAATTTATTCTATTTTTAGGGAATGTGATGGGTCTCCCAAGCCCTATTCCTATGTTTTTTGTATCCACCATTAAAGGTGAAGTGATTTAGACCATTTTAGATTTCCTACCATAATTTGATTTATTTATTCTTCTTACCTTTTCATTTCAACCAATTTAAATTTTATATTTTGTGTTTTCTTTTTTCCTCTTTTTTATTTAGGGTTTCATGTAGATTTTTGAAGGAAAATAACATGTATATGAAAATATATTTTTGTATATAAATAATAACTTATGAATATTCACTTATGGTAATGAGAATATGCACATTTGGGATAGGTGTTATTATATATATGTGAAAGTTCATATTCCTTTTTGGGTCCTGAAAATTCCATATTCAAGATGAAGAAAATTACATCAAACCTATTAAAGTATAGAAATAAAATCCTAAAGAATATTGAAGAAAAATATTCAAAGGGGATGTGACTGTGAAGTAAAAATCCCTTTACACACTCCCGCTTTGCATAGAGATCCGCTAATTCATGAAGCACCCATGAACTAAATAGTTTTTGGGAAAAATATGGTGGCGCAAATACCCAAAAATGAAACCATATACATTGTGTGGGAGTGAGGAGGTGATTTTCTCACCTACAAACTAGCATCCCCAAGAACTAAGTAGTCTATGGGGTGAGGTGGCATCGCCCACGCCCATAAACAATGCCCCTACTGACTAATTCCTTCGTGGGATTCTACAAAAGATGGATCATGCCCCATCATGGAAGACCAGCCAAGAAGGTATCTGGTCCCTACATTCCTCTATAAAAGGATTCTGAGGGGGATTAAAAAAGGAGATCTAGATGAAAAAATAGAGAGAAAGATCAGAAGAGGGTGTGGGAGAAATCCCTCCTGAACCCAAAGTAGTTTACAAGCTCCATCCCGTGAACCATGTGAGGAAGGTCCTCTATAGAAGATTCTATGCAGAGGAAATTCCATTTGCGATAAATAGGCATCATTTTATGACCCCCAAAATGAATAAAAAATGCTTTGAGGATGAACCCTTTGCATCCAACCCTTCATGGGCACTCCTCTGCAGATGCTCATTAATAGACAATGCCTTGCATATGAAGATTTATTGAAAATGATTCATGGATGATCCTATTCAGCCATCTCCTTCATAGACTCCCATTCACATATGACAATTGGAAAACTCCTGTATGAGGCCAGCTCCTACGTGGCCAACACTTCTCGAAAAATGATATGTGGACATTCCTTCACAGATGGTCCTATGCGGAAAACTGCTATTAAAAAAAACCATTCTCTCCCACTGTTCCATAACATGGGGACTGTACCCCCGCACCCTTACTCAAGATCAATGATGGGATGTGGTCATATCCCTCTAGGCTGGTCACTTTGCTACCGTAATTGACCCCATAAAAAATGGAGAGTTTCACCATAAATATTTTGGGATGGGTCAATTTTTTATGTTGCATCCTTATGCCACCAAAACATCTATTTGTTTAATACCATGAGTTGACCTACTCCTCATGAAACTCCTAAAACCCCATCACCTGCCTCCTATAATAGGTTGATACAGAACTCTATAGAAAAAAATAAAGAGATCAGAAGATCGATTGATCGAAGAAGGCATGAAAGAATATATCACCACAAAAGACAAACTCCTTTGATGATTCCCTATAGGTAAACCCCCAACACATAACATTAAGGAAGATAAAAATAAACATTTTGGCTGTATACAAACTCAACACCCTTCACGGGCATATTCCCCTCAAGAAACATAACCAATGGACCCTTTTGAAACCAGGTTTCCCACATAGAAAATTACTATGTGGGTGGAACCCTGCCCCACACAAAAAATCACTATGTGGGTGGAATCCAACCCCATGTATCAAATCACTACGCAGGAGGAACTCAATCCCACGTAGCAAAATTCTATACAGATGGAACCCGACCCAACATAGTAAAACACTACATGGAATGAACTCAGACCTGCATACCATAATGCTATGTGGATGACCCTCTTACCCATAAATCACCACCCTATGCCTAGGTAAGACCATACCACATAAAACCATGCTACGCGACATGAGGTATCTTTGGGTGTTCCACTCTTAAGAAACAATCACTCCCTTATGCTATATCATCAGTTCTTATGGTGACCCCTTTATGAACGATCCCAACGACATCAGGCCAATAACTTTTCCAAAGTCACCAGAAACTTATGATAAAATCATCAAGCACATCAGCATACCCTTTTGAGTTTACATACCTATTGTAAGTGGAATCACATTGGTGATCTTTTCCGAGAAGCAGACCCTTGGAATGCCCCCAAGTTTACATTCTCATGGTAATGGTGATTCTACCTTTGAGATACCCATATGATCCTCACCATTCTATGGATTGGAAGGAACCATTGTAATTTCCCATCAATGATAAAAATTATTGAAAATTATCTTCTCTCTTAGGGCTAATCACAGGGGACTCACATTAAGGTTAGCCCCTAGATTTTCTTGTAGAAGGGAACACTTCTTGATCTTATTCACCTTTTCTTGTATGTAGATGTATAGATCACCAAATGTGATTATCTTAGTTAACAAAATAGAAGAGGATATGGGCACACTCAAAGCCCCCTTCCTCTTTCCCTTTGGGATCTGGCACCATCCACCAATAAATGAAGTGGGATGTGTGATATTAATATCCACTACATCCTCTTGTTTATCACACTAAGAATGACTCACATGGGCTTAAAGGTTGGTAGAAATAATGACATTTACATGGTACCAATGAATGGTACTTGTAGAAGGTATAAGCACCAATCACATCTCCTCAATTAGGAAGCTCTCATGCATATGCCCTAATCATGCCCCCTTTGACGGGCCTCTCCCTATCAAAGTGAACTACATGGGATTTGATTTCTAACTAACTAGGATATGTAGGAAGTATCTTGAAGGTCTAAAACTAACACTAAAATCCAAACTAATTATATTTGGGACATATTTCCAGTGGGGTCATGTTCGCCTAGGAATACCACATCTCTCATAGGTATCTCGGGCTATATTAGCATAAGTACCACACCATTCTTGTCTAGGCATCCTTCATAATGATCTAGCCACCTCCAATTTTAAAATTCACCTCTCCTTATGTATGGACCAAGAATATGTAGGGATTTTTTTATAACTATGTATGACTTTATTCCCACCCATATGAGACACATAGAAATTTCGAAAATTTTTGCCTTTTGTCCCATCCTAAAATCTATTAAACCTTCTGCCCCCTTGGTCTAAGTTTCCTTTGAGAGTTTGTGGTATGGCATAGGTCCTCTTTAGTTCTCATTCAAGTAAAGTCATAGAAGTTGCACCATGCCCCCCATTGGAACATTGTTACTTCATCCTTGCAATATGACGCTAAACTATGCTACCCCCATCCAAGTTGTATGATAATAAACTACATGGCACCATCATTATGCCTTTATCTGAGAGGAAATTTCTCACAGCATTAACATCTACCATGTTGTTTCCAAAAACATCTCTTCCCTGTGCATGGTCCAAACTTTCATAGGAAACTTACCCACACTTGTGTAAGGGAAATGTTTATATACTTTACCAGGAAATTGTGACTTGAAATGACCCTTTCATGCTAAGGAACTATCCTTTCACAAACCAAACTCTGTGTCTAAAAATTTCTGAATCCCTACAACCTTCCTCGACCATCAGAGATGGAGGGATAGTGTCTTGGGGACACCTCTATTTGACTATACACAATATTTCCTGGTGGCTCTGAATAAGTTTCCCACAACAACGTTCTGTCAACTAGAGGGAAATTTATCCTCATGAGAGGTTTTTCCTACCTTCATATTCCCTATAATGTTTACATCCCTAATCACCCTTGGATTCAGAAACCCCCCAGATTATAGTTTACACCATTTCTTCCCCTTAATGACAGAATATTATAGAACATTTCTGGTCATATTACCATGAAAAGGGAAAATTGTTTACCCCTTTCATTGGAGTGGAGTGATAAATCTTAAATGTATTGGTAGTATGACATTAAACAAGACCACCAATATCCTAATTGTGTGATGATAAACTATGATGTACTTCAACCCTCCTTTACACAAGTCAAATTCATGTAGGAGAAGTTTCCTATACAAATTTGATATAGATTCCCCTCATAGTTTTTGGACATCACTCCTAAGAAAACTTTATTGGTCTTTAAAAATAATAATAAAAATATCCAAATCTCCTATAAAATCACATGGCCATCAAAAAAAAAAGTCTAGTGTCTTGGGGAAACATTTGTTTGACTATGCACAATATGAACTGGTGGATCTACATAAGTTTCCCATAAAAGAAAAGGCTTATCAATGAGAGGTAAATTTTTCATTAGGAGAGGCTTTTCTTACCTCTGTACGCCCCATAGATTCCATACCCCATATCATGTCTCATATCTAGAAATACCAAAACTAGGGTCAAGAAAAATCTCTCATTCATGTCTGAAAAATATTAGGACACTCTCAGAATATAAACTATTTGGGGCCCTTTCCCCTCAATTTATGGTCAAATCTATTTGACATAAAATATCAGTAATGTTAGTCTAGTTCAAAAAAGCATAAAATTCCTATGAAAAGAGACACAAAACTCTCCAGGTAGAAAACCTACAATGGGAATCCTATAAAAAAGTTAGGTACCATCTTTTTAGACTAATGGTCTTCATGGTTTAGGAAAAATATCGAGAAATCAAAAAATCAAAGAGACACAAATCTTGTTAGGTAGAAAACCTGCAAAGGGAATCTTAAGTAAAATTCAAGTTATACCCGCTAATCCTACACCATAATGGTATTAGGCAAAAAATCAGTGTTATAATAGAAAATAAGAAAATTTCATAGGGGTTTTCATACAACCCTATAAACAGTCGAACTATGATCACAGATTCCCTTGGATTGGGAAAAAATAGAGCATTATTAGATATTTTATTCAAATCAGGACCTCTTTTACATCATAATATCCTCCTCTTTATCCTGACCAAAACCTATTCTAATGGGAAGAATTTTTTGGGTGCTGAAAATTCATAATTCAAGATGAATAAAATTCTTTGAAACCTGGAAAAGGATATAAATAAAATCTTGAAGAATATTGAAGAAAAATATTCAAAGGGGATGCAATTGTGAAGTACACATCCCTTCACAAACCGTCGATCTGTATGGATATCCACTTCTTTGTGAATAACCCATGAACTAAATAATTCATGGGATGAATATAGTGGTTCCAGAACCTGAAAAAAAACCATATACATTTTTTAGGAGTGAGGTGGTGAGTTACGCCCTTGAAAACTAGAATCCCCATGAACTAAGTGTTGGAGTTGGTGGTCTAGAACTAACTACTTTGTACTTTATTCATTAAATAAAAGCCTTATCACATATTGATTGTTCTTCTGCGTGACATGTCATGTGATAATGTCCTAAGGACAGCTGTTTCATTAAAGGGTCGTAGCGGATCTCTGCTATGATGAGAACTTGAAAGTGCCATAACACTGTTCTTGAATGTATGTTCTATGGCCGAATGATATTATTTGAGGGACACAAATAATACAGGTCATTAGGGGTAAGGACTCATAAAACTTTGAGGCACCTTCTCATGGTGTTCGCCCTTGGTAATATCCAGGAGGATATTATGAGAACGAGACCCTCCAGTAGGAAATCCACATTTCATAGTGTCATTGGATGTTCCTATCTACAGACGTGTGTATTGATCCTTAGACTTTAAGATTATTATTAATGGGTATTACAACTTGCACACTTAGATGTATTGACGAAAACTGTGACGACACACTGTTCGCAGTGAGGTAGGATACGTTGGGTGCGTCACAAGTAATACCACATTAATAGATAATGCGAGAAAGGATTTATCCCTTCTGTTCCATAATAGAAGTAGATATCTCAGGCCCTTTAATGGAATTGATATGGCCTAAATAAATCCATGTCCATGGTAAGGTATGGGCAAGTTCAATTCCGGGAAGTCAAAGATAGAATAATCAAGCACATGGGTTGATGGCACTAGCATGCAACCCACTTGATTGGAGATATCGAGACAAAGGGATTATATTACACGGTAAGCGTTCGTAGGAGGTAACACGTCATTGCGGCGTTAAATTCTTTCTCTATGGGTGCCTTGGCGTGTTGCTAGACGCTAACCTTGGACTTTAGGAAGGCTCAGCCTAATGCCACTGAGAAAGAGGCCTAGAGGGTCACACACTAAGTGTGTCCATGTATCTCAGTTAAATATTCATTTAACAAGTTAAATAAATATTATTCCCGACTGTGGTTTAATAATTATTTAAGGATGTCTGATCGCATTTATTTTGACACTAATTATTCGAGAGAATATATTGTGGACGAAATAATATATTTATTAGCGAGTAATGCAGTTAAATTTATTTATGAAATAAATAGTCATTACTCAAGGTCTAATAAATGTGGTAAAGAAAAATGGAAAATAAAAGTACACACCATGTATATTAAATATACACGCCGTGTAGTTTTATGGAAAACAAGTACACGCCGTGTAGTTTTTCCAGTTGGGATTTTGAGGATTTAATATTATTTTATTAAATGATATTTATTATAATCAGTATGGGAGCATGTCAAAGAATTAATAATTCGACATGGGGGGGTTTTCAATAAGAGTTAATGAAATAAATAAAACGCGTAACGCGTTTATTTATTGTCATAACTCTATTAACCTCAAACATGATTATAAATATCCTCACAACCCCAACATTTTGAAGAGCCATTGTTGTGCACAACGGATTTGGAAATACTCTCAAGCCAAGAGAGAATTCCCTTTCCACCAAGAACGCCCTCAAGTTACGAGAGCAAGATCCTCCACCGGATCAAGGCGGTCGAAGGCGGACATTGCAAGCGAAGGTTCTTCCGTGCTAGCACCCGAAGATCTCTTCAGCGACGTCCAGAGATACGTGACACACGTGTGGATCACTGCTAGAAGAATCCTACACTTGGATTCTACGACGCAACGACGGATCACCGAATCGTGACCAGACACATCAACGAAGAAAGAATTCCAACGAGGTAATTCTTATGCATTAATTAAATTAACTATAATCAACATATGATGATCCTCCTCAAGGGTTCCATGACTCATCTTTTCTTTTCGTTCTTTGTTCTATTCCAAAGATTCAGCGTTTTATATCATGACGAATCTCGGATTGAACATTGTTTAATGAAAAATTAAGTTGGGCAAACCCACCAACGCGCTTCCGCTGTGCCCGGAACCTACAAGTGGTATCAGAGCGGGTCATATCGTTGGTTATAATTATTTAGTTTTTTGTTGGTGATTTACGCATTTAATAATTTAGTTATTTCAATTCATGTTTAATCGTTCTGGAAATCTGAATATCGAGATCTGTTCCTCCTCTCTCGTTTCTCGTTCACCTCACAGAAACGGATTTTTCTTTTAATTTTTATTAAAATAAAATAGAGGAACTCATCCGGAGGAGCCAAATATTTCTGGCTGTATAACACCAGAATACACAGCGTGTATTCGGAAGTACACACCGTGTAGTCTAGGTTAAATGCATTGACTGATCCGCCAAATCAGGCCATGTATTGGCTTCTTTCTAAGAATTTAAGACACCGTGTGTTGACCAGAAATAGGTGGCACACGATTTTTGGAATACACACCGTGTGGTCCAATGAACACGACGTGTAGTCCCTTCGGGTTAGGGTAGGGTCGTGTACTCCGTACATGGCCTGCCCGGCTGGAAACCGTGTAACGCAGAAACTACACGGCGTGTGTCCCACTGTACACGCCGTGTACTCCAAAAATTTCCGAAGTACATTAACACGCCTTATCCCCGGGCGTGTACTTCGGATGGACGGTGAAGAAAAGTACACGCTGTGTAGTCGGAACTACACGCCATGTACTCACCCAAATTACACAGATTTATTAAAATTTATTATTATATTATACAAACCCTTGAGACGTGTACCATGGTGCAGGCGTAAAGCTGAGGCACAACACGTGATAGGTGTTTTATATATATGTGTTTAATTTAACATCTGCGTAATAAATGGGAATTCACCGGGTTGCCTCCAAGGTACAAGTTACGTACAAGGATAATTTTAAATGAATTTATTTGTTTAAAATTATGATGGATGAGAATCTCAAGGAAATTCAGAAAATTGATTTAAGATAAAAGGATTGATTAATTAAATAAAATTAATTGATTCGAGCGTGATTTATATTAAACAAGAACGATTAAAGAATTGAATTCTAGTTTTATTTATGCGTAAATATCGTTGCATGTATGGATGATCATGAGCTAGACTGAGACCTTTGTATGAGAATGGTTTCTTTTAATTAATTTATTTAAATTAAATTTATTGTCCTGCGAGCCATCTCCTCATTAATATGTAGGGCCTGCGTGCCCAAGGATTCTTTTATGTAAAAACCCCTTTTTTCCCCTCACCTGCATGTGAGATAAATGTATATGTAATGGATGGAGCTCCCAAGCTAGTGGAGGTGGCTCAAGTCAGGAGCCAAGGTGAAACCAATCCATGGAGATACAAAGGTGGACAGGTGGAAAGCTGTAGACACGAACCCGAAAGGTTCAAGGTGTTTCTCCCCTAGGTCTTGGGTTAGTTTATCAACCGCTAGATAAACTAACCAATAGAAAAGATCATGATCATACCATTTATTTTATTTCTGTCAGTTTCATGGTTTATTTATTGTGGGTGTGTTGTCACGATCACACAATTAATGAATTAAACGAGCATGCAAGATGGAACTAAAATAAAATTGGCTTATACATAAATATTATCTTAGACATGGTTAATCACTTAAGTATATCTCACTTAATATTAACAAGCATGTTATCAAAGATAATAAAATGGAAATTTACGTATAAGGATAAAATCCCTCAAGATAAATATTAAGTCGGCATAGCCTTCCATAATCTTGGTTAGAATCGAACCATAGTTCAAAGTGCTTGACCAACCCTAGTTGGGGTGCTTTCAATTATCGGGGAATTCTAATTCAAGGTTTTGGGTTGACTTGACTTGGTTCGCATCAAGGGTTGACTGCCACAGCAGGACTTGGTGTGACCAAGAGGCAAAGGTTGAGGAAATCCAAAAAGGATTTCAAGATTGGGGAGTCCACTCAGCGGATCAAGGAACTGCGAGTTAATGCAGTTGGCATTTGGAATGCCTACCTAAAACCCTTCAAGTTCCTTGCCCAACCCTAGTTGGGGTAATGTGAAGGGCAATATGGATCCTTTCCACTAGAATATTCATGAAACAAAATATTCCGAAGTCAATGGTGAGGGCTATTGGATTTCAATAAAATAGTGGGAGACTAATAAGTATTAATTTATTTGTATCAATTTTTATAATAAAGTACTAAACCTTTGCTCATCTTAATTTGTAGAAATAGCAAGAAAATGACTTCAAACATATCATTGCGCACCATACTCGAGAAAGAAAACCTTCTCACCGGCACCAATTTCCAAGAGTGGCAGAGGCGTTTACGCGTCATCCTTCACCACGAAAGGAAATTATATGTGCTGGAAGAGCCTATTCCAGTTGCGCCTGGGAAAGAGGCTAGTGATTAGGAATTATCTCTCTACATGAAACACATGGATGATGCCACAAATGTCCAGTGTTTCATGCTATCGGCCATGTCTAATGAGCTCTTGAAGCAACATGAAAACATGGATGCGTATAGCATGATGTATCACCTTAAAGATCTCTACCAAGAGAAGGCGAGACAAGAGAGGTATGAGATCTCCAATGCTTTGTTTACCACGAAGCTTGGAGAGTCTGTGCCAGCTGGGCCTCATGTGGTCAAGCTTATTGGCTACATTGAATGCTTGGACATCTTAGGGATTAAATTCACAGATGAGTTGCGTACAGATCTCATCCTATCATCATTTCCCAAGACCTTCTCTAGCTTCATTTTCAACTATAACATGAGCGGCAATGAGAAGAGTCTATCGGAGCTTCTGAACATGATTCGCCAGGTAGATAAGGACATGGGGCGTAACAAACCCTCGGTCCTTATGGTGAACAAGAAAAGGAAGGACAAGTAAAAGGGGCCAAAGACTTATAAACGGTCTGAAGTCCTGAGCACCGTCCCTCTAAGAAGGGGAAGATCCAGAGGCAGGGAAAGGAACGGGAAGCAGTGTGTTTTGCATGTGGCAAGCAGGGACACTGGAAGAGGAACTGCACCCAGAAGCGTGGGGACGCTAAAGGTGTGTTCGTTATTGAGTGCAATATTTCTATTTCTACACATTGGGTATTAGATACAGCTTGTGGGGCTCACATCTGTATTCAAATGTAGGAACCAAGTAGATTTAGAAAGATCGCCAGAGGAGAGGTGGATCTTCGAGATGCCAATGGCGCAAGGCTGGCTGCGTTGGATATTAGCGACTATCACCTCTCATTGCCAACTGGAATGATTTTGGTTTTACAAAACTGTTATTTTGTGCCTAGTGTTACCAAGAACATAATTTCTGTATCTTGTTTGGATATGGATGGATTTATTCTCAAGTTTGGAAATAAGGGTTGTCTCTTTTATAAGAACAACGTATGTTATGGTATGGCACATTTGAATAATGGTTTGTATGTATTAAATTACGAAAACCAAGTGTTGGAAATCGATAACGAAAAAAACTCACATGACTCATACATCACCCAGTTATGGCATCACCGCCTTGGTCATGTGAACGAGAAGCGCTTGAAAAAGCTCTGCCAAGATGGCTATTTAGACTCTACTGAGCTAAAACCACTTGATAGATGTCACACTTGTTTACAAGGAAAAATGACCAAGCTTCCTTTTGGTGGACAAGGTGAAAGGGCCACAGAGCTTCTAGGATTGGTACACACAGATGTGTGTGGACCATTTCCAGTAGAAGCTAGAGGTGGATATTCTTACTTTATTACTTTTACTGATGATTTGAGTAGATATGGCTATGTCTACTTAATGAGGTATAAATAAAAGTCCTTAGAGAAATTTAAGGAATTCAAGAATGAAGTAGGGAATCAACTTGGTAAGAAGATAAAGAAGCTTCGATCGGATCGAGGTGGAGAATATCTGAACCAAGAGTTCATCGATCTTCTACGGGAGTCTGGGATTCTATCTCAGCTAACTCCTCCTTATACACCACATTGGAATGGTGTTAGTGAAAGGAGGAAATGCACCTTGTTGGACATGGTGAGGTCGATGATGAGTCATGCAGATCTTCCATTATCCTTTTGGGGATATGCATTACAAACTATAGCATACACATTAAACAGAGTACCAACTAAGGCGGAAAATGGAATTCCATCCGAGTTATGGAATGGAAGGAAACCCACTTTGTCACACACACGTGTATGGGGATGCGAGGCATTTGTTAAGGCCTTATCAGGTAACAAACTAGCACCCCGGGGCACGAAGTGTATCTTTATAGGATATCCCAAGGAAACAAAAGGATATTACCTATATAACCCCCAAGACAAGAAAGTGACTGTCGCCAGACAAGCCGTCTTTCTTGAGAGGGAGCACATCCTCAAGAAGGATAGTGGGAACATGATTGACTTCGACGAAGTTGATGCTCAAGATACACAGGAGTTGGTACAGGAACAAGTTCCACAGGTCCCCGTGGAAGAGGTTCCAGAAACACAAGTACTGCGTAGGATCTCAAGAGAGGTAAGGGAACCAGAGAGATTTGGTTTCCTAGTCACCGAGGATGGTGAATCATTATTGTTGGACAATGATGAACCTATCTCCTACAAGGAAGCAGTAGAAACCTCAGAAGATGCAAGATGGCTAGAAGCTATGAATTCTGAGATGGATTCCATGTATCAGAACCAAGTTTGGGTTCTGGTCGATGAGCCAGTTGATGTAAAGCCTGTTGGATGCAAATGGGTATTCAAAAGAAAGATGGACATGGAAGGTCAAGTTAGCACCTATAAAGCAAGGCTAGTGGATAAAGGATTTAGATAGAGTCAAGGAATTGACTATGATGCAACCTTCTCACCAGTTTCCATGTTTAAATCCATATGAATCATACTTTCCATAGCAGCTTACCATGACTACGAGATTTGGTAGATGGATGTCAAAACAGCATTCCTTAACGGGAACCTTCAAGAAGATGTCTATATGACACAACCAGAAGGGTTTGTGACACCAGGTGAATCCAAACGGGTTTGCAAGTTACAGAAATCCATTTATGGATTAAAGCAAGCATCCAGGTCATGGAAAATTCGATTTGATGAAGCCATAAAGGAATTTGGTTTCATTAAGAACGAATGTGAGCCATGTGTTTATAAGTGGTTTAATGGGAATGCGGTCATCATCCTAGTGGTATATGTTGATGACATATTGCTTATTGGAAACGACGTACCAGCCTTACAGTCAGTTAAGGACTGGTTGAACAAGTGTTTCTCCATGAAGGAATTAGGAGAAGCAGCCTACATTCTAGGGATCAAGATCATTCGTGATAGATCCAAGAGGCTGCTTGGACTAAGTCAGGGTACATACATTGACCAGATACTAAAGAGATTTAGTATGGAAAAATCCAAGAGGGGATTGGTTCCAGTGTCACATGGCTTACATCTTTCTAAGAAAATGTGTCCCCAGACACAACAGGAGAAAGATAGGATGAGCAAGATCCCATATGCTTCGGCTATAGGATACATCATGTATGTCATGTTATGTACTAGGCTTGATGTTGCCTATGCACTGAGCATGGTAGGCAGATATCAAGCAGATTCAGGAGAACAACATTGGACTGCTGTTAAGACTATCCTTAAGTATCTGAGAAGAACTAAGGATATGTTCCTGGTGTATGGAGGAGACGAGGAGCTTATCATCAGAGGGTATGCTGATGCTGGTTTTCAAACAGATCAGAATGATCTGAAGTCGCAATCTGGATATGTTTTCTGTCTCAATGGAGGAGCTGTGAGCTGGAAGAGTTCAAAGCAGCCAGTTGTCGCCGATTCTATAGCGGAGTCCGAGTATATAGCGGCTTCTGATGCAGCCAAAGAAGCCGTTTGGATTCAGAACTTTGTCCAGGAGCTTGATGTGGTGCCTAGCACTAAAGATCCCATTACATTGTATTGTGATAATACTGTAGCAGTGGCTCTTGCAAAAGAACCAAGGTCACATCAACGGACAAAGCACATACTCCGGAAGTATCACCTCTTGAGGGATTTCTATCAAAGGGGTGAAGTTGCAGTGAGCAGAGTGTCCACGGAAGAGAACGTGGCGGACCCCATGACTAAAGGCCTATCTCAGTAGAATCATGAATATCATGTGAGAGCTAGCGGGTTAAAGGTTGTTAGCAGTTGGCTCTAGTCCAACTGGGAGTCTGTTGGAGTTAGTGGTCTAGAACCAACTAATTTGTACTTTATTCATTAAATAAAAGCCTTATCACATCTTGATTGTTCTTCTGCGTGACATGTCATGTGATAATGTCCTAAGGACAGCTGTTGCATTAAAGGGTCGTAGCGGATCCCTGCTATGATGAGAACCCGAAAGTGCCATAACACTGTTCTTGAATGTATGTTCTATGGCCGGATGGTATTATTTGAGGGGCACAAATAATATAGGTCATTAGGGGTGAGGACTCATAAAACTTTGAGGCACCTTCTCATGGTGTGCGCCCTTGGTAATATCTAGGAGGATATTATGAGAACGAGACCCGCCAGTAGGAAATCCACATTTCATAGTGTCATTGGATGTTCCTATCTACAGATGTGTGTATTGATCCTTAGACTTTAAGATTATTATTAATGGGTATTACAACTCGTACACTTAGATGTATTGATGAAAACTGTGACGACACACTGTTCGCAGCGAGGTAGGATACGTTGGGTGTGTCACGAGTAATACCGCATTAATAGATAATGCGAGAAAGGATTTGTCCCTTCCGTTCCATAACGGAAGTAGATATCTCATGCCCTTTGATGGAATTGATATAGCCTAAATAAATCCATGTCCATGGTAAGGTATGGGAAAGTTCAATTCCAGGAAGTCAAAGAAAGAATAATCAAGCACATGGGTTGATGGCACTAGCATGCAACCCGCTTGATTGGAGATATCAAGACAAAGGGATTATATTACACGGTAAGCATTCATAGGAGGTAACACATCATTTCGGCATTAACTTCTTTCTCTATGGGTGCCTTGGCATGTTGCTAGACGCTAACCTTGGACTTTAGGCAGGCTCAGCCTAATTCCACTAAGAAAGAGGCCTATAGGGTCACACACTAAGTGTGTCCATGTATCTCAGTTAAATATTAATTTAACAAGTTAAATAAATATTATTCCCGACTGTGGTTTAATAATTATTTAAGGACGTCTGATCCCATTTATTTTGACACTAGTTATTCGAGAGAATATATTGTGGATGAAATAATATATTTATTAGCGAGTAATGCAGTTAAATTTATTTATGAAATAAATAGTCATTACTCAAGGTCTAATAAATGTGGTGGAGAAAAATGGAAAATAAAAGTACACACCGTGTATATTAAATATACACACCGTGTAGTTTTATGGAAAACAAGTACACGCCGTGTATTAATTATTACACGCCGTGTAGTTTTTCCAGTTGGGATTTTGAGGATTTAATATTATTTTATTAAATGATATTTATTATAATCAGCATGGGCGCATGTCAAGGAATTAATAATTCGATATGGGGGTGTTTTCAATAAGAGTTAATGAAATAAATAAAATGCGTAACACGTTTATTTATTGTCATAACTCTATTAACCTCAAACATGATTATAAATATCCTCACAACCCCAACATTTTGAAGATCCATTGTTGTGCACAACGGATTTGGAAATACTCTCAAGCCAAGAGAGAATTCCCTTTCCACCAAGAATGCCCTCAAGTTACGAGAGCAAGATCCTCCACTTGATCAAGGCGGTCTAAGGAGGACATCGCAAGCGAAGGTTCTTCCGCGCTAGCACTTGGAGATCTCTTCGGCGACGTCCGGAGATACGTGACACACGTGTGGATCACCGCTAGAGGAATCCTACACTTGGATTCTACGACGCAACGACGGATCACCAAATCGTGACCGGACACATCAACGAAGAAAGAATTCCAACGAGGTAATTCTTATGCATTAATTAAATTAATTATAATCAACATATGATGATCCTCCTCAAGGGTTCCGGGACTCATCTTTTCTTTTCGTTCTTCATTCTATTCCAAAGATTCAGCGTTTTATATCGTGACGAATCTCAGATTGAACATTGTTTAACAAAAAATTAAGTTGGGCAAACCCACCAACGCGCTTCCGCTGCGCCTGGAACCTACACTAAGTAGTTCGTAGGATGAGGCGGAATCACCAGTGCCTACAAACAATTCCCCCTAATGACTAAGTTCTCCATGAGATTCTGCAAAATTAGACTTGTGGTCCATCATGGAAGACCAACCAAGAAGGTATTTGGTCCGTCCAATCCTCTATAGAATGATGTTGAGGGGGATCGAAAAAGGGGCTCTGGACAATAAAAAAAGAGATAAAGATTAGGAGTGGGTGTGGGAGAAATACCTCCCATACACGAAGTAGTTCATGAGATACATCTCACAAATCATATAAAAAAGGTACTCCATAGAAGATTCCATACAGAGGAAATGTCATTTTTGGAAAAGAGGTGTCATTTTATGACCACACAAGTGAATAAAAAAATCTTCAAAGATGGACCCTTTATGGAAAACCCTTCACAAACACTCATTCACAGAAAACACCTTACAGATGATGGTTTTCCAAAAATTCTTTGCGGATGATCTTATGAAAATATATTCTTCATATAATCCCCTTCATGGATGCCACTTGATGAAATCCCCTATGCAACCAACTCCTATGTGGACAACACTTCACAGAAAATTCCATGTGGACATGTTTTTGTAGATGGTCCTATGCATCCAAATCCTATTAAAAAAACATTTATGCCCACTGGTCCATAACATAGGGGTTGCGCCCCCGCACCCCTACTCAAGATTACTATCGGGCTGTGGTCCCAACTCTTTGGGTTGGTCCCTTCACTACCGTCACTAATACCTATAAAAAATGGAGAGTTGCACCGTGAACCTTTTAGGCTGGGCTAACTAAATTTTATGTTGTGCCCTTATTCTTCCCCAACATTCGTTCATTCAATACCATGAGTCGACCTACTCCTCATGAAACTCCTAAAACCCCATCACCTACCTCCTATTACAGGTTTATCTAGAACCCCATAGATAATCAATAATCAAGAGATTAGAAGATTGATTTATCGACCAAGGCACGAAATAAGAGATCACTAAAAAATACAGACTCCTTTGATGATTACCTAAACATAAAACCCCATCGCATATCATCAAGGAAGATAAAAACAAACCAATTTGGTTGTCTATGAACTCAACTCCCTTCATGATAATATTCCCCACAAGACGCAAAACCAATGGCCCCTTTTGCAACCAAGTGCCCCACATAGAAAATCACTATGCAAGTGGAACCCTTTACTATGTAGAAAATCACTACATGGGTGGAACCCTACCCCACATATAAAATAAATATGTGGAAGGAACTCTATCCCTTGTAGAAACATTCTACGCTGATGGAACCTGGCCCCATGTATCAAAATGCTATGCAGACTAAACTCAGGACCACATACCACAATGGTATACAGACAACCTTATTACCTACAAAGTTCTGTCCTATGTGAAGGTAATCCCATCCCACGTAAAACCATGCTACTTGACATGGGGTTTTTTAGGGTGTTATATTCTCAAGCTCCAGTCACTCCATTCAGCTATATCATCAATTCCTATGGTGAACCCTCCATGAACCATCCCATTGAAATTAGGACAAGACCTTTTCCAAATCCACTGGACACTTATGATAAAATCATTTAGCACATAAGTGTACCTTTCTGAGTTTACATACCTATGGTAAAATGAATCACATGAGTGATCTCTGCCGAGAAGCGAACCCTTATAATTCCCCAAGTTTACATTCATGTGGTAATGCAGATTCTAACTTTAGGATACCCATATAAGCCTCACCATTTTTGGAATTGTAAGGAACTACTAGACTTTCCCCTCAATGAGGTATAGTATTTAAAATTCTCTTCTCTCCCGAGGCTGATCATAGGGCACTCCCACTAAGGTAAGACCCTATCTTTTCTTATGGAAGGTATCACTTCTTGATCCTCTTCTCCTTAACATGGGACATAGCTAGATAGATCACCAAACATGACTATCCCCATTACCAAAATAAAAGAGGAGATGGGAACACTCAAATACCTCTTCCTCTTTCCTTTTAGGCTTCATTACCATCCACTAGTAGATGAAGTGGGACATACGATCTTCAGATCCACTACCTCCTCTTGTTTCTCACACCGAGCATGACTCATGTGGGATTAGAGGTTAGAGGTGATCATGAAATCTATATGGTCCCAATTAATGGGCCTCTTAAAAGGTTTAATCCTCGATAACATCTCCTCAAATGGGAATCTCCCACTTATAATCCCCAATCATGCCTTTTTGATGGGACTCTAAGTCCCTATCAAATAGAACTACATGGGATTTGATTCCCAACCAACTGGGATACATAGGAATCCTCTAGAAGGTCAAAACCTGACACTCAAATACACACTAATGATATCCAGGACATATTATTAGTGGGGTAATGTTTGGATATAAATACCACATCTCTCATGGGTATCTCGGGCCATCTCGGTATAAGTACCATACCATTCTTGTCCAGGAATCCTTTTTCCTGGAAGTCCTTACTGTATGGCGTTAAACTGTATGGTCAAGTCCTTGTCACATGACCTTAAAAGGTGGAGTGTCTTGTAAATTGACACCAAACTACATGGTTTTTGATTATTCTTATGAGGATACATAGGAAGCTCATATTATGGGTTGGATCCTGACAGAAAAATAACTCCCATCCTCCCTAGATGATGATAAACTTCATAGCGCCCCATCATATGGCTCAAGACTAGCATCATCACAATGGAAGACCAAGGAATATCTAATCTGTCCACTAAAGGATAACATCATTATAGAACCTTAGATACATATAGATCCATCTATTAATGGAGAACCTCAAATACATACAAATTATTATGAACCCATGTGTATTCATGATCAGTCATTGGCTAAGGGTAATCCACAGGCACATGCTTGGGAATAAAATAAGGATTAATGAACATATGAACATTAATTAAATCTATAATAGAGTCCCAAAATATGTAA
The DNA here is from genome assembly GCA_963277665.1 of Viscum album. Taxonomy (NCBI): domain Eukaryota; kingdom Viridiplantae; phylum Streptophyta; class Magnoliopsida; order Santalales; family Viscaceae; genus Viscum; species Viscum album. The sequence goes on along the minus strand of OY728123.1, from coordinate 1,186,056,915 downwards.
TAATTCCCCCAAAAAGGGAGTGATGAGCCTGAGTTCCCATCCTCTCAACCAATGTGAGATCTTAAGTTTCATTGGCTAAGTTACCCAATGAGAACCTACCTTTGGAAAGTAGGTCCATGAATCATGGATATAAGTGCCTCAGGACATTTTCAAATCCACAAATAAACCCGTTGGATACCATCAAAGATATTGTATCTAATGTCAGTGATGATATACTATTCAACCCCCTACAACCAACTATTCAGGCCACAAATGCCCCTTTGATTCAAACAAAACAGTGGAATCAACGTGAATGACTTAACTGTGGAACCTCCTTCACAAGATAAAAAGGATATACTTCCTAGTCTCCATTAGAACATTTTCATTCTTGATACACACATGTATTTAAGACAATAAAAAATGCTGAAACTGATGTGAATACTTTACTAAGGTGGCGATGTTACCTAGAATCAGACCCCTTTCACATCCAAATTGGAAGAGGTAAAGATAGGATCATCAATTACACATGTGATCATGCGATTATACTTTGGCTAGGGTTTGTTTTCTGTACTTTTCACACATATTATAGGTAATTCAAAGAGATTCCTTAAATCTAATAGAATTTCAATAGTTTCTCATATATGCATATCAGCGACCGCACAGGCAGTTGGGTCCTCGACGAAGCCCAATACTCCAATTCTCACCCATAATCATCAATTCTGGGTTTCAAATTCACTGGTTAGGGAATAATATCAAAATGGTACTCTCCCCACCCTAGAGGCAATAAGTTAGGCCCTCTAGGCCATGAATCCCCATCATCTGTCCAACCAGCAAAGGTTGACATCCTAGAACAAGGCGGCTCGATTGACCGTCTCCAATCATTTCAGGAGATTTTCCTCGAAACATGAAAATGAGTGCCTCAATTACCTTAGGGAGGCTGATGAAATCATTACCAACAATTTCATCCCTGTAGCACAAGGGTCCCGCCTAAGGGCCCCTGTCGGAGATCATATCCACCCACACCATGCAGTCTGGTATCCTCACTCTGAAGAGGATATCACCCCAAGGTATCTTAATGAAGTCCAACAGACCTAAATCCTTCAAATATATCATGGGGGGGGGGATCAGACTATTGGGAATAGCTCATCACCCTCATTCCTGAGGGAAAATTCCACCATGAAAATACAGTTGAAAATTACAACCATAAATATATTCCTTCCCCCTCTTATGAATACCACTATGTAAATATGATGGCACACTACGAGTAAGTGAAAATTCCATCTAATGATTTCCAGACCCACTATGGAAATAAGCGGCAAGTTACAGGTATATGAGAACCCCTACCAATGTAAACAAATCCCATCAACCAAATAGGATGGAAACTATCCATGAACAAGTGAAAATTACTATTTATTCATATCAATACTACCATCCAAATAAGGTGGAAAATGAGAAAATGAAAATCCATATTTGAAAATATGAATCTCACCAGTCAAATACGATGGCCCCCAAATACAAACAGAGTAAAATTCTTGCAGACTCATATCAAGCCTCCCATCTAAATAGGGTGGAAAACAAGAAAATGAAAATCCCTACTTGTGAATATGATTCCCTCTAGTAAAATATGGTGACACCCAAATACAAGAAGAGTCAAATCACTATGGATTCATATCAAGACCATCTAAAAAATATAGCAAAAAAAGAACAGAATACAAATTCCTTCTCATGAATATAAGTCCCACCAGTCAAATATAGTGGAAACTAGAGAAAACAGCTGGTGTACCCCTTCTATATACCAGGGGAAGACTCATTATTATACCCCTAAATGGGAGAAGTGGTAGTACCCAATGACATAATATGGAGAACCAGAGAATCCATAAACTCCTTATCCGATATAATAATGGGAATTTATCACCATTACAGATAAAGACTTCTCTTAACACATATTAGAAATGATACAAGATTGGAAATAAATTCCATAAAATATCATGTAAACTTGTTAAGATATAATCACATCCCTAGAAATATCAAGGATACGGGCCTACAATCTCACCTACCCAAGTGGGGTGACTCACCCACACAATAGGATGGTCACTCTGGAGTAGACCAGAACCCCTGCTCCCATATATGAGGGTTGTTGGCCATATTACATGATAAATATAAAACTATATCGATAAAAAATACCCATTCCAATAGGGGGAAACTGTTCCACCACAATGGCCACTATAGGGTAGGCATATATCCCTACCAGAACTCAATATGCTCATCGGCATACCCCAGTAGCATTGTGGGAGTCACTCGAATAGACACCCATATATGAAGGTCACCATCCACAAAAAATGGACCTAGTTTCCCATAAGAGAGAATCCAAAAATAAATCACACCAAAGTCCTTTGGAAAATGAAGAGCATATTCATGAACATGCTTTACTGGAAGTTGGAGTTCTTGATGCGATCAAATACTTATCAAAGGAGGATCAAGATCCTATAAAATCTATTACCAAATTATAGAAGTGGTAGTAGTAGCTGTAAAGGTCCTCCCTGAAATATTGTTATCAGCTTCTTTGAAGGCCCTCCTACAAGCATCAACCATGAGGGCTTACTTCATGGGAAATAAACGATCAATCATGAGAGCCTATCTCCTGATGAGAACCACATTATCCCTCCCCATGACCAGAAGATCGAACAACGAGAAGGCCCTCCTCTCGCTGTTGTCCACATTGATGGTACTCCCTAGGGTATACACTATAGATATTCTCCCTATAATCGGACATCAACCTGTTATGGTAGTCCTCATCCTGATAACATCAAATGTGAAGTCCCTCCCTGCAGTGGCATCTCAGTTCTGCAAGAAGGTCCTCCCATTGCTCCCTTTCGCCCTGAAGGTCCTCCTGAGGGTATACACTACCAAAATTATCCTAGTATCCAGAAAAAAAATTATTATGGTAGTCGTCTCTATTGTATCATTTACTACGAAAGTTCTCCCCACAGTCACATTCCATGTCAGCAGGAAGGTCCTCCCCTTGCCGAATCAAATGCATGAAATCCTTCGTATACTGAGGCACTTGGAAGGATGGGGTCAAGTATGTTAGATACCCTATCAAAAACAAGTGACGTCATTTATCTACCATAAGACATATAGGGGATACACTCATCTTCTGAGCCACCTCTAAATCATTCACATATCAACGATACCCCTACCATCCCTGCTACATGCGACAAAATCATCAAGAAGCATTCAAGTTAGGAAGATCAAGTGGAGGAGTCCTTGGAGGAAGAAAAAAAATGATATGTTACTCATGAGAAGACAATTGGCCAAGGATTACATACCAGTTATGTTTTGGCCCATAACAACTTCTCAATTTGATGTACCAAGGGAATGGTTATAGGAATGCATACATAACATTCGTCTTAATATCTGGACAACCCTCCACCACCTAAAAGAAAAATTCTTTCCATATGACTGGTATGAATACCATGTCAAAATAATGAGAGATATTAGCTATCGAATCAGTTAGGATGTCATCCCAACTACATGGAGACTACAATTAGAGAGGAAAAAGAAATATATCGATCTAACCTACCTCCATGCACTACACAAGTTACATCATCTTATCAGTGATGACCTATCTGGTGTTCATATCTAGGAATAGGGAGAGCATGAAGATTTGGATTTTACCCTACTACCCATTCAGTATAACCCACTTTAAATAACATCATGTAATTACATTATCCTAGGATAATGATAAAATGAAATACCTATTTAGGAAAGGTGGTATTCTCAACAAGAACCAACCTTGATTAATTCTAAAAAGTGTCAGGTCTGAAAAGGGAAATCCATTGAAAACCTCCTGAATTCAGGAAAATAAGAAAATTTACTAGTCTTCTCACCTAAAGGAATCTAATAATCAAGAATTACCAATGTACTTAGTAGTAAATAATTCACATGTAGATCCATAACCATATCCAGCTCACACCTGAATGGGAATGCATGAGATTAAGAAAGCGACAATAACAGCAGCAACCACCACAATATGGGATCAGCCCCAGGCCACATGGCTTGGGGTATTTTTAACACAGAATTCCCCTATAAGACCAAAAAATCAAGGTTGGGGCACAACAAAAAAATAACAGGAGCGACCCCATCCCACAGGGCTGGGGAATTTTTACCTCAACCACCCGCCCAGTAGAAGTCAGTCTTTTCCCATCTAGGGAGGATGAAAAGAAAAGATGTCTCCCATTATTTTTGGTCTTGTGAATCATTACACCTATAAGGAAGGTGTATAAAAAATTCATACATAGGTTCCCTTCAATTTACCCTTATCCAAGAGTATATAAGAGGATACCAAAATTAGAAGAGAATACCCAATAAAGGCTACAAATGACCCTAACACATGGGTAGCCCACCATGTGTTATGCATTAGTAAATTCCATGGATTTTAATACTATAATCCAAACTAAAAATGATGCAACTGAATAAGAACATGGAGAAGATGGTTCCATATAGAATATGATCCACATTGAGAATGAAGGTGTGCATACTCGAAACCAGTGGGCCGCCCTGAATTTGGGTGTTCCCCAAGTCAATCCTATACCACCCCTCAACAAATCCTTAATAGAGGGAAGAAAAAAAGAAAGATCACACAAGACCCACCACCTCCTCCTACTAAAAATGTTCCCCTTATGCTCAAGGAAATATTTGATCGGTAGGAGTAAGAAATGAAAGAGTTGAGGCACATCAACACTAAGTTTCTATGAGGAATCTTTCCTATTGAATATTATTCTTAGGAATATCTTTAATGTATACTCCCAATAGGTGGACCTAAACCAGAAGTGTTTATCTAAACAAATGAATCAAGTCAAGGACCTCCTCACAACACGGTGCTTGGGTTTAGGTCCACTGTGTTGGGTGTAGGTCCTTAAATTGCTTAATTTGTTGGGATAAACCCTTATGGTTTAGGTCCACATATTGGGAGTATAAATTAAGGCTCTTCTTAAGAAGAATATTCAATAGGACAGATTCCGTAGAGAAACTTAGTGTTGATGTGACTCAACTCTTTCAGTTCTTACATCTACTGATCAAATATATCCTTGAGCATAAGGGGAACATTTTCAGCAGGAGGAGGTGGTGGGTCTTGTGTGACCTTGTTTTTTTTTTCTTCCCTCTATTAGGGATTTGTTGAGGGGGTGGTATAGGATTGACTTGGGGAACACCCAAATTCAGGGCGGCCCACTGGTTTCGAGTACGCACACCTTCATTCTCAGTGTAGATCAGATTCTAGATGGAACCATCCTCTATATGTTCTTATTCAATTGTATCATTTTTAGTGTGGATTATAGTATTAACATCCATGGAATTTACTAATGTGTAACACATGGTGGGTGGTGTACCAACTATCGAATGGTAGGGTCATCTGAAACCTTTATTGGGTATTCTCCTCTCATTTTGGTATTCTCTTTTGTCCTCTTGGATAAGGGTAACTTGAAGGGAGCCTATGCACAACCTTTTTATACACATACCTTATAGGTGGAATGATTCAAGAGACAAAAAATAATGGGAGACCTCTTTGCTTTTCATCCTCCCTAGATGGGAAAAGTCTGACTTCCATTGGGCAGATGGTTGAGGTAAAAATGTCCCAGCCCTGCGGGATGGGGTTGCTCATGTTATTTTGTTGTTGTGCCCTAGCCTATATTTTTTAGTCTTATAGGGACATTCTATGTTAAAAATACCCCAAGCCATGTGGCCTGGGGATGATCCCATACTGCGGTGGTTGCTGCTGTTATTGTCACTTTCTTGATCTCGTGCATTCCTATTCGGGTTTGAGCCAGATATGGTTGTGGATCTGCACACGAATTATTTACTTCTAAGGACATTAGTAATGATTTATGATTATATTAACTTAGGAGATAATCCTAGTAAATTTTATTAGTTTCCTAAATTCTGGGGGTTTTCAATGGATTTCTCTTTTCATACCTGACACTTTTGAGAGTTACTCAAGGTTGGTTCTTGTGGAGAATATCACCTTTCCTAAATAGGGATTTCATTTTATCATCATCCTAGGATAATGGAATTACATGATGTTATTTACAGTGGGTTCTACTGAATGGGGAGTAGGGTAAAATCCAAAGCTCTTTGCTCTCCCTATTCATGGATATAAACACCAGATAGGGAATCACCAATAAGATGATGTAAATTGTATAGCACATGGAGGCAGGTCAGATCAAGATATTTATTTTTTCCTCTCTAATTGTGGTATGCACGTAGATGGGATGACTTCCTAATTAATTCAATAGCTAAGATCTCTCATTATTTTGACATGGTATTCAGACCCATCATAGGGAAAGAATTTTGCTTTCAGGTGGCGGAGGGTTGTCCATATATTGAGACGAATGTTATGTATGAATTTGTCTAATCATTAACTTGGTACATCAAATTAAGAAGTTATTATTGTCCAAAACACAACTGGTATGTAATCCTTGGCTAATCGTCTTCTCATGAGTAACACATCATTTTTTTCTTCCTCCAGGGACTCCTCCACTTGATCTTCCTAACTTGAATGCTTCTTGATGATTTTGTCTCATGTAGCGGGGCTGATAGGGGTATCGTTGATATGTGAATTATTCTAAGGTGGCTCAGAAGATGAGTGTAGCCCTGATATGTATTATGGTAGATAAATATGATATTTTGAAACAGTTAAACTTGGTACCAACCAAGATATCAATCCTAGATGCCATGAATCTATAAATAGATCTCCAAGAAGTGATTATAGAAGCTTTTCTAACACCCAAGAGTTTGAAGCCGAAGTGGTCATCGCTGAAGTCTATAGAATAGAGACCAATCCTATAGAATTCAATGAAGTTATGCCCTTTACAAACCAAGATGAAGGTTCTATTATGAAGGGACACATAAAACCTTCAGATGTGACCAACATGATAAATGAAATTGATGTTTGAAAGGTCGTTATTGACAATGGATCTAGAGTTAATCTCATCCCATTGTGAACACTTTTTCAGCTAAGCTATAATGAGGATAGCTTAACTCCCTCATCCAAAATCCTATTGGGTTATGAAAAATGTGAGCAGAAACCATTAGGCCAAATCATTCTTAAAACTCAATTTGGTTATCTTGTAGCTGATTCATAATTTATGGTGGTTTGGAAAAACACGACCTTCAAAATTATTCTAGGAAGGCCTTGGTTTCATTAGCACATGATGATTATATAATCCTACCACCTTTATGTAAAATATTTCACTAATGGAAAAAATGAGATGTTGTATTCTGATAAGGCCCATTCAAATCATGTTAGTCACACTATATCAATGTAGGATTCTAAGAGCAGAAAGGGAAGAGACCCTTAGTCGATGGTATTGATTGGGTCACTGCCCCAAACAGTTTGAAGATGGTCCTAGCTGACCCCTTCAAATAGATCAATGAAGAATACATACTTCCCATCAATCGGGTTGAGCGTGTGAGTCCAAACTCAAACACATACTCAATATTATTCATGGTTTCATTCACGGCCACCGAATCTAATAATGTTTAAAATTTCACTGACCCCCAAGATGATGATGAATGCTCGAATATAAATACCAAAAAACAACATTTAGAGCTCCAAAAAATCTATGTCTCACCCACTGGGGTAAAAAAGAAAGAAATCACTCTTCCGTCCCTCACCCCATCTTATCTAGAAGATCCCATGCTATCAGTTGGGTCCAAAGAATTCGTTTTAGCCTTTGAATGCTGAGATACTGAATATTATCCTAATTATGGAGAGATTGTCATGAACCATCCCAGAGGGGTCCATGTTGTGACTACCCATCCCACCTCCAATAGGCCAGGGGATGGAGAATAGCATTGAGTAGGTATATCCCACAAATGGGAGACATTTTCCTAAGTACTTGTACACATGCACACAATATCCATGCCCAAAATTCTGAAATGTAAAAACACTGAGTAGACAATGCATGCATACATAAAGACATCAGCATCATAGAGTATGATAGTAGGAAACTGGAAAGTAAATAGGGATAAAATACAATCCCACCAAAGAAAGAGTCTGTAATAGTGAATACACAAGTTCCTGAAAATCGTCTCCAGAAACCCCTACCTAAAGTGTAGGTGTAGAACAGTTGCCTAAAGCTGTAGGAGAAAACCCCAAGTTTTTGATCACTCTAAGAACCACCTTGTATTGGTCCACTAGAACTCCATCAAAGCTTCGGTCATCTGCACAAGACACGACACATGTGGTAAAATCCCATACTGGGGTGAGTAATATAATACTCAGTAGGACACCCCAAAACCATAATGGAATACCACGAAGAAATACACGAAGTACACCACAAATAAATACACAAAGTATACCACAAATAAATACATAAAGTATACCACAAATTATTACATGGTATACCACAAATGAAACACAAAAAGTATAGTGAGATCACACAGGTATAAGTCTATATCACAAAAAGAAAGATTATCAGACGTAGTCCACAGATCACCTAGTATTGGCAACACACAGAGTGTTGATAACATAAGGAGTGTTGATAAAACACGGAGTGTCTATAACACATGGAGTGTCGATAAAACACGGAGTGTTGATAACACATGAAGTGTTGATAAGTCATGCACCCCACAATTCACACAATCACTAAGTCACATAGTCACTAAGTCACATAGTCACCAAGTCACATTGTCACCAAGTCACATAGTCACCAAGTCACAACCAACTGAAGAATTCCACTCATAGTGCACTTGTACTGGGATAAACAACTCCTCAATCCATTAGGTCATATGATAAATTCCAAAACAACTCACTTATATTATCTCAAAAGTACCATATCGTCACAAGGGTCCCAACGCCACAAACAGACACACGATTTGAATGTTATGACTATTTTACTAAAAAGGTATGACCCAGGTCCACTTCGGATCTGATCCGACCCGACCTGCCGACCGACCCAACCTAGTCCAGTCGATCCGACCCAACCTAGTCCAGCCCAAACCAGCCCAGACCACTAGGCCGCTCGAGCATCTTGACTCTTCTGGTCCAACCCGCACTGTAGGCCATCTCTGTGCGTCACATGTAGTTCATCCTGACCACATGCCACCTGGCTCTACGCGGTGTCGTACCACGTTTACGCGGTCGAACCGCCATCCGCCTTCCCCACTAGTTCACCACCTTTGTGGGGTCCACGAAGCCCATTTATGGTTGAGGCGACCCCTCACCGTCGCGTCCCTGGTCACCAACCATGGCCTTAACCATCACGGACTCCCACAAAGTCCCACCTGGACCGCGTCCTACTATTGTTGCCGGCTGCCCTTCCGGTTTCCCGTCCGCCTCAGACTCCACCTGAAACTAGCCACCCACCAGGCCGCACGTCGCTCCACCACCAGAACCCAGCCTCATGCCAGGTTGTACCTCTATCCACTAGCACTTTCCCTACCGGTGGCCCAATGTTTTCCTCCATGCACCACTGCCTTGTTCTATCACACCTCCATGGTGTCGTTATAGTGCCGGATCCCTGGTCTCAGATCGTTGCACCACAGATTGAAGGCGCAATGATTATCTGATCATGTTTCACAAAGAACGTGGAATGTAAAAGGATTGGAAAAAAGATATAAATGCACAAGAATGCCCCAATAATGGATCTTGTCCTGATTCATGTTGGAATCGATGAATTCATGTTAAAATGAAGAACATAGAGGAAATAAATCAAATCTATTTAAGAAATTAAATCCTGATAATAAACCCGCAATAATTATCCACCCCGCAAGTATGACCAAACCACAGATCAACCTGCTTGTGGGTTGGTTCATGTTAATCATTGAGAATTAAGAATGGGGGAAAGAATCACAAGGAAACAACACCCTACTTGGAATTTGGATCAATTGTTGATGAAGGTCAAAGATGTGTTGTCGTTGTTATTTGATAGGTCGAATACAAGGTTCGTTGATCTTTATTTTTCAATCCATCAATGTTCATTGGAGGTACATACTTATCCTTTCTTTAGATGATTTTTAGGGTTATGACTAACCCTAGATTCCTAAAAATATAAAACATTAAAAATAAATATAACACTGTGTTAAAATAAAACATTTTAATGACGTTTAAGTCGAAAAACTAACTTTCACGGTCAACCCACAATGATCGATATTAGGCATTTCATAAGGTAAAGTCACTATTCTGAACGTAACGGTGCCCTCAAATTTCTAATCCAGGCACCTATTTAGAAGTTATTCTTGTTTTAAAGAAAACCCACCCACACGATTTATTAAAAACTAAACATAATTCAACAAACTCTTCTAGGAACACTGGGCCTCAAAATCACACGCCATCTTAGAGAATGGTCTCATAATTTTACTGTAACGTCTCGAACCCGGGTGCCACGCAATGGGTGCCCCAAACCCGGTTCGCCACGTGAACTCAAGCACATTTCTCCAAAAGCCAGAGGGTGCCGACTAGCAGCGAGGGCCCAGGTCTGATAGTGGGGAAACTATTCCCTCATTTGTCAAATTGTAGCGCAGCGGAATTTAAATAAAACATACAACAAACAGCGGAAGCAGTAAACCATGCACAACTGAATTAAAAAACTGCAGTATATATAACCAACCAGTATATAAATTATGATGCAACATGCCACAATTCTATGAAAACAGCCAGAACATGTTACACGATCAATACAATACAACTGAAGTACAAGTACAGAAAAGAAAAACAAAACAGTCCACGGCATCGCAAGCCAATGCTCGGTCCCATACTCTCCTACACCCCAGTAGTAATCAAGTACCTGTATAAGGACCCTTTCCCTTATCTACACCTTCAGAAACGTAATTTGTTTGGGCCGAAAAGTATGGCCCAAACAGGGTGTGAGAAATATATCTCACTAGGAACCTACCAAAGGCCCGTGCCCAACTGTGTGTAAATATGAAACAACAGTGTACAGTAGTAAAGCAATAAACTAAGCAGTATTCAAAAGTAACTAACTTAACCAGCTATATTGACATTTTAATTATTCATTTAACCATTTAATTTAGTAACATTCTGTTCTCAACAACACCAAGCCCTCAGGCCAACCAGAATCTTTCCCTTAGGCTAATATAGTAAAACCACGCCCTCAGGCTTGCCCTCAGGCCATACAGAATAAAACCCGCAGGTATTGCCCTCAGGCGTAACAGAATCTCACCCTCAGGCATACGGAGTGTCTCCCTCAGGCACAGAAGTCAATCCCTCATTCACGAAAGGTTACCCTCAGGCGAAATAGTATGTTTCTTTCAGGCTAACATAGTCACGCCCTCAGGATAATCACAACAACGCCCTCAGGCTAAACAGGTAACCCGACCATTCCCAACATATAAACAAGAAGTAAATAAGCAATTCCTCTCAAGGAAATTTTACTATTACTACTTTAAAGGCATACCCTCGGGTATCCTGGACAAACGACTAAACAGAGGAACGCACCCCTGGGGTGGTCCTGGATCCAAGCAGCGATCCCAAACAACATTTTCACAATTTTATTAATTACCTATGCAATTTTAGGTATTCAATATAGCCACGACCTCAGCCACACGACACCCCAAATATGGGTTCGTAGCTCAAAAACATGCAAAAACGCACAAAAGTTGGAAAATAAACACCAATCCACCTACTTTATACGTCAACGAGAAGTATACACGATCGTCGATCCCAGAAACGCCCAAAAATGACGTAGATATGACGAAGAAGGAAAAACCGCTTAACCTCAAATAACTCCCATTCGGAGAAGAATTGGTAAGAACCACACCAGGAGAAGAGAGGGATTAACCGTTCAGTTCCAACGAGATCATCCGAAGCAGAATCAGATTCCAGACGTGCGCCCGGCGGATCTCCGAAGGTTCGGCCGTCCTCTCCCGAGCTCTCTTCCCGGTTCTAAGCCTTCCCTATGAATAGGGGAGGCTACTGCCCATTTTAAGCGAAAAGAATAAAGTACACGGCGTGTAATTCCTTCATTTAACTGTTCCTATGGAGGCACCACCACATTTTTTATCCGTCGACATGAGTACATGACATTTACTCCCGACTACACGGCGTGTACTGCCGCCCAGCTGACGGCTGCTCCACCGCCTTACTGTTTTGGTCTGTCGACTGACTACACGGCATGTAAGGGACCACTACACGGCGTGTAGTCAGTTCCTACACCCTTCATCACCGACATGGCTACAAGCCCCGTGTACCCATCCCACACGTCCAAAAGTACACAACGTGTGGACAAGTACACGACATGTAGTTCCAAAATTTGGGATTTTTCCCCATTTTCCATATTTTCTCAAAAAAAATTAAGGAAAAGGGAAAAGAAGAAGCCCATACCTCAAAACTAAGAACCGGGTTCTTACAAAATTCCCCCCTTATAGCAATTCATCCCCGAATTTCCCTTCCAAGGGTGGCAAAGATATAGCCGTGAAAAACTCTGGCCATTGATCACGTACATCGGTCTCTCGCTCCCAGGTTTCGTCCTGCACTTGGCCATGCTTCCATAACACCCGTACGAGAGGAACTGACCGGACTCAGAGAACCTTTGTGCTCCTGTCAATGATACGAATCGGATGCTCCTCAAAGGGCGCATCCATCTGAAGCTCAACCTCCTCTGGCTGAATGATGTGGGACATGTCTGAATGATAACGACACAACTGACACACATGGAAGACGTCGTGCATGGCTCAGTACCGCTGCGGTAATTACAACCGATAGGCAACCAGCCCGACTCTCTCAAAAATCTCAAATGGCCCCACATACCTTGGTAAAATTTTACCCTGTCTTCTGATCCGTTTGTGTCCCAGCCTCGGAGAAACACGAAAGAAAACCTGATCCCCTACCACGAACTCCAAAGGTCATCTGCAGTGATCAGCATAATACTTCTGACGAGACTGTGCGGTAGCCATCCACTTCTAAATCAACTGGACCTATTCAAAAGTCTCCTGTATGAGAGGTGGTCCCAGTAAAGCTGCCTCACCTGCCTCTAACCAGCAAAAAGGTGATCGGAATGGCCTACCATATAAATCCTTGTATGGTGCCATCTCGATAGTTGCCTGAAAACTATTGTTATAGGCAAACTCGACTAAGGGTATATGCTTCTCCCAAGATCCCCCAAAGTATAGGACGCATGAACGTATCATGTCCTCTAGCATCTATATCATACACTCTGACTGTCCATCGGTCTGAGGGTGGTAAGCTGTGCTCAGAATCACCTATGTACCCAATTCCCTCTGAAAACTCTGCTAGAAACGAGACATAAAGCAGGCGTCCCTATCTGAAATGATAGAACGAAGGACCCCATGAAGACTTACGATCTCTCGGATATAAAGCCTTCCGAGATCGTCAACACCGAAGGTCTCCTTGATTGGAAAAAAGTGATCTACCTTTGTGAGTCTGTCCACAACGACCCATACAACATCATTTCCTTGAGGTGACCTCGGAAAACCAGTCACGAAATCCATCACGACATAATCCCATTTCCATTCCGGAATGGTTAACTACTATAACAATCCAGCTGGTCTCTGATGATCCGCCTTCACTTGCTGAAAGGTGGAACACCTCGTAATAAAACCAGCTACAACTCTCTTTATACCCGGCCACCAGTACCGACGTCTCAAGTCACGGTACATCTTGGTAACCCCGGGATAAACTGCCCAAGCTGAAGCATGAAACTCCCACATCAGCTCCTCGCGTATATCCCCTGGAACCCATACTCGTCCATGGAAACGCAGTACCTCATCATCTCTTATCGTCCAACCAGGAGGAGGGTCCTTACTTTCCACCGACTCCCATAGAACTAGGACTTATGAATCAGATAGCTGTCTCATCCTCACTCTGTCCAGGAGGTTAGATGTCATAGCTAACGAGGAAATATAAGCCTGCCCCTGACTGTCGTGCACCTCTAGATGCATCTCAGAGAACAAGGCCATAAGTTGCCACTCACCACTGGCCACCTGCACAGACTGTGTCTGAGTCTTCCTGCTCAGTGCATCAGCTACTGCATTACCATTACCAGGTGTATAGGCAAGCTCAAAATCGAAGGACTGTAGGTACTCGACCCACCTCCTCTGCCTCAGATTCAGGTCACGCTGAGTAAAAATATACTTGTGGCTTTTGTGGTTGGTAAAAACCACAAAATTCTCTCCCAATAGATAATGTATCCAAAATCGCAACACATGCACAACTGCCGCCAACTCGAGATCATGCGTCGGGTAATTCCTCTCATGTGGCCTCAACTTCCGAGACCCATACGCAACAACTCGATCGCCCTACATCAACACTGCTCCCAGCCCAATACCTGATGCATCACAGTACAGTATATATCTCTTCCCCTGCTCTGGTAGTATCAGGATCGATACTGATTTCAACCTTCCCTTCAGGTCTTGGAAAGCTACCTCGCAAGCTTATGACCAAACGAACTTCACACCCTTCTTAGTCAGACCCGTCAATGGTGCTTCTAAGCAGGAGAAGTCCTGTATAAAGCATCTATAGTAACCATACATCCCTAAGAAACTCTGTATCTCAAACACGTTCTTAGGCTACTCCTAGGAAACTACTGCTCTCACCTTCTCTGTGTCTACTGCAACTCCTGCCTCTGAGATAATGTGACCCAAGAAGTGAATCTGGTCCATCCAAAAGTGTCACTTTGAGAGCTTAGCATATAGCCAATGCTCTCTCAGTGTACTCAATACGATCTCAAGATGGGTGGCATGGTCATGTCGAGTGTGAGAGTACACCAAGATGTAATCTATGAATACTACCACAAAAGAGTCAAGATACATATGGAACACACGATTCATCAAAGCCATGGAAACTGCTGGCACGTTCGTGAGTCCGAACGACATAACCGTATACTTGTATAGACCATACCTGCTCCTTAAAGCTGTGAGAGGTATATCAGATGGTCTAATGCGCAACTGATGATATCCAGATCTCAATTCAATCTTCAAGAACACTCGTTCTCCTAGAAGCTGATCAAAAAGATAATCTATCCTCGACAAAGGATATTGGTTCTTGACCATCAACTGGTTCAGCTTCCGATAATCCACACAGAGTCTGAGGGTACCGTCTTCCTTCTTTGCAAAAGGGCCAGAGAACCCCACAGAGAAGTACTGGTTCAGATAAAACCCTTTGACTGTAACTCCTCTAACTACGTCTTGAGCTCCTGAAACTCAGGTGTAGCCATCCTATAATGAGGAATGGACACCGGTGCTGCTCCTGGCACGAGATCAATAGAGAAATACACCTCTCGCTCCAGAGGTAGACCTGAAAAGTCGTTCTGGAATACATCCCTGAAATGATCAACAACTGGAGTAAAATCCATCTGAAAAGTCCCCTGATCATCCAGATATAAACTCCCAATCTGGGCCGTGAATCCACCTTGCCCATGATGCTCTGGTCCAACTCGACTCGCCTGAACATACCATTGTCCCTTATATAGAAACTCTCCGCCCTCTGGTGACGTGAAGCTCACCCTGAGATGATAGCAGTCTATGAAGGCTCGAAAGGGAACCAACCAGTCCATCCCGAGAATGACGTCATAAGCTGTCATCTCGAAGACATAGAGGTCCCATAGGAAGTGACACCCACCAACCTCAAGGGGGAAATCCTTGCACTGACGCACACCAGCCGTCCTAGTCCCCAACAGAGTGTCTAGCATCATGATATCAGAAGAAGTAGAAACACAGAGCCAAAGGCTCTCCACAACGGGTACAGATATGAAACTATGAATAGCACCCGTATCAAAAAGTACCGAAGATAAGATAGAAGCTACTAGAATAGTACCTCTGACTGTAGAAGGTCTGAGATCCTGCTTCTGCTGGGTCTGTTGCACTACGTACGCCTGCCCAGTGTCGTGGCCCTGTGACATAGCCTGGCTACCCTGAGCTGTCCTGCCCCGTTACCTCTGAGATCCTGGTTTCTGGCTACCACGGCCACGACCACCATCTCTACCTGCACGCCCTGACATATTCCAGTTCCCCGACTGGTAAGAAGCTACTGGTCCTGCTCCCGCACGCAGAGTCTGCACAGAACCCCTCTCACAAGCCATTAGTAGAAACGTTCTACAAAAGCACTGCAGATGACCCATCTTGCCGCAAGATTGACACTCCACTGGATCATGTGGACACTGCGGTCTTTTTTTCCCCTCTCTGCCACACTGGTAGCACCTGATCGGGCCACCTGAAGAAGCTACCTGGCTGGTACTACCACCCTGAGAGAAGTCCATCTGTCTCTTCCTCTTGCCAGAAGAAATAGTACCAGTAACTGGTGCCGAACCTCCCTGGCCCACACCACTAGCTTCCCGCAGGTTTCTCTCTGAAATCAGTGCCTGGTTCACAATAGCATGTAATGAAGGCAACCTGAAAACATTCACCAGTGCTCAGATGTCATACCGAAGACCATACTCAAAATGTCTGGCTCTCAACGTCTCATCACCCACTAGCACAGGTGAAAAACACTGAAGCTCTGTGAAATGAGAAGAATAGTCCATCACCGACATAGCGCCCTGATGTAGATTCATGAACTCTCGAGCTCGATCTTCCCTCAATGTATCTGGAAAGAAAAAGTAGAAAATACTGCCTGAAAATCTTTCCATACCACGTATCTATGATGCTCTGACTAGGTGGTAACATCCCACCACCTCTTGGAAGAATCACGCAGCATATATGTCGTGAGCTTGACCCTCCGCCCTGGAGGTGTCTCAAGATGCTCGAAAATAGTCTGCATCGACCCCAACCAAGACTCCGCAGCCTATAGTCCACCATCCCTTGAAAACTTAGGTAGATGCTACTGCTGGAAGATATGAGTCAGCTCGGCCATAGATGTGGCATCCTGCGGTGCTAACTGAAAGGTCTGTATGAACCGCATAAAGCCTTCACGGAACTGAGCCTCCTCACCTGTGTCTGGTATAACAGCGGGTGCCGCATCTGGCTCTGCCGGAGGATCAATTGGTAGACCATGGACCACCATCTTTGAAGTATACTCATTGCCTCTCTCCTGGTGAACAACGCGCGGTCGTCTAGGCGGCATGACACTACAAGGTCAAAGGCACACCTTAGATTCAAGATTTATCAAAGACTAAAAATGAAGAAACCCCAAAAGGAACAGGAGGAAGAAGACAATTAAAAATTTGCAAAAAAGACTACACGGTGTGTACTTGACTTCGCTTCCCATGCCCGGGTCCTTCTACACGGCTAATACACATGGCTCCCATTGAACAAAACTACACGTCATGTATTATATCTTACATGGTGTGTATGGTGTTATTTTCCAACTGACCGTATCGTTTGTGACACGGCCGACTACTCGGCTTGCAACTACACGGCGTGTTACACCCGCACATAGCGTGTACACTACCCCGTTTCCCGTCCACATGGTTAAGTCCACACGGTCTATCCTCGGACAAGACTACATGGCGTGTCCCACAGGCACACGGCGTGTTCTCGGAGAGGTGACACTGATCCGTGTTGTTAATTACATGGCCGAGTCCCCAGGTCACACTACACGGTGTGTTTATCATTGACACGGTGTGTTCTATAGAGGAGTTCACCAACCCGTTTTGTTAGTTACACGGCCGGACTCCGGGTCAACACTACACGACGTGTACATTCGGCACATGGCGTGTTTTACCCAAGCCCTTCCCCTACCCCGTGTCACCGCCCACACAGTTTGTGACACGGGAAGAGACTACATGACATCTACTCTGGGTACAAGGCGTGTACTCAAAAAGTTCATTTTTCTTCCCGAACAGAAGGCCATACATGGTGTGTTTAAAGATACTACACGGCGTGTATACTGGGTTTCCAGATAGTATGCCTCAGAAACTTACCCAGAACCCAGAAAATACCGAAAAACAACACCTAAGTGTCAAATTCTGACCCGTGAGGGCCCATACTCCCCACGAATCAAAGTTTGACATCTTATCTATGTTATAAATAAATAAGAAGTCAATGTTCCACCAAATTCTGGTCAATGGGGGCCCATACTCCCCAAAAACCAAAGCTTGGCGTCCATTCTATAAACTGGCTCACACAAGAAAATACCCTATCACATAGCAGGTATTTATCAAGCAGCTATCACAACAACATGATTTACTAGCACAACAACTATCACAACAACATGCAATTTCTAATGCACCTACATGGCATGGAAACTATGCATGGCATGTGATTTCTAGCATGTGCCTATATGATGCATGAGACGGAATACCCTCATCTCATTAGGTTGCAACTAAATAGAACCCACAGATAAAATATAATAGCACAATCTCAAGTGTGTCACCCAACGGTGAAAACAAATAAACTGTAAGTCAAAGAAAAGAACCCCTCTGATACCACTTTGTAACGTCCCAGACCCGAGTGCCATGCAACGGGTGCCCCGAACCCGGTTCGCCACGTAACCTCAAGCGCATTTCCCAAAACGCCAGAGGCTTCCGACTAGCAGTGAGGGCCCAGGTCTGATAGTGGGGAAAATATTCCCTCATTTGTCAAAGTGTAGCGCAGCGGAATTTAAATAAAACATACAACAAATAGTGGAAGCAGTAAACCATGCACAACTGAATTAAACAACTGTAGTAGATATAACCAACCAGTATATAAATTATGACTCAACATGCCACAATTCTATGAAAACAACCAGAACATATTACACAATCAATACAATACAACTGAAGTACAAGTACAGAAAATAAAAACAGAATAGTCCGCGGCATCGCGAGCCAATGCTCGGTCCCATGCTCTCATACACCCCAGCAGCAATCAAGTATCTGTATAAGGACCCTTTCCCTTATCTACAACTGCAGAAAAGTAATCTTTTTGGGCCGAAAAGCATGGCCCAAACAGGGTGTGAGAAATATATCTCAGTAGGCACCCACCAAAGGTCCATGCCCAACTGTGTGTAAACATGCAAAAACAGTGTGCAATAGTAAAGCAATAAACTAAGAATTACTCAAAAGTAACTAACTTAACCAGTTATATTGCCATTTTAATTATTAATTTAACCATTTAATTTAGTAACATTATGTGCTCAACAGCACCAAGCCCTCAGGCCAACCAGAACCTTTCCCTTAGGCTAATATAGTAAAACCACACCCTCAGGATTTCCCTCAGGCTATACAGAATCCAACCCATAGGTATTGCCCTCAGGAGTAACAGAATCTCTCCCTCAGGCATACGAAGTGTCTCCCTCAGGCACAGAATTCAATCCCTTAGGCACGAAAGGTTTCCCTCAGGATAAATAGTATGTTGCCCTCAGGCTAACACATTCACGCCCTCAGGATAATCACAACAATTCCCTCAGGCTAAACAGGTAACCAGGCCATTCCCAACATGTAAACAAGTAGTAAATAAGAAATTACACTCAAGGAAATTGTACTATTACTACTTTAAAGGCATACCCTCGGGTATCCTGGCCAAACAGCTAAACAGAGGAATGCACCCCCAGGGTGGTCCTGGATCCAAGCAGCGATCTCAAATAGCATTTTCACAATTTTATTAATTACCTATGCAATTCTAGGTATTCAATATAGCCACACCCTCAGCAACACGACACACAAAATATGGGTTCATAGCTCAAAAACACGTAAAAATACATGACAGTTGGAAAATAAACACCAATCCACTTACCTTATACGTCAACGAGTAGTATACACGATCGTCGATCCCAGAAACACCCAAAAACGACGTAGATCTGACGAAGAACAAAAAAATTTCTTAACCTCAAATAACTCTCGTTAGGAGAATAATTGGTAAGAACAACACCAGGAGAAGAGAGGGCTTACACGTGCGATTCCAACGAGATCGTCCGAAGCAGAATCGGATTCCAGACATGCACCCGGCAGATCTCTGAAGGTTCGGCCGTCCTCTCCCGATCTCTCTTCCTGGTTCTAAGCCTTCCCTTTGAATAGGGGAGGCTACTGCCCATTTTAAGCGAAAAAAGTACACGGTATGTAATTCCAAGTAAACGGCGTGTACTTCCTTCATTTAACTGTTCCTCTAGCGGAACCACCACACTGTTCATCCGTCGACATGAGTACACGACATGTACTCCCGACTACACGGTGTGCACTGCTACCCAGCTGGCGACTGCTCCACCGCCTTACTGTTTTGGTCTTCCGATTGACTACACGGCGTGTAAGGGACCACTACACGGCGTTTAGTCGGTTCCTACACCCTTCGTCACCGACATGGCTACACGCCCCGTGTACCCATCCCACACGGCCAAAAGTACATGGCGTGTGGACAAGTACACGGTGTGTAGTTCCAAAATTTGGGATTTTTCCCCATTTTCCATATTTTCTCAAAAACACTTAAGGAAAAGGAAAAAGAAGAAGCCCGTACCTCAAAACTAAGAACCGGGTTCTTACATTTACTAATTAAATTATAAAAATAAAACTGGAGAAAATTGGAGTCATTACATTCTCCCCACCTTAGATTTTTATGTCCTTGAAATCCAAAACAAATGCTACTCAACATTAAAGGTGAGGGTACTAAGCACGAATCTAAGCCTCCTGCTCTGAAGTTCTCTCCTAGAGATTACCATGTTACCATAAAAATCACAATAAAGGAATCAAAGACCCATGAAGTATCCTCTACTATCTATCCTTGATCTCTATTGGGTACTCCACAAAAGTATCCCCATCGTCAATGTCCAGCTCGCCCCAATTGATGACATGCGATGTATCGTGCATGCACCTCCTCAGCTGCGACATGTGGAAGAAATCACACACCTGGTGCAACTATGAGGGTAGAGCTAGGTGGTATGACACTTCTACAACTCTACTCAGAATCTAAAAAAGACCGATGTATCTTATATATAACTTGTTGACCTAGCCAAATCTCCGCAATACTCATCGAGGTGAGACTCGAAGGAATACATGGTCTCCCTCCTCGAACTCCAGAGGCCTCCATCTCCTATCAACATATGAATTCTTCTGGATATGTGTAGTCCTCATCCACTCTTGGATGATCTGAACCTTCTTAGTGGTAGCACATACCAACTCTAGACCCATGAGTGCTAAATCACCTAGGTTAGTCCAGCAGAGTGGTGACCTGTAAGGTCATCTGTACAAGGCCTTGAACGGTACCATACTAATGGTAAAGTGATATCTGTTGTTGTATCCAAAATCTAGTAGTGGTAGATGATCCTCCTAACTATGACCAAAGTCTAGGATGCAATCATATAGAATATACTCAAGAACCTAAATGGTTCTCTCCATCTGGCCATCCGTCTGGCCATCCATTTGGGGATGAAATTCCATGCTCAAGAATAACTAAGTCCCAAATTCCTCCTATAATCCTTTCAACAACCGAGATGTAAAATGAGCATCATGATATGAAATTTTCATCGATGGAACCCCATGAAGCCGAACTATCTCTTGCACGTAGAGTCACCCCAATCACTCTACTGAAATCTACTCCCAAATTGGTAGGAAGTGGGATGACTTGGTGAGTTGGTCAACGATCATCCAGATGGTATCATGTCACCTAGAAATGCATGGTAAAACTATCAAAAATTATATTTATATCCCATACCACTTATAATTTGAAACATCAAGTGGTTGGGTCAAGCCTGCTAGAACCTGGTTCTCAGCATTCACTTGTTGATAAGTTAGACATCAAGAAAAAACTCTACTAATACCTTCTTCACCCCATCACCATAACTAACATCGGAGGACTTGGTACATCTTTACCACACCCACATGTACCTACAAAGGGGATGTGTGGAACTCCCTCAGAACCTCCTACCACAACACCATTGGTACAACTATGCGCTTTCTAAAAAGAATTAAATTCTCCACACATATCAAATATCCACCAGGGGCATGCCCTATGGAAAACTGAACACGTCGGGTCTCACAATCAAAATTCCCAAGCTGTGCCTCCCCGACTCACTATAAGAGTGGAGGAGTGAAAACCATTGATTGGAGGTAAGCTGATTTATCTCCATCCACAAAGGATATCTGTATTGCAGCCAACTAATCTTATGCCTCACTCAGCAAATACAAACTAGATCTCTTATTGAGAGCATCTGCCACTATGTTCCCCTTCTCATAAGTATAGAAAATCTCAAAGTAATAATCTTGGAGGAACCCTAGAAATCATCTAAATATCAAGTTCAGATCCTTCTGAGAGAAGATATACATGATACTCTTATAGAAAGAGTAGATGGTAAACCGCTCGCCCATCAGGTAGTGTTTCCACATCTTCAATGCGAAGACTACCATTACTAGCTCAAGATCATGGGTTACGTAGTTCCGCTATACTGTCGCAACTGGAACGAACCATAGGCAATCATGGATTTCCCCTACATTAGGAAACAACCAAGCTCGATCCCTAACGCATCACAGAACACTATATACCTGATTCCCTCCTATGGTAGTCTTAATATGGGAGCACTCATAAACCTCTGCCTCACATCTTGAAAGTACTAATGGCACTTCTCTGTCCACATGAAGGGTTTCCCATTCCATGTCAAAGACACCAAGGGTGACGATACTATGGAAAAGTCAAGTAAAACCTCTGATAGTACCCATCAAAACCCATGAAACTCATCACCTCAATAACACTATTGGGTGGCTACCAAGAAAGAACCACCTCAATCTTCACAAGATCCACTACAACTTCAGCCTCTGAAATGACGTATCCCAGAAAGTGGAACTCTTGAATCCAAAACTGACACTTTGAGATCTTCCAAAAAATATGGTGTTCTAAGAGTGTGTCTAGGACTATCCTCAAGTGTATCGCATACTCTTCCTCGGTCTCCAAGTGCACTAGGATGTCATTATTGAAGACCACCAAGGACCAGTCTGAGTAAGGCTGGAAGATCCTGTTCATGAGTCCCATGAACACTACTGGGGCATTCGTCATGCCAAATGACATCAACAAGCACTTTTACTGTCCATACTAACATATGAAGTCTATATTTGGTACATCTTAATCCCGTACAAGAAGATGATGATAACTAGACCTAAGGTCAATTTTTGAGAACCGCCTCGCTCCCTTCATCTGACTGAGGTGGTATTCAATCCTCAATTGTGGATACTTGTTCTTCACGGTCGCCTAATTCAGGCATTGAAAGTCTACAAATAATCTCAATATCCCGTCTGCCTTCTAGGAAAACAAATATAGGGACACCTAGGGTGAAAAACCGAGTCTCACAAAGACCTTCCTCTGTAAGTCCTCCAGCTGTACCCTCAACTCAAAAATCACTTTAGGAGCCATCTAATATGAAAGTGTAGATATCAGTGCTGTTCCAGGGTACAAATCAATGCAGAAGTTAACCACCTTGTGAGGAAGAAGTCTGGGGATATCCTCCATAAAGATGTCCTCATACTCTACCACTACTGCAGGAAACTAAAGACACCTATAATCCAATATACCATGGGTGAGACTAGAAAACTGATGAGTAATCGGCTACACCCTCCTATGTGTAAGTCTACCCTGTGCTGTATATGTTTCCTTTTCACCAACAAAGGAAAACCTATTCCCATCACTATGGACACATTACACTCTGTGCCTA
The DNA here is from genome assembly GCA_963277665.1 of Viscum album. NCBI lineage: Eukaryota > Viridiplantae > Streptophyta > Magnoliopsida > Santalales > Viscaceae > Viscum > Viscum album. The sequence continues at coordinate 1,186,033,409 of OY728123.1, read as the reverse complement.
AAATAGTCAATCTGAGCATGGTCTGTTGTTAAATAGTCCATACTGAGAATGACATCGTAAGGCCTTGATGCCGTGACAAAGAGATCCCAACCAAAACTCTTGCCTCCAAGAGTAAGGTCACACTATCAGCACTATTGTGTGATCATTGAATCCCCTCCCATATGAGTCTCTAAACATAAGGGTAAATTAAACGGTTGAACCGAAATCTTTGAGTCTTGAACAAGGTTCATGGTAATAAAAGAATGACTAGCACTTGGGTCAATTAAAATTTCAACTAAGGTGGAAAAGGCACAAATCATACCTCTAATCATCCCTAGAGCATTGGGGAAATAAGCCTCTATCACCTACATATAACGACCCATAATTTATATACATTGATATTAATTAAAAGTTTAAGAATATTCATTACAAAATATAAAAAATCGATGACAAGACTGTATAGGTATAGTGTTCTTAGAAACTAAAAAACATAAACAACTAGTTCATAAAACATCTTCATTGTCTCCCACTTATTTTTTCATAATTAAATTCATTTTTGAAATAACTTACTTAATACCCTTCTTCATGACCCGTGGAAAAGAAACATATGAAAGGGCGACCTCAGATGCTTAGTAAGGGTAAACAAGGGAGATATCAATCATATCATAATCATAGTACATAAGAATATAACATTTGAAAATCTTATCCTGCATATGAAAGTTCATGATACCATGCCATGGGATAAATCATGAAAGTTTATAAAAATTAATGAAAATAATACCCAAAGTCATTACATATGACATGAAGTTTTTTGAAATAAAAATTATCATATAAAATTATTTCATATTAATTAAGGCTCATTTTTAAGACTATCGTAGTGGACAAAGTCCATTAATAAACCAAGTTCACTCCTCATTCCAGCCCTGTATTACTGAACCGAGATCATTTCTCATTCCAGCCATATCTCTCTCATGATATATAAATATTTAACCAATGAATTAGAGGGATATATATGCACCACCTATCTCATAATGAAATATTTTTTACATGTTCCACAATAACATAAATCATTCATCATTACCCAAGGAATAAAATGGGTTTCTTTAAACATCATTGCACTATAAAATAATCCATGTAAAAAAATACATTTCATAAATATCATTCCATCATAAAAAAATAAAATCATAGGAAAAATAAGGATATTATAATTGAGACAAAACCCTATTAAATAATTCTATCTTATATGTAAAATAATTTTTATCGAACACTTGAAATTAATTCTTGAAGAAAATATCCTTTCTTCTTCAAAAACACTTTCTTTTATCAAAATGCAGCACAATTTTAAAATAAAAGAATTTATTTGAAAATAATCTTGAAATAATATAGAGGAATATTCATGGAAATAATGTGCTATGAATATGTAAAAATATATTCATACCATATAAGTTAAAAAAACATTCTCCTCATACTTTTTCCAAAAAAGTCAAAAAGTACCTCGTATCAAATAATGAAAGAAATTATATTGATACCATCTAATAAATATTAACCAATGGGTAAAATTAAATATAAAAAATTGTTGAATAATAGAATTAATATTACATATTTAGGAAACATGGAGGTAGATGATAAATAAACCCTATTAAATACTTACGTATAAAAAATCTCAGATAATAATGAGATTGAAAAATTATCCCTTACTTTAGATCCGATATCCTTCGTATATATCCTAACCTCCTGTATAATGATTTAAATAATGTTATTGAATTATTCCATAATAATAGTCAGTTTTATTATATCATATATGATCATATTATTATCTGTTTGTTAGTAACATTTCATTGTTACTCATTATTCAGATATTAACTGCTTTTTGTTTTTATGCATGTTTTGTCAAATAAGTTCCAGTTCTCCATATTAGGTCATAGTTATATTATTGAAAAATTATATTAACATAATATAAACCATATTCATTCATTTTTTGTACATTTATACAATCATGATTTAATAAAGATCATGTAGAGTGAATCACATCGCATCATGGAGATGGTAGGCCGTACTTACGCACGTGTGACGATATCATTCCCATAATTATTGAATGTTATTGAATTGTATAGTGTATAATATTTGAGAATTAATATCATGTTATAATAATCATATATAGTTATTATTTCTGTCATTATACCCATCAAATTAAGGTGGTGGTGAAAAACTGATTACACCATAGTATGGAGATGGTAAGTCGTACATACGCATGCTTGGTGATTTCATTTTTCATAGGATGTATAGAAGGTGGAATATAGTTGTTTCACAATTATAATAACATAAAAGTATATAAGTGATAATTTATATATTACTTTATAATGAAACAACTCATGAAGAGGAAGTATAAGGAAAAAGAAGTTTGAAAGAACCGGTAGAGGAGATTACCTCTTCTTCGACGTGATTCTTGTAAATCTCCCCTTAGACCACTGGAGTTGGTATTAGAAGAATAAAAAAACCTCTAGAATATAACTTGGGAATTTGATAATGGAAAATGGAAGTGGATGAACGATATTGAAGGCTAAAAGTGAAGTGAAGAGGTGAGGGAGGAGGTGCCCTTTTATAATTGAGGTGAGGGTCACTTTTGGAAACTCCATAAATAATAATTTATAATAAAATCAAACCCTACCCAGAACCTCCAAAATGACCCAATTTCAAAGATGAGATGTGATAGGGTTGTAAAATCATCAAAAAAATAATGTTTTGACAATTTTTCTATCAATTAAAACCTTAATATTTTAATTAACATTTAGTTATTTTATTTAATTTTTAACTAGGGCAACAAATATTTAAATATTAAAAGGATGTATTATTTACTTATTTGATGTCAATGAGACCATAAATAAATAACTTATAATTTTTTTACCATATAATAATTATTCTATATTTTTAAAAATGTTTCATTATTTTTAAATAATTTAATGAAACATTATTTTCCTAAACAAACAATAGTGTCAATTTTGACACTATTAAATTCACTGATTTTAAAAATATTACGACAATAAGTTAAATTTGAAAAAAATATTTTATTATATGTATAATAATTTAATTTAATCTATAAAATTTATTGTATATATATCCAAAATTATATTTATTTTAATATTCTTCATAACATTTATCGGTTATCTCCATTAATAAAATAATTACTACATCAATTTTGTGTAATTATTTAATATACTTATTTTTTGAATAAAAATTTAAAATAAAATACCATGATTAAGAAAAATATACTATATTTAAAAATAGTACTTTTAGTATAATTTATATTCTGGAAAATACTACATTAAAAAGGTTATAATTTTGAAAACATGAATGTGACAACTTTAACATCACTTTAAATAAAATAATATAAGTGTCACAATCTATTCTATAAGGTTTAAAATGGTCACTAACTAGAACCTTGCATGGTTATGGTTGAGATATACTCAACCAATAATATTTTTTCAAGTGTTTGGGTCTTTTTATGGTCATTAGTATTTTAATAAAAAATGTTTTATTGATTTCTCATCATTTGTTTAATTTTTACATCATCAAAGTATAAGTATTTAAGGTAATTATTTATTTTCTAAAAATTACATATAAATTACCATGATAAAGAAAAAAAATTAGATTTTATATGAGTATTTATAATCGAATTTATCTTCTCTATAACCTTATATAAAAAATGATTTTTTATTAAAATTTGAGCGATACATATTTAACTTTTCTTTAAATAAAATAAATTAAATGTACTAATATCATCCAAGTGGCTTCAAAAGGACACCATTTTGACTCAAGGATGATTTAGGTTGAAAAAAACTCATCCAAATATATTAATAAAAGTGTTAGGGTAATTTTATAGCATTATTATTACCCTTAATTACCCAATTTACCCTTTTACAGTATTAATAAAAATTACCGAAGTTACTATTCATAATGCAAAAAATAAAATAAATATATTTAAATAATTTAGATCTAATGATTCTAAATATTGAATCCATTTTAAAAAATTCAAAACATAGAAGTTGAAGTAATTAATTTAAAATTAATCCCATTGTCGGAAAGAGAGAATAAGTTTTAAAAGCTAAAACATTTCAGAAGATTGAAATGTTTTTACTTCTGAATTCAATGTAAAATTAATTATAATGAAATAAATTATATTTAATGATAAATATATATTATATTTATACTTCCAAACCATTAAATATTATAATTTTACCATATAAATTATTTCAATGGAAAAAGTTGTTTTTAATTAAAATTTAGTGTATTTTTACTATTCATCAAAATTTGAAAGTTATTAGAAAAATATTATAAATCCATCCAAAGTAAATTTTTATATCCTTCTTCCAAAGAACATGTTTATTTTTTATATAAAAATTATTATTGTGTCAAAATATTAATTTAAAAGGGGTTCTCCATTAAAAGGTGGAAAATTACCTTTTTGAAAAATATAGGTTTTTATACATCATATAGGGTTTATTCATACCCTAAATATATATTGGACGAATATAAAAATATTTTATTAAGTATATAACATATATATTTAATTAATTTAATTTATTAAGAGTAATTAACTCAATTTATTAACAAAAAAATAAAAAATATAGTTGATTTATATTCTTCATAAATAATTGGTAGCAAACGACTTCACTATAAATTTTCATAAGTGAGTTATATTTATTCCTAATACCCTAAAAAATAGGTTAAAATGTTCATTTTATACTAAGGGAATCTCTAGGTTTGTTTAAACATATGATTTTATGCAATTCAATCTATTGAAGAATTAACATTATTTAGAGAAAATATTTCATAAAAACACATCAGTATTACATTCTACCCCCCCTTAAACAAAATTTCGCCCTAAAAATTCATCAATTAGATAGAAAAATATTAGTATATCTCTCCCTCATCATATCCTAAAGTTCCCACATAGCTTTCTTAAATTGGTGGTTTCACCAAAAAACTTTAACCAAGCGAATGGTCTTATTTCACAGAACTTTTTCACTACGATCCAGAATCTCTATCGATTGTTATCCATAAGAAAGATCTTTCTCTAGTAGTAAGACTTCTGAGTTTAGTACATGTGAAGGATTAGGTATGTACATTATTAGAAGATATACATGGAACACATCATAAACTTGAGATATATTCAGTGGAGGCGCCAATCGGTGAGCTAACTTCCCCAAACAATATAGAATTTCAAAAGGACCGATATACCTAGGGCTTAGGTTTCCCCTTTTTCTAAATCTCATTACTCTCTTCTAAGGAGATATTCATAGAAACACATTGTCACCCACTTCAAACTCTAGGTATTTTCTTCAGTTATCAGCATAACTCTTTTTGCTGACTATGAGCTTATCTTACATGTTGTTGAATAGACATGACCTTTTATACCATTTTATCAACAAGATCAGGTCCTCATAGCTTTATTTCCCCAACTTCATCCCAAAAATTTAGAGTTATTCACTTCTTTCCATAGAGGTATTCATAGGGAGTCATATGGATACTGAACTGAAAGCTATTATTTTAAGAAAATTCCACCAAAGGTAGGTGTTGATCCCAACAACATTTGAAATCCATATAGCAAGCTCTCAACATGTCTTTTATAGTTTGAATTGTCCACTCAGACTGATCATCTATCTGAGTATGATAACTAGTGTTGAAACTTAACTCTGTATCCAGAGCCTACTAAAGAATTTTTCAGAACTTCAAGGTAAACCTCAGATCCCGATTAGATAAAATGGAAAGTGGTACTCTATGAAATCTTACCACTTATTTTCCACATATCCTGACAAGTTAATTAAGAGATAAATCCTCTCTAATAACAATGAAGTGTGCCGACTTTGTAAGGCGATCAACTATAACCTATATAGCATTATGTCCTTTAGATGTTTTGTGAATTCTGATGACAAATTCCATAGTGATGTTTTCCCATTTCCATTATAGTATAGGTAATAGTTGTAACATCCCCTTAGAATTCAATCTCTTAGCCTTAACTTACTGAAAAACCAAGTAGTGAGAGAAATATTCGACTACATATTTTTTCATGCAATCCCACCAAAAATACTCTTTCATGTACTTAAAGATCTTTTTGCTTCTAGGGTGAATAGATAATGAATAACTATGAGCCACATCCATAAATCCTTCTTTAATTTTTGTAAGGGAGGGTTAAAAACCCGATTCCTGAACCTTATTATTCCATCTTAATCAAGGTTAAATTCAAGGAAATTTCTCACCTACTTCTATAGTTCTACATATTTCTTCTACACTTTCTTAATATTCACTTGTAAAGATGGTTGAAAATTCATTTGATAAAGATAATATTTCTCCCCTTATTTTAAATTTTCAATATCCATCATTTAAAAATCAATAAATATTGGATCTTTTGTAATCCTCATCATGGATAGGCTGGCATGGTCCTTTAGACCCAAAGAATCCGCCACCTTGTTTGCTTTCCCAGGGTGGTACTGTATCAAGCATTTGTAATCTTTAATCAAATCCAACCATCTTATTTGATTCATATTCATATCATTTTGTGTAAAAATATAATTTAAACTTTTATGATCAATATAAATATCATACCTTTTACCATAAATATAATTCCTTCATATCTTTAGTGAAAATATTATCACATCTAACTCCAAATCATGAGTTGGCTAATTATGATCATGTATTTTCAATTTTCGTGAGGCATATGCTATCAGCATATCTTTTTTCATGATAACACAACTAAGCCCCTTCTTGGATGCATTACTATAGATCAAAAACCTTTCTCCACTATAAGGTAGTATAAGAATAGGTGCATTGTCCAATTTTCTTTTTAGCTATTTGAAATTATCTCCATATTCCTATTTCCACATGAAATTAACTATTTTCCAAGTCAACATTGTTATTGTATTATATAATCATGAAAAATATTTCACAAAACATCGATAATATCTATCCAAACCCAGAAAACTTAGGATCTCAGTTAATGTTGTTGGTCTCGTCCAACTTTCAATATATTCTGTATGGATGGACCCACGGATATCCCCTATCTTGAGATTATGTGACCCAAAAATGAAACTTTCTGAAGCCAAAATTAACACTTTGAAATTTTTTCATAAATATTCTCCTTTCTAAGGATCTTTAGTACAATTCTCAAGTGATCTTCATGCTCATCATTTATTTTAGAATCGATAAGAATATCATCTATAAAGACTACCAAAAACTAATCAAGATAGTCACTTAAGTCTTTATTAATTAGATCCATGAAGATAGTGGGGGAATTAGTAAGACCAAAAGGCTTCATTATAAATTAATAGAAGAGGAAGTAAGTTTGAAAGAATCGGTAGAGGAGATTACCTCTTATTCGATTTGCTTCCTCTAAATCTCCCCTTAGAGCACTAGAGTTGGTATTGGAAGAAGACCAAAAACTATAGAATATAACTAGTGAAGTTGATAAAGTAATATTATAGGGGATGACTGAGCTTGAAGGATCAAAGTGAAGTGAAGAGGTGAGGGAAGAGGTTCCCTTTTATAATTGAGGTGAGAGGCACATTTGAAAACTCCATAAATAATAATTTATAATAAAATCAAACCCTACCAAAAAACTTCCAAAATTTACCAATTTCTAAGATGAGATGAGATAGGGTTTTATAATAATCAAACAATAAAATTTTTATAAGTTTTCTATCAATTTAAACCTTAATATTTTAATTAAAATTTAGTTATTCAATTTAATTTTTAACTAGGGTAAGAAATATTCAAATATTAAAAGGGTGTAATATTTAATTATTTGATGTCAATGAGACCATAAATAAATAAATTAGAATTTTTTTGACCATATAATAATTATTATATATTTTTAAAAAAGTTTTATGATTTTTAAATAATTTAATGAAACATTATATTCCTAAACAAACAATAGTGTCAATTTTGACACTATTAAATTCATTGATTTTTAAAATATTAAGATAACAAGTTAACTTAGAAAAAAATATTTTATCATATTTATAAGTAATCAAGGTCATCTATAAAATTAATTTTAAATATTAATTAGCCAAAATTATATTTATTTTAATACTGTTAATAAGATTTATCTGTTATCTCCATTAATAAAATAATCACTACATCAATTTTGTGTAATTATTTAATATACTTATTTTGGAATAAAAATTAAAAATAAAATATTATGATTAATATAAATATACTATATTTTATAATAATAATTTTAGTCTAAATTATATTCTGGAAAATCTGCTATTAAAAATGTTATAATTTTGGAAACATGAATGTGACAACTTTAACATCACTTTAAATAAAATAATATAAGTGTTACAATCTGTTATATAAGGATTAAAATGGTCACTAACTCGATCTTGGGATGTTTATGGTTGATATATACTCTACTAATAATATTTTTTCAAGTTTTTGGGTCTTTTTAGGATATTAGTATTTTAATAAAAATTGTTTTATTGATTTCTCATCATTTAATAAATTTTTACATAATCAAAGTATAAGTATTTAAGGTAATTATTTATTTCCTAAAAATTAAAAATAAATTAACATGATAAATAAAAAAATTTATCTTTAAAATGAGTATTTATAATTGAATTTATCTTATGTATAAACTTATATAAAAATTATTTTTTTATTAAAATTTTAGGGATACATATTTAACTTTTCTTTAAATAAATTAAATTTAATGTCCTAATCTCATTCAAGTGGCTTAAAAAGGACACCAATTCAAAAAAATTATGATTTAGGTAAAAAAAATCATAAAATTATATTAAGACAAGTTTAATGGTAATTTTATAATTGTATTCTTACCCTTAATTACCCGATTTACCCTTTTACTATATTAATAAAAATTACCCAAGTTACTAGTCATAATTACAAAAAATAAAATAAATCTATTTAGATAATTTGGACCTACTGATTCAAAATATGGAATCCATTTTTAAAAATTCAAAACATAGAAGTTTCAGTAATTAATTTAAAATTAATCTCATTATTGGAAAGAGAGAATGATTTTTAAAAGTTAAAACATTGCAAAAGATTGAAACATTTTTACATATAAATTCAATGTAAAATTAATTATAATGACATAAATTATATTGAATGATAAAAATATATTCTATTTATACTTTCAAACCATTCAATATTATAATTTAACCATATAAATTATTTCAATGAAAAATTTGTTTTCAATAAAAATTTAGTTTATTTTTACTATTCATCAAAATTTGAAAGTTATTAGAAAAATATTAAAAATTAACCAAAAGTAAATTTTTATATCCTTATTCCAAATAACATGCTTATGATTTCATATAAAAATTATTAATGCATCAAAATATTAATTTAAAAGTGGTTCTCCATTAAAAGGCGAAAAATCACCCTTTTGAAAAATATAGTTTTTTATACATCAAATATGGTTTATTCATACCCTATGAAGAAATATCTATTTTTTCATGACCCGAATTCACCAAGATGATGGAAGGGAAAATAGGTTGCTAGAACCTTCCTTCTTTAAGTTGAAGGAGAGATAATTACCCCCGAGACTCGCCTTCAATAGGTCCCAGAGTGGCGACTAGCACTAAGGGTATAGAATCACGCACAAGACGGAAGGCATTACCCTTTTTATTTAATAGGATCAGGAGATAAGATAGTAAATCCCAACAACAAAAAAAGTGGAAATATAGGTAAATCCAAAACAAACCATTCCCATATGCATATTCCAAACGTAAATTCTACAAGGTACACGAAAACCCCAAAAAGAAAAAAATACCAAAGAGAGGAAAACAACAGCAACAACTGTCCCAACCTCTGGACTAGCACGATCCTACACGATCCCTGAAGTCCTCCTGGAAACCTGAAAACAGTTTTATACACGTAGGGTGAGCATACAAGTATACTCAGTAGGGAAAACCAAAGACTCCTGTGCACAAGTAGGGAGGCATTCTAATGCCCCGTGAGAAAGGAGATAACCCAAGCACCAAACAAGGTAAACTATCCACCCGAGCCTCACCATGGAAAACTCCCCAAATAACGCAAGTAAAGTAATATATAGTAATAGCACAATGATATTTGGGTACCCCTCTCCACTTTCCCACTGGTTATTGGAAACATCCTATGCATCGAACCTCTCCCGCCATTCTATCGGCAATCCCACTGCCACACCCCACCTGCGCACACCTGGGCCACAACCGCACATACCGCCCGCAAAAACCTGGGCCACAACAACCACGCATAACCCCACCCACAAACACCTGGGCCAGAACAACTACTGCCACACCTGGAGACACTTGGGCCTCATCCTGAAGACACTTGGGAAACAACCTACCCGCACACACCTGGGCCAACCACCACAACAACCCTGCCCAAAGAACCTTGGGCTATAATGGACCTTAGGCCATCACAGCCTGCCCTATGAATCTTGGGATATTTTGGAAAGGGATCAGAAAAGGAGCTAATAACCAGCCACTCATAGGAGTGTTGGAAAAAACACCATCCCCTATGAAATGGGGGTTTTTAGCACGAAGTGCTCAACAAGGGTGGGGCGCGAATAAGAAACATAAAAAATAAAAATATATATATAGGTAAAAAGCACTCACCCCAACCTAGGGGTTCCAAAAACAACATAAGCACAAACACCCTTGTTACTATTCATTCATAAAAGAAAGGCACAAAACTCACGACCAAGTCACAACACATTCCCAAAAGAAATTCCCCATTTAACCCATTCTTCCTTTCATGTTCAAGAGATCCTGTTTAGGTGAATTCTACACTACTGGGCAACTAACCGGCATAACCAAAATCCAAAGAAAGAGAAACATCCAAACAATAATTTAAGCATTCACATATGGTTCTCTTGTGAAGTCACAACAACAAAGGGATCAGTGAGATCCCTCAAAGTACTGGAACCAAACCAAGCCTCGAGATACATCCCCACATGGATTCAGATTCACAACCAACAATCGTACCACAATAGAGGATCCCATCCTTATCCACATCACCTCATAAGAATATAACAGGAAAACACACCTACTACCAAACAGAGCAGGGAAACTTCCAGATTCAAGCATATTATTCATTAGGTTCTTCTTTCTGTTGGTTAACCGGGGTGATCACATAAGGATTTTTGTTCACTGGACATTCATTTAATTCGACAAGTTTACGTGATTAACCAAATTCCCATGTTGTATCCATTCAATCATCATAGAGGACGAAGGTTCATTAATGTAAAAAGAAAGACCACCAACGACCATGATTTTCAGTGGGCATATTCCCGCATAATTCACAACATAAATAATCAAGGGTAAGGAAAAAAATAGCATAAACATCGATCACACCCCCTTCATTATTTTAAAGTACATTTGTTATCTTAATTAATGTTTGGTTTCATCCATCCCATAGAAACAAAAATAATACCTCCCCGCATGATACACAGTAAAGAGAGATGTAGGAAAAACCTACTTGGATGATCAACGATGAAGTCTTTATCCACGCGCCAAGAACTGAGGATGCACGGTTTGCAGGGGAGGAACTCCGGGGACTCCAAGGATGAGCAGAAAAGCTCCATCACAGGTGCACCACAAGTCTAGGGAAGGGAACTCCAAATTCCTCAAGGGAAGAGTGAACCCAGCCAAGAAGAAGAAAAGGAGGAAAGCTAGTGCAATAAAAAGATGATCCCGAGCGTTACTGGATATCAAGATCTTCGGTGGTTTTAAAGGCGGATCGTGGTTTCACCACGTGGTTGGGTGGTTACACAGGATAGAATTAATTTTTATTTAATAACTCTCATCGGGAAAAGGTGGTAATAGTTATGACTTTAAAGGATTTTATATAAACCAGGGGGAACGTTAGACAGACACACAACTGGGTCCGTTGAGGGTCGCCCCACTCTTAAGAATTTAAACATTGATTATGGGGATACAAACGGCCTTGAACCATTTCAAAAAGGTTAAAAAGGTTTAAAAGTAGCATTATGGGAAAAAATGTGAAGAAAAACTTGACAAGACTGTGTGACACCGATCATGTTTCACCGATCGGTCGCACCGATCTCTGACACACCGATCTTGTCACACTGATTGTTTCACGCCGATTGGTCGTACCAATCAGTGACACACTGATTGGTCGCACCGATCGGTGACACACCGATCGTGTCACACCGATCGGTGACACAATGATCGTCTCACATTGATCGGTCGCTCCGATCGGTGACAAACCGATCGGTCGCACCGATCTGTGACACGCCGATCGTGTCACACCGATCGGTCGCACACCGAAATGACGTCCTACCACTAAGATGCCACCCTTAGGATCCAGAATTTGGGAAAGGGATTTACCATGAGGGTCTCGACCATTACATTAGATACCTCTCGAACTATTACCTTCCTCGAGAATCAAAGCTAGGCCTGAAGAGGAGAGAGGGGTCTAAAAACCCCTCCTTGAAAGATACCCCTCGGGGACAAACCACCCCAAACAGCCACACCGAACTCAAGGTCCATATTGTCCCGAAACACAGTTCCAGGAATTCCTTTATCCATGTCAAGATACTATCCGCTTTGGGTTGCACTGACTCACCCGCATGGGTTTAATTACATCCACTTTAATGCATCTTGGTTAGGGATCAAGTCCTCCATTCACCACATATCAGGACTTTTCATAACATTCACAAGGCAGGGAAACAAAACACCACATAAACCAACAAGGTCAGCATTACATCACAAATGAGTACAAAAAGAAACAGAAAAAAACTTAAAACAACTCTGGGTATTGGGTGCACATCTGTGCCTCCTGTTCCCAGGTGCTCTCTTCAAGCCCACCACACCTCTATAACACATGAACCAAGGGAATGGTCCATCCACAGAGCACCCTCTCCTCACGATCCTCGATTATCACAGGTATTTACACAAACTTCACGTCAGCCTTGATGTCCAGATTTCCCCATCCGAGGATGTGTGAATAGTTTTGTAGATACCGTCAGAGTTGTGAAACATGGAAGAAATCATGTATTATCAGTAATGGCGATGGTAGCACTAGCTTATAATCCACTTCGCCGACCCACCGCAATACTTCGAACGGTCCGACGAACCTAGGAGAAGGCTTACTCCCCTTACCAATCCTCCGTTGTCCACGCCGAGGGGAGACCTTCAGGAATACGTGGTCCCAACCTCAAACTCTAAGGGTCTCATCCTATTATCAGTGTATGACTTCTGTCGGTCCTGGGACACCTTCATCCTCTCCCGTATAAGATGAACCTTCTCCGCCGTGCTCTGCACCACCTTTGGCCCAAGAACACCTGCTTCCCCAACCTCTGTCCAACATATGGGTGAGCGACATGGGCTTCTGTACAAAGCTTCAAACGGAGCCATGATAATGGTAGAGTGATAGCTATTATTGTATCCAAACTCTACCAGAGGCAATTGTCTCACCCATGATCCCCCAGAGTCTAGAATACATTCCTGTAGCATATCTTCCATTGTCTGGATGATGCGCTCTGTCTATCCATCTGTCTGGGGGTGGAAAGAAGTGCTAAGACGTAGCTGGGTGCCAAAAGCATGCTGTAATCCTCTCCAGACTCGTGAGGTAAACCATACATCCCTATCCAAGACTATGGACCTCATAAATCCATGCAACTATACCACCTCATCCACGTACCTCCGGGCTAAGACATCCACTGCATCCGACTCCTTGATCGCTAGAAAGTGAGCCGACTTCGTCAACCGGTCCACCACTACCCAGATAGCATCACAAACTCCTTGAACCGTGGGTTTTCCTATGAATACATCCATAGAGATGTCATCCCACTTCCACTCAGGGACATCTAAAGGTTTTAACAGACCGCCTGGAAGACAGTGTTCATCCTTCACCTACTGACGCACTAGGCACCTGGCCACGAACTCTTCCACCGCTCGCTTTACCCTGGGCCACCAAAACTGACTCCTCAGACCCTGTTACATCTTGGAAACTCCCGGATGCACTTCTAGGGGTCAGTTGTGGAACTCACCAAGAACTCTCTCGCGCATCGTCTCCGGAACAAACAACTTCCCTCTGAAAAGTATCTGATTCTGACCATCCTCCTTCCACCCTTCCGGAGCATCACCATGGTTAACCTGGTCATGCATTACTTCACTCTCTATGTCTCCCCACTAAGACTCCTCCACCTACCATAGGAGATAGGATTGCACTATCATCTGAAAGAGACAACTTCTACCACCATCCTCCCTTACATCCAGGTGCAGGACAACCAACTCCTCCACCGCCTTCCAAGCATCTGCCTACTCTCGAAATTCATTCTTCTACGACTTCCTGCTCAAGGAATCAGCCACCACATTACCTTTTCCTGAGGTGTAGGAAATCTCAAATTTGAAGTCTTGAAGGAACTCCATCCACTTTCGCTGCCGTAAGTTCAGGTCCCGCTGGGAGAAGATATACTTCAAGATTTTATGATCCGTGAAGGCCAAAAAGTGCTCCCCGATGAGGTAATGTCGCCACAACCTTAGTGCGAACACGAACGCCGCAAGATCTAGATTGTGGGTGGAATAGTTATGCTCATGGGGAAATAACTGTATAGACCCATAAGAGATTATCCCTTACTGTTGAATCATCACACACCAAAGGCCTTGTCCAGAAGCATCACAGAATACCTCATACACAACCCCTTCTTCTGGAAACCTCAGCACCGGGGCACCAACCAACTTCCCCTTTAGATAGATTAAGGATGCCTCGCACTTCCCACTCCACATGAAATCCTGTCCCTTCTTGGTCAAGGCTGTCAAAGGTACTACAACTTAGGAGTAGTTGGGCATGAACCTCTAGTAGTAACCTGCAAGACCTAGGAAACTATGAATTTCTCTCACGCTCTTGGGTGCTGCCCAAGAAACGACCACATCAACCTTTGATGGGTCCACCACTATTCCTTTCATGGACACTAAATTCCCAAGGAAGTGCACTTCTCACTTCTAGAACATTCACTTTGACAATTTCCCATAGATTTTGTGCTGTCATAGGACTTATAAAACAATTCTCAGGTGTTCTGCGTGTTCCTCCTCTAACTTTGAGTAGATCAGGATGTCATTAATAAACACAACTACGAACCGATCTAGGTATTCCCAGAAGACAGAGTTCATGAGTCCCATGAACACAGCTGGTGCGTTCGTAACACCGAATGAAATAACTACAAACTCAAAGTGTCCATACCTACACCTGAAGGCAGTCTTTGATATGTCACCCTCCTTCACCCTCAACTGGTGATATCCAGACCGCAGATCAATCTTAGAGAAACAACCTTCTCCCCTTATCTAGTCAAAGAGATCTTCTATCCTTGAGAGAGGGTAATAGTTCTTGACCGTTACCTGATTCAGTCTCCGGTAGTTTATGCACAGCCTGATACCACCATCTTCCTTCTTTACGAACAAGACAAGATCACCCCAAGGTGATGCACTTGGTCGAACAAAACCCTTATTCATCAGATTGTCAATCTGAATCCACAAATCCCACAACTCAGAAGGTGCCATCTGGTAGGGAGCCATCGAAATCGGACAGGCACCAGGTTGCAAGTCTATCCCGAACTCAACATCACATCAAGGGGGTAGAGTTCCCACTTCTTCAGGGAAGAATTCCATGAACTCACTGACGATCCATGGGACTTCTACCATTTCTGCATCCACCGACTCCACAGATAGTTCATATAACAAGGAAAGGAGGGGCTCCTCTCACCTTCTACTTTTCTGGAAACCCCGCTCGCTGATGAAAGATACAAGTCGGCCGCCCAAATCCGAAAACACGATCCTTCATCAGAAGCAGTCAATGAAGGAACATATAGAGAAAATCCAGTCAATGCCTAGGATGACATCGTATGGTTGTATCTGCAATAGTATAAGATCCCTGATAGACTGATGTGGCCCTATCATCAGTCTACATCCTCAACAAACATAAAGAAGGTCGGTTTGACCTCTGACTGGCGTGCTCAGCACTAGGGGCACTGGAAGTCTCTTAGAATCTAAACCTAGAGCATGGGCCAGACTGGGTGAAACAAAGGAGTATGAAGCTCTTGTATCGAACAAGGAATAGGCAAGAGTACTAAACAAGCTGATCGTACCTCGAACGACTTCTGGCTTTGCTGAAACTGTTGCCTCTGTGGTGTGAAACTGCCCACGCCCAGCTCCTCTGCCTCTTGGCTGTCAGCCACCTCCACGACCACGCCCTGGTCAAGGTCCTTGAGGGGCACCCTGGGGTCGGCCTCCTCCCGCCACGTCCGGTATCGGAGGGGCAGGAGCTTGCTGCCCCTACTGCTGCTGTTGAAAGGTCCTAGCTGGAAACGGCTGCTACTGAGGTGGGCGTTGAACCTTCCCACCCCCACTATACTGCACTATGTATGGGCACTGATTTTGAAGGTACCCATGGCTTCCACAGACAAAGCATCTTGGTCATGGGCCCGAAAGGAAAGGGTAAGGACCGGGAGATCGGAACTGGAACTATTGAGGCCTGCTCCCTACTGGTCGGAACCTAGAGGGCCCTGATGTTGGAGGCTTGCTACTGAAAACCTTCTCTTTCGACGAGCCCAACTAGATTCCCTCTCGTGATACACCTCCCAATGTGTGCATCCTCTCCACCACTTCATCCTTCTTCTAGACCTCCAAGTATGTTGGTAAGGTTAAGGGAGTAACAACATACTGGAGAGAAGGTCGAAGTGCCTCTTCCAAATGTCTTGCCCGTGACTCCTCATCTTGAAAGAGGTCCAGAGAAAAGTGGAGGAGATCCTTGAACTTGATCCCCAAATCTCTCACTAACATGCTCCCCTGTTAGAGGGAGAGTATCTCCTACCACTTCTCAGCCTTCATCGTGGAAGATAGGAATTCTGCCCGGAACTTCTTCTCGAAGTCACCCCACGTAACCTCAGCCCCCCTCTTCTCCCCAAGATAAAGCGTCCACCATTGACGCACTGCTCCCCACATTTGGCTTACAGCCAGAGGAACCCAGTATTCCGTTAGAGCCTGGATCAAGATGAAAGCTATCTCCAGCTCCTCTAGCCATCTCTCTGTCTCAATGTCTAAGATGCTACCCTCATACTTCCTGAGGGTATGCCACTGAAAGGCACGAAGCGTCCTCTTCCACTGATCGTCCTCCTCCTCTCGGTCAGCCCTCTATCGATCAACCAAATCAACCTCTAAGGCCTCGATCGCCCGTACTACCCTTGGTCGCCATCCGGGTGCCATAGCTGCAAGGTAAACAAAGTAATTCCTAAGCCCGAGTAGTGTAGAAGACTGATTTTAAATTTTATTAGACTTCTTATTCATTTTAAATCCAAAAAATACCCAAGAAACACAAGAACACAAGTTATTATGATGCATGAACCTTTCCTAGGGTCTCTACCCTACAATCAGTGTAGCCTCAATTGGTCGTTCGGTAGGCCCAGAGTCCTTGCATCGGATCACGGGGGGCCCTAAAATCCCATGTCCTAGCTGGTCTTCTCTGGCCTATTTCACGCACCAAGATCACCCAACACTGTTTCCCTACCATCAAATGCAACCCTCACTATGCCTAACCCCAGACTCCATACTATCTCTCAATCCACCAAACCTCTTCCTATGATACCATTCTGTCACGTCCCGCCTTCACCAAGATGAGGTAAGGGACAGCAGGTTTCCAGACCCTTCCTTATTCAAGTTGAAGGATAGATAATGACCCCTGAGACCCACCTTCAATAGGTCATAGAGTGGCAACTAGCACCAAGGGTATTTAATCACGCACAAGACGGAAGACATTACACTTTTTATTTAATAGGATCAGGAGATAAGATAGTAAATCCCAACAACACCAAAAGTGGAAATACAGGTAAATCCAAAACAAACCATTCCCATATGCATATTCCAAACGTAAATTCTACAAGGTACAAGGAAACCCCAAAAAGAAAAAAATACCAAAGAGAGGAAAACAACAACAACAACTGTCCCAACCTCTGGACTAGCACGATCCTACACGATCCCTGAAGTCCTCCTGGAAACCTGAAAACAGTTTTATACACGTAGGGTGAGCATACAAGTATACTCAGTAGGGAAAACCAAATACTCATGTGCACAAGTAGGGAGGCATTCTAATGCCCCGTGAGAAAGGAGATAACCCAAGCACCAAACAAGGTAAACTATCCACCCAAGCCTCACCATGGAAAACTCCCCAAATAATGCAAGTAAAGTAATGTATAGTAATAGAACAATGATATTTGGGTACCCCGTGCCACTTTCCCACTGGTTATTGGAAACATCCTATGCATCGAACCTCTCCCGCCATTCTATCAGCAATCCCACTGCCACACCCCACCCGCACACACCTGGGCCACAACCGCACATACCGCCCACAAAAACCTGGGCCACAAAAACCACGCATAACCCCGCACACAAACACCTGGGCCAGAACAACTACTGCCACGCCTGGAGACACTTGGGCCTCATCCTGAAGACACTTGGGAAACAACCTACCCGCACACACCTGGGCCAACCACCACAACAACCCTACCCAAAGAACCTTGGTCTATAATGGACCATAGGCCATCACAGCCTGCCCTATGAATCTTGGGATATTTGGGAAAGGGAGCAGAAAAGGAGCTAATAACCAGCCACTCATAGGAGTGTTGGAAAAAACACCATCCCCTATGAAATGGTGGTTTTCGGCACGAAGTGCTCAACAAGGGTGGGGCACGAATAAGAAACATAAAAAATAAATATATATATATAGGTAAAAAGCACTCACCCCAACCTAGGGGTTCCAAAACCAACATAAGCACAAACACCCTTATTACTATTCATTCATAAAAGAAAGGCACAACACTCACGACCAAGTCACAACACATTCCCAAAAGCAATTCCCCATTTAACCCATTCTTCCTTTCATGTTCAACCGATCCCATTTAGGTGAATTCTGCACTACTGGGCAACTAACCGGCATAACCAAAAGCCAAAGAAAGAGAAACATCCAAACAATAATTTAAGCATTCACATATGGTTCTCTTGTGAAGTCACAACAACAAAGGGATCAGTGAGATCCCTCAAAGTACTGGAACCAAACCAAGCCTCGAGATACATCCCCACATGGATTCAGATTCACAACCAACAATCGTACCACAATAGAGGATCCCATCCTTATCCACATCACCTCATAAGAATATAACAGGAAAACACACCTACTACCAAACAGAGCAGGGAAACTTCTAGATTCAAGCATATTATTCATTAGGTTCTTCTTTCTGTTGGTTAACCAGGGTGATCACATAAGGATTGTTGTTCACTGGACATTCATTTAATTGGACAAGTTTACGTGATTAACCAAATTCCCATGTTGGATCCATTCAATCATCATAGAGGACAAAGGTTCATTAATGCAAAAAGAAAGACCACCAACGACCATGATTTTCAGTGGGCATATTCCCGCACAATTCACAACATAAATAATCAAGGGTAAGGAAAAAAACAGCATAAACATTGATCAGACCCCCCTTCATTATTTAAAAGTACATTTGTTATATTCATTAATGTTTGGTTTCATCCATCCCATAGAAACAAAAAGAATACCTCCCTGCATGATACACAGTAAAGAGAGATGTAGGAAAACCCTACTTGGTTGATCAACGATGAAGTCTTTCTCCACGCGCCAAGAACTGAGGATGCACGGTTTGCAGGGGAGGAACTCCGGGGACTCCAAGGATGAGCAGAAAAGCTCCATCACAGGTGCACCACAAGTCTCGGGAAGGGAACTCCAAACGCCCCAAGGGAAGAGTGAACCCAGCCAAGAAGAAGAAAAGTAGGAAAGCTAGTGCAATAAAAAGATGAGCCCGAGCGTTACTGGATATCAAGATCTTCGGTGGTTTTAAAGGCGGATCATGGTTTCACCACGTGGTTGGGTGGTTACACATGATAGAATTAATTGTTATTTAATAACTCTCATCGGGAAAATGTGGTAATAGTTATGACTTTAAAGGATTTTATATAAACCAGGGGGAACGTTACACAGACACACAACTGGGTCCGTTGATGGTCGCCCCACTCTTAGGAATTTAAACATTTATTATGGGGATAAAAACGGCCTTGAACCATTTCAAAAAGGTTAAAAAGGTTTAAAAGTAGAATTATGGGAAACACCCAAATTCAGGGCGGCCCACTGGTTTCGAGTACGCACACCTTCATTCTCAGTGTAGATCAGATTCTAGATGGAACCATCCTCTCTATGTTCTTATTCAATTGTATCATTTTTAGTGTGGATTATAGTATTAACATCCATGGAATTTACTAATGTGTAACACATGGTGGGTGGTGTACCAACTATTGAATGGTAGGGTCATCTGAAACCTTTATTGGGTATTCTCCTCTCATTTTGGTATCCTCTTTTGTCCTCTTGGATAAGGGTAACTTGAAGGGAACCTATGCACAACCTTTTTATACACATACCTTATAGGTGGAATGATTCAAGAGACAAAAAATAATGGGAGACCTCTTTTCTTTTCATCCTCCCTAGATGGGAAAAGTCTGACTTCCATTGGGAAGATGGTTGAGGTAAAAATGTCCCAGCCCTGCGGGATGGGGTTGCTCATGTTATTTTGTTGTTGTGCCCTAGCCTATATTTTTTAGTCTTATAGGGACATTCTATGTTAAAAATACCCCAAGCCATGTGGCCTGGGGATGATCCCATACTACGGTGGTTGCTGCTGTTATTGTCACTTTCTTGATCTCGTGCATTCCTATTCAGGTTTGAGCCAGATATGGTTGTGGATCTGCACGTGAATTATTTACTTCTAAGGACATTAGTAATGATTTATGATTATATTACCTTAGGAGATAATCCTAGTAAATTTTATTAGTTTCCTAAATTCTGGGGGTTTTCAATGGATTTCTCTTTTCATACCTGACACTTTTGAGAGTTACTCAAGGTTGGTTCTTGTTGAGAATATCACCTTTCCTAAATAGGGATTTCATTTTATCATCATCCTATGATAATGGAATTACATGATGTTATTTACAGTGGGTTCTACTGAATGGGGAGTAGGGTAAAATCCAAAGCTCTTTGCTCTCCCTATTCATGGATATAAACACCAGATAGGGAATCACCAATAAGATGATGTAACTTGTGTAGCACATGGAGGCAGGTCAGATCAAGATCTTTATTTTTTCCTCTCTAATTGTGGTATGCACGTATATGGGATGAATTCCTAATTAATTCAATAGCTAAGATCTCTCATTATTTTGACATGGTATTCAGACCCATCACAGGGAAAGAATTTTGCTTTCAGGTGGCGGAGGGTTGTCCATGCCCGAAGACACCTAGGCTTCATCCCGAAGACACTTGGGTAACAACCTACCCACACACACCTGGGATAACCACCACAACTACCCTGCCCAAAGAACCTTGGGTTATAATGGACCTCAGGCCATCACAACCTACCCAATGAATCTTGGGCTATTCGGGAAATAGATCAGAAAAGGATCTAATAACCAGCCACTCATAGGAGTGTTGGAAAAAACACCCTCCCCCATGAAATGGGGGTGTTCGACATGAAGTGCTCTACAAGGGTGGGGCGCAAATAAGAAACATAAAAACTACAGATATATGTATAGGTAAAAATCACTCACCCCAAACTAGGGGTTCCAAAACCAACCTAAGAACAAACACCCTCATTACTATTCATTCATAAAAGAAAGGCAGAACACTCACGGCCAAGTCACAACTCATTACCAAAACCAATTCACCATTTAGCCAATTCTTGCTTTCATGTTAAAGTGATCCCATTTAGGTGAATTCTACACTACTGGGAAACTAACCGGCATAACCACAAGCCAGAGAAAGAGAAACATCCAAACATCAATTTAAGCATTCACATCCGGTTCTCTTGTGAAGTCACAACAACAAAGGGATCAGTGAAATCCCTCAATGTACTAGAACTAAACCAAGCCTCGAGATACAGCCCCACACGACTTCATATTCATGACCAAAAATTGTACCACAATAGAGGATCCCATCCTCATCCACATCACCTTATAATCATCTAGCAGGAAAACACACCTAATACCAAACAGAGTAGGGAAACTTCCAGATTCAAGAATATTATTCATTAGGTTCTTCTTTATGTTGGTTAACTGAGGTGATCACACAAGGATTATTGTTCACTGAAAATTAATTTAATTGGTTGAGTTTACGTGATTAACCATGATCCCATTTTGGATCCATTAAATAATCACATAGGATGAAGGTTCATTAATTCATAAAGAAATACCACCAATGTCCATGATTTTCAGTGGGCATAGGACTGCACAATTCACAACATAAATAATCAATGGTAAGGAAACAATACAGAAAAAACATCGATCACAACCCTCCTTCATTCTTTAAAAGTATATTTGTTATCTTCATTAAAGTTTGGTTTCATCCATCCCGCAGAAACAAAAAGCATACCTCCCCACATGATACACAGTAAAGAGAGACGAAGGAAAACCCTACTTGGATGATCAATGATGAAGTCTTTCTAAACGCGCCAAGAACTGAGGATGCGCGGCTTGCAGGGAAGGAACTCTAGGGCTCCAAGGATGAGCAGAAAATCTCCAGCACAGGTGCACCACAAGCCTCATGACGGGAAATCCAAATGCCCCAAGGGAAGAGCGAACCCGGCCAAGAAGAAGAATAGGAGGAAAGATAGTGCGATAAAAAGATGAGGCCAGGTGTTACTGGATATCAAGATCTTCAGCGGTTTTAAATTCGGATCGTGGTTTTACCATGCTGTTGGGTGGTTACACACGACGAAATTAATTGTTATTTAATAACTCTCATCGGGAAAAGGTGGTAATAACTACGACTTTAAAGGATTTTATATAAACAGAGAGGAATGTTACACGGACACACAGCTGGGTCCGTTGAGGGTCTCCCCACTCTTAGGAATTTAAACATTGATTATGGGGATAAAAAAGGCCTTGAACCATTTCAAAAAGGTTAAAAAGGTTTAAAAGTAGCATTATGGGAAAAACTGTGAAGAAAAACTTGAAAAGGCTATGTGACACCGATTGGTCGCACCGATCGGCGACACACTGATCGGTCACACCGATCGGAGACACACCGATCGGTCACAGCGATAGGCGACACACCAATCGGTCGCACCGATCTGCGACACACCGATCGATCACACCGATCGGCGACACACCGATCAGTCGCACCGATCTGCAACACACCGATCGGTCGCACCGATCGGCGACCCACCGATCGACAACACACCGATCAGAGACACACCAATCGGTCACACCGATCGGCGACACACCGATCGGTCGCACCGATCAGCGACACACCGATCAGCGACACACCGATTGGTGACACACCGATCGGTCGCACTGATCGGTGACACACTGACCAGTCGCACCGATTGGAGACACACCGATCCGTCGCACCAATCGGCGACACACCGATCAGTTGCACCGATCGGTGACATGCCAATCGTGTCACACCGATCATGTCACGCCGATCGGTGACACACCGATCGTGTCATACCGATTAGTCGCATCGATCAGTCGCA
This sequence comes from Viscum album, assembly GCA_963277665.1. Lineage (NCBI taxonomy): Eukaryota > Viridiplantae > Streptophyta > Magnoliopsida > Santalales > Viscaceae > Viscum > Viscum album. The sequence continues at coordinate 1,186,009,879 of OY728123.1, read as the reverse complement.
CCGACCGGTGACACACTGATCGTCACGCCGATCAGTCCCACCGATCGATGACACACTGATCGGTCACACTGATCGGTGACACACTGATCGTGTCACACTGATCAGTTGCACCGATCAGTGACACACTAATCGGTCGCACCGATCGGTGACACGCCGATCGTGTCACACCGATTGGTCGCACACCGAAATGACGTCCTACCACCGAGACACCACCCTTAGGATCTGGAATTTGGCAAAGGGATGGACCTTGAGGGTCTCGTCCATTACATATTTGATGAATATAAAAAATATTTTATTAAGTATATAACATATATATTTCATTAATTTAATTTAATAATAGTAATTAACTTAATATATTAACAAAAAATACAAAAATATAGTAGATTTATATTTTTCATAAATAATTGGTAGTGGAAGGCTTCACCATAAATTTTCATCAGTTAGTTATATTTATTATTTATAACCAAATGGATAGGTTACAATGGTCATTTTATACTAAGTGTGTCTGGTGGTTTTTTTAAACTCACGATTGCGTGGAGTGCAAGCTATTGAAGAATTAAATTTATTTCGAGAAAATATTTCATAAAAACATATGGGTGTTACATTCTACCCCCTTAAACTGAATTTCTCACTTGAACTTCATCACTTAGATACAAAAAGATGAGAATATATCTCCCTCATCATATCCTCAAGTTCCCATGTAGCTTCTTCAAATTGGTGGTTCCACCACAAAATTTGAATCAAGCGAGTGGTCTTTTTTCACAAAACTTTTTCTCTACGATCCAGAATCTCTCTCGATTGTTCTTCATAAGAAAGATCTTTACCCAGTGGTACGAATTATAAGTTTAGTGAATGTGAAGGATCAGGTATATAATTTCTAAGGAGATATATATGGAACACATCATGAATTTTAGATAGATTCGGTGGAAGCATCAATCAGTAAGATACCTTCCCAACACGATCCAGAATTTCAAAAGGACCGATTTATCTAGGGCTTAGCTTGCCCCATTTTACAAATATCATTACTCTATTCTTGGGATATATTCATAGAAAAACCTTCTTACCCACTTCAAAATCTAGATCTTTTGTTTGGTTTTTAGAATAACTTTTTTTCCAACTCTGAGTTGATCTTATGTGTTGTTGAATAAATCTGACATTTTCTTCCATTTCATCAACAAGATCAGGTCCTAATAGCTTTCTTTCCCCAACTTCATCCAATCAAGTTGGAGTTCTACACTTCTTTTCATAGATTGCTTCATAGGGAGACATCTGAATTCTGGAGTGAAATCTATTTTTTGTAATAAAATTCCACCAATGTTAGGCATTAATCCCAACCACCTTTTGAAATCCATAGAGAAAGATCTCAAAATGACTTATAGAGTTTGAATTATACTCTTAGACTGACCATATGTCTGAGGATGATAAGTATTACTAAATCTTAAATCTGTATCCAGATCATGATGAAGACTTTACCAGAACTTCAAGGTAAACCTCAAATCCAAATCAGATATAATGGAAAAGATACTCCATGAAATATTACCACTTCCTTTACATATATCATGGTAAGATGATCAAGAGATAAATCTTATATAATAGTAATGAAGTGTGCTGACTTTTTAAGGTGATAAACTATAACCCATATAGAATTATGACCTTTAGATGTTTTGGGAAGTCTAAAAATAAATTCCATAGGGTTTTTTCCCATTTACATTATGGTATGGGTAATGGTCATAACATCCCCTTAGAATTTTTTCTCTTATCCTTAACTTTCTGACAAACCAAGCACCAAGAGACATATTTGGAAACATCTATTTTCATTTAATCTCACCAAAAATACTCTTTCAGGTCCTTGTATATATTTTTTTTCCAGGATGAATAGAGAATGAAGAACTATGAGCCGCATACAATAAATCTCTATTTAATTTTGGTATGGGAGGAATAAAAACCCAAAACCTGAACCTTATTATTCCATCACAATCAAGGTTGAATTCAGGAACATTTCTCACCTTCTTTTGTAGTTCTACGTCTTCCTTCTGTGTCTCTTTAATCTTTACTTGTATATATGGTTGAACATTCATTTGAGAAAGATAATATTTCTCACCTTCATTTAAAATTTCAAGATCCATCATTTTCAAATCCATAAATATAGGATCTTTTGTGATCATCATCATAGATAGGATAGAATGGTCCTTTCGACTCAAAGCATCTTCCACCTTGTTCGCTTTCTCAGGGTGGTAATGTATTGAGCAGTCGTAATCATTAATCAAATCCAACCATCTTCTTTGATAGATATTCATCTCATTTTATATGAAAATATACTTTAAAATTTTATCATCAGTATAAATATCACACCTTTTCCCCTAAAGATAATGCCTCTATATATTTAGTTCAAAGATTACCGCAACTTACTCCAAATCATGAGTTTAGTAATTTTGCTCATGGATTTTCAATTGTCATGAGTCATAATCTTTCACCATATCATTTTTCCTAAGAACAAAACCGAGACCATTATTGGATGCATTACTATATAACACAAACCTTTCTCCACTATAAGGTAGTATGAACATATATACACTAGCTAACATTATTTTTAGCTATTTTTAATTCTCTTCACATTCCTCCTTCCACATAAAGTTAACTCCTTTCTAAGTCAACTTTATGAGTGGATTAGATAATCATGAAAAATATTTCACAAAATGTTGATAATATCCATCAAAACCAAGAAAACTTCGGATCACATTTACTATTATTGGTCTTGGGAAACATTTAATAACTTCTATTTTTGCTGGATCCACATATATCCGCTATCTTGAGATCATGTGACCCAAAAATGAATCTTTTTAAAGCTAAAATTCACACTTGGTAATTTTTTCATAAATATTCTCCTTTATTAGGGTCTTCAGTAAAATTCTCAAGTGATCTTCATGCTCTTCCTTGCTTTTTGAATAGACAAGAATATCATCTATAAAGACTACCACAAATTGATCAAGATAGTCTCTAAAGACTCTATTCATTATATCCATGAAGATAGTGGGGAAAATAGTAAGACAAAAAAGAATCAATATAAATTCATAATTCCCATACCTTGTATGAAATGTCGTCTTTAGTATATCCTCCTTCTTGACCATTAATTGATGATATCCTGAACAAAGATCAATCTTGGAAAATTATTGAGCTCTACATAGCTGTTCAAATAAGTCATAAATACAGGGAAGAGGATATTTTTTCTTGATATTCATATTGTTAAGTTCTCTATAATCAATAAAAAATCTCATTAATCCATCTTTCTTCTTAACAAATAGAACAGGTGCACCCCAAGGTGACACACTAGGGTATATGAATCCCTTGTCAAGATTCTCTTGGAGTTTCTTCTTCAATTTATATAACTCAATTGGGGATATTCTATAAGGTTTCTTTGAAATAGTAATAGTACCCAGTATGAGTTCTATTGAAAAATCAACCTCATGATTTGATGGAAGACTGGGAAATTATTCCAGAAAGTCATAATCAAACTCCCATACAATTGGTGTATTCTTAATTGCGAGTTTCTCCCCCACCATTTGAGATAGATAACCTTAATTTATAGGAACCAAGACCCATGAAATAGAAGAAATTTTCACTATAAGTTCATACTCATCCTTGCATTGATATATGATCATAGTTTGATCTGGAATATGAAATGTGACTTCCATTCCTTGGAAATTTATATGAGATCCATATAGAGAAATCCAATACATGCCAATAATCACATCAAATTCCACAATAAGAAGGATCACAAGATTTACAGGAATCACTTTCCCACAAAATTCAACTATAGAAGAGTTATAAACTTTTGATGCGACTGCTATGCCATTAAGAGTTGTTACAACAAAATTAACATCTAATTATTGAGGTAATACGATGAAACCCTTCGGAAATTATTTATAAATAAAAGAGTGGGTGTATCTAGAATAAAATAAAACATTTTATACTTTAGAGTGGATGGTAAGGGTATATTTAACCACTTCATTATCATACTTCACATCACTGATAGTGATCCCATGTGACTTGCCTTTGTCTTTGTCCTTGAGAGTTTTCTAACATCGATCATCATCAATAGCCTTTGGATTAAGGCATTGAATGACATAATTCCCCATTTCCTTGTACTTGTAAAATTAAAGTTCAAGAGTTAAATTATATGTCTCCTTTTCTATATTCATAACATTAGACATATTTTTCCCATCACTCCAGCATTCAAACACCCAATGGCCTTCTTTTCCACACTTAAAAAATTTAGTTGTCCATTTAAGATAATTTCCTCGATCTTTATTTCCACACTTTGAGAATAAAGAAAAACTCATATTCTTTTTAGTGTGATATTCAGATTTTATTTTTAATTCCATTTTTCTCTTCTTATCAAACCCATAAGACTGATGGGTTACTTCAATCTCCATCTCAACCTTGATAGCACATCTAATGATTTCTTAATAGAAAATGAAGTCCCTTATGGATAATGCCCTTCAGAGACTTGGTTTTAAGCCACTAAAGAATAGATCAATTTTACTCTCTAGTTGGATAGTAATTCTAGAAGCATACCTTGAAAGTCTTGTAAAATTTTCTTCATAGGTACAAAAAAATTCATCATATTTTTTTATTAAGTTCAAGGAACACATTCTTCATTTTTGTTTGAAGAATACAAGGAAATTACTTATCAAAAAATAAATTCTTGAACTCATCCCATTTCATGGACTCAATTTCATCTCTTTGCCTAGTATTCTTGATAAGGTTCTACTAATGATCAGATTAAACTTCCAAATGATAGAATGATAATATGATTTTATCATATTCTAAACATTAGAGAACTAAAAATATGTTTTTAGTCGTATTGATTCATTTTTAAGACACTAATGGATTAGAAGACCCACTAAAAGAAGGTGGGAGCTGCCTCATAAAGGACTCAATAGAATGTTGTTCCCTTATTTGCTCATTTGGAAGTCCTAAATGATTCATATCTTGGGATATTTGGTTGATCATAGCTACATGATCTTTCATTCTAGCTCCCATAACATTTGGATGCTCAGGAGGACACTCATTTCATTTCCTGTTGCATTCAACATTAATGAAATTCATTCAAGTTTCAGCCATTGACTAAAACCAAGAAGAATAGTTTGAGAAACACTAATAATAATGGGAAAAAACATAATCAAGAGTAAAATTTCCATTCTGGACACTTTATGTTTTATCCTGGGTTATTCATGATCACTTCTAAAACACTAGGATTTTAACTAATACTTCAACATTTCCTTTGTATTCTTACTAAGGTTTTTATCATCCTACTTTCTAAAGGTTAACTATACATTTCCTCTCATACCAACTATAACGACCCATAATTTACATACATTGATATTAATTTAAAGTTAAAGAATATTAATTAAAAAATATAAATAATCCATGGCATTGACATATAGGTATAGTGTTTTAGAAACTAGAAAACATAAAAAACTGGTTCATAAAACATCTTTATTGTCTCCCACTTATTTCGTCATAATGAAACCCATTTTTGACATATCATACTTAATAACCTTCTTCATGACTTGGGGAAAAGAAACATATGAAAGGGTGAGATAAGATGCTTAGTAAGGGTAAAAAAGGGATATATCAATCATATCATTATCATAAGATATAAGAAAATAAGATTTGAAAATCTTATCTTTCATATGAAAGTTCATGATATTATGCAATGGGATAAATCGCGAAAGTTCATAAAAATCAATGAACATAATCCCAAAAGTCATAATATAAGACATGATTTTTTTGGCATACACATAAGCATATATAATAATTTAATATTATGCAAGGCTCATTTCCAAAACCATTATAGCGGACAAAGTCCATTACTGAACCGAGTTCACTCCTAGTTCCAACCCCGTATCACTGAACCAAGATAATTTCTTGTTCAATCAATGTATATATAATGAGATATAAATCTTTACCCAATGAATTGGAGGGAGATATATGTACCACCCAGATCATAATAAAATATTTCTTACATGTTCCACAATAACATAAATCATTCATCATTACCCAAGGAATAAAATGGGTTTCTTTAAACACCATTCCACCATAAAATAATGCATGAAAAAAATGGATTTCATAAATATATTTCCATCGTAAAAAAAATAAAACCACAGGAATAATAAGGATATTATACTTGAAACACAACTCTATTAAATAATTCCATCTTATATAGAAAATAATTTTTATTGAATACTTAAAATTAATTCTTGAGGAAAATATCATTTTTTCTTCAAAAAAGTTTTCTTTTCTCAAAATACCGTGAAATTATTAAAGAAAAGAATTTATTTGAAATTAAAATTGAAAATCTATAGGGGAAGATTCATTTAAATAAGGCACTATAAAGACATAAAAATCCATTCATTCCATATAAGTTAAAAAACATTCTCCTCGTACTTTTGCTGGAAAAGTAAAAAAGTACGTCGTATGGAATAATGAAAAAAGATTCCTTTCATACAGTTTAATAAAAATTCACCAATGGAAAAAATTGAATTTAAAAAAATATAGAAGAATAAAAATAATATTATATATTTAAGAAACATGGACATAGATGATAAATATACCCCAATAAATACTTATGTATAAACAATATTGGATAATAATGAGATTGTGAAATTATCCCGTATCTTAGATCTGATATCTTTCATATGTATAAGAAACTCATGTATAATGATTTAAATAATTTCATTGAATTATTCTAGAATCATATTCATTTTTATGATATCATATATTATCATATTATCATCCATTTTTTAGTAACATTTCATTGTTACTTGTTATTCAGATGTTAACCGCTTTATGTTTTTATGATTGTTTTGTCGAATAAGTTACAGTTATCCTTATTAGGTCATAGTTATATCATTCAAAAAATGATATTAACATAATATTTACCATATTTATTCATTCTGTACATTTATATAATCATTCTTTAATGAATTTCATGTAGAATGAATCGCATCGCATCATGGAGACGGTAGGCCGTACGTACGCACGAGCGACGATATCAATCCCATAATTGTATAATGGTATTGAATTGGATGGTTTATAATGTTTCAGAATTAATATAATATTATAATAAACATATATAGTTATTATTTACAACATTATACCCATCCAAGTAATGTGGTGGTGAAAAACATATTACACCATGACGTGGAGATGATAAGTCGTATGTACACACGCATGGTGATTTTGTTTCTCCTAAGATGGATAGATGGTGAAATATGGTTGTTTAATAATTATAATAACATAAAAATATATAATTTATACTGTATATAATACTTTATAATGAAACAACTCATTAAGTGTAAGTAGAAGAAGAAAGAAGTTTGAAAGAATCAGTAGAGGAGATTACCTCTTCTTCGACATGCTTCCTCTAAATCTCCCCTTAGAGCACTAGAGTTGGTCTTGGAATAAGAAAATAAAAAATATAATGTAACTAGAGAAGTTAATAAGGGAAAATTTTAGGGGATGTCTGAGTTTTAAGGCTCAAACTGAAGTGAAGAGGTGAGGTAGGTGGTACCCTTTTGTAATTGAGGTGAGAGACACTTTTGTAAACTCCATAAATAATAATTTATAATAAAATCAAACCCTACAAAAAAACTCCAAAATGTACCAATTTAAAATATGTGATAATATAGGGTTTTAATCACATAAAAAAATAAATTTTTGACAAGTCTTATATCAATTTAAACCTTAATATTTTAATTAACATTTAGTTATTCTATTTAATTTTTTATTTGGGCAACAAATATTTAAATATTTAAAGGGTGTAATATTTACTTATTTGATGTAAATGAGACTATAAATAAATAAATTAGAACATTTTTTACCATATAATAATTATTCTATATTTTTGAAAATATTTTATGATTTTTAAATAATTTAATTAAATATTATTTTCCTAAACAAACAATAGTGTCAATTTTGACACTATTAAATTCATTGATTTTAAAAATATTAAGATAACAAGTTAACATCAAAAAAAATATTTTATTATATTAATAATTAGTCAATGTAATCTAAAAAATTCATTTTATATATTAATTAGACAAAATTATATTTCATTTAATATTGTTAATAACATTTATCTGTGATCTCCATTAATAAAATAATTACTACATCAATATTGTGTAATTATTTAGTATAATTATTTATTGAATAAAAATTAAAAATAAAATACTATGATGAAGATAAATCTACTATATTTCATAATAATACTTTTAGTATAATTTATATTCTATAAAATCTTACATTAGAAATGTTATAATTTTGAAAACTTGAATGTGACAACTTTAACATCCCTTTAAATAAAATAATATATGTGTCACAATATCTTTTATAAGTATCTAAATGGTTAGTAAATAGACCCTTGTATGGTTATGGTAAATATATACTCAACCAATAGTATATTTTCAAGTGATTGTGTCTTTTTATGGTTATTAGTATTTTAATTAAAAATGTTTTATTGATTTCTTATCATTTAATTAATGTTTACATCATCAAAGCATAAGTCTTTAAGGTAATTATTTATTTCCTAAAAATTATAAATAAATTATCATGATAATGAAAAACAATTTATATTTAAAATTTTTGTTTATAATCTAATTTATCTTTCGTATAACCTTGTATAAAAAATTATTTTGTTATTAAAATTTGAGTGAGACATATTTAACTTTTCTTTAAATAAAATAAATTAAATGTCCTAATCTCATCTAAGTGGCTTCCAAAGGACACCATTTAGACTCAAGGAAGATTTAGGTTGTAAAAAACTCATACAATTATATCAATACAATTGTTAGGGTAATTTTATAATAGTATTTTTAACCTTAATTACTTTATTTACCCTTTTACTATATTAATAAAAATTACCGAAGTCACTATTCATAATGCCCAAAAATAAAATAAAGAAATTTACATAATTTGAACCAACTAATTCCAAATATGGAATAAATTTTTTAAAATTCAAAACATAGAAGTTATAGTAATTAATTTAAAATTAATTCCATTCTCAGAAAGAGATAACGAGTTTTAAAAGTTAAAACATTGCAAAAGATTGAAATGATTTTACTTATGAATTCAATGTAAAATTAATTCTAATGAAATAAATTATACTTAATGATAAAAATATATTCTATTTATACTTTAAAACCATTCAATATTATAATTTAAACATATAAATTATTTTAATGAAAAAGGTTTTTTTCAATTAAAATTTAGTGTTTTTTTACTATTCATCAAAATTTGAAAGTTATTAGAAAAATATTAAAAATTCATCCAAAGTAAATTTTTATATCCCACTTCAAAAAACATGTTTATGTTTTCATATAAAAATTATTAATGTGTCAAAATCTTAATTTAAAATGGGTTCTCCATTAAAAGGCTGAAAATTACCCTTTTGAAAAATATAGGTTTTTATAAATCAAATAGGGTTTATTCACACCCTATGACAAAACTATATATTGGATGAATATAAAAAATATTTTATTAAGTATATAACATATATATTTCATTAATTTAATTTAATAATAGTAATTCACTCAATTAATTAACAAAAAAATACTAAAATATAGTTGATTCTTGTTTTTTATAAATAATTAGTAGTGAAATACTTTACCATAAATTTTCATAAGTTAGTTATATTTATTCTTGATAACCTAATAGCTAGGTTAAAATGGTTATTTTATACTTAGGGCATCTCGCAGTTTTTTAAACTCATGATTGTGTGCAATGAAAGCTATTGAATAATTAAAATCATTTAGTGAAAATATTTTAAAAAAATCTGAGAGTTACACTCCATCTGTCCCCATCACTATCCACCAGCTCTATGAGCTCGTGGTGTACCACCTGGGGGTGGTGGTAGTAATACATCGAACCTCCACCCACCTCCTCCTTCCCTACCTAATCCTCTTTCATATCCACTGCCTGGAAGACCACCCTGCTCATGCCTCCTCCTCTGCCTCGATGCCCCCTCGACCATCTCCTAATCATCCATACAACGGGTTGGGGAATCTTATTCTAGATGTCCCTGACTGCCACATGAGTAACACTGCTTATCCTTTAGTAGAATTGTTCTTCCCTGGGAGCCCCGTACCACTGATCCCATGTCAAGTGGTTGTCCCCTGGAGTGCATGACCCTCTTGGGTCTCTATGACTGCTGTCGACTACATACCACTGAAGACTAAGTTGCCTGGTGCCTACTGGTTTATCCCACTGCTGGAGTTTGTGTTGCTAGAAAGATCTTCACTTACAACGCTCGCTCAAGTACACCAAAAATTGTAGGAATACTGAGGGATATCATGGATTCCTTAATCTATTAGAGTATCCCCTTCTTGAAGGTCTGATCCCTGAAGAACATGTCTCACACCATACCCGTGGAGTAGGTATAAAGATTAGTAAACCTCAAGGATTACTGTACCACAGTCTGACTGCCCTGATATAGATGTAGAAGCTCCCTTATACACACTAAGCATAACATAGATGTGAAGAAATCCTATATGAAGAGTTTCTTGAAGTCTTCCCAAGAAAGAGTTTCTTGAATACTTCCCAAGAAAGAGTCACCTCATCACGTGTCTGGGTCACTAAGCTCCACCACTGTCCCACTGATCCTTGAAGAAGACTCGCGGCTAGGACTTGCATCTAGTTGATAGGTGTCCTCACAAGGTGGAAGACACATGTAACTGCCTTCAACCAATCCTCATCTATCTCGGGGTCTTGCTCACCCCTAAACCTTAGAGTCAACTACGTCTTGAACTCATACAATGTGCTCAGTCTGCGTGCATCCTCAGATGGTAGCACTGGTAGTAACTGCTACTCGATGGGTGGTGGTATCACTGGTAAACCACATGGATTTTATATCTACGATGCATGGATTATCTCCAGCACATGCCCTTGTACCGAAACCTCGTCGCTAGGACAATAATCCTCATGATCATGCAATGAAATCCTGGATGGATCTTTGCATGGAGGCATCTTGAAACAGATCAAGAGGGTATTTGGTTAATAGAGTATACCTGATGAGCTCACTCAAGAAAGACATGAGGACACACCCAAATCCTATATGATGCATGTAATATTGTTTTCCCTTCAAATAGTGTTTTGATGTACTGAGTAGAAAATTATAATTCTGATTCCTAGTGTATGGATACGTTGTCCACCACACCAATACTGGATTCCTTAGCCTGAAAACCGAACTCGAAACAATCGACCCTATTGCCCAAAACCAACCTCACAAACTCCCAATCCTTAAGTAAAACATCCCTATAATACAACTCTATCATGGACCGTCCTAGAGAGGTTTATGTCGTGACTACCCCAATCCCACCTCTAATAGGCCAGGGGCTAGCGACTAGCACCCCGTAGGCATATCGCATAAATGAGACGAATTTTCCTAAGTACCTTTACACACACACACACACAATCTCCAAGCCCAAAATGCTGAAATGTAATAACAATGAATAGGAAATTCATGCATACACCAAGATACTAACCTCATAGAGTATGACAATAGAAAACTATGAAGCAAATAAAGATATAATAGAAGCCCACCAAAGAAAGAGTATGCAATAATGAATAAAAAAGTTCTTGAAACTCATCCATAGAAAACCCTACCTGAAGGGTAGGTGTAAGAAAACTGTTTGAAGCTATAGGATCACACCTCATCTATCTGATCACTCTAAGAACCACCTAGTCCTGGTCTACCTAAAACTCCATCAAAGCATCTATTGTCTTCACATTACATGAAATGTGTGGGAAAATCCCATTCAGGGGAGAGTAAAACAATACTCAGTAGGACACCCCGAAACCACAAAGGAATACCACTAAGAAATAAATCCAATACACCAAAAATAAATACATGAAGTATACCAAAAATAAATACAAATTATACCAAAAAGGAAATAAAATGAGTACACTCATCTCACATAGGTATAAGTCTATAGCATGAAAAGTAGGATTATCATACATGGTCTAAAGAACACCCAATATTGATAACACACGAAGTATCGATAACACACAGAGTGTCAGTAACACATGGAGTGTTGATAACACATGGAGTGTCGATAATGAATAGAGTTTCAATAAGTAATGGATACCCAAGTAACATAATCACTAAGTTATATAGTCACTAAGTCACATAGTCACCAAGTCACATAGTCACCAAGTTACATAGTCACCAAGTCACCACCAGCAGTATGATTCCACTCATAGCACGCTTATATTGGTAGAACCTACTACTCAATCCATTAGATAATATTCCAAATTCCATAACTCCATTAGATTATTTAGAAAGTAACATATCATCATAAGGGTCCCAACACCACAAAAGGTTCATTAAACAGACACACAGTTTGAAAGTTAAGGCTGTTTTACTAAAAGGGTCCGACCCGACACAACCCGGTCCGACTAACCATACCCAGTCTGGTCTAGTATGACCCGAACTAGCTTAGCCAAAACCGGCCTATCCAAAACCGGCTTGGACCAAACTGGACCAACCTGCTAGAGTGGCCCGACTCTTCTAGTCCAGCCTGTGCTTCGGGCTAACTCTGTGCCCCACATGCTGTCCACCCAACCACATGACACTCGGGTCCACATGGTTCCATACTGTGTTTATGCGGTCAGTCCAGCATCCGCCTACCCAACGGCTTCACTATTTCCATGGGGTCCACGTGGCCCGAATTCTGTAGACGTGGCCCCTCACCTTTGTGTCCCTGGTTGCCTCCCACGACCTCTACCATCATAGGCTCCCATGCGGTCCCACTTGGACCGCGTCCTTCCACCATGGTCGGCCACCCTGATAGTGGCCCATCTGCCTCACACTCCATCTGAACCCATCCACCCACCTGTCCGTGCCTCGATCTGCCACCGGTCTCCCTTTCGGTGGCCCACTATTCACCATGCGCTCTGCTTGAATCATCTAGAGTCACTGATTTGGTCGCTGTCGTGCCCCACCACCTTGTGTTGTCGCACCTCTGTGGTGTTTTTGCTATGTTGGATCCCCATTCCCAGATCGTTGTACCATATATTGAAGGCACAATGATCCTTTGACCATGTTTCATGAAGAATGAGGAACAAAAAAGGATTGGGTAAAAGAGATAAATTCACAATTACGCCTAAAGAATAGATCTTGGCATTGTTTTTGTCGACCTCATCCCATTCATGTTAGAACGAAGAATAGGTAGGGAATAAATTAAATCTCTTTAACAAAATTAATCCCAATAATCAACCCGTAATAATTATCCACCCCACAAGAATGACTGAAATGCAGATCAACCTCTTCGTAGGTTGTCCCACATTCATCATTGAAAATTAAGAATGGGGTAAATAATCAAAAAGAAACAACACCCTACCTAGAGTTTTGATCAATTGTTGATGGAGGGTGAAGTTGCATTGTCATCATTCATCAATCCGCCAAATACAAGGTTCACCGATATTTATTCGCCAATATGTTGACATTATCTGGAGGGAGCTCCTTATCCTTGCCTCAGAGGATTTCGGGGTTATGTTGTAACCCTAGATTCCAAACAATAGGAAAAATTAAAAAAGAAAACTAACACTGCATCAAAATAAAATATTTTTATTAAATATTTTAATGATATTTATGTCCAAATATTAACTTTCATGGTTGACCCGCACCTGTTGATGTTAGGAATCACCTAAGGTAACATCACTATTCTGAATGCAATGGTGCCCTTGTATTTTTGATCCCATAAACCATTTATAAGTTATTCTTGTTTGAAAGAAAATCCACCTATGAACTTTATTAAAAACTGAACATAATTCAATGAACTATTCTAGGTACATGAGTCTCAGAATCACTTTTCGTCTCAGTGCTTGATCTCAGAAATTTCCCAATTAATTTATAAAAATAAAACCAAAGAAAATATGAGTCATTATAGGGATCATATAAATAATTGTTTCCCCATCGGAATAAGAGGAGGAAGAAGAAGAGTAGGGAAAAATGAATAAAACCTTTGGGATTCCCCTACAGAATTCAAGGAAGGAATTTCTACCACAATTGGTGAGCCTAGGAAAATAAATCTGGGTATAGAAGAAGATCCATGAACCACTCTGATTAGTGTAACCATGTATTCTGAAGAGAAAGAGTCATATAACTCTTTCCTAAGGAAATATTAAGATGTATTCACCTGGAACTAAATAGAAATTCCAGGCCTCAACCCCAAACTGACCACACACCACTTAGGATTTCTAGTAGATCATTGAGGCTACAAGAAAGAAGCTAGAAGGATACACTTGACACATGCTACCAAGATAGAGGACAAGGTTGAAAAGATCATCATACCCAACTTCATTTAGGAGGTACAATATCCCATCTGGATGGCCAATATTTTCCATGTCAAAATGAATAATGGGAAAATTATAGTTTTCATCGATTTCAGAGATCTCAACTGACACTTCTCGAAATATGATTTCCCGGTCCCGATTAGATAATTGATGATTGATGAAACCACTAGATATCAGGCTCTATTTTCCATGAACGGTTATTTGGGATATAAAAAAAATCCAAATGGACCAATTAAATTAAAAATCCACCACCTTCATGGACTCCAAGGAGTGTTTTTTTATCAGGTAATTCCCTTTTATTTGAATAATTCTGATGCCACATATCAACATGCCATGAATAATATCTTCAATCCCTTCATAGTAAAGTTTGTTGAATGCTATATTGATGACCTGTAGGTTAAATCACAAAAACTTTCAGACCATTTATCAGATCTTGAAACCATCTTCAACAAATTATGATAACAAATCCTAAAAATAAACCCCTTGAAATGTGATTTCAGTGCCACCTCATGGAAATTATTCAGGTTCATCATACATCATCATGGCATCGAAGTCGAACTTGATAATATGAAGGAAATACTTGGCATGTCACCTCTTTTAAACCTCACAGAGTTGAGAGGACTTCAAGGAAATCTAGTATACATTCAGCGCTTCATAGACAACCTTGTAGGAATATATTTCCCCTTAATTAGGTTGATGAAAAAGGGGGTTGCATATCAATGGACTAATGATCGTTAGGAATCATTCACCAGTCTCAAGAAATTTTACCTTTTCCCACCAGTGTTAATTCCACCTGTCAAAGGAAGACTACTCATTCTATATGTGACAACTTTAGAGCAGTATCTAGGTGAATTCCTTGCATAGAAGAATGATGCTAGAAAAAAAATCCTTTATTATCTCATCCAGACTATTATTGTTACTGAGAATCATTAATCAAATATCAATAAGAGCTACCTGAAACTAATCTTCAAGGTCCATAAATTGTGATATTACCTATAATAACACGTCATCCACCTGTTCTCTCGTAGAAAACCCTCAAGTACATTCTTATTCATCCAATGTTAACTGGATGTCTACCACAGTGGGAGGTCATCCTACAATAGTTAAATACATGGTTTATACCTTAGAAATCTATCAAATTATAGGCATTAGTATATTTTCTGGTAGAACACCCATCGAAAGAAATGAATACATCAGATGATAAACAACCCGATGAAGAGGTTATATCCATTCAAGTGGACTCCCAAACACGGGATATGAATTTTGAATGAATATTTAAAATCCCAATAGGAAAAAGGATGGAAGAACCCAATATCAACAAAGTGGGGCTAAGAGTTGTAATCATATATCTGGAAAAGGAAGTCCCACCTTACTCTTTCCTACTATTAGAGAGGTACACAAACAATGAAGTAGAGTATTGGGCTCTAATTGTAGGCCTAGAGATTGCACTTAAAGTACAAGTAAAATATTTGAAGATGAAAGGTGATTCAGAACTGGTTATCATGCAATTCAATGGTGACTATGCTATCAAGAAGGATAAGATAATCCATTTAATGGAACATGCCCAAGGATTAATGGAATAATTACCCTTAGTGACGACATTAACTCATGTACCTTAGTCACAAAATGTATTAGATGATGCATTAGAAAATATAACCACAACTCTGGATGATCCAAAATGGGACAAAATAGTAATTAGCATTTCCCACCGTCATATGGTCTTACCATTCGTTCATTATGACATGAAATAAATTGATGATATTGGTTATATCCCTAAGCTATATAGTCTTTCTACTAGTTGGATGAATCCCATTGTGGATTACCTTCAAAAGGGAGAACTCCCATCAGATAGGGATGGAAGGAAGAAAATTTGGAGATGAGTGATCAACATTGTTTGTATGAAGACACCAATCGATAAAAGGCCCTTTATAAGTGAGGCCTTGATGGGGTAATTCTTAGATGCATTGATGGAGAAGATTCTATTTCCATCATGAAAGAAGTGCATGATATAGTTTGTGGGGATCACCAATTAGGATCCAAAATTTTCCACCAAATTAGAAGACTTAGATACTACTAGCCCACTCTAATGCAGGACTACACTAAATTCACCAAGAAGTGTCATTCCTTCCAAGTTCATGAAAATTTTATCAATAAACCCCAAAGTTACTTCACACAGGAAAGTACTCCTGGCCATTTTCCAAATGAGGAATGGAAATTGTGGGACTACATCATCTTGTTATGACAAAACAATTAAAGTATATACTCACTGAGACCGAATTATTTTCCAAATGGGTAGAAGATATACCGTTCAAGGAAGTCAGGGAAAGAAACATTTTAAGCTTCATGAAAGAAAAAATAATCACCATATTTTGTGTCCCCCACACCATACTGATGGAAAATGACACTAATTTCTTTTATGATGAGTTGGATAAATTATACCATGAGTATGGTATCAGGACCAACTATTAATCCTACTATCATGTAGTGGATAACAGAAAGAAAAAGTATTTCAAAAAGAACCTATCTAACATACTCCAAAATATGGTGGATAAGGATAAGAAATAATGTATGAAAAAACTCCTCCATGCTCTCTGATCCTATTAGACCACTGCCCTCTCTTCCACTTATGTAATCCCATACTCATTAGTATATGGGATAGAGGTGGTCTTGCCCATTGAAGTTCAAATTCCCTCACTCTACATTTCCATATGTGATCAGCTATCCATGGATAAGAAATCCTAGAAATGGCTGGATGAACTAGAGAGACTCGATGAAAAGAGTTTTCATACCTTTCATAATTTGGAGATTTATCAAAACTAAATTACATGAGCCTTTAACAAAAAGATCCACCTCTGGTCTTTCCTTAAAGGAGAAATGGTGTTAGTTCTCAAGACACCAATGATACTCAGAAGGAATCCTCTAAAGATGGATCCCAAATCATAGGAACCATATTTCATAAATAAGGTCTACTCCAACAGAGCTTATTCCTTGATTTCAATGGATGAGCAACTCACTATACCTCCCACCGACCCCAAGTTGCTAAACAAAAAATTTGTGTGATTGCATTGAATTCCTCATCCTAATCGCATGATGTTAAACTGCATGAACCAATTCCTAACCACATGACATTAAAATATATAGATTCCATCACCACAACATGAAATTAAATTGTGCTTCCAACATCCTGATCACATGAAATTAAACTTCACGGTGTGCTACACGTGAGCCAAATATATTTAGGATAAAATTGAAATTCCCCCTCTCATATATGAGAGACAAATACACATAGGAATAAACTTTAAGAACTAAGTATATCTTGATTACTGTTCATATAGGATAGGCAGTGACACCTAGATTTTACATCTTGATCCTGACACCCTAAAAGAATGGTTAAAAAATGCATCCTTCCCCCTGTACATGGGTCAAGACAGTGTATAAAACTTCAAGAACTACTTATGTATTGATTCTTGTTCATGTAGGATATGTAGCGATACCTGGATTTTAAATCTTGGTCCAGACACCCCAGAAGTGAAAGATTCCCACTCCCTGCATATGGGACATACCTATGTAGGGATAATTCCTATAAAGAACTACATGTGGATTGATTACATCCCTCAATAGATATGTTGTGACATGTGGATTCTATATCTGGGTCCAGCTACAATAAAATACCATAAAATGATCCCCTGTACAAAAAACTAGATCTGTATAGGAAAATTTTTAAGAACTACGTGTGACTTGATTCTCAGTTTATATGATACGTAATTATGTCTGGATCCTATGTATCGGGACCAACCATGAAACATATAAAATTCACTATCCCCTAAATACAAGCCAAGATGATACAGGGGACTCCCAAATAGGTCTTATTTGTAGGACCACCATAAAATAAATGCTCTTCCTATGTATGAATTAGATCCACATAGATAAGTCTTTAAGAACTATGTGCGGTTCGATACATGTTTCGATGAGGTACAGAGAGATGCCCGAATCCTACATATTAGTCCCAACCATCACAAAAAAAATTTGTGTCCCTTTTATTTTGTATGTAAATACAGGTATATACAGAAGGTTTCAAGTTTGGATTCCATATAAGGGATCTGTCAAGGAGTCAAAATGCCCTTACATATGAATCAGATCTATATAGGGTGATTCATACTTCATAACCAATTATGGTTTAGATGATTCTTACATATTCATAAACATATTTTCCATATATCAGACTTTTTCCCTGAGTAATTTTGGATCTTCTCAATCCTCCTATATCCATTAGAAGTGGAAGGTTAATGTCTTGGGGACACCTTTGTTTGACTATACACAATATTCTCTGGTGGGTTTGCATAATTTTCCCACAAAAGGCCTATCAACTAGAGATAAACTTATGCCCGTGGGAGGATTTTCCTACCTATATATCTGCTAATGACTTCCATTCCCCGCATCATCCCTCCGGATCCAAGAATCCCCGGGATCATGGTATAAAATTTCTTTCCCCTTTACATCTAGATCATGTCAGAACATCTCTGATAGATTGGTATCCATTCTATTCATGGATCCTATGAAAAATAGTCCTTACCACATGACGATAAACTGCATGGAAACATTTCTAATTACATTACATTAAATTTTATTACAAAACAACCTCACCACATGATGTTAAACTGTAATAATCCTTAAGAACTATGTATGTCTTGATTTCTATCCACACATGATATGTAGTGACGTCCAGATCCCAAATCCTAGTCTATACTCCACCAATTTAAGAATTACCCTCTCCCTATGTAAGAACCGAGCCTATGTAGGGAGTTTTCTTTAGAACTACATATGACTTGATTCCTACACATATGGGAAATGTATCAATGTACACAATTTTTTCCTTTGTGCCCAGCTAAAAATCTATTCAACCTTATGGACCCTTGACCTAAGTTTCCTTTAGGAGTGTATGGTGTGACGTAGGACTTCTTAGGTCCTCATTCAAGTCAGGTCATAGAAGACACACCATGCCCCCCATTAGAACATTGTTACTTCATCCTCGCAACATGATGCTAAATTGTTCTAGCCCCACATAGTTATATGATGATAAACTACATGACACTATCATGATGCCTTCATCTGAGAGGAAATTTCCCCTGGAATTGACATATACCATGACACGTCCAAAAACATCCCTTCCCTATGCATGGGTTGGAATTTCATACGAAACTCCCCCACACCTACATAAGGGAAACATATATATCCCTTTTTGGGGAAATTATGACTTGAAATGACCCTTTTATGTTCATGCACCCTCCTTTCACAAACCAAACTCTATGTATGGAAAGGTATGAATCCCCATAAACTTTCCCAGCCTTTATAGATGGAGGGATAGTGTTATGGGGACACCTCTATTTGACTACACATAATATTCCCCAATGCCACTACATAAGTTTCCCACAAAATAGTTCTATTAACTAGAGGAAAATTCTTCATCCAGAGGGGTTTTTTCCACCTCTGTATGCCCTATGAAGTTTACTCCCCATATCAAACTTGGATTCAGAAACCCCCTAGATTACAGTTTACACCATTTCTTCTCATTAATTCTTGAATATGGTAGAACAATCAGGGTCAGATTACCATTAAAAGAATGAATCGTTTACCCATTTCGTAAGATCGGAGTGGTTACTCCTGAACATCTTGGAAGTAATACATTAAACTACACCACTAATTTCCTAATTGTACGATGATTAACTATGCTATGCTTCGACCCTCCTTTACACAAGTAAAATTAATATAAGAGTGTTTCCATATCCAAATTCGATATAGATTCCCTCATAGTTTTTGGAAATCGCCCCTGATCCACCTTCTGGGGTCTTCAAAAAACAAAATAAAAAAATTAGAATCTCCCATAAAATCACATGGCCATCGGAAATGGAGGCCCATTGTCATGGGAACACCTTTTTTTGACTATAAAAAATATGACCTGGTGGTTCTGTATAGTTTACCATAAAAGAAAATTCCTATCAACTAGAGGTAAATTATTCCTCAAGAGAGAATTTTCCTACCTCTATACACCCCATGGATTCCATGCCCCATATCATGTCTCATATCTAGAAATCATAAAACCGGGGTCAAGAAAAATATATCATTCATGTCTGAAAAATATTAGGATATTATCAGTCGATAAAATATTTGGGGACCTTGTAAAAAAATTCACGATCAATGGTATTTGACCTAAAAATATCAGTAATGTTAGTCTAGTTCGTAAAACTATAAACTACCTACGAAAAGAGACACAAAACTCACCAGGTAGAAAACCCACAAAGGGAATCCTTGACCAAAGTTTGGTATGATATCTCTAGACCTATTCTCTGCATGGTTTAATAAAAATATCATGAAATCATAAAATCAAAGAGACACAAATCTTGTTTAGTCAAAAACCTGAAAAGGGAGTCCTAATAAAAAGTTAAGTTATACCCACTAATCCTACACCACAACGGGCTTAAGAAAAAATTAGTGTTATAATATAAAATACAGAAATATAGTAGGATTTTTCATATAACACTAGAAATATTCAAACTATGATTACTGAGTCCCTTGAGTTAGGAAAAAATTAGAGCATTATCTAATATGTCATTTAAATCAAGATCACTTTTACATCAGAATAACCTCCTCTTCATCCCGATTAGAACCTATTTTGATATGGAGCATTTTTTGGGTCATGAAAATTCAACATTCAAGATGAAGAAAATTACATCAAACCTGTAAAATAATAAAAATAAAATCCTAAATAATATTGAAGAAAAATATTCAAAGGGGATGTGACTGTTAAGTACAAATCCCTTCATGAACCGCCACTCCTCATGGAGGTCCGCTGCTTCGTGAAGAACCCAAAAACTGAATAGTTCATGGGAAAGATATGGTAGATCCAATGAAAAAAAATGAAACCATATACATTTTATGAGAGTGAGGAGGTGATTTTATCCCCTACAAACCAACATCACCATGAACTAAGTTGTTTGTGGGATGAGGTGGCATCGACAGTGCCCACAAACAATTCCCCCTACTGACTAAGTCCTCCATGGGATTCTACAAAAGAAGGATTACAGACCATCAAGAAAGACCAAAAAAGAAAGTATCTGGTCCCTCCATTCCTCTATAAAAGGATACCAAGGAGGATCAGAAAAGGGGCCCTGTATGAAAAAAAGAATAGAGAGAAAGATCAGGATAGGGTGAGGAAGAAATCCTCCCTGTACCCAAAACAATTTGCAAGATCCATCCTACGAACCATATGCAAAAGGGCCTCCACATAAGATTCAATGTAGAGGAAATGTCATTTGAGAAAAAGAGGCATTGTTTTATGACCTTGAAAATAAAGGAAAAATGCTTCACAGATAAACCCATTGCGTCCAACCCTCTACGGAGGCTCATTTGCGGTCACTCATTCATGGACAACGCCTTGCAGATGAAACTTTTCCTAAAATGATTTGTAGAAAATCCCATGTGAACATCTCATTCATAGAATCACCTTAGTAGATGACACTTTGTGAACTCCCTTATGTATCCTGATCTTACACAGCAAACACATTACAGAAAATTTGATGTGAACATGCCTTCACAGACGGTCCTATGCGGCCATCTCCTATGAAAAAAACCATTCACACCCACTGGTCCATAATGTATGGGTTTTTCCCTAGCACCCATGTTCAGGATTAGTGTGGGGATACAGTCCCAACACTCTGGGCCAGTCCCTTTAATACCATCACTAACCCCCATGAAAAATGGAGATTCACACTGTGAACTTTTCGATTCTGTTCAATGAACTTTTCTATTGGGTCCTTATACTAACCCAACATTCATCCATTCAATACCATGATTCAACTTACTCCTCATGAAACTCATAAACCCCATCACCCACCTCATTTTTTAGGTTTATCCAGAACTCCATGCACAATCAACAACTGAGAGATCAAAGATCGATTGATCGACGAAGGCATGAAAGAAGAGAGAATTACAAAAGATGAACTTCATTGAAGATTATCTATAGGTTAAAACACATTACATATAATTATAGATGATAAAAATAAACCAATTTGGAAGTCCACAAACTCAAAACCCTTTGGGGGAATATTCCCCACAAGGTACAGAACCAATGTCCCCTTTTTCAACCAGGCGTCCCGCATAGCAAATCACTATGTGGGTTGAACCCAGCCCTAATAGAAAATCACTACATGGGTGGAACCCTGCCCCAGGTAGCAAATCACTATGTGGGAGGAACTCGATGCCACATAGCAACATGCTATGTAGATGAAACCTGGCCCTGTATAAAAAAATATGATGTAGACCAAACTTAGGCCCGCATATCATGATGGTATATAGATGAACCTCTTTCCCACAATGAACCAATCTATGCAAAGGTAATACCATCATATGTCAAACCATGCTATGTGTCATGGGGTATCTTAGGGTGTTCCACTCTCAAGCTCTATTCACTCCCTTAGGCCATATAATCATTTCATTTGGTGACCCCTCCATGAACCATCCCAACAACATCTGGTCATGGCCTTTTCCAAATTCACCAGAAAATTATGATAAAATCATCAGGCACATTAGCATTCCTTTTTGAGTTTAAATACCCTTGGTAAGAGGAATCACATGGGTTATCTCCATTGAGAAGCAAACCCTTGGAATGCCCCCAAGTTTACATTCCCAAGGTAATCCAAATTCCAAATTTGGGATACCCATGTGATTCTCACCATTCTATGGATTAGAGGAACTTATGGCATTTCCCCTTAATGAGGGATAGTATTGAAAATTATCTTATCTCCTGAGGCCGATCATAGAAAACTCCCACTAAGTTAATCCCTTAGCTTTTCTTACAGAAGGTAGAATTTGTTGATCCTCTTCACCCTATACTATGACATAGCAATATAGATCACTAAACATGATTGTCCCCATTACCAAAATATAATAGGATACAAACATGATCAAGGCTCTCCTCCTCTTTAGCTTTAGGCTTCAGCACCATCCACCAGTAGATGAAGTGGGATGTACAATATTTTGATCCACTACCTCGTCTTATTTTTAATTTGGAGCATACCTCACATGGGCTTAGAGGTTGGCGGTGATCATGAAATCCACATGGTCCCAACTAATGGGCCTCCTAGAAGGTGTAATACCTGATCACATCTCCTAAAATGGGAATATCCCATGCATAAGCCCCAATCATGGTTCTTTTACAGACCTCTAATTCCCTATCAAAACAAACTATGTGGGATTTGATTATAAACCAACTAGGATGCGTTGGAAGCCTATGAGAGGTCCAAAACTGACACTCAAATCCACCCTAATGATATCCAAGACATATTTTCAGTGTGGTCATGTTCTCCTAGGAAGGCCACATCTCTCTCGGGTATCTCAGACCTTCTAGTCATAAGTCCCACACCATTCTTGGCCAGATATCCTTTCTCCTGGACGTCCTTATCGCATGATGTTAAACTACATGGTCAGGTCCTTGTCACACGACCTTAAAAGGCAATGTTTCCATTAAAGAGACACCAAAATACATGGGTTCTGATTACTTTTACAAGGATACATAGGAATCCCATTTTATGGGTTTGATCTTGATAGAAAAACAACTCTTATCCTCATTGGAGGATGATAGACTTCAAAGAGCCCCATCATACGATTCAAGAACAACATCATCCCAATGAATGAACAAGGAATCTATGATATGTCCACTAAATGGTAACATTGGTAGAGAACCTCAGATACATACATATTCCTCTATCAATGGAGAATCTTATATACATATAGATGATTCTGAACCCATCCATATTCATGATCATTCATTGCCTAATGGTAATCCATGGAGACATTCTTGGGAATAAACCAAGGATTTTTGAACATATAAACATGACTTAAATCTATAAGAGTGTCCTAGAATAGGAAATATTTCCCCCAAAAAGGGCATGATGATCACAAGTTCCCATCCTCTCGACCAATGCGATCTCTTAAGTGTCATTGGCAAGTTACCCAACGAGATCCTACCTTTGGAATGTAGGTCCATGAATCATGGATATAAGATCCAATGTATGTTTCTAGATCCATGAATAAACCCATTAGAGACCATCAAATAACCTTTATCCGATGTTAATTATTTCATACCATTCAACCCCCTATAATCAAATGTTCATGCGGTAAATGTGCCTTCGGTTAAAATAAAATGGTTGAACCTATATGAATGAATTAACTATGGCACCTCCTTTGTGATATAAAAAGGATATACTGATCAATCCCCGTTGGACCATTTGCATTATGGATATACACATGTCTTCAGGAGAAACATTCTTGTAAGTGAAATAGGGTTGATTCAAGTGGTCATCGTCAAAGGTGACATGTTTTGAGGTAGATATTTCTATAGAAACCCCTTTTATTATATATTATAAACTACTTTGCTGTTTTTAATTTCATTTTTATAAATTTTAAATCTGATTATAGGACATTTTATACATGAAATGACTTTGGATTAGTTTTTAGTACTTATCATGGGCCATGAACACCTTCCAAGCAATTTTGAAATTACAAGAAAGGATCTTTAAAATTATTTCAATAATTTGAAATATTTTATCATATATATAAAAGTATTTAAAACTTTCATTTGATTTTCAAGTGGTTGTTAGTGTCTGTTTGGATTTTCAAAAGGGATTTAATTATTTTAATAATAATTTTGAAGGTGGTTGGTGTTTTTGGAAATAGACATGATTTATTTTAAAGGGTTTCTAAAAAATATTTAAAGTGTGGTGCATAATTTATTTTTCCAAGGAATTTTGGAAGGTGGAATTAAAAAGGGTTTCCATTTCATGTTTAAGGGGTTTTCTTATTTTAAATATGGGTGGTTTCACTTATGAAATGAAATATAATTTATGATGAGTTGTTTGGATTGTGAATTAGTGTTGATTGTGTTTTCCTTGGGATTTATGTTTTTGTTCCAAATAGTTTTATAAAGGTATTTCAAAATGTATTCATATTATATGTGATACGTGAAGGACCAATTGGAAATTTGTGATGTGATGTTTTTTGTGCACTTGTTGAGACCATTTGTGTTTCTGATCATATTTGTGATTATCCAGGTGATGAATGTTTTATTATGAGTTTCATGATGTGCTTATGGATTGGGGATCTTTTCAAGGGTAGTGTAGGAGTTAGGAAGTATGTGATTGTGGTATTAGAACATGGTGATTTTTTATTATCATGTAATGACATTGTTTACTCATGGCCCACATCTATTTATTATTCCACGAGGACACCAAAGTTACTAGGTGGGAAGTAGTGGGATAATGACATGGATAGTTGAGATTACATACTAGTTAGTCACCCCTAGTTGAGAGTCACATGATAACTAGTGGGTTGTCACTAATGAGGCTATTTGAGAGTGATTCAGATGATAGATGTGTGTGACCATATTACTTGCCTAAAATTTGGTTAACCTTTTTGGGTCTCATGCTATCTCCTAGTCCCTATGGTGTTTCTTAATGAAATGTATGGTTTGTTATGCCTTAATTATTTCATGTTGAGCATGCGATTTTATTATTTTTTATATTATGAATGTGTTGAAATTTTAGTTATTTATGATTGATCTTTAGCACTATGTGGGTTTCCTTGTGATAATATTATCACTCCTTATGATTGGTATAAAATCACCTTGTGCGTTTTTAAATTACTTTCAAAAGAAATATTTTTCAAATGGTTTGAAATTTAAATTTTAAAATGGAATTTTTTTTGTGTATTTCTTTAATAATTTTAAATAAATGGGATCTTCCTTGAAACAGTTTATGAAAATTATATTTTAAAGGCTTGGTTTGTAAAAAAGGGAAATGGTGATTGTCTTTTTCTCCTTGGATTAAAAGTTTAATTTAAAAGGTTTAACTATACTTGTTTTTTTGTTTTATAAGAACGATAGTAGTTTAGAAATTTTAATTGTGTTTTAGTTTTATAAACTATATAAAAAACCTACTTTTATATTATATGTTCAAACTATCATTTTATAAATTAATTTTATAAGTAATTTCCATATATTTAATGGGTAGTTGTGGCCTGTCAAGTGATTATGTGCTCATTCCTATGTATCATTTTCAGTTTTAGGTTTTACCTAGATCTGATTTTCTCATGGAGCGAGTGTGGTTCCATGGTTGGCAGTGACTCGTGATGTCACATGGAGGTATGTCTAATATTTTTTATTTTTTCCTGTTACTAATGTTTATTCTATTATTATATTTTTATCTATTTATATACTGTTTCTTAGTATAAATAATTCCTTACTGAGTTACACATGATTCTCAAAACCAGTTTTTAGTCTAAGAGGATCGAGAAATACCTCTTGAGTATGTGGCGGGCTATCTTAGGTGATCAGTTTGGGGTCAAACCAGGTTGGTTCATTACATAACGAATCTTAACATGAATAAAAAAGTGAGGAAGTGTATACTATCCTTATAAGATACAAAAAGATAATGTTATGATGGTTTCCTTGAATGCATTAGTCTTATGATATTGGATATAATTCATATTTTGAATATTTATTTATTATCAATCAATTATCATATTATTGGTTATATAACACATCATGTGAGGATACATTGATGATAAATTGATTTTTAATAGTTTAATGATCACTTAAAAATGAGATTGAGAATTATACAAGATATAAATTAAGTAATATGAAAACTAGCAAAAACATTATGAGTGTTTTGAATATTATTCCTTAATTAATAAACACTAATAAATGAAGTGTTTATTGAATCATTTTTAGTAAATAAGTTAGAAATAATCAATCAAAATATCTATTCATTCTTTTTGTCATCTTAACTCAAAGTTTATTCTTAGATGCAATTAATTATAGAAATATATTATAAAAAATGATTTTTGGTGATTCTATTGTCCATGGTTTACCAATGGAGGTATAATTATATTAATATCACATCTTAACCCTTCCATGACTCCTCTTAATATGGTAAAGAGATAGAGAGTGACCCTAAAAGCTCACCTACAATAGACCATGGGGTGGATACTAATAGAAAGGGTATGGAAATGTAAATTATGGGTTTCATTACCCATATTTACTTAAAACCAATAACCACATCCATGATAAAATAATTAAAAAACATCAACATTTTTAAATGAAAAAATTTCATGAGTATCTCATACACCCCAAATAAATATCCACTAATATTATAAGAAAACACTGATACATGACTCTTACTCCGTGACAGGTCACCTATTACTTATAATAACATCACTCGACACCACCCTCAACATGATCTTGTAAGTATAAAAACAATAGATAATAATAGGGTGAGTATACAAGTATACCCAATAGGTCCTTACCCCAACCTCTCCTATGTTAACTGGACATGCGTAATAAAGCCTCTGTGAATGAAATATAAAAATATTAATCAAATATGAATCCTTGTAAAGAAAATAATAAACACAAGAAAACATTCATTATGTTTCATCCACTACACCATCCATATGACCACATCTACACCACCAAATATATCACATCACATCCACATCAATGAGGCCACAACACATAGACAACCACATCTCAGTATCTACACATCTAAATTTAGAATAACCATATCCTCAATAACAATATATTATTCCATGAAAATAGTTATACTAATAACAACTTTATAGTGGTAAAAAAACAATAAAAAAACTACACATATGTTGGGAATACCGCATCCAAGGGAATACCACATCACCATATCACATGATCATTAAGGAATACCACATAACTTTATTATTATAATATTAAGGAATTAAAATCCCTCTAATATCCATATAAACATCAATCCAAAAAAAAGTAATACAAATCTTATCATAAACATCAATATCATTTAAATTATCACATATATCAACTCATAACATTAAATACTATATATACCCAATATTTTAAAGGAAAAAAACAATCACAAACCATTTTCCTAATTTACTACGATATCTAAATGTCCCTAGAAAATATTAATCAAATATACATTGGAAAAACAATTCCTATCCAATATTCCATAATCACATAACAATATAACCCATTTATACTATATATCAAGGCTACCAACATTAAATAAAAAAATAAATCTCTAAAACATCACTTAAGTAATCAAAATAAGAGGTAAATACCATTTATTTCCATTAGAACTAACAAAATATTATCATATTCTTATTCATATTGTTAGGAAATGATTATTATCTTCTCCTTGAATTTATGCAGTTACCTTAACTCCAATTAATTCATTATTTCTTTACAATTTAATTTACACTTCCCACACATATCCCTTCAATTATGATATCTTCTATTATTCCACTTAAAATTTTATATTTATACTCACTATATTAACCAATTATAAAAATTAACTAAACATGTAATAGAATTTATAATCCTATAACTTATTAAAAATCTATTCTTTGAATGAATGATCATTAATCTTGTACTCAAATTTATTGAATTATATTACATCTTTATTTTTTTTATTTGGGAATGAATTTTTATGTTCTTATATTTTGAATATTATTTTATTTACATTGGGTATATTGATGACCATATTTTATTAATTATTCATTAATATGGCTCAATTATTCATCACATTATGTTTGAAAAGAAATTCGAAAAATATAGTTTTTTTGAAAAAGGGCCCTTTGTGGAAGAATATGGATATCTAATAAACAATACCTTAGAATAAAATTATTTCAGCATAGTTTTTCTTAGTAAGTAATGCTTCAATTAGTGATGATAAAAAATAAACTTGGGCTCCATACCCTACCTTGTCCTATTTTGAAGTTTAAATAATTAATTATCAAAGATTATTATTATTTGAGTGTGTTCTTTGAGGATATACTACCAGAGGAATTTTATATGGATGGTAGTCCCTATCTAGGTAAGAATTCTAAAACATCTTATCTATGTATTGATTATGTGATTTTATTTTACAATTATATTATAATATAAATATTGATTATAATTTTTAATGTAAAATGGAATAAATTAATTAACTAATGTTCATTGAGAAGGGAGAATGGCCTATCTCTAGCCATCCCTTCTACCATGGTCGTAATTTTATGGAGGGTCAAAATGATCTAGTTAAGTCCAACCTAACCTAACCTGAATTAATTTTCGAGTGTGTACATTCCACACACATTCAAATAAACATAGGAAATGTGCCCTCCCTTATGGTGACATGTATCATTATCAGATAACCACTATGTTCCCCAAATCCAAATAAAATTATAATTTTCATGTATTTTTTCCCTAATATTTGATTTGGAAAATTAAATAGTCTATTTCACACATTTCTCATTTTAGATAATAATGGTAAGGTTCTTTACACCATTTGAAATAGTTTAAGGGGTTTTTATAATATTTTAAGTTTTTTTCACTTCTTTTAATGGTGGATTAACTTGTAAAAATTATAGAGGTACCACTGAGTTTATTTTCTCAAGAAAGACACATTTTTGACCCATAAAAGTTTATTTTAAGATCTTAAGCTAGTGTTTTTTCAAGATTATTTTTTGTACACGAACATGTATGAGAACCCTTCAATGATGATTATGGTAAATTTAGTATTGATGAAACTAATATTTTCACAAATTTTGTATTATAAATAAATTTTTTTATTACCACAATAGTTTTTAGGGGAAATTGTTACATTTGTAGGTTTTATTAGTAATTTGAGTTTAATTACTAAAATAGCCTAATTTTAGATTTTTAATTATTTTAATTTTCTTCTGTACTTAGCCATAATTTTTTATAAATTAATTGAAAATTTAAAATTCATTTTTAGTCTTACATATATATGTGGATTTATTTCATTCAACTATATCCAAAGGTTAATCCAATATCTTGAGGCTCCAAACCATCTCACAATCCATGCCTCAAAAATCTGTGCACATAATGGACCAGTTTTAAAGATGGGTCCATATCTCAAAAAGGGCCAACCCAAATGAGGTAAAATTATTCATGGAGATATAAAAGTGAATGTGGAATAAATTAATTAATATTTCCATGTTTTATTATTCCTCATTAAAGGTCATATATTCTCCAGAAGTGAGAGTATTAGAATTAAAACAATCACTAGGGAATAATTATTTTCCTAGGTAAATCTGACATAATTACTTAATTACTTATTCAATAAATTTGAAATTTTGTGGGTGAAAACAAATAAATATATGGAAATATTTAATGAAGAAAACATTTCCAAATTCTTCCGTTTATTATGGATACTAGGTGTGATCTTATGGAATATAGAATTGGAGTGAAAATTATTCTCACCTCTCTTTATAAATTTTTATCTCCTCTCCCATTCCAATGGATCTAAATTTTCAAGGGAATAAGGTTGTGTTTAAATGATTTAACAGTTTTTAATATCTTAAATATATATTATTTTAGTTATCTTCTTATTCTATTTTTTTCTAATTTGTGTTTCCCACATGGTACTTCTTTTTATCTCCTTGTTTCTGGATAACCAACCCTCGCTATTGTTTGATGGAGGAAGTGGGGGTGTTTGAGTTTTTATGATTTAATGATTTCTCATGTTTTATTATAATATTTAAGTATTCTTTAAACTAATTGTGGTGTGTGGTCACCTCACTTTCATTACCACCGTATTCTTTCTCATCATTCACTCATTTTTATTCTCATTGATATCTAAGCCCTTAAAATAGTGGAGTTTGGATTAGGTATTGTTGTGGAAGAGATTACTACTGTATAAAAAGGTCTTGATATAGGGTAATTCCATTAAATTAGAGGGTTTAACGTGAAATATATTTATCTATACATTCAATAAAATAATGACACAAATATTTTAAATAACAATGATAACATCACAATGAACCCCCGAGAGTAATAATTTTATTTTACTAAATTTTTTATATCTTATCTTTTTCATTATGTTTTATATTTTCAATAATATATATATATATATATTATATTAAATGTATTTAATAATAATCCCCCATTAAATATTAGTATGTAAGTTAGTTTTATATTATTTAATTTATAATAGTGACAATAAGAAGACAATGCATTTGAGCAGCTTCCATGAGATCGGTCCTTGGTTGTGCCACATTGGAACAATATTAGTAGAATAAGAAATTAATAAAATAGTGGTTCATGATAAACCTTTGTAACCATTTATAGGGAGTCCAATACCTTATGCACACTGTTTCTCAAAAAATCAAAATTTTTAAAAACTAAAAAAAAGCTTTATTCCATATCTTTAATTTCATAGGTCAAGATGAATTTTTACGATGATGTTTCATATTATTGGTCTGTTAATAACTTTTTTGTGAGTATATAAGGGAATATACATTTAATATTCAAATAGAAAAAAGTTATTTAGATATTCAAGTGAATTTTAAGATGTTGGAAGAAGAAATTATAAAACTTGCATCGCTTTCCACCGCAGTTGAAGAAGTTAAAGTTTTGTGGATGGAACACAAAAAATGAAAAGATTAAGGAAATTAAATTTATATTACACATAAATTTAATGTTAAAGAACATAAGTAATACATAAATATGAAACTTTATGATCTAATGATATCTCTTTGGCCATTTCTTTAAGAGGATTTTATGACAGATAATACAACTATAGGTGCACAACTTGATTCCAAATAATATTAGTCATATTTAATTGAGTCTAAAAAGGAAAGTGATTCTACAATATTTGAAAATGAAATATCATCTCCTTTGTTCCAATATATTTCTTAGGAAGAAGATGAAGATGATACCCCTGCTGAGGGCAATTTTTTGGTGGTCTTACCATAAGATATCAACTCTCAATATTTTTTATATGAAGGGGAATATTTATTTGTTGATTCCTATTGGTTTAATTATCTTAAAAATTAAATTATCACTGTAACACCTCAAGCTTCCACATTACATTTCTATTTGTATAATGCAATAGCTTGCACTATATACAACTTTGAGTTTTAACACACCACAACCAATCAAACCAGCCATTATGAATAGTAATACCCACTTTTTGAAATTTTATAAATTTTATTTTTCAAAATGGACTTCATTTTTGGATTCGTAATATCAAAATTAGCTTAGGGTGAATTTTTGGTATTTTTATGAAAACTTTTATTTTGATGAATAGTAAAAAACACTGTGTTATTGTTTGAAACCAACTTTTTATTTAAACAATTAGTTATTTTATTTAAATTTATTTTTGATAAAAATAGATACATAATACCTATATATGTTCAATATAATTCAATGGAGTCATTTTATAATAAGATTAGATATATAAATTTTTATTGAACTTTTAACGTCTTTTACCCACCTTCTAGGCACATTTGAAAATTTGCATAAAATTTAATTTTACCACTTATTTGAATTGAATTTCATAAAAATTAGAGACAAAGTTTAAATAATTAAGTAAAATTTGGTTCAGTAGGATGAAAATAATTTTTGGTGAATAGTAAATTTTGAATTTTATTTACCACAGTTAAAAGTAAGTAGGATAATTAAAGGTAAAACTGATATTTTAATTACCCTAAAACATGTACTAATTCAATTGGATAAGTTTATTTCGACCAAAATCAACCTTAGGAATAAAATATGATCCTTCCGGTCCCCTTGGATTAGATTAGGACATTTATTACTATTTTATTTAAAGAAGAGTTAAAAGTGTTAAATTCAAATTTTAAAAATTAAAACATTTTTAATATAGAATTATACATAAGATAAATTCTATTATAAATATTCCATAGAAATATAAAAATATTTCCTATATATTGGTATTTTATTTATAATTTTTAGGCAATAGATAATTAAATTTATTTATGACATAATAATGATGCAGTAATTACCTTATTATTGAAAGATTAAAATAATTGATATTATAAATATTAAAATAATTGTAATTTGAGACTTTTTATGTATTCCAAGAATTTTATAGATTAATATGACATGTTAGGGTTGATTAAATAATTTTTTTGATGTGATAATTTTTTATGACTTTCACTAAAACCAAATACTAAATAGTTTCAAAATTGACATAAACGAGTTTTTAAAATAAGTACTATATTATTAATTGATACAATATTCCTAAAAATATAAGGTTCATACAAAGGAACTAGATAAGGTTATATATATCAATAATGAACCACTTGGGGTTCTCTTGGATTTTTATAGTAAGTTTATTAACAATTTATTATAATAATACACGAATACATGGTAAAAGTTAAACTTTTTAACTAATAGTTAAATCTAAAAGATAAGGTTAATATGGTGACCTCAAAACATATAAAACCTATTGGTTGAGAATTTTTCGACCGAAACCCACCTTATCCTCTAAATAAATACTTTTGGAGCCATTATAAACTGAATATAATTGTATAATAAAATAATATTTCAAGATTTTTCTAAAGTAACCCTCACCTCTCTTATAAAAGGGAACTTCTCCTTCTCTTAATTTCACACATCCAATTCCATTTTGATCGGACAAACTGTACTAAAATATCCTCTTAACTACCATCGATTCATCCTATATTCCTTAATTTGATCATAAATCCAAACTAAGGATCCCTTTTGATCAAATAAAAGGGAATCACCCGTATAAGAGGTAATAATTTCACCACCTCTTGTAAAGTTCTTTTCTTCTTCCACTTTCTCTTTATTTGTTATTTCATTAAAAAAATAATAAATATAGTACATTCTACATACTATTATGTAATTATAAATATGGTACAACCATATTCATTATTCTATCCATCCTATGAATGACAAAGTCACCATACGTGCGTACGTACGGCTTAACATCTCCACGTCGTGGTGTAATTTGTTATTTAACACTTCATTATTTTGATGGGTATAATAAAGAGTATAATTGATGTTAATAATAAATATAACATGTTAATTATTCTTTATATTTGATATACCATCCAATTACATACGATTTCACCATCAATCTAATGATATTGTCGCTTGTGCATACATTTGGATTACCGTCTCTATGAACGCAATGAGATTCATTCCCCATCGCAATCATTCAAGAATACTTTTAATTTTATGATTTAAAATAATTTTTAAAAACTTAATATCACTCTGGATATGAATCAAATAAAGTCAATCTATAATAAACATGACTTATGTAACAAAACATATAAAATAAAATGAATCAATTAACACCTGAAACAATGATACTACTGAAATATTATTAACAAAGAAATATTAGAAGATCATATATGATATTATATTTATGTATGTGGTTATTGTATAATTTAATAACAGTGATTTAACTATTATATAGGATGTAAACTTACCTTCTATCAAAGAAAAATTACAAGGTAAGAGTTAATTTTATAATCTCTTTATTATCTGAGGTTGTTTATATGTAAGTATCTACTGAGACCTCTTTATCATCCACATCCATGTTTCATAAAAATTTATTTCAATTTTTTTTACTATTTAATAGAATATGGGTTAAATTCATCTATACCCTCATTTTACTTTTTATAAAATGGTTTGAAAGGAATCTTTCTGTCAATTTCCAAACAAGGTAATT
The DNA here is from genome assembly GCA_963277665.1 of Viscum album. Classification (NCBI taxonomy): domain Eukaryota; kingdom Viridiplantae; phylum Streptophyta; class Magnoliopsida; order Santalales; family Viscaceae; genus Viscum; species Viscum album. Next base: position 1,185,974,987 of record OY728123.1, on the reverse strand, counting down.
TATAACCTTTTTGACAAATTAAGGTAAGAATGTTTTTTAAACTTATACAACGAGTGTAGCTGTTTTTCGCCATTATAACACCTTTGAAGCTTCCCTTACAAGATTATAATAATAGTTTCAAAATAAATTCTTTCTTTTATAATTAAATTACTTTTAAATGATTTCAAAATAGAAAGATATATTCCTCTCAAATAGTTTTTATTTCATCTATGTGAATATCCTTTGATGGATTTTACACTTGTTTGAAGTTGATTTATTATGATACAATCTTCCATATTGTATTGAAGGTTTTGTGATATGTTTGAATGTGGATGTGTTATTTTTATACCATTCACGATTTATGGTTAAGGTATTAACATTTTGTATGCTAGTTTCAATATGAATGGTTATGTTATGTTTCAACCTTTTCATATGAGTAATTCATTGGACTTAGTAAGTGGTAGGTGTAGCCCTCTATAGCTCCTCGATTCATCGGTAGGTCTCATGAGACAAACTAGTGTCTTGTCACAAGGCCTTGAAAAAAAATCTTATCTGCAGTCGTGGCATGAGGCCTTGACTATGTGGTTATGATGTCTGGCATTATGCATTCCATCACAATAAAATTGGCTATTGATATTACATGTGATTATTAAACTAGTAGAATATCCATGTGATTAAGTAAATGACATTATTTGATTTATCTTTTCCATATTATGCTGAAGTTTTAGTTTAAAAGGCTTGTGTTTTAGTCTTATACTTTGCCTTAAATGTTTATTCTTATTTATGAAAGTTTCAAATGTATTGTTATCATTACTGAGCACCTAAGCTCACCCCTTTCCATGTTTTATTTTTTCCCTAGGATGTGAATAAGTATATTATGACTGACCTACAGAGATAGTCTAAGGGAGATGAATGTTTTAAAAGGAGTCAAAATGTTTTTTTTCATTTCATAATGTAATGTAAAACTTATGTTTGTATTTAGTACTTCCAAGGATACTAAACTGATCGGTCTTTCAGGGTTTGATCCCTTGTGATCATGAAAATGTTATTTAATAATTCACTAACTCTGGGTAACTAGGGTCGGGGAGTTACATTTGGTATCAGAGGAAGTTTAGTATAAAACTTGGAAGATAGATTTAGAAAACAACTCTGATTAGAGAACATTAACCTAAGATAAACTTTGAGGATTAGTATAGAAAAACTTCCCTAGAATTTTGGTAATGTAGTGATTTTGTTTATTTTATAAGAAATACATCCTTGTTTGGATACAAGCAGGTAGAGATGACTCTAGCACATATGTACCTAGGAGTGAAAACTCCGATAAGGAGTTTCAGGCTTGACCCATGGTATCTTTGTACACAAAAATGGGCCTTGCTACACTCTTGGTTACGACACTCCCAGGGGATATGCTTAGGATAATTCACATTTTATTTACAAACCATTATGAAGGATTTATGAGTAAATACTTTGTTAGAGAATTTTTTTTTGATTATGGATTATATGCATAAACTATTCAATTTATATTAGGTATTTTACTAGTTCGGAATTATGTATTGTGATTCATAAACTAATCTAGTGTATGCCATTGTTTAGAAATGGCGCCTAGTGGAAGGAATGAAAACCGTATCATTGCACGTAATCCATATAGGGATTTCCCTCTTACTAAAGATAATTATAGTGGAGCTGGTGATGCAACTGGTGCTAAAAAAATTATAACCATAATGGGACAACTCACTCAGGTTATGAATAATAACCTTACCCGTATGGAGCACCCTGATCCACAACACGGTGGATCAATGTTAGACCACTTCATGAGGAAACAAACACCATCATTCAATGGGACAACAAATCCATTTGTAGCTGAGAAATGGATATGTTCCTTAGAGAAATTATTTCATGTTTTGGGGAGTAGCGAAAGGGAAAAAGTTTTCATGGTAGTTTATCACCTCCCTAGAGATGCATATCAATGGTGGTCATTAATTCAAAATAAAAAGGAAGATGAAGAAGTATCAAATATGGAATGGATGGAGTTTAAAGATATTTTCATAGAAAAATACTTTCCTTGTGACCATTGAGCGGATATAGAAAGACAATTTCTGAGTTTGAGGAAAAAGGAGGATGAGAATGTCGCAAAGTATGAGTCTAACTTTACAAGGTTAGCAATGCATGCATCAGATTATATATGTAACCCAAGGAGTAATATTGAACAATTTTTCGATGGGTTAAAACCATTTCTCCATTGAGTATTAGTCTCAAAATCCTTCTCATTGTACAAAGATATTTTCTAATGTGCTATCAAGATAGAAAAGGAATTCTCTAAGTCTTACAAATTTAAAGCAAAGAAATAGAAGAAGAGATCTGCTGAAGACTCTGGAAATGGAAATAATGGGAAGAAGGGAAAAGTCGGATTTTCATCCCACATTAAATGTGGGAAGAAACACCCCGGTACATGCCTGAAGGGAATATGAGTCTATTATAAGTGTGGAAAAAAAGGCCACCGAGCTCGTTATTGCAAGGGAAAGATATAGGTTATCAATGTTGAATTCTATAATTGTAGAGAAAATGGGCATTATGAAAATGAATTTCCTAAGCACCAAGGAAACTTACCTCAAAAAAGGATAATGGGGAAAGGCAAAGCTTATGTGATCACTACTGCGGAGGTTGAAGCTCCAAATGACGTGGTGGTAGTTAATTTAATGGTTTCATCAAATTTAGACAATGATTTATTTGATTTTGGATCATCACATTGTTACATATCTTCCTAGTTTTCTAATAAAATTAGATATTTTTAATTTGATTTAACATGGAAGTTTTCATTCAAAACTCCTAAGGGAAGTATCATTGCATCAAAGTTTTGTGAATCAGTCCCCATTTGGGAATATAAATGTTCTTTATTTGCTGATATCATCATTATACACATGATTTAATTTGATATAATCATCGGTATGGATTGTCTTTTGTACCATGATACTAAAATTTATTGTAAGAAGAAGGAGGTTACTATTTTCAATGTTGATAAGGAGTACCTTATCTTTATAGCAGAAACGTCACCACTTGATTCTTATCTAGATCCACCCCCAGTAGCTCTACTAAATTCAATTATTGGGGTATAAGAGAATGAAATAACTATGGGTGAGGAAGAGAATGTTAAAATAGAGGACATACCTATTGTGCAATTTGTTGATGTGTTTCTATAGGATTTACCTAGATATCCTCCAGAACGATAAATTGAGTTTTCCATTGATTTAATTCCCTGTTCAAGGCCCATATCGAAGACCCCTTATGGAATGGCCACTGTGGAATTAGTGGAACTAAAGAAAAAACTATAGGAATTGAGTAACAAAGGATTTATTCACCCCAGTGTTTCTCCATGGGGAGCCCCTATTCTTTTTGTTAATAAGAAAGATGGATCTACGAGGTTATGCATTGACTACAGGTAGATCAATGCTATAAAAATAAATAATAAGTATCCACTACATCGCTTTGATGATTTAATCAATCAACTTCATGGAGCTTAATATTTTTCAAAGATTGACCTTCGATCTGGATATCATCAGTTGTGTGTGAAGAAGGAACACATTTCGAAGACATCATTTTGTACCAGGTACGAGCATTACGAGTTTACAACAATGCCTTTTGTAATGATTAATGCACCCTCTGTTTTTATGGATATAATGAATAGAGTTTCAAGGAATATCTTGATGACTTTGTAGAGGTATTTATTGATGATATCTTGGTATACTAAAAAATATATTAAGATCATGAAAATCACTTGCGCACTATTCTAAAGACTCTTAGAAGAAATGAATTATATGGGAAGTTTAAAAAGTGTGAATTCTGGCTTCAGGAGATTTGTTTTCTTGGCCATATTGTCTCTAAGTATGGATTATGTATTGATCCTTCTCAGACAAGAGCAATACAAGAATGGCCAACACCGAGGATTATAACTGAGGTACATAGTTTTATTGGTTTAGTTGGTTATTATCAGCGTTTCATCCAAGATTTTTCCTGATTGGATAACCCATTAACCAAGCTCACACGTAAAGGGGCTGAATTTGTTTGGATAAAAGAGTGTGAAGAATGTTTTGAAGAACTGAAGAGAATATTATTCAATGTTCCTATCTTGACTCTACCATTGGGGAATGATGGGTTTGTTATTTATAGTGATTCCTCAAAGAAAGGTCTTGGTTGTGTCCCTATACAGAATGATAGAGTTACTGCCTGTGCATCACGACAACTAAAATTTAATGAACAAAACTATCCCACTCATGATCTTGAGTTATCAGCTGTAATATTTTCTTTGAAGATATGGATACACTATCTCTATGGTGAAAAATGTGAGATATATACCAATCACAAGAATTTGAAGTATATTTTCTCATAAAAAGAACTCAACATGAGGCAAAGATGATGGCTTGAACTACTCAAAGATTATGATTTCACTATACACTACCACATGGGGAAGGAAAATAAGGTGGAAGATGCTTTGAGAAGAAATGATCATGGAGTTTTGAACATGATGAGAGTTGAAATGGATCATATGTTCATGGATCCAGTAAATATGGATATGAGAATATTCATGGAAGGTGAAAAATCAATAATTTTTCAAATTGTTTCAAAACCATCTTTACCAGAAAGGATAAAAAGTTCTCAGACTGATGATGAGGAGTTTAAAAAGAAAATTAAAGCTGTAAATGATGGGAGATTGATTGACTTCGTATATAAAGATGGAATTTTGAAATTTGGGAAGAGACTTTGTGTTCCTGATATACTTGATCTAAAAAGGTAATTTTTGGATGATAGTCATGGCTGCAATATCTCTAAACACCTTGGTAGCACTAAGATGTATAGAGATTTGAAGGAACATTTTTGGTGGGACAACATGAAGAGGGAGATTGCTGATTATGTGTCAAGATGTATGGTTTGTCAACATGTTAAGGCTGGAAAACAACATACTAGAGGAGTCATGAAACCTCTTCCCATACATGAGTGGAAATGTGATGATATTATGATGGACTTTGTCATGGAACTACCAAAGACTCATAGAAGGAATGACGCAATATGGGTCATTATCGATCGTCTTACTAAGTCAGCATATTTTCTTGTTATAAGAGAAGATTTAACACTTGAACGTCTAGAAAGACTATATATTAATGAAGTTGTAAGACTTCATAGTGTACCCATATCAGTTTTTTCTAATCGTGATCCCCATTTTACATCAAGATTCTAGAAAAGTCTTCAGAAATCCCTAGATACTGAACTTTGTTTGAGCACTGCCTACCACCCTCAAACTAATAGACAATCAGAATGGACTATTAAAACCTTATAATACATGTTCAGATCTTTCTCACTTGACTTTCATGGAATATGGGATCAGTATTTACCTCTGGTAGAATTTTCCTATGACAATAGATTCCATTCAAGTATTCAGATGGAACCATATGAAGCGTTATATGGAAAGATATGTCGCACACCAACTTGTTGGGATGATGTTGGTTAAAGAAAACTCATAGGCCCAGAACTTTTTGAGGAAATAATGGAAAAGGCTAAGATTATCGAAACCCACTTCAAAGAAGCTCAAATTAGGAAAAAGAGCTATGCTGATAAATGAAGGAAGGATTTGTAATTTCAAGTAGGAGATCATATTTTCTTAAAATTATCTCCATGGAAGGGTGTTTTACGATTTGGTAAGAAGGGTAAATTGAGTCCCAGGTATATCGGACCTTTCAAAATTCTAGAACAAATTGGATTTGTAGCTTACCATTTAGAAATACCACCAAGTCTCTCCAAAGTTCACGATGTGTTCCATGTATCACTGTTGAGAAAATAAATGCCTGACCCAACACATGTACTCACCTACGAAGAAATATAACTGGAACCTGATTTGTCTTATTGTGAAGATCCTATCAAGATTATTGATACCATAGAACAAGTGTTGAGAAACCGGATGACTCCTCTGGTAAAAGTTCTATGTAGAAACCATAAGATGGAAGAGGCAATGTGGGAACCCGAGGAATTTATGATGAATAACCACCTGAATCTTTTTATACAGTAGTATTCTAGAAATTTTGAGGACAAAATTATTTTGAGGGAAGAACGTAACACCCCAATATTCCACGATACGTTTCTCTTTGAATAATGAAATAGCTTGTGCTGTACACAACTCAGAGTTTTAGCACACCACAACTAATCAAACTAGCAGTTATGAATAGTAATACACACTTTTTGAAATTTTATAAATTTTTATTTTTCAAAATGGACTTCATTTTTCTATTTGGAATATCAAAATTAGCTTAGGGAAAATTTTTGGTATTTTTATGAAAACATTCATTTTTTGATGAACAGTGAAAAACACTACATTATTGTTTAAAACCAAATTTTTATTTAAATAATTAGTTATTTTATTTAAATTTAATTTAGGTCAAAATAGATACATAATACCTATATATGTTCAATTTAATTTATTGGATTCACTTTATATAAGATTAGATCTATAAAATTTTATTGAACTTTTAATGTCTTTTACCCACCTTCTAGGAACATTTGCTATTTTAAATAAAACGCAATTTTACCACTTCTATGTATTGAATTTCAAAAATCCGAGAGAAACAATTGAAATCAATAATTAAATGTGGTTCAATAGGATGAAAATAATTTTTAGTGAATAGTAACTTTTGAATTTTGTTTACAACGGTTAAAATATAATAGGGTAATTAAAGGTAAAAATGATATTATAATTAACCTAACATATGTCATAATTCTATTGGATAAGTTAATTTCTAAAAACACCAACCTTAGGAAGAAAATATTATCCTTTTGGTCCACTTGGATTAGATTAGGACATTTATTATTATTTTATTTAAAGAAGAGTTAAAAGTGTTAAATTCAAATTTTAATAACTAAAACATTTTTAATATTGGGCTGTACATAAGACAAATTCGACTATAAATGTTCATTAGAAAGATAAATAGATTTAATACATATTTTTATTTTATTTATAATTTTTAGACATTAAATAATTAAATTTATTAATGACACAATGATGATGCAATAATTACCTTATTATTGAAAGATTAAAATAAATGATATTATAAATATTAAAATAATTTTAAATTGATACTTTTTATGTATTACAAAATTTTTATAGGTTAATATGACATTTTATAGTTTATTAAATATTTTTATGAAGGGATAAAGTTGTTATGACTTTCACAAAAAACCAAATATTAAATAGTGTCAAAATTGGCATAAATGAGTTTTTAAAACAATTACTATATTATTAATTGATATAATATTCCTAAATTTATAAGGTTCAGCCAAAGGACTTAGATAATGTTATATATATCAATAATGAACCACTTGGGTTTCTCTTTTATCTTTATTGTAAGTTTATTAACCATTTATTACAATAATACAAGAATATAGGGTAAAAGTTAAACTATTTAACTGAGAGTTAAATCTAAAAGATAAGGTTAATATGGTGACCTAAACCCATATTAAACCTATTGGTTGAGAGGTTTTAGACCCATACCCACCTTATCCTCGAAATAAATCCTTTTTGAGCCATTATAAACTAAATATGATTGTATAATAAAATAATATTTCAATCTTTTCCTAAAGTGACCCTCACCTCTCTTATAACAGGTACTTTCCATTCTATTAATTTCACACATCCAAAGCCATTTGGGTCAGCCAAAACCTGCTCAAATATCCTACCAACTACCCTCACTTTAACCTAGAGGCCTTAATTTGATCTGAAAGCCAACCTAAGTATCCCTTTTGATCAAATCAAAAGGAAGCACCCGGAGAAGAGGTAATAATTTAATCACCTCTTCCAAAGTTCATTTCTTCTTACACTTCCTCTTTCTTTGTTTTTTACATACCAAAATAATAAATCCAGTACCTTATACATACTGTGATATTATTATAAATATGGTACAACCATATTCATTATTCTACCATCTAATGAATGACAAAGTCACCATACGTGCATACGTACGGCTTACCGTCTCCACGTCGTGGTGTAGTTTGTTATTCAACACTTCATTATTTGGATGAGTATAATAATGAGTATAATTGATTTAAATAATAAATATAACATGTTAATGATTCTTTATATATGATATACCATCCAATTACATATTATTTCACCATCAATAGAATGATATTGTCGATCGTGCGTACGTTCGGATTACCATCTCCACGAACGCAATGAGATTCATTCCCTATCGTAATCATTCAAGAATAATTTTCATGTTATGATTAAAAATAATGTTTAATAACTTAATATCATTTTGGATATGAATAAAATACATCCTATCCATAAAAAACATGACTTATGTTACAAAACATATAAATGAAAATGAATCAATTAACACCTGAAACAATGATACTACTAAAATATTATTAACAAAGAAATATTAGAAGATCATATATGATATCATATATATGTATGTGGTACTTTTATAATTTAATAAAAATTATTTAACTATTATACATGAGGTTAACGTACCCTCGATCAAGGAAAAGTACAAGGTAAGGTTTAATTTTACAATCTCTTTATTATCCGAGGTTGTTTATATGTATGTATCTACTAGGACCTCTTTATCATCCACATCCATGTTTCTTAAAAATATATTTCAAAACATTTTTACTATTTACTAGAATATGGGTTAAAGTCATTTAAATCCTCATTTGATTTTTTATAAAATAGTTTGAAAGTAATATTTCTGTCATTTTCTGAACAAGGTACTTTATGACCTTTTCAACAAATTAAAGTAAGAATGTTTTTTAAACTTATATGGTTGGTGCGGCTAATTTCCACAGTTATAATACCTTCGAAGATCCCCTCACAAGATTATAAGAATATTTTCAAAATAAATTCTTTCTTTTATAATTAAGTTACTTTTAAATGATTTTAAAATATAAAGAGATATTCCTCTCAAATAGTATTGATTTTATCTATGTCAATATCCTTTGATGGATTTTACACTTATTTGAAGTTGATTTATTATGATAAAATATTCCATATTGTATTAAAGATTTTGTGATATTTTTGACTGTGGATGTGTTATTTTTATACAATTCATGGTTTATGGTTAAAGTATTAACATTTTGTATGAAAGTTTTAATATGAATGTTTATGTTATGTTTCAACCTTTTCATATGAGGAATGAATTGGACTTAGTAAGTGACGGGTGGAGCCCGCTATAGCTCCTTGATGCATTAGTAGGTCTCATGAGACAAACTAGTGTCTTGGGAAAAGGAATTGACAAAATATTATTTGTAGTATTGGCACGAGCCCTTTACTATGCAGTTATGAGGTCTGGCATTATGAATTCCATCATTATGAAATTAGATATTGATATTACATGTGATTATTCGACTAGTAGAATATCCATGTGAATAATAAATGGAATTATTTGATTTATCTTTTCCATATTATTCTGAAGTTTAAGTTTGAAAGGCTTGTGTTTTAGCCTTATACATTTCATTAAATGTTTATGCTTATTTATGAAAGTTTCCGCTATACTGTTATCCTTACTGAGCAACTGAGCTCACCCCTTTGTATGTTTTATTTTTTCGCTAGATACGAAGAAGTATATTATGATTGAACTACAAGAACAATCTAATGGAGATGAATGTGTTAAAAGAAGACACAATGTTTTTTTATCTTTTCATAGTTTAATGTAAAACTTATTTTTGTATCTAGTACTTACAAGGCTACTAATCTGACCGGTCTTTCTGGATTTGATCCTTTATGATCATGCCAATGTTGTGTAATAATGGACCAACTCTGGGTAACTAGGGTTGGGGCGTTACACTCATTGAGTTTAACTTTCTTAAAATATTGTATATAAAAAATTATCCTATGTATTCCTTGGATGAAGTTAATAAATAAGCCAAATAACTCATGAACAAAGAAGAGTAGGACCAACTCTTTCACCTTCCCCCACCAAAAAAGATGAATTAAATTTTAATGGGGAGAGGTATGATATAATATATCCATGGGTTCATCCACAAACAATACATTTTGAATAGAACTGGAAGAAATAATTTATAATGGTTCATGAGAAAGAAACCACACCCAGATTTAGATTGGGGATGATCATATGCAACTACCTAACTAAGGACAGTACAACCCTGTCACCCACATGGGTGTCCAAACCATGTTCTATCCACTTTTCTATTCCACTTTATTTTTATTTATTTTATTATGTTTTGTTTTTTTATTTCATTATAGGTATAAAGTGGTATTATTTAGGATCTTAACTCAAGGATGTCACTAGAAAATAAACTCATGTTGAATCTTTCATTCTCTTTGGATTTTTTGCCCTTATTTTAATTCTGTGAGGTGAAATGAAGAGTAGTGAAATCTAAGTGTGTGTTTGTGTGTGTGTGTGTGGGGGGGGGGGGGGTTCAAACTACTTAGTTATTTTTTCATATTTTTTTTTATTTTTTAGGAACATTGAACTTAAATTAATATTTTTATCATTTGTCACACTTCAATTTATTTTTAGAGAGTTAACATGTTTTTTTAAATAATTGATTTTTAATGATTTTTGATATGGAATTTTTTTACTCAACTTTTATTTTAAAGTATTTTTATGAGTTTTAATGATTTTTTAAAAGAATGAAAATAAAAACTAACTGAAAATATATTTTTATTTCTATGAGGTATTTTTAACCACATTGACATATTCTTCATAATACCCACACTTTCTTGAGGGAAACTTGAATTTTGTGTGAGACCCAAAACTTGTGATTTTTCTCTTTCAAAGATTTGGAGTTAATGTAAAACTTTTGATATGATTAAGGACTTTTATTGTCTAGAATCATTTCAAATTTATTCCTAAATTTATATTTAACCTTATTTAGCCCTTAAAATCCATGAATTTCCTTACATATTTATTCCACATTACAAGTCGATTTTTCCTTACCTACCTAGTCTTTTAATATTTTTCATGGATAATTCATTTTTTAGTATTGGGGAAGGGAATATTATGTGTCTTATTTGTAATGTATTTAATTTTTGTGTGATGTGAGGTGTGTGTCATCATTTGCAGTAGTCGAGAAATAAATATTTTGGAATGAGTCATCATTTCATTATGTTTGTAACATTCGAATCTCCTTCAAAAAAATGATATTAAAAAAATAGATAAAGGAAAAAATGGACATTAGTTTGAATTATTAAACATTATTACTTTTATGAATAATTTCTCTCCCAAAAATAAAGGTCATGAATTATCTTTAATTCATGATATTCAATTGTCAACTCATCCTCCATGGGAAAAAACAATAAAAAAATAAAAAAGGGAGGTAATTTTGAAAATATCATTCATTGTAATACCTGTATAACTCATATCCCATTTAAAAAATATATTTGGTGTTTTTTTTCACATTTTAGTAGAATTTATTGAGTTTCATCCTGGATTTTAAATTTAGTATTCATGCATTGTACTTAAGGGTTCAATATACTATTTTCATCCTTAAAATTTTAAATAGTTTACCCACCCACCCCAAGACAATCAAATCACCTAGAAAAATTCCTAATGATTGAAAATATTTTCATATATCATGCTATAGAGATATGATAATCATAAAAATCTTATAGGGATACATGAAGTTTCTATGTAAAATCATATATCTAGATTTAATCTCTCTTGAGTGAAGAGTAACATAAATCTTAATGTGACATAGGTTTTGATTGGCACATGGACGGATTTTTTAAGCTATAAAATTTAAATGTGATGGTTTAAAATGAAATAGATTTTTTTATATAGAATACATGATGGGATTATATTTTTCAAAATATCATGATTGTTTTCTCATTTTGTATTCTTATGTAAATTTTGATTTAGATATTTGATGATTTCTTGAGAGTGAAATGATTAAGTGTAGGGGAGTAATAAAGCTAATATTTTCAAAAAAATTATTTTTTAAATCATTGATTTTAATCCCACCATAGTTTTATTTTATTTTAAATTTTTAGATTTTTAGGATTTAGTAGTAATTTGAGCTTAATTGCTAAAACGAACTAATTTTGGATATTGAATTATTTTAATTTACTTCCGTATTTAAATAATAATTTTTTATAATATAATTGAAATTGTGAGATTAATTTTTTTAGACTTCCATACATATTGGTATTCATTTCATTCAATTAGATCCAAATATCAATTAAATATATTGATGCCTAAAACCCACTTAAAATCTGAGCCTTGAAATCTATACATAGAATGGATCCCTTTTAAAGGTGGACCCATTTCTTAAAAATGGATCACCCAAATAAGCTTAAATTCTACATGGAGATAAATATGATTCCAATGAAAAAATTAATGAACTTTTTCCAGGCCTGATTCTTCCTCCTTTATGGTTATAAATGAATGGGAATTTGGAGCATTAGAATTTGAATAGTTAACAAGCTAGAATTATTTCATGGATTAAATCTAACATAAATCCTTAATTACTTGTCCAATAAAGCTGAAATTTCAAGGATTCACGAACAAGAAATATACAAACAAAATTAATTAATATTTTTTTTAAAAATTATGCCATTTATTTTAGCTACTATTAGGGAAATGCTGATAGACAAAATTTGAGTGAAAATTATTCTCCCTTCTTATAAATTTGTACCTCCTCTCCCATTACAAAAGATAACCATTTTTATAGGGATAAGGTGAAGTACATGTGGTGTTATAGTTCATAATATTTTTAATATATATTATTTTAGTTCTATTATTATTCCATTATTTTCTATTGTTTTCTATTTTGTTCTTCCCCAACAGTAGTTCTTTCATCTATATGTTTGTAGAGAACTAACTCTCACTATTGTTCGGGGGGGGGGGGTGGTGTTTGAGTTTATTATTATTTAATGATTTCTCAAGTTTTATTATAAGATTTTAGTAGTGTTTAAACAAATTTTTGTGTGTCGTCACCCCACTTTCCCTAATACTATTTTCCTCTTCCTCATTAACTCATTTTCCTTCTTATTGATGTATAATCTATTCAAATGGTGGAGTTTGGATTAAGCATTGATGTGGAAGAGATTACTATTGAATGTAGAAGAATCAGTGTAGGGTAATACCGTTATAATGAGAGGTTGTACAGTAACATGTCTTGATATCCACATTTACAAAAATAATTTGGAATATATTTTGAAAAATAATGATAACATAATTATGAACCTCTGAGATGAATAGTTTTATTTTTCTAACTTCTCTGTGTCTTGTATTTTTTATTATGTTTTATTTTTTATTTAATATATATATATATATATTATATTAATTTAATAATCAAAAACCCTATTCTATATTAGTATATAAGTTAGTTTTGTATTAGTTAATTTATAGTAGTGATAATAGGAAGACAGTGTGTGTGAGTGGCCTCCATGAGTTTTACCCTAGGTTGAACCAATATGGTACACACTAAGGATAATAAGAAATTAAAGTAAAAATAGTTTTAAAAAACCAATACCATCAGGAAAATAAGGATATTCTTGAAGAGCCAAATATTTTGAATAAAACTATAGAGATACTAGGTGATTAGTAATCTAATTTAATGTTGTGTTTAGAATATTTTTAAGTAGCAATGACAATGGTGTTCATCAAGGTATTTTGCGACTGATTTTTTCATATACTTTGATGATCTAAGATTTATACCCCTATTTCACATATTTCATATTCTAGTCAGGTAGTTTATATAGAGAGTGAGTTATGATAAGTTAGAGTTATTCATTAGTCTTCTATGTGACTATTTTTTGATTAGAACTTTATGACAAAGTCTCGGTAAAAATATTATTTTTTGACCAGTTCTCTTAACTAATGTTGATTATTTTCTCCCAGGATGATAAATCCATTATGATGATATTACATCAATTAAACCAATGACTATGAGGTTATATTATTACAGAATTCCTATTTAGAGATGTACTACAAACATTATAATGGTTTAACTTCCCATGTTGGAATTATTTGGTGTCAATTACATTAATTATTCATTATCATAAAGTAAGGTATGAAAATGAGTCGATGTGTATTACCCATTTTAATTTTATAGTTATTTAAATGATAATTATACAACTTAATACCACTTAGATATATTTCTTGGGATGACATTTACACTAGTTTGGGGGTCATGTTGTCTATGAGGGGATACATAGGTAGAAATATGGGGTTAGGTACTCCATTGATCGATCTATTTCTCATTGGGGTGTGGGTCCTCCATATTAGACATGGGGTTTGGTACTAACGCGGGTAAAACTACTATTAATAAGTCATGGGATTCCCTATACTATAATGACCCATGACACAATCATTTTAATTTTTGCTCTTGAATTGTTGAAAACGTGGAACCATCTAAATTTAGGGATTTTGATAGTGGTTCAAATTTCATTTTGTAATCAATGATATATTTAGTTTCTTAACACATGATTTAATGTTTTATTCTTAAAATAGAGGTTTTGGATATGATCAAAGTGGTGGAACATATAGTCTTAAGACTGAAAGTGAAACTGGGTACCTAGTGGGAGGTCACAAGGTACCCAGTGAGATGGACAGTGGTGTGAAGAACATAGGGGTGGAATAGGGTACCTGGTAGAATCATACTCTGTACCCAAAAAATTGTTAGTATGATTTTAAATTAAAGAGGTATATTTTAATCATTTTCACTCATTCTTTTTACCCCCATTTTCCATTTCCTTTAGAACATACCCCCTCTATATTCTTAAGAGACCATCTTAGGGATATTCTTGGTTCTCTTCTCCCTATACTATTACACATTTGATTCAAGGTTGTTTTATGGGTGATTTTCAATGTGAATCCATGGAAATGTTCCTCCAATATTTTCTACATTCATATTTATTTTTATCCCTTTTTCTTTATTTTTATTAGGTATTTAGTGCTATGATTTTACAAATCCATACTAAAATAACCTATTGGTTTATGTTTTCTTATACTCTTGGTACAAAGAAGATCCTATTGGTTATTTTCTTTCCATTCATCACTATTTTAATATAAAGTGATGAAGGTACCATTTATTTTAGATATTATGGATTTTCTTGGGTTAAATTAATGTTTTTATATGGGATTGAATTGGAAATTTTGACGATAAGACTATTATGTGAATTTTGGAAGTAATCTTATTGAGTTTCCTTTGGGTTTAAACATCCTTTAATTTTAGTAATTAGGTAGTTTAGGTTCCTCAGTTATGAAATTTTTGTTTAATAATTTTTAGATTATTCCTTGGAGATTAATAGGAATTATTAAGGGTCACATTAAATTATGGTAAGTGATCTAGATCCTTCAAGTGATTCTCATTTTATGCTTATGACATTCCTTAATTTTTTTTCTATTAAATTATAAATAAATCTTATCATATAATTTTAAAATATTGATGAATGTATTTTAAATGGTTATCTTAGAATAACATAGAAATTTATTTGGTTAAGTTTCATATAATATAAAGTTGGTTCACTTTCCCTCGTTATTTTTTCATGGAATTTTTATACCTACATGTTTATTGGTAATTCTATACTAGATATGAAATTATTTTTTTATGTTTACCCTAAAATGAGAAATGAGTGGCTATGTCATGTTATTTCATGTGATTCCTTCTATACTAATTTATAGTCACTTTTTTGTAATATTGAAGGAGGTTAAAATTGATCTCTTAGGGGGTGTATTTTGTGCCAAAATACAATGAGGATAAATTTTATTCATTGAGTATTCCTTTATAATTAAAATTTTTATATTAATTTAGAATGGCTAACAAGTAACTTTTTGGGTTTTAAATGAACTTAAATGAAAAGCGATCACCCCTTACCACATTAACCTGAATGAGATATAAGTCAATGAACCAAACCTAACCTTCAGTTAAGAGGGTGATTGTTTGGTGACATGATGACTAAGTTTTTTATATTAGAAGGTTTGAATTGATATGAAAATATTGATAGTTTTAATTAATATAAATTGTTGAGATATAATCAACAAAATGGTTTTCATAAAAGTTAAATTCCAATAAAGTTTTATCAAAAATAATTTTTTAGGAAATGATTCATTTCAAAAAATTTTCTTTGGTTAAATTATTTTCATAAAAAGAGTTTGTAAAAATAATGTTTTAAAAAACACAAACCTTTTCTATTTTAAAACTTAGTTTGAAATTTAATTTTATAAATGTTTTTATTTAGTGGTGATAAAAAAGTTGGTTTCCAAACATTTATTTGGGTTGTAGAATTTTTTATTTTTTTAGGAAACTTTGATTTGGAATACCCTACTAGTAAATTTTTTGAAAAAATGATAGATAAACCTTTTTCCTATTTAAACATGGTTTATTAAATACTTGACTTAAAACCGTAATTTTTTTTAAATATATAATTAAATATGTGTTAGGTGAAATTTTTATATTTAATTAGTATATGTGAAAGGATTTAAAATATACATATAGGTATTACTAGTATTACTTCCCAAGTGAATTGGTATTTAAAATGTCTAAATGGTGGATAGATAGACCCTAAGTTGGTAGAGTGACAAGTGAATCCTATTTAAGTGAATCGTAGATGATAAGAGGTTCTTAAATAAAAAATTAATTTTATAATGTGATGAACATTAAAGAGTGTTGTTGTGGGTGCTCTCAAATGATGTGTATTTATTTAAAAGAGTTTTCCTTTAACAAAATAATCTTTGAGATCAAATAATTGTTTACCTGACCACAAAATAAAATTTAAGTATCAAATTAGTTGATATAAAACATTATAATAATGTATACTGGTAATATAATAATGATTATGGATTATGATAAAACATGATAACCCATGAAAATCATTTTATAAAAAAAATAATTTTTACCCGTAAAGGTCATAATAACTCTTTTAAAAAAAATCATTATCTTACCTTTTGAAATAAAAATTTTTTTCCATGAAAACTCAATAGAAATCATAGAAATTTTATGTAGGTGAATTTGGAAACCATATTCATCAAAACATTATAATAACCCTTACAAATTGAATAACATACTTGGTTAACTTCCACATAATTATTCTAATAACATAATTATTACCCAATTTATTGTAGAGCTATATCGATCTCACCCGTAATAATTTTTTTAAAAGGACCATAAAATAATTAAAACACATAAAATATTTTATTTTAATCATAAAAACTCATAAATTATTTTTTACACTTATGCAAAATCACTTTTGGGAATCATGTAAAAATAAATACAAAATAACTTTTCTTTAAAAACTAATTAAATTTTCTGTTCAGAAGAATAAAAAATTGTAAATTATTTTGAAAAACCATGAAAAATTATTGATGATGATTCTTAAATAAAAATGTTCATAGAATATGAAAATTACACTCATATTATATAACTTAAAAAATATATTCCTTTTATGATTTTGTTAAAATTTAAAAAATAACATGTTTGGAATATGGCTAAAATTATTCCATTAAAACCATAAAAAGATAGTAAAATTGGTTTAAAATGACACTGAAATTTATTTTAGTATATTAATAACATACCTTAATCATTTGTATGAACACAAATATGTATAAAAAATACATAAAAATATTAAAACCTATAAAATATGGGTTTAAAGAAGAATCCCTTACCTTTAGCCTCACATGTCATGTATATTTTTATGATCCAAAATAATAAACCTATGTTTATTGTTTAATTACTCTATAAAATGTTTACTATTAATTATTCTTTTATTAATCATTGAATTTCTCTATTTATCATGACATAATTAATTAATTAATCAATTATTTTCAAATCGAACATTTCGGGAATTTTTGGCTTATAAATTAAAAATGGATTTGGTATGGTGACTATGGTCAAATATATTATGATTATATAACTTACACAATATTAATAATTTTATAATTAAAATATTTATATAGTAGTTATATGTTTATAACCATCCATGTATGGTGGTTTTGAAAATTAAATTATGATACAATCATGGTGAAGGTAGTTCATACGTACTCATGAGTATCATTTCCATTTTTCAATGAATGTGAGGAAAATAGGTTATGAATTATATTATCATTATATTTTTTATAATTATATAATAAATATCATATTATTATTTAAATAATACTATATAAATTATCCAATTGAGTTGGCGATGAAAAATAAAATATGCTAGTTCTTGAGGTGGTGGTCTACACGTATGCATGTGATATTTTTTATTATTCATTAGATAGCTTGGTAGATGAAAATTAAATATTTAATAAACATTATAAAATTTATATATATGTGAAATTAAAATTTTATTATATGAAAATGGTTAAGTGATTTTTTAATGATGTAAAATTATTAATAAAATGAAAACTCAGTTAAAAAATCTACCTCTTCTCCAGATTACCTCCACATGTTTATACGTAAATCCTTCCTAAGAAGGTATTATAATAAAAAATGAATATATAAGATATGTAGAGGGATGTTATAAATGGATTTAGTCTTGTATGTTTTGATTTATGAGGCTATATAAATGTTTATAAAATAGGATATGGGGTATCCTTTTATATGTCAGGGATAAGACACACTTCAAAATGCATCAAAAGATTAGAAAATATTAATGAATTACATAATAACCATGACTCCAGATAAATTATTTTAAAATATGAGATGATATAGGGTCAAATTTTAACCAAAAAATAATATTGCGAATTTTTTTCGGTCATTCTAACCCTTGTCATATTATTTTTAAACTCATTATCCCATTTTAAAACTTACCTCAACAATCAACATTTGTACTAAAGTTACTATTCATAAAGAACTAAAAATAAAATTAAAATCATTATAAAAAATGGAAAATATTACAAAAAATATAGAGTTCAATTTATCAAATTAAATTTCTATAACGGGAAAAAATTAATTAAAAAAACCTTCAAAACACGATGAAAAATAATTTTCTTGAAAAAATATTTTTTTAAAATTAAAAATTTTTGAATAAAAAAATTATGTGAAATACTAACCCTAATGAAATTTATTAGATTATTATTAATAAAAATAAACTAATTAAATTTTATAACCAATCCAAATTTGAAGGTGGATTTGTAAATAAATGGAAAGAAAAGTCAATTTCCCCCAAATTCGGTTTTTTCTAATATTCACAATAATAAAATATTTTTCATTAAATTCCCAAGAATTTATTATAATCTAATTTTATATTGGTTATTTAAAACATTAAGTACATTTTTTAAATTAATATTTTAATATTTATAAATATTTTTTTTAAAACTATATAATGCATGCGACTCAATTTATTAGAAAACCTATTTACTTTTTTATTGAAAAATTACATACTATTATTATTTGTAATAAACCTATATAAAATAAAATTCATGAATATTATTAAGTAATGATATTTATTTCTATCAATATTATATAGGTTATAACAACATTTTTTCTATATATTTTGAATTTTCATTAAAAAGAAAAAAAATTATTTAGTCATTAAATTTTGTAATGTTCACTTTATTTTTGGATTAATCATGTCAATATTAGATTAGGTTGGGATTTTAATTTTTTTTATAAAATATTTTATTTTTATGAATACTGAATAATATATTTTTTTACCAAAATTTTAAATTTCATGAATATATATTTATATAATATATAATTACTAATTAATTAAATATTATGAACTATATAATATGTATTCATGGGGAAAGTTATGAAAATTGAAAATTTTTAAATACATAGAAAACAATTTTAAATTATTAATACTTATTTAACATTTAATTACAATTTTAAAATAGTTCTCAAAATTTTCTTTTATATATTAAATTTCATGGTATAATTTGGTTATTGGTTTCTTTGAAAGCCACAATAACAATATTTTTCTATAATCAACCAAATTATTCCATATAATTTAATTACATTGATAATATTATCATGTGAATAAATATATTCTTAAAATTGTTTTCTAAAAAACTATTTTTACCCATTATGTGCATTTATTTTAAAATTATATTTCATAAAGGATAGATATTTTTTTAGATAAAAATTATTTTAATGTTCCAAATCATCTTGTTCAAAAATGTAATAAGGAAATTTATTATTTTATTCATTAAAATTAATTACTTTGTTTAAAAACACTAGTTTCTGATGTAAAAAGAAAAAAGGATGAAAAGAGTATTTATAATTGTCAAAGAAAAAAAAATTTATAAAATTTTCCTCTAATTCTGCAGATGTGAAGTGGATCAACCAACATTCCTCTATTTAATTATTTCACACTTTTAGAGACTTTGACCCATTAATAGTGGAAAAAAGTATTGAAATGTAATGGGTAATTCCAAATTTTCACTTATCTTCACATATAAGAGTAGACTACTTTCCCTATATTAGTTTACACCTATCACATCAAATTGGATCCTAAAACAATCCCATTTTCTCTACCTAGAATCCCTTCTCATGTTCATTTTACTATTATATATATTTGTTAGACTATGGACTCCATTAATAGGGAAATTTCTAAGTGAAATATTATGTTCTCAATATGAGTATTTCTTTCTCCTTAGTCTTTCTTCTTTATCATAATCTTATAAACATCATGTAGAAACCTTAATATAATGATACTTGTGTTTATAATATATTGAAATGTTATTATATTAAGTAATTAGTAATTATTTAATCCATTATTTACACTCAGATAAATAAAACAACATCTCAAACATTCGAACCCAAACAACCAGTCTTGAGAAAAATTCCACATGAACTCATGTGTTCCTCCCTATACAAAACTAGATAATGACTAGTAGCAATGGTCTATGTTCATCATTGGGGACACTATACCCTCAACACTAAGTCATTGAGTGGATAATAATAATAATAATAACTAAGATATTACATAATCATTATAATCATGCTGAAATAGTAGATGTCATACATTTTATACAATGAGAAATAAATGGGCTCTTAAAGTGGGAAGGTAATATAAGTAATGTTATCATTAGATAAATAAATAAATAAATACTAAGGTCCTATTGATTCCATCATGATCCCATACTAGATCCATACACCTATACTTAGCTATCCACTATATGGTCTTTTCACTTCACTTAATCTTTAGTCATGAAACCTACAAGTGCACCAAAATATATGAGTAGGGTGTTAGTAATAGATTTAGTAGGAAACAAACAATGTAACCATAACATAAGTAAAAATAATATATAATATTGTATTCCTTTACATAAGTAAATTCTTAAGTATTTATATAATCATACATTTATTAAGACATCATGCACTGACCAAGCCACAATGACCCATGACAACACCATTTTCAACTCATTACTCAAAAAGATATTAGAGAAGTCAAACTAGAACCAAATTTATGGTAACACATCACTCCCCACATTGATAGTGGCCATCATCAGTAACATTGGATGACTGACAATAATGTAATTCATTTACTTATGAACATATCTTCACTAGGATATCCAGACATGCCTTTAAGAATGTTTGTATGATATCATCTATCAGTCGGCCAACTAGACACATATTCACTTCCCTTTATAGGGATATCCATGCACTCCTTTAAGTGTGCATAAACTATGTTAGGTCATTTACCTAACCATCAATTTTCATTTATCTATAGGGATAGTGACAATCACAATTAAGGATGTGTAGACCATGTTGAACCAACATCATTTCACCACTTGATCATCTTGATACCCAAATCATAGTTCCAATGTATATGAAAAACAATAATAAATACATGCTACAGTAAGGAACATAAATTAGTAACTAGAAGAAACATTAGGATATACACATAATCACATGGTCATAATCAAGAAAACCTCAAGGAAACTCATATACCCACATGCAACAAAAAACAATCATGGATTAATAACGCATAAACACAATATCATATCAACTTCACATATATATCTCAATAATGGTATGAAACTTCCTACCAAAATGTCATCGATTCCAGCAAAAAGTTTAAAATTCCCTTTGTGGATTGAATGCTGGAATGGAAACCTCAATATAAAATAATATCTCCTTAGGTGGTTTATTATCATTGTTTTAAAAATTTCAATGATCTTGTTTTATTATGGGTTTTATAAGCAAAAAAAAACTATTATTTTGAAAATTAAATTAATATCATAGGTGGTTAAACTTAATCTCTATTAGATAATATCCAAATTATCATTTATTCTATTTTATTTTCTAGCAGTCTTCACTTAAATAATAATTATGAAATAAAATTAGATGATATATATCTATCTAGATTAAACTAAGATCATACATAGTAGTTCATTATAATCAATAATTGGTTAAATTATATAATTATCCACTGATAATTTCTCATGATTATACTTTGATCATTTGATATTATTTTTTATGACATTTATGTGTAATTATACCATGATAATTTTCATTATAAATTGTTCATTAATAATTTAATTTAATTATCCTTATATAATTCATGATAATCATCCCTTCATAATTTTAAAATAATTTTCTTTTGACAATTTTTAACAAGTTATAAATTCATAATTTTATTAAAATACCATTTGATAACTCATGAAAATTATCTATTAAGAATTGTTTTATATGCTATCCATTTATATTAATCTATTATTTTATATTGATAATTATTATATGTATCTTCCAATAATTTCATGTAACTATCCTTTGATAATATATTTATGAACCATCCTTTAATAATTTATTTTTTAAGTTTTTATATTAAATTCAACCTTTTTTGTGAGTTTTAGAAAAGAGGAAAAATAAATAAATAAATAAATTAAAAAAATAAAATAAATAAGTTAAACTCGTAGGAAAAGTGCACAAGGGGAAAATGAAGAATATGTTGGGTAAAAGGAAGAACATGTTGTGTGTAAGGGAACCCAAAATGAATAATTTGAGGTTTAATCAAACACACACAAGTAATTTCCTAGTATTCTCAAATTCAACAGGATTGACTAACATTGGAAGATGAATGTTTCAACTATTTAGATCTCAAACCACATATATGTTCATAATTTCTGAAATGTTATATTTTATTTAAGATTTAAACAAAAAATTATTGATGATTAATTAATTCCACCCTATTATGTTTTTCAAAACATAAATGTGTTATAAATGAGTGATTTCTATGATTTTGGTTAAAATTCATGAAAATAATGGGGACTTGTAGCACTGTGAATATAAAAGATGGAAGAAAAACATAAAATAAAATAAAAAGGATTAAAAAAATATACCCTAATGCACAATAATGAACTTTATTCAAAAACCCATAATTTTTTTTTTATGTTTTTACTTGGTTAAAACTCACATTATGAATTTAATATTGACCTCATATTTCCCATATGAATTTTTTTTGTGAGATATTTCATTATTTCTGAAAAATTATATATGTGCGCCATAACATTCTTAATGTTTTTTTGATAAAAATACCAAGGCTCTATAATTCCCAGAATAATGTGATGGATCCACCTATAACTCTAAAAATATTTATTATATTATTCCTATGTGAAATAAGGAATGAACAATGTCATTACATTAATAGGGATTTCACCATTTTGTAAATAAATTAAACCCAACTATGGGTGATTTTTCTTGATAAATTAAAATTTCACATAAAAATAATTACAAATGAAAAAGAAAGGAACGTTTTATTATAATTTAAAATGAATGATATTAAAATTCTCCACTTCTAATTATTTTTTATTTGTAAGAAGTATCTCTATCTATATTGTTTAAACAACTCAGTAGACTGAGCTTGAACATCAAATTTCTTCTCCCACGCCTTATTCTGGATCCTTCCATTTTTTTCACTTAATCTAGAAAAGTGGTACCACCACCCATTTATGGTAAATGTCACTTACCTATAATATTAATTTTACACTCCTATAAAATTTATCTATATCAAACTCTAAATCATCATATTTTATGAGAATCACATAGTTGGGAGTGTACCTATGAAGATAGTAAAAGTGGAACACATCATGTATTATTAAAAAATGTGGAGGAAGGTCCATACAATATACCACTAACCCACCCTATTTAGTGATCTCAAAACTTCAAAAAAAGTTCTACCATTATATTCTTTCTCATATGATAGTGGATTAGCCAAGGAGTCAGTCTCAAGAAAACATGTTCACACATAGAGAACACCATAGGTTATCTAATATGGTTACTTAAGACATATGTATACTATGAATAGTTATTAACCTATTATGAAGTAGATTAACTCTCCTAGAGTTCCCTGGAATGGAATTTGGTCCCAAAACTGCTTCATCACAAACCTCATTCGAACAAAATGGTGAATGGTATGACCTCCCATAAAGAGACTTGTATGACTCCATAGGATTAAAATACTAATAAATTTTGTTTTGCATGAAATAGACCAAGTATATATGGTTATCCAAAACCCCGTCTATATATATAATGAAAAAATCATATAATATCCTCAAGTATTCATTTATTTTTATTTTCCTTTCAATTTTTCTAGGGATGGTATGTTGTGATCAATATCAACCGAGTCCCTAGGGAATTTTGAAATCCATGGGAAAAAAATATGTAAAAATTTCATCTATATTAAAAATAAATTTAAAGGAAACTCCATGTAATCATACAATCTCTTGGACATAATACATTCCTAGCTCATCTACTGAGTGTGTCTGTAATATTGGGAAATTTGGGAAACATTCTTCATCTGATCGACGATCACCCAAAAAATTTATCAATTCCTTAGGCTTATTGGGTAATCCCATTATAATGTCCATCATGAAATACTCAAAAATTCACATGGTTATTGGATGTGGTTGATGAAAACCACCATGAAGCTGATGCTCATCCTTCACCCTCAAGCATGCAAGGCATTAGAAAACATGCCCATAGATGTCCATATTCATCCCTGGACACTAGAACTGATGTTTGAAGTCATAATATATCTTCATCTCACAAGGAGGTAATTATATTATAGTGTTATATGAATCCATCATTAGATCCTATCTGATTGATGTTGGGATTACTACTCTCACATGCACTTAGATCACATCATTGTCTCCCAACAACCACCCATGTATCATACCATTACTAGTTAGTCGTTCCCACTACAAAACACACACTAGGCCAGTATCTTATTCAACCTTCATCCTGAATACCAAAGACTATACTACCTCTAGTATATTACAGAACATAATTTCTTGATCATATGAAGAATCCATCCTACATTTAGTGATCATGATCATTATGAAGAACTTCCCCTATGATGTTTTCTCTTAAAGATCCTACTCAATTTTTTCCTTATAGAGAAGAGAATCTGCAATGAAATTATATTTTTTTAGTGAATATGCTATCTTGAAGTTGAACATCTAAAGATACTTGACCATGATACTCTATCATAGATTCAGATACCACTTTCTGATTATATTACAAAGGCTTTTTAGGTTAGTATAGAAAAAACCCGTCACCAAAGATAAATTATTTCAAACACTTATGAGTGTGAATAATGGATTCTATGTCCAATTCTTGATTTTGTTAGTTCTACTCATGGGGTCATAGATTTAACTCCCTAGATTCTAAATCCACTGAATAGTTCCCCGAACCTAGTTGTCCACATGGTCTCAAGTGCATCTCTACAAACACTAGAGGTTACTGACTTGCAGTGAGGGCCTAAGTGTGTCAACGGGGAGAATATTTCCTCATCACAAGAGTGTATCACAATGGAAAATAAAATATCCAATAAGTATAAGACACAATAAATCATATAGATAGTTGATAAATAGTAGAAATATATAATAATAAAAAAACAAACTCATATACAATGAGGATGATACATGTATCTACAAAGAAGCCAAAATAGGTACACAACAGTACAATATAATTCATGTATCAAAAGTACAAAAAAATGAAATATATCATAGCCATTATCATGAGCCGTAACTCAGTACCCTAATCCCTTGATCCTAAGAAGCGATCAAGAACCTATATTAGGGTTCTTTCCCTTATCCATACATGAAATCATATAGTTTGTTTGGGTATCCAAGGCTACCTGAATAGGGTGTGAGACAAAATCTCAGTAGGCAACCAACTAAGGTATAGTTCTATCCAATCAGTGAATATATAATATACCAAGTGTATAAGAAGTAGTACAATAACTAAAGGAAGTATTGAAAGTAAACATCCTATAGTACTAAGTTCTCATTTCATAATTAATTTATTTTAATAAACTTCATTTAGAAAGTTCATCTTGGATTTAATAATCAAGCCTATATAATTTTATAATCTAGTTAATTTAATGATTGAATTGAATGAAATTAATAAATACTGAGACTCATCATATAGCCCAATGTCTCCCTTAGTGATATTATCGAAGTATTCCTAAACATTCTATCCATAAAGTGTAAGTCAAAGACCAAATCCAAGCTTGTACTTTGGATTGGAAGAAGCATCACATAAACCATTTCATTCATTATTCATTGATGAATTTATGCCTATACTTGGAATTACTAATTTTTAATCTTGGTATCACTCTAGGTATAATATAAACCAATGACCTACTATCCCATCCATGTATATCCTCACAAGAAACCAGGTATCTCTCTAGGTGTGGTATAACATCACTACCACTCGAGTCCATCCTTGGTGGTCTACTAAGGGATCCCTAAGTATCACTAATGGAATATATGATCAAATTCCATCTAATTAAATCCTTTCTAATCCATATGAAGTCCAAGTATCACTCGACATATAAAAGTTATCCCCTATGAGTCCATCCTTGGTAGTCCAAGTATCACTCAGGCATATAATAGTCAGCCCTTATGAGTCTGTCTTTGGAAGTCCATATGAGGAGTCCATGTATCACTCAGGCATAAGAAAGTAAATACCCAAATGAGTCTATACATAGCATTCTTATATGAATCCATGTGTTACCCAAAGAATATAATCATTCATTAAATTCAATAACTTTTAATCAATATCATTTAATCCTGTCCAAGGTCAATAATGAGAACATTCCATTTAAAACTCACCTTATAAGGTTAATCAATTCATGGGATAAGATTATAATAATTTTGTCTTAATTAATCAAATTGGAATTTCATTACAACATACTTAACATTCATAAACAAGACACTACAAGGCAATTTCCAAGGATTATGATTATTTCATCCCTTTCCATTAATCAATTCAACTCACAAATCATCACTAGACTTCTAATTACAATTCATTTTAATTATAATTGAAAATTCAATATTGAACATGCCATGAAAAGGGGTAAACAGGAACACCATAAAGGTATCAAATCTCATATGCCATTATATTGGATCATCTAAATTCACAACACACACAAAGGGGTGGTTCCCTTAAAGGTCCTCAACCTATAATCATTCATTGATAAGCCTCTTAAATTACATAGTCCATGCCTATCAATTTAATTCAAGGATTTAAACTCATTTTAAGGTGTCACCTAATAATTGAGTGAGTAGTACAATGGAATATATAAACACTTAAACTTTAAACAAAAGGCATGAGACTACCTACTGTATGTTCGTAGTGGATATATCATTCTATATCAGCTCCTTATTTGACTCAGATATGGATAAAATCAAATAAATAATGAAGAAAATATAAATTGGGCATATTAGATCGCATCTAAATGTCACATAAAATACTAAGAAGAATGAAGAATGACTAAAAAGGAATGGATATCTTACCAAGATGGATATGATTGTTTTAAAAGATATAGATTCTGAGCTCAGAGAAATAAGTTCTTCCAATCCTAGGATAGTCATTAAGAAAACCCCTCAATAGGTGAGTTTGCTATGTGGGAGGATAATAGGGAAATCAGGTTTTATATAAAGATTTTTTAGGGTCAAAATGTTACATTGCTAATAATTATAGGGTCACATAGTTTTTCCACATGGTTGGAAAAAAAATTCACTAAACATGGACCCTTTTCTATAGGAAAGGGGAACATCGCATAGTCTCCTCACATAATTTTCTTAATTGTGCTCAAATCGCGTGAAACTCCACTGTCAAAATTGTAGAAATTCTCACACCAGTGTGGAACCCATATCAAATGGTTTATAAAACTGTGTGGCCTGTAGCTTCTCTCTATCTAGATTAGCACTGTTAGAAGTAACCATGTGGCCTGCCCCATATGGTTCATACTAACTGTGCATCAGGACATTTAAAAAAAAGGGTTTCAAGATCAAACCATCCTTGGATAGCCCCGGAAACTCTATGAACTCAACAAGCATTCACATTAGGCTATATTTAAACATTTAAAATGAAAATTTATTGAAAGAAAAGGATATCTACCTTAAGAAAGAATCAGGTTCTTACAAAATTCCTCTTAAATAAATTCATCCTGAATTGCATTCTCAGGGGTGTTCAAGAATGTTTGAGAATAACTATGGCCAGTATGATTGTACACTAGCTTTCTACTCCCAAGTTTCATCCTATACTCAGTCATTATACCATAAAACCCACACTAGTAGAAATGAATGACCTCAAATAACCTTTATACTATGATCCAAAATAAGTGTTAGATAATCCTCAAAGGAAACATCTTCCTATAACTCAACCTACTTAGGATGAAAAGCATGAGATAGATCTGAATAGAAATGTTTCAATTGAGATGTGTGGAATATTTCATGCATGGATCAGTACCTTTGAGGTAATTAAAAATGCTAGGATACAAAACCAACTCTCTCTAGAATCTAGAACAACCTTACATACTGTAGTGAAATCTTCCCATATCTCCCAATTATCTTGTGTCACATCCTTGGTAAAACATGTAAAAATAACCAATCCCTAACCTTGAACACTAGAGGTCATATAGAGTGATTAACGTAAGATTTCTGTTGAGACTGTATAGTATCCATCCACTACTAAATCAACTACACATGATTGGTGGTCTCCTGAATAAGAAAAGGTCCAATCATAGCTTATGCTCCTACCTCTGAACAATATAGGGATGATTGGAATGGCCTACCATACAAAGCATCATAAGGTGCAATCTATATAGTATCTTGAAATATATTTCTATAGGATAATTAAACAAGGGGTATATGCCTCTACCAAGATCCCCTAAAATCTAGGATGTATGCATGCAATAATTCATCAAGTACCTATATCATACTATTTAATCATCCATCAATATGATGGTGGTATGCTATGATCATAAGCACTTGTGTACCCATCACCCTTTGAAAACTCTTCTATAATTGAGATGTAAAATGGGCGTCCATATCTGAAATGATAGTGTGTGGTACCCCCTGAAGTCATACTATCTCATATATATACAACCACACAATCTCATCTACTGAAAATGTATCATTGATAGTTTGGAAATATGGAAACTTTGTGCGATTTTCAACAACAAACCATACATAATCATTTCATAGAGGTAACCCCAGTAAACCTATCACAAAATTGATCTCAATTTCATCTTATTTCCACTCAAGAATTGGTAGATGCTATAAAATTTTATCTTGTCGCTAGTGTTCCGCCTTCACCTGCTGACAGTTGGAACATCTCATGGAAAAAACATATATATATATCTTTTCATGCCTAGCCACCAGTATTGGTGATGTAATTTCTAATACATTGTGGTGATTCTAGGGCGCACTACCCAATATGAAGCATGAAAGTCTCACATAAGATCTTCATATATGTTTTCTAAAACCCAAATTCGATCATCTAAATAGAGAATCCCATCGTCTCATATATTACAACCAGATGGAGGGTTCACAACTTCCACACTCCCCTATAGGACTATGCTTTGAGAGTTTGATAGCTACCTTATCCCCACTCTATCCTGTATGGTAGAGGTAAAATCTATGGATGATAGATAAGTATACCCAAAATTATCCTTCAACTCCAAGTGCATCTAAGATAACTATTCCATGAGATTCCATTCACTACTGGCCTACTGAACTACTCATATCTGAGCCCTCTTGCTCAATATATCATCCACTGTATTACCTTTACCAAGTGTGCAGGCAAGCTCGAAATTGATAGACTGTAGTTACTCAACCCACCTTCACCTACTAAGACTTAGATCACACTGTATAAATATTTACTTGGGGATTTTTTGGTTTTTGTACACCAAAAAACTCTCTCTATGTAAGTAATGTAAGAAACCGGTTCTTATCTTTGAGGTACGGGTTTCTTCTTTCCTCCCTTCCTTAAGTGTTTTTATGAAAATAAGGAAAATGGGGAAAATCCCAAATTTTGGAAGTACACACTGTGTACTTTTCCACACACTATGTACTTCTGGCCGTGTGGAACGAGTACAAAGGGCGTGTGGCCATGCCGGCGATAAAGGGTGTAGGAACCGACTACACGCCATGTAGTGGTCCTTTACACGCCGTGTAGTCAGTCGGTAGGCGAATAGTAAGGTGGTGGCCAGATTTGGGGCAGAAAACACCATGTACTCAAGGAGACACACCGTGTAGTCATGTCGGCAGGTGAAAAGTGCCATGCTGGCGGGAAACTGCTAGAGGAAGAGTTAAAAAAATGGGAAGTACACGCCGTGTACTTGGAAATACACGTCGTGTACTTTGTTTTTTCGCTTAAAATGGGTAGTAGCCTCCCTTGTTCATAGGGAAATCTTAGAACGGGAGGAGATCTTGGGAGATGACGACTGAACCTTCAGAGATCCGCCGAGTGCACATCGGGAATCCATTTCTGCCTCGGACGATCTCATTGGAACCGCACGTGTAAGCCCTCCACTCTTCTATAATGGTTCTTGCCAATTCTTCCCATAACAGGAGTTATTTGCGTTTAAGCGAGAATTATTTTACCTTAGATATATGGCGTTCTTGGACGTTTCAGATGGTGTCGTTCGCATATAACGTTCGTTGGTGATTAAGGTAGGTGGTTTGGTGTTTTTTTCCAACTGTTGTGCGTTTTGTGCGTTTTAGGTGCCACAAACCCATGTTGGGGTGTCATGTGGCTGAGGCCGTGGCTATTTTGAATACCTAGAATTGCATAGGTAATTAATTATGATAATAAAATGTTGGTTGGGATCATTTCCTGGATCCAGGATCATCCCAGGGGTGCGTTCCACTGTTTAGCCGTTTGGCCAGGATACCCAAGGGTATGACTTTAAAGTAATGATTGTAGAATTGCCTTGAGAGGAATTTCTTGTGAATGTTTATTTACATGTTGGGAAAGGCACAGTTACTCACGCATGAGGGTAGTGTTTTTCTTAGCTTGTGGGCATTGTTTTGCTTAGCCCGAGGGCAGTTGTTATCATAGCCCAAGGGAAACTTCTTCCGTGCATGTGGGCAGTTGATTCTGTGCCTGTGGGCGACACTTACTATGCCCAAGGGCAATATCCATATGCCTGTGGGAAGATTATTGTGTTGGATACTCTTTATTTGAGGGTACGGGTTTATGTGTCTAAGGACATTAGCTTTTTTACTTAGAATATTCAATGTGGTGATATTTTAAATTAAATGATTAAAAGGATATTAAAATGGAAATATAATGGGTTAAGTTAGTTACTTTTATTACTGCTTACTTTTATTGCATTTTACTACTGCACACTTTTGTTGCATATTTTACACACAATTGGGCATGGGCCTTTGGTGGGTGCCTACTAGGAATTTTATTTCTCACACCCTGTTTGGGTCACGCTTTTCGGCCCAAACAGATTACGTTGCTGCAGGTGTAGATAGGGGCAAGATTCCCTATACAGGTGCTTGATTGTTTCTGAGGAGTAGGGGAGCATGGGACCGAGCCTAGGCTCATGATGCTGCCAGCTGTTTTATTTTGTTTTGATGTACTCTGTATTTTCTTGTATTGCAGTGTAACATGTTCTGGCTCTTTTCTTAGAACTTGTGGCATGTTTCATCGTCATTTATATACTATTTGGTTATATCTACTATAGTTGTTTATTCCAGTTATGTATGGGTATTTTCTTCCGCTGTTGTATGTTTTATTTCGTATTCCGCTGCGTTACACTTTGAAAAATGAGGGAATAGTTTCCCCACTATCAGACCTGGGCCCTCGCTGCTATTCGGAAGCCTTTGGCATTTGGGGAAAT
Organism: Viscum album; assembly: GCA_963277665.1. Classification (NCBI taxonomy): domain Eukaryota; kingdom Viridiplantae; phylum Streptophyta; class Magnoliopsida; order Santalales; family Viscaceae; genus Viscum; species Viscum album. The sequence goes on along the minus strand of OY728123.1, from coordinate 1,185,942,988 downwards.
GTGCTTGAGGTCACGTGGCGAACCGGGTTCGGGGCACCCGTTGAGTGACATCCGGAACCGGGACATTACAAAGTGGTATCAGAGGGTTTTTTTTTCTTTGACTTACTATTTGGATCCGTAGTCAGGGATAGGAAGAACTATAGTTGGTGATAAGCTGTGCCCGGGCGTAGCTAACCCGTGCATAGGGAAAATCCAATTTACCTCTTGTTGCAATTTTAATAATTTTGCAATTTACAGTTGATTTGTTTTCACTGTTGGGTGACACACTTGAGATTGTGCTGTTATATTTTATCTATGGGTTCTATTTAGTTGAAACCTGATGAGATGAGGGTATTCCATCTCATGCATCATATAGGAACATGCTATATATCACATTCCATGTAGGTGCATTAGAAATTGCATGTTATTGTGATAGTTGTTGTGCTAGAAAAGCATGCTGTTGTGATAGCTGCTTGATAAATACCTGCATTGTGATAGAGTATTTTCTTTTGTGGGCATGTTTATAGAATGGACGCCAAACTTTGGTTTTTGGGGAGTATGGGCCCCCATTGACCAGAATTTGGCAGATCATTAGTTTTTTATTTAGTTATAACACAGATGAGAGGTCAAACTTTTATTCGTGGGGAGTATGGGCCCTCACAGGTTGGAATTTGACACTTAGGTGTTGTTTTTTGGTATTTTTTGGGTTCCAGAGAAGTTTCTGAGGCATACTGTCCGGAAACCCAGTATACACGCCGTGTAGTACTTTAAACACGACGTGTATGACCTTCTGTTTGGGAAAAAAATAATTTTTTTAAGTACACGCCATGTACCCAGAGTACACACCATGTAGTCTCTTCCCGTGTCACAAACCGTGTAGGCAGCGACACGGGGAAGGGAAGAGCTTGGGTAAAACACGCAGTGTACTTGATATACACGCCGTGTAGGGTTGACCTGGAGTCCGCCCTTGTAACTAACAACATGGACAAAGTAGACCATAAGACATACACGCAATGTCAATTATGTACATGCTGTGTAGTGTTTCCTAGGGACTCGGTCGTGTAACTAACAACCCGGGTCGGTGTCACCTCTCCTTAAACACGCCGTGTACCGGTGGGACATGTCGTGTAGTCTTGTCCGAGGACAGACCGTGTGGACATTATAATGTGGCTGGGAAACGAGGTGATATACATGCCGTGTGCAGGTGTAACACGCCGTGTAGTGTCAAGCCGAGTAGTCGGCCGTGTCACAAACGACATGGGCAGTTGGAAAATAACACCATACACACCGTGTAGATTATATACACGCCATGTAGTTTTTGTTCAACGGGAGCCGTGTGGCTTAGCTGTGTAGAAGGACCCGGGCAGGGGAAGGGAAGTCAAGTACATGCCGTGTAGTCATTGTACACGCCGTGTAGTCTTGTTTTTCAAATCTTGAAATGCCATCTTCCTCTTGTTCCCTTTTTGGTTCCTTCTCTTTCAGTCTTGATAATATTGAATCTAAGGCATTTTTTTGACCTTGTAGTGTCATGCCGCCTAGACGACCATGCGTTGTTCACTAGGAGAGTGGCAACGAGTATACTCCAGAGATGATGGGCCATGGGCTACCAGTAGATCCTCCAGCAGAGCCAGATACGGCGCCCACTATTATACCGGACACAGGCGCGAAGGCGCAGTTTCATGAAGGCTTTATGCGGTTCATACAGACCTTTCGGGGAGCACCGCAGGCTGCTACATCTATGGCTGAGCTGACTCATATCTTCCAGCAGCAGCATCCGCCTACGTTTTCAGGGGATGGTGGACCAGAGGCTGTGGAGTCTTGGTTGGGGTCAATGAAGACTATTTTCGAGCATCTCGAGATGCCTTCAGGGAGGAGGGTCAAGCTCATGACATATATGCTACGTGATTCCGCCAAGAGGTGGTGGGATGTTACCACCCAGTCAGAGCATCACAGAGACATGGAATGGGAAGATTTTCAGGCAGTCTTCTATGAATTCTTCTTTCCAGAGACGCTGAGGGAAGATAGAGCTCGAGAGTTCATGAATCTACAGCAGGGCGCTATGTTGGTGATGGACTATTCTGCTCATTTCACCGAGCTTCAGCACTTTGCACCTGTTCTGGTGGGTGATGAGACGTTAAGAACCAGACGTTTTAAGGATGGTCTTCGTTATGACATCCTAGCACTGGTGAATTTTTTTAGGTTGCCTTTAGTACATGCTATTGTGAACAAGGCGCTGATTACAGAGAGGAACCTGCGATAATCTATTGGTGTGGGCCAGGGCGGTTCATCACCAGTTACTAGTATTATTTCTTCTGTCAAGAGGAAGAGATAGATGGAATTCTCTCAGGGTAGAAGTACCAGTCAGAAGAATGCTTCGGGTGGCCAGGTCATGTGCTACCAGTGTGGTAGAGAGGGGTACAAGAGGCCACAATGTCCACGTGATCCAGTGGAGTGCCAATCTTGTGGAAAGATGGTTCACCTGCAATGCTTTTGTAGGGTGTTTCCACCAATGGCTAGTGAGAGGGGTTCTGTGCAGACTCTGCGTGCTGGAGTAGGACCAGTGGCTTCTTACTAGTCAGGGAACTGGAATGCGTCAGGGTGTGCAGGTAGAGATGGTGGTTGTGGTCATGGTAGCCAGACACTAGGATCGCAAAGGCAACAGGGTGGGACAACTTAGGGAAGCCAGGCTGTGTCGCAGGGCTGCAACACTGGGCAGGAATATGCAGTGCAACAGACCCAGCAGGAGTAGGATCCCGGACCTTCTACAGTCAGAGGTACTATTCTAGTAGCTTCTGTCTTATCTTTAGTACTTTTCGATACGGGTACGACACATAGTTTTATATCTGTACCCATTGTGGAGAGCCTTGGGCTTTGTGTTTCTACTTCTTCTGATATCATGATGCTAGACACTCCGTTGGGGACTAGAACGGACGATGTGTGTCAGTGCAAGGAGTTCCCCCTTGAGGTTGGTGGGTGTCAATTTCTTTGGGACCTCTATGTCTTAGAGATGATAGCTTATGACATCATTCTCAGGATGTACTGGTTGGTTCCCTTTCGAGCCTTCATAGACTTCTATCGTCGCAGGGTGCATTTCACGTCACCAGGGGGCAGAGTGTTTCTATACAAGGGAGAATGAAATGTTCAGGCGAGTCGAGCTAGAACATAGCGTCATGAGCGAGGTGGAGTCACAACCCAGATTGCTAGCTTATACCTAGATGATCAGGGGACTTGTCAGACAATTTTCCCTCCAGCGGTTGATCGTTTCAGGGATGTCTTCCCAGACGACTTTTTCGGTCTACCTCCGAATCTTGAGGTGGATTTCTCTATTGAGCTCATGCCAGGAGCATCACCGGTTTCCATTCCTCCTTATAGGATGGCCACACCTGATTTGCAGGAGTTCAAGAGGCAGTTAGAGGAGTTACAGGCGAAGGGTTTTATCTGACCCAGTACTTCTCTGTGGGGTCCGCCGGTCCTTTTTGCGAAGAAGGCGAACGATACCCTCAGACTTTTCATGGATTTTCGGAAGCAGAACTAGTTCACGGTCAAGAACCGATATCATTTGACTAGGATAGATGATCTTTTTGATCAACTTCGAGGAGCACGAGTGTTATCGAAGATCGACTTGAGATCCGGATATCATCAGCTGCACGTGAGACCATTGGATATACCGCTTATAGATTTTCGGAGCAGATATGGTCTGTACAATTATTTGGTTATGCCGTTCGGACTCACGAACGCGCCAGTAGTTTTCATGGATCTGATGAATCGTGTGTTCCATCCGTATATTGATTATTTTTTGGTAGTATTCATGGATGACATCTTGGTGTAATCTCACACTCGACACGACCATGCCTCCCATCTTGAGATCATATTGAGTACACTGAGAGAGCATTGACTATATGATAAGATCTCAAAGTGCCACTTTTGGATGAACCTGATTCACTTCCTGGGTCATATCATCTCAGAGGTAGGAGTTTCCGTGGACCCAGAGAAGGTGAGGGCAGTAGTTTCATGGGAGCAGCCTAAGAACATGTTTGAGATACAGAGTTTCTTGGGGATAGCTGGTTGCTACAGATGCTTCATCCATGACTTCTCTCGCTTAGCAGTGCCGTTGACGGGTCTGACTAAGAAGGGTGTATAGTTCATTTGGTCGGAATCTTGCGAGACATCCTTTCAGGAACTAAAAGGAAGGTTAACATCAGCACCGATCTTAATACTCCCAGAGAAGGGGAAGCTCTATACAGTTTACTGTGGTGCATTAGGTGTTGGGATGAGAGCAGTGTTGATGCAGGGTGATTGAGTCGTTGCGTACAGGTCTCGGCAGTTGAGGACACATGAGAGGAATTACCCGAAGCATGATCTCGAGTTGGCTACAGTTGTGCATGCGTTGCGCTATTGGAGGCATTATCTATTGGGAGATCATTTTGTGGTTTTCACCGACCACAAAAGCCTCAAGTATATATTTACTCAGCATGACTTAAATCTGAGGTAGAGGAGGTGGGTTGAATACCTATAGTCCTTCAATTTTGAGCTTGCCTATACACCTGGTAAAGGTTATGAAGTAGCTGATGCATTGAGCAGGAAGACTCAGACATAGGCTGTACATGAGGCCAGTGGTGAGTGGAAGCTTATGGTCTTGTTCTCTGTGATGCATCTGGAGGTGCATGACAGTCAGGGGAAGAGTTTTCTTTCCTCGTTATCTGTGACATCTACCCTCCTGGATAGAGTGAGGATGAGAAAACTATCTGATTCAGAAGGCCTAGTTCTACGGGAGTCGTTGGCAAGTGAGGACCCTCCTCCTTATTGGACGATAGGCGATGATGATGTTTTGAATTTCCATGGACGATTGTGGGTTCCAGGGGATATACGCGAGGATTTGCTGTGGGAGTTTCATGATTTATCTTAGGTAGTTCATCCCGGGGTTACCAAGATGTACCATGACTTGAGACGTCAGTACTGGTGGCGGGGTATGAAGAGAGATGTAGATGGTTTTGTTACGAGGTGTTCCACCTGTCAGCAAGTGAAGGCGGAGCATCAAAGACCAGCTGGACTGTTACAACAGTTACCCATCCTGGAGTGGAAATGGGATGATGTTGTGATGGATTTAGTGACTGGTTTTCCAAGATCACCTCGAAGAAATGATGTCATATGGGTCGTTGTGGACAGACTCACGAAGGTGGCTCACTTTTTTCCAATCAAGGAGACCTTCGGTGTTGACAAGATTGGGAAGTTGTATATCCAAGAGATTGTACATCTTTATGGGGTCCCTCATTCTATCATTTCATATAGGGATGACCATTTTACGTCTCGTTTCTGGAAGATTTTTTAGAGGGAACAGGGTACACAGGTGCTACTGATCACGACTTACCACCCTCAGACTGATGGTCAGTCAGAGCGTATGATACATGTGCTAGAGGACATGCTGCGTGCATGCGTCATAGACTTTGGGGTATCTTGGGAGAATCACATACCCCTAGTCGAGTTTTCCTATAATAACAGTTTTCAGGAAACTATTGAGATGGAACCATACGAGGCTTTATATGGTAGGCCATTCCGATCACCTTTGTGTTGGTCAGAGGCAGGTGATATAGCTTTACTGGGACCATTTCTCGTGCAGGAGACTTCTACATAGGTCCAGTTGATTCAGAAGCGGATGGCTACCACACAGTCTCGTCAGAAGTCTTATGCTGATCGTCGCAGACGACCTTTGGAGTTCGTGGTCGAGGATCAGGTTTTCTTGCATGTTTCTCCGAGGCTGGGACATAGATGGATTAGGAGACAGGGTAAGATTTCACTGAGGTATTTGGGGCTGTTTGATATTCTGGAGAGAGTCGGTCTGGTTGCCTATCGGTTGCAGTTACCGCTATGGTACTAATCCATGCACGATTTCTTCCACGTATCTCAGTTGTGCCGCTATAATTCAGAACCGTCTCACATCTTTCAGCCCAAAGAGGTTGAGATTTAGATGGATGTGTACTTTTTGGAGCATCTGATTCGTATTGTTGACAGGATCACGAAGGTTCTCCGAGGCCGGTCAGTTCCTCTCGTATGGGTACTATGGCAGTATGGCCGAGTGCAGGACGCAACCTAGGAGCGGGAGACCGACATACGTGCTCATTGGCTAGATCTGTTCTGAGATATATCTTCTCCACCCTTAGAAGGTAAATTCAGGGACGAATCGCTATAAGGGGGGGGGGGGGAGTTTGTAAGAACCCGGTTCTTATCTTTGAGGTACGAGTTTCTTCTTTCCTCCCTTCCTTAAGTGTTTTTAAAAAAATAAGGAAAATTGGGAAAAATACCAAATTTTGGAAGTACACGCCGTGTACTTCTGGCCGTGTGGAATGAGTACATAGGACATGTGGCCATGCCGATGATGAAGGGTGTAGGAACCGACTACATGACGTGTATTGGTCCTTTACACGCCGTGTAGTCAGTTGGAAGGTGAATAGTAAGGCGGTGGCCAGCTGTGGGGAAGCACATGCCGTGTACTCAAGGAGACACGCTGTGTAGTCATGTCGGTAGGTGAACAGTGCCACACTGGTGGGAAACCGCCAGAGGAATAGTTAAAAAAATGGGAAGTACACGCCATGTACTTGGAAATACACACCGTGTACTTTGTTTTTTTCGATTAAAATGGGCAGTAGCCTCCCCTATTCACAAGGAAAGCTTAGAATGGGAGAAGAGCTCAGGAGAGGATGACCGAAACTTCGGAGATCCGCCGAGCGCACGTCAGGAATCCGTTTCCGCCTTCGATGATCTTGTTGGAACCACACGAGTAAGCCCTCCAATATTCTATAATGGTTCTTGCCGATTCTTCCCCTAACAGGAGTTATTTTAGTTTAACCGAAAATTCTTTTACCTCAGATCTACGACGTTCGTGGATGTTTCAGAAGGCATCATTCGCGTATAACGTTTGTTGGTGATTAAGGTAGGTGTCTTGGTGTTTTTTTCCAACTATTGTGTGTTTTGTGCGTTTTAGGTGCCATGAACCCATGTTGGGGTGTCGTGTGGCTGAGGCCATGGCTATTTTAAATACCTATAATTGCATAGGTAATTAATTATGATAATAAAATGCTGGTTGGGATCATTTCCTGGATCCAGGACCACCCCAGGGGTGTGTTCCACTGTTTAGCCGTTTGGCCAGGATACCTGATGGTATGCCTTTAAAGTAATTATTATATAATTATCTTGAGAGAAATTGCTTGTGAATGTTTATTTTCATGTTGGGCATGGCCCGATTACTCGCGCCTGAGGGCAGTGTTTTGCTTAGCATGTGTGCGTTGTTTCGCTTAGCCTGAGGGAAGTTGTTATCATAGCCTGAGGGAAAATCCTTCTATGCCTGTGGGCAGTTGATTCTATGCCTGTGGGCGACACTTCCTACGCCCGAGGGAAATATCCATATGCCTATGGGAAGATTCTTGTATTGGATACTCTTTACCTGAGGGTAGGGGTTTACGTGTCTGAGGACATTAGCTGTTTACTTAGAATATTCACTGTGGTGATATTTTAAATTAAATGATTAAAAGGATATTAAAATGGAAATATAATGGGTTAAGTTAGTTACTTTTAGTACTGCTTACTTTTTTTGAATTTTACTACTGCACACTGTTGTTTCATGTTTTACACACAGTTGGGCACATGCCTTTGGTGGGTGCCTACTGGGAATTTATTTCTCACACCTTTTTTGGGTCATGATTTTCGGCCCAAACAGATTACATTGCTGCAGGTGTAGATAGGGGAAAGAGTCCCTATACAGGTGATTGATTGCTGCTCAGAAGTAGGGGAGCATGGGACTGAGCTTAGGCTCGCGATGCTGCCAGCTGTTTTGTTTTGTTTTGCTGTACTCTGTATTGTCTTGTATTGCAGTGTAACATGTTCTGGCTGTTTTCTTAGAACTTGTGGCATGTTGCATCATCATTTATATACTGGTTGGTTATATCTACTGTAGTTGTTTATTCCAGTTATGAATGGGTATTTTCTTCCGCTGTTGTATGTTTTATTTCTTATTCCACTGCGTTACACTTTGACAAATGAGGGCATAGTTTCCCCACTATCAGACCTGGGCCCTCGCTGCTAGTCGGCATCCTCTGGCGTTTAGGGAAATGCGTTTGAGTTCACGTGGAGAACCGGGTTTGGGGCACCCGTTGAGTGGCATCCGGAACTGGGACGTTACAAGTAATATATCCAACAACACAATATGTGAACAACTACAGATAACTAGAGATCATGCATCAAATAATTTCTCCCATGTGGCCTTAACTTCTGAGAACCATTTTCTATGACTATATCTCCCAACATAATAGATGATCCTAGTATGATACCTTATGTTTCATAGTAGATAGTGTAACTCCTTCCTAGATCTAAAAAATCAGCATCGATGCTGAAGTAAATTTCCATTTCAGCTCTTGAAATACCACCTTGTAGGAATCTGACCAACAAACTTTACACCATTCCTAGTCAAGCCGGTAAGTAGTGCTGCTAAGCATGACAAGACCTATATGAAACATCTTTAGTAACCAAATATCTCCAAGAAACTATGTACCTCAATGATTTTATTAGGATGATATCAAGAAACAAGAGATGTCTGCTTCTATGGGTCAACTGACACTCCTTTCTATGAGATAATGTGATCAAGTAAGTGAATCTGATCCATCCAGAAGTAGTAATTTGTCATCATATAATATAACCAATGATATCTTAGCGTATCCAATACAATCTAAAGTTTTTTTCATGGTTTTGTAGATTGTGAGAATACACCAAGGTATCATCCATGAATACCCTAAAAAACAAGTTCAGATAAGGATGGAACACTCAGTTCATCAGTTCCTTAAAGACTGATGGTGTATTAGTGATATTGAACAACATAACCAAATACTCATACAGACCATACCTACCATGAAAGGTTGTACAATGTATGTATTATGGCCTAACATGCAACTTATGATAACTGGATATCAAATAATTTTTTTGGAATACCCGAGATCCTCAGAGCTGGTCAAAGATATCATCTATCTGTGGTAGAAGATACTGATTCTTAACTATCATCTGATTCAATTTATGGTAATCCACACAAATATTGAGGCTACCATGCACCTGTTTCTCAAAAAAGGATCAGTGAACCCCACAAAGAAATACCAGGTCGAATAAAGTCCTTTGCCTCTAAATCCCCTAGCCGCCTCTTGAGATCTTGCATCTCAGTAGTATCCATCCTATTTGGAGGAACAGATACTGGTGTGACTCCTCAAAATATCTCGATAAAGAACTCTACCTATCTCATTGCAGGTAATCTTGAAATGTCATCCGAGAAAAAAATCACTTAAATGATCAACCATGTGAGTGAAATATTCATGACATGCTCCCTGATCATCCAGATATAAACTCAAAATCTAAGATATCATCCCACCCAACCCACAATTATTAGGTCTATCTTGGTTCTCCTGGACATCCCATTCACCCATTTGAATGAACTCCCTTACCTATGGTGATGTTAAAGTCAACCTTAAGTGATAAAAATAAACAAAATTATGAAAAGGAACCAACCAGTACATCATAAGAATGATTTTAAAACATTTCATCCTGAGGAAAAATATGTCCCATATGAAGTGAAACCCACCAACATCATGAGAGAACTCCCTATACATAAATATATCCTCCATTAAAAACCCCAACTAAGTGGCAAGCATAATAACACCCTCAAAAAACTCAATCATTATCCCAAGACACTCCAAAAATGGCACATATATAAAGCTATGAGAATTCCCTATATCAAAAAGTAAAGAAACCAAATTAAAGGCTACTATAATAGTACCTATGAATGTGGAAGTTATGAGATACTTATCCTCATGGTATTTTTTCAATTCATATATCTTTCTAGAATTGCAACCCTAGGACAGTGGCTGGATACCCTGAGCAGATCCACCCTGTTGTCAGTATAAAATCGGGGTTTTACTACCGTCACCCAGACCACCGCCTTGGCCTGATCTTACAACAGTACTCCCATTCCCTGCTTAATGAGAAGCTGCTAACCCACTATTAAATGTGGAGTTGGTTAATACCCTCTCTCACTGTCTTTTGGAATAAATTTTTTGTAGAAGCACTATAGATGAAACATCTTTCCACATGATCGACACTTGACTAGGTCCCTCTTACACTGTGGCCTCATATGTCCCACCCTAACTTATTGTTATCACCTCATCTGGATAGCTGAGTATGTTCTCTTACTACTAATATCACAACATGGAATATCTAGATGATGTTTCCTACTACCAGTTGATGTCATACCAGATCGAGATTCCAAACTACCCTAGCTTTCACCTCTAGCCTCTCTTAGGTTACACTCTGTGATAAGTGCCCGATTCGGTATTCCAGAAATGGTATTAATCCAAAAAATAAATTCATTTATATCAAATTTCACACCTAAGTCCATCCTTGAATTGCTTAACTTTAGATAACTCAACACCCATCAGAATAGGTGTGAAGCATTGAAGATCAGCAAAATGGGACAAATATTCAATAATGATAATGTGCCCAGCTCTAGGTATATGATCTCTTAGGCTCTATTAGAACTCAATGTATTGGGATAGAAGTATTCATATAAGGCTATATTAAAATACTTACAATACATATCCCAATTACGTTCTATTTAAGTAATAACATCCCACTATCTCTTGAAAAAACCATGAAACATATACATATCGATTTTACCATCCTCATAAGAGGCATATAAAGATGCTTTAATATAGATAAAATTTCCTCTGGCCATAACTCCTTAGCTTTTGGTCCACCATACCCTGAAAACATGGGTGGATTCAGCTACTAGAACTCACGTGTCAACTCTTCTATAGTCAAGGCAGGTCACAATGCTCCTTAAATGGTCTACATAAAGTGCAAGAACCCATCCTGGAACTATGACTCATCAACTATGTCTAGTATAACTACTAGAGTCGTAGGTGGCACTACCGGAGGATCCACTAGTAGACCATGCACCACCAACTCCAAAAGTATGATCATCGCCACCATCTTGGTAGAAGAATGGAGGTCTTCATGGTGTTATGCCTCTATAATTCCAAAATCACGCCTAAGTTCAAGATAATTATCAAATATTGCAGCTCAAAATAACAAAAAATTCAATATGAAAAGTAAAAGAATTACTATATAAGAACACACCCTATTTATACACTTAGAGTCAGGTCTAAGAGATGTAAAACTCATATATTGAAGCTAGATATACTACCTATTACCCACTACTAAGGCCAGGACTGGGTCAAGTTCTCTATTATAAGGAACTCAGTTTCCATTTCATTTTCACTATAATTCATAATCATTTTACATTTATATCACAGTTCAATTTAAAATGTTGAACTAATGGTTCACCATATTCGAATCCATAAGGGACTATACACCTCATAAATTAATATATGGAACCCATGTAATCCACAACTTAACCAATTCTAGTATACCTATCACAACAGCTAGTATAACTATCACGACACCTATCAAAACAGCCTGCAATAATTAATTCATCCTAAATGGAATGACATAATGCATGGAATTTGATTCTTTTAAAGTGCCTAAAATGATGCATGGGATGGAATACCCTTATCTCACTGGGTAACAACACAATAGAACCCATAATAATATCAATAATAACTTCAAAATTCTAGTGCATCACCCAAGGTGGAATCAAATCAACTATAGTAGTCAAAATTAAAAAAACAAAAATTTAATATGAGGCAATTTTACTTTTTCATATACATGGGTTAACTACACCCATGCACAAATCATTAATAAATTCCATTACCTTCCTATCCCTTTCTACTGTTTCCAAATAACAAGGCAGACCAGAAAAGAATGCTCTGATACCACTTTGTAAAGTCCCGAACCTGGATGCCACCAAATAATTCCTCGAGCCCAATTGTCCACATATCCTCTAGCTCATCTCCACAAAATTCAGAGGCTACCAAATATCAGTGAGGTCCTAGGTGTGTTAGTGGTGAGACTATGAACTTATCACAAAAGTGTATACTTTCGAAAAATACAATATTAGATTTGTAGAAGAAGTAGTAAATCATACAAAAAATTGATAAATAATAGGAATAGTTAAATATACCAAAAATGAACTCATATAAAATGATGATTATACTTTTCTCTACTAAGTATCCAAAATATGTACACAACAGTACAACATAATACACGTATCAAAAGTAAAAAAAGGATAAAAATTATCCCATCTAATATCGTGAGACTTAGCTCTGTCCCATGCTCCCCTACTATTAAGTATCGATCAAGAACCTATAGTAGGGAACTTTAACTTATCCATACCTGCAATCATATATTCCATTCTATACCCAAGTCATCCCAAACAAGCTGTGATACTATATCCCAATAGGCAACCCCCAAATGTCTAGTTTCATTAAGTCAGTGAATATATAACAGTCAAAGTGTGTAGGAAGTTATAAAATAAGTAAATGAATTACTAAAAGGAAACATATTATATTGTCCGAGTTCTCATTTCAAAATCAATTCATTTTAATCGAGTTCATTTAGAAAGTAAGTCTCTGATTTTTCAATCAGGCATGTGTCATTTTATAATCATGTTCATTTAATGATTCAATATCATTAAATTAATAAATCATGTGACCCGAAACATAGACCAACGTCACCCGTAGTGATATGATTTAAGGATTCATAAAAATGCTATCAATAAATCATTATAAAAATATCAAATCCAAGATTTTTATTTGGATGGGAAGATTATTCATATAAACCATTTCATTAATTATTCATTTATGAACATGATCCCGCCCTTATAATTTCTAATTTTTAATCCAAGAATTTATCTAGGTATAATATAAACCAACACCCTACATGGTTATCCATGGTGATCCTCACAAGAACCAATATATCTCTCTATGTGTGTCATAACATCGCTGTCACTGTAGTCTATCCTTGGAGGTCCACTAAGGGAGCCCAAAGTATCACTCATGGAATGTATGATCAAATTACCTCTAATTCCATCATTGTAAATCCATACGGAGTCCAAGTATCACTCATCATATGAAATTCATCCCCTATGAGTGACTTCTTTTTAATCCAAGTATCACTTAGTCATATAATATTTTTCCCTTATGAGTCCATCCGTGGAAGTCCCTATGAGGAGTCCAAGTGTCACTCATACATATGAAAGGAAATATCCAAATGAGTTTGTCATGACCTGACCTGTATCGGGGCCCACACTACAACTACCCCAAGCCCACCTCCATAGGCTATGGGGTGACAACTAGCACCGAAGGAAAAAAAACATGGGGAGGAATTTACCTAAGTACCTATACACACATACACATCCAACTCGATGAAAAGTAGTAGGGAGAAAAAGTAAAATATGAAACCTGTTGTAAAAGTAAACCCAAGAATGCATGGACCACTAAAAAGGTATGAGTATAGTAAAGTAAACAGAAAAAATGGGAAAATACATGCCCAACCAGTATAGTTTCCCAACCTGATGATAACTAAAAGTAAAACTGATGAGGAAACCCTATTCTAGGAATCCAACTGCGACCACCACACATCGCCCAGACACATACGATCCTGATCACCCTAACATCCTGATCAAAACTGTCCATTGTTTGCATAAATCACAATACGTGTGGGAAAATCCAATATAGGGGTGAGTATAAACATACTCAGTAGGATGCCCTAAAGTGGAGGGGGAGAAGTAAGAGATACAAAGGAAAGGAAGTAAAACAAATTGAACAAGGTATAGTAAATGAGTGCAGCTCAACCCAAAAAGGATGTGAAGTAAGCTCATCCACACACAAGGAGATAAAGACAGTGATAAGGTGAACTTCTCGTCAATTCTTCGCTGCATCTAGTAGGAGAGTAGACTCATCTAACCACGATAAACTAGACATAGAAATCACATGGCATACCCCACACGTCTTCACCTCTCCTGGAAGGAGAGTAACCAGAACCCAAGGAGTGGGTGATGTGATCGAGTGTAAATATATATATGATAAAACCAAAGAAACCCAAATGAGAGAGAGTAAGGGGATTTTCATCTCAAATATTAGCCCAGGTAAAGAATATCCAACAGTTCTAGGAGTAACCACCATTGATGCCCAAAGTCCGCACATCTGCCCTAAACTGCAAGTCAATGGAGCTCAAACACCACACCTTGATACTATTAGCTTTGGATGAGACTATCTCATTCACACAGTTTTAGGTCCTGTCACTAGGATGTGTCTTGGTGGGGAAAAATCCCCTCTTAATTGTGATGTAAGGTTATGCAAAAACATACCTCATCACTAGTTCATCAGAGAACACCACTGCCCAACCCCAATGAAGTGTGATATGCTAGAGGGTAAGACCTGAAGAGTCATCAACAAATTCCACTTCCTAGCCTCGCTTAAGGGTAATCCCGAAAGATAAGATGGTGAGCGCCACTACCCAGCGGGTCCGACCCATGGTCCGGTAGCAACTGGAGTCAACCTAGTTGACCAACTGTATGGTATTTTCAATTATGTCACCACCTAGGGTTGTATGGTGTGAGCCCACCCAGTCTACAGACGAGCCATGTAAAATAGCCACGTCACTGAACCACCCCTGTCATGATGCCAACTCCGCTTTGAAGACCACCAGGCTCGATTCAGTCACCCAATCACAATTCTGTCAGTAGATCGGGGACCCTTGCAATGATTCCTTCACTATAACTACCTTAGATCTTCGATCCACTAGTGATCTTATACACCCAAAAGTTATCAGAAGAAAACCTGAAGAATAGACCAAGAAAGAAAATTTAAACATAGATCGATGGTCATTTTTCTGAATCCATCAATGATTCAATGATATAACAATAATAAAATATCCATAAGTTGAGTAAGTGAAGGAGAAACTAAAGTGGAACTCAAAAACATGATAAATCCTACCTCGATCCGGCTATTCGTTGTAGGCGATGCATTCACGACACAACTTTGATCCAATGAAGATTTGGTGGAGTTTTCTCCTCATTCTAGTGAAGAATGATGAAGAGAAGCTAGATAGAGAGAGAGAGAGATCTTAGGCTTTTTAGAGATAGAGAGATAGAGATTAGGGTTTAACCTTAATCAGAATCACTTAACCCTATTTATAGCCGTCCCGATCAGCATAGAAAAAATGAAACCATCACGCCCTCTAATTTTATGTCATGCCTAAAAGAACCCCTTTCAGAACTCAATAAAGGTATTAGATTTACAATATGAGACTCCTTTAGAAAATTATTTAGCATGACATCAAGGGTTAAATATTTACTATTCTGGGCTTGGATAGCGTTTTCCACTGGAGTTCTGCTCTAATGAAAGTTATGCCCTACCTCAGGTAAACAATGCATTCTAGACTCAACCATGGATTTATATTTCAGATCCAAGATACCATTTAAGATTTATACTATTTTTGTTTTGTGCACAATATAAAATATACTTAAATTTTATATAACATATTCCAAGCACACCAGGTCTCAGAATTGTACATCGTCTGAGTGCCTAACTCTAGAAATATATATAGAAATATTTCAAAGTGTTACAAGGTGAAAACTGGGTCTCTATAGAGTTATTTCATAGAATTATAATATGAATCCATATTTCACCCAATGAATATAAGCATTAAATCAATTCAGTAACATTTAATCAATACCATTTAATCCATTTCAAGGTCCTTATCGAGAAAATTCCATTTAAAACTCACCATATAAGGTGACTTAATTCATGGTCTAAGATTATATGGATTGCCTCTTAATTACTCACATGGTAATTTCATTCAATAAAAATCACATTCTTAAAAAATCAATTTAAAGGAAAAGACCAAGGGTCAAGGTCATTTAGTCCCTTCCCATTAATCAATTTAATTATTAAATCATCACTACACTTCGAATTATAGTTCATTTAAATTAAATTTGAAAATTCCATATTGAAAATCCCCTGAGGAGGGGTAAATAGGCACACCTCAAGGGTATCCAAACTCATATGACATCATAAGGGCCCATTTAAGCCCACAACATACCAAAAGGGCTGGTTCCATTTAAGGTCCTCAACATATAATCATTCATTGACAGACATATTTAACTACATTGTTCATGCCTATAAACTTAATTCAAGGATTTAAACTCATTTCAAGGCATCTCCTAAGAACTTGATGAGAGACACAATGACATATATAAACACGTCAACTTTTAAAAAGGAATGATACTACCTATTTTAGGTTTATAGTTGATATATTTTCAAGTATTAACTCCTAATTCGACTCAGATCGGGAGAAAATCAATGAAAAAATGAAGAAACTGTAAAATTAGTATATTAGATCACATATAAATAACACAACTGATACAAAAAATAATGAATAATGGAAACAAATTAATGGAGAGATTACTGAGATGGATACGATGCTTTAGAATGGTCTAATATTGGATGAATAAGTTCTTCCGCTCCCTTGGATAGTCATCAAGAAAACCTCGCAAGAGGTGAGTTTACTATGTGGAAGGATATTATGAAAATTAGGTTTAATATAAGGATTTAATTATGGGAAATATTGTAAATTCCAATGAATTATAGTGTCTTATTATTTGGCCATATGATTTCCCAAACCGTGCACCTATCGTTTACCCTTTATTGTAGGAAATGGTAATATCACATGGTCTCATCACACAATTTATCTAACCATGATGAAACCATGAAAAAAACCTCTATCAAGATTATATACATTCTCATGTGGGTGTGAACCCTATATCGCACGGTTTATCAAACCATATAGACTATAGCTTCCTTCTATCCATCTTATCATGGTTATAATTAACCATACGACATGCTCTACATTATTTCTACTAACTATGATCTAGGAAATTTTCTACGAAAAGCCAGGTCATGGCCTTAAAACCTATCCTGGACAACCCTGAAACCTTCATAACCTTAACAATCATTCACATTTGGCCATATTTAAACATTTCAACTAACAATTGACTGAAATAAAAGGATTTTTACCTCGATAATGAATCGAGTTCTTACAATAGATGATGTGACCCATAAGTTACTTCTTACTCCTACCACATCACTAATTCTACCAAACTAATTCTTTATTCATCATAGTATATGCATATTTGATCCCAAGATTGGGTTGTTTCTATACTATAGTCATAGTTTACCACCCTATTAACTCAAAAAATATTCTTCACACTGATCCATACACTTTAATTTTACTTATTTATTCATCGGTGCTATCATGGGTGCTGATAATTGGGTGAAATTCAAGATAATGGATTAGAAATATCAATCTAGGACTCAGAATCTCATAATATTGAACACATTCCATGGATGAGTTTATAACATCACTACCTCTACGTTCTCTAGATCCAAAAATATACCTATCTTGTACACCCCATTCCCTATGAGTCTCATATATCATATAAAAAAGTCACACATTGATAAATTAGAATAATTTCAATGTTCTCAAAGTATACTCAGGGCTATACCAAGGTGAGTGAATAAAATGATACTCCCATGTTAGTGACTAATTGAGGATGTCTTCAATAAATACCATGATGAACTAGTCTAGGTAAGGGTGGAAGATCTTTTTAATGAGATCCATGAAATTTTTTCGTTTGAATGACTTCACTAATTAATCATCAAATCCCATATGATCTTTGAAATGTTGTCTTTGAAATGTCATTCTCTCTAACTCACAGTTGGTGGTATCCCAATTGAATATCAATCATGGAGAACAATCAGGCTCCCCATAACAGAAATTATAGATCATCAATCATGGGTAATGGATATCATTTCATTACAAGATCCCTTTTCAACTTCTTATAATCAACACATATCCAAACAATACAGTTTTCCTTATTGGAAAATAACATAGGTTCCCACTACTGTGAAGTACCCATTAATATGAATCCCTTCTAATCCAAGTCACCAAGCTAAACCTTAAGATCATTTACCTTGAGTATAGTCATATTATGAGGGTGTATAAAAGTTGTCTTAACACCTATCATGAACTCTATATCATCTTAACTTACTGATCCCTTAGATTTTTTTACTTGTACAATGATTTCTACAATGATTTCAACTAATTACTCAGTATCCATAGAGCCTCAGGTTCCTGGGATGGGTGAAGAATGATAGAGTTAAAATTCATGGAATATTACATCATATTTTTTAACTCCTACAACTAGGATATGAACTAAGAAAAAGAATCAAGTTGAAGAGGACCGTCAGCCAAAACCACATACCAGGTGCAGGAGAATGCTCAATTGTATTTTACAACATGTCTAGTTGTAAAGTAAAAACATCCTCCCTTGTTAGAGTATTCTGGCCTAGTTCCCAAGTAGGCTAATAAAACTAAACCAAGGTGGAATAATCTATAATGAAAAGGAAAAAACATAAGAAGAAAAATAGTCATTATGATAAACCCTAATTAGTCTATAAGATCACTCAATGTTCTCATATTATTCTACCCTAAACCCAAGGAATATGCCTTATAGTACTGACCATTGACATCATATATTAACATTTGTCACAATCACCATATAAATATAAATACATAATATAATGGTTAGTTCAACTAATTAATTACTTCAGAAATATATAACAATAGACTTAAAAAACAGATATATAACCCAAAAGAGAAACTACCCTCAGTAGATAGTAAAATTAAAGGATTTTAATTAATTAATAATAATATAGCACAAAAATAGGTATATATATGGAATGTTAACGCATGTTCCTATTCATTATTGATCAATGCACCCAAAATTTCATAAAAATAGTAATATCATTCCCATCCATGGTAACTTAGAGGTCTATTAAACATGTATTAGAATTAAACATTGTACCTCCTCTACCAGAGTCCCAATCACCTATCACCTTTAAAACATTTACTAAGATAATCTAAAATGAAATGATGAAAAATGGTCCTTTAATACCTTTTTTTAATATACCAACCCAAACCACTGAGTTAGAGAAAAATTCCCCATGACCTCATGTGTGTCTCCCCATACACAAGAGGCTTCCAACTAAAAGCAAGGGTCTATTTTTGTTAGGGGGGAAACTATACCAAATTATCACATCATGACTAAGATAATAATAATAAAAAAGATAATAAATAATAATTGTAATAATGTGGAAATAATAAATGAAATATATGTAAAACATAGAAGGATAAATGATCGCTCGAAGTTGAAATCCAAAAAAGTAAAGGTATTAAAAAATAAATAAATAATGGGATCCTCTGGAGTGTACCTATGTTTTCTAATAGATATATACTTGACTACTCAGATGTCCACCATAAGGATTTTTCCCTTAGAAAGATCTTTGGTCATTAAATCTACTGGAACATTAATATTCCCATGTATGATGCGATTAAAATACTCAGTATGACACAATTAATGTGTCCTTAAAAATATTTCTCATAATATATAACATTTTATTCCATGAAACATATAAAATGATAAAAAATTATAAATTAATATATGTTTTGAGTCATTGTGTGAGGAAAAATCTACCATGAACCCTAGCCCAACCTTCTTCATCTCGTTGGTGGTAAGGATACACACATATTACTTTATTTGTGTTAGGACCATGTCATCAATCAGTCATACATCCATCCACATATTCATATCCCTTTATAGGGATTACCATAACAACATTTATGGTAATTTGGATAGTATCATGTTTCTTAATCCTCCATATATGCACATACCTCTCGAAGAAAAAAATAACACATCCTCATAATTAGGAAAACCTCATGGCCAGTCACACAACCACATGAAACACAAAACAATCATTTTTCAATTAGGTATACCAAAATATCATTTCAATGTTATATATATGGACCAAAAATAGAAAATAACTTCCCATATCAAAGTCATCAACATCAACCACAAGGTTAATAAACCATGGGTAGTTCAACAGCTTATATGGAAACCTCTACAAATAATATTATCTCCTAAATATCTTTATTATCATATTGGTAAACACATAAACTCTCAAGGTTCATCATGGATTATTAGAACTAAAACAAGCTATATTATTAAAAAAAATCACATGTGAAGATACTTTCCCTCTCTTGGATAATTTCCAAATTATCATTTGCATTATCATATGATCTATAAGTCTTCACCTCAGGAATAATTATAATTTTTTTGATATTATAAATAAATCTATATTAAACAGAGATCATAAGTCTCTATAAATAATCTTTAAATAAATTAAATATTTTTTATTTGAAAACATTTCAATATTATGCATTGATAATTATCATAAAGTATTCACATTTAATTCCATAATATTAACCTTGATAATTCATTTTAATTATTCGTTCATAAATCCACATAATTATCTATTGATATTTTTCATTATAAATTATAGATTTTAAATTTTATGTAATTATACATTCTTAATTCTATATAATTATCCTACTGTAATTTCACAAAAATTATATTATTATGATTTTTTATAAATTACCTCTTCATAATTTTATGAAAATGTAATTTGGTAATTAAGGAAAATTATATTGTGATAATTGTTTATATTTTATCCTTTGATATTTTGGTGTAATTATCTTTTGATAACTCTTATACTTATCTTATGATAATTTTGTAAAATTATCATTTAATAATTTTTTTAAAAATTATCATTTTATAACTTAGGATTATCTATCTATATTAAATTAAATATTCTTTTCCAGAATTTTAGAAGAGGATAAAAAGAAGAAAATAATTTAAAATAATTAAATAAACCTATTGAACTCTTATGCGCACCACATTGGGGGAAAAAGAAAAATATGTCATGCACATGGATGAACACGCTATAAGTAAGGGAACCCAAAATAGATTGTTCATGGTTTCAAATATCACATACAAGGGATTTCTGGGGTCACTTAGATTCAACAGGATCAACCAAAACCTAAAGTTGAATGGTTCCTCTATTTGGAACCCAAAACATGTATTTGTTCAAAATTTCTAAAAACACATATTTAATTTGTGATTCAATAGAAAATTGATTTTGGACTATTTAATTCCACCCCATTAAGGAATATAAAGTTTAAATGGGTCAATAAATGAGTGATTCACATGGTTTTGGATCAAATTTGTGTAAAAATGGGTAGTTTCAGTGGAATTCATGGAGAAGATGGAATAAAAAGAAATTATAATAAGATAAAAAGGAAATAAAAAATTAAAATGGATAAAAAAATTACTCTTATGAACTCACATGTGCATTAATAAAACACCTGATGAAGAAAAAGGTAATTTTGTTCCTAGAATAAAACCTCCATTGGATTTTTAATGGTGGTCTCTAATTTCTAATCTGAAACACCATTCATGAGAAATTCCATTATTTCAGAAAAAACCATGCATGTGATATAATTTATTTAATATTTTAATTATATAATCATCGAGGATATATGGGCCCTAGAATCCCATATTGAATCTACATCTAACACTGAAAATATATTATAAAATATTGCAAAGTGTTACATTGCAAAAAATATAGTTTTCTCAATAATATGTATTTTATTCTTATATAAAGAGATAAAACACATGTAAGGGTGATTTTTATTGAAAAATTAAAATTTCACATTAAAATATTTATAAAATAAAAACATATTGGGGTTTTATAATCATTTAATATTGAAGATATTAAAACATTAGTCATTTATTTCTGCAGACTACTACTACTAAGAAGCAATGTGGATATTTATTCATCATGTACTCAAAGGGTTGAAAAGAAGGATATATTTTTGGAATAAATATGATTAATATTTAACAATTATAATTTTATAATGATAATTTATCTTATAACTTCATTCAATCTCATTCATTGATAGATGGATTCATTAAACATGTTTACGTGTGGACTACATCCTCAAAGAATGAAATTTTTTATTTTTCATCACAACCAACAAGGATTGTTATATTAATTAATTTAATGAAATAAAATTATATTTTTCAAATCTTTACACTTTCTTAAAAGTTATATTCAGATTATATACATACCTTTCCTTACTCATAAAACCATTATTACATGCTCTTGTTTGGGTAAGTTTTTACCAGTTATATGAAAGATGTTATAATCATTTAATCATGGATGATTATGGGATGTTATAAAGTGTTAATATAATTTAGTTATAAATAATTTAATATGTTTTAATGATTATGGAAAAGTGTTATTAATATTTATTATATTTATGAATATATCCCCTCTTTATCATTATACAATCCTTAACTAGTTCACTGAAAACTCCTAATTCACAAACCATATACATTTATTTCAACAAAGGAAATGATACATAATAAATCCTTGAAATATGAGTATTAAATTATGAAAAATATAAGAATGATGAAATTTGGGAGAAGAACAAAGAAAATCCTTGGTATTTTATAAGTAATTCAAAAAGAACATGATTACTCAGAGTTGATATTGAAAATAAATAATAACTATCAAATTTTCATATAGAGTACAAATATAAATGAAGTTTATAAATGGTTATATCTATGAATAAGGTTCTAAAATAGTTGATTAAGATAGTTATTTATTTAATTATGAGTTTATAGAGAATCCAAATAAGTGGATATTTGAGGTAAAGTTTTTTCTAACTCAATTTCCCTTTATTGAGCTAAAACCTTTATAGTTGAACACTATTGTCACAATAATGATTTATTTTACATAATTTAAAATTTATAAATTATTTCCTCTTATTTTCCTAGGTTTTGAAATTATTTATTGTAATATCATCTTCAATTTATTTTTCCTAAAATATTATGTTACTCGTATGGGGTTCTTTGGATCAAATTTAATTTTTTTAGCAATGATTATTCTTGAGGACCATGAAATAATTGATATGGAGTTATTAATAGATAATGAATGTTTATTATTATATTCATTTAAGTAATTTTTATTTGAGATCTATATCATGGTATTTATTTAAATGGATTACAATTAAAAGGATAATATAGTTGTATGGGAATTTATAACTCAACTCCCTTAATTCAATTAGAATTCCTCTTCGTGATATTGTTTATTATGATTTGTTTTCTCCCCCACTAAAATTTTATTTCTGGGTAAATTATCTTCCTCTTAGGGGAGGATGATGTTTTAATTCAAAGATTTTACCTTGTTAACTTCTTTCTAACATAGTATATCATCATTGGAATCATTCTCATCCACAATTATGATAGTTTATCCTCTATATTGATATTTTTCATTCCCTATAATGTTATTATTTATAATTATAAAAATTATTATGTGGCATCACCAGTGACCTTCTCAATTCCCTTTCTCATTTTTCTAAAATATTATTTTTTACTGTTTTTATGATGTGGATTTTTAAGAGTGTTATTTGAAGATATTTTAAAATATGATTTTACATCCTTAAAAGTTTATTTAATTTTTCATTCACAAAAAATTATTTTTTGACAAAAAATATGTATTATTTAGGATCTATTATTAAATATTATTTTTATGAGTATTTTTTTACGTTTTTTCACTTCACCATTTTGAAACCATTTTGTCATTTTAGTGATCCATTTTAGATGATTATTTTTAAATGTAATTTTTTTAAAATGTTTTAAAATTTCATTTTTTAAAACATTATGTAATTTTCAAGGATTAATTATTGATATTTAGTTCAAATTATTTATTTTGAAAATGAATTTGATTTAAATTTTTAATAATGAAATTTTTGAAAGTGAATTTTTAAACTGACATGTTACTTTACAATATTCCCCAATGTCAAAAGATTTTTCTAAAAATTATTTTATGATTTTACTACTGTTTTATAATTTTTTTCAAAGGAATTATTTTCTATAGTGTTAATTTTTGATGAAAAATACTCAGAATGATATTATTAAAAACTCATTTGGGTTGATTGAATTTTAGGAACCGACCAATTAAATTTTTGTGATCAATTTTTTTGATGCCATCTAAAATTGTTGTGAAACTAATTTTTCATTTCATAGTTTATTTATGGTATAATGGTTGAATTCATGTGAGAAACATATGTATGGTTGATTTATAGGCGGGGACATATATAACCCATTATTTCATTTCATAATTTTAATATATCTTGAGACAATAATGTATGAAAATAATGAGTTTGTTCACTATAGAGTGGGTACAATAATTTTCTCTTGATTTAATGATTGAAAATAATGAGTTTGTTCACAAAGAAATGAGCATAATATGTATTCTATATTTTTAATGTGTGTACATTACGTGTTTCTCAAAATGGTGTGGGAATAATGATTTTTTTCTATTTTTAATGAGTGGAAATAATGAGTTTTTACACAAAGGAGTGGGTATAATGAGTTATCTCATATTTTAATGCATTGGCATAATGAGTTTGTTCAAAAATACAAGGTACTAATGAGTTTTCTCACATTTTTATTCGCGGAAAAAATAATTTGGTCATAATGGCATGAAAAATGAGTTTTCCTATAACATTTCATATTATTATGATTTTGAAAGCATTCTAAGATTATATTCATTTAATAAAATGTTATATACTATATTTTGGTATATTTTACAATATATCCACACTTTTTAGTTCTTAAATACCTTATTCCTTGATTTATAAACTAATAATAATTTGGAATTACTTTCTATTGTATCCTAATTATACTAATATGATCATATAATGCTTACTTAGGATATTTTATTGTTATCTCTTTTGTTTACACTTTATTAGAATATGAGTTCACCCATTTATTAGGTTACCATCCACTATGTTACAAAGATGACTATAATTTAGGAGTATTATAAATGGTGGTCTAGTGTGGTTTGATTATATAGAATATTTAATAGGTTTTCTAAAATAGGTTTCTTATGAAAATGGTCCCCAAAGAGACCAAACCTTCCATTTTTGGATTGTATAATTATTTGATTACATTAATGATTAAATTATATAATTTGTTTTAAAATAAAGATATTTTTTATATTAGGTTACGATAGTTGGTATCAAAGATGGTTTAGTTATTATTGAGTGTTTTTTTATTTTTGGGATTATGATTAATGAACATTAGTGAAAACCCTAGGGAAAACTATAAGGGTTAATTCTAAGTATAATATAATATCATGAGGTATTGTTAAAGTAGAGATTTTATGGTCCTCCTAAAAGATACATAACTATCTGGATACCACAAAGTAGATAAAGCTATAGAATAGATGCACTAAGGAATAATAACCTAGAAAAATGTTGGTTGTGTATCAAATCATTCTTCAATTTAGTGCACGATGAGTATGCCTAAGACAAAACACATTGCAAGACACTTTTTACTGAAATTATTTGTTTAATCAAATTATCTTTATAATAAATTATGAATGGTTAATTATTTTTCACAATTTGGTTAAAAATATTAGAGAACCCAACGTAGTTAAATATATATTGAACCGAGTTAATTATGATATACCTAAATCAAATTTATTATTTTTTTATATCTATTTCATGTTAAGGTATATTTTTCACATAATTATCTTATAATAATTTTATTTTTTCTCCACGAATTATGTAATCTCCTTTTTGTTTTAATAATATATTAAATTGGAATAAATAAATTAAAAAATTGATTTCATTTACAATGTAATAAATTTTCCATAAAGAAAAATAATGTGGTAAAGAGGTAATTTATAACCCTTGTGATTATGTGGTACCAAATATCAAGAATCATGATTAAAAAAAGAATTTTTTTTGAATTCCTAAACAAAGAACAGAATAGAATGACAATGTCTAATTAATGTTTAGTTTACAAATATCAAGAGTAATGAATGTTTAATTTCCTTCATGTAAGCATGCTATATGAATCACTATGTAAAATGACTCAATGGAACTAGGATATTTTTTATGTGTGGAAAATGTTGAACAACCGATTGAGTATGAAATGTGAAGATCTATTTGGTAAAATTGAATGGATAAATATTTTTTACTAAGGTTTCAATAATTATTAAATGGATTAAATGTATATAACATAGGAATTAATCAATTAAATTCCCTAATATAAGGGCTAACAATGATAACATGCACCATAAATTTCAATGAAAAGGGGAAGCTTATACAACCAAAACTATAAAAGCGTGTTCAAAAAATGATATGGAATGAGGAACATGAACACTCACTCAAGAACTAATTGTATTCAAATATTGTTTAGACTACACCTCAATACCTATGAACATAATATCTCTACGTAGATGATTATATGTATAATTATTAATAAAAAATTTAATGGTATGATTATTGTATCCCATGGATATTAATCCTCTCTAAAAAATGTTTATAGGAATGTGTTTCTTAAAAAATACTATTATCACTCCTTTAGTCAAATTTGACATGATATTAGGCTTGGATTGGTTCTCTTGATAATGATAATTTAAAATATAAGAAAATCACTTCTAAATAGAAACACATGGAAACCTATGCAGTCTAACTATAAATTCTATAAAACATTCAGCCCATTATATTGTTGTATTTACCATAAATGGTTAATGGAAAACTCAATAGTAGATATATTAATATTACTAAGGAAAAATTATTTCACTATTAATACTATGGATAGTGAGGATGGAACATCAATCGAAGTTAAACATGTAGTCATGTGTGACTTTTGGACACCCTTAGTTATTTCATTAGTTTTGAATAATTAAAATTTTGAGGATGTAATTAATTTAAGCGGGGGTAGGGGGGATGTAACACCCTTTTATTTTGAAATATATTTTAGTTATAAATTAATACCATGATAAAAATATTCTATTAGAAACAACATCAAGATGAAATATTTGTAAACCCAGAAGCTGTCCCTACAATCACAATACAGACTGCTCTAGGATTCCTTCAATTCAGTCTTGTTTTCCTAGTGATTCCTCAGGGAATCACACCATATGATACCCAACCATTTATGGAATAAGGTTTTTGATGGTGAGGAGAATCATGGAAATTATATAACATGTACTGTTAGGACCAATAGGGCCCTATATACCCGGAAGGGGGGGGGGTGAATCAGGGTATGGATATTCCTTTCTAAATTCTTCCTGCCCCACTAGATATTGACCTCTTTATTACAAGGGTCACTTTGTTTTCACTTGTTTGTTTATTATGATCACTTCTTTTCTTATTTATCAGATGATGATACTTTGAATGAAATGCAGGGAAGTGAGCAGGCAGACACAAAGATTTTTAATTGGTTCACCCTCACTGGGCTACGTCCAAGGAGTATACAATAGTGATGTGCTGTTATACCAAATCCACTAAATCTAACTGCAAATAATTTTCGGGCAAGATCACTTCTATGCCCAGGATCACTGCCTTTAAAATGTTTATGGTCAACTCACATCTTTCCCAAGGGTCACACCCTTTTCTTGTCTCTCTAGCTCACTGCAAATAGAAAGTATAACGTTCTTCCTCTTCCTTTGCTCACTGCACTTGGAAGGGATCCACTCACAGTTTATAGACCTGTAGGTCTATACATTACCACTAATTAATGAATCCTCCACTGTATTTAGATGCTATATTGAAGTTCAAATTTCATTCACTGATGAATACCACATTTTCCCCTGAACACTGGGTAATTCCCTTGGAAAAACATTCGCAAAGAACCCTACTTCACGAGGCTCCCAATTTCGTGAAGCTCAAACAAGCCTTCGTGAAGCTCCTACCTTTTCGCAAAGCACTCTCACAAAGAACTCTTGCGGATCTCAAGTCATCAAAGAGAGAATTCCCTCGCGAAGCTCACTGATCCAATGTGGAGCTCGCAACTTTCAAGGAGCTAGATTAGCCGTTGCGAAGATCTTCTTTCGTGAAGCACACTGCCTTTTTAAACCACCTTCATGAGTCGAGAGGAAAATATTTAATTTTAAAACTCTCTACTTCTCTTGAGGGTTTTGAGGCCTATTTATAGGTGATTCCACCGACCCTCGAACCTTCTGCGCAAAGTCAACGCCACATCATCTCAAATCTTGAAGCTTCAAAGTTCCCGCCAAAATTCTCTCAAAATCGCGAAACACCACAGAAATTTTCCGATCGCAGAGCTCATCATAATCACAGAGCATCCCATCAATTAATTCACGCCTTCACCTTGAATCTCTACTCGCAATGCCCTTCGGCACCGCAATTCTCTTCAATGCTTCCATTCACGAAGCTCGTCGTAATCGTGAATCATCACCGTCAACATTCTTCTGGTCTTTGAAAAATCCAATCCATGAAGCCTATCTTCATGAAACTCATACCTTTGCCATATTTTGATGAGATATTTACGGAAATACATATTTTTCGATGCTCACCAAACTCTAAATTTTGGACCCCAACAATTTGGCAAACACTGGAAAATGATGCCACCTTGTATCTGTTCTTTTATACCGCCTCTCGATCATCCATTACTTTGTCATGGTTCTTTGTCAACATGGATTGTCAACAACATCTCTAGAACTTGACAATTCACCATGGAAACCTTCTTTGTCAATAAACACAATCAACCCAAAAATATTACAATGTTTCCTTGAGGTATTTTTATCCAACAATCTCCCCCTTTGGGTTTGTTGACAACTCTTCTCAGAATGATTTTCTACAGGTTGATACCTCATAGAGTCTCCTTCCATAATCAACCATCCTTCACCTCTTGCGATTCAGATAGTGACCAAAGATTCACTCACTACATACTCTAATCCCACATGATAAATGCTCGCTGTGAGAAATTAGAGTAAATAAAAAGATCATAAATGAATAACTTCATTTTAGACATCGTTCGTTGACACCAAGCTGATACCAATTTCCAAACTGATCCCAATTGTTGATCGTTGGAACCCTTCTCACACCATTCCAACACCACTCTTCTTCTTTTATCACAATCCTTAGCTATCGTGATATCTAATCTTTGATTTATCACTTCAAGCATTGTCATATTTAAAACACTCCCCCTATCTCATTACTCCCCCTCTATCTCGCTGCTCCACCTATCAGCTTCTCCCCGTGTCTTTTACTAAGACATTTTCTCCCTTCCTTAGCCACAGTTTCTCCCGATTGAGGAGTAACTATTTCTCCCCCTTTGTCAACGAACCCAAATTTACCCCTTTGCGGTCTGCAACATTGGAAAGAACTCAGATTAGCACATTAGAGAAAAACACACAATACCTCGGGGAGAGGGGGATCCCACATCCACACCTTTTTAGGTGCGGGAAGTCGACTAGACTCCCAAAGCCAGTCAATGCCTCTCAAAAGTTTATTTGGGTAAGGCCTTCATCATAATGTCTGCAACCTGTAGTTTTGTAGGCACATAATCCAACTTCAAGATTCCCTGCTCAACATTCTCCTTGATAAAATGATACTTTATCTCAATACTCTTTTTCCTTGAGTGATGGACTGGATTTTTGTTGAGATTGATAGCACTTGAGTTATCAAACTAGATTCCGATCAGAGACATCACTTCAACTCCCATATCATCAAGCTGCTGCTTTATCCACTATAACTGTGTGCATGATTGAGTGGCCACAATATACTCAGCTTCTATGGTTCTTAATGAAATGCAATATCGTTTCTTGATTAAATAAGAAATACATAGTCCACCAAGATTGAATGCGCCTCCCAACGTTGATTTCCTATCATCCATTGAACCGGACCAATTTGCATCAGTATATCCTAATAACTCTATCTAATATTTTCCATTATACATCAAGACGAAGTCCACTGTTCCCTTGATATACCAAAGTATTATTTCCACTACAAGCATGTGGATTTCCTTGGGATTGCTTTGATATCGTTCTTATTAGAATGTGGCGAAAACAATATCAAGTCTTGTTGTTGTCAGGTATAGTAAACTCCCAATAATATGCCTGTATTCTGTGATATTAACTACCCTGCCACTTTCATCTTTCAATAATTTCATTCGGGTAGCAACCGTAGTCTTCATCTCCTTGTAATTTTCCATTCCAATTTTTTTCAAAACTTCCTTGGCATATTTGGATTGAGAAATGAATGTTCCATTCCTTCATTGTGTCACCTGTAGACCAAGGAAAAATGTTAGCTCTCCAATCATTGACACTTCAAACTCACTTTTCATGAATTCGAAAAATTGTCTACACTGATCTTCATATGATCCACCAAATATTATGTCATCGACATAAACCAGGACCATCATCCTTTGATTACTATTGTTGTTGAAATAGAGATTGTAATCAACTCCCCCATGTTATAAACCAATCTTCTTGAAGTAATGATCAAACCTTGAGTACCATTATCTTGGTTCTTGTTTCAGACCATACAATGATTTCTTTAGTCTGAAAACTTTGTTCTCATCCTCATGAATGAGAAATCTATCTGGATGCTCGATATACACTTCTTTCGCCAGAACCCTATTAAAAAATGCATATTTTACATTCATCTGGTAAACTTTGAACTTCTGCTGAACTACCATGGATAGGAATAATCTGATTGTCTCTTGTCTCGATTACATTCTTATCTTCTGGCCTTGAACCAATCTCCCATGTTTGATTCTTCTTAACTTGGTCAAGCTCTTCATTCATATATTAAACCCAAATCTCATCACCAGTTCCTCTTTCAAAACATTTATGCTCTACTTGTGATAAGTATCATGCTTTCTGTAGAGTTCCCATATTCCTCATCTGAACTGACACTATCTAATCAAAAATTACATCTTTCAAGTCAATTTAATCTCACCTCATAGACTTTCATGCTGATAAAACATTTCCTTCCTCAGGGTCATTATCAGTGTCTAATTTTGAATTATAATTTTCCACTTCTACTCCTCCTAAGTCTCTTGCCACTTCCTCACTTTCAACAGAAAAATTGTCACTGTATCATTGTTCAATGATGTCATTTCTTTCAACTACTTTTCTCAGATTTTTTTGAAACACATTTGATTTTATCTTGTAGCTTCTTCGTATCTTGAAAATAGTCAGCTGATACTATAATGTTAGAACAAAATAGATGATTATGAAATACATTAATGTTGCTGCTTCTCTCGCAATATGTCATCTCTCGATAGAAAAAACCTAAGATGGGTCATCCAATTATTTCTTTGATGAATGTTTCATCTGATTATGATATTGTATTCCCCCTCTATGATATGAAACACTTCCTATAGTTAGGCCCACTATTTAGAACCATAAACAATCTTCTCCTCCTGACTCAGTTATTCTCATCTGACACTTGTCATTGAGCCATCAAAAAAATCTCTAAGACTACTAAGGTGGAACTCGGTGTAGAAAACAAGAGATAAAGTTAATAACACAATCACTTTCTATTGTGCTCTGTTGAACCCTTTCTCTTTTAACTTTGGTACCTCATTTGAGTCAATCAAAACTTTGAATCATATCGTATTGTCCCTTCGTATCTTTAGATTCCACAACCCCTTGGATCGTATCTCCCAAAAAACTTAAACACATGAATTGTTAGTTAACAAAATTTATGTACATAGGGAGAGGGGTGCTTCTGGAATCCTCAAGATGAGGATTTTGGTTTATCCTGATGGGTCAACCCTTTGATCCTTTCTTGTATAGCATCATACTCCTTCCTAGCTTCCTTTAGCTGCCTATACAACTTCAACTGCTCTGGCCATATGACTAAGCATTCATTAACCATATACTGGGCCTTTTTATGATATGTACATTCTACATGCCTAGATTTTCTCACCATTTGGGGTTTAAACCCACCAGTTCACATTTCCTTCTTTGATGTTCCACCAAAATTCCATTTCCCTTGATTCCTTCTTTGAGAAGGAATATCTCTGATTTTCATCTTCCCTTTATTCTTCCACTATTGGTGGGGTTTTTCTCTTTCCTCCACTTCTTGATGTAGAACACAAATTGTGAATTTTTCAGTGAATTATTTATTCATCTTTCTTTTATCATATATCTAAGTCAACACATAATTTTTCACTAGTGGCGAGTCCTCCACTGAATGCGCATTCTTCTTACTCATAGCTGGAGTGGATCTGCCCTCAATATTCTAGTTTTGTTCACATTCTCTCCTTGAAAGCTGTTCACTTTGTCTTCCAGTGCATAATTTCTTATCAGGCACCACTGGAGTTGAGAATATCATTTCAGGTTTCTTTTCTTTTCTTGCTTTCCTATTGCTGCAATGTCTTTCCAAATTCCCATAATGAGATCATACAAAACATCTTCCATCAAAGGCATACCTCATTTCCTAATTTTTCAGTTGAGATGTTGATGCAGCTTGAGTTCTTCTTCTATCATTGATCTCTTGACCATCATGACACATACTCATAATGTGTCCCATTCTTCCACATTAATAGCATTTGATGGATGATTTCCTCTGAAAGACTCTTCTTTTTGATTTATCATGACACATCTTATTATTCTCAGATTTAGTAATGTCTCTATTTTCACAGCCATAATGTATTCCTAAGCCTCTGAACAAAAATCTTGATGTGTGGTCATGAATCCTGCAGAAATAGCACATGTCATCACTACTTCTTGTAACTGTCCTCTTAGGCCTATCTCCAGCACCTACAGGATTTCCTCCACTTATGAAACTATTCACATCTCTCTTTCTGTCATGCACGAGAGGGAATTCATTAAATAAAATACCAGTTTTTTCCAAAATGTATGGTCTTTGAGATGAGAAAATTTTTCCTTTCCTCTTTTCAGAGACAGTAAATTTTCTTTTTATTTCATCATCACCTACCGAAGGATAATCAAATAGTAAGTGCAAGGCATCCTTAATTTTAGGCTTTCCTCTGGCATTTGATTTATCCACTTCCTTCTTCACTGATTCTAGCTCTTCTTCAAACTTTTTAATCTTCCTATCCCTTGATTCAACTTGGGCATTGAGTTCTCTTATGAACTTTTTCAAATAACTTTGTAGAAAGATCACCATTTCTAGATTTCATATTCTGAACTTTATTTGACTTTTGATTCTCTTCAAAGTCATCATCCTTTTGTTTTCCTTTCATTCTAGCCATCTTCTGTAGTTATTCACCTTGATAACTATTCTTCTCCCTTAGGCCAGTAGCCACATAAATAAGACTTTGATTTAAGCCTCTTAGTCTGTTCACCTCAATTTCCAATACTTTTATCTATATATCTTTAGATTTAACTTCTTCATCCAATTTCTGATCCAATTTCATTGTCATGTTGACAATATATATTGGTGGCCTCCTTATTAAAACTTATTCATGATCAGTTGTTTCGGTATCACTTTGAAGTTCACTTACTTTACTCATTCCTACATCATGATTGAGTTAATCAACATTTTCCCTATCATATTCATCCAGACCTTCCTTTATTAAGCTGTTTGATTATTTTAGTTGAATCACACTTTTTAGATAAACACTTCCACCCTGAGGAATATCACATGACTTCTAATTCTTCTTTGATGTTTTCCCTTTTCCATGGCACAACAAGATGAGAAAAGACCGATTTAATCACACAAATCAACTACACTATGTCAGATAAAACAAATATGATAAAATAATCCTTCCCTCTAATACAAATTATTAGGACCAATAGGGGCCTATATACCCTAAGAAGGGGGGGGGGGGTGAATCAGGGTATGGATGTTCTTTTCTAAATTCTTCCTGCCCAACTAGATCTTAACCTATTTATTACAAGGTTCACTTTGTTTTCACTTGTGTGTTTATTATGATCACTTCTTTTCTTCTTTATCTGATGACGATGCTTTGAATTCAATGCAGGGAAGCAAGCAGGCAGACACAAAGATTTTTACTTGGTTCACCCTCACCGGGATATGTCCAAGGAGAATACAACGGTGATGTGTTTCTGTACCAAATCCACTAAAGTTCAATGCCAATAATGTCCGGGATAGATCACTTCTATGCCCAGGCTCATTTCCTTTACAATGTTTAGGGTCAGCTCACAGCTTTTCCAAGGGTCACTCCCTTTTCCTCTCTCTCTGGCTCACTGCCGGTAGAAAGTAAAACCTTCTTCCTCTTCCTTTGCTCACTGCACTTGGAAGGGATCCACTCATAGTTTATAGACCTTTAGGTCTATACATTACGACTAATGAATGCATCCTCCACCCTATGTAGATGCTCAATTGAAGTCCAAATTTCATTCAATGATGAATACCCCTTTTCCCCTGAACACTAGGCAATTCCTTTGAAAAAACCTTCGCAAAGCACCCTACTTCGCGAGGCTCCAAATTTTACGAAGCTCAAACAAGCCTTAACAAAGCTCCTTCCTTTTCACAAATCACTCTCGCGAAGCTCAAGTCGTCGCAGAGTGACTTCCCTCACAAAGCTCACTGAGCCAACGCGGAGATCGTAACTTTCGCAGAGCTAGATTAGCCACCACAAAGCTCTTCTTTCGCGAAGCACACTGCCTTTGAGAACCACCTTCACGAGTCGAGAGCAAAATATTTTCTTTGAAAACTCTCTACTTCTCTCAAGGGGGTCGAGGCCTATTTATAGGAGATTCCACCGACCCTCGAACCCTCCACACGAAGCCAACACCATGTCATCTCAAATCGTGAAGCTTCGTTGTTCCCGCCAAAATTCTCTCAAAATTGCGATGCACCATGATAATTTTCCGATTGTGGAGCTCATTATAATCATGGAGCATCCCGTAAATTCCTTCACGCCTTCTTCGCGAAGCTTCAATCACAATTACCTTCACCACCGCAATGCTCTTCAATGCTTTTGTTCGTGAAGCTCGTCGTAATCGTGAAGCATCACCGTCAACATTCTTATGGTCTTCACGAAATCCAATCCATGAAGCCTATCTTCGTGAAACTCATGCGTTTACCATATTTTTATGAGATATTCAAGGAAATCCATATTTCATGATGCTCACCAAAATCCAAAATTTGGACCCCAATAATTTGGCAAACACTGGAAAACGACGCCACCTTGTATCTATTCTTTTATACCTCCTCCAGATCATCCATCACTTTGTAATGGTTCTTTATCAACATGGATTGTCAACAACATATCTGGAACTTGGCATTCACCATGGAAACCTGCTTTGTCAACAAACACAGTCAACCCAAAAATGTTGCAATGTTACCTTGAGGGATTTTTTCCCAACATGTACAAACCCCTATATATCCCAATGTTAGACAAGAGAAGAAGTGTCACAACATGAAACCCTATGGTCACACTGTAACCCCTTACTATCAAGAAGCATATTTGTTAAAGCCTTAGTATAGGAACCAAGGCCATGAGATAAATTTATGTGGGCTCCATAGTATCCCCCACATCACTTTCCCTAGATAATGAGGCTGTAAATAGATTTTATTCTAGTTTTAGGATCCCATCAATAGTCCCTACCATCAAAATATCATTTTATCTAGGATTCCTCTGGCACACTTATGCTATATTAGGGTTTCCTCAGGTAATCACACAAGCTGATACTCACCCATTCTTGGAAAATGACATGAAATGGGGAGGAGACTCATGAGACATATAAAAAATTCCAAACATATCCATGCCTCAACCTGAGATATGAGAATAAGTTTCAACTCATAATACCATATGGTCATACCGTGAAACCATACTGCCAAGTAGCAAGGATGTTAAAACCTTTTCATGGGAACCAAGGGCATGTGATTCATTAATGTGGGATCCAAAAAAATGATCTTATTCATATAAAATAAATTTTATTGATAATATTTATTTATAATAAAATATATCATAAAATATTCCATACAATTATAAATGAATTCAAAATAGGATTAAGAACACTTAATTTTTTTAAATAACATTTTTTAGTAAAATTTGTTTTGATTATATTTTATATCTTTTTTAATAAATAAATTTATAAATTTGGGATTTTTATCAGTTAAATCAATCATATATTTTTTCAATAATAATTTAAATATTTTCTTGGAATGATTTTTTTAGTTTTTTAATGAAATAGTTTTTTTTTGTGTGAATAGAAATAAATACAATTTTAAAAAAAGTGTAATGTTTTTGAATTTATCATTATATAAAGAATAAATTTAAAGAGTTTGCAAGTTTTAATTAATCAAAGATATATCTTAGGGGTAAAATTATAAATATTTTATATTATTTTGAACTTATAAAATAAATTTAAAAAATTTAGAACACTGGAAACATTTTATTTCAGTTTATAAACAAGTTTTAGTTACAACTTTAAACAAAAAAATTTTAAGATAAAACTTGGTTTTTCATTTATTTTAAATCCACAATAATTTTAGAATAAAAAAATTATATAATTTAAATAAATAAATATAATAATTTTATCTGACACATAAATTTAATCATAAGTACAAAAATTTTTTAAAAAATTATTTTCACAGATTATGTGCCATTATTTTAAAAGTAACTTTTCTAAACATCATATATTTTATAAGATAAAATTATTTAATTTTTTTAAATCATCATGATAAAATCAGGTCACATAGAATATTTTAATTTTGTTTATTAAAATTAATTAAATAGGTTTATAGTATTAGTTAACAATATAAAAGAAAAAGTTGGTAAAAATAGTTTTACTAACTATGAGAGAACAATTTTTTTAAAAAGTACCTCAAAGTATGTAAATGATATTTGGATTAACCAACCCTCTTATCTTACACTATTTTAATATTTTGTGGTATTTTATGATTTACTAGCAACATAACATTATTTAAATGTAATGAGTACTTTTAAAATATCCCTTATATTATATTATAAAATATGATCAATGACACCACTTCCTATTACTTATATTACATTTATTATTATCCAAAAAAATTATTTTTATCTCCTTATATAACCACTTCTCATGTTCAAAAGTCTATGGTCTCAATTATTTATCTTATGTCCTCTATTTTCAAGGACATTTATAAGAGAATTCGTAAATTATGAACATGATTATAGTTTACTCCTTAGTCTTTCTACTTAATCATACTCTTAAACATAATCTAGACACCTAATATAATAATACTAGTATTATTAATTCACTATATTTTTATTATATTAATTAATAATCAAATATTCCTTTATTTCTGCACACAATGTAAAAAAATGTCCTAAAGTGTGAGTATAAACGAACTACAACCACCATGTTGTAATGAGGTTAATTTTTCATCATCTCCTATCATAACGGTTAATAGTATGACATAATTGTATATCTTTTTTTTACTGAATTTTAATTATTTTCATAGTTTTATCATAATAATCCTTGATTTTTTTGGAGTTTTTAATATTTTTTGATGTTGAGGATTCTTAAGGAGCTACTACTAAAAAGATTATAATATAGAGGATTCAAATCATTAATTCATATACCATGCCATGATCAATGGAAATCTAATTTGAAAGATCTACATGGGGATCATAAATTACTTGAGAATCATTTAAAGTCCTAAAATAATAATAAAAATTATTATGTAGTGTATGAACTATAGTTCATGAAATTAATGTACTCATGAATGTCAACCAGTCAATCCTTTGATTCATAAAAGATTTCATTCTCGAATTTCAAGCATTATATGAAGGGAAATACTGAATAGAAAAGAATATATTATTAAAGTCACCCCATGAAGCCCTTATAATGATGTGGAAGTTCAGGATGATATATAGTTTAATACTACTCAATTCCTCTCAAGTTGGAAAAAAAATTTCACGTTGTGAATGGGATTGGCCTATATATATCTGTATGTGTTCAACTTGTGAAAAAGGGATGATAAACTTTTAAAAAGTTGATTTTTCATATTTTCCCTTCTTTTCCTCATAGGATGTAACTTTTCTATATTCTATCATGATGACGATTTATATTTATTACATTTACAATTTTTATGTGCAATTCACATTATTTGAAGTAAGATATTTCAATAAAAACTGATTTCAATTCTGTTTATTCCTTTAATACATTCTCCCTTATATTTTTTTTCTTTATGTGTGATGGAAACCCTTTCCTCAATGTGTGACTAGTTTTCTTATGATATGTAATTGAGAGTAATGTGTTAAATAAATAATGAATCCTTTGTCTAAACCTAAGAAGTCTAATTGGATAAGAATTAAGTTGATAATCAATAAAATTATATCATTTTTTTGGAATGTAATTTGGGAATTAATAAGAGGAACCTAAATCTAATTGAGATGGTTATGTTATGAATAATACCTTTGATTTTTCTTATATTTAATGAGCTATGATCAATTAAACTAGATTGGTAACTATTCCAAGACTTTGAAATAGGTTTTTATTTATATATAATCAAATTATATGATCCAAAAAATATATGATCTTCAAAAAAAATTATGGGATGTTCCACTAGATCAAACCATAACTAAATTAAGGACATATTATAAAAAAATTCTAAAATTGGCTCATAATAATTTTCTAATCAATAGAAGTTTAATTTAATTACTTTATCCAAGTAAAATATAATTTTTATAAATCATTTTAAAGATATAATAACTAGGATACAACTTATTAAGACTCACCAATACTTTTTCATTCCCATGATATTGACCATTTTCTTCAATAATTATGTGAACATTCATAGTAGTTCTATATAGAAAATAGTATAAATTTATAAATTGGTCACCCCCATGGGAAAATAACAACATCACATGGGTGTGTTAGTGTTTTTGATCCATTATCATGAATTAATAGGGAGGTTAGATCCAAACCCCTGGAATAATTTTGTTTTCCCTTCACATTTCTTTTTATGTTTAACTTTCATGTTTAGGCTTGCTAATTTTACTAGAAAAACTTATAGTGCATGAAACTGGATACCATGACTCATTCTAGGATCCTGGACTATCGAAAACCTCTATAGCTTAATTATAATAATGATAGTTACAATTTTGGATATATTGTTCAACTATGGCTAGACACAATAAACTTGATACTCATAATGCCCATAACTCTTAGTTCATATGATAAGAATATAATAGAGTGTGACTAATGTTACTAGAGAACACCATTAGGGATATGGATTACCATATATCAATGGTATTTATCCATTAATCTCTCTCCCTCAAATCCATGTAAAATAATTTGAAATTAATTATACTATAATTAAAATAATCCAAAGTATGGTTTAGTTTAGTGTTATTCGAAGTGAAAATCAACATGGATATTCATTAAATTTCATAGAGTCTTGATAAACTGTCAAATATCAATGGCTGAAATTAGACCTGTTCTCACTGAGGGTGTTACTACTTTTTAATGGAAAAAATAAGTAATGGTTAATGAATAAAATAGATTCATCAATTAAAACATGTGATTAACTTGAAAAAATTTCTGAAAAAATATATCCCACCATCAATGAAATTGAAGCTAAGAAATGACAGTCAATAATTTTCACAATTGAATAAAAATCACCATGTGTGGTATAGGATAAATTAAAGGATCTTATATAGAAATTTAAACACCAAGAACTCGATGCATGTATACAAATGAAAATGTTTTTCTATATATTATTGTATGTCCTGAGGACCGTGGTGGGTGCCTCAGCTTATGGAGGACTGATGTTGAAGGATCCCAAAGTCAGGTTATACCATCAAAAGGAATTTTTAGAAAAAGTTAATCTTTAGAAGAGTGATAGAGGACATTATAGGTGTGTAATGCATCATATTTAAGAAGAAACATTCCTTTCCACATAGGTTAAATCCTTATAAAAGAAGTTTGAAAACTTATAATTCCTATCACTATAGAAAGCATCACCACCAACCTAGACTATGAAGGTTTCATCAAGTAAGACGTTTGGAGGTCTAAATTATTACTACAAATGATGTGTGGGATTAAAGTATAGTCAAACTATGGAATAAGATAATACAGGTTGTAATCATGTATTTAGTAATTCTTGTATGTTTATTCACAACCAAGTCTTGTGAAATCTCAATGAGAATTCATCTCAAGTAGGAACCATGATTGAAAAGAAAATCAATATTTTCAGAAAGATAAAGGACCCCAATCTATCAACCAAAAAAATAATATTTCAAACATATTTATAATCTCTCACCACATAGAGAAGAACTGTATAAATATCAATATAAATATCCAATAATATCTACATCAACACCAATATCTCAAACTAATGAAAAAATGACTGTATTGACCAACCCAGACCCCAACATCTATTTTTGAGAATATACTATCGAAAATAATCAAAATGAACTTTATAAGGATTACTAATAAAGATATTGATATTCCACACCAAATATATTCCCTTCATAACCATTAGTATCAAGTGTTTCAGATCACCAAGGTACTGTCAGACTGTTTACCAAGAAGAATGATCAATAACACATTGTCACACACATAGAAGGAAGACAAAACTATGTATTTAATAAGGGGAAAATAACTGAAATATGTCTAAATGCAATAGTATTATATAATAGTTGTTCATTAGTATTAGGAATTATTATAAGATGATATGTAAGGGGAGTAAGGGAATGAAACAATAGTTGCATATACAAATCCAATAACATGAAGAGTAACTCAAGAAGAAGAATACCATGAAATAAAGAAGCTAAAATCATACCTATAATTGAGGAATCCTAGAATTTAAATTATTATGTAGAAATAAAACCATATAATACCTATTTTACCTTCCCATTTAGGTTGAGGAAAGGGATGATGAATGATTCGAATAAGAAATTCCTTCATATATTCAAACAAAACCACAATAATATCACATCTATATATATAATATTTCTCAATTTACCACTTATGAAAGAGTTCTAAAGGAATTATTATCAAAAAAATTTAATTATAGAATATATTTTTATCTTTTATCTTGGTGAATAATTCTATACTATAATTCAAATAAATATTTACAAGGAATTAGAGACATTAGTAGCTTATAAATGCATTGAACCATTGAGTCCTTACCATTGGTAATTATCTTTAGGACTTAGGCATAAATTTTGATCTTTTTATTATGAATGTATAATGAAATTTTGGGCTTAAATCCTACTGATATATCTATGAAATATACTTTGGGAATTATAGAGGAAATTATTTTCATGTTTTATAAATATATTCTCCTAGATGATCTTGAGATCCTTGAAAAGGAAGAGGAAGGTGATGTGCCAATTACTTTAAGGAGACCATTACTTAACACTACAATATCATGGTTCTATGTTAATAAATGATGAATCATATTTTGAGTTAGCGATAAACATGTTTTTTCATCTTGGTCAATTATAAAAAACAAAGAAGTAATTCTATATATTTCTAATATATTTTCATACATGAGAATGATGATACCGAAGAAATAAAATATAAAAATTTATAATTAGAAAAGGTAAAAATAATTTATTTTTATTGATGAGATGACTTCCTTCTAAGAAAAAAAATCCCATGATGATAAAGATAAAAGTAACAACCTAGAAATATTTGATTGGGTGGAACCACTAATAAGGGAATCTTACCCAACGTTCATGACCTAACTAATTATTTCACCCATTTTTGAGTTAATTACTCTATAAATAACCCACAAATATTTTTTTGGAACAATAAAAAATCCTCGGAACTATAAATTTTGGTATGAATTTGGATCAAGAAGTATAAATTATAAATTTTTATATCTAAATAAATATTTTCATCAGTTGCAGTAAAAAAAAATATCAAAGTAATTAGACCTAATATATATACTAATATGATTTTTATTGTAGAAGGAATAAAACCAAGAGGTCAAACACAAAATTGGATTTCACCATTATTGAAGAAGGTTTTAAAGGCAAAATTGTTGAAGGTACTGAATGAAATACTCATCTTTTCAATTTCAGACAGTGAATGGGTGAGTATACCGCTTGCGGTACCCATGAAAGGAGAATTATTAGTGGAATTATATTATTTAAATTATTCAATACATACAAAATAGTTATAGGATAGTGATTTAGTATTTATTACATGAAATTGAATGTATACACTAGAAAATATTGTTTTTATTCAACTTTAATGGATCAAATGTTAGAGAGTTTGTATAGAAACAAATTATATTAAATTCTAAATGTTAATTATTGTTTTTTTTCAAATACAAGTGGATCAAGATGATCAATCCAAAAAATCTTCACATATCCATATGAAACCTTCTCATATTAACACACATCATTTATGATGTTAAACTCACTCACAACATTTAATTGTTATATTAGACATATCATCCATTATATGGTGGAATAATTTTTATAGGCATTCATAGAATATTTATAAATTTATGAGAGGACATTCAAGGTGTGTCTAAGGAACATGGACTTATTTATTAAGCATTTTAAAGAGATGTACCTCATTATTATTTTAGAAAAATTATATTTTTGGAATGATTGAATCATTCATGTGAACCAAATTTTATAGAACTATATAAATGTTAATCCTTCTCAAATAAAGTTATTAAAGAGATCCATGAATCAAATATGATTATTGGGATCTAAATATTTCTTAGATAGGTGGATTTATTCATCATTTATCAACCACTCACACATCTATTTTATAGGGAATTAAAATATCATTTTTTTTGTATCCATTCAATAATACCTTGATAAAAAAGGAAATTGGTTAAATACATATTTATTATAGCCCCACACTTAGAGAAGTAATCTGAGCTCATGGTTAAGGCCACTATTTTTTGTAGTTTGATATGTTTTAGGAAAGTGGGTCAATCATGTCTTACAGACCATTTATTACTCAATATAGTTTCTGAAAGTAACCAATAACAATTACACAACCATGGAATAGATGTTGTTCATTTTGTTTTGAATTTTATATGAGTTGGTACTATATGGAAATCCCTAAAGTCAATTTGTGCATTTATAATGAAATATTGTGAATTTTTTTAAACAAAAAACATCTAATCTACCAATATATTGCATTAAGATTTTGATATCCTAATAAAAGAAATGTTTTTATTAGTTAATATACTTTTAGATCATCTTTCAAGTCATAAACTACCAAATTTCACAGGGAGGATGAATTGGATATTCTAGACGAAATCCTTGATGAGAAGCTATTTTATGTGGACATACATGCTAAAATTCATTTTCCTATCATAGATAATTATTTTCTCATTTGGAACCTATAACCTTATTTCTCATATCAATGCAAGAAGACGTTTTTGATTGATAAAACACAATACTTTTGGGGTGATTAAATTATTTTTATACAATACATAATTGGTTTGATTCAGAGGTGTGATCCAAAATATGAAATTAAAAGTGTCATATAATTTTTATTTTATTTTCCTGAAATAAAACATTATGAACTAGATCAAAGAGTATTAATTAGTGGATTCTATAGGCATACCCAACATAAATATTCATTTTCATTCATATAAAACTATGATTGATGTTAAAGGGTTGGAAATATTAACAAACAAAATGAGAAGGAACAATACCTAATTCTGTAAGTAGAAGGTTTGGATGTTTGGGGAATATATTTTATGGGCCTATTTCCAAATTACATTAAAAATAATTACACTCTAAAATATGTGTACAATGTATCAAATTGTGTATAATCAGAGGCTACTTTATTTAACAAAAACATGTTTTTTATGAATTTTTTAATAATGAATATATTTTCTCTATTTGGTATACCATGATTAATCATATGTAATATGGAAACTCACTTCAATAATCATATTATGGGTAGTGGGTTTGAAAGGTGAATAATTAGATATAATACCAATACTCCTTATCACCCGTAAACTAGTGAGAAATTTTAATTATCAAAATGTTAAATTTATTTTGTTTTGAAAACAATAATTTTATTCTGAAAAAATTGGAGCAAAAAGAAGGATGATGCTATGTGGATGTACCATACATCCATTAAAACACTTATTGGTATAAAGCAATCGATATTGTTTGTAGAAAGCCTTATCATTTACTTGTTGACCTAGATCATTGGTTATTTTGGTATATTAAGAAAGTAAACATGGAATCCCAATAGTTGGTAGAGAAGTTCTAGATACAATATGATTAATTGGAAGAAATGAGAGGATATTTCTATGAAAATTATATGATTTTTAAGAACAAGGGAAAATATTTCTATGAAGAGTGCATCATTCGTCGAACACTTACACCTAGGGATAAAGTACATATTTATAACACATTATTCAATAATTTATTATAAAATTAATGTCATATTAGTTGGTCCCCTTAACAACCAAAACATTTTATTCATATAAAATTATCTAAATTGTAAGAGTTTATGAATACCCCTTAAAATTAAATCTATCAAGGCCAAATCACTATATGGAACCTTTCAAAGAAGGGATTTTCCTCTCCTTGAAATTCACATAGCATCACAATGAATTTTATAACTCTCCACTACAGATTATGTGATGAATAATAGAAAACATAGTATCATTACCTTAGGATAAAATATTTGTTTTAAGGATTAGAAATTTTTAGAGGAATACTAGGGGATACTACTTAAGTAAATAAGGAAAACTACTGTATATTATAATTTCAATACCAAGAATACAAGTTCACCCTATGATATTTTACTGTAAAAAATTAAATCAACCTAATTATTCATGACATGAAATAATTATTTACTCCATGAATGGTTCAACACCATTAAAAATTATGAAACTAACCCTATTTTATTATTCCCTATTAGCTATCCCTTCTGGCTCATCTGTGTACCTCTCCCTCCCCTATGATTGAGTCCACCAGACCTACTTTATCTTGTCCCCAATACCACTTTCCACATCCCAAGTAATATAATTATATTATCCTCTAAATACCACTCTTCAAGCCGTATATTATCCATTTTTGTATGCATTTCCATAGTTAACACCAGGAAAACCTCAGATCATATGTATCCCAAATTCTTTGACAAGCACCCTACAAAACACCAAACCAAATAATCTATGAAATGTTTGTTCCTAGAACCCACCCTATAAACATTGAATGACCCCTCAACCAATAATTTAGATTATATCACACCTCCTCCATACTATATGGAATATTAGTATCTTTATATTAATCCATGAAAGTAGTTCTTCGACCACAGA
This sequence comes from Viscum album, assembly GCA_963277665.1. Lineage (NCBI taxonomy): Eukaryota > Viridiplantae > Streptophyta > Magnoliopsida > Santalales > Viscaceae > Viscum > Viscum album. The sequence goes on along the minus strand of OY728123.1, from coordinate 1,185,898,096 downwards.
ATCTGCTTTGGCTTCAATTATTGCAATCCAATCCCATAAGGAATAATAAGACAATAAATCTGGTGATGTTACAGATGATCCATGTTTATAAAGAATTTATGGAGTCAATTTCATGGATTTATTTTAATCACATAATTTAGGATAGGGTGGAGACCTACTAGAAGATCGTTTTTAGATCATATTCATATTAAATATAAATATGATCTAGGTTTCTTTTCAGCTCAGAGGAAAAAAGGATTTCTTTCACTAAAGGATTTTAGAGTCAGATTTGGGATTTAATCCTCTGATTTGTTGATATATTCTTTATATTCCACATTATATTTGGATCAAAACAAGGGAGAATACCTAAACAACTATGCTATGAATTCCTATGAAATGATGAGTTTTTGTGATTCCAAATAGAAAAATAGAACACAAGTAAGTAGTACATCTCTATATATTATTCTCCATTAAAATTACAATAACTAGTTGGAAAAAAATAATCACATAGGTTCAATAACCAATTAGAATTACTTCTCCTTGAAATAACCATAGTTTCCCCAATAGGCAATTGGATATGACTGTATGTGATATATTATGAGGGGAAAGAAAAAAAACCAATGAAATAGTCATTGGTGGATGTTTAATCCCTCCTTTTTCATATAATCTAGGGGTGCTAAACTTATCACATCTAATATCATCCTTTGGGTTGTTGTAGATCATTGATTTGATTATTTTACATAAGATGGGTTGTCTTAAGAATTTTTTCCAATATTATGAGTGTCTATAGAATATGATGAGTTAACTGATGGGGAGAATTCCCAAGATTTAATAAATATCCTGGGAAGTATTTTTGTCATATAGTAAGCCCACCACTTCCACATTAACCTATTTGTAATCACCTCATTTCATCCATGGGGTAAAATTATGATATGGTGGGGAAATGATGCACTGTTTACATAGAACCAGTAATATATCTATGAATTCATGTATTTACATATCTACCACACTTCTAGGTACCTTGATAAGTTTCAGGAACATCTCCCCTCCCTCATCCTTCTATAGTTGAAAAGGTTTCAAGATATTGTATTTATACCATCACACATCATCTAGACATACACATGATGAATATTTATTTAGATATTACAAAAAATCATATCCCTATAGTGTTTTATTTGTATATACACTAAACATAGAAAGGATCACATCATTGAGACTCGACATGAGGTTCCACTCTATAACCCCTTAACAAATATTTTTCACATGTTTAAATCTATAACTCATCCACACCTATTTATTATCATGTCACTAAAATTCATAATAATTATTTTCTATCATCTAATTCATTTTCTTCCACTCCTTTAGTACCAATAGTCATTGAATAAATTGAATTGATTGGGAAGTTGTAAAAACATTTCCATGAGGAGGGTACCATAACCACCTTCATGTATAATCATTATATATCTTATTTTCACAACTAAGTCCCCCATTTCTATATCAACTCTAGGTCTTTTTTATTTGTCATTATCTTCTTAATCCATTTCTATATATTTTTATTTTGAAGGAAAAGGCCCCTATTTTTTTTACCTATTGAGAAACATACATCTTAGTCACTCTTCAAAATTTCAGTTTCCAATGATAACCAAATCAAATGAATCAATGTTGATGGATTCTTCCACAACATATATTTTGTTAAACTACACTATGATATTTTATATTAGTATACATAAAAATGGGTATTTATTAAGTGATTATCCAAAGGGTTGGAGAGATTTTATGATTGCCTCATATATGGTTTCAGATGATTAGTATAGTGAGTTCGAACTCCAAGAAGACAAATCTAGAATAAAAGGAAACGACTTCCAATACATAGAATATGATAAGACCTTTAGAGCCAATGGTCAATGCTAATTTAACATTTTCCTTTCATTTAGATAAATATGTAAATCATCACAATTTATGGGAGGAAACAAATCATTTTTTCTTTATTTATGTTCATTGTTCTAATTTTTTAATACATTTCACCTCATTCATGTTTATTTCACTAGACAATTAATTTTTGGAAAGTCATTTTACATATCATTTCTTTTAATGGAATAACACAGATTTTTTCATAGAGTGTTTCCCAAAATTATTTTTTCTATTATATATATTATGTATTTTTCAATCAATTTTTTTCAATAGAAGGTATTTTTGATTATGTATGTTTTAAGAGCCATATACTCAAATAATCTACTACTTACCCCTATATAATCACAATTATATTTGGGTTATTTATATCACCCAAAATTTCATTTGTTCTTATAATTTTTTATATTCATTTCACATCTCTTAGCTTAATTTCAAGCATTGGGGACAATATTTTATTTTATCTATGTGTCATGGGGGTTATAGTTTAATCTTAATAGATTAGAATTGGATTTTGGAATCATATAATCTATCTAGGAATTTTTTTATTGGAAATGTGTTTTAACATAAAAATTTCATTCCAACCATGCCTATAATATTAGAATTTGTATTATAATTATATGGAAATTGTTTTTTAATTTTATTAGGGAGAATATAGTATGATTTCAAAGTTTAGTTTTTTCTTTTAGTCTATGTCTATGAAAATATTTTTGATTATCATATTACTTATTGGACATGTCATGAAGGATTTAACTTTTTATTCACATTATAAAGAGGACCCTAGACTAAATAATTCCCATAATTCATACATATAAAACTATTAGATATTTTGTTGTCATTTTTTAAAAATCTATGATTATACAAATTATGTTTTAAAATGATTGAGTCATCTCAATTGATGAACACTTTTTACTGAGACCCACCTGTACAATGATTCCACTTATCCCATAGAATCCATAGATGGAATTTTGAGGATTGATCCATGTTTAAAGATAATTTAATGATTTATTACCCTACTCTTTTGTATTTTTTATTATATTAAATTGGATAAATGTGGGGTTGAAAGAATTTAAGGTAGAAAAGGATGATTTCTAAAAAAGATATTTGAAAATTTGCATCATTATAATTTGGGTATTTGGTTCGTGATAAAATTATTATACTTTAATTTTGACCCCTCCTAAAATAATAATAATAATAATAATAATAATAATAATAATAATAAATTTAAAATTTAAAAGGTTTGTTCCCTAGTTTGTAAAAAATTAAAATTATTAGACCAATGATCTAAGGATTGTATGGGGTTAGGTGGTGTATGTGAGACACCCTCTGAGTGTAACTTTCAAAAAATATGAGGTGAATTCATTCATTATTAATACTATTCATATAGATGAGGCACAATGTGTTTTGGGAGTTGGAAGTGATATTAATTTTGAGGGGATATTTTTTTGAAATTAATTTTAATTATAACACATATTGATTTAGAGTTTTTCTTATATGTTTTGTCTTTATTTGATTAGAATTCATTAACTACCTACCCTATATAATTACAGTGATGTGATCCTTATTGTTAATACCACAAGGTTATTTGTGTTATTTTTGTTTTTGGGTGGTAGATTTGAGATCCAATGCAATCATTTGGTTGGGAGAATATATTCAAGGAAATATAATAATTCCCTTCTAAAATTTTACCATGAGTAATGAGAAGAAAAATTCCTATTAAGGTAGATCTCGAAATGGTCATGTTAACATAAGGAACCTTTTAAATATAATGATTGAAAATAATAAGGATTATAATAAAATCCTTATAATGAATCTTGAATAATGAAATATTATGGATTAATATTTGAGGGAAAATTCATTTTAGCTGATACTTGGGTTTATTTTCAAGAAATTTACTAATTTTCTATTGTTGATATTTGTTCATCCTTTCAAATCATATTGAGATAAATTTTTGTTGAGGAAAATTTTCATTAATGTATGGGGGGATTTGATATACCATAATTAAATATACATTTTTAGCCGAATTTTAATGATTATTATATTTTCTATCATAATATTACATTATTTTTTTTAATAATTTTAGTTTTTTGGATATTAAGGAGTCCTAAGAAGCTAATACTAAGAATATAATTATATATATGATTTACATTATGAATTAATATATCCCAGCATGAAAAGAAGAAACTGTAGAAGAGGAGACTTCCTAAATATCATTAAATTTGGGAGAATCATTTCAAGATATATTTATCAAGTATCATATATGATTATTGGTGTGAAAAATAGTTCACAGAATAATGGTTCTTGTCAAATTCCAGCAATTGATCCAGTCAATCCAAATGTTTTAACTCAAATTTTAAATATGTTGATCAACAAAGATCTTGAATCTCAAGGAACATATTTTTGGATTCATACTATGAAACCCTAATCATGGTATAAATGTTCCCAGATTAATCCCAAAGATTGAACCTCATGAAAATTCTTGTCATGATATACAATTCACATTGTGAATGGGTTTTACCTATAAATATTTTTGTGTTCCAAACATATAAAATGGGGATGTTAAATTTTTGTCAAAATTATTTTTCTCCTATATTCCTATAATTTAATCAATTTATTTATATTTTTCATATTTATTCATGCTTAAGAACTCATTTTATTACTATAACTATTTTAATTAATGTGTGTTTCTCCCCAATTCATGTATATTCACCCATTTTTTATTGATTCTGATATAAATTATTCTTTTCATGCATTCTCAATTTAATTCCATTTCATCATGTGTGATGGAATACCTATCCAAATTATATGGATATATTTCTTATGGTATTAAATATAGAGTATGGGGATAGAGAGATAATGAATAATTTATCTAAAAATGGAAATAATAATTTTATTGGAATTATGCTAAAAATTAATCAAATCATATCCTTTAACTTGAAACTGATTTAGGGAATTGAAAAGAGGAACCCAAATATAATTTAAATATTTATGTTATAAACTATAACATCAATTTTTCTTTTTCTTAAAGTGTAATGATCAATGCACTTAGACTAACGATTATTATAGTACCAAGGAATAATTTTTGATTTAGGTAGAATAAATTAATTTGACCAAAATAAATTAATGATATTAGAATAAAATTGTAGCCATTTCCATTGTATCATCCCATGATTATATTTAGTACATAATATAAATAAATCTGGTGAAATTGATTCATAATCCATGCCTGGATAATTTTAGTTTAATTGAATCACTTAGTCATTATCAACAGTAGCTTTCTCAAATCATTTTGAATGGAAAAAATATATGATAGAAATTCCAAGGTCTTAGAAATCCTCTTTTCTCCCAATGGGAGTGGACAAAAACTTACACTCATCTACAAATCTTCATAGTACTGTTAGACATGTTAAAGTATAAATTTCTAAATTGGTCACCAAGAGGGGAATCAAAAAATATCATGGGCCAATTAGATAACGAGGTTATATATTGGTAATGGATATTTTAACTATTTTAAAATTATATATATATATATATATAATTATCCTTTATCATATACATTTATTCAATCCCAATTATTGAGAAATGGAATGTTTAATCATGCATACATGTGGTATACCGCCTCCATGAATGAAAAATTTTCATTTTTCATCACCAACCTATATGGATGGTTCTAAGAATGGATTTAATGAAGTTAAGTGATATTTATGAAATATTTATTCCTTATAAAAATTTATATTAAAATTATATAAATTTACTTACTCATAAAATCATTATAATATGGTCTTATTTTGTAGGGTTTTTACCACCTAGGCGAATAATGATGTATTATATTAACCCTAAATGATTAATGAATGTTATAAAACTGTAATATCATTAAAAAATAACGATTTTATGATATTTTAATGATTATATAAATGTTTAATTAATATTTAATAATTTTTTAATATATAACCTTAAGTTATTTAGACACGACTTGCCTAGATCATCTTAACTTTGTTCTTTATAGACCATACCCATGTATTTCAACTAATGGAATGAAACCTAATAAATCATTAAACATAAATAATTATTCTATAGTTAATAAGTTGGGAGTGATTAACTATGATAGAATAATAAATAACAACACATATATGCCCGCGGGGGCTGGGTGAGTTGGTTCAAGGCGGTGGCGACCCGTCGCTAAGGTTCCGGGTTCGAGTCCTCACAAAGGCAACGCGCACCATTTGTCAGCGAACCTCTCGTCCCCTCGACTCCATGGGAACTGGCCCAAGCCCAAGGGTTGGCCACCTTGGGCCTAGCTGGGGGCGTGCGGCGCGCAGGTGGGCAGGCCAACCCTATACCTCGTTACCCATACAACACGTTTAGCCCCCGTGGGCGTGGTGGAGTGGTCGAAGGCTCCGCTTCCCTCAGGGGAGGTCGGGGGTTCGAACCCTGTCAGGGGGTATGCTATAAAAAGTATGTTCACCACACGCGGTGCACGATTGCACGCCGGTTACCCAAGCGTTTACGCGGCGCCGGCCTCCGTTGGGGAACTGGGCTTCACCCCTTGGGTGGTCCTGGGGAAGGTAGGGGATTCGCGGGCCACTGCATGCCTGACCGCGTACCCACTCGGGGGATGGGCCATCACCCGCTTTGTTTCCCGGCCCCTACCTTTTAAAACAAAAGGAAGGGAGAAAAAAAACAACACATATATTATGAAATTAGTTCAAAATGATCATGATTACTCAGAATAGTTTTTGAAAATATATAATAACTATCTAATATAAATGTATATATTAATAATGAATTATATTTATAAAAGTTTATATAAATAAATATGGTTATAATATAAGTGATTATTATAGTTATTATTGTTATATATAAGGTTTGTATGTGTCCAAATAAGCAATAATTCATGGAAATGGTTTATACTGTCATGATTTTCTTCCATTGAGTGACAAGATTAATTATTAAACTATATTATTTCATATTTTATTTTTTATAAATAATTAATAATATTTATTTTTTTCTTATATTTATAAGGGTTTATAATTATTTATTATAGCAACAGTTTTAAATTATTCTTTCCTAATATATTATGTCACTCATAAGCAGTTATTTTTCTCAAATTTAATTTCATGAGTCATAATTAATATTCTACAACATAACTTAATTTTTAAAGTTTTATATAACCTAAAAAATTTATATAACTATATATAATTAATGGGGTTTTAATATCCATATCCTGTTATTTCATTAAATTCCTTTTAATTCAAAGGATACCATGGTGGCAAATGTCTTTGTTAACTCAAATACCTTTATTAAATAAGAATGCTTATTTATGAACTTCATTCACCCATGTTAGGTTATTTTTACCATAATATTTTATTTCATTATAATTTCACATCCACTTAGTAGCGAATGAATTTTTAATTCAATGATTTAAACTTGATGAATTTTCTCCTAAAAAAATCATTTTTGAAAATTATTCCCATTTTTTTAAACAGTGGTTTCCCATACCTATATATATTTTAATTTTATGCCAATATTCTCATTTATAAAGTGAAATATAGTTTTTTATATCACGTGGAATTTATAATTCCTTTCTTATATTTTCAAAAATATGTTTTTACTCTATATAAAATGTGCGGTATTTAAAAATATTAAAAAGGTGCTTTATACTTTCTAAATCAATTGTTTTATATTTCACTCCACAATTATTTTTGATAATATATCTCTTTTTGGGGAGTAGTTTTAAGATTATTTTCTAAATTAAATGTTCCCAAAAATTTTTAATTCATATTTTGAAGCCTTTATGTCTTTTTAATGACCCTTTTTTGAATATTATTTTAAAAAAGCATAATTTTTAATTTTTTTTCACATAATAGTTTTTAATCCTTTATGTCTTTTTCAATTATAAATTATATATATTTCATAAAAAATAATTAATTTTTATCAGTTTAATTAATTGATAAAATTATTTGATTCACAAAGCAAAGGTCATATTGAGTTTTCACACTTTTTTAATGCATTTAAGTAATGGGATTGTTCACAATGACACATGAATAAAGAGTTTTCTAAAAATTACATTCATAGACATAATGAGTTAATTTATAATTTCATGATCATAATGATTTTTCTAAAATTTTAATGCTCTGATATAATGAGTTTGTTCACAAAGTCATGGGAACAAATATTTTTTTACCATAATGCATGGACATAATGAGTTTGTTCACAAAGGAATGTGCATAATGAGATTTCTCTCATTTTAATCCATGGAAAAATGAGTTTTTTTACAAATTAATGATCATAATGTGTTATCATAACTATTCCATTGTTTATTATTATTCCATCCTTCTATATTGCATTTATTTTAATACTAGGTCGCATTCTATGTTTATGTCTCCATTATAATATATTTTACACTTTTATGTTACTCCATTCCTTATTCCAATATTTATGATCTATTATTTGTTATGAATAAATCTCATATATATCAATATCATACTTATATTTTCATATTATACTCAATTATGATATTCAATTACTATAACATATGTTTACTTATATATAGCATCTGAGGTCACCCCTTTATTATGTTTCCACCCCATTGGTTATGAAGATTAGTGTATCTCATGAGGGGACTAAAAGGGAGTCTAGTGTGGGTTGATTATGGGGAAAATTTCAAAATATTTTCAAAATACGATGCCTATATAACTGTTCTTGAAAGGAAGTAAACCTTATTTTCGTTGGATTGTTTGATTATTTTTTTTAAGGATTATATTATTGAAATGATAAAAAATGAAGATTTTTTTAAATTTTATTTCTATAACTAGTTCAGTAAGAAAAATGTAAAATTAACAAATTGAAGAAAGTGGTAAATATATTACATATGAGTTTATGAATTTAGGTACTAATATTGTCAGAGAAAATGTATGTTTTAATAAAAAAAATTAAATTTTATTAAAATAATATATTTTATAAATATTTATTATATAATTACTTTTAGGATTATAGAACATATGAGACATTCATATCAATTTTTAGGATCTAAATTTTTGGGATTATGTTAAGAAAAAATAAAACATAGTTTTTCATATGAGGATATGAGGTTTTGTATCATTTAGATAGGTTTAAAATCTTCCTAGAACATATTTGATACAATAATCATGAATGGGTGAAATAAATTTTATAAAAAACAATTTTGGAAGTTGTTTGAGTCAATATAGCATAATACTGAATCAACAGTGCAATCAATGATTATCAACATACATGGATAGTTTTGGCCAACACATCCCACTCCATCACCACCTACATAACCAACAATCAACTATTAGTTATAGATTGAGTATCCTTAATTTTATATTGCATAATATGATCTTATATATTATATTGTGGATACCTTATATCATATTTATATATAGTATGATCAAAAAGTGAGACAATAAAAAATAAAATAGAACTTTCAAATAGAGTTTAGTCCATTATTAGTGTGGTTGATAATGTTGGTTAGAGTTTTATATGTTTATTACTATGGAAATATAGATGTCTAAAAGAACTTAAACCTAATTGATGAATGGATTATATTTATTACTTAATATGTCATTGATTTTTGTTAGTATATATATATATATAATAAATAATTTAATGGTAAAGACACAATGTTACATATAAATTAATTTTAAGTTCTTCCACTTTATATTCTACATATAATATGTCTGAATTAATTTAAAATTTATTGATGTATCCTTTTCTGTTAACATAATATTATCCGTATTTTATGATTTATAAAATTTTTATACATGATAATATGTTAATATGTTTTAAGAAATATTCCATAGAGCTTTTAATTTAAGATTTGTTAAGCTATGAAGTGATATTATTGCTTTCCATTTAAGTCAATTATCATATTTCATTTAATTAATATAATTTAACATAAAATAAAACCAATGATTTATTATAATTAAATAGGTATCTTTATACAAATTTCATTTAATATTACATGACATAAATGTATGGATTATTAGACTAATAATTAATTTCACTTATTGGGAGGACAATGAGTTAAGATAAATGAATCAAATGATATTCTGGATTATTTTATAATGTAAAAATAGTATTGGATAATTCATCAACTTGAGAGTTATAAGAACATATTTCATTATAATTTACTAGCTTATTCAACCATCAATTATATAAACACTCATATAAGAATTTTTCATATATCAATACCCATTGCAGGTTTTATGTTCCCATCCACCTAAATAAAAAATTATTGATTAGGATCAATATCATATAAGGGAATACATTAATGAAGTATTGGAGTAGAAAATAAATTTTTTAATGCTAAAATATTATCATAACTTATTATTTTACTATATATTTTTTTATTATTTTTAAAAAATTTATTGAATTAGTACCATAATTTATCATGATCCAAGGAAATAAAAATCAAATATGTTTGTAAAAATGTGTCTTATTTTATAATTACTTTTTTTAGTAAATATTTTTAATGTAATTTTCAATTTAAAATGTCATTTGTATTAATAGTTTAATAATCAATAAGGTAATGTTGAATATTTTTACTTTTTATTGAGATTTATTTTTAAAATAATTATAATAGAAAAAATTGAAACATTTTACAATGTTAGTTTTTTTCCTTATGATATCATTTTTAAATATCATATCATTATACTGAAAATAATTTTTAACTAGTTTATCAATATATTATAGATTTATGATAGTTGTAAATAACATATTCTAAAAGAAATTAATCATATATGAGTATAATGAGATTATTATATTACACATTTAATTAATTTATTGTTAATTTTTATATGTTTTCTGGTATTTTAACTACTAAATTATAATGTTGTTACAGTTTTTACACAATTATGATGTAAATTTTTTAAATCAAATGAAATTATTGAGAAATGTCATATGTTTTTTAACCATGAGTGTGATAATTGAATGATAGTAATTTATTTTTTTAAGTTGATCACGACATGATTGATTTTGTTTAGGGATGTTGGGGTATAGTTTATGAGGAAAACCAAGAATTCCATATAAAAATGTCATGTAATTTTAAATTAATATTCAATAAATATAATAAAAAATATTCCCTAGAACCATAAATTTCTAGTGTATATTAACACTAGATAAATAATATTCTTACTGCATGAATGATCATCAATATTTCCCAAAAATTTATTCTTATTTTGTACACTTCTTATTAATACCCTACTTAAAACCATTCATCATAACTTAGGGAAGGAAAAAATAACAATAGATGACCTTATATTGTTATAAAGGATAAAAATGGGAAATATCCATCAATGATCATATGTAATCATCACAAAATCATGAAGATATAGTAATACGAGCTTAACATTTCAAAACCAAACATAGTAATTCCTAGATTATAATAGTATCATAATGAATTTGCAGACCAGAAGACTCAATCATGGTAGAATCAAATATTATGTGACCATATAATTAGAAAATACCATGTAATATATATATTTCCATAAACATTTTCAAATATTTATAATCATATAAACCTTATTCCACAGCTATCCACCAAAAAATTCATTAATTTTTTTGTTTGATCTGACTACCCATGTATTTATATCAGGCATGTGTTTTACACCTATACACAGTCTTTTGGGATTTTTATAACCACATCTGTACCTTTTTATCTCATATAAAATTAATAAATACAAATAAAATATATTTTTAAAACATAAACACCCATCACATATTCTTAATACATTTATATGTATTACACAAGATCATGTAAACGTTTATGATTTTGTTATATATTAATATATGGAATAGAAAGAAAGTTTCATCATTATCCATTAATCTTAATCATAAACCATTTATATAATGAATAATGATGGAATAATCAAATAATATAAATTGTTTATCATATGTTCCATCTATGGAATTTTATATTGATAAAACTATTTTCAAAAAGGTCAGTATCATAATCAGAAGAAAAAACATTTATAATCATGAAATAACTTATTTAAATTATAAAAAATCATAAATTATCAGGAAAAGAGTATTCTTTGAATATAACCACTGAATCATGTAAAGAAAGTTTTATGAAAAGATAGCCATGATGGTAGGAAAATCCATTTATATGGTATACTATAAAGAAATGATTTTGTTCACACCTTTGGTAAAAAGTATCTCATTTGGATAATGAAAAGAAGGTTCCTTTTAATAATTTTTAGAAAAATTAATGCATTAGAGAAATTGAAATTAATAAATCATTTTGGAATAATATAATTTTTTTTGAATTTTTTTAATGAATATATAGATATAAAAGAAAATATTCCCGACCAAATTGATAAATGAGGATCGTTTTCCTTAAAAAAAATTTTCCAGGCTATTTTGTACATAGAGAGAGTGAAAATAAATCAAAACATATAGTATCTTTAAATATAGAGTACAAATTAAAATATATTCTATTTATAGGAAATATATTTTAAAATTTCTTCATCATAAATTTATGCATGAACAATCCTAGTAAACAATGAGATTATAATGTAACACATTTACTTGATGCCTGACATGATACATAAGTTCATTTAACCAAATATACAATAAATCTAAAGTTATTATAATTATATAAAAGAATAATATCCATAATTATAATAACATATAATTTTTACTTATAATATATTATCACCTAGTCCATAAAAATCATTCATTGTTATCCTAATTTAATGTGTCAACTGCTTCGTTTTTCCGGTGTGTTTCGATTCAAACATTATGATACTTATTTCTTTATTTTTTTTCAATAATATCTAAAAAATAAATATTGATATAAATTTATTAAATATTATTTATATATATATTTATATAAATACATAAATATTATTGATAGATAAATTTATTATGTCATTGATGTAGATGCTGGTCTCTATACACCAATGATCAGTGATTACATTTTCTAACGAAAAGAAGGAAAGAAAGATAAAGTTTATTTTATAATTCTAAAATCATTATTATACCATAGATATAATATATATTTATTAAATCCCACATTATCTTATCAATTTGATTCGGTGAAGGAAAATTAACCATATTGTTACATGGATGAGGTAGTCAACATGTAAACAAAATTGATACATTAATTTCCATTTATTGAAATTTTCATGGGAAATGGTTATCCAATAATCATAACAATATATAATAATATTTATGATACTTTATTTATTATTTTATTTGGTATACATCATATTTATAGGAATTATTAGAATAAATAAACTCTAAAAGAGTAGGGTAACCTGATTACCTTTTTTTTGAGAGACCTCTTATGACATACAACTTAATCCCTATTATGATGGTATTAGTGTAACAAAAACTGAATGAGAATAAAGTAATGTAATATAATATTTTTTTATGATGGTATTTAAAAATATAGAGGGATAAACGTTTTTAAGTGGGGAGGATAAGATATACTATTTTATAAGTGAGTGGAGGGTCAAAAATGGAATTACATAAACAATTTAATTAATAAAAAGTCACATTATTGTGAAAGTGTCTCCAAATGTCCAATTTATTGGTGTTAATATAATATAAGGTCTAAATATATTCATAAAATTATATTTACACATTGTAAAAATTGATTTTTTACCCTTATATATTAGTTTAAATACTTTATTAATCCTTTTTAATTATAAAATAGGTAATTGTTTTTTACTTTTTTTTACTACTAATTATGGACAACAATGAAAGTGGACTCATTAAAAAATTTATAGAATATGATTCCAAATTATGATTCCATTTTATCAAATTAAATTACAATATTTTATGGAAATTAAATTTAAAATAACTGTGAAAAACACAAAAAATTTCATTTTTAGAAACTATTCATTTTTTAAGTATAAAACTTTATTTACATTAATTAGTCTTTTAGTGAAATGTCATGACCCGACCCTACCCGGGATCAAGCTGAAACTACTCCAAGCCCGCCTCCATAGGCCAGGGGATGGCGACAAGCACCGAAGGCTAAACAACTCTAAGAGGCATTTTCCTGAGTACCTGTACACACAAACACAGCCCACTCAATGCAGAAGTGCAGAGTAAAAATAAAAGCAAAGTACCAACTGCTATAAATAAACCACAAAGGGCATCGACCTCTAAAAAGTACAAAGCAAGTGCTGAAGGTAAACTGAAAAGATGGGGGGGGGGGGGCGGAAACACACTCCCAACTAGTAAAGTGCCACAACCCAGTAATAGGTAAACAAAAGTAAAACAACTGGGAGAGTCCCACACCTGGAACCCGACTACGACCACCGCACACGGTCCAAGATCTCTAAATCCTATGCTCCTCTGTAGTCATGAGCAACCTGTCTGTCGTCTGCAAGGGAACACCAAGTGAAGGAAAATCCCAAGCAGGGGTGAGTATAAAAATACTCAGTAGGATACCCCGAAGGCTCAAGGGAGCAATAAAGGAGGATCAAAGAGTGAGAAGTAGATCGAACAAGGAATAATAAAGGAGTACAACAGAGAGTGAAGTAAAGAGTACAACTCAACCCAATAAGAGGAAGGAAGTAGACTCATCCTAAAACAAGGAGCTAGAAACGGTTAGAATATGAACTTCCCTTCGAGCCTTCGCTACCTATAGCAGGAGAGTAGACAAGTCCAACCACGAGAATCTAGACACAGAAGGCACGTGGCATACCTCGCGCGTCTTCGCCTCTCCTGGAAGAAGAGTAACCAAAACCCAACAAGTGGGTACTGGAACAAGGTATACATATATATATGCTCTATCAAGAAACCCGAACCAGATCCTAAGGGGATCTCCATCCCGTAGCTTATCCCAAGAAAGTTAGTATCCAAGAGTCCCAAAAGTAATCACCATCGATGCCAAGCATCCTGCATGTCTGCCCTGAACTACAAGCCAAGGGGCTCAAATCACCACACCCTAACACTATCTGCTTTCAGCGGCACTGACTCGCCTGCATGATTTTAGGTCACATCACAAGGACGCATCTTGGTTGGGAAATATCTCCTCATACTTGAGAGTTCTGGGGAAAGTCAATCCGCACCTCATCACTGCCCTGTAGTCAAGAAGTCTTCTCAAAGTCAAAGACGTCACATCACTGACCCATACAACCAAGGGTCCCGCTCTAGTAATCATGAAGAAAAGCCACAGAATAACCTAGTAGAAAGGACTGAGTCTGCAAGAAGTCATCGGGTAACCCACTGCCCAGTCTCTGCTAGAGGGTAAACCCTAATAGGTCGTCGAGTAACCCACTGCCCATTCTCTGCTGGAGGGTAAACCCTAAGATGTAATCAGGTAACCCACTGACCAGTCTCTGCTGGAGGGTAAACCCTAAGCGGTCATTGGGTAACCCACTGCCCAGTCTCTACTGGAGGGTAAAACCTAAGAGGTCGTCAGATAACCCACTGCCTAGTCTCTACTGGAGGGTAAACCCTAAGAGGTTGTCGGGTAACCAACTGCCCAGTCTCTGCTAGAGGGTAAACACTAAGAGGTCGTCGGGCAACCCACTGCCCAACCCCAATGGAGGGTAAACCCGAAGAAGTCAATGAGGAACCCACTTCCGAACACCGCTTGAGGGTAAACCCAAATAATTCAATGAGCAACCAACTGCCCAGCCCTGCTGGAGGGTAAACCCAGAACTGCTCTGGCCATCCCTACTGGATGGTACAACACTGGCCAGCAGAACACGGAGTGGGTATCGTGCAACCACCAAACTCCAGAACAATTCACCTAATAGAGGTTCAGTTTCCATGACATCACTAGGCGTCACTAGCACCGCTACCATGCGCAGGTTCAGATTACGTCCAAAGAAGCCTTCAACCAATGCCCTTTTCATATTTCCACATTTTAATGAGATCTCAAAAGAGGTTTCACTCTCCCAAACGGATTACACCATTGTAATCCTCGTGAAAAAAAAACACATGAGATAGACTAATTACTCACTAGAAACAGTCTCCCGGTGGAAAGGTTATTCAACACCACTTTATTCCCATACGACACCTCATGGGGCCCGCACCTCGATCCTGAAAGAGGTCAGGCGAACTGTGCCATCACGATGCTCTCAGAAAACATGCCGAAATGACTATTCATACGCCCAGATAGATGCCTGATGAAAAATTCATAGTATGCTACACAAATATCTAAAGACGGCTCATGGGGCCCACGCCTCAACTCCGGTTTCAATGCCTCAAACCACCCCAGTCAATTTCACCTCAATGCCAGGGTCACAATGCCGCTGACAGTGCCTAAAACAGACTGTGGATGTAGAAGCTGCAATTTCCCACATTATACGCAAACGGGGCCCCATGGGGCCCACACCTCAAGCTCTAATTTAAGCGGGAGGATTGCACCATTGCAATCCCCTAGAAAAAAACACTCAGAAATGAGTACTCAAACACCACAAACGGATGTTGGGTGAAAAAGTGGTGTTTCACTGTAAAACGTGCAAACTGGGCCCTGTGGGGCCTGAACCTTGTCTCCAACCCGAACGCTTCAGAGAGCATCTCAAAAAGTCCACACAAGTATTGGGGTCACGCTGCTGCTAACAACACGTCAATCGGACATCCCAAGCCGAAGTTAGGTCCGACGCAACAATTAATTAATTAAATAATTAATTAATTATTCATATTTAGCGTTTCGTGCCACCGAGCAATGAAACCAACCCGAAAAGGCTCCGAACCGACCTTGGCAGGACCGTCTTAACTCCAGGGACACAATGCATCTGACGACACGTTAAACAGACATCCATCTTGGGAAGTACGCCCGTCGCGAGTTTTAGTAATAATTTATTATCATTAAATTAAAGATCTTTGGGTCACCCGTCTTCGGGCGCAAAACCCAAAAACCCAAAAAAATACTTAAAAATGGCCGTATTGCCGAAATTGTTTTGCAGCCACTGACGGCGTGTCAAACAGATGCGCCGTTTAGGATTTATGGCCCCCCGAATACAAGGGGGCCTAATCGGGCCGATTCACCCTCGCTGGCCCGGTCTGAACTGCCGGCCCGCGGCCCAGCTGCGGGTCCGGCCTGTCACGCTGCGGCCCACTGGATGCAGCCGAACTAGAAATACCGGACCTGAGCAGGCCCAATTTTCTCCACACAGACCGGCCAACTCCGGTCTTCATCACCCATAGGACCCGTGCTTTGCGGGTCCTTGTCTCCCAAGAAGACCTGCCAAAGGCCGGTCTTCTGCATCACACAGCAGGATCCGCATACCGCGGGTCCTTGTCCGCTATTCCTCCCCCGAGGTCAGCTCCTCGGGGGCCTCCTCCTTCGACCACGACAGGCCGGTGCACCCCAACAGCACGCCGCCGTGCCTCTCCGCGGCCTGCGCCACCTGACTTAGCACCGCCCCGGTGCTCCCCTGCGACACCTGCTGTGCCCGCCGCTTGGACCCACCGAACCCTCTCTGGCCTCGCCTTCCCACTGGGCCACACACCCAGACGCCGCCTCGCCATCCCGACCGCTTGGAATCCCTCTGAGCTCCACCTCCCCGACACACCATGCCGACTTCGCAGCCGCCTCGGCTTCTCCGACGGACTCCTTCGGCACGATCGCACCAGCTGCCTAATGGTCCCTCGCGACGCCACGCCGGCAGTGCCCCTATACTCCTCTGACAGACTCCTCCGCCGCGCCACCCCGAACTCTGACCACCGTCCTTGCCAGAGCTAAAATGTCCGACGGCCACCGCCACCGCTCCGGTGGCCCGATTCCAAAACCGAAAGAAGATTCAGGATCCTCGGGGTGAGTCTTTCGCAATACCTACCTCTTATCAATGATCCGACGGCCAGTTGACGCATCTTAAAATTATGGCGGGTATTCGTGAAGAGAGAAACGAAGAACGGGGTTCCAAACATAGATCGATGGTCATGTTTGTGCAGCCATCGATGATTTTGTAAATTAAATACGGAAAACAAATAGTGAAACCGATAACCGAAGTGGCAATTGAATCGGAGCTCCAAAACAAAAGAGATCCTACCTCGATTCTAATGCGCGTCGTAGGTGATGCGTGTACGAGGATCCACCTTCGAACCACCGATGTTTCGACGAAGATCGCTCCTCGATCCAGCAAAGAACGGCTAGAGAGAGAGAGAGGGAGAGGGAGAGAGAGATAGAGAGAAGGAAATGGGTCTTCCCTCAGCACTTAGTGAATTTATAAAAATTCACTAAAAATCTCCCAACGGGCGTGAACTCCAAAACCTCCGCGCTTACCTATTTTATCTCACGCCTAGGAAAAAATCCCCATTTAAAACTCAACAGAAGTCTCGGATTTCAATTCCGAGACTTCGTTTGAAAGTTATTAAAAAGTAATTCCAGTGATAAAAATCGCTAAGTGGACATTTCGAAATGACCACTTTTCCCCAGGGTGACATCTCTCACAGCAGGCCCACGCCCGTAACTTTTACACCCCACATAGGGTAAACGGCATGCTCTGGGATCAATGGTGCCCTCAGTTTTCCTATCCAAGCAACTGTTTAGGAGTTA
Organism: Viscum album; assembly: GCA_963277665.1. NCBI lineage: Eukaryota > Viridiplantae > Streptophyta > Magnoliopsida > Santalales > Viscaceae > Viscum > Viscum album. The sequence goes on along the minus strand of OY728123.1, from coordinate 1,185,879,723 downwards.
CTTGGGATTGAGCTATTAAATGAATAAGTTAATTTAATTTATCCATTTAACACACCTCTAATGAGTGAGGGGTCCGAACCTCCCACCCTGACTAATTTTATGTCGCGCCTAGGGTAAACACCACATTCCGGACCCAACTGTGGTCTCAGATTTCCAATCTGATCAACCATATAAGAGATATCACATTTTCATTATTTAACCACACGTGTGTAATATAAAAACACTTAACATTTTTATAAAATTAAATCCGGGCACACCGAGCCTCGGAATTTCACGCCATCTAAATGCCCTACTTTGGAATAACATAAAGAATATTCCAAAGTCTTTTATAGAAAAAAATCTTGTTCTTACATCATTCCATCCTTCAATATTTTCTTCCCCGAAAAGAAAAACTAGGGAAACAACTTAGGGTACTATGCAAACACCTGGCTCTCCTGTACCCAGAAGAACTCTTGCACAGTTCTGCGTCACCGCATAGGGACCAAAGAATTTGGTCTGTTCATGTGGGGTCTACCCTCACTGATGACGTGCATTGTTGCACGCACAATTTTTCTCAGGTGATTCACGTGGGAGACAATATGCACCCAAACCAGCCTTTGGGTTTAGGTCAAGGAGGTGGGGACCTCTTCATCCCTTCACACGGTCTCAAACAGCTCGAAGGACCTCAGGGGTATCTCACCTACCCGGTCGCACCTATACATCACATGCTGCGACTGGAATCACCGTTTGGACCTGGGAAAAAATCCCAGTGATTCCCTCCATCAGAATATCCATATGGTGAAACACCAAAGAATATTTGGTCACACAAGACTTCACGGTCGATGTCCCTCAACCAAGACCCTCTTACACGGTTGGAAAGCGAAGGAGTCGATACCATCGACTAAAGAAAAAGTTCCACGTCTTATACTCTACTGAAACAGGGTTACACCAACTCCCCGAATCACCCTGGTAACACCTCAAACAAGTATCAGGGAGAAAATAATTTCACATAAAGAGTCTAACAATTCTACTGCAAAAAGTAGAAGAGCTGTAGAGCGTACCTCTTATCACCTCATGCTCTGTAGGATTGTAGATATCCAAGCTCGGGCTATCCCCGGTACCGACTGTCAGCTACCAGGGCCTGACATGGATTGCCTGGTGGTGATGGGAAGACCTTGTAATGTCGTCCCCCACTTCCAGCTACTCCCGATCCTCTGCTAGCACTACCTCTCTGGGTACCACTCCGATCACGGCGCTGCCTCTGCCACAGCGGTGCACCTGCTGCCTGCCTGATATTATCAGCGTGCCTGGTCGGGCAGTCCCATTCCAAGTGACCTCACTCATCGCAAGAATAACACAGACTCTCTATAGGATGCACTGGTGCCCTCCAGCGCCACTGTGGTGTATGACCATGTCTACAAAACTGGCGGTGGGAAGGCCACCTGCATCGAGGTTCTGTCATCCGGCACCTGCTAGCTGTGGCAGACGTCTCGGCTCTGTCGAGCTTGCTGCCACCACCAACTGTAGAACGCCACAGGAAGATCTGTCTCACTAGTGCCTTCTATATCCCCCGAAATAAGTGTAAATACCTAAGGGTACTATGACAGCACAAATCTCTCTATAGAGACCCTGCTCGAACTTCCATGCTCGAAAGTTGCCGTTGTAGACTAAGTCCAGGTAAAGATGTGCACGGTCTGTGAAACTGGTCTCATACTCAGTCACCGTCATCCCTACCTGATGAAACTGTAGGAGCTCCTGGATCCAAGCGGAGCATAAGAAGGAGGGGTAACACTCCTCACAAAACAGTAGTTGAAAGTCGCCCCATGAAAGTGACAACTCATCAAGTAACTGAGTCACCAGACATCAACAATGCCCATATGCTTCATGGAAAAGGTTGGCAGCCAAATCCAACATAAGATTTGTTAACATCTGCACAAGACTGAAAAGGAAAACCACTGTACCAAGCCAAACCTCTGCTGCCTGAGGGTCTGGCTCACCATTGAACCTCAGCAGTCTCTGTCGATGGAACTCACAGAGCACACCCACCCTGCGCTCAAGCTCAGTCTGCTCTACTGGAGCTGTGAGCTGCTCACCAGGTGGGGGTGCTACAACCGGCCCACCTGGAGAAAGGGGATCGCATGATGGGTTCTGGACTGAGGCCTTGTCACTCACAGGGTCGTCATCACGAACCAAAGCTGGTATCCTGGCTAGCTGTCTTCGTGGAGACATCCTGAATATTATCAAGGAGTGTCACGGTAAAATGAGCATATATTTATATAACAGTAACAACAATGGGGAGCTAACTCAAGAAGTATATTCAAGACTCAATCCTATGTGATGCACAAACCAATTTCCCGCAACGAGTGTCTCAGCATTCCGAGTCGACAAGCAGGTTATCAGGGTCCTGGTGAATGGATACGTCGGCTGCCGCACCATCACTGGACTCCCTGGCCTGAGAGCCACTCTCGAGAAATGTTGACACCATTGCCCTAAATCCCAACCAATTCCTTTTTAGGGATGTCTGAACAACATTCCAAGGAACGAACCACCTCTGATACCACTTTTTCATGACCCAAACCTACCCGAGATCGAGCCGTAACTACCCCAAGCCCGCCTCCATAGTCCAAGGGCTGGCGACAAGCACCGAAGGCTAAAAAACATGGGGAGGCCTTTTCCTGAGTACCTATACACACACACACACACACACACACATGCATCCCACTCAATACAGAAGTGTAGAGTAAAGAGAAAAGTAAAGTACCAACTGCTATAAATAAACCATAAAGGGAATCGACCTCTAAACAGTACAAAGCAAGTGCTGAAGGTAAACTGAAAAGAAGGGGGAAAACACGCTCCCAACCAGTAAAGTGCCACAACCTAGAAACTGGTAAACAAAATTAAAACACCTGGGAGAGTCCCACACCTGGAACCTGACTACGACCACCGTACGCAGTCCAAGCTCCCAAAAGCCTATGCTTTTCTATAGTCACAAGCATCCTGTCCGTCGTCTGCAAGGGTACCCCAAGTGCGGGCAAATCCCAAACAGGGGTGAGTATAAAAATACTCAGTAAGATACCCCTAAGGCTCAAGGGAGAAACAAAGGAGGTACCAAAGAGTGAGTAGTAGATAGAACAAGGAATAGTAAAGTAGTACAACAGAGAGTGCAGTAAAGAGTACAACTCAACCCATCAAGAGGAAGGAAGTAGACTCATCCTAACACAATGAGATAAAAATGGTGAGAAGATGAACTTCTTTTCGAGCCTTCACTACCTATAGCATGAGAGTAGACTCGTCCAACCACGAGAAGCTAGACAAGGAAAGCACGTGGCATACCCCGCACGTCTTCACCTCTCCTGGAAGGAGAGTAACCAAAACCCAAGAAGTGGGTGCTGGAACAAGGTATACATATATATATATGATCTATCAAGAAACCCGAACCAGATTGTAAGGGGATCTCCATCCTGTAGCTCAGCCCAAGAAAGTGAGTAGCTAATAGTCCTAAAAGTAAACACCATCGATGCCAAGCATCCTACACGTCTGCCCCGAACTGCAAGCCAAGGGGCTCAAATCACTGCACCCAGACACTATCCTTTTTGGGTGGCACTGACTTGCCCGCACGGTTTTAGGTAGCATCACAAGGAGGCGTCTGGTGGGGAAAGCACCCCTCGTACTTGAGAGTTTTAGGGAAACTCAATCCACACCTCATCACTTACCAGCAGTCGATAGGTCTTCTCAAAGTTAAAGACGTCACATCACTGACCCGTACAACCAAGGGTCTTGATTCGGTAATCACAGAGGAAAGCTACAGACTAGCCTAGTAGCAAGGACTGAGTCTGAAAGAAGTCGTTGGGTAACCCATTGACTAGTCTCTGCTGGAGGGTAAACCCTAAGAGGTCGTCAGGTAACCCACTGCCCAGTCTCTGCTGGAGGGTAAACCCTAAGAAGTCATCGGGTGACCCACTGCCCAGTCTCTGCTGGAGGGTAAACCCTAAGAGGTCTTCGGTTAACCCACTACCTAGTCTCTACTGGAGGGTAAACCCTAAGAGGTAATCCGGTAAACCACTACTTAGTCTCTACTAGAGGGTAAACCCTAAGAGGTCATTGGGTTACCCACTGCTCAATATCTACTAGAGGGTAAACCCTAAGAGGTCATCGGGTAACCCACTGCCCAGTCTCTGCTTGAGGGTAAACCCTAAGAGGTCGTCGGGTAACCCACTGACCAATCTCTACTGGAGGGTAAACCCTAAGAAGTCAATGAGCAAACCGCTGCCCAGCCCCGATGGATGGTAGACCTGAAGAAGTCAATGAGAAACCCACTGCCCAGCCCCACTGGAGGGTAAACCCAGAACTGCTCTGGCCATCCCTATTGGATGGTACAAAACTGGCCAATAAAACACGGATTGGGTATCACGAAACCACCCAACTCCAGAACAATTCACCTAATAGAGTTTCAGCGCCTGTGCCATCACTGGGAATCACAAGCACTACTACCATGAATAGGTTCAAAGTATGTCCAATGAAGCCTCCGACCAACACCATTTTCATATTTCCACATTTTAATGATATCTCAAAAGAGGCTCTGCTCTCCCAAACGGCTTACACAGTTGAAATCCTCGCGAAAAAAACACGCGAGATAGACTAATTACTCGCTGGAAATGCGCTCCCAGTGGAAAGGTTATTCAACACCGCTTTATGACCATACAACATCTCATGGGGCCCGAAACTCAGTCCCTAAAGAGGCCGGGTGAACTGCGCCATTGCGATGCTCTTGGAAAGACATGCCGAAACAACTATTCATATGCCCCAGACGGAAGACTGAGGAAAAAGTTGTAGTACGCTACACACATATCTAAAGACATATCATGGGGCCTATGCCTCAACTCCAGTTTCAATGCTCAAAACCACCCCGGTCAATTTGCCTCGATGTGAGGGTCACAACGCCGCTGACAGTGCCTAAAACAGACTCTGGTTGCAGAAGCTACAATTTCTCGCATTATACACAAACGGGCCCCCGTGGGGCCCACACCTCGGGCCCAAATTTAAGCAGGTATATTGAACCATTGCAATACCCTCCGAAAAACACTAAGAAACAAGTACTCAACCACCCCAAATGGATGTCAGGTGAAAAAGTGGCATTTCACTGTAAAACCTGCGAACTGGGCCCTCTGGGGCCTGCACCTTGTCTCTAACCCGAATGCTTCAGAGAGCATCTCAAAAAGTCCGCACAAGGACTGGGGTCACGCTGCCGCTGACGGCGCGTCAATCGGACATCCCAAGCAAGAGTTAGGTTTGACGCAACAATTAATTAATTAATTAAATAATTAATTATTCATATTTAGCGTTTCATGACACAGAGCAATGAAACCAACCCAAAATGGATCCGAACTAACCTTGGAAGGGCCATCTCAACTCTAGGGCCACATCGCCTCTGACGGAACATCAAACAGACATCTGACTCGTGAAGTATGTCCATCGCGAGTTTTAATAATAATTTATTATCATTAAATTAAAGCTCTTCAGGTCACCCATCTTCGAGCACAGAACCCAAAACGCAAAATTTCACTTAAAAAGGGTCGTCTTGCCGACATGATCTTACATGCACTTACAACGCATCAAACGGACGCACCGTTTAGGAGATACGGTCCCCTGAATGCAAGGGGGCCTAACCGGGCCGGTTCACCCATGCCGGCCCGGTCCGAACCGCCGACCCGTGGCCCAACCGCGGGTCCGGCCCGTCACGCCGTGGCCCGTTGCTTGTGGCTCACCCATAAGCACCGGACCCGAAAAGGTTTGGTTTTCTCTACACAGACCGGCCAACTGGCCGGTCTTCATCACCAACATGACCCGCACTTTGTGGGTCCTTGTCTCCCAAGCAGACCGGCCAAAGGCCGGTCTTCCGCATCGGGCAGCAGGACCCGCATACCGTGGGGGCCTCCTCCTTCGACCACGACAGGCCGACACACTCTAGCAGTACACTGTCGTTCCTCGCTGTGGCCTATGCCGCCCGACGCAGCACCGCCCCGGTGCTCCCCTACGACACCCGCTGCGCCCGCCGCCTGGACCCGCCGACCCCTCTTCGGCCGCGCCTTCCTGCTGAGCCGCACACCCAGCCACCACCTCACCGTCTCGACCGCTCAGACTCCCTCTGAGCTTCGCCACCCCTACACACCGTGTCGACTCCGTAGCCGCCTCGGATCCACCGCACCCACTTCCTGACGGTCCCTCGCGATGCCATGCCGGCAGCACCCCTCTACTCCTCTGCTGGACTGCTCCGCCACGCCACCCCGAACTCTGACCACCGTCATTACCGGAGCCGAAACTTCTGACAGCCGCCGCCAACACTCCGTTGTCCCGATTCCAAAACCGAAAGAAGATTCAGGATCCTCGGGCCGAGACCTTCGCAACTCCTACCTCTGATCGATGATCCGACGACCGATTGATGCATCCGAAAATTATAGCGTGTATTCGTGAAGAACAGAATGAAGAACGAGGTTCCAAACATAGATCGATGGCCATGTTTGTGAATCCATTGATGATTTTGTAAATTAAAGACGAAAAAATAGAAAAACCAATAACTGAAGTGGAAATTGAATCGGAGCTCAAAAACAAAATAGATCCTACCTCGATTCCGATGTGCGTCGTAGGTGATGCGTCCGCGAGGCTCCACCTTCGAACCGCCGAAGTTTCGACGAAGATCGCTCCTAGATCCGGTGAAGAACGACAAAGAATGGCTAGAGAGATAGAGAGAGGGGGGGGGGGGGGGGAGAGAGAGAGAAGTAAATGGGTCTTCCCTCAACACTTAGTGAATTTATAAAAATTTACTAAAACTCTCCCAACGGGCGCATATTCCAAAACCTCCGCGCCCGCCTATTTTATCTCACATCTAGGAAAAATGCCCCATTTCAAACTCAATGGAAGTCTCAGATTTCAATTCCGAGACTTCATTTGAATGTTATTCAAAAAGAATGTCAGTGATAAAAATCACTAAGTGGACATTTCGAAATGACCACTTTGCCCCTGGGTGACATCTCTCACAGTAGGCCCGCGCCCACAACTTTTACACCCCGCCTAGGGTAAATGGCACGCTCTGGACTCAACAGAGCCCTTGGTTTTCCCATCTAAGAAACCATTTAGGAGTTACTCATGTTTGAGATATTAAATGAATAATTTAATTTAATTTATCCATTTAACACACCGTTAATGAGTGAGGGGTCCGAACGTCCCATGCCGACTCATTTTATGTCATGCCTAGGGTAAAAACCACGTTCCAGACCCAACCGTGGTCTCAGATTTTGGATCCGATCAACCGTCTAAGATATATCACATTCTCTTTAGTAAACCATGCATGTGTAATACAAAAAAACTTAACATTTTAATAAAATTAATTCCGGGCACACCGGGCCTCGGAATTGCACGCCGTCTAAACACCCTACTTTGGAATAAAATCAAGAATATTCCAAAGTCTTTTATAGCAAAATCCAGGTTCTTACATGAAAAATATCGTATGAATGATAAAATATTTTATTGAATATATAATATATAATATTTCATTATTATAATTATTAAATTGTGATTTATTTAATTTACTTTGATCAAAACTCAGTGTTCACATTAAATTAGTTTTCTAAGGAATAAAAATAATTGTTCTTACCTTTAAATGATCTTATCATAATTTATAATGATTAGATAAATATTTTATTTATTATTATTCATAAATTAAAAATAAATTTCATTAAAATAAATTTTTATTAGTAAAAAATTTCATTAAATCAATTTTTAATCGTGATCAATATAACGACCCTTGCTTTTGATAAATATATATTACTTAATTTTGGATTAATATTCAGTACAATTAAAAAATACATTATTGAGGACCATAATTAATTAGTATTGGTTTAAACTATATGAAAAATCATCATATTTAATGAAATATGTTCAATATCTCCGATAAATAACTTCCCATTTCGAAAAATTAATATATATAATAGACCTAAACCATTCATCATAACCTAGGGAAAGGAAATATATAAAAGGGTTAGCTCAGATGGTTTTTAAGTGTAACATCCCAGGTAAATAAAGAATATAACATTTTCATATTTATTAAAATTTGTGAATTAAAAATTTATTTTTCTTTAAATGGGATGCTATGTTCGATGGCGTACCCGATAAAAAACAACAGGTTTCTTTGAAATCTTATGTTGAACACAAAGCTGAGTCATACTGAAAAATAATAATATAATATTATTTTAAACGGTAGTTAACGCTTAGATGTTGTATTGGAGGTAATGGACAGAACTAACTACAATATGAGTATACATGTTTTATAAATGTTTTCAAATTTATCTAATAAAAGTTAGAGGTTTAAAATGTGAATGAATCCAATTTTAAGCATATATACTCTAATATTCATTGCATGGTCGATTTACCACCTTTTGATGGAGAACCCTCTTTAAATATAGTTTTGTTTACTTATATATGGTCTATTTGACAAAATAAAATTCTTCTTTATAATTTGAACATAAAAATTTACTTTGGGTAAATTTTTGGTATTTTTCTGATAAAATTCATTTTTTAACGAATAATGAAAAATACTGTATTTTAATTCAAAACTGCCTTTTAATCTAATTTATTTATAAGGTTAGATTATATTTTAAATTGGTTTTAAAGTGTAATTATATTTGTTTTTTATTATTTAATCTAATATTTGTCATTGTAAGTAATTTCACTTTGAAATTGGACATAAATAATTTCCAATCATTTGATAGTTATGATTTCTTAAAAACACACTTTTTGTTTTGACAGCGGAAATTAATTTTAAATTAATTTCTACCACTTTTGGGATTTGAATTTTGAAAAATGGATTCCATATTTGGAATCATGAGGTCCAAATTGTGTAAATAGGAAATTTTTATTTTTAGACATTATGAATATTTATTTCAATAAAAATTTTGTTTAGCATGGTTAAAGCGTAAATATGGTAAATAAGGGTAAAAAAATATTATTATAATCATATTAAATTACCCTAACATGTGTATTAATCCTATTTTTTGATACATTTACAACCATGGGAATTCTTCAGTCGATTTTGGGACCCATGGAGCCACTTGGGAGTAATAATGACACTTTATATTAATTAATTTGAAGTAAAGACAAGAATGACTTAAACATATATTTTTTAGTAAATCAATTATTACATGGTGTAATATAAGTTATATATTCGACTGTAAATATTAATTTTAAAGATAAAAATATTTCATACATCATGATATTTTTTTTATAATTTTTAGACATCAAATAAATAAAATTATTTATGACACAATAATGATGCAGTGTTTACCACATTTATGAATGATTTAAATAAATAAGATTATAAAAATTTAAAAAATAACCAAAACCTATCCAATTATTATTGGATGATTTTATTTAGAACACGAGTCATCTTATCTTCGACTTTAATAAGTTTTGGACCTTTAGAAACCGAAAATCATTATATAATAAAATAATATTATTAAACATTCCTAAAGAGCCCCTCCTCCCCCTTATAAAAAGACCTCACTTATAACCCATTACAAACACTTCTCAAGCCCCTTGGATCGTCCAACATCTGACCAATTAGGATCCCTACATCCCTATCCTCCTACTATAATCCTTTCCATAAGTATAAGTCAATTCAATTAAACATTTTGGTTCAAACCAAAGGGAGATACTTGATTTAAAGGTAACGTCTTCTCTTAAGTTATTCTGTTTTATTTTACTTATCCAACCCCATAAACTCTTTTATTACTTTATTTTATAACCAAAAACTGTATAATTAATATACTATATTGTTTTTATGAGAATTATTATAACTAAACTTACACACACATCTATCTAATGGGTAAAGCACATACTATTTCTGTGGACGGAAAACTACTGCCTCACGAAATGATGATTGTTCAAAATTCTCCTACCACCTCTCACAGTGTACATTATGATGGAACTATACTTATATATGATATATATTATTTTTATGTTTTCTATATGATTCTGTAATTTTTATTTACAAACACTCCTTTATGCTTTTCAATATGTGTAAATACGATAATTTCATTTGAGGAAGTGCGGACTATCGCCCCTTCAAGGTGATATGATTCGTTAATGAAATACATAGAATGTATAAAGGATGAAGTTAATGAAATTATTTAACATATATATCATATTATATTATACTGTAATTATAATATACCTATGTATCAATAATATTTGATTCAATTAAATTTGAAATAGAAATGAAAGTAGCATTCATGCGTACGTACGACTTACCCTCTCCATGAACGGTGCATTTGATTTCTTATCTCCAAATGTTATGTAATATTATAAATACATACATATACTGGATATATATGATATATATGATATATAAATCATGAATATTATTCTGGAGATAATGTAATTTTTATGACATGGACAATTTGTAATTATCACAAGTTTATTTTTGACTCAAGTTCCGAACATTGACAAAATGTCCAATATGAACTCAAATAATTAACTAATTTTTATAGAAAGGTAATAAATGATATAAAAGGAATAATAAACTTTAAAAAGTTTCTTAAGAAATTATAAATTAACTTAAGTTTATTATTCAGGAATAACTAGGAACAAACAAGTCAAGTCGGACACAAGGTAAGGGGTTTCTTATCTCACTTTTTATTCCGTGAGATTTCCATTGTTCGACACTTATTTATTTCATGTTGTGTATTGTGCACATAAATTTGATATATATAATCATTATTATTTTTATATTAATCGTATTATATGATTCATTTGGAGGTTATTAATTTTTGGTCACAAGACTCGATTGATTACAACGTGGTGAGGGGTTTACATCTCACTTTTTTATTCCCGTGAGATCCATGCAATATTTTCCACTATTTTATTTTGTTTGGTGTATGTAATGCCCATTATTGTATTCATTGTGTAATATAATTAAATTTATTAGTATTTATATGTTCATTTTATGATCCTTCTTTCATGGGGGGTATGTTTCATAAGTTACCAAATCAGTAAGGGAACTTTTCACCTTCCTCTTTTAGTCAAAGGCTTATTTTTGTTATGTCTTTTAATTTACATATTTTCATGGTATGATATGTTCTTATATATCCTTATTACATTAAATTTTATGTCCAAGTTATAAGATGCCCTTTTTTTCTCATCAAATAATTTTCTGAATTTTAAATTGACGTCGTTAGGCTGTTGAATTTTTGTAAGGGAACTTCTTTACCCAATTTTAATTATTTGGGTTAAACTTCTACTTCTTGATTATGTCATGATATGAATATGTGTGAATGAAATATTATTTTTTACACTTAATATACACTTATATTGGGTGTATTATTATTTTTCACACATAATTATGTCATTGATTTGTCCTTAATCTAAGGATATGATCTTTTCAAGGAACTTTGTCTCAATTTATATTCCATTGAAACTTATTTATTGTTATACACCAATTCACTTTTATATGGTGTATATACTTCCCTTTGACATATTATATCTTGTATACCTCTATTATAATGATATTATAAGATTTGATTAATGTTATTCCTCAATTATTAGTATTCAATCCTCTCTCATTTGGTTAAAAATTCTTTAACTAAAATATCATTTTAAATGTTTTAAAGATTTATTCTTCTAAATATTTCTCATTAATGTCCATGTTTTAAAAATGGTTTTAAGGATTTATTTATATGGACATTAATTTTTTAAAATGTTAATTCCTTTAAAATCATAAAAGTGGTATGTGACACTTTGATTAAAAAATCTCTTTATTAAATGTTTTAAATGGTTTGATAAAGCATTCATTATGTTAATATCTTAAAATGATATATTGTGATTGCAATGTGGAAATGTTATCTTTCATTTATTACTGTTTTATGTGTTATGAATTTGTTATGGTTATTGAGAATTGTTTACGTATGTAGATGGTTCTATGATAAACCTATGGCAGGTGAGTCCGAGATAGCTGTCTAATGTATTGGGTATCGTGATAGAGGTAAACGTTAATGTTTCTCTTAAGAGATTTAGGGAATATACTATTATGATAATTCCAACATAACTCACTATGTAGCTGTGATAGCTACAATGTAAGTATTTTTTGTATTCCACAAGTTACCTTTATGATTTATTATTTCTGTGTGTTATTCAAAAATGTTATGATTTTATAAGGCATGTTATGATTGAAGAGCATGGATACATTGAATTGTATTTATTGATGGGATATTGTTTTCTTTCCTTATTTTACAACCCTTACTGAAGTTTTTTGCTCATCCCAAGTTTTTGAAATGTTTTTCACAAGACATAAAGTGGAATAGGGTCATGGATGGGATCAAGGAAAAGTCATGTTGTCTAGAACATGGAACTAGACATGTTTCTTTTTAAGAGTTTTTATTTAAAAAAATGGATACCGAGTAGTAGTGTATACATGTATTTTTCAAGTTGATATGTAATAGTTATGACCTAATTTTCTAAAACTCTAAACCTGAAAAGATCCTCATTGTGAATTATTTGTTTAATTCATGATTATGTAATGTTTTAAGGTCAGGTCCTTAAAGTAAGGGTAAACATGGTACTTATTAATTGATGATAATAATAATTCATAAGATAATAATAAGGGTGTGATAGATTGAATATATCTTAAATGGTTTATGCCCAATCTATCGAAGATCATAAACTTCAGTCAAGTCATAAAAAATTATCATTTTCAAGACACAAATCATAAGAATAATAAATCAACATAAATCATCCATGAAACATAATATTATGTAATATAAGTGTGGAAATATCATATGTATAGAAACCATTTAATATTCTAAGTTTAACTAATAAGACCATAAAATAATTGATTGTCATGAATCCCTACCTATTTTCCATGGCATAACAGATGAAACATCATAACTTATTTACCACTATGGATTAATCACATTGGATTGTTTCTCATTATGGATAAAGAAAATCATCATATTTATCTTATATAATCAAAACACCATATTTTTCCAACAATTATTTGATGAGATATAAATCATTACCCAATAAATTGTAGTGAGAAAAACGTCTCACCTATTACACGATGAAAATCATACGTAAGTGTGGCATAAGATCCTAAAACATTAATCATATCAAAACCCATGAAAATTTTTGGACTTAAATTTGTTTTTCATGATATCATAACACATGTAAATGAAAAGGGTTTCATAAAAATGTCATATTTTTATCATAGCACAACTCATTATAAATGAATGAGTTTCATACCCATCGTTTCCTAATAATCATAACCGTTAATAGAAATTATAATGATGGTATCATTGAATCATATACAAATTTAATCATATGTACCAATAAAGGATGTTTTCTTAGATAGAATAATTATTTTTAAAGATCTGTTAGAACATTTATTAGAGAAAATAAAATTTTCACTTAGAATATCACCTTTTTAAAACATAAAATTCTCAAAATATTGTGAAAATAATTTTCTTAGAAAATTTTATTTGAAACATGTAAAGGAATATTTAAAATATTTAATGATCATGATGGAAAAAAATACCATTCATACCGTACACATTAAAACAAATATTCCCTTCACTTTTTTGGTAAAAAGTAAAAATTAGCTTCTTATGGAAATGAGAAGAAGATTAATTTTAAGATATTTTAGATAAAGTAAAATGTGGTTTAATATTTCAATAAAAAACATTAGATAATAGTTAAAAAGTTTTTAAAACTTTTTTAGAAAACAATGACATTGAAGTAAAAGGATCTTATCTGGAAAAGACAAAAAGTATATTTCTCTCAGAAACATTTTTAACTCTCTAAAACATTAATAAAGGAAACTGAAAGGAAAAAATTTATTTTATAAAAATAACAATATGATATAAAAAAATGATTTCCATTAGAGGTAGATCACAATATTTCATCATCATAAGCTTAATAATAAAATAATCCCTATAAAATTGAGATTATAACATATATATTTTACCACTTTTGTAAATTTTGAATCATAAACCCCATGAAAAAAAATCATCAATAGATTTGTAAATATCCATAAATAATCATAATAAAAAGAATTAATGGTTATGAAATACACAACATAAAATAAACAAGTTGTGAATATGTAATTACTTCCATGGAAATAAATGTGAGATGAAAAGTCCTTACCTCAAGTCCCGAAATCCTTCATACACATTTGGAACAATTTTATAAAAAATATTGGTTTATTATAAATATGTTATAAAATGATACTCATATATATCATACGATATATTATTTAATTATGACCTTTTATTACACTTTTATTAATAGTTCTTTGTTAAAATGACTTTTCAGGTAATAATTTCATTGTTTTTCATTTATGTTTTGGTTTAGTATTTTATGAAAGTTTTCTTTGATCATGGTTTAATATTATCCATAATTTTTACAAAGATATTAATATCATATATATTATTTATATATTTATTTATTCAAATTCATAGAAGTTATAGATATAAAATTAATTACACTGTTCAAGAGGTTGGTAGGCTGTACATACTCATTAATATTGTTTCCATTTTTTCCAACAGATGGAACAAAAGAAACATATATATTAATTTAACATTAGAAAATCATTTTTATATAATATATATCATATATATTTATTAAATCTATCTTGATTACTATAAATTTTAAAATAAAATGAAAAACATATCACATCGCTTCGTGGAGGAGGTAGTCCACACGTACGCATGAGCGATGTTATCATTTTACAACAAATTAAAAGGTATGGTGGTAGATTTGATATTATAATTAAAAGATTTTAATTAGTTTATAAATATAATATAAATTTGTCAAATTAATTATTATATCCATCCTTTAGTGGAAGCGGTGGTTGAAAAATTACAGCAGTTCGCAAGGCGGCAATCAACCGTACACATGATTGATGGTTACATTTTCCTTTTGATTGATATAGAGATGGATATGGATTATTAAAATAAAATAATAAAATATAAGTATATATTAGATACCTATTTTATTATATAATAATATTTGGTGATTATTTTTATGATTTGTGAGGATAAATAAAATAATAACAGTCATTTAAGAACAATACCACTTTTTCAAACAACTGCCTTAGGTTATAACCAAAAGCCTTAATAGAATGTTATCCTAATATAAAAAAGGATTATAAGATGTTGTGATTGATGTAAGGAAATTATTTTGTTAGTGTTTGACCAAAATATGGATATTGTATTGTGGATAGGATATGATAGGAGATATCTATTTATAAGCAATGAAAAGAAACTGCTTGGGAACTATATAGAAATTTCTTAAAAGAATCCAAAATGATAAAGTAATTCACAAGATAAATACTTCCAAATGATCGTAGATTATAATTTTTTAAAGGATAAGTTTTATATATGTGTGTAGAAAAGTATTTAGAAAGTTATATTGAAAAATATACTATTATCATCTGGTTTAACCCTTGATAAATATGTAATAGCCTTAACCATGAAAATTAATTCTTAATATTTATAATATTAACTTTGACTAAAAAATATGTTTACATTATTTTATAATATAAATTATAATTATTTTGAGATTTAAATTCATTTAATGAAAATAAATTAATATAATTGGAGTAATTTAATTTAAAATTAAACTTTCAAACATGAATAAAAAGTTATTTTCCAAAGAAAATAGTTTTATTATTATATAATGTTTTAACATAAAAGTATAAAAGAACATTTATTAAAATGATGAAAATTGGATTAATTTTAACATAATTAAACTAAGTTTTATTTTAAAATTAGTATAATTATATTTTAACATTGTAAATAATTTAAATTAAATAGAAATTTTAAATAAAAATCATTATTTTTCATTACGTATCAAAAAGTGCGTATTTTTAGAAAATTTTCAAAAATTATCTTTAATATAATTTTAACATCATAATTTTAATTATGAATTTAATTATTTCAAAACAAATTTTATAAATGTGGTATGAATTAATTGTGTTATATTATAACAGAAATTTAAAACCATTTTGGTGGAAAAAATGTATTTTGGAAATATATAAAATCATTACTATAAAATATATTTTTGTTATCTAAAAAAATTATAAATATTTTAAAATTGTGATTATTCATAATGATGAAAAAAAATTTAATGTATAGGTTATAATTTTCATGTTTAAGTAATAATATTAATATTATATTGTGTTTTTCAGAATATGTCGTTGTGTTCAAAAGAAGCCATCGAAGAGATTAACTTTATTTGAAAAAAAAATTTCAAAAATTATCAGGGTGTTACAATGTACCCCCATTAAAATAAATTCTCCATATAATATTTTTTTTTTCATTATAATATAAATAAATGAGGATACTTATACATCATTATATCCTTATGTTCCAATTAGCTTCCTCAAATTGTTTGTTTCTTCACAAAACTTTAAAAAGAAAAATTGTATTGTTTCATTAAAATTTATATCTATAATGAAGAATCTCAGCTATTTTTTCCTCAAAAGAGTGGTATTACAATAGTTATAAAAAATGATTTCAAAAAATGTGAATAATTAGGTATATACTTCCTCAGTACTGATACATGGTATATATCATGGACTTGAGAGAGGTTCAATGGTATCACAAAGAGATAAGATATTATCCCTAATCATTCAATAATATTGAACGGGAAAATAAATTACATTTAACCCTGAATGTCAAAACCGTATTCCATGGATATATTCACAAAAAAACCATATAACCAATTTAAACTTCAAGATTACATCGATTATTATCATCATAAAATTTTTGTCGAAATTATGCTGCCTTTATTTTTTGATGAGTGTATAAAACTATTTCATTCATTTCTTAAGATAACTCAGGTACTGATATCTTTTTTCTTACACATCATAATATAATTTTGGAGGTCTAAAATTACTTCCATAGTGGTATTCATAAGGATTCATCTAAATTTTTGATCAAAATAAATTGTTGTATGAAAATTGAAATATAAAATTATGTTAATTTAAAGAACCTTTGAAATCCATAAAACAAGATACCAGCCAATCCTCTAGGGATCGAATGGAACTCTTAGACTAACCAACTATATGAGGATGATAAAATTTATTGGCCCTCATCTTTTTATCCAAATCCCATTAAAGACATTATGAAGACATCTAGGTATACCTCAGACCCTGATAAGATATAATATAATGTGTAACAACATGAAGCCTTACCACTTAAACAAATTATACCCTAGAAATATTATCGAGAGTGAAATTTTATCTAAAAGGTATAAAGTGTGCTAACACCATAACGTGGTTGATTACAACCCATACAACATTATTCCCTTTAGATGTTTTTGGGGAGTCTAATGAAAAAAAATAATGTCTATGTTTCCCCAATTATATTTTTTCTGTAATTATTGTAACATCCCCATAGAAAATTTTATCTCATCCTAGAATTGATGAAAAAAATAATTAATATATAAACATGAAAATATATCTCTTAATTCTATTCCACCAAAAACAATCTATCGATTATCTATAAATATTTGAACATACAAGATGAATATATAATTAAGAATTATAATATTACACTGATAAATCCTTCCACAAATCAGGTATGGATAGAACACATAAATGATTCCTAATCAATATCATTCAATCGTAAACAATTTAAATCTTAGGGAAATTTTTGACCATCTTATAAAAAATTATGTATTCCATTTTCAGCACATTAATCTTCACATGGAACGATTTTCGAACACATATTTTAGAAAGATATTATTTTATTCTAACATTTACAATTTATATATTCATCCATTTAAAATCCATAAATACTGGATCTTCTATGATCCTTACCATAGATAAGATAACATAATCCCTTTGAATCAATGCATCATCCATGTTATTCACTTTCCCAGTTTGGTAATGTATTGAACAATCATAATATTTAATCAGATCTAACCATATTTTTTGGAGAATGTACATCTATTTTTTTGAATATATAATTTAAACTATTATGCTTAGTTTTTATATCAAACCATTCTCTATAAAGAAACTTCCTACATTCCACTAATGAAAATATTACAATAGCTACCTCCATCTCATGATTTAGTTAATTATTCTCATGAACTATCACTTTTGATGTGGTATAAGCTATATCCATTTCATTCTTCATGGAAAAAATTACAATAACTTATTTGATGTATATATTTAGATTGAAAACCTTTATTCACTATATGGTAATGTAAGCACCAGTGCACTAACTAAACCTCTCTTCAGTTCAATGAATTTTTTTTACCTTCATCTGTCTGAAGGAAGATGTCCTAATTTTGAGATAACATGGATAGTGGATTGGATTTGAATGATAAATTTTTAAAAAGTGTTTATAAAGTACTTACAAACTAAGAAAACTGTGGATATTAGTCACCATAGTTGTTCTGGTACACTGATAAAAAAACTTCATCTTTAATGGATCCACTGATATACCCTTTCATAAGATTATAAGACGAAAAAATGAATCTTTCTTTAGTCAAATTTCACACTTGGTAAAATTTTCATATAGATTCTCCTTTATTAGGGTCTTCATTAAAATCTACAGGTGATATACATGATCATCCTTACACATTGAATATATAAGAATATAATCTATATAGACTACCACAAACTGATCAAGGTACTCTCTAAAACTCAATTTATAAACTCCATGATCAAAAATTGTGAATTAGTAAGACCAAATGCATCACTATATACTCATAGTGTCCATACCTTGTTTGAAATTATGTCTTGGGTATATCCTCCTTTTTGACCGTCAATTTATGTTATCCAAAATGAAGGTTAATCATGGAAAATTATTGATCTATGTTCATTTTATCAAATAATCAATCAATATGTGTTAGAGGAAACTACTTTTTTATTTAATCTTATTCAATTACTAATAATTGATATAGAGTCACACTGATTTATCATTCATCTTAAAAAATAGAATAGGTACACCCAAAGGTGATAGAATTATCCAAATGGGTCCCTTTTCAAAATTCTTATAGAGTGGATCCATCAATAGATCAATCAATGGTACTCTATAGGGAGACTTTGATATTCATGTAGCACTAGGTATGTGTTATATTGAGAGGTCAACTTCATTATTTGTTATAATACATGGTAACTCTTCCATATTTATGTTAATAAACTCTGAAAAATGTTTCATACCTTGATGTGAATTCTCTCCCCAAAAATATGAGATAAACCCCAAATTTTAATATGAATCAATAACCCTATAATGTATGTGATTACCGTCGGACATTCATATCTATCATCGCATTAATTGACCATTATATGATGGTTTTAAATATAAAAAGCTACTTCCATTACTCTAAAATTTGTATGGGATTTATGCATATAAATCCAATAAATTCATAATATAACATAAAATTTATCCATAATTAGAATGAAAAGATTTTAAGGAATTAAATTCCATAAAATATCATCTAGACATGTATCATAGACTTGAGATGAGATCATTGTTCCATTATGGTTTTCACTTCTAAATAAACATCAAATAACTGAGGATACGAATTAAAATTCCCTGAGACTTATATTAATTTAAATTAATTCATATAACTAATCTAAAATATGGAACTTCAATAATCTAGCGTAACTATTACCACCACAACATCATTATTTTATATTCAATCCAATACAAAAACCAAATTGGATTGTGTGATCATCAAACATTTTAAATTTGAGTAATTAACCAAGAAAAATAATTACTGTGATGTTTAAATCTTGAAACCTTATTTCAATATTTGAATCCATTGGTTTATCCTAGGTCATTAATAGAAATAATCAATTAAAATACTTCATGATGGGTAGTTTGTATTATTTGAATTTCAAAAACATTTCACCCAAGTATGTTAAACTATGTGTGTAAAAAATACCCATTGTCATGTACCAGGTAAAGATTGAGTTAAATCCCAATGTTCCCTTTTCAGTATAATCACCCCTTGGTACAACTATACTAAATCCAAATTTTACTTGTTTATATAAAAAGGTATTTAATTTCTTATAAACCACTTTCTCTATCCAATATAAAAATTCACTTATTTTTTCCTTTAGATACTCTTATCCTTAGACTTATTCCTAAGGTTACAACAAAATATTTCTTATCATATTTCCAAAGGTTAACTAAACCTTTAATATAATTCCGATTATAACAAACCAATATTTTCATGCATAAATATTATATAATTTTAGATGAATATTTAAAACATTTCACTAATACAGTCCTAAGGACCATAAAGGTTTATTGTATTTAGAGACTATATATATGCTCATTTGATATCATAAATGATCTTAAACATCTTCCATAATGATATTTTCTTATAGTTAATGATATAGAAAAACCCTAATAAAACCTTTCTTAATAACATGGGGAGATGAAACACAAGAAAGGGTGAGCTCAGATGCCATGTAATGGTAAACATGAGAGATATTAATCAATGATAATAAGATGAAATAAGATAATTATAAGTTTATGATATCATAGTTATAACATAGTTCATACCCAATATGTTAAAGATCATAAACTTGATTCATATAATAAAACAATTTAATTTCCAATACATGCATAATAAGAGTTATAAATCATCAAAAATAAATCATGAACCCTATTTTTATGTCATATAAGTTTGTATATATCATAAGTATCGAAACCATTATGTATATCATGGTTAAATAGCAAGATAATGAAATCATAGTGGGATAAGAATCCCAACATGGTTATTATAATATAATAGATTATGAATCATATCTATTTACCATAGTGGATCAAGCACATTAACTTGTTTCCCATACTGGATCAATAACCATGCAAGGGTTTCACGCCAAACTTCCATGGGAGGCTTTGGAAGGGAGAACAGTTTGGGGCAAGACTATGCAAGGTAGATATGGGCTGAATGTGAAGGGTCGAAGGCCGAGGCCTTCGAAGGTTTGGAGGTTGGTTCAACAAAATTTTGAATTACTTCTTAAATATTCAATATGGATAGTGGGATGGGGGGATGTCAATTTCTGGATCCAAAACTGGGGGGCTGGAAGTTTGTGGTTTCCAGGTTTTCTCACTCTGAATATTTCTCTTAAAGAGGCTTGTGATCATCCTATGTTTCTTTCGGCCATCCTTCACAATGATCATCACTCGACTCTAAATAATATTGTGTTCAATGAGGATACGAACAGACTTAATTTTATGGATAGTATGTTAGGGAGGTTCTCTATTAAGGACTTTAATCGTGCAAGGAGGGGTATATTTACGGAAGACCCATGGGGAGTGACGTTGTGGTGTAAGGAGATCCCAACTAAATTTAATTTTCTTCTTTGGAGAGTGATGAACCAAGCTCTACCCACTGAAGATAATATCCAGCATATGTGAGTGATTTTTACCTCAAAGTGTTGGTGCTGTAGTAATCCTAGTACAAAATCTGTGGATCATCTCTTTTTTGATAGTGAATGGGGAAATTGGGTCTAGCAGGCCTTCAAGGATGGTGTTGGGCGGAACAGGTAGGGGGGATCATTGGATGTGTTTCTTAGTGGCTGGCTTCAAGGAGCGGGAGTTAAGGGGCCTGAGAGGAAGGCGAGGGCCATTTTCTTACTCGCGGGGTGATGGGTTCTCAAGATAATAAGGAACGAGGCAAGACACAAGAAATTGAAAGGATAACAGACTAGTCTTATCTTCAAATCGAGAAACCTTCTTCAGGACATGGTTCGACTGTACATTGCATGCTAGGATGCTCCTTAGGTTATAATTCTTATTACGAACTCTTCCATTATCAATCGAAATTATGTTTTGGGATAGGGTCATTGGGTTCGCTGGAACCCTCCATGTGTTGGATTGAAAATGAATATGGACAGGTCGCTCCTTTGGGTGGATATGAGAGGCAAAGGTGTTATTAGAGATCACGCGGGGGCTGTCATTGGAACCTTTATGACTTTCTATGGTAGGGGTGATGCACTATAGGCAGAAGCACAGGCGATGGTCACCGGTCTAGAGCTGTGTCAGAAGAGTAAAATTCATCTCAGTGTAGTGGAGACAGACTCCCTCATCTTACATCAAGCTCTCTTGGGAACAGGGTCTGATCCATGGAAATTTGAGTATTTAATTAGAAGGTGCAGACATATTTTTGGCAATCACATTGAGATCATCCACACATGGTAGGAGGGGAACAGGGTTGCGGATTTCCTGGCATCCTTGGCTTTAACAGATCAAGGTATGTCTTATTTTATTACTTTAGGGTCCTTCCTAAGGGAGGGGCTTCATCATGTGGTTAATGATGCCCTTGGATTTCATTTTTTCAGACCTCCGTGACTATTTCACCTATGTGTTTTCTTTAAAAAGTCAATAAAAATGGTTATTTTCTGTCAGTTAGTCAGTCTATTTCCCATAGTGGATCAATAAAATCATCTTTATTCTCCTAAATATACCATGATATATAAATCATTATATAATAATGTAGAGGTAGATATAGGTCCCACCCATAACATAATTAATATTATATATATTTATGGAAAATAATAATTATTCATTCCTCATATTATAACCCATGAAAATAATTAGGTTTCATAAACATTTCATCACAGCATAACCCATAAAAAGATATAGATTTCATAAAAATTTCATCATTTTATCATAGAATAAACCTTGAAAAAGGTACTAGTTTCATAAAAATCTTTTCATCATAATCATAAAACATCCACAAAATTAATTAGGATGGTGTCATTGGACCATATTCAAAGTAAGTATTAAATAAGATCAATGGAAGTCATATTTTTTTTTTTGGAAAATGATTTTGAATTGTCATTGGAATATTTCTCGATTGAAATAACCTTTTCACTTTGAAAATAACATTTTTAATACTAAAAGTTAACAAAGCATTATAAAAATTATTTTCTATGAAGATTACATTTGAAAATTATAATGGAATATATATATATAAGTTGAGTGGTCATGATAATAGAAAATACCATTTATGGATTACATGTTTAAATTAACATTACAAACACATTTTCAGTAAAAAAGAAACATTAGCATGTTTAGATAGTTAAAAAAATATTACCTTTAAATATTTTGTAAAAATTAAAACATGGGTATATATTTACTAAATAAACAATGTATAATTTTAAAAAAATTAATTTTTTTTATAATTAAAGGACAAATATGAAAAATGATTTTCAACTGAAGAGATAAAAAACATTGGTTTTTCATAAAACCGTTATTTTGGAATATTTATTAATTTAAGAGAGGAAAATGAAAATAACACCTGAATTCTCCATAAATGAATAGATGATAGGAAATGACATTATTTTCATTATAGGTATATCATAATATTTCATCATTGAAAACTTAATCATAAACAATTCTAATAGACAATGAGAATACAACATAAAATTTTACCACATTGGTAACATTTGGATCTTATGCCCCTTGAAAGATATATTCACATATGGACATGAAAATAACAACTATTTTCATATGATTAATCATAAAATAAATTCATGTGTAGTATATACACCACATAAAAAAAGTGTTGAATATGGCATGTGTCCCATGAAAATAAATGTTAGATAAAATCCCTTACCTAAAGTATTGACATTCCATGTAAACGTTCAATACTACTGTATAATAGATATAGTATTATTATAAATATATTTTATAACCATAATAATATATACTTATTATTATATATTATTTACTTATGACCTTGTTTTACCCATTTATTAATAATTTTGTATTAAAATCACGTTTTAGGTACCGAATGCTTCATTTTTCATGTATTTTTTGTTTGGTATATTTGGTAAATTTACATTAATCATGGTTAAATAATCTCTATAATGTTATCCATGATATTAATATTTTATATATTCAATATATATGAATATTTATTAATATATAAATGTTTGTTATAGAAAATTAGTTACACAATTCATGTAGACAGTAGGCTGTATGTACACATGAATGCTGTTTCCTTTTTCATAATGGATCAAATGGAAATTTTTTAAATATATATCATATACATTCATTAAATATAAACAGATAACTAACCATTTCAGAATAAAATGAATATATATCACATTGCTTCATGGAGGTGGTAGTCCTCACATACATACAAACAATGTTATCATTTTCCAACGGATAGAAAGTTAAGAAGGCAGATGTATTATTATAAATTAAAAAGAATAATAATTTCATAAAAATAATAAAAATATTTAAAATTTATCATTATATCTAGCCATCAGAGGCATTGATGGAAAATGATTGCATCGGTTCGGTAGGCAGTAATCTTCTGTACACACAATCAATGATTTCATTTCCCATTTTATGGAAATAGTGATGGATATGGTTTATGATATTAATATAATAAAATATTAGATAATTTGGGATAATAATTTTATTTTATTAGAATAGTTGTATTAAATTTCAATGAGGTTGATGAACAAATAATATAGAAACTCTCAGTTAACATCAACAACAGTTTTTTAGAAAATACTCATTGGTTAGCAACAAATTTCTATATAGGATGGTTTCTTAATAAGAATAAGGCCTAGAGGGAATGTGGAGGTAACTAAGGAATTAATTTTTATATGGAATTTTGGAAATAAAATGATCATGGACTTTGGATATGAGAGGAGAGGACATGTCCTTTTATAAGTGGGGAAATGAACCCACAAAGAAACTCCATAGAAAATTCCAAAATGAGTACAAAATGATATAGTCATTCCCATGAAAAATAAATCCTAGATGATAATAAATTTGAATTTATTTTATGATAATTTTGAAATATTTATATTCAATAATATTTATACATGTTTTATTTGAATGAATGACATAATATTTTGTTTTAACCCATGGTAAACCAATTTTAAACTTAACCGCGATGAATAATTTTTATCGATTTTACTATTTATTATTATAAAAAATTAACTTTTACTTATTATATTAGGTAAATTATTCTGATTCCAAATATGGTATCCATTTTTTCAAATTCAATTCATATAGGTTTTAAAATTTAATTTAAAATAAAATTTTCAAATGTGACAGAAAATTAGATTTCCAAAGAAAAAGTTCTCATAATTAAAAAAATTTTAATATTAAAATTGAACAAAAAATTGATTCAAATAACCTAAATTGGATTAATTATAATATAATTCAACTTATTCTACTTTTAATATAATTTTAAAATAAATTCTAATTTTTTATACTTTAAACGAAAATAGAGCTTTCAATAAAATAATTATTTTTCAATATTCCTCAAAAAATTACTCATTTCATAAAATTATAAAATAGTTACTCTAAGATAATTTTAAAATGATGATTAAAAAAAAATTTAGTTTTTCAAATTAAAATTATAAAGTTGGCAGAATGAAATATTTTATTTTCTCACAATAAGTTGTAAAATCATTTTGGTGGAAAAAATGTATTTTTGAAACATATAAAAAATTAGGAGAGAATATAATTTTCCATATATAAAAACTCAATGAATATTTTTAAAATATTATTATTCATATTCATACATAAAAACATAATAGCTAAGTTATAATGGTTATGATATAATAATAATATCAATAGAAACTTTTTTCTCATTAAAATATAGTGTTTCATGTAACACAAGCTATCGATGATATCAAATTCAGTTGAAAAATTATTTTAAAAAATATCAAGAAGTTAAAATAAATATATATGTTTATATAAATATTAATTTTACATATGAAAATAAATTTATCTTTAAATCAATCTTCTAATCATGAGATTATTTTATTAAAAATTTAATTAGTATTTCCTTGGCATCGATAAATAAATTTGAATTAAGGAAAACATTTTTCTATATATTTATATATATATATTTCACAACATTTTTAATCATATTAATACCCACCTTTAAAATGGATAGGATTTAAATGTTATAGCACATTATGGTTTATTTACACTAAGGTTTTCTCTTAATGAATTCAATAAAACAATTCAAATTTATTTCAAAGGAATACATATAAAATTATAGAGTGTTATATTGTACCAACCATAAAATGAATTTACCCCTTCAAATTCAATCACCCTAATAAAAATAAATGAGAATACTTCTACATAATCACATCCATGGTTTTTCATGTAACTTCATCAAATTCACGATTCTTCCAAAGAACAGTAACCATGTGAGTTCTCTTGTTTGGAAGAATTTTATCTCTATGATACAAGATTTCTACCAGATTTAATTCATAACAAAGACAATGCTCTAGTGGTATAACCAATAAATTATGTATATGTGAATGATCAAGAATATATATCCTCAAATAAGATTCATTTTACACATTATGACCTTGAGATTGGTTTTGTGGAAGCAATATGCTATAATTTATTTTCCCAAATCAATTAAGAATATCGAAGTGGAAAATATTCTTAGGCACCACATTTCCCTTCATTGTGATTAATAAAAGATTCTTCCATAGAGACATTCACAGGAACACATTCTCACTATGTTTGAATACCAAATTTCACCAAATATTTTGAGAGTAATATTTACATTAACTCTATGATTTCTTGATTTTTTTATTAAATGGACCTAACCTTATCATACATTTCCTTAAATAACTTAGGTACCAATATCTTTCATTCCCCAACTTTATTCCAATATTTTAGAGTTAGAGACTTATTTTCATGGAGATTTATATGGAATAATATATATAATTTTATGTATATTATTATATAGATATCACATGTTATCATATTAATATTCATTACATAACATTACAATCCATGCATGATCCATAATATTTTAGTGAATTTGGGAATGTAGACACATAAACAACTTGAACATAATAGATCAACATCATCTCTCAATAATTTATTCATTAATATTACGGATATCAAGCATATCAAATGTAAATAAATTTTTTACTTCCTAGGGAAAGGAAACATAATAACGTTTTAGCTCAGATACCCAGTAAGTGAAATCAAGGGAGATATCAATGATCACTTAAACATAACATGAGCATAATGGTATTTTAACATGGTCTTAATATTTGAAAATATGTACTCATGATATCATAGATAATTATCATGAATCATGAAATAAATATTCATAAATTATAAAAATGAATCATAAATAAATAAATGAAAACGATCTATAAGAGAATAACGTTAGCATGAGACAGAAGTTTGTGGTGTACACATAATCATAGGATAGAATATCAGTTTTAGTAAATTATCACTACCAATACTATCATAGTGGATTTAGTTCACTCCCTATCTCATAATGTTATTCAAGGTTCACTACGAATATAACCATAGTATAAAATTTACCTTATTAAAATGTTTTCACTCAGAATTCATGTACTAATTATCTCATGAGGTGTCCATTTTTACCCAATATATTAGAGGGATATATAATTTTGGACCCGCACTTCCTCTAATCAAAATCCATTCATATGTGATCCATAATATCACAATTCATTTATCATATTTCAGAACCTGTGGAAAGAAACTATGTTTCATATGAATCTCATAATGATTATAATAACCATCCATAGAAATTATAAGTATAATATCATTGGATTATATCTCCAATAGTGTATAAGAAACATTAATGAATGTTATCATAAATAAAAATTACTTTAAAAATATCACAAAGAATATTTCATAAGGAAAGTATTGTTTTTATATTTTTTAATCACTTCTTTAAAATATTAAAATTTTGAACATATTATGGAAAAAAATCATTGAAAAAATATCAAAACTTTTAATATAATAATCATTACTTTGATTAGTCTTTATAATGAGAAATTCTGTTTGTGTGATTTTTCTTAGAATAATGATTCCTTTAATTTTTTTGTATAATTTTAAAAGTACATTAAAAAAATGTAAATAAGATTCTTTTTAATCCATTTTTTATAAATTAAAAAATTTTGGAAAATGAATTTATAAAAAATCATTATAGAATAGTAAAAAAAATCTTGGAAACATTTTAAGGGAATATATAAATTAGAGAAAAATATTTCTGAACAAATAGTAAAAAATAGTTTATTATCCATAAATATATTCTTATGGTCTCATGAGTTTATAAAGAGAGGGAAATTAATGGAAAATAGGATATCTTAAGAAATAAATTGGGTTTTTGAAAATTAATGAGATTCATGATAGATATATCATGAAATATTTTAATCATAAACCTAATCATAAACAATCTTGATAAACAAATAGAATAATAGAAAAATACTTTACCAAATTGGTAAAATTGTAATCAATACCAAATGAAAGATAGAACCATATTTTGATATGTAAATTGCCTTGATATTCATAAAAATAATCACAAAAAATATTCATGATAAGTATATAATCCATATAAATGAAACAATTTGTGAATACATAATGTTACTAATATAATGAAAAGTGAGACAAAAATCCCTTTCCTTGAGTTTTCCTCCCATTGAAATATTTATAATAACATATATAATAAATTTAAATTTATTATAATTATATATCATAATAATTTATACACTAATTGTATCATATATTACACATAGAACATTTTAACACCCATTTATTATTAATTATCAATTAAAATATTCATTTTTGAGTAATAACAATCTAATTTTTCATTAGAATTTCAATTTGGTAGTTTTGATCCTTTTACTTTGATCATGGTTTCGCCTTATCTAGAATTTTAATAATTAAATAAATATTATTGACATTCATTATGTACTTATTTTGATTAATCTTTAAAATATAGTGATAGAAAAATTAATTACGTAATTCATAGAGATGGTATTCCATACATACGCATGAGAACTATTTTCACATTTAGATGGATTGAATTAATGAAACATAAAATAAAAATTCACCTTAAATAGTAATTATTATACTCTATATTTCATATTTATATTCATAAAATATATCAGAATTACCATCCAAGTAAAATGGAAATAAAAAAAATCACATCGCTTCATGGAGGTGGTAGTCCAATTGTACACATG
The DNA here is from genome assembly GCA_963277665.1 of Viscum album. Taxonomy (NCBI): domain Eukaryota; kingdom Viridiplantae; phylum Streptophyta; class Magnoliopsida; order Santalales; family Viscaceae; genus Viscum; species Viscum album. Next base: position 1,185,850,724 of record OY728123.1, on the reverse strand, counting down.
AACAACATTTTTATTTTCCAATAAATTAGATGTTAAGAAATTATAAGGGATATTATAACTAAAAATATTAATTATGTTACATATATTATTTATAAAAATTAAAACTATCATAATTACTTTCCTTGAAATATGGTGATTAAAAATGAATTGTATCATTATGTGGAGGTAACAAACCACATTTACTTAAAGAGAAAATATCACAATAAACTTGATGGAATATAGGGTGGATATTAGTGGTTTTATAATAATTATTTTCTTTTATGAATATAGATAATAATTAATTTTTTATTATATGATTATTAAAAATGAATTAGTGGTGTAAGAACAAGAAAAAAACTGAAATAGGCCAGGTTGGATGGTTACCTCTTCTTTGGTAGGAATCCTTTAAATCATTCACGAAGGATCCTTGGAATAGTATTTTAAGTACTAAATAAGCTAAAATCCATGTTTTTGGAATTTGTTTAATGTTATTGGACAGGGTTTGGTCAATCTTGAAGGTTCAAAGGATGTTAGGGACATAATAGTAGAGGTCCCCCTATCTAAATGAGGGGAGGGGTACTCTTGGAATTAAATAAAGAATTAAAATAATGTAAATAAAATTTTATATTAAAATGGAAAAAATTGATATAATTAAGAGAAAAAATGATCATTAGTTTCATTCCTCACATAAAATTAAATATTAACATGTTTTTGTTTTTTTTATCCTTAAAATTTTATTTTAACCCCCATTAACCATTTTGACAATTATAATTATATCAATGTCTTTTACTCTTAAAGGGAAAAAAATGTTACCATAAAAGGAAAGATAAAGATAAACTGAAAATGGTTTATATTATAAACCAAATCCAATTCAATTTATTATTCATTGGTTTTTTATTAATTTTAAATCAATTAAATATTTATTTTTTTATTTTAGATATCATAAATATCATTTTTGGAACTATTTAGTTACATTGAATTTGGAAAACATTATGTTTGAAATGGAATTAGAATATAAACATGAATATATAATTTTTATTAATAATCTTAAAAATTATTGGATCATAATAATTCATCCAAATTATATTACTTTTAATATTTTTATAATAATTTATTTAAATTTTGTAGTAATTGATTAAATACTTTTTTGGGGATGCATAAGAATTTAAGGTAAATATTAAATCACTAATAATTAAAAATAAAATAATATTTAAAAACAATCAATTCATATTTTAATATATATATATATCTTATCATATCCTCTTTTTATCCTTATGTGAAAATTCTAGATATTTTAAAATAAATAAAGTGACATTTCATATTTATTCTTTTCATAAAATAATAAAAATTTCATAATACAGAAAAAATGGAAAAAATGGACATATAATAGAGACATGGAGGGAAATGGATGAACTCTCCTCATTCAATAAGATAAAGGAAATCCTTAGTGAAATTTATCCCAATGTATTAACCCTATTTGACCCATTTTTCTATTATTGAGGTGACATGATTAATAGAGGTTTCCATTCCTAATAACCAAAAAAATAAGGGTAATATTTACCAAATTTGAATATCTTGATTCCATATATGGGATCCATTTTTCAGGAATCAGTTTCTATAACTGGCATAAATTCATTTTAAATTAAGGGCACAAAATGTGAGGAAATCCATTTTTAGATAAATAAATTTTTAGCATGAAACTAAATTTATTCTTATCCAACACATATAAATAACATTATATGAATGTTAAAATATTTTATTAAATATATATTATATATATTTCATTTAAATAATTCAAAAATGGTTATTTATTTAAATTATTAATATAAAAAATAATGTGCTCATAAAAAATGTTTTTTGGAGTAATGTATCTTTTAATGTCAAATGAATTATTTTATAATTTATAATGAATTGATAACCCATAGATTAATTTTATACTTGTGTAAAACATGAATTTAAATTATTTATTAATTCTTATTTATACCAATAATTCCAATATCTAGGTGATAAATGTCATGCTAAATAATAATATTTCAACACTTTATCATGATAATTTGTAAAAGTGGTATTCTTTTTAATAAAATATATAAAAATAATTTATTTATAGAGAAATATATGATAATATATTTTGGATTAACAATATAAATGCATAAATAAAATATATATTTATAATATGTTTTTATCATAGGAAGGTGCTGATACATACCGTCTTTGAAATCTAGAGTGCATAATCATGGAGTATCCTCTATGATTTTAATGGTTCTCTAAGATTGAATATATTTTTGAGGGTGATAGAAATTACCAAATCATAAAAATGTATCTATATCTTATTGATGAATTCTACAAAACAACAAGGTATTACTTATAATTGATTATTTATAATAGAATATGGTACTTCATGATAACACACCACTTAATGTGGATCTATAAAAGATAATTAAGAGAGATGCATTATCTAATATAAAAATAATATGATAACTTCATAAGGTTATAAACTAATTTTTTTACAATATTCACTTTACATAACTTAGGTAGCACTATGATTAAATCCATCATAATGTTTTCATAATTATATATTAGTAAAGGTAATGGTTTTAACATCCCTATAAAATTCTATCACTTGAAATTAATTTATTGGAATTACAAGAACCAAGATACATACTCTAAAATATATATCTTCATGTTTTCACACATGAAATTATTTTTAATTTTTCTATACATATTTCTAATATACATATGAATAGATAATAGTGAGGTATGAGCATCATACAATAAATACATATTTAATTTTGTAATAATATAGATGCACACTATATTTCAAGACTATATAATTCCTTTAAAATCAAGGATAAACTCAAAAACAATTCTAAAATTATTTTATTGAAAAATATATTTCTTCTATTTATCATTAATATTCACAAGGAATTATAGTTGAACAGTCATTTGATAGACAAAATATAACTCTCATTTATCCAATATTTCAAGGTCAATTCTATACAAATTTATAATTATTGGATCTTTTTCAACCATTGACATAGATAGTCTAGAATGGTCCTTTTTACTTAAAGAATCAACTACCATGTTTTTATTCCCAAGGCGACAATGAATTAATCATTGATAATATTTAATAAACTTCAAACTTATTTTATGGTGAATATTAAGATCTCTTCAGGTAAATATGAACATTAATCTTCTATTATTGTTATGTAGGTCACACCTTTCACTATAATGTAATGTATCTATATAATTAATTCAATAATTACCACTACTAACAAAAATCCATGGTTTAGGTAATTCAACTCATGAAAATTTATTTGATGATAGGTATAGTCTATCACCATATCATACTATATAAGAACACATCCCCATCCCTTCATTTATGATTGATAAAAATGAAAAACACTACAATACTATAGGGAAATGTGAGTCAAGGTGCACCAATCAACCATCTCTTCAACTAATTGAATTTTTCTTCACATTCATGAATCCATTGGATGATTACTCCCTTTTGTGTTTACCAGGTTAGTGGATTATAGAGTCATTGACATTTCTTCAAAAAGCATAATAAATATCCATCTATTCAATGAAAACTATGAATCTCAGTCAGAGTGGTTGTTCTTGTCCAATATTGATTAAATTCCATCTTAGTATGATCTATTTATATACCATCACTAGTTATCACATACCCCAATAATGACACATTATCTAACAATAATTCACACTTTCAAAATTTGGAATATAGTTTCTCCTTCCTCACGGTCTTCAACATAATCTTAAGTGATTTTTAGGATTTTACTTTATCTAAGAGTATATAGGAATATATTTGTATAAGGATTAACCAAATTTGATCAATATAACATCTAAAAGATCTATTTACTAAATCCATAGGAATAACAGGGGTATTAATAAGTCCATATTGAATCAATATAAATTCACAATTTTTATACCTCATATGAAAAGATCTTATAGGTATGTATTATTTTTTAAACTCTAAATATTAGTATCCATAATGAAGTTCAATGTTTGGGAAGTATTTAGATCCTCAAAATTAATTAAAAAATTACCTCTATTTTTAGAGGAGACGTATTTTTTATTATGATCTTATCAAGTTCATAGTAATAAATTTATAGTCACATTGATCTATATTTCATCATAATAAAATGAATGGATGGACAACATGGTGAGACACGAAGAAGAATTAATCCCTTAACAATTTTCTACTAAAGGTAATTCTTCAAATCCTATTACTATATTGGGGACATTCAATATGGGTTCTTTGTTGTTTTTATAGCACCGAGTATGAGTTCTATGGAATACTCATATTTAATATTGGAAAGAAGAATAGGAAACTATTATGGAATAACAAAAAGACTCCAATACATTAGTTATATCATTGATTTTGAGTTTCTCCCTAATCATCTAAGATAAACACCCCTTTGAATAGGAATCATTACCCAAAAAATGGAATTAATTTTTTTGGATCCTCATATTCATCCTCTTATTATTAAATGATCACATTATAATTTAGAATATGAAATTAGACTTACCTTCAATATAAATTTTAAATATATATATATATATATATAAATATATCCAATACATTACCACAATCACATCAAATTTAACTACATTGATAATAATAAGTTTTTGTATAATCACAATGGAATACTATTCAATTAGAGAAGAATCATATACTTGATTTGAGATCATTATTCTACTATGTTTTTTCACTAAAAATTTTACATATTATAATCGAGGTTATAATGTGATACCATTATCTACATGTAAATATATAAAATAGTGGTTAGAAAAAGAATAAAATATAACATTACCAGTTATAGTATTAATGGAAAATGTGCCTTTCACCACTTTATTTTCATAACCCACATATATAATATTTACAACATGAAATTTCCATTTATATTTTAGGTTCAGAGGTTACTGACATCAATCATCATCGTTAACCCTTGGAGTCAATCCATTTCTATCATAATGCTCATAATATTTATATTTATAATACTTGAGTGTGGGTGGTGAATTCTGTAGATCATTCTCCCCATTCACATTATTAGATAAATTAATCCTATCAAAATCAAATTTGATTTCCTTACGACCTTCTATTCCACACATAATGAATTTAATAGTCTACATAATAAAATTTACACCATGATTCATTCCACACTACTAGAATAAAGTATGAGTCATCTGATTCCATTTAAAAAATTTATTATTAGAATTTATTTGAAATTTTACATTCATTTCTTTTTCAAAAATATTTCATTATCAGGTCACTTTGATCTCCATTTATAACTTGAGAGAAGACAAAATAATTTATTCATGGATACAAGAGACACTTTTGTCTAACACCCATCAGAGACTTTTTTAAAGCCACTAATGAATTAATCAATCTTGATTTTATATTGGATGATAAAACCAATAGTTTACCTATCCCATATTCTAAAATTTTATACATTAGTAATAATGGATTCATCACCCCTCTATTTTAATTAAATTAAGTTCTTATCTATTCAAATATAAATAATTTGAGGAAATTACTTAATTAAAACCTCCTAATATCATCCCACTTCAAAGAGGCAATTTATTCTAATAACCTCATGACATTAAAAAATTCCACTATTGATATATTTCTCCTTCCACAAGATTAAAAACAAAAATTACATTTCATTCCATGAGCATTAGTTAATGGAAAAAATCATTTCTATGATAATAATATTTTTCAAAAAAATAATTGGATCGATTGAACTACTAAAATAATATAGATTTTTCAAGAAGAAGGACTCATAAGAACATTATTATCTATGTTAACATTTAGAAGATCAATATCATTCATATATTTAGAGTGGTTTATAAACATTGAAAAATGATTCTTCATTCTATATTTCATAACACTTAGATTATCAGGTGGAAAATTATTACATTATCCATCACATTCAATTTTAACATGAATCCCCTTATTTCCATTCATTGAAAAAATTTAAATTGAATAGTTTGAAAAATGAAATAATAGAGAGAAATAATATAATCATAAAAAAATAATTTGATATTTAAATCATGGATTCATATTTTTAGTGTATGACATCGTAGGTTTAATTGTTTGCATTCATGGTAATTATTGACTCAAATACATCATAATGTTTCAAAAAGAAAATGTTAAATAACCCAATCATATCCCTTGAGATTCTATAACTAGATAAAAAATAAAAGGTCCACTCATTTTTCACTATTGGTGAATGAGTTAATACCCAATCAACTACTTTTAGAGTAGCTACACATAGGTTCATCTTTGAGACAACCATATTCACTTTTCAGTATCAAGGAATAGAGATATTTTCATGGAAAAGCACAAAATATTTAATTTAATGACTTTTCAAGATACTATCTAATAGATTTACTTCTCCCCATGGTATTAAACAAAGTTCTTAAAACTAAATATTTGAAAAAACCAAACCCTTCTCTGGTACTGAATATGTTAACTCAAACATTACAAACATAAATATAATGTTATTTTAGATGAATATGAAATAAATATCATTATAATACAATCCCTGGGAATATAAAGGATATCTATTTTTTGACATTAGATACATAAATTTATTATTTAATTATTGTTCTCCAATATCCCCCATAATGTCCTTCTTATATAGTTCACTTCATAGTCATACATTACTTAAAATCGTTCTTCATAACATGGGGAAATAAAACATAAGAAATGGTAGGATCATCTTCTTGGTAATGGTAAACATGGATGATATTAGTTAATGATCAAGTATTATAATAACATGATCATAATGTTATAAGAGTAATAACATAACATTTTAGAATTACATCCTATCATTTATAGATCAGAATCATGGAATAAAGATTTTTCATATTATAAAACATGAATCATATAAAAATAAAAGATTATAAAACCATATCCTAATCTATAGAAAATTTCATAGAGAGTGGAACACAAAGTTTTGTATAATCATAATCATTGAAGTCTTTATCAAAGATACATAGTAAGATATTCCTCGTATGTTCGTATTGGGATAACCAAACATGTACATGATTCAATAGTTGCATACCACATGTGTATCCTATTTTAGGGTTGGGGTAATTGACTATGTATCCTTTGAACTCATAAAAAATTAATTTTCATGACCCACCCCCCAGGGCCCATTTAGTGACTACCCCAAGCCCGCCTTCCATAAGCTAGGGTCTGGAAACTACTACCGAGAAGGAATATCCCAAAAAGGAAAGGTATCGCCTTTAAACCTATACACATGCACAAATCTCAAACTATGGGAAGTAAACACAAAATAAACCACAAATGTCACAGAGACAACTACTAAGAGTATAGTACCAACTAAAAGTAAAAAGGGACCAGAATACAAGCCCAAAACCACAAAGGAAAGTAAAACTTCCATGATCCATCTACTCGAGGGCCTACCTAAAGGGTAGGTGAAGGGTAACTCCCTGTAGCCATAGAAGTATGCCCATTCACCCCGTATCACTGAGCACCACCTGGTCCCAGACCACCAAGGCCTTCATTGGAGCTTCGATCACCTGAAAAAGATACAACACATTAGGATGAAGCCTGTGAAGTAGTGAGTAAAACAATACTCAGTAGGGACCCCAAACCACAAAGGAAAGACCAAAAATCAAGACCAGAAAGCAAAGAGAGATGACACCGGGTATAACTCAATGTATAGATAGTAGGATTATTGGTCGTAAAGATGAATCATCTTGTAATACTAAGAAACTCATCCCTGATGAGTCACTGATGTCTACTCATCTTCAAACCATTGAGGACCACTCTACTACTGGACCAATGAGGTCCGCTCCTCTACTGGACCACTAAGGTCTGCTCGGACCACTGGATCACTGGACAACTGAGGTCTGCTTTGCTACTGGATCACTGAGGTCTGCTCGGCCACTAGACCATTGAGGTTTGCTCTGCTACTGAACCCATGAGGTGCGCTTGGCCACTGGACCACTGAGGTCATATCTTCTACTAGACCACTGAGGTCCACTCATCATATCCTTCACATCAAACCCAACTGTATGACTCCTATTAATGTGCTTGAATTTGATAGAATCTGTTAATCCAGCCATCAATCACATCTCAACTGCCAAAAAGTACCATTTAGGGAATACCCAATGGACCGTCTCTTCGTAAGGGTCACAACGTTGTAGATGGCACGCCAATCGAACGGTTGGTCTGAAAGATATTGCTATTATAGTAAATAGAGGATAGTTGTGTCTAAGACCAGTCTGACTTAGTTAGACCGATCCGAAAAAACCCGACCCAAGGGTCCTGCATGACCCAACCCGATTTGACCCAGCTAGGACTGGGCCAACTCGGTCCAGCCAGGCCCATTGTCTAGGCCCATTGGGCTTTGTTAGAGCCGGTCTAGTTTGGCAATAATTCTATCCCACTGGGTCATCCAAAAACCCTATTTGCATTCTATGGCATAGTATGACTTGGTCGGATCGGTACTGCCCCACCAGGCCACCGAGCGACCCGATTTTCCATCCGGCCCCACCTACAATGGCTGGCCGGTTCTCCTCTTGCCCGGTCTTCCAAGTAATCTGGTTCGCTCTACTAGCCAAGCCTGCAATGACAGGCCGGTTTTCTCCACCAACCTGGATTCCCACTGGTGTCCAGTTCGTACCGCACGCAGCCAGCTATGGCCGACCACTTCCCTCCTTCATAGGCAGTCCACAAACCACGTGTCCAGATCAATGTCACGGTCAACTCGTGGGTTGAAGATGATGATGTGGAGACGGTTAGCACCACCAACCTAATACACCCCTACCAGGTTGGCCGCATACTCTGCTGCCTTCCACCTACGGCCACCACTAGTGCTGGCATGACGATGGTCTCCTCCGTGGGCCACCAGATTCACTTCGGTGATTCGTTTCTCTATTAGTCTGTGACTTTGGGCTTCATGAGGCATCACCAGCACTACCTCAAACTCTTTTCCATTTTTCTATCACTCTGGGGGTCTGACCTCTTTTGGAACTCCCCTGGAAAAGATCTGACGCATCCTGACGGGTCCGTTGGTGAAGAACAATTGGAGAGAGAGGGGGGGGGGATTACAAAGAACACCCAACGAACAATCCAGGCCTTTGTTCATTTTGGCCCAGATCTGTTCATGATAATAGGGTCATGAATTATAATTTAATCACTAATATGTTTATCCCCAACATCAACCTACGATATTTATTCCCAATCCCATAAGAATAAATCGTCTGCGGATTAACTAGTTAGTGATTTGATCCGCATTCATCATTTAGAAGATAAGAAAATGAAAAAAGAAATCATACATATTTAAACCCCTACTTGGGAAAATAAATATTGGTCTAGGATGATCATCTATTGTTGTCCTCCAATCTCTGGTAACAAATTCTCTCTCCAAGGATGTCCTCACCGCTTTCTAATTCACTAGTGTTTGTTGTTAGAGAGGTTTCCTTCGTCGTCATTCATTGTTTGCCAACAGAATTCTTCCAGAATCTCAAAGAAATCTCCCAGGTCTCCCCCTGATCTTGTATCTCTGTTAATCTACATAATGGAGGAAATGAATTTCAACATTTCTATTACGCTGAGTTTTCTTGTTGCTACACTATTTCATTTATGAAATGAAATCGTTACCTCGTCACTGTGTTGTAGTGAAATTTTTTCAAATAAAATAAAAATTTTAAGTTTATTTTAGTTTTCCTTAAAATTCTTGAAAATTAACTCTTACCCTTGACTTGCACTGGTTGAGGTTAGGCCCCACATAAGTAATGATAATCCTCCTGAGATCATCGGTACTCTCGGATTTCCAATCCGAGTTTCCATTTATGAGTTATCAGAAATAAAACAATCTTTATTTAATTATTTTATTTACTATCACATCTAAAAACTACATTCCATAGTTGGCCCACACCAGCCAATAATAGGATCTTCCTAAAGAATTCACTCCCTTACGAGCACAATGGTGGTCTCAAATTTTCAATCTGAGAAACCTTTTCTGAGTTATAAGGATTTAAAAAATAAAATAATTTTATTTAATTATTTTATTTATGGTTATTCCATTTTTGGGTTTTTCTCATTAGAGACCCACACTGACTAATATTAAGTCATGCCTAGAGTATACATACTGTTCTGAACATAATGGTGCCCTTATATTTCTGATCTGGGCAACTATTTAATATTTATTCCACTTTTTGAGGAAAACTGCTCATGTTCACTACTTAAAACATAAATTTTTTTGACAGATCATTCCAGGCTTTCTGAGCCTTGAAATCGCACGCCGTCTCAGCGCTTGGTCTTGAAATAACCCCCCTTCTTAAAAAAATTTTATATGGAATTTCAGGATATTTCTTTACCCCCACATTTAGGGTTTTATGTCCTCATAATCCAAAACAATGGATAAGCAAACAAATGGGGGGGGGGGGGTACTGAGATTGGATCTGAGCCCCCCACTCCAAAGTTCTCTATTGGAGATTCCTATACTACCACTGAACAAACATTAGAGGAATTGACCATCCATGAAGGATCCTATCATGTCGATATTCTATCTCCATAGGGTACTCCGCGAATGTCGCCCCTTCTTCAATCTCCAGTTCGACGTAGTCGATGACGTGAGAAGGGTCATGCAGATATATCCTCTATTGAGATATGAGTAAGACTTCATGCCAACTCTCTAACTATGGTGGTAGAGCCAAGAAGTATTCCACCTCTCCCACTCTATGAAGTATTAGGAATGGTTCGATGAATCTCAGAGATAATTTGCAGCCCCGACCAAATCTCTGTATCCCTCGTTATGGAGAGACCTGTAATAAAACATGGTCCCCCTCCTCGAACTCCAAGGGTCTCTATCGCCTATCATCATAGGGATTATTTCATATCTGTGTAGTCTTTATCCACTATCGGATGACATGAAACTTCTCAGTGGTAGCCTGTACCATCTTTGGACCCATGAGTACTGACTCCCCTAGGTCTTTAGAGCATAATGGTGACCAGTATGGTCATCTGTACAGTGCCTCGAACGGTGCCCTATTGATTGTGGAGTGGTTTCTGTTATTTTATAAAAATTCCATTAGTGGTAGGGGTCCTCTCAACTAGGACAAAAATGAAAAAAGAAATCAGAATGCATGCCCTCTAAGGTCTGTATGATCCGATCCATCCGACCATCCATCTGTGGGTGAAAGGCTGTGCTCAAGCGCAATTGAGTCCTAAATTCCTCTTGAAATCCTTTCCACAATCATGATGTAAATCATGTGTCTCTATCTAATAATATCATAGATGGAAATTCATGGAGTCAAACTATCTCCTGCACGTAGAGGCATCCTAAGCTCTCTACTGGACCCTTTTATTGAATGGGTAGGAATTAGGCCAACTTGTTGAGTCGGTCTACAATCACCCAGATGGTATCATGCCCTCTAGATGTACAAGGTAAGCCCATCATGAAGTCCATCGATATCCCATCCCACTTCCACTCTGGTACCTTGAAGGGTTGTGTCAAACCTCCTCAAACCTGGTGCTCAACCTTTAATTACTGACAAGTAAGGCATCTTGAGACAAACTCAGAAACTGACTTCTTCATCCCCGACCGCCAGTACTGACATCATAGGTCTTGTTACATCTTCTCCACACATAGATGTACCTCAAATGGAGAAGTATGGAACTCCCTAAATACATCCACCCCCCATAATTCCACTGGTAGTATGGTGCATCCTATGAAAAGGACGAAGTGCTCCCCACATTTCCAATATCCATCACGGGCATGCCCTGTCGACATTTGGGCTATATAGTCTTTTAGCTGGCATCTTCGAGTTACACCTCCCTGACTCTATTTAAGAGTGGAGGAGAAACTATGATCAACTAAAGAAAAAATATTTCCTCTCTATCCATGAAGGAAATATGAAGCGAGGCAAAATGTTAGGAGGCCTCATTTAGTAGTTGTGAAATCGATCTACTACTAATAGAATATGAATCCTCGTTCCCCTTCCTAGGAGTATAGAATATCTCAAAGTCATATTATAGAAGAAACTCTAGCTAACATCATGGTCTTAGATTCAGATCCTTCAGAAAAACTATATACTTGAGATTCTTGTGGTCAGATTAGACGATGAATCTCTCTCCCATAAGGTAGTGTTGCCACATCTTCCGTGCAAAGACTACCAATGCCAACTCAAGATTGGGGAACTCGTCAAACTCTGTATTAATTGATGAAAAACCTATATGCACTTATCCATCCACACAAAAGTATTTCCATTTCAATTGATCGATGTATTCATCATCCCTTTGGTAGTGGGTACACATTCTCCACAACCACTTAGTTAAAGGGATGATAATACACACATAACCTCAAACATTAGGTCTTACGAAACCCTTCCTCCGTAAGTCCCCCACCTATACCCTTAGCTCAAGAATCTCTACAAAAAGTCATCCGATATACTGATACTGATATTGGTGCCATCTCTTGGTGTAGAATGATGCATAAGTCCATCTCGCTATGGGGAGGTAATCCTAGAAACATCTTCTAGAATGACGTCCCTATACTCTTCCACTACTATTGGGAATTAAAAACTAAAAACTTCCATGGTCACGTGGGTAAGAATAGATGAATCAAGTGTGATTATCGAGTCTCCTCCCATAGGTATCTCCAGACGTAAGGGTCAAGTCGATGGTTTAACCGGAAAATATAGGTCTTGACCAAGATTCATGATAAGAAGGAATGATTATCACCTGTTTCTATTAATACAATAACTAAGAGTAGACACAAACCATATCTCAAATAATTCATAGAGCCCTTGGGTCATAATCATTGTCTTCATGTAGCTACCCCCTCCCCTATCCTCCAGCTCCCTGAGCCTGGTGTTGACCACATTGGGGTGGTGGTTGTAACATGTCGAAATGTATACCACCTCTTACTGCTCTCCCATATCCTCTACCACGTATGACTCCATACATATTAATATGTTCCGATCGCTGTCTCTGCCCCGGTAGCCCATCCACTATTTCACTATCAGCACGACAAGATGGATAATCTCTAGAGGGATGTCCCCTATCACCTTTTGAAAACCATTACTTCTTTCTTGGCCAACTGGACCAACCTTATGAGCCTTGAGCTATAGATCCACAGTCTTGGGACCTCTTCGAGGAACGGCTCACATGTCCATGTATATGAAACTGACATTGGATTCCTATTTTCCCATAGTTGACATCCACATGCTATACAAGCTCAGCCAAAGGATTTTCAACCACAATGTTTCTCTCTAGAACCCTATATTAAGTAGGAATACACAGAATAATAGCACGAAATCAGATGTCTCTAAACACATCTCTCTTGGAGGTCTGAGCCTTGAAGCACTGGTCATATCGTATTCATTGAGTAACTAGAAAGGTCGGTACACCTCGATGAATACTTAGCTACTAACATGTCATCTTACCAAAGCTAAGAAAATCTCATAGCTTTTATGTCAAGAGACCCTCCTTTGTGACACCCCAATATTTCATAGTAAGTTATCTCTTTAAAGTAATTCAATAGTTTGCGCTACATGCAACACCGAGTTCGAGTGCACCACGACTTACCAAATTAGCTGTTCAAAAAATGGTTATGAATAGTATTAACTAAATTTTGAATTTTATATACTCCATATAATTTTATAATACATATTATGTGTTTTATAGACATAATATAAGAACAAATTATTTTTTTCATATAAAATAATTATTTTTGAAAAAAATAAAATTTTACTGCCTTTTGATGGAAAACCAATTTTAAATAAAATATTTGAAAATTTTATATATTCAATTTAATGAAATTAAATTCTTCTTTAGAAGTGGGATAAAAAAATTTAATTTGGATAAATTTTTTGTACTTTTTTGATAACTTTCATATTTTGATGAATAACGAAAAATACTAAATTTTAAGTGAAAACAAATTTTTTAATCGAAATAATTTATAGTGATAAATTATGAATTTGAGTGGTTTTAAAGTATAATTAGATTATATTTTTTATCATTTAATATAATGTTGTTCATTGGATGTAATTTAACATTTAAATTGTACATAAACACATGTCAATATTTTGATAGTTTTTACTTCTTAAAAACATGCTTTCTGGTTTTGACAATGAAAATTAATTTTAAATTAATTAATGCAACTCATATGTTTTGAATTTGAAAAAATAGACATCATTTTTGGATTCAAAATATCAAAATTAGCTTAGAGTTAATTTTTGGTATATTTCTAAAAACTTTCAATTTTTGAGGAATAGTGAAAAACACTGTGTTATTGTTTAAAACCGATTTTATTTAAATAATAATAATAATAATTTAATTTTATTTTAAAGTAAAAATAGATACATAATACCTATATTAGTTCAATTTAATTCATTGGAGCCATTTTATAATAAAATTAGAAGTATAAAATTTTATTTAATTTTTTTAACTTCTTTTACCCACCATCTAGGCACATTTGCAAATTTGCATAAAACATAATTTTACCGTTTCGGTGAATTGAATTTAAAAAATAATTGATACATGGTTGAAATCGCTAAGTAAAATGTGGTTCAATATAATGAAAATAATTTTTTGTGAATAGTAACTTTTGAATTTTATTTACCACGGTTAAAAGTAAATAGGGTAATTATGGGTAAAAATGATATTATAATTACCCTAAAATACGTCCTAATTCTATTTGATAAGTGTATTTCTACCAAAATAAACCTTAGGAATAAAATATGATCCTTTTTTTCTACTTGTATTAGATTACCACATTTATTATTATTTTATTTAAAGAAGATTTGAAAGTTTTAAATTCAAATTTTAGTAACTAATTTTTTTAATATTGGTTTATAAATAAGATAAATTCAACTATAAATAGTAATTAGAAATATAAAAAGATTTCATACATCATTTTACTTTATTTATAATTTTTAGACATTAGATAATTAAATTTATTTATGACACAATGATGATATAATAATTACCTTATTAATGAATGATTAAAATAATTGATATTCTAAATATCAAAATAAATGTAAATTGAAGGTTTTGATGCATTACATGAATTTTATAGGTTAATATGACATGTTAGGGACAATTTAATGTATTTTTTTGATGTAATATAGTTTTTTTTGACTTTCACAAAAACAAAATTCTAAATAGTGTCAAAATTGACATAAATTAGTTTTTAAAACAAATACTATATTATTAAATGATATAATGTTCCTAAAAATATAAGGTTCGTCCAATGAATTATATAATTATAGACATTTAATTAACGAACCACTTGATATTCTCTTGGAATTTTATAGTAAGTTTACTAACCAAGTAATATAAAAATACAAGAATACATTGTAAAAGTTAAACTATTTAACTTAGAGTTTAATATAAAAGACAAGGTTAATATGGTGACCTAAAATTGTCTAAAACCTATTGGTTGATATTATCTCAAACCATCCCACCATATCCTCGAAATAAATCCATTTGGTACCATTATAAACAGAAAATTATTTTATAATAAAATAATATTTCAAGATTTTCCTAAAGTGACCCTCATATCTCTTATAAAAGGGCACCCCACCTTCTCAAAATCACACCATCAAAGCCATTTGGATCGACCAAAACCTACTAAAATATCCTCCCAACTACCATCACTTTAACCTAGAGGCCTTAATTTGATTATAGACCAAACTAAAGAGCCATTTTGTTCAAATCAAAAGGAAGAACCCGAAGAAGAGGTAATTATTTCATCACATCTTTCAAAGTTCTTTTCTTCTTCCACTTTCACTTTATTTGTTGTTTACATACCAAAATAATAACTCCAGTACCTTCTACACATTGTGATGTTATTATAAATATGGTACAACCACATTCATTATTCTATCCATCCTATGAATGACAAATTCACCATACATGCGTACGTACAGCTTACCATCCCCATATCGTGGTGTATTTGGTTATTCAACACTTCATTATTTGGATTGGTATAATAATGAGTATAATTTATGTAAATAAAAAATATAAAATGTTAGTTATTATGTATATATAATATAACATCCTATTATATACCATTTCACCATCAATATAATGATATCATCGCTCGTGCGTACGTACGACTTACCATATCCACGACGTGATGAGATTCATTTCCATGTTCACTATTCAAAGATGATTATGAATAAATATATTATTAATAAGTATGTAATATATGACATAATAATGATACTGGAAATATATATATATATATATATATATATTTATTTACATATATCTCATTCACTTACTTCCGTTCAATACAATATGAAAATAGAATCGACGTTTACGCGTACGTACGACCTACCATATCCATAAACAGTGTTTTCCATTTCATATATCAATCTATTATACATAATTATATTATGAATATATATGATACATAAATAATTTTTTATATTCTTGAATCAATTAAATCATGATATAAGTTATATGATCAAGAATAATAAGTTCAAACACGTATGATAAAGAAAGTGATTATTACCCGAAATGTTATTTTAACATAGAAATTTTTAATAAATTTGTAGTATAATTCCATAAATGAATCAATTATGATATCATAAATAAGAATATTGATTTTTATAATTTAATAACATACTATGATCATTATATATGAGGTTAAATGTACCCTCGACCAAAATAAAGTACAAGGTAAGGGTTAATTCTTAAATCTCATTATGATACGAGATTGTTTATGTGTAAGTATTTACAGGGAAATTTTTACCATCAATGTCCATGTTTCATAAAAATGTTTTTAAAATTAATATTTTAAGGCTTTCTGTAATGGAATCTTTATCAAGACTATCATTTTAAATGTTTTAATGATTTATTTTTCTAAATCTTTTAAATTAATGTACATGTATTAAAAATGATTTTAAGGATTTATTTATATGGACATGATTGTGTTGAAATGTTAATTCCATTCAAAAGTTTCAAAGTGGTATGAGACACTTTGATTCAAAAATCTCTTTTAAATTTATTCCTTTATAAATGCGTGACTTTTAAATGATTTCAAAAAAAAGACTATTTGTCCCGAAGAGTTTTACTGATCATTTTCATCTACGTCAACATACTTTACGAGATATTATTCATGATTGAGCTTGATTATTATAATAGAATATTCCATATTGCATTGAATGAGTTATGATATGTTTGACTTTGGATGTGCTATTTTTATACCATTCATGTTTTATGGTTAAAGTATTGAGATTTCAAATGCTAGTTTTAATACGAATGTTTATGTTATGTTTCAACATTTTCATATGAGGAATGAATTGGACTTAGTAAGTGACTGGTGGAGCCTGCTATAGCTCCTAGATGCATCTGTAGGTCTCATGAGACAAACTAGTGTCTTTGAACAAGACCTTGACAAAATTTTTATTTGTAGTCTTAGCACGAGGCCTTGACTATGTGGTTATGATGTACGACATTATGCATTCCCTGGTTATGAAATTAGTTATTACATGTGATTATTAGACTAGTAGAATATCCATGTGAATGTTTATATGGTAATTTTTGATTAATTTTTTCCATATTATGTTCAAGTTTATGTTTAAAAGGTTGTTGTTTTTATTACACATCTTGCCTTAAAAGTTTATCACTTCTTCTAAACTATTTACCCTTACTAAGCATCTGAGATCAACCGTTTATTATGTTTTATTTTCCCAATATTCCAAGAAGTGTATTATGATTAATATGCAGAGTTATGCTAATGGAATAATTACGTTCTCAAAGGATTTTTATGCACTATTGTACGTTAGAAAGTGTAATGTAACATTCATGTAGGTAATATATTTTCTAAGTCTGCTAAACTGATCGGTCCTTCTGGACTTGATTACTTGTAATCATGCTAATGTATTAAAATAATGCACCAGCTCTGGGTAATTGGGGTCAAGGCATTACAGTTTGCATAAGAGGAAGTTTAGCAACATCCTTGGAAATAGTTTTATATAAATTCTGATTTAGAAACATTACCCTAAGATAGAATTTTAGGATTATTATAGAATAACTTCCTAGAATGTTGGTAATGTAGATATTTTGTGAATTTTACAAGAAATACATCCTTGTCTGGATACGTGCAGGTAAAGATGGATTTCAAACAAATGTACCTAGGAGTAAAAAATTTGACATTGAGTTTTGGGCTTGACCTGGGGTATCCTGGTACATGATAATGGGGCTTAATGCACTCTTGGTTACAACACTCTCGGGGGATATTCTTTAGATAATTAATATTTTCTTTATAAACCATTATGAAGGATTTATGGGTAAATACGTCCTCAAAGAAAACATTTTTTTATGATTATGGATTATATGCATAAACTGTTCAATTTATGTTAGGTATTTTAAAAGTTTGGAATTATTCATTGGGATTCATAAAATAACGTAGTGCATTCCATTGTGTAGAAATGGTTCATAGTAGAAGGAATGAGAACTCCAGTAATATGCATGATCCAAATAGTAAGAAAGATCATATCTTTAATTGTATTAAGCCAAAATTTAGAAGGAAAATAGTCTCCCACATATTTGCATCATATGAAGAAATAGTATCATGTTTTAATAATATAAGTAAAGAATTATCTGAGTCACATGGATTTGAAGGGAAGCCATACAAGAAAAGAATGGTAGAGAAAAAGATGGATAAAGGGAAGAAGGGAATGAATGATTTCCTATATGTGATAACTGTGAAAATAATCAACTTTGGAAGTAATTTAAAGGAATGAGAGTTTGATATAAGTGTGGAGAAAAATTACACCATGTTAATTATTTCAAGGGTAAAAAAATGTTTCAAATGTACAATGCTTCATCTTCAAGGACTTGGGACACTATGTGAATCAATGTCCCAATCATCAAAGTGTACCCCAAATGATGATATTGGATAATAATCAAGTTATGATACTACTGCATATGAAGATGAATGATTAGTGTTCTTAAGTTGTTATTTAATAATTGTGTCATTTGAGTACAAGTTATAAGAATTATAAAGTATATAAGGATTGTACGGCAGTATGTTTTCATTAAGGATTTGAAATTTTATGGTACCAAGTAAAGTGACACAGTTTCAAGTTAATTTTTTTGAAAAATATAAGGTTGGGGGAAATATAACCCTTAATATGTTTCTAAAAATGAGATAATGATTTTAGAATAAGTTATAATTGAGTTGGATAAAGCATATTAGATATTATTGACTACCTTGGAACTAATTAATTGTTTTTTTATTCCATCATTTTTGGAGTTTATAAAATTTATGGATTTAAGGAGTATATCTGGTATTCTATAAGAAATAAGGGAGAATGAACCTGTTAAATGAGGTTTTATAGTAATTTTGGGTGTTACCATGTTTTAGGAAAATACATGATGAAGGTATTCACATGTTATTATGTGAAAAAAGAGATATACATTATGTTTACCTCCCATATAAATTTTTTAGACTGTGAGTTTGGACATAAGTATTTTTTGATAAGTCTAAAGGTTGGAATGGAGTAACTTGAGCACTTCATATTTTGTATGAGGTTAAAGTATAATTTATGGGATACTCTAACCTAACCTTTTAGATTTCAATAAACATATCGAGGTTTATAGAGATACTTATGGAGCATATGATTTATCAAATGCATATTATGCATAAAAATATCATTTTTAAAAATTCATATATGAGTATAATGGATGAAGTGAAAATAGATCAAAGCAAAACCAAATGATGAGGTTATTATTAAGACATGTAATGAAATCAAGTATGTTTTATTGAGTTCTTACCTTGATAGTAAATTAATACCTCCTCTTAAAAAAATAATGTATCTAAAAATGTGTTATCCTAATACCTTATGTTTTATTGAACTGATGATATTTTAAATCGTCATAGATTTATGGCTTTGAGGCCCTCAATTATTCCCTTTACTATTCACTTGTTTATGATTGATGACATAAATCAATCCATATAAATATTTACATTTTCCTTCCAAATATGTGTCTAAAATTTCCACCTATGTTCTCTAATTCGAAACCCTAATTTGGTGGTGACTTTCCCATTTCCCATTCTTTCTTATTAAGACTAAATTTTATTAACCCTATTTCCAATGTGGTTTATCCACAAAGGTATTTTCTATTTTAAATATTTTATTTTTGAATAACAATTTCAAATTCCAAGGATGCATTTTATTGAAGGGGAGGAGAATGTAACACCCCAAGATTTCATAGTACATTATCTCTTTAAAGTAATTAAATAGCTTGAGTTACAAGAAACACCGAGTTTGAGCACACTATGGATTACCAAACTAGCTGTTCAAAAAGTGGTTATGAATAATATTAACTGAATTTTGTATTTTTTGTACTCGATATAATTTTAGAATCTATATTATGTGTTTCTTAGACATAATATAAGAACAAATTTATTTTTTTAGATAAAGGAAGTAATTTTTTAAAAAAATACAATTTTACCGCATTTTAATGGTGAACCCTTTTTAAATACAATATTCGAAACTTTTATATATTCAATTTAATGAAATTAAATTCTTATTTAGAATAAGGACAGAAAAATTTAGTTTGGATAAATTTTTGGTACTTTTCTGATAACTTTCATATTTTGATGAATAGTGAAAAATACTAAATTTTAATTGAATTTTTTTCAATCAAAATAATTTATAGCGTTAAATTATTAATTTGAGAGGTTTTAAAGTATAATTAGATTATATTTTTATCATTTAATATAACACATGCCATTGGATATAATTTCACATTTAAATTGTACATAAACACATGTCAATCTTTTGATAGTTTTTACTTCTTCAAAACCTGCATTCTGGTTTTGACAATGGGAATTAATTTTAAATTAATTAATGCAACTCATATGTATTGAATTTGGTAAAATAGAAATAATTTTTGGATTCATAATATCAAAATTATATTTGGGTGAATTTTTGGTATTTTTCTAAAAACTATCTATTTTTGATGAATAGTGAAAACACTACGTTATTGTTTAAAATCGACATTTATTTAAATAATCATTATTTTTATTTAAATTTATTTTAAATTAAAAATATACACATAATAAATATATTTGATCGATGTAACTCATTGGAGTAATTTTATAATAAAATTAGATGTATAAAATTTTATTGAATTTTTTAAACTTCTTTTACCCACCTTATAGGCACATTTGCAAATTTGCATAAAACGTAATTTTACCGCTTATGTGAATTGAATTTCAAAAACATGAGAAACACAGTTGATATCAGTAAGTAAAATTTGGTTCAATAGGAAGAAAAATATTTTTGGTGAATAGTTACTTTTGATTTTAATTTACCACGGTTAATAGTAAATTGGGTAATTAAAGGCCCGAATGGCCCAAAGGCCTTCATTTTTATTGATTTTTGAAAACACCTCTCTCAAGGGATGACGGGGAACCCTTACAAGGAATGTAGGCTTAGAGATTATGTGGCCCGTAGGCTTAGAAGATTACATGACTCAATGGTCTTAGGGAATTCAACCAGACTATCTACAAGGAACTGCCTCTCCCCAGCATCTGCATCATGATAGTAGCTCTCCACCTTCGCATGGCCATTTGGTTAGGATTCCTGTGCAAGAATAGGCTGGTCCCGATGGAATAGTCATACCCTCTAATTCTGACAAATCCATTTGGCTCTGCTCTGGTGAGTGCACCTTCTCTAAATCCTCTTTTGGGGTTGCTCCTTTTTTTGTAGTGTGTATGGGGAAATGCATGTGGCCCGAAGGCCATGAGGTGGCTCGAAGGCCTTAAAGGTGGCCCGAAATCCCTATTGACCCGAAGGCCTAGGTGGCTCAAAATAATTAAAAACTCTAAGCCCAAACTGGTGGCCCAAGGTGAATAGTCCCAGCTGCTATAGTACCAAACATTACTTGCTACAGTAACTACTATAGTACCGCACAATGTACAGTTCTACTACAGTACCTATACAGTGTACAGTTGTACTACAATACCGCATAGTGTACAGTGCTGCTATAGTTCTTGCTGCAATACTGCTACAGTAAACCCCTCGGAAATATGCCTCTACCTGGTATTGAACCTGGGTCTTGTGGATGCACTTAAGGATACCTCACAAACTGGGCTGAGGCTCATGTGCAATAGGGTAATTAAAGGTACAAATTATATTATAAGTACCCTAAAACATGTCCTAATTCTATTTTATAAGATTATTTTGAGCACAATAAACCTTATAAATAATATCTGATCTATTTGGTCCACTTGGATTAGATTAGGACATTTGTTATTATTTTATTCAAAGAAGAGTTAAAAGTGTAAAATTTAATGTTTAATAAATAAATCCTTTTTAATATAGGGTTATACATAAGATAAAATCAACTATAAATATTAATTATAAATCCAAAACAATTTCCTATGTTATGGAATTTTATTTATAATTTTTAGACATTAAATAATTAAATTTATTTATGACACAATGATGATACAATAATTACCTTATTAATGAAAGATTAACATAATTGATATTATAATTATAAAAATAAATGAAAATTGAGGCTTTTTAAGTATTCAAAGAATTTTATAGGTTAATATAACTTGTTAGGGTTGATATACTTTATTTTTTGGTGAATTAAAAAAGTTTTTTTACTTTCACAAAAACCAAATACTAAATAGTGTTAAATTGTCATAAATGAGTTTTTAAAATAAATACTATATTATTAAATGATATAACATTCCTAATAATATAAGGTTCATTAAAATGAATTATATAATGATATATATGTCATTATTTAGCTATTCTATGTTCTCTTGGAATTTTATAGTAAGTTCATTAACCATGTAATATAAAAATACAAGAAGACATTGTAAAAGTTAAAATATTTGACTAAAAGTTAAATCTAAAAGATAAGGTTAATATGGTGACCTAAACTTATCTAAAAACTATTAGTTGAGATTATTTCACCACATATACACCCTATCCTTTAAATAAATCTATTTGAACCATTATAAACCTAAAATAAGTTTATAATAAAATAATATTTCAATATTTTCCTAAAGTGACTCTCACCTCTCTTATAAAAGGGTACTTCCCCTTATCTCAAAATCACATCTACAAAGCCATTTGGCTCGGACAAACCCTCCTCAAATATCCTCCCAATTACCCTATATTCAACCTAGAGGCCTTATTTTGATGATAATCCAACCTAATAATCCCTTTTGTTCAAATCAAAAGGAATAACCTGAAGAATATGTAATTATTTCATCACCTCTTTTAATGTTTTTTTCTTCTTCCACTTCCTATTTCTTTGTTGTTTCCATACCAAAATAGTAACTCTAAAACCTTCTATATACTATTATGTTATTATAAATATGTTACAACCATATTCATTATTCTATCCATCCTATGAATGACAAAGTCACCATACATGCGTACGTACGACTTACTATCTCCACGTCGTGGTGTAGTTTTTTATTCAACACTTAATTATTTGGATGGGTATAATAATGATTATAATTGATGTAAATAATAAATATAACATGTTAATTATCCTTTATATATAATATACCATCCAATTACATATTATTTCACTATCAATAGAGTGATATCATCGCTCATGCGTACGTACGTCTTACCATCTCCACAACGTGATGAGATTCATTTCCATATTCATCATTCAACGATGATTATAAATATATATATTATTAATAAGTATGTAATATATGACATAATATTGATACTGGATATATATATATACACATATATCTCATTCACTTACTTCCATTCAATATGATAAGAAAACAGAAACGATGTTTATCCGTATGTACGCCCTACCGTCTCCATAAATGGTGTTTTCAATTTCATCTATCAATCTATTATAAATAGATATATTCTGAATATATATTATTAATAAATAATGTTTTATATTATGGAATCAATTAAATCATGATATATGTTATACGATCAAGAATAACAAGTTAAAACACGTATGACAAAGAAAGCGATTATTACCTGAAATGTTATTTTCACATAGAAATTATTATTAAATGGGTAGTATAAAGCCATAAATGAATCAAGTATGATATAATAAATATGAATATGTTTTTTTATAATTTAATAACATACTATGGTCATTATACATGAGGTTAAACATACCTTTGACCAAAATAAAGTAAAAGGTAAGGGTTAATTCCTCAATCTCATTATTATCTGAGATTGTTTATATGTAAGTATTTATTGAGAAATTTTTACCATCCATTTCCATGTTTCATAAAAATGTTTTCAAAATGATTATTTTAAGGTTTTGTGGAAGGGAATCTTTATCAAGATCATCATTTTAAATGTTTTAATGATTTATTTTCCTAAATCTTTTTAATTAATTCCCTTGTTTTAAAAATGATTTTTAGGATTTATTTATATGGAAATGATTGTTTTAACATGTTAATTCCTTTCAAACGTTTCAATGTGGTATGAGACACTATTATTCAAACATATCTTTTAAATTACTTCCTTTATAAATGTATGACTTTAAAATGATTTCAAAAAATTGTTATTTCTCTCAAAAAGTTTTACTGATCATTTTCAACTATGTCAATATCCTTTACTGGATATTATTCTCAATTGAGGTTGATTTATTATAATACAATCTTTTATATTGTATTGAATTAGTTATGATATTTTCGAATGTGGATGTGCTATTTTTATACTATTCATGATTTTTGGGTAAATTATTGACATTTCATATGATAGTTTTAAAAGGAATGTTTATATTATGTTTCAAAATTTTCATATGAGGAATGCATTGGACTTAGTAAGCCAAATGTATCTCCTAGATTCATCAGTAGGTCTCATGAGACAAACTAGTGACTTGGAACAAGGCACTGAAATTTTTTTTATTTGCAGTCTTGGCACGAGGCCTTGACTATGTGGTTATGATATCCAACATTATCCATTCCCTCGTTATGAAATTAGTTATTACATGTGATTATTCAACTATTATAATATCCATGTGAAAATTGATATGGTAATGTTTGATTTATTTTTACCATATTATGTTCAATATTATGTTTAAAAGGCTGTTGTTTTTATTACACATCTTTCCTTAAAAGTTTATAGCTTCTACTAAATTATTTACCCATACTGAGTATCTAATCTCACCCCTTTAATATGTTTTATTTTCACATTATTCCAAGAAGTGTATTGTGATTAATCTGTAGGGTTATGATAAGGGAATAATGGTGTTCTCAAAGGATTATTATTCTGTGTTGTATGTTAAAATGTGTAATGTAACATTCATGTATGTAATCTATTTTCCAAGAATACTAAACTAATCGGTCCTTCTGGACATGATTCCTTGTAATCATTCCAATGTATTAAAATAATGCACTAGCTTTGGGTAATTTGGGTTGGGGAGTTACATCCTCTGATAAAGGTTCTCAAGCTTTGTCCTTGGAAAAGTAACCTCCTCGTAAGATCATGTAATCTAAACTCCACCATCAACCTGCTGAGCCACATAGAAGTATCAGTACCAAGATCGCTATATGATCTAATGGTTCACTAACTATATGTAACACTCAGTCACAACCTCAATCCAGTGCATAGATTCCTGTGAGTCAAGCTCACCTCAGAACCTGAGTGATCTCTGTCACTGAAACTCGTGAAGTGTTTTTAGCCTGTGCATCTCATCCGATGGTACTACAAGTACCGTGTGCTACTCCATAGGTTGTGCTATAGATGTTACACCACCCAGTGGTGATATATCTGGAACAAACCCCTGTAACCATCTCATTAGCCTATAGATCATCCTCGTGATCATGCAGTCGAATTCTAACTAGTTGTCTTTGTAGAAGCATCTTGAAACAAAATAAGATGTACCACGATTAATAGAGTATATGTGGTGAGATGGAAAATGAAGGACATAGAAAACTCAACCCATTACTATATGATTCATGTGCCATCAGTTTTCTTCCTACCATTAGTGTTTCCATGTACCAAGTCAAAAATCAGAATTCAAGGTCCTCGTGTATGGAAACATCAGTCGACACACCTACATTGGATTCCTTGGACTGAAAGTTGAACTTGAAACACTTAACAATGTTTCCCCAAACCAAACACCTAGACTTTGGGTTCTTATGGTATAACTGACCTCCTCAGAGACTACTTCTTCTTGACCCGTGCCGTGACTAACCCAATTCCACCTTCTATAGGCTAGGGGATGATGACTAGCATTGAGAAGGCATATCCCAGGAATGGAAGGTATTGAGTTTAAACCTATAAACAGGTACAAAGATGAAACTATGGAGAGTAAACACAAACTAAACCACAACTATCACTAAGAAAACTACAGAGAGTATTCTAGAAACTGAAATTAGAAAGGTTCAAGAAGACATGCACAAAAATAAAAAGGAAAGTAAAACTACCACTATCCATCCACTCGAGAACCTACCTGAAGGGTAGGTGAAGGGTATCTGCCTGTAGTCGTAGGAGTATGCTCGTCTGTCCTGTCTCACTGAGCACCACCTAGTCATGAACAAGCAGGGCCTTTGTCTAAGCGTTGATCTTCTGCACGAGACACCACACGTATAGTCAAATACCATACGGGGGTGAGTAACACAATACTCAATATAGACCCCAAACCACAAAAAAATACCACAAAGTAAGACTAAAAAGAAATAACACAAAGAAAACACAACTCACACTAGGTATAACTCAAGGTATATATAATAATATTATCATTCATAAAGATGAATCACATTTTACTGCTGAGAGAATAATCCTTGATGAGTCACTGATGTCTATTCATCTATAGGACCACCGAGGTCCACTCTGATACTAGACCACTGAGGTGTGCTCTACTATTGGACCACTGAAGTCTGCTCGGACTAATGGACCACTAAGGTTTGCTCAGCCACTGGGCCACTGAGGCCCACTCTGCTACTAGACCATTGAGGTCTCCTCAGCCACTAGACTACTGAGGTATGCTTTACTACTAAACCACTGAAGTCCCCTCGGCCACTAGACTATCTAGGTTTCCAAGTCATATCCTTTGCGTCAAATCCAGCTATAGGATTTCTTCTCATAGCACTACAACATAAATCACCTTTAGCGGCAGTATTTTAATGGTTATTTTGTAAACCACTGCTAAACCTTTTTATAAAATGGTTTAGTGGGAGTTTATTAAAAACTACCATTAATCCCCTCATTTTTTTACAGCAGCGACACTTCCCTCCTCCCCCACCCAACACCGACCCCCCTTCTCCCCAACCCCCATGACACCATCTTCACCCCCGACACGAACCCTAGATCAGATCCCCACGTGCCGCCAGTGACCTCACCGCCCATAAGCGCGCCCCGCCACCCATAAGTGCACCTCACCACCTGTCGCCACCGACCCACCAAAGCCCTAGCTCACCTCCTAGGTATGGTTTAAAAAGTTCCAATTATACATGAAAATAATTTGAAAATTCTTTTAACAATTTCATATCAAACTCATCACCAACACTCATCAAACAAGACATATGTGTTGATTCAAGAAAAGAATAATTAGGATTATGAATTTGATTTAACCCATGATTTTAATTTAATATTTGATGTTTTAGTATATTAGGGTGTTCATAAAGTATAAAATTTTAATATATTTTAGTTGTTTCTCCTCCCACTATAATTGACTTTTAAAGTTAAATCCAACCCCTCACATTAAAGATCATTTTATAGAAGTAAGTGGATGTTTTTGTGTGTTGTTCAACGATGGAGAGATAAATTTAATTTTAGTGTATTTTTATATTTTCTATAATTATGTTTTGATCTATGAGTGTATGAAATGATCAAGATTTGAGAAAATTTTTATCTTTTTAGAGATATAATTTATAACATAGAGAGGGTTGTGTATAGAGTGACACCCAAAAAGAATATGGAAAACCACACCAATAATGCTTGAGATACCTTATATGGGAACCCAATACGAGAAATAAAGTGGTAAAATTTCACATCAATGACTGGTAAACATAATTCTTCTAGTTGTGTCTCGATAGGCATCCCTATGGTGACTATGCACTAAACTAAAATGGTCACAGACTATGTTGAGTGGGAATTCCAAAGAACTGGTGGTGGATGGTCTATCAAAATAGTTTAAAAAATGAGATGATTTAGGTTTGTCAGAATATGTCTCATTCACTATATGTTTTTACCACTTCCAGTGGAGATAACTTCCTATTTTTCAACTAAGATCAGATGATCTATTATAATAATTGACCATCTATTACACATTCAAAAATTCAAACTTTTCCACCCTATAATATTTGTTTTAACTCTTAATAAATTACACTTGTAATTTTATCCCATCCCAATGGAGATGACCTGGTACATACAAGTATAATACTTCATAGAATAGAGGGAGTATTTATTCCACCACTACAAATGATACATGTATTATATAAGAAAATGATAAAACACATTCTCTACTCCATTAAAAATAATTTTAAGTGGAATTATAATGGTAATTATTAAAATTAAAACATTCATGTATCATAGGATATATAATAATGAAAAAGTATATAATCATACAAATTTTAGTGTTTTATTATAATAAATGGTTATTATAAACATAATATAATCATTCATGAACTTGAAAATTGTTTATAACATGATATAAAAATGAGAACATAAAAATCATATAATATTCTAAATCTTGGGATGTGAAAATAATCATGGATGGATAATATAGTAGTTTATGACCTTAAAATAGTGTGTGAAAAGTAGTTTGGACTAGTATGTTTTGACAAGAGTGTTCTGGAAACCTATGTGATTGTTTGCAAGGTGGGGTGGGGAATCAAGGTTCTTTCCAAATTTATTTTTTCATTACTTTAAATATTTAACCCTCACCAGTCATCAAATATTATTCTTGTGTGAGCCATATCATGATTAATCTAGAAATTTTTTATCATTGAAATTGAATTTCAATAAAAAATATGGACCTTAATGCATAGAAAAACATAAGGTTTTATTTACTTGTTTCAAATTCACTAGGTTTCATCTAAATGGAACACGCATGATGAAGATTCAATATAAAAAAAATTCCCTATCAAATAATTTTTCTATTAGATATAAATATTTTAGTTATGGACACTAAATTCCAAGTAACACTTCCTTTATAATTATTTGGGTTTTGATCAATGGTCACCCAAGTGAAACTCCCTTTGCATCATTCTACACACACTCCTTCATGGAAAAAATTAGTTTATCCAATTGAATTTCTCTTCCAGATTAGTATATAAAGATAAATTCTTGTACTTATTTAATCCCAGGTTTTATGTGGTGTCGATCCTGATGTTTTTGTGCACTTCTTCTTCAATTATAGATAATATCATCTTCTTTGATGAGAAAGTCGATTAATTTAACTCCACATAATGAAAACAACAACAATATAAAACTCTATATAAAGAATAATTCTATCAATATAATTATCTTATTATGCTCTATTTTAATTACAATCAACTAGATTAATTATTCTAACTCCATAAAAAATAAAAATTTATCCTCAAACACCTCATTATGAAACTTTAAGGTTGGTTGAATCTTACTTATTTATTTCCAATCCTTATTATTATGGTATGTTCTTCCATTTATAGGTTCACATTATGGTGCGGATTAATGCGGTTTCAATAATGGTCATCTATGATCAAGATCTTAATTTACCTCCCAATTGTAAAAGATTTTGTAGCATGCTTTTTTTCATTATTTTTTCGAATCAGTACTTTTGATCCTTAGCTGGAAGGTCAGATAGAGAGAATGATCCAAATTCTAATAGATGTATTGAAGATGTTTATTCTTGATTTTATAGGTTCTTGGGTGAAACATTTACATTTGGTTGAGTTTTACTATGATAATAACTATTGATTAACCATTGGTAAAACACCATTTAAAGAATTTTATGAGTGTTCTTACATATCTCTATTGTGTTGGAATGAGGTTAGAGAGTTAATTAATCTTGAAACAAATCTGGTGAAGAAAATGATAAATAAGGTGTTTTTGTTTTATGAGTGAATAAAATATGCTCAAGACCATCATGTGATGGACCTGGGTATAAAGTTGTTTAAGTGAGATGGGTTTGAACTAGTGAACAATAATTCACTTATCCTTTTATGATTTCTTGCAAAATAAACCCAATTTACCTATTAGAGTGAGAAAACTCAATGCTTAACTCACACACACTATGGAATCAAAATATAAAAGGACACTTTATATATAAGTTTCACCACCCAGATTGATAATTTAACCCTTGGCATGATCCAGAATCACCTAAGCCTATATGATCCACTAGAATCAGCATGATGGATGCAATGAGAAGGGTATATCTTTAACTTGTATTATAACATTAAAAACAATTTCATCACCCAAAATATCGCATTATTTTCTTCACTACCATGCCAAGACATTCCACACTAGGACCAAGAGAAACAAAGAAGACAACCCAACCTCTATATTTCAAAGAAGACATGTATTTTTCATATCCTTATTATTCCACTTATACCTACCCACCAATGGGTCAAATATACATTGTATACTAACCTATCTACTTAAATAAATTTCCACTTTAAGGTAAGAGTTTGTTTTCATTTCATATTCCTAACTTCTATTCAATTATTATATGATTTATCAAGCCCTTACCATAGTGATATCAAAGTTATGGAATAATTAGTTTGTACATCTGTTTTGATGGAGCATGACATACAAAAACTACAAGGATGGGATCCTCGTTCTTGACTTTTTATGTATATTTTTAATTTTCATTCTTGGGTTTTCTAGTGGGTGATTTACCATACATATTTATATAAAAAAACTTATGTAACATATTAATATATTTTTTCAACTAGTATATATGAATATATTTCCCTATTTAGTAGTAACTACGTGTTTTAATTTTTTTTAATATTGTGTAGGCACATTGTG
The DNA here is from genome assembly GCA_963277665.1 of Viscum album. Lineage (NCBI taxonomy): Eukaryota > Viridiplantae > Streptophyta > Magnoliopsida > Santalales > Viscaceae > Viscum > Viscum album. The sequence goes on along the minus strand of OY728123.1, from coordinate 1,185,819,806 downwards.
ATATACATGGATAAAAGATAGATCACATTACTGAGGAACACACCTTAGTATGTTAAGGGTTTGAAGTAGTTTTTATATTTTTCAATTTCCAATTGATCCGTTAAAGGGAGAATAAGATTTCCATGACCTAAATGTAAATTTATAAGATGGTTGAAGAGAGATTATGTTTATGAACGTTTAATACTAAATCAATTCCCTGATCAATATTTATGTTGGATTTGTCATGGAAAATCGAATGTTATAGAAAGGTTGAGAAATGATGTTAATCCACAGAATGAGCTCCCAACTTCATCGACAATGGAAAATGAAATTCAAAACCTCATAAATGATGCATTTGGCACTAAAAGACACCACTATTAACATCAAAACGTAACAGAACAACCAGATGAGGGTGATACAAATTGCAATGTGACAAGTGATGTTTTTGATACTGTAACACAACTAGATCAATATTTTAACATATCATTGGATCCTCCTCTTGAATTTGTAGAGAAAAATGTAAGAAAAAATTTCACTGAGGAAAATATATTTCATGTTTTAGTTGATGATGGAAATCTAGAGTTGTATAGTGAATGTTTGAAATATTAAAAACCTTCTTTTCTGCTGAAGTTGTACCATATCAAATGTCTATTTGTAATTACAAATAAGACAATGTCCATGATATTTTAATTATTGTGTGATGAATTTCCTGAAGAAAAATCCATGAGTCTTTTTATAATATGAAAAAATATCTTAATATGCTTGGTTTGAATTATACAAAAAATACATGCGTGTCCCAATGATTGTATGCTTTATTGGCGAGAGGATTCAAGTAGACAGAATTGAAAAAAATGTTCTAATTCTAGATGGAAATCAATGGGTGATGTTGGAAGTCTGAATCAACATACTTTCATGAAGAATAAAAAACAAAATACACCTGCAAAGGTTTTTCCTTACTTTCATTTAAATCCTCAACTACAAAGATTATTCATGTCATCGAAAACTGCCAAACACACGAGGTGTCATTCTGTAGATAATAACAATGATGGGTTAATGAGACATCCATGAGATTCAAAATCGTGGAATACATTTGATTCATTACATCCAAATTTCTCAGATGATCCTAGGAATGTTCGATTGGGATTGACTACCATTGGATGCAACTCATTTGGGACTTTGAGTACCAGTTATAGCATTTGATCAGTTATTTTTATCCCTTACAATCTGCCTCTGTGGATGTGTATGCAACAAACATCTTTTACCATTTCAATGATTATTCATGGAAAACAAATGCCTGTATGTGATATTTATGTATACTTTCATCATTTGATTTAAGAATTATAGAAGTTATGGAGCAATGGTGTTGAGACATTTGATGCTTCTTCTAAAACAATGTTCAAAATGCATGCGGCTTTAATGTGGACCATTAGTGACTTCCCTAGGCTTGGGGATTTATTTGGTTGGAAACTTTACATGGGTTTGGACTATCCTATTTGTAACTTTGATTTTGAGCCTAAACAGATACCTCATAGAAGAAAATGGTTCTTCTTGTTCCATAGAATATTTCTCGATGCATCTCAAAGATTTTGGCTGAACAGATCCAAATTTAACGGTTTCATTGATCGTAGACCACATCTAAAGTTGTTAACTGGTTATGAAATATTAACACAACATTAAAATGTTGAAAAATAATTTATTAAGGTTCATCATTTGAATGATAGTAGGAAATGAGTTTGAAGTGCATCGTCAAGTGAAATAATAACGCAATAATGGAAGAAAAAAATATATTTTTCAAACATTCATATTGGGAATTTAATTTGTTATGGAATAATCTTGATGTGATGCATATTGAGAAGAATGTATATGAAAATTTTATTTTCACATTGCTTAATGAGCATGGAAAGTCTAAGGATTATCTCAATGCTCGCAAAGACTTATAAGTAATGAACATAAAACTTGATCTTTGGCCATATGAGGATGAAAAGTATGCTCCGAAAATTTTTGCAATGAAAAATAGGGATAAAGACACATTCATTAAACTTTTAAACAGTGTGAAGGTATCTGACAGGCATTCAAGTAACATCTTGAGGTGTGTTTACTTGAATAATTGTAAGTTACATGGATTGAAAATTCATGATTCACATATTTTTTTACAATAGTTACTACCATTGGCATTGCGTACATTATTACCTGAAAAACTTACCGTTGTTGTACTCCAATTCTGCATATTTTTTAGATAACTATGTGAGAAATCTCTACATCCATTTCATCTTGACAACCTCCGAGAGAGGTTTTTATTGACCCTTTGTGCAATGGAGATGATCTTTCCTCCGTCCTGTTTTACTGTCATGATGCATTTCACCGTTCATTTGGTTGAGGAAGCTAAATTAAGAGGCACCATTCATTATCGATGGATGTATCCAATTGAGAGGTACTTTATTTATATGTTTTTTAGTTAATTAAACAATTTTTGGAACTTAATTAAATTCATAATTATGTTTATTTTATTTCACATATATCTTGGGCATTTGAAATCATATGTGAGAAATAAACCTCAACCAGAAGGCTCTATTGCTGTAGGCTATTTGGCTGAGGAGTGTCTTACCTTTTGATCTAGATACATAGTTGATATTGAGAAAAGATTTAATAATGTTGGAAATTTTAATGACACATTAAATTAAATTTAAATACATCATAAATTAAAAATATTTCCTGCTATTGGCCGATCAGTTGGGAGGACCTCCAATGTGACACTAACAGAATTGGAATTACTACAGGCACATAGATATGTGATGCTGAATAGTGAAATTTCAGATCCATTTATTGAAGATTTTAGGATACAAACAAAGAGATGAATGAGAGGCCGAACATGAAATGATAAAGATATAACGAAAGCTATTAATAATGATCTTGTAGAATGGTTTGCACGACATGTAAGTTCATAAATATTGAATTTAATACGAATATTAGTTTGACACATATATTTTGTAAATATAATAAATTATATTTCTTTTTTTAGATCATGAATAATGATAGTCGAGTAGAGTTGTCATAATATTTGAAGTTTCTTGCTTGAGGTCCTCTAAGACAAGTTAGAATGTTCGACGCCTACAACGTGAATAGCTTTAGATTTCATACAGTTGATCAAGAAAGGGGTTTGAAAACATAGAATAGTGGTATATTTACATTTTCTGAAGTGGGATACTATGGAAATCTGACTAATATTATTGAATTAAAATACCATAGACATTTTTCAGTTGTTTTATTCTAATGCAATTGGGTCGATATTATCAGAGGTGTTAAAAGAGATTCCTTACAATTTGCTTATGTGAACTTCTCTTGCTTGATAGATGTCAGTGATCATGAACTGCATGATCCATATATCTTATCATCACAAGAAAAAATGGTATATTAATTTAATGATGTTGTGGATGAAGGGTGGAGTGTAGTTTCTCACGTAATACAAAGAGATTTGTATGATATGGGTGAAGTGGAAGATTTGACCACTAAAATTGAATCTCATCAACGACAAGAAGTAGAATTATTTGTCCATCATGATATTGAAAATATTAGTCTAGAAAGGTTGAATGAAGTGGATGAAGTAATGGATTAGGAAACTGACATTATTGAAGGGGAAAATGATTTTATGTACAGTTATTTATTTATTAAGAAACCAATTATTTCATTTGTGTAGTCATTCATTATCATTGATATGTATATTTTGTTTGTTAATACTAGGAATATATTATCATATTTAAATTTTTGTTCTACATATATTTTTTGAAATATATTTTCTGAACTTTATTTTATTTGACTAAATGATAGGAATGTCAAGGAGGAAGCGATAAACTGTTTCATCCACTACTGCGATAGATGAAGATCCATCTGTCTCCCTCCCTATGTCATCTGAGCCACCAGCTGCCTGCCCCCGGCACCATCTCTCACACTATCTGTGAGAGTCCCTTTAGAAGCTGAGTCGTCGAATATCCCTTCAAAAACCTCAACAGCGGGGCGGCGGCGCGCCACTTCTAGTTCTTCGCGGGCATACTGTACGGTCACTATTATTGGTACAAATTTTAATATAAATAAATTTATTGCACTTTTTTTATTTTTTATACTAATTGTTTGTTCATTAAAGATGAAAAAATTCAACTGTGGAGAAAATTATAAAATGTGAAGATGTGTGGAATATGAGTGGAGAGAATATAGTTGTCCCATTTGATTCATATGGGGTCCCTACGGAAGACACCGCAAGATTACATGGCCAAATTCTATGCCAGATAGAAGCAGATCCCATTTCTCTTCCTATTTCTTATGATGATTGGAGACATATGCCTCCATGTTGGAAAAATGAAGTTTTTTATTCACAAATAAAGGTAATATTAATACATTATGGTGTAATTTAATGTCATGTTATTAATATGTTCAAAATGAATTTATGTATGTAGATGTTTTTCCACTTTACAGTTGCTGATGTGATAGCACGGAAGTGGACGTTGAAAAATCTTAGTAAGAAATGGAAAGAATTCAAATGGAGATTGTGGAGCGATGTCAACAATACTTCATTGACCATCCAACAAATGTATGAGAAGCTACCCAATGGGGTACCCAAAGAACAGTGGAATGCTTTTGTTGACATAAATCGTGATGAGAAGCATATGGTATTTAAATATATATTATTATATTAACCTCATTTTAAATTTATACATTTATATGAAGAGGAGATGAAATTGAATACATTACTATTAAATTTCATTTTATTTATTTCAGGATCTCTCAAGAAAGAATGCATCAAGCTGGGCTAAGAAAGTCACCCCTCATACCGCGGGGTCAAAAAGCTTTTCTAGAAGCCGATCGACTCTAGTAATATTTTCATTAGTTTAAATATTTATAAGACAATATTATCTGTTTAATATATTAAACTGTTGATTTCTTGTTTTTTAATGCAGTCACAGAGTTTAGGGCACAAATAATCCCGAACTAAAGTGTGGTTGGATGTTCACAAAAATAATGATGGAAGTTTTGTTAATGAGCCTGCCAAAGAAGATGGGGTATGAACTCATTTTTTCATTATAATAACATATTATCAGTTTTAAATATGTTAATATATATTGATATTTGATTTATAGGTAAATAGTAAAGAAATGAGGGATGCCAATCCTGGGCAGTCCTACTCAGTCTCTTAGGATGACCTGATTGCTAAAGTCCTTGGGAAGAGCATCTTGATAGAGTGTGCGGGATGGGTTTGGGACCCATACCATCAGAGGTATTTGGTAGGCCATCGAGGATTGTAGTTTCATATAATCCTAGCTGTAGTCAGTCCATACTTAGAGATGCCTAGAGAGAGATTGTTTCCCTATAAAACACAGCTCAATACCAGGGGGCTCAGATATCTTCTTTGTAGAAAGCGTTGACTAATATACATTAGCAGATGAGTAGATATCCTCCCAGGGGTATTGCATCAACTGGTGGTGAGTAGGTAAATAAAAAAAATTCAAAATCATTTATTTTGGAAACATGTATTGGTTTTTGGTTTAAATATAAATATGCAACACTATTTAATTTTCAATATAATGTTCTTACAGGTGGTAACAGGAAGTGGAGATGGAGTTGGATAGGGAGATGATATCTGTTTATCATCAGACATTGATTATTAGTATTGTTGATATGTGGAAAAATATTGACAGTCAGTTTGTATATGTATCATGTGTGTCACATAGTTTCCTCCAAACATTTTCAGGACCTAACATTTTCTTGATTTCCCATGTTTCCTTTTATGTATTTTATTGATTTCTGATGTTTCCTTTTATGTCTTGATTTCTTAAGTGTGGTATGCACTATATATATTGAATCTTTATTTCGATGAATCATTTTTTATGATTCATTTTTCCTAAATTCATTTTTTCATTATAATAACTTATCCTACATTTTCTAGCCCAATGCATTTACCACTACATTTCCATTTCTAAGAAGTACATATTAGTTATGATCTTGTATCAATACCTAGGGATGAGAATGTGTGTCTCACTAACATGTTCAAGATAGATCACCCTTTAATGTGGCACAATCCTAGTATCCAAAATTTCAAAAAATAGTTTGAATCCATAGATACTGATACGAGATTAGGGGAAATTTTTCTACACTGTTTGAAATGGGGTTTTCCCACCATTTCAAAAGCGGCCTCCAAGAATAGTCAGGCAATGTGAATGACAATTTCCATTATCTAGTAAGCATGACATGCCGATGGGAAACTCCCAATAGATTCTGTTGAACCCCCTGCCCTAGAAAAATGTTAAATAGACTACATGATCAATTACTTACTATTCATAACATCAACTACCCTATCACAAATAATTTATTATAAGCATCCATATTCCTTGATAGAATATATCAACCCCCTTTACGACACACTCTTCCCTTAAAGGAATGTTCCTAATCACTTCTATCATATTCTTCACATCAAAATAACTTGGATGCGTAATGGGAGTTACAATATATTAGGAGCCAGATTCCATTCCTTCCAAGGAAACCACACTAAAGACTCATTTTCCAAAGAAATCACATGAGTGAAACAAATATGATACTTGAAACTGATCCATCACTCTTAAAAAATTAGAAACCCTTATCCATGGAAGAGTTGATTTTACCTTTTTTCTATTTTTAGTGTCAAGTATAATAATTCCACATGGAATAACCCAAGAAATAGATGATTTTACCTAATCAATATGTTATGTTTCATTTATAATAATTCCACAGAGAACACCAACATAAATTAATCCCAAGAAATTATTACTATATCATTATTCCCATGATAAATGTTCTACCACCAACATACTAGACCCCACATCTTTTGAGTAACTAAGGAATAAATAAATAACCACCCAATAATGTTCTTAAATGACTGTAGGAGGGTTTAAATTTATCGATACATAGATGGAATAGAAATCTAAATAGTTACTATATATATATAGAAATAATATATATAGTTTATATATATTTCATCCACCTATATTTTCAAGGTATGTGAAGATTTATGTAGCCATATACTTATAATAATAGTGATGAATAGACCATGGCATAACTCAAACATCCCTAACCAGTCTAACAAGCCTATGTTCTCATGTAATTGGGTACACGACCTATATCCTAATAGAGTGAGAGATGCCATGAAACAACACATGGGATGTTGAGTGCTCCATCAGGTCAAAATTCTAGTCATGGAATGTGGTGAGTAAATCACAATACATATATAGTAACATTTTTGTGATACACCATGCTCGACACCTGATGTAAGGAATTGTGATATCTCCTAGCTAAACAATCTCATACCATTATACCGCAACGTCTATAAAGGCATATATAAAATATTACTAGTAAGGAGAATTACCTCAAATACATATATTATATCTACACCATATACATACTAAAGGAATAATAATTTGTGCCATAATAGATAAGGAATAACCTCTTATTCATGTCTTTATCCATGTTCAATTCCCATTTGAAATATTACAGTTCATATGAAGCATTTTATATAGCATAAATCAAGAGCATGACATTACAATTACTTGGGGTCATTCCATTTAAAGCTAATTGTTTTATTTTAAGAAAGGAAACCCACCATTAATTATCCATTTCACATTATCAGTTACATTTAACTCATTCAATTCATTAAAACATGGAAAACCCATATAAAATCTAAATGGAGTCACTTAGATGGTGACATGTTAACCTAAGAAATTTCCCACTTTAGAAATTCCAACTATATGTAGTCCAAACACCTAATAAATGCTTTGGGTTCTATCAAATAATCATATATAAAATGATATTACATTCTCGAACAATTACAGAAGATATGTGGGAGAACCAACAATTGAAAAAAATCATATTGTCCCATTTCACCTAGATCACCCAATGGGTGACTATATAAGTTGCGCACAACATGTGAACATCCAATCAAGGATTAACTAGTACATATGAGTCTACAATGGTCAATTTTAAATACATAAATTCACAACTACATTTTATTGGATAATAGGATTATGCCATTTGATATGTTTATTTTCATTCCTTTACTCATTGAACGATGCATTTGGTTGTGATTAGTTAAGAATCTATTATAATATTGACTTTAGTATGTATTATGTTGTTGTTTTGGTATTCTTGGAATGGTTTTTTTAGGGCACTGGTACAGGGGCTCCAAAAACTGGTTATTGTTTTTCTAAATCTGCTATTTAGCATCAGTTTTAACCACTTCTAACTATAAGATGTACATTTAGCGGTGGTTTTAACAGCCACTACCATCTTAAATTTATCGGTGGTTTTAACCACTGCTATAATGGCCCATCTTCTGTGCATTTTCGAGGTGGTTATATTGTTTTTCAAGATGGTTTGTCCTGGCAGGGAATAAATTTTTTTAGTGGCGGTTTTAACTGCCATTAAAAAATGTAATCCCCTACATGAAAAAACCACCGCGAAAAACAATATAACCGCCCCAAAAAATGCCCCAATTACGACAGTTCCCATAAAACGCCACTAAAATTCTTTAATCACCACAAATATTTTCCCGACACGCAATTTAGTGATGGTTTTCAGAAACTTCCGCAGAAGCATATGGAGGCGGTTTAAATCGTCACCATAGAAAAAAAAATAGCCGCGAAATTGAAATTTTCTTGTAGTGTAGCATGCTTGATTTTAGAAGAATCTACTCCTCAAGACATTGGTCACATCTCAACTATCACTATGTATCATGTAGAGTATACCCAAAGTAAATCTCGTGGGAAGGGCCCCAATGGCACATACAACGTGTCAATCAGATGCCCAGTTTGAATGATATTAGATGTTTAGTAAACAAGGGTCTATTGTGTTCAGGCCTGATCCAACTTGTTTTGATTGAACTGCCCAACCTGACTTGGGGGTCATGTATGACCTAACCCGGTCCATCCTGGCCCATTGTCTAGGCCCGTTGCACCTTGTTGGACCCGACCCGGTTCGGCCATGGGTCCAACCCTCCATGTCGTCCAACAACCCAGTTCGCATTCTGCTGCCCGGTCCGACTTGGTCGGACTGGTACTGCACCTCTAGGCCACTCGATAGTCCGATATTCCATCCAGCCAGGCCTACAATGCAGGCCTATTCTCCTCCATCCTAGGCTACTGAGTAGCACAGTTCTCTCCACCGAACCGACCTGTAATGGGGGCTAGTTCACTCTACCATCCTGGACGCCTGCTGGGGTCCAATTCATTTCACATGTGGCCAAATAAGGATGACCACTTCCCTCCATCACACGTGGTCAGCGTGTCCATATCAGTGCTTTAGTCAACCCATGGGTTGACGAAGCTGGCGTGGCGCCAGTTGGCACCACCACCCCGCCCCACTGCAGCCAATTCGGCCATGACCTCTACCACCTTGGCACGCCACCTACTACATATGGCCGCTGTCGGCATGCTAAAGGTCTCCTCTGTAGGCCACCAGACTCCCTCTAGTGGTCCGTTTCTCAATTCGTATGTTCTTATGTTCTTATTGGGGCATCACCGTCACTACCACACACTCTTCTCTGTTTTACCATCACTTCGGGGGTTCATCCTCTTTTGGAACTCCCCCGAAAAGGATATGAAAAGACCTCGTGGGTCTGTAGGTGAAGAACAATAGGAGAGAGAGAGAGGGGATCATAGAGAACACACATCAAACAATCCGAGCCTTTTTTTGGCCTGTATCTGTTCTTGTCAGTAGGGTCACAAATTATAATTCAATCACTAATATTTTTATCCCCAACATCAACCTGCAATATTTATTTTCAATTCTGTAAGATGAAATCATCCGTAGATCAACTAGTTAGTGAGTTGATCAGCATTCTTCATTTATAAGGGAATAATGGGGGAAAATCAATCACACAGATTTAATCCCCTACTTGAAAAAATAGTAATTTGTCGAGGATGATCATCCATTGTCATTCGTCAATCCCTGGTCCTGAATCTTCCCTCCAAGGGTGCCGTCACTGCTTTCTAATTCGCCAAAATTCGTCATTGGGGAGGTTTCCTTCATCGTTTTTTGTTTCTCTCCAACAGAATTCCTCCATAACCGCAGTGCAATCTCCCAAGTCATCCCCTGATCTCGTATCTCTATTAATCAACTTAATATAGGAACTTTTTTCATCATTTATGTAATGTTAAGTCACCACATCATTATGATATTTCATTTATGAAATGAAATAGCTGCCTCGTCACTGTGTTGCAGTGAAACATTTTCAAATAAAATAAACATTTTAGGTTTATTTTATTTTTCCTTAAAACTCCCAAAAAATAACTTTTACCATTAACCCACAATGGTTGATTTTAGGCCCAACCTAAGGAAATCACACCCCCAAGAGATCAACGGTACTCTCGGATTTCCAATCCAAGTTACAATTTATGAGTTATCATAAATAAAATAATCATTTTTTAATTATTTTATTTACGATCATGTCCAAAAACTACTTTCCACAGTTATCCCGCAACGACTAATGTAAGGCTCTACCTAAGGAAAGAATGCCCTTATGAGATCAACAGTGGTCTTAAATTTTTAATATGAGACACTATTTGTGAGTTATAAGGATTTGAAAAGTAAAATAATTTTATTTAATTATTTTATTTATGGTTATTCCATTTTTAGGTTTTCTCAATAGAGACCCTCATTGACTAATCTTATGTCATGCATAGGGTAAAACCATTTCTCTGAAGGAAATGATGCCCTCATAGTTTTGATCTGGCAAATTTTTTAAGAGTTATTCCACTTTTTTAGGAAAACTTCTCACACACACTATTTAAAACATAATATTTTTTTATGGATCATTTCGGGCAGTCTGGTCCTCAAAATCGCACGCCGTCGTAGTGCCTGGTCTCGTAATAACCCCTTCTTAAAAACAATTACATGGAATTTTGGGACATTATATTAATCATCACCCAATTTATTCTATATATATAACTAACTCAACCACCATAGGATCATAATCCATTCATATGTTAACCACAATACTGTGAAACCATTTATAATTTCATCATTTCTTATCCAATGGGAACGAAAATGAGTTTAATCAATATCTCATCCTTATAATTATAATGAATCCATAAAATAAATAAATATAGTATTAAAAAATCATATACCTAGTGATTTATAAGTAACATTAATGGAAAAATTCATATATGAAGATACTTTTAAAAGGTCTATTTAACATTTCATGAGGAGAATAGAGTTTTCATTTAAAAAACATATTAAAAACATTAAATGTTTCAGAATATTAGAGATTTTTTTGTACAAAATGGAACATAGAAATATGTAAGGGAATATTAAAAACAAGTGTATTCATGATGGTAGTAAAAGTCATAAATGGTGTATACATTATGAAAAATATTCTATTCATAGCTTTGGTAAAAAGTACCATTTTCATAAAATGAAAATAAGATTTATTTTAATAACTTTTATAAAAAGGAAATCATGACTAACAATTACCTAAATAAATTACTATGTAATTAAATATATATTATTGGAATAATTGTAATGAAAATATATTCTTTGAAGAAACAATTTCTTGAGTGAATAGAGGAAAAATATCAATTTTCCATAAAAATATTCAATTAGTCTTTTGAGTACATAAAGAGAGATAAATTAAAGGAAAAATTTAATTTCATAAAATATTGAAAGGATAGGTTATTAAATATTATTTTTGATAGAAATATCATATATTTACCTCATTATAAATTTTTTCCAAAATATTCCCGGTAAATAAAGATATTGTAAAAACATTCGTGCCTCATTTTTGACTTTCATCCCATGTGATTTAAAACTCAAATATAATAAATTTAAATTTATTATTATTATTATTTAATGGAATAATGTTTATACTTATAATACCATACATGGTTTTCATAAAAAATTATGTCCTCTATTCAATAACAAAATTTCATTATCGTCATCATCTTAGGTGTTAATTACTTCATTTTTCATGTGTGTTTAATTTTTATAGTTATGGTCCTTGAATCTTGATAATGGTTCCATCATATCCAAAATTTAAATCATGATACAAATATAAGTCACATTAATTATAAATATTTTTATTCAATGAGATAAAAGGTAGATATAGAAAAATGATTTATACCATTCATGGAGATGATAGTATGTGTATACAGATGAATGTTGATTTCATTTTGTAATGAATATAAGGAAATAAATATAAGTTATACATTATCATTAAATAGTAATATTTACTTCCTAGATAAGATATAAATTTAAAACATACTTCATTATATCAGTCATTGTGATTCTATTATGGATAATAAATCATGTCACTATATGGAGGAGACAATCCACACCTACGCATAAGAAATTCATTTATTTCTTATTTGATAAAATAGAGGTGGAAAATGGTTATCTCAAAATCATAATAAAATATTGGTATATTATAACAACCCTACTTTTTATTACACACTTAAACCTGATTTATTACATAAAATCTTCACTTGACACAACATAGAAGATAGAGAGGTCTTGTGTCTTTGGGGATTAGAAACATTACATAACATCTTAGAACATAAAACTCACAACATCTTTATTGAAAAATTCATTTACACGACCACTACATTCCCCCGTACTTAGCATTGCATGGGATAACCTGAGGACATGCATAAGAAAACGGAGAGCTATAAAGACTAGTAAGGGAATAAAAATGGAATAACATGATGAATACAATACATGTCAGTTAATAGGAAAATAAATTGAGCACAAGAGAAACATGAACATAAAGGAATGATAAATCATGATAATTATAACATGGAAATGTGGCAACAACACTTAACATGGAATTAGCATGAGCCAAGGCTCATTGCACATGGAGCATGAGTAAACCCTCATTGCACCTGAAGCATGAGTAAAACTCGTTGCACTTGAATTAGACTGAGTCAACACCCATTACACATGACATATCATGATACTATACTGTAACACCCCGAGCTTCCACGATACGCCTCTCTTTCAATAATGCAATAGCTTGCATTGTACGCAAATTCGAGTTCTAAAACATCGCGACAAATCAAAGTAGCCGTTATGAATAGTAATAACCACTTTTTAAAATTATAGAAATTTAATATTTCAAAATGGACTTCATTTTTGTATTCCTAATATTGAAATTAACCTATGTTGAATTTTTTGTAATTTTCTGAGAACTTCAAAATTTTTATGAATAGTGAAAAATACTTAAAACAACTTTTTTAATCAAAATAATTCATAGTGATAAATTATACTATTGAGTGGTTTTAGAGTATAATTAGAATATATTTTTACCATTTTATCCAATGGTGGTCATTAGAATTAATTTAACATTGAAATTGGACATAAACAATTGCCAATCTTTTGATATAAATTGTTTCTTAAAAACACGCTATTTGTTGTGACAGCGGGAATTAATTATAAAATTAATTAATGCAACTAATATGTTTGGAATTTTGTAAAATAGACATCATTTTTGAATTCGGAATATCAATTATAGCTTAGGGTGAAATTTTGGCCTTATTCTGAAAAACTTCAATTTTTGATGAATAGTGAAACCACTAAGTGGTAGTTAAATAACTGATTTTTCGTTTAAATGAAATATTACAACTTCTGTGATTTGATTTTCAAAAATCCGACATACATGGTTGTCATTAAGAAGTAAAATGTGGTTCAATGAGATTATAATAATTTTTTGGTGAATAGTAACTTATTAAGTTCTTAATCGCGATTAGTGGTAATTAGGGTAGTTTAAGGTATAAATAATACTTTAATAATATTAAATGACCTAGACACATGTCCCAACCTCATTGGTTGTGTCATGGCCGACCAAGACAAGCCATGGCCTAACTTGGGGACCCCATGGATCCACTTTTGTTGGGAAATAACATAAATTACTTTTTATTTAATGTTAAAGTGAAAATGACACTAACATAAAGTGTTTTACTAAAACAATTTTTAAGTAGGGTTACACTAGTCCAAATTTTGATTATAAATAGTCATTGGAAAGATAAAAAGATTTCCTATATCATAGTATTTTTTTTATAATTTTTAGACATTAAATAAATTTAATTATTTATGACATAATAATGATGCAGCGATGACATCATTATTTGACGATTTAAATAAAATGGAAAGATAATATAAAATCTATGAACTACACATGGCCAAAACCAATTGGATGAGTGGATTTCGATGCCTTATCACCTTATCCACGAATTCTATCAATGTGGGACCTTTTAAAACCGAAACACATTTTCAAATAATGTAATGTTCCTTTACTTTCCAAAAGTGCCCCTCCTCTCCTCTTATAAAAGGCCCCCACCTCTACCTCATTTCACACACTCTTCAAGCCATTGGCTCGGCCAACCCCTGCCCATTTGCTCTCTCCACATCCCTCTCCTCATCCTAGAGGATTCCCTTTGGGCAGAATCCTTTCAAAGGAAGCCTTTAGGCTCAACTCAAAAGGAGTTACACTTTTTAAGGTAATTCATTCTCTCATGTTCTTTTGTTTTATTTTGCTTCTCCAACCCCCTAAACTCTTTTTATTTACTTCTTTTGTAACAACAACAGTATCTTAAATATACTAGGATGTTGTTATAAGATTTATTTGAGCTACACTTCCACACAACTACATCAAATGGTTAAAGAACATAAGGTTTCCGTGGATGGCGAAATTCTGCCTCCCGAAACGATGATTGTTCAACACTCATTTAACACCTTCAAAGGTGGCCATTATGATGTCACTATTTTTATATATGATATATAATATGTTTATGTTTTCCTTAAGCTTCTGTTTTTTTCATTTTGGGCATACCTTTATGGTTTCCATTATGGGTAAAACACGATATCTTCATTTTAGGAAGCGCGGACTACCGCCCCCTGAAAGTGATTTGATTCGTTAATACCATATGTGGGATGTGTGAAGGATAAAGTTAATGATATTATATATGTTATTATACTGGAATTATAATATACTCTCATATCATTATGATTCCATTCCAAAAAATATGAAATAGAAATGGAAGTAGCGTTCATGCGTACGTACGGCTTACCGTCTCCATGAACGGTGCATTTCATTTCTTACCTCTAAATGTGATGTAATATTATAAATGAATGTATGTACTGGATATATATGACATATATGATATCTACATCATGAATACCATTCTGGATATAATGAACCTTTGACCAAATTAACAACATGTAAGTGTAAGAAGCCTATTTTTGACTTAAGAACCAAATACCGACAAAATGAACATTATTAACTTAAATAATTACATAATGTTCATATCATTGTAATAAGTGATATAATAAGGATAATGAAGTTGAAAATGGTTCTTAATAAGGTATATATTAACTCTAGTTTATTATTCAGGAGGTTAAAGAACGGTTGAGTCAAGTCAGACACGAGGTAAGGGAACTTCTTAACCCAATTTCCATTCTTTGGGTTAATCTCCTACTTTCAAATTATGTCATGATGTTATTATGTCCTATTTTGTATTTTTACTTTCTTTATGTGTACCTATAGTGAATACACATAATATATCTATTTTATTTTAAAAATTATATTTTTAAGGACTTCGTCTCAATCTCCTTTCATTGAGGCATATTTTGTTTTATACACAAATTTCTTTTATACGGTGTATAAACCCCTTTGACTTTTACGTTTATTCAAAAGGAATCTTTTTATACGAAGCATTTTTCTAAACGACAAAAGGGAATGTTTTTCTTTCCGTACTTATGCGGCGACAATGACTTCTCTGCCGCCGTGACCATTATTTGAGTTTCGGCTTCCTCTACAAGCCATCATTTTTTTTAATGAAAAATAAATACAAAGTTTTAACTTTCTTTTATTTTGGTATTGAAAATGGTTTTGAAAGCGTTTTTATCATATCAAAGTGTTGTATTGATATCTTGTGATTGAAATGTGGAAATGTTATGTTTCCTTTATGCATGTTTTATGTGATACGATTATGTTATGGTTTATGATATGTTTAAACCTATTCATATGAGGAATGTATTGGACTTAATAAGTGACGGGTGGAGCCCGCTATAGCTCCTCGATGCATCGGTAGGTCTCATGAGACAACTAGACGTGGAATTGGCCGAGGCCCTTTCCCAATTTGATTTATGGTTTTGGCCGAGGCCTTAATCATTTTAGACGTCTTGGCCGAGGCCTTGACAAAATGTTTCAGAATGTCTGGCATTATACATTCCCTCATTATGAAAGTGGTTATTGATATTACATGTGATTATTCGACCAGTAGAATATCCATGTGAAGAAGTAAATGGCATTATCTCATTTTACTTTTGCCATATTATGTTGAAGTTCATGTTTAAGAGGCTTTTGTTTTAGTTATACATTGCCTTAAATGTTAATGTTTATTTATGAAAGCTTCCGCATTATTGTTATCCTTACTGAGCATCTGAGCTCACCCCTTTCAATGTTTTAATATTTTCCAGGATGTGAAGAAGTATTTTATGAATGACCTGCAGGGATTGTCAGAAGAGGATATGAGTGTGGACTATAAAGACCATGTTATTGTAGTTTGTTTAATTTTTGATGTAATGAAAGAATTATTAATGTATCTAGTGTTTCCAAGGCTACTAAACTAAACGGTCTTTCGAGGCTTGATCTTTTGTGATCATGCCAATGTTACGAAGTAATGCACCGGCTCTGGGTAGCTGGGGTCGGGGCGTTACAGTTGGTATCAGAGGCAGTTTAGTACTAACCTTGGAAGCTAGATGTAGATAAACTCTGATTAGAACGCATAGCCCAAAGATAGGCTTCGAGGATTAGTATAGAAGAACTTCCTAGAATTTTGGTATTATAGAGATGATATGAGTTTTCCGAGCAATACATCCCTGTCTGGATACGAGCAGGTAGAGGCGGCTCTGGCACAGATGTACCTAGGGGCAAAACCCGAAAACACCGCTTTGAGCTAGACTCGAACGGGAACTGGTGCACGACAACGGGCCTTGCTGCACTCTTGGTTACGACACTCCCGGGGGATATGCTTAGGATAATTCTCATTTTACTTACAAACCACTATGAAGGGTTATGAGTACATACTTACTCAAAGAAAACATTTCTTTTTATGATTATGGATTATATCCATAAATAGTTCAATTTATGTAAAGTGTTTTACAAGTATGGAATTATGTATTTTGATTCATAAACTAACCTAGTTTATGTCGTTGTATAGAAATGGCGCCCAGTAGAAGGAATGTGAACTCCAGCAATACGTATGATCCAAAGAGTAAGAAGAATCGTATCTTTCACGGTATTAAGCCAACATTTCGAAGGGAAATAGTCTCCCATGTGTTATCAACATATGAAGAAATAGTATCATGTGTTAATAAGATAAGTAAAGAATTCTCTGAGTACTATGGCTTTGAAGCGAAGCAAGAGATGAAAGGGATGGAAGAGAGAATGATGGATAAAGGAATGAGGGGAATGAAGAATTTTCCAATATGTGATAACTGTGGGAAGAAACATCATGGAACTTGCCTAAAGGGAATGGGAGTTTGTTATAAGTGTAGAGAAAAAGGACACAAAGTGCGTGACTGCAAGGGTAAGAAAATGGTTTCAAATGTACAATGCTTCTTCTGCAAGGATTGGGGACACTACGCAAACCAATGCCCAAATCGTCAGAGTATGCCCCAAATGATGTTATTGGATAATAATCAAGTTATGATACTACCACAGATGAGGAGGAATGATTAGTGTTCTTATGTTGTTATTAAAGAATTTTGTAATTTGAGTGTTGGATCAATGATGTACTGGTTATAATAATTATGGAGTATATAAGGATTGTACTGCAGTACTATTTCATCAAGGACTTGAGATTGTGTGGAACCAAGAAAAGTAACTCCACAGTAGGTTAAATTTTTGGAAAATATATGGTTGAGAAAAAGATAAACCATAATATGGTTCTGATACCAAGATAGTTATTTTGGAATAAGACGTGATTGATTTGGATAAATTATATTGGATATTCTTAACTTCCTTGAAACTGATTGATTATTTGTATACATTTTTGGATAGAAGGAGTATAGGATCATGGTAATTCAGTATGTTTAAAAAGAATACATGATGAAGGTGTTCACATGTTGTTATGTGGGAAAAAAAGGATCTTCATTATGCTTACCTTCCTTATAAAATTTGGACTGTGAGTTGGACAGAAGTATTTTGGATAATTATAAAGGTTGGAGTGGATTAAGTTGATCTTTGGATAGTATTGTTTAAGGTTAAAACATTTATGAAGATTATTTTTGGAATAGTATGGTACTATATTTTTAGGAAAAGGACAACCTGCAGGGTGGGGCATAACCCGTCGCGTCGGACAAAGCTGCAGGAATCGAACCCACAATCATAGTGCGACATGCCTTTATTTCCTACCACTAGCCTACAGGAAGTCCCTGGTTATTACAAAATAGTTTTACTAATCTAAATGGTATGTGTTAACATTTTGAACCTTATAAAATTAGGATAAGTATAATATTTTTGAGTTCTATTACCTTTTTGAGTAAAAGATGAGTTGAAGGTTGAAACTCTAATTGTCAAGCATAAATATATATATACCTATCTCTTATTCAATGAATAAATTAATTCTTAAACTTTAGTAAAGGGATATTAAAACAAAAAAAATGTGTTATCCTAATAACTTATGTTTTGTTGAACTGATGATATTTTAAATCAACATAGATTGAAGGCTTTGAGGCCCTCAATTTGACAGTTGATTGTGATTGATGACCTCAATCAATCCCTACAAATATTTACGTTTTTCCTCCAATTATATGTCTTTAATTTCCACCAATGTTCTCCTTATCGAGATCATAATTTGGTGGTGACTTTCTTATTTCCATTTTCCCTCTTATTAAGGCTAAATTTTATTAACCTTATTTCCGATGTGGGTTTTCCACAAAGGTATTTTCTATTTTCACCCTCTTATATCAAATTGCGAGGACGCAATTTATTGAAGGAGGGGAGAATGTAACACCCCGAGCTTCCACGATACGCCTCTCTTTCAATAATGCAATAGCTTGCATTGTACGCAAATTCGAGTTCTAAAACATCGCGACAAATCAAAGTAGCCGTTATGAATAGTAATAACCACTTTTTAAAATTATAGAAATTTTATATTTCAAAATGGACTTCATTTTTGTATTCCTAATATTGAAATTAACCTATGTTGAATTTTTTGTAATTTTCTGAGAACTTCAAAATTTTTATGAATAGTGAAAAATACTTAAAACAACTTTTTTAATCAAAATAATTCATAGTGATAAATTATACTATTGAGTGGTTTTAGAGTATAATTAGAATATATTTTTACCATTTTATCCAATGGTGGTCATTAGAATTAATTTAACATTGAAATTGGACATAAACCATTGCCAATCTTTTGATATAAATTGTTTCTTAAAAACACGCTATTTGTTGTGACAGCGGGAATTAATTATAAAATTAATTAATGCAACTAATATGTTTGGAATTTTGTAAAATAGACATCATTTTTGAATTCGGAATATCAATTATAGCTTAGGGTGAAATTTTGGCCTTATTCTGAAAAACTTCAATTTTTGATGAATAGTGAAACCACTAAGTGGTAGTTAAATAACTGATTTTTCGTTTAAATGAAATATTACAACTTCTGTGATTTGATTTTCAAAAATCCGACATACATGGTTGTCATTAAGAAGTAAAATGTGGTTCAATGAGATTATAATAATTTTTTGGTGAATAGTAACTTATTAAGTTCTTAATCGCGATTAGTGGTAATTAGGGTAGTTTAAGGTATAAATAATACTTTAATAATATTAAATGACCTAGACACATGTCCCAACCTCATTGGTTGTGTCATGGCCGACCAAGACAAGCCATGGCCTAACTTGGGGACCCCATGGATCCACTTTTGTTGGGAAATAACATAAATTACTTTTTATTTAATGTTAAAGTGAAAATGACACTAACATAAAGTGTTTTACTAAAACAATTTTTAAGTAGGGTTACACTAGTCCAAATTTTGATTATAAATAGTCATTGGAAAGATAAAAAGATTTCCTATATCATAGTATTTTTTTTATAATTTTTAGACATTAAATAAATTTAATTATTTATGACATAATAATGATGCAGCGATGACATCATTATTTGACGATTTAAATAAAATGGAAAGATAATATAAAATCTATGAACTACACATGGCCAAAACCAATTGGATGAGTGGATTTCGATGCCTTATCACCTTATCCACGAATTCTATCAATGTGGGACCTTTTAAAACCGAAACACATTTTCAAATAATGTAATGTTCCTTTACTTTCCAAAAGTGCCCCTCCTCTCCTCTTATAAAAGGCCCCCACCTCTACCTCATTTCACACACTCTTCAAGCCATTGGCTCGGCCAACCCCTGCCCATTTGCTCTCTCCACATCCCTCTCCTCATCCTAGAGGATTCCCTTTGGGCAGAATCCTTTCAAAGGAAGCCTTTAGGCTCAACTCAAAAGGAGTTACACTTTTTAAGGTAATTCATTCTCTCATGTTCTTTTGTTTTATTTTGCTTCTCCAACCCCCTAAACTCTTTTTATTTACTTCTTTTGTAACAACACCAGTATCTTAAATATACTAGGATGTTGTTATAAGATTTATTTGAGCTACACTTCCACACAACTACATCAAATGGTTAAAGAACATAAGGTTTCCGTGGATGGCGAAATTCTGCCTCCCGAAACGATGATTGTTCAACACTCATTTAACACCTTCAAAGGTGGCCATTATGATGTCACTATTTTTATATATGATATATAATATGTTTATGTTTTCCTTAAGCTTCTGTTTTTTTCATTTTGGGCATACCTTTATGGTTTCCATTATGGGTAAAACACGATATCTTCATTTTAGGAAGCGCGGACTACCGCCCCCTGAAAGTGATTTGATTCGTTAATACCATATGTGGGATGTGTGAAGGATAAAGTTAATGATATTATATATGTTATTATACTGGAATTATAATATACTCTCATATCATTATGATTCCATTCCAAAAAATATGAAATAGAAATGGAAGTAGCGTTCATGCGTACGTACGGCTTACCGTCTCCATGAACGGTGCATTTCATTTCTTACCTCTAAATGTGATGTAATATTATAAATGAATGTATGTACTGGATATATATGACATATATGATATCTACATCATGAATACCATTCTGGATATAATGAACCTTTGACCAAATTAACAACATGTAAGTGTAAGAAGCCTATTTTTGACTTAAGAACCAAATACCGACAAAATGAACATTATTAACTTAAATAATTACATAATGTTCATATCATTGTAATAAGTGATATAATAAGGATAATGAAGTTGAAAATGGTTCTTAATAAGGTATATATTAACTCTAGTTTATTATTCAGGAGGTTAAAGAACGGTTGAGTCAAGTCAGACACGAGGTAAGGGAACTTCTTAACCCAATTTCCATTCTTTGGGTTAATCTCCTACTTTCAAATTATGTCATGATGTTATTATGTCCTATTTTGTATTTTTACTTTCTTTATGTGTACCTATAGTGAATACACATAATATATCTATTTTATTTTAAAAATTATATTTTTAAGGACTTCGTCTCAATCTCCTTTCATTGAGGCATATTTTGTTTTATACACAAATTTCTTTTATACGGTGTATAAACCCCTTTGACTTTTACGTTTATTCAAAAGGAATCTTTTTATACGAAGCATTTTTCTAAACGACAAAAGGGAATGTTTTTCTTTCCGTACTTATGCGGCGACAATGACTTCTCTGCCGCCGTGACCATTATTTGAGTTTCGGCTTCCTCTACAAGCCATCATTTTTTTTAATGAAAAATAAATACAAAGTTTTAACTTTCTTTTATTTTGGTATTGAAAATGGTTTTGAAAGCGTTTTTATCATATCAAAGTGTTGTATTGATATCTTGTGATTGAAATGTGGAAATGTTATGTTTCCTTTATGCATGTTTTATGTGATACGATTATGTTATGGTTTATGATATGTTTAAACCTATTCATATGAGGAATGTATTGGACTTAATAAGTGACGGGTGGAGCCCGCTATAGCTCCTCGATGCATCGGTAGGTCTCATGAGACAACTAGACGTGGAATTGGCCGAGGCCCTTTCCCAATTTGATTTATGGTTTTGGCCGAGGCCTTAATCATTTTAGACGTCTTGGCCGAGGCCTTGACAAAATGTTTCAGAATGTCTGGCATTATACATTCCCTCATTATGAAAGTGGTTATTGATATTACATGTGATTATTCGACCAGTAGAATATCCATGTGAAGAAGTAAATGGCATTATCTCATTTTACTTTTGCCATATTATGTTGAAGTTCATGTTTAAGAGGCTTTTGTTTTAGTTATACATTGCCTTAAATGTTAATGTTTATTTATGAAAGCTTCCGCATTATTGTTATCCTTACTGAGCATCTGAGCTCACCCCTTTCAATGTTTTAATATTTTCCAGGATGTGAAGAAGTATTTTATGAATGACCTGCAGGGATTGTCAGAAGAGGATATGAGTGTGGACTATAAAGACCATGTTATTGTAGTTTGTTTAATTTTTGATGTAATGAAAGAATTATTAATGTATCTAGTGTTTCCAAGGCTACTAAACTAAACGGTCTTTCGAGGCTTGATCTTTTGTGATCATGCCAATGTTACGAAGTAATGCACCGGCTCTGGGTAGCTGGGGTCGGGGCGTTACATATACTTTACCCAATTCTTTGAAGCGCTATCAGGGCACACCCTTCTTAAACATTTCATTTCATGCATTAGTGTGCCACATGGATCATATAACATGGAATCAATCAAAATCATAAGTTATTATGTGATTAAGTAATGTGGAATAAATAAATTAAAGTACCATTCAATATTTATATGTGCATAAATGTGAATACCCTTGATAGATACATGGGTATGGTATTCACTACACAATGATCTTGGTTAGGAAAAATGAGGTGTAATTTCGGCAGCATAACAGCATGGCATAAGGATTCATAAATATGGTTGATGAGATAGAAAAGGGTGTCTCATAATATTTACATGAAATGGACAGTAAGGGGGTCATATATATACATGTCTCAACAAACGTAATGTAATTTAGATGCAGAATACAAAAGAATTACTTGGATGTAAAAGAGGAGAGAGAAATCCCTCTCAGAATTTCGGCATTGTAACATGTGTACATGGGAGGCATTAATGAGAGAGGAAGGGGTCTCCCATCATACAAACATAAATAGGGCAGTATGGGGGAGGTGAAAAATCATACCCCAACATTTTTAATTGAAAAAAGGGTATAACAACTTAAAGAAAATTGGACCAAAATGAGAAACGAAGAAATCCCTTACTTGGAAGTGTGATCCCAAAGGTTTGAGAGAGGCTTCTTAGGAGATTGGGGAACCTTGTTAGGATTACAGAGAGAGGAGGGAAGGGGTTGGTCGAACTACAAAGGCTTTTAGTGAAGAGGAAGTGGGAGCTTGGGTGGGTTTATATAGGAAATGAGAGGGAATTATTTATTATTTAGGTTTGGGTCACCACACATTAAACTAACCAATACCAAAAACCATACCATGGTTTTTTCCCATGGTTTTTTCTAAAGGGGAGTGGAAAAAAATATTTTATAAGGACAATAGACTAACTTCTTAAAATAATAGGGTTTCTTATGTGGAGGTGAGTCACACTCTCAAGGAAAACAATTTTAAAATACAATATGTTTTATAAGTCTTGGAGTGTCCACAAAAGCTTTGTAAAATAAATCAAACAAATATAAAACCACATTATTTTAATGTTAAAACATATATTTTCTGAACATAATGTTTATTGTATTTTATTACATCACTATTGGTTCATTATGATGTCATAAAACACATTATATATTTAAACAGTATTTAATTTTTATCCAAAAATTTGACTATCTCAGAAAATTATGAAAAATTAACCGTTAGATAATTTCAAAATCCTGATTTCAAAAATAATATTCATTTTATCTAAATAATTTTATAAATAGGTGAATTTTTACTTTTAAAATAAAAACTGACATTTACCGAAAATTCATGGGTTTTGACAAAAATAGTTTTTAAACCTTAATAAAAATTACAACTGCATTCATAAAATTATATGATAATTTATATTTAATAAAAATTAATTTAATAATAATATTTTATTAGAAAATTATTTAATTCAAAAATCCAATAATTCATCAAAATATATTTCTTAGTTGAATATTAACTAAAAATACTATTTGTGCTTCAAAAACCATTTAAAAAGTAATAATAATAAAATGAATACACATTATTTATAAAAATATAATGTACATAGTCATAGTGCTAGGGTCTTGTTACATAACCTATTATAAAACCTTCATATGACCGAAGGGTAAGGTGTGTGATGGTGACAGACTATTGGGGTGGCTCGGATAACATCGCTCGGGTAGTAATCTATAATAACTTCCACTTCTCCCATAGTCAGTTTCTATCAAGCCTAACATGTTCAAGCTCAGATTGGGATTGGTCAATATCGAAGCCCAATGATGCCACCTCCTTTTTGAGCTTCGAAAAATGGGCTTTGTATGGGTAAAGTCTACTAGATGAGGCCATCGCCTCCTTTGTCTGAGTAAATTGGATTTGTTGAAGACCTATATTTATACCAACCATGTGATCACTCTTCAATTGATATATTAGAAAAAGTCACAATTCATAACGGTATTTTAAAATCCAAAATTATAAAACCAATGAAGTTTACATTTTATATAACCATAATAAGACAATTAATTAGATAAAGAGGAATTTTCATTAATGAAAGTTTGGGTCGTTACAATCTTCCCCCTTAATAAATTTCACCCTTGAAATTTCCTTTTCCCACTCTAAAACAAATGTGGGTAACATTACTTCATCACTTTCTCTAATTCCCATGTCGCTTCTTTAAACTTGTGGTTTTTCCATAACACTTTGACAAGGGGCATTATCTAATTTCATAGAAATATTTCTCTACTGTCTAAGATTTTCACTAGTTTCTCCTCGTAAGTAATATCATCCTCTAGCTATACTACCTCTAAAGAGAATACATGTGAAGAGGATGGTATGCACTTCCTTAAGAGGGATACATGGAATACATCATGTACTTTGGCCATTTTCCGTGGAAGTGCTAGTCGACAGGCCACAACTCAAACACGATCAAGAATCTCGAAGGGGCCGATGTACCTAGGACTTAACTTCCATTTATTTCCAAACCTCCTGACCTTATTCCATGGAAATAAGTGTAGAAATACCATGTATCCAAATTTAAACTCAAGGTATCATCGACAGTTATCTGCATAACTCTTTTGTTGACTTTGGTCTTCCTTCATATGCTGCTGAATGGTTTTCACCTTCTCCAGCATTTCTTCGACCATTTCTGGCCTTAGAAGCTTATGCTCACCGACTTCATCCCAATATGTTGGTGTTCTACAACTCTTCCCATACAAGTATTCATAATGTTCCATTCCTATTCTCAAGTGGAAACTGTTATTGTAGGACAATTCAACCTGTGGAAGATGTTGGTGCCACCCTAATTTGAAGTCCATAGAACATGATATTAACATATCATCCAGTGTCTGAATAGTTTGCTCAGATTGGCCATCGGTTTGAGGATGATAGGCCATACTGAAGTTCAATTTAGTATCTAGAGCATGTTTAATACTCTTCCAAAACATAGAGGGGATTCTTTGATCTCGATTAGATACAATAGATAGTGGTACTCTATGCAGCCTTACCACTTCCCTAATATATATCTGTGCCAGCTGATCCAATGAGAAATCCTCTCGAATTTAAATGAAGTGTGCAGACTTTGTAAGAAGATCCACAAAAACTCATATTGCTTTTTTTCCTTTGGATGTCTTCGAATGTCCAGTTACAAAGTCCATGGTGATGTTCTCCCATTTCCATGATGGTATGAGCAATAGTTGCATCATCCCCTTAGACTTCTACCTCTCTGACTTCACTTGATGACACACTAGGAACTTTGATGTATACTTAATGATCTCCTTCTTCATATTATCCCACCAATAATGATCTCGAATATCTCGATACATCTTTGTGTTTCCTGAGTGAATAGAGAAATTTGAACTATGCGCATTATCTGGAAGTTTCTTCTTTAGCTCCAGACTTGATGGAACACATATTATTTTCCCAAATCTCACAATTCCTTATTCATTAGCATTGATCTTTGAGGATTTACCTTTTCTAATAGTTTCCACTCTCTTCTCAATTCCCACATAATTCTTTTGGTCACCCTTTAACCATATCAAAAGAGATGGTTGAGAAATCATTTGTGAAAGGATTGATGATGTTCCCTTTTTTATGATTTCCATGTCCATTTTCATCAAATCTAAGAATATTGGGTCTTTCTCAATTCTCATCAATGATAGAATCGTTTGGTCCTTTATACTTAGAGCATCTTCCACCTTGTTTGCTTTTCCAGGGTGGTAAGGGATTGAGTAGTCACAGTCTTTGATCAGCTCTAACCATCTTCGTTGGAACATGTTCAACTCTTTCTATGTGAATATATACTTGATGATTTTGTGGTTCGTATATATTTCACACTTCTCCCCAAATTGATAATGCTGCCAAATTTTTAAAGCGAAGATCACCGCAGCCAACTCAAAATCATGTGTTGGATAATTCTTCTCATGAACATTAAATTTCCTTGAAGCATAGGAACTGAATTTGTCATTTTATATCAACACACATACCAGGACCTTCTTCAAAGCATCACTGAATACCAAAAAAATTTCTCCACTTGTGGTTAAAGTGAGCACAAGCACAATGATAAGCCTCCTTTTTAACTCATTGAAGCATTCTTCGCATTCATCACTCCAAGAAAACTTTACTCTCTTCCGAGTTAGCTTGGTAAGAGGGTTGGAAAATCATGAGAAATTTCTCACAAATTGTCAATAATATCCTGTTAACCCCAAGAAGCTATGGAAATCCATTACCAACGTTGGCCTCATCCATCCCTCAATTTCATCTGTTTTGGAGGGATCCACAGACATCTCATTGCTTATGATGATATGGCACAAAAATGAGACCTCCTTCAACTAGAACTCACACTTTCTGTACTTTTCATAGATATTCTCCTCCCTCAAGGTCTTTAGTACGGTTCTTAGATGCTCCTCATAATCCTCCATGGTTTTGGAGTATATCAGAATATCATCTATAACGACTACCTCAAATTTTTCACGGTAATCCCTAAAGACTCTATTCATCAAGTCCATGAATATTTCTGGAGCATTAGTGAGTCCGAAAGACATTACTATGAATTCATAGTGCCTGTATCTTGTACGAAAAGAAGTCTTGGGAATATCTCACTTCTTCACCCTTACTTTATAATACCCCGACCACAAATCCACCTTAGATAAGTATTGTGCTCGACGCAGCTGAAAAAATAAGTCATCCATTCATGGGAGAGGATACTTGTTCTTTATCATGATTTTGTTAAGCTCACGATAATCGATGGAATGGTGCATTGACCCGTACTTCTTCTTGACGAAGAGGACTAGTGCACCCCATGGTGAAGCACTTGGGCGTATAAACACTTTATCCAGATTCTCCTGTAATTTTTTATTCAACTCCTCAATATCCACAACAACCATTCTACACGGAGTCTTGGATATTGGAAATTCCCTAGGTATAAGATCAATTGATAATTAGAAATCTCTTTTAGGAGGAAGACCATGAAATTCCTCGGGAAACACTTCGGCGAATTCCCTCACAATAAGAATGTATTCAAAGATGGTGGCCTCCTTAGACTCAATCATCTGAGCCGGATATGCATTCTCATAGGGCAGTAATATCCACACTTGAGATGATGAAGATAAAGAAGATTCATCTTCCTCCTTGTACTTGTATAGAATCGAGGGTCAATTATCCATATGGAGAGTGATTTCCCTCTCACATCAATTTATGTTGGCTCTATATAAGGAAGGCCAATCCATGCCAAGAATTGCATAAAATTATACGAGAGGGAGTATGATGAGGTTCTCTGGGAAATTCCATCCACATATTATGAAAAGGGAGGAGTTATATTCATGGGATGCAATGATTTCCCCATTTTACATACTCATCGACATATTTACTTCCATGATTTTTGGTGGTGATGGGATTGTTCTACTAAAATTTTGGGAAATAAAAGATTGCATAGAACCTGAATAAAAAATTATTTTTTCTATTCATGAATGAATAACTAGCGTACCTGTCACCACTTCATTATTGGGGTTCACTTCAGGAGTACTGATGGAAAAATCTCTCCCTTGCTACCTTGGAGGTTGTTGGTTTCCTCCGAAAACAATTGTCTTAGGGCACTGATTTGCAAGATGCCCTGGTTCTTTGCAGTTGTAGCAATGAACAATGCATTGAGGTTTGAACAAAGCGTTCCTCTCCTCATTTGTATCCATAGGTTTTTCTTGTTGGAAGTTAACAGCTTGGTTCCCTTCTCTTCTACACCTAAAGCATTTCTTCATCTCCTTCAGGAAACTTCTGGGGTACTTATTTCCGCACCTTTGGTAAGTGGGGTGCTGGATATTCTTAGCACCATTGGATTTATCCATCAGGCCTACAGCATTGAAGTCCACCTTAAGATTCTTATCCCCATGATTCCCCTAAGATTCTCTGATATTTATTTCAACCATGAGGTCACATCAAACAATTTCCTCATAGCTTTCGAAGTCACGGATCACCAGCACTTTCCATAGGCTAGGTTTCAATCAACCAAAGAAGCGGTCAGCCTTTTATTCGGGGGTAATGAAAAAGATGAAGGTGTATCATGAAAGCCTTTTGAAGTTTGCCTCATAAACTCTGAAATATTCGTTATCTTTTTTGCTTGAGGGTAAGGAAGTCCCTTTCCATCTTAAGTTGGAGGGTGTGCGGAAAATATTTATCGAAAAACATCTTCCAGAAATCATTCCATTTTGATGCTCGATCTCCTCCTCAGGCATCATATTTTGGATCAATTTCCACCATTGATCAGCTTCACCCTCCATATGATAAGAATCCAGGAGATATTTCTCTTGTTTAGAACATTTAAGGATGAAGAAGATCTTTTCAATGGAGTTGATCTATTGTTCGGCGATTGAGGGATCAGATGATCCATTAAAAGTATGAGGCCTTTGTCTCATGAAGCTCTCGATAGAGACTTGTTATTTCTTGGGCGGGGGGGGGGGGGGGGGGGTTGAACATTCCTCTTGACCCATGTTTTTATTCAAATATTGAGTTAACTGAGATATAATCATGACAAAGTTCATGATTCCCACCCCCATCGAATTGGGCATATCACTGGAACAATCATCACATTGATCATCACAACGATTGTTAGCCCGAGTCCTCCAATTACTGTCCATTGGATGGAATAAAAGGAAAGTCAGGGGTAACACATTAAGGATAATCCAAGGAAAAAACTGATGACTTATAAATAACTTTATTTCCTTAACTTATGAATATATAGGCTTCAATCTATGGTATATATATGATCTACTTTCTAAAATATATTCTTAGGGGATTTTTTTTAATTCCCTTAATAAGGCTTCATACTAATCCTGTGAATTTACCAAATAATATCCCCCAAGAGTTTCATAACCAAGAGTGCATCAAGGCCCATTGTTAAGCACTAGTTCCCATTTGAGTCTATCTCAAAGCGGTGTTTTCGAGTTTTACCCCTAGGATACATCTGTGCCAGAGCCGCCTCTATCTTCTTGTATCCAAACAAGGATTTATTTGCTTGATAAACCACTTAATCAATAATCACCAATACATAGGTATGATTTTATTATACTTATTCCTATCTCTAAGTCTTCACTAGGGTTTTCTAATCCCAATCCCAAAAATAACTAAACCTATCCTCTGATACCAACTATAACATCCCTACTTTTTATTACATACTTAAACCTTATTTATTACATAAAATATTTACTTGATAAAACCTAGAATATTGAGAGGTCTAGTGTCTTTGGGGCTTAGGAACATTACATAACAAATAATAACATAAAACACACAACATCTTTATTAAAAACATCCTTTACATGACCACTACATTTTCTCGTACTTTGCATTGCATGGGATAACCTAAGGACATGAATAAGAAAAGGGTGAGCTATAAAGCCCAGTAAGGGAATAAACATGGAATAACATGAGGAATACAATAAATGTTAGACAATAGTCATATCAATGGAGCATAAGAGAAACATGAACATAAAGGCATGAAAAAACATGATAATCATAACATGGAATTTGCATGAGCCAAGGCTCATTGAACATGAAGCATGAGTAAACCCTCATTGCACATGAAGCATGAGTAAAACCTTGTTGAACTTGAATTATAATGAGTCAATACCCATTACACATGATGTATCATGATACTATA
The DNA here is from genome assembly GCA_963277665.1 of Viscum album. Lineage (NCBI taxonomy): Eukaryota > Viridiplantae > Streptophyta > Magnoliopsida > Santalales > Viscaceae > Viscum > Viscum album. The sequence continues at coordinate 1,185,789,370 of OY728123.1, read as the reverse complement.
CTTTACCCAATGCATTGGAGCACTATCAGTGCGCACCCTTCATAAACATTTCATTTTATGCATAAGTGTGCCACAAGGATCATATAACATGGAATCAATAAACATCATATGTTATTAAACTATTAAGTAATTTGGAATAAATACATGAAAGTATCATTAAATATTTTTATGTTCATAAAGGTGAATAAACTTGATATAGACATGGGTATGGTATTCACTACACAATGATCTTGCCTTTGAAAAACGTGGTGCAATTTCGGCAGCATAACGATGCGACATAAGAATTCAAAAAAATGGTTGATGAGATAGAAAAGGGTACCTCATCATATTTACATGAAATGGAAAGTAAGGGGTCATATAGATACCTTTATCAATAAACATAATGTAATTTAGATGCATAATACAAAAGAATTACTTGGATGTAAAAGATGAGAGATAAATCCCTCTCGGAATTTCGGCACTGTAACGGGTGTACATGGGAGGCATTAATGAGAGAGAATGGTGTCTCAAATCATCCAAAAATAAATAGGGCAGTATGGGGGAGGTTATAAATCATACCCCAACATTTTTAATTGAAATCAAAAGGGCATAACAACTTAAAAAAAATTGGACAAAAATGAGAAAGGAAGAAATCCCTTACTTGGAAGTGTGATCCCAAAGGCTTGGGAGAGGCTTAAGAGAAGCTTCTTGGGAGATTGGGGAACCTTGGGAGGATTCTAGAGATAGGAGGGAAGGGGTTGGTCGAACTACAAAGTCTGTTAGTGAAGAGGAAGTGGAATCTTGGATGGATTTATATAGGAAATGAGAGAGAATTCTTTATTATTTAGGTTTGGGTCACCACACATTAAACTAATCAATACCACAAACCAGCCAATGGTTTTTTCCCATGGTTTTTGACAAAGGGGAGTGTAAAAAAATATTTTATAAGGACAATTTCATAACTTCTTAAAATAATATGGTTGATTTTATGGAGGTGAGTCACACTCCAAGGAAAACAATTTAAAAAGACAAAATGATTTATAAGTCTTGGAAGGTCCACAAAAGCTTTGTAAAATAAATCAAAAAAATTTAAAATCACATTATTTTAATTCTAAAACATATATTGGCATAAAATAATGTTTATAGTATTTTATTACATCACTATTAGGACATTATGATGTACTAAAACACATTATACATTTAAACAATATTTAATTTTTCCCCAAAAATTAGACTATCTAAGAAAATTATGAAAAATTATCCATTGGATAATTTAGACATTATGATTCCAAAAACAGTAGTCATTTTATATAAATAATTTTATAAATATGTGAATTTTTACTTTTAAAATAAAAACCTACATTTACCGAAAATTCATGGGTTTTAACAAAAACAGTTTTCAAACCTTATTAAAAATTACAATTTCATTCGTAAAGTTATGTGATCATCTATATTTAATAAAAAGTAATTTAATTATAATATTTTACTAAAATATTATTTAATTCAAAAATCCATTAATTCATCAAAATATATTTCTTAGTTGAATATTAACTAAAAATAATATTTGTGCTTTTAAAACTATTTAAAAAGTAACAATAATAAAATGAATGCACATTCTTTATACAAAAATAATATACATAGTCATAGTGCTAGGTTATTATTACATAAACCCTTATAACACCCGCATATGATCGAAGGGTAAGGTCTGTGATGATGAAAGACTCTTTGGGTGGCTCAGATAATATCGCTTAGGTGGTAATCTCAATTAACCTCCACTTCTCCCATAGTCAGTTCTGCTAAAGCTTAACGCGTTCAAGATCGGCTTGGGCATGGTCAATAGCGAAGCCGAATGACGCCTCCCCCTTTACAAGCTCCGAAAAATGGGATTCGTATGAGGCAAGTATACTGGATGAGGCCATCGCTTCCTTTGTCTGAGTAAATTGGATTCGTTAAAGCCCTACATTTATACTAATCATGTGATCGTTGTTCAATAGCTATATTAGCAATGATCACAATTCATAATGGTATTTTAAAATAAAGAAACATAAAACCAATTAAGTTCACATTTTATATAACTATAATAAGACACTAAATTAGATCAAGAGGAATTTTCATTAATGAAAGTTTGGGTCATTTTATTTATTTTTTAAATGGAACAATTTATTTTAGGATGGGTAAAATATATTTATATGAAGTATAAGATGAAATAACCTTTAATAGAGTTAGGTAAGATGATTACATATTATTCAAGAGGCCTCATTTAACATTCAACTCAATCTTTCTTATGATGTTAACCATATAAGATTAATAATTAGTGGAAGGAATATAGAATTATTTTTGGCTATTTATTTACAAATCTAACGCGGTAAGTTTTTGTGAATAAGTCAGGATAAGAGGGTTCCTTTTATAGATGAGGGGAGTGACACACATGACATTACCTAAAATATTTATATAATAAAAATCCAATTTATTTTGACTAAAATTCCAAATTCCCATTAATTTAATGGTAATATAATATAGGGTCAAAATATCTTCAAAACATAATAATAAGAAAATTTCAAGTGTAATTTGTACCAATTACACTGAATTTAACCCCCATTTTCAACCTATTTTAACCGTAACCATCATAATTTTTTTTTTATATTTTGAATATTATTTATGACCAAAGATAAAAGTGGAATAATTACCAAAATTTTAAATTATTATTACAATTACAAAATACATTTTATCAAATTAACTTTATATAAGTGGAACAAATTATCTTATAAATATGTGGAAAATACTAAAAAAACCATTTTAAGAAAAAAATATTTTTTAAGCATAAAAATATATTTACTTTCATTCCATAGCTTGTAAAAACTATCAGACCAATGTTAATATATTTTATTAAATATATATTTCTCAAATTTCAATATAATCATTTATCAATAGTTATTTATTAATTTTATTTTTAAAAAAACACATTACACACATAGAAAAGAGTTCAAAAAGAAAAAATAACACTTTTTACCTTCAAATTATATTCTCCAATGTCCTAAAAATTAGATAGATTTTTTTTAAAAATAAATCATAAGTTAAAAATACATTTAATTAAAATTATTTTTTAATATAAATCAATGTATTTTATTATATAAAAATCAATACCATCTTGAAAAATGAATTTTTCAGAACACTATATGTTTTAATCATGAAATGGTTTTATATGAAGTTTAAGGATTATTTACAAGAAATTAATGAATAAATTTTAATTAATGAAATATGCATACTTATAATTTATAATGTTTTTAATTCTTTTCAAATACTATAATTTATCATGTGATGACGCAGACCCTAGTAGCCCAGAGGTAGTCGTTACATTATTACATTAGAACTAGATATATAAAATTGTATCCTAAAGGAAAAAATAGTTTATAATTATTAGAAAACAATATAAATACCTTAATATAATATTAAAATTGATAATTTAATATAAATTTTTTATTTTATTTGAGATCACAATTTTCTTATTACCATATCCATGCATCTAAATCACAATACTCTTCCTGAAATCTTGTAGAAAGGAAACATATGAAATGGGTTGGAAATGATTGATTTTAAGGGTATGTGTATAATGGATGTTACCATGAATACATAAGTAATAAAAAATATAGAAAGGTAAGAAACTAAAAACACATTCTATATAATCAATTAGTTGATCATGATGAAAAATAAGCCCAAAATAAATTATATTCAAATAATTCCATATAAATCATCACATGATTATTAAACATTTCCATGGATATTATAAATAGTCAAATATTCACATGAACATCAATAAAAATTATCAAAATTATGGAGTTAATAATTACTTACATCATAAAAATACCATCAAGGCCTCATGCCAAGACATTTTACACAAATGGGTTGGGCCATGACTAAATATATAGGAAATATTGTCTCAAGAGACATACAGATACATTGAGGGGATATAACGGGCCCAACCCATATCTTACTAAGTCAAATCCATTCAACATATAAAAGGGGTGATACATAATCATTTTAAAAATTCATATTAAAAAACTACCATATGGAATATTAATACCCTAATAAATTAACATAATCATAAACCATACATATTAAAATGGAAAACGGTATCTGAATAGTACATCACCAGTAAAAATAAACCTAAACCATATATAGAAATAATAAAGATGGTATAATTATAAAAATATCCCAAATGCAACATATTTTAAAAAATGGGTTGTCACTTTTTCGAATATAAATACCATGATAATTTAATTAAAAGCATTCTAGAGGAAAATATAATTTATTTACATTGAAAATATTTATTTAAAAACTAAAAATTTAAAGATTATTAGGAAAATATTTTCATTGGAATGAATCATATTATATTATAAGGAATAATCAAATAAATGAGTTTTTATGTTGTCACGAAATTTCATTCTTGTCCAGTATGTTAAAAACAAAGATTACTTTCTCATTTTTAGTAAAAAATGAAAACGCACCTTATTTATAAAATGAATTGAAGATTCATTTTAATAAATTTTTGAAAATAATGGGTAGAAATGTATTTAATAAAAAATTATATAATATTATAAATGTTATAAAAAACTTTTTACTAAAAATTTGATAAATAAGATAAATATTCACGGACGAGTAAAAAAATAAAGTCATTTTTCATTAAAAACATTATTTTGGTATCTAGAGTAAATATGGGATGGAAAATGAAAATAAAAAATATAATTTAATGAAAAAAATAGGAGATGAAAATATTTTGGGTTTTTGATAGAAAGGACAATCAATTCCCCCAGTGGAGACTAAAACATAAATAATCCCAAACAATAATGAGATTATGAAATAAAACCTTACCACATTGATATCATTTTAATAAAAAGAACCATGAAGGAAAGAACCATAAATGGATATTTATACCAAATAATATTGTTTATAATGATCAGAAAAAAAATTCACTTGAATTGTATACACCAAATAAATGAAAAAAGTGGTGTGTATAAGGCATGTGTCCCACATAAATAAAAGTGTGACAAAAATACCTTACTACTGGTTTGATTTAATGATTATATGTTCAAAAATATTATATAATAAATATATATTTATTTTAAATATATTATATAATAATAATCATTTATATCATTCTATATATGACTCTTTTATAACTTTTTATCACCATATTCTTGAAAATTATTATTTAAAAAAATTCTTTGGTTTCTAATTGCATCGTTTTTCATGTATGTTTTGGTTTGGTGATTTTGGTCATATTAAATTGATAAGGGTTAAATTATATCTATTATATTAATCATTATATAAATATACTATATATTAATTGTATATTTATTTATAGTAATCCATAAATTCTAGATAGAAAAATGAATTACACCATTTATGAAGGCGATAGGTTCTGCATATGCATGAAAGTTATTTCAAATTTTTAATGGATAGAATGGAAAAAATAATAAATCACATTTATGAAATAATTATTATATAATATATATTATATTAATTAATTAATTTATCTTTATTAATATCCATGTCAAAAAAATGAAAAAAGTTTTATATCGCTTCGTAGAGGTGATAATATACACCCACACAATGGTGACATTATCATTTTATAAAATATTTTTTGGTAATAAGTTAGAAGTGATATTATAATTTTATAGGTGTAATTATGAAATAAATATCATATTTATAAATTAAAACCATTTTAATATATATTCATTGGAGGTGGCGATGTGAAACGAATGACATCGTTTTGTGAGGTGGTAGTCCACCATTCAAATGATGAATGATTTCATTTCCAATTAGGATTGATGAGGGGATATATTTAGGTTTTTTCACTAAAATAATTACATATAAAATAATTATTATACTCTATTTACTATTTTATAATATTAATATAATATATGGATGGGCAAGGAGAATAAATAAAATGATGTTTCATGCTTAATAACAATCCCTCTTCTCCTAAGAACCTATATCGGTTTATACCTAAATCCTTATAAGGAAGTTTTTTTAAAACCAGGGACTCTAGGTTGTGGGTATAGATTTAAGGATAATATTTTAATATGTATTTTATGAAAAAAATTCTTCTAATGTGTTTATATGAGAGGAGAGTGGTTCCCTGTTATAAATTGGGATGGAGGGATGGACCCACTTGAAATTTTTGAAAACAAACTATACCCACGCTATACAGAATCCAAATGGTTCCAAAATGTACCATTAACAAACCATATAAGATATTATATCTTAATATTTCTATAAAATATAAATAATAAAAGTTTTTAGGAAATTTTAACTCTTATCATTTTAGTTTAACCCCAAGAAAAACCATTTTATCTTTAAAAGCGGTAAATAATTTTTACTTTTTTTAATATTAAAAATAACCAAAAAATAATTTTATATTATTAGCTAATATTTATTATTATTATTAAACAATGGAATAATTTATTTCTAATTTTTGTAAAAATATAGCATAATTTAAATTAAAATTATACTCGTATGCACGTAAAATTTTTTTTACAATACAATGTTTTTAGAAGTATATAATTATTTATAAAAAAATAAAATTGATTAAAATTAACAAAATTGGATTTATTATACCATAAATAAACTAATTTTACTTTTAAATAAATTATAAAACAAAATTTATCTTTCGAAATACTTTAAATGAAAATATATTTTTTAATAAAAATTACTATTTCCACTATTATTCTAAAAACAATATTCTTTTTAACAAAATAGAAAAAACAAAGTAAGATAATATATAAATGTTAATTTAAAAAATTAATTTCATTTTTTCAAATTAATTCTCTAAAAATGGTAAAATTAATTATAATATAACTATGAAAATATTAGTGGATCAACTTTTTTGAAAAATATTATTTGTAAGCGTAATACTAAATTTATTATTTTCTAAAGGCATGAAAAAATATTAAATAAATGATAATTTTTTAATTTCATATATAATATATATATTTAATTAAAATAATTAAAAAATAATTATTAATTATATTTATTAATATATAAACACATTGCGTGCATAAGAACACTTTTTCAAAAATACATTTCTTTAACTTTCAAATGATGATGATGATTATTTAATCAATTTTTAACTAATGAATTTTTATATGTGTGTGTATACCATATACATTTCATAATTTAGCTATAAAAATTCATATCATCCAATTTAATGATTATATTTTAATTTTATATTGTATTACATTTAATTTACACTTGGATTTTCATGCATCATAAGTTATCAAAGAGATTGAATTTAAATATAAATTTAATAAAATATTGATGTGTTAAACTCCTATATCATTATATAAATGGAATCATTGAAACTTTAAGTTGTCCTTGGAATACATGGATTTTATATTTGAAAAATATTAATGTGGTAAATGGAAATTGAAATAAGACTAACAAAATGACCTTTTAAAAAGTGAGAATGAGAAATATGAAGGTTATATATAAAAACCCAAAACTATGTTTCTTAATTGGAAAAAATTGGTCGGAAGTGAATATATGGACATATAGGAAAGGTGTAATTCCAAAATAATTTTTTGGAATGATATATATTAATAATCACATGAAAATAAATGATGGATAGAAAGTTAGGGACTATAAAACCTTAAATAAATTATGGTTAAAAATAACATTTATTTTTTCAAGATTTTTTTCCTAAAGTTAAGGGATTATTTTACTATCAAGATAGTGAATATAAGAAAATATAAATAAATGATATATTTTTATTTCATAATCACAATTTAACCCTTTGGTTGTTCTTATATCAATTTCCATTTTATCTCTTTTGCTAAAAAATGGATATCAATGAAGAAATTTTCGTACCTAATGCACAAAAATTATATTTTAATGGATTATAAGATCAATTAATGAATTAAATTTCTTTCTATATTTATAAAAATTTGTTTCAAAATAGAAATTATAAGCTCATGTTTTCCAATATAATACATTAATCACTAAATCTTCAACAGTAACTCCCAAAGTTTAAATTAATCTAAAATATATGTATTCATATTTAAAATATTTTATATGTTGGTCAATAGTAAGAGTTGAACCCTTTTTATTCTTCAGTAGTGGGTTTAAACTCCATGTACTCTCCAAATGTGACAAGTTTTCATCTAAAATGTGGATTTTACTTTTTAATTAAATACATTAATTTAATTTATATAACATTCCAATTTTTTTATAAACATTATAAAAAATAACATTAACCGTAGAATAACTTTTTAACCACTATGGTTTTCTATAGAAATGTTTTTCAAAAAAAAAAGATAATATTAATTTCATATTATTACCTTAACATCTGTGGTCATATTAACCCAAAAGGATATCAATTCCATTAATCTTATAAAAATATTATTTTCCTCAAATAATACTATATTTTGATCTTAAGGGTTATATTCACCTCAATATAGTAGAATGTCTCCCAAAATATCATTAACCATATGTAAAACCTCCCACTTAAAACCTCACAAGGGTTGTCTAATTTTTTTCTACTGATTAACCTTATGCTCATAAACTGATGATGTTATCCATAACTATTATTTTAATCTTATATAAATAAATATATGGTTCTGAAAATTAACACAATACATAGTTGTTTCATGATTCTTATAACCAAAATACCATTGACACAAGTAGTTCTTCAACATAATTCTTCAATCACAATACATAAAATATTCAACCCTTTTTCTTTAATTATTAGTATAACATAAGAAATTTCCTACGTTAGGTGTTAATATTTAAAATAATACATTAAATTTGAAAATTATATGTTCACCACATTAAAAAAAACTATAAATGAATCTATATTGTGAAATTCATTTCTTTATATTAAACTCCACACATTTTCTCAACAATTCATTTCTCTATGCACTTAATTTCCACACCTAGAAAATTATCTTGTTCCTTTAATAAATTTTCCTTGGTTAATATTCCAAAATATCTTACATAAGGGAAATTATGGCTTATTTAATCAATTATCTTCACAGCTTGATCAGTTAGTGGACCCCAACAATCTCTTCTTCAGTGAGTTTGAGATTCAGTTAAAGTTTATATTTGATCACATACATGGATAACTGATTAAACATAATCACAATATATTTTAATTCAATAACTATCCCATTTTGTTTCTCAAAGTCACCATGTTGTCCATCACAATCTACGTTAACCTCATTACTCATGGTTCAAACAAATAAATAAAATAAAAAATCACATCCTGAGACCAAATAATCATAATTATAAAAAATTATTTATATAATATCTAAATTATATAACAATTTTTAAATTTATTACACCATTGGTTTATAATTTGTCATTCATGATCACCATCTATTAAAAAAACAATAAAGGGTTATAATGAAAATGTGAATCCACCCATGCATATCCACCAGGAATGTCAGAACATGTACACAATAAGACCTATTATCATACAATAGGTGAGGATTAATTCAAATCTCAATTCTCAATTTTCTGATTTATTACCCCTAGGTACAACTATTATAGATCCACATCCAACTATAGTCTCTAAACATGGATGTATTTAAAGGAAAAAACATAATCTATACCTTAGAAAACATTAGGATGCAATCCTATAACTAGAACAAACCAATAATTCTTATATAGGAATATATTTTCTAATCAATGATTTCTAAATTCTATTTCTCATAGTTTCTACTAAACTCTCCTTTTTACCAAATGAAAATTCTTAAACCCAAATAGTACATAGTATGTGATTAATGTTTTACAGTGGTATAAGAATAAAGGAATCAAATCCAAAAGGAAAAAATTGATTAGTAATCTTGGAAAACTAGATACAAAATTGAATTTCACATTAGAATTGAAAACATGTGTACAAAATAGTATTTTATTTGAGAAATGTTTTTTCCCTTTATCATATCATGAAATATAAAGCATAATGAACTTCATGGAATCATGTAGAATGGAAAAATATGAAATTGGTGAGCTTAGATTTTTAGTAAGGGTACACATACTATGAAAGAAATCATGTATATTTAGATAATAATCATCATGTAAAGATAAATAACGTAAAACACATTTCATTTAATCAATGATATAAGTATGAAAAATAATATGTTAGGAATAAATGATGACCAAATAATTCCATATGAATAATCATAAGATATTAAAGCATAAAAATGGATATCATAACCAATAAAATAACCACATCCACATTAATAAGTAATATAATAACGATGGAATTAATAATTTCATACATCATTAACATATTTTTGATTTCTCGTGAAAAGGAATCTTACATTAATATGTAATTCTAGACCAAATACTCATTATATATTGTCTCATTAGACATATCGATAAATTGTGGGGATATATATGGTATCAATCATTACTTCTTAAGAGAAATTAATTTCACATAAAAAATGGTTGAAAATTAATTTAAATAAAAAAATTTATTGTAAAACTTGAACATGAAGTATTAATAATTTTCTCAATCAATCAACATAATCATAAGCCATGCAGAGTAATGTGGTGAATAAAATAAAAATAGTAGATCCCCTATCAAACTGATCATAAAATGTATAGATTAAAAATAAATACATAATCATTACAACATATCCCTATTCAATATTATATAAAATAATCATTTAATTCATTGACGGATAGAAATACCCGAAAAATGTCATTAAAATAACTGTTGATGAAGATTACCATTTTAATTTGAAAATAACTTTTAAAAACTAAAAATATATATAATATTAAGTAATATATTTTAATTTAAAATAATAATAGATAATTATAAATTAATCATCAATTTAATTATTATTCATGAAGGTGGGAAATATCTCTCATTTTTGGTACATTAAAATCAATTATTCCTTTTGTATTTTTTGCAAAAGTCAAAAATTACCTCATACAGAAAATGATAGGAATATTATTTCTAACCCATTTTTTAAAAACATGTGTAAAAATTTCATTAATAAATCATTTTATAATATTATAAATATTCATTAAAACATTTTAAGGAAAATATGGATATACAAGAATAATATTTCCCAAACTGATTGAAAAAAAGTCAGTTTTCCTTAAAAACATGGTTTTGGAATATTGAATACAAAATTAGTGGAAAATTAATAGAAAAAATATAATTTAAAAAATTTCCATTGAATAAATATAAGGTTATATTTTTTATATAAAAATCAAACAATTCACTGAGAGGAGACTTAATCATAACCAATCTCAAATAATGACAAGATTGTGAAATAAACCCCTACGACTTTTGTATCTTTTAAATTCAAGGCACAATGGAATAATGAAAAAAATATGGAAATTTATATACAATAATATTCATGATAAGAATAAAAAAAATCACCAAAAATATTCATGATAAAAGAATCACCAAAATTAAATTAACCAAACAAAAGGAAGAAGTGTTGTATAAGGCATTTGTCCCACATATATAAAATTGAGATGAAAATTCCTTACTTCAGGTATGATTACCTTAATATGTGTTTGAACCTCTTTTAAAAAATTAATATTCATTAAACATATATTAGATATCTATAATAATATATACAATACCATATATTATTCAGTTAAAACTTTTTATCAACCATTTATTAATAATTCATTCTTAAACACATTGTTCTATGTGATATTAGATATGTTTTCTAGGTATGTTTTGGTTTGTTAGTTTTATCATTATAATTTGACCATGGTACCATTATCTATAGAAGTTCAATTATGATATAAATATAATATATATTCATTTTATTTTTATATATAATAATCCCTAAATGATATATAGAAAAACTAATTACACCGTTCATGGAGATGGTAGGCTGTACATATGCATGAATGATGTTTATTGTTTTTTAGTAGATGGAATGAAAATAGGTAAATAATAATTAATCTTTAAAGAAACATTTTTATACCACATTTACCACATATATTCATTAATTATGTATTTATTATCATCTATGTAAAAATAAAACGAACAACATTTGATATCTCTTTATGGAAAAGGAAGTCCATATGTACACACAAGCGACAACATCATTTTCTAACAGATTTGAAGATAAAAAGGTAAAAATGATATTATATATATAAATATATTTATTTCAAAATTATCATATATATATATATATTAAAATGATCATTATATCAATCCATGAGAGGTGATGATGGAAAAAAATTATATCATTTCACGAGGTGGTTGTCTACATTAGGTATGATTAATAGTTTCATTTCACATTCTAAGGAAAAGGGGATGAAATTTAGTTATTTAGATGAAAAAACATCTGATTATAAAGGATATACTATTTTAATTATATTATAATATTTTTATAATATCTTTAGGGTTAATAGTAATAAATAAAACAAACATTCTTTGTTATGAACTATACCTCTTCATCGAAGAACCACTTTTGAATTATTCCTAAAGCCTTAAAAGTATGTTTTTCTCATAAAACCAAGGATTATAGGTCATGGGGATGGATTTATATTAGTTATTTTTTCTATGGGTTTAAAAAATTCTCTCTTGATGTGTGGAGATGATTGGAGATTGGGTGACCATTTACAATTGGGGGGAGGAAACACATGGAATGTTTTAAAATAATAGATTATAACCATGTTTTACACACATCTAATGTCTAAAAAATGGACCATTCTAAAACCATTGATATTATAAGGTCTTAATATTGAAATAAAATAGGAATTAGAAAAGTTTTTAGGTCATTTTAACCATTATATTTTTAGTTTGATCCCAAAATAAACCTACTCTAAACTTAACCGTGATAAATTATTTAACCGTTTTACTATTAATTACGAACAAGAAATTTTTTTGGAATTTTTACCCAATATTAATAACTATTTTTCAAAAAAATAATATATTTTTTCAAATTAAAATCAATCTAGTAGAATAATCTAATTTAAAATTAAACCCATAAGAGAATTGAAAATATAGTTCCCCAAGAAAAGTTTTTTTTAAGTCCATATATTTTTTATATAAAAAATAAAAAAATAAATATTACAAATAAATACATTGAATTTATAATTATTTAATTTATGTAAATTTGATTTTATAATATTTATGATTTTTTTTTATTTTTAGATTCTTTAAAATAAAGTCAGTTTTCTGTATAAATTAGTGTTTTTCACTTTTCATCAATTTTGTTTCATACAAGAGTCAAAAATTTACTCTGATAATTTTTAAATGTTTTAAAAAATTAATTTTTTTTAAAAAAATAAAATTTAATAAAGTGGGAAAAATTAATATTACAATAAGTGCCCAAAACATGGAAGAACAACTTTTTACAAAAATATATTTTCTAAGTATAAAACATTCTTTATTTCTATCACAAGATTAGAAAAAATTTTAGAATGATGGTAAAATATTTAATTTAACATATAATATATAAATTTCATTAATATAATTCACTAATATTTATTAATTTTATTTATTAATATAAAAAATCATTGTATACATAAATGGGGTTTTTTTTCATAAAAAACATTTCTCTTACATTCAAATGATATATATTTTTATTTATAATTAATTATTAATGAATTTACTTATTTATACATTTTTATACCATATAATTTTAATAAATTATTTATTATTATTAATAATATAAAATTTAACTACTTGTATATATTGTTATAATCTGTTAAGGTTCATTTAGGCTCGAGGTTCTTTAGATTAAAAGCTATCTTAGAGATTAAATTTAAATAAATATATCTTAAAATATCAAGGGGACACACAACATCATTTTTTAAATGTTATAATATTTCATGATTGAATTATAATCGGTGTTTTCTGTAATAAATATTTCTAAATGCTTCAGTTTGTTTTGTGGAATACATGTTAAATATCTTGGTATTACCATTCTTAAATTTTGGGAATATATAATGCTTTAATTCTACCTAATTATATGATACAAAACATATTATTCAGTCCTAATTAAATGTAAATGGAAAGGATTTGTAAATCCATATAAGTCATGGTATTACCTTGTATATATAATGGTATTTAATCACTGATAAAGTTATATTTTCAAAAAGGAATACAATGTGTTAGATTATGCATTAACACTTATAAGTGTCATTCATTTTTGAAACATTAATATTGGTTAAAGAGATGATATTTGAGTTGTGTAATCATGAATAAAATATTTTATAATATTTATGAGTAATTTTATAAGATTAATTGAGATTTTTTAAATATTACATGGTATTTCATGAGGGCCATCTAGATAAACATAAGTCATACTCTATTGTAAAAAAGTATCTTTTAGAACTATGTAATTATCAAATGAGAAAAATAAGGGTAATTTTGATACATGTAAGAATAAAAATAATATTTAAAATATTAAAATAAAACATTATATCCATTTCACTCTTAATAACAAGTCAGTACCTAATTTAATATGGGTAACTCTTGGTTTTTGTAAGGGTCAGTAGTTTGAAATTTGTTTGGAGACATCTATTTGTAATTATTATACACAAAAAAACAAATTTTAAAATATCATAGGACATTGTTCAAGCTATAATTTAGTTCATAATTTTCATAGAAATATTTTGGAAGATCATGGATCAATAATTGGGGGATTTTCATATGGAAATATTAGAAATTCAATATCGTTGATCAAAATAGATTATTTCTTAGAGGTAGTTGAAAACATTGTTAAAATAAATTTCAAAAATGAACGATTAATTTCATAAAATATTATCTAAAAATAATTCATATAATTACATGAATATAAAATACGGAAAAGAGTAAAAATAGAGTATCATAAGAATTAAAGATCTAAGACTTAACTATTTTACAGAATCTATGTATTAAATAAAGAGAAATAAAATAATATTCTAAATAAGTTTCTACATATTTTAAAATTTGTGTTTAGGGAATAAATTCTAATGATGATTATTTTAAGACTTTATTTAGAGGAGGAATAATACCTAGGAGTTTGAATACATGAATATATTTTTTAACCATTTTGAATTCCCAAGGTGGAAGATTGACATACAAGATGCTATATTAATATTCCTCTAGTAGTAGAAGACCTAATAATATAACAAGATCTTATATGGTGATGAAAATAATTTTTTTATTATTAGGAACATATTCCTAAAACTAAATATAAGAAAATTTTATTAAATATAAATAGGTATATTATATACAATGATGAAAATTCTATAACACCAAAAAATTATAAAATAAGAACATTGTATTTGAGATAATGTATGAAATGTAACATCAAGAATATAAAAAATATAAAAGGATAAGAATTTAAAATATATTTATTTTCAATAACATCATTATATTTCCATACATGAAACACTAATTTGATATTACATTAAACATAACAGTGAGTTCAATATGCATTACACCCAAGACTGAGTTGTAGCGAACAGAAAATATACTATTCACATTATTGTACAATATTTCAAATAGTTTTAGGAATGGTGGGTATGAATAGGATTTAGTAAAATATGAAAATATATAGGATATAAACATTCATTATTTTTCTTTATATTATAAATAAATAAGAATAATTTTGAAGAAAAATAAATGTTTTATGAAGAAAATGATTTTTTTTTAAAAATATGGTTTATTCGGGTTTTATACACATAAGGTAAAATATTTTTTTATAATATTAGAATATTGATTTTAAAAAATAAACTTTATTTTGAAAATAATCTTATAAAAACCATTAAAGATTTATTTTTTTTTATTTTTTTGAAACGTATCATTTTTTGATAAATAACGAAAATACTGAATTCTAATTGAAAACTGCCTTTTAATTTAAAAAATTTATAAGGATAAAATGAATTTTTAATTATTTATTAACTTTAATTAGATTAATTATATATCAATTAATCCAATTTATTCCAATTTAATCATTTTAATATTTAGTTTTGATTTTAAAAATTTGTTAACTTTTGGACATTTTCCTTTAAAAAACACGCATTCTCGTCGTGTGTATGAGATTATTTTTATACTATATATTTATAATTCATTTAATTTAATTATAAAAAATGTATCACATATTTGGAATCATAATAATATATTGTTTATAAAATTTTTAACTTAATTTTTTACCAAAATATATAGTGAAATTAGTAAAATATTAATTACCACAGTTAAGGTAAAGATGGATTTAACAAGGGTTAAAATTAGAAGATAAGGGTAAAATATCCTACTAAATTTTATATAAAAAATTTATAGGAATATTTACACCTTATAAATTCTTTTTCTAATAATTATCCATTTTTACTGCTTATGTGATAATAAAAATGTGGGTATGATTGAATCATTTCAAAAAATTACATGTTTACCACTCACCTAACTTATAAAAATCCACCCCTACCCTCTATTATTAAAAATAATATAACCTATTTGTTTCAAATAATAACCAACCAAATTACTTACCAAATACCATTGAAACATTCTAGATTCCTTATTTTGGATAGAAAAGAAACCAAGGAAGGCTTTTGGTGAAAAATAAAGGATTATACCTGAAAAAGAGGCAACAAACTTTAATTTTCATTTTTATTAAATTTATTTATCAATATCCTTAAATTATTATTAAAAAATTATGATATAATATAATATTTATATTTTATAAACTATTTCCATTTTATAATAATATCATGGCCTACGACTATCTCCACTTCCATCAAATGGGTTACAAAATCATAATTCATGTGTAAGATGAACAACCGTCTCATGAACTGATGTCACTTGTTTTTCCATTACCACCACTATAGGATGGGTATGATGAGGGATATGAATTATATATATGATACATATAATTTAACTATACATATGGAGTCATTACATCATATAAATCTTTTTTACATTCCATTCTATTGGGGATATGCTAACATCGCTCATGTGTACAATGATATAATATCTAGCCAAGTGATGTTATTCATTTTCCATAAAATTTTTACATATAAGGTGATAAAGATAAAATAAAATAAAATATATTTAATAAAAATACATAATTATGATATTAATTACATATTTATCATTCTTGAATGATAATATATCATTTTCTTTCATACCTTTTCACTCACTTAAGGATGATAACATCGTTCATGTACGTTTAGACTACCGCCTTCATGAAGCAATGTGACTCTATTTTCTTAACCACACCACATGGTTGTTTTTTAAAATTAAAATTAATGAAATAATATTATATTATGAACATTCTATAATATAATATATTACTTACCTAATTTATATAATGATTATTGGACAATGGAAACGCTAGGCATGCGTACATGCAACCTACTTTATCCTTGATCGTAACATACTTCATTTCTCAAGGAAATTATTTATGATCAGTCTTAAAAGTATAATTAATGTATAAATTTTATAATTATTTCATTATTATTATTAATTATATAATATTATTATATAATATGTTCAATAATAATATCTTTCATTATGAAACACGCATGGGAAAATTAGAAAATTAAGACCCAAAACAAAGAAAATAATGAAATATTGTTTTCGAATGGGAGGTAAGATGTTATAAAATAATAATATATGATATTATAAATATTAATATGGTTCTGAAATAATTTAATAAAATATTTAAAGACACAATAAATTATTTTGAATAACATTAAACAAAAAGGAATTATTATGTAAGGGTTTCTCATCCCACTTTTTCTTCTATGAGACATACATCATATTCAACAATTATTTTTATTTTATGGTGTATATACTTCCACTACTGTATGTTATATAATTAATTAAATTTTAATCAAGGTATTTAATGTTTCACTTTACTTTATTTCATTCGGGGGCCCAACAATACCAAAGATACCAAAGTATTAAAGGTTTATTTCAAAATCTCATCATTATGGGTATTTTTTAAGTTTACCATGGAGAAATTAGATGATATTCATATCTAAAAATAAATATAAATTATTATCATATGGTTATTCATGAACTTATTCAAGTAATGGTATCATTTTTATACTCTTTTGTAATTAAAATGATTGATAAATTATTTTTATGAAAATCTAATTAACACCCCAACTTTTTTATGAATTATTATTATTTTAAACAAATTAAAATCAATTGATGGATTTCATTTTATGATAAAAAATTTTATACTTTAGGTACATGAAAAATCATGTTTATATTGTGGTACATTCAATAACGAGTCCCTTTGATAACTTTGATTACACGTTAGTTCCAGTTTTAGAAAACTATAAAATACTATTAATAATAATATTATAATATTATTATAGTTATCACCTAGCCATTGTATTGGATGGTATGAAAAGTATTAAATAAATAATTAAAAAATGGTTTATTCATGTTTATAAAGTGAAATAATTTTAAACAAATTAATTATAAATGAATATAAGAACAATTTGGAAATAAAGAAATTCATTTTCTAAAAAACTATTTTTCAATACCAAAAAATGTTTTTTATCATTAAATAAAAAAACCACTATTAATGAATTATTTTTTATAAAATATTATATTATATATTTAATAAACTATTTAACATTTATATTATGTTTCTTCTAGGAAAAAGATACGAATAAGTCCAACTTTTTGCTTAAAAACTGTATTTTTCTAAAAAGTAGGTTTGTCACCTTTTTAAGGAAGAATCAATTTAAAAATGTTATTTGAAACTTTTCTAATTATAATTTTATAAAATAAGCTTAAATTTTTAAATAATATTTTAAAATTTATATTGGGTTTTTTTTGGGTATTTTTTCAGGGAAGATTCATTTTTTTAAGAAAAGTATAAAATATCTAATTTTAATTGAAAACTGAATTTTTATCTAAATTATTTATTTAACAAAATTATATATTAATTTAATTTTAAATGATAATTAGTTAAATTATAAATAAATTATTCCAATTTAGGTCTTCTTAATCAATTTAACATTGAAATTTCATATAAAAACATTTCAAATTTTTTAACATTTTTTACTTCAAAAACTCGTTGTTTAATCCCATCCGTGGGATTAATATTAAATTAATTTCTTCCCCTTATAATATTATATTTTGAAAAAATGGATTATATATTTTTAGTGAACATAATTTATAATATATTATAAGTTTAAATTAATTTTTTACCAAAATGGTAATTTGAAATGGTTAAAATTAATTACAGTGATTAAGAGAAAAATGAGTTTACAAAGGGGCTAAACTTTATCTTAATGGGCCAGATGACCTAACAACTTGTACAAATAATATTTATGGATATATATCAACCATTTCACCTCTTTTATTTATAATGGTTCATTATTTGAGGAACATTATGTAAGGGAGATCACCCAATAATGTTTACCTTTTGGTATTTACCAGAATGCCACTCCTCCACTATTACGGGGCACTCACAAACCTCACTTATTCAAACATCTAAAGTCATATTTCTCAGAAATAACATGTAAAAATAATATCCAAACTAAACTATAATTAACCCATATTCCTAATTATGAGTATAAATCCATCCAACATAGTTCTTTTTTGAAAACCAAAAAGACTTACCTGAAGAATAGGTAACGTTCATGAACGTGCATTTATGTTTTATTTTCTTATCCACATCATTAAATTATTATTATATAATTATGACATAAAAACATCATTATATTTAGTATATGGGTATTTTATGTTAATTTTATTACCTACACCTTCACACACTTCCATCAAATGGGATACATAATCATCATTCATGTGTACGAAAAACTACAACCTCGTGAATCGATGTCGTTCATTCTTCCATTAAAACCTTTGGAGGTTGAAAATAATGATGAATTTAAAGTTTATATATGATATATGTGATATTTATGATGTATTTATTTATATTTAGTTGGTATATAACACATAAAATCACGATTTTCATTTTCTAAGAATATGATAACGTCGTTCATGTGTATGATGGACTACCGCCTCGTGAAGCGGTCTAATTTTTTCAAGATTTACATGGAATGTATTAATGATGAGTGTAATATAAATATGTGATATATATGAAATAATTATTATATTTTAGGGATAATATATATATATATATATATTACATTTCTTTGTTTCTACATGACAATAAAATAAAAACAACATTCATCCATACGTAAGGCCTACCATCTCCATGAATGGTGTATTTCAATTCATATTTATTTATTTTATAGATTATTATAAATACATTTATAATAAATATATGTTATATTTATATTATGGTTTAAATAATCTAAATGAGTAAATAATTATTAAATAATTATGTCTAATATTAACAAGTCAAAATATATACGAAAATAATTCATTTATTACCCGAAACATAACTTTAACATGAAATTATTAAAAAAATGGGTAATATAAGGTCATAATAAAATCATAAATGGTTTAATATTAATGAATAAAGTAATTTTATATATTTATATTGAACTTATATTTATTATATAGATGTTTTTATTGTATATAAAGGATGTCAATAATTATGGTAAGTAGATTTCTAGCCTCACATTTATTTCTGCGAGACTTATGCCATGTTAACATATAATTTATCTTGTGTGGTGTATATAATTAACTAAGCAATGTTATATAATTAAATTTATTTATTTATTTAATTAAATAAGGTTTTTAAATTAATTTTATTCTTTCATGTATTTCATGATTCAAAAGTTACTCAAGTAGTATGGGATTTTAATCTCACTTTTATTTTCTATGAGACACAAGACATGTTCACCACTTATTTATTCTAAGTGGTGTAAATAATGACCATGAATTTATTTTATAATGATTAAAATAAAAGTTATTGGTATTTAAATCCATTTTATTATCTCTCTTTGATGGGGTTTATAGTTAAAATGTTACAAAATCAGCAAAATAATGTTTTCTCATTTTTCCTTCATTGAGACACATGTTATGTTATATACCTATATTCATTTACAAGGTGTATGTACTAACCCTTTGAAATGTTATATCATGAATCTACTTATTTTCATGATATTTCATTGTTAATGTAATTTTATATTTTCATGGGGATTATGATTTAAATTTATCATGGTGGTAAAATAATGTTGTTATAATATCATCATTTATTTGGTTTATTTATGATTATAATTGAATTGATGAAATATTATAATAATTATCTTTATAATTGTTAGGAATTTTATTATCCTCTGGTTACTCATGATAACTTCACATAATTGTACTATTTTCTACTACATGATACTTAAAATTATGTAGAAAATATTTTTATGAAAATCCAACTTTATTTCTCTCTTTTGCTGGAAATATGAATTCTTTCAATATAGCGATTTCTAATTTTTTTATACTTTTTATATTATTTTTTACTCTCATTTTCAATGAAAATTATTATTTTTTGTTTTAAAATGATTTTAAAATGTTTTTCTAAACCTCCTTTAAAATATTTCATGGTTATTTTTAATGAAAAACATTTTAAAATGCATTATGATTTAAAAAGTATTTTTTAGAACTAAAAAGGTTATTTTCCCAAAGAAATGTTTTAAATGATTTATAAATATAAAATCATGAGTTTCAAATGTGGTTTTCAAATAAAATGATTTTGAAAATGTTTTAATTCTGAACAAAATTATTTTCAATGAAAGGTAGTTTTCCGTAATAAATGCTCCTAGTGACCTTTCAAATTCCTTATCTATCTAATATGAAATATTTTAATATAGATCATGTTATAATGGGTATATGATCCAAAAAACCCATTATTATCCTTTCTCTTAATGTTTTATGTTTAATATGACATTTTTTTCATGAAGCCTATTTATTTTCACTGGGTTATACCATGATGAAACCCACATCTTTTTATGGGTTATGCTATGAGGAAATTATTATCAAACCTATCTCTTTTCCAAAGGTTATGATATTATAAAATAATTTTAATATCAATTTAATTTCATGGGTTATCATATGATGATCTTTTTATGATCTATTGGAAAACATATATATGATTATTATGTGATGTGTGGGACCTATTACTCCATCTAATGAATAGGGTATTGATAAATGTTATATGATCTTAGAGGGTACACAGGTTGTTAGCCTAGTCCTCAAAATAAAAAGGCATAAAAGTTGTATCGCAATATTAAAAACAATAGGGTCCAGAGGTTGTATCCCAAACTGAAAAAAAATATGGTACACAAGTTTTATCCCAACCCAAAATCAAGAGGGTACCCAGATTATAACATAATCCTAAAAACAATAGGGTACATGTGTTGTAGACTAAGCCTAAAAATAAGAGGGTATACATGTTCTAGAAAAATAAAAAAACTAGTGGGTACATGGGTTGTTAGACTAAGATTAAGTTAGGTATAAAGGTGATTAGACCAACCCTAACATGTTATGATGGTATTCAAAGGTATAACTGGTATAATATTTTCTATTTTTATTCCTCTTCCACAATTACATGTCTTATTGCTATACTATTCTCTCATCACTCAAGTTTTTTATTACCTTATGATATATGTGTTCTGACCTACTAATATTTATTCTATGACTCATGTGTATGATATTTGATATGTAGGGTATGATATTAAAATTTTATGCACATGTTCTCATACCCTTATATTCATGTAATTCTTATGTATCTCCTTTATTTACCCTTACCGAGCATCTTAGCTCACTATTTCTTATTTTTCCGCTCCCATGGTTATAAAGAAATGTTGTATGTATAAGTAATAAATGTGAATATTTTTGTGGGAAACATTTAAAATCATTCACCAAGTTATATGATTTTGTTCCAAGATTCTAAAGACACTAAAATATTATGGTCCTCTTATAAGTACTTCTGTAATGTATTGAACATTCATCCAAAATGAGGGAATATACATGTATGTTAATCATGATTTTATATGGTTGGTATCAAAGGAAAGGTTTAGTCATCTTTTGGAAAATATGATGAGAAAACTTTAGTGTGATCCCTAGGGATATTTCTAATGATATATCTTGGTATGTCTATAAGGATAAGTCGAAGGATGAGTAAAAGAATAGGAAAATGTCCTATAATTTTGGTAAATAATAGTATGAGAGGGTTCATATAAATACATCCCTATATTTATAATACAATTGAATACAACTATGGCACAGATTTACCTAGGCTTAAAAAAGATGAAAACACCGAATTGATCAAGACTCGATCGGGAACTAGTGCATGATAATGAGCCTAACTGCACACCTGTTTTGACACTACTCTGGGATATACATTGGGAAATCACAATCTATTTATACACCATCATGAATAATTTAAATAGAATAATACTATGAATAACCTAGTATAAACTGAAGGTTTCATATATTAAAAATCAATTGTGAGAACTAGAAGGAATTGGGTTAACATTAAATGAGAAGAACAATTTTATAATGGGAAATCAAATGGGAAAATGACTATATTAAAGTATTTTTCTAATTATTCCAAATCAGTTTTCATGAAACAATATTAAAAATGTGCAGCTTAACAAACTCTCAGACTCACCAAAGAAGAGAACGAATGAGTTCTCTAAGAGATTGAGTGACTGTAACCATAGGGGAATGAGAATTCTGTTTCCTAAATTTAAAAAATATGGGAAGAAACACTCATGTTAATTTATCAATGGAATGAGAGTATGTATTATGTGTAAGTAGTTACAGAGGAAAAATTAAGAGTTTAGTTAATGAAATGGATGGGAATATTTTTCTCTTGAAGGAATTATCAGTAGTTGAATGTTTTATGTGTGGAAGGTTTGGGAATTATAAAAATATATGTTTTAGGGGGAAATTTCATGAAGGAAAACAACAAGTTTGTAAGAGTAATGAGCTAGATGATGATGAAGATACCATAAATGACATTTTAATGTAATTTTATGTTCTAATTTTATTGTTGGTAAACATTATAAAATTGACTTTGATGAATTTTTAGAAAAAATTCATATTTTATATTTTAGAAAAGGGGTATTAAGTAATAATATGTTGATGCCTAGTAAATGGTTTGAGAAAGAAGTGGGATGACTATAGTGTATATGTATTGCAATATAATAATTGTGTTCTATTAATAAGTAGGTATATGATTTTCATTAGGAATTTTCAAAAATATATTGAATGGTGCTGATGAATTATAAAATTAATTAAATGAAAAAATGACATTTTAATCAAGGGAAGCTATCCCTTAATTTGTTACTGACGTTGAGAAAATTTTGTCTATATGGATAAAGAGGTGATGATATGGGTATGATAAATTAGATAATATTTATGACCATAGATCTGATAAAGTATTTATTGAAAAAGTGGGTTATACTATCATTGATAAAGTTTAAAACATTTTTGAATTTAAGAAACATATCCAATAATCTTGGGAATAAGAATGAATGCATTATTTCAATAAGTATTTATTGTAATTAAGATTATTACCATTTTTCAAGATATTTTTTCATTAAGGTATTCACAGGTTGGGTATGTGACAAAAATATCTACTTTATGATATATGGGGAATCAATGTTAAGCTAATTTTGAGAAATTTAGTGACCTTATTTCTAAAGTTTTGGATTTTTCATCTTTTTTAATAAGTTTAACCATTTATTGAATGGTTTAAGTTAAACATCAGATAAGGTTTTAGAGAATAAATTAATATCTCACTATATGGGTATTTATACATTTTGGATAATATATGCTAATAATATTTTTGGGATGTTAACTGAAGACATATGGAATTAATTTTCATTCCATTTATGGATCTCATGATCTATTTGTGCTTCAAGAATGACAAATTCTCATTAATTACATGGAATATGAGATTAAGTGAGAATTGATAAAGAAATAACCAAATGGTGAAATTATTCATATGGAATATAATGAAATCATGTAAGTATATTTTCTTTTGAAAATTATTCAACTATAGGAAATGTGTCTAAAAATAATTTTTTTCCAATTATCATCAATTTGATGATATCAATGACATTTTTCACACCTCTAATGTTAATTTATATTTTCTCTTTGACCTCCTCTATCCCCCAAAAATCTTCTGATCAATTTTTTCTATCACTCTCGATCAGTATATAGGTGTTAGTTTTTTCTTTTATGTCCCGGTTTTACCTTTCTACCTATGTTCTACCATGTGGAAACATCGATATGAGTTAGTTTTGGTAATCATTATTTTTAAAACCTTAACATTTTAATGTAGTTTTTAGTATTAATTTTTACAATGTTGGTTTCTATTAAATGAACTTTCATGTATCAAACTGTTGATGACTCGGTCAAATTTTGAGGGTGAAAGTCATTTTAAGAGGAGTAGAATTTAACTCCTCGAGATTTTATGAATTATTTAAAAAGATTAAAATTCATTTATGTCTTACATTGAATTATACAGCATGTTAGGCTCATGTTACATGGAACACTAAGATCATATTATGGTACATGAAATATTGAGTCTCTTTAATAGGTTTTGTTACATGCAAGAAGTAGTTTTACCAAACTAAAAAAAATACAATTAAAATTATTATTAAAATATTATTATATTCATCACAGTTGTATTAGAATGGTGGGTATGAAGATTATTTATTAAATTATAAAAATATGTTTTATTAATGTATACAAAATGATTTCTATTGAAACTAATTAATTAGAAATGAAATTAAGAAATATTTTAGAATAATGAATTTTATTTTCTAAAATACTATTTTTATATGCAAGGAAAAAGTTTATTTCAAAAAAATTTAAAGACATATTTTTATGAATTATTTTAATTAAATTTATATAGTATATATTCAATTAACTATTTAACATTCACATTTTTTCATTTCTAGAAAGGAGATAATAATTAAAAACAATTTATGCCTAAACAAATTACTTATCTAAAAAGTAGTTTGTCAACTTTTTTTGGAAGAATCAGTTATTTTTTTTTTTGAAAATTCTATTAAATAAATTTTATAAAATAAAATTTTAATTTTAATTTGTAATTTAAATATTAGTATATGTTAAATTTTTATATTTTTTAGGATGTTTTTTTGAAGAATAGTAAAAAATACTAAATTTTAAATAAAAACTAAATTTTAATCTTGTTTATTTATATAGTTAAATCATATTTTAATTTAGTTTTAAAGTATAATTATTTTAATTATACATAAATAAACCAAAATTGGTTCATTTGAATAATTTTATCATTGAAATTGGATATAAAAATATTTCAAACATTTGAACCTTTTCACAATAAAAACTCATTGTTTCATCCTGTCTAAAGGATTAATTTTAATCTAATTTATTCCAATTATGTGATTAAAATTTGGAAAAATAAATTCCATTTTTTAATAAGAGTAAATTATAATTTCTAATAAGTTCAACATATTTTTTTACAAAAATTATTAGTGAACAACTATTGAAATCAAATACATCGATTAAAAGAAAAACGAGTTTACCAAGGGAGTAAAATTTAAATTATGTAAATAATGAAAAATACATATGTAAAAAACAAATTTTCATGATATATTTTGATAACATGTCCTATTTTAAATAAAATAGTTCATTATTGGAGGCCCATGATGTAAGGGTGACCTCACAATAGTGTTTAACTTTTATTATTTACAAGAATACCACACATCCTCCACTATAAAAGGGAACTCACCGCATCACATATGCACACCTCTATAACTATTTAGATTGGACATGACTTCCCAAATATCGTCCCTAATTTCCTATTATCATCCTCGAATCCTCACCTTGGGATGAAATCAAAACAAGGAAGTACTTGAGTGCAAACCACCAAGAGTTACCTGAAGATGATTCAAGGTAGGAGGGTGGCTTGCTACAGGTTGTTTCCTCCTTTGAAGATGCTTCAAATGGTAATGTAGAGGCAGATGGTACAAGGCAGGAGGGTGGATTGCTGTAGGTTGATACCTCCTTTGAGGATGCTGTAACTGGGAATTTTCTACAGGATGTTGTGGAGCAGCCACAATGTCTTTCCATGGTTGAATGTACTAATCAATTTCAACAAGATCGGGATTTGAATTATCTAGAAGTGAAAATCCCAAGAAAGTGGGGTGATATATCTGACAGTGAAAAAGAAAATGAGAATGGTATGGTTAAGATTTCTTATAGTGATGTGGTTCAGGGTGTGGGGATAAGGATGTCTGAGAATGAGGGTGCTATGACTGTCCCTTCACGGCAGAGGCTGAGAAAATACTATTCTTCTCTTCTAAGGCCGTTGCTCACCAGATCTTCAACTGTGAAGGAATATGGTGTTCAGCTGTCCTCAAAGGAATTATTGTCTTTGGAAAAGTTGAATTTAATAAGGAAATATGCCAAGTTCCTCAAGCATTATGAAATCTCAGAGTGGGAATTTGCAAATGTGGAAGAAGGAATCTATAATGGCTGTGGTGATGAGTGTGATTTTTATGATATGTAGCTTTCTTTTCTCCCTCACTGTTTCTTGTTGACGTTTTATCTTTATTAATAAATGGTCAGAGGAATACCTCTAACTGAGATTTCTTGGTTTTATATATGGTAAAAAATGGAAACAACGTCTTGCGTATTCACAACTTACCATCTCCATAAACTGTGTATTTAATTGTTGACGCCGAATTTTGGATTGGGCCATGAGGGGGAGATTTTCAAGAAACCAAAGGCAGATTGAGACTAAAGGTATGATTCGACAGTGGGATAGGGGGTGCACACAATAATGAGGGTGTGCGTGCAAGATTACCCTCGGTGCACCAAAGTCTTGTGGGCCCAATAGAATGTCAAATGTGGACTTATGCGATGACCCTCCATGACCGCAATGAAGTATTGATGTGGAAGAGTCCAGGGGAGCACACAATCTTTCCTATGGTGCGTAATACCTTATGCGCCCAATGCGACATCAAATGAACCCTTTCGCGGACACCTTCTCAAAAAACAATGAAGGAAAGGGTGCGAAGGAAGAGACTATAACACAGAAGTTTCTCCTAGGCGCGCACCCCTTACGTGACTAATGCGACGTCAAAATGGTTGTTTGTGCACAACACCTCTTGCGCTCCACCTCTAAAGATTTTGGCTATAAAACAAATCGTGCACCCTGCCCTTCAAGGATGGTGACTGAAGACGAAGCGATGCTCTGCTATGCGAAAGACACCTCTTCCACGATCGTGCAAAGAACACTATGGCCTCAAGGTATGGGATCTTGCACGACAGGTCCCCCAAGGGTCCTCCTTTGGGTGGGCCCTCTTGGGAATGATCCTCATCTATTTCCTTTAACCCTATGTCATTTTTTCCCAAAATATTCCTATTGCATGCAAATTTCCCTTACATCAGACCTATTTTGCACGCATCCTTCCAGTTTGCATGCAACCATTTAATCTTGCATGTATCCCCCCATATTGTGTGATGCCCTCCATGTGTGATCCATGTGTCATCCTTACCTTAAGGAACCTTGTCTGATCCACTCTTATGCAAAACACATATATGTCACACAACATTCTCCCATACGACGCTCCAAATTTGTACGAAGTGATTTCAAGGTCCCTTGAGAAGTTCTTCACATTGTGTTTCTTAGCCTTATGCTTCTTCTCATAGGCATGATAATGGTTATTTCTTCTTCTCATATCCACTCTAACACGGGCCCCTCAATGGATCACTCCACAACACCCCAATTCCATGACATTTCCAGTGCCTTCCCTTCACCAAGGGTTAAAGCGTGCCAATTATATAAGTCCTAGGGGTGCGGAGTGAACCTACCTCATCCAAGCTACAAGATGTTAAACTTCCAAGAGACATCATCATTAGTATAGGAAGTTAAACTATGCCCTCAACCTATACATTATATGTGGGGTGCCCCGTCTCAGACATTCTCTATGCTTGCTCATCTCTATGGTTGTGAGATCTTCCTCACATGGAACAATATCTTCTTTTCTGGAGCAGTGCCTGTCCATAGGGAAGGGGAACCATCTTTTTGTAAGACCCTATCCTTTCATGCGGGAGGTAGCATCCCTGCTCCTCCTATATTCTTCCATGGCAAATACTAGAGGAGATATGGGCACAAGGACCATCATTACCCCATACCTCTCCCTCTGGGCTTTATCGCTATCAGGCCTCCATCATAGAGTAAGTCCTAATCTCCATATCCCTAGGTTGATAACCACATGTAAGCCCCACTCCACTTCCCACAGATGCTCCTTTCATGACATGCTCTCCAGGTCCTTGCCGCCTCTTATTTCTCACACTGAACATGACTCATGTGGGCTTAGAGTAATCATCGACCATGACATCCTCTTTGGGACTCCATAGTGTGTAAGCCCTAAAAAATTCCAAACTACATGGATATTTATCCATTCACTTTCCAATCAAGGTACCTAATAAGACTTCCTAAGGTTCAATCCCAACACCCATCATCCCCGTCCATATTCAGGTCAGTTCATCCTCCTCCCACATGATGTTAAACTATATGCCCCTTTTTTACCGCAAGATGTTAAACTCTACCCATTCAAAATAGGTGGGATTTGATTCTTGTCTCCCAGACAAGGTATGTAGGAAACCTCCCTGAGGTCCAACCCCAATTTATGGTAATGCATTGTGTTCCCCTAATTAACGGTAAGCTGTTTGGTCCCCTAATCGACAGTAAGCCGTTGTGTTCCCTAATCACTGGTAAGCTGTTGTACCCCATCCAGCGGTAAGCCTTTGTTATCCCCACACGATGGTAATCCATTGTAATATGAATTATGTGGGATTTGATTCTTGTATCCAAGTAAAGGTATGCAAGAAGCCTCCCTAAGATTAAACCCCAAGCATTGGTAAAATTTGGTGTCCCCCCTATTGGGACCCACATCTCTGGTCCGCCCCTCAAGCGTCAGAAAAACATGGGGATGCTAACCACATGTAAGCCCAAACAGGCCTGTGGGTCACTGTCCTCTATGTACACCATGATTCCATTCCTTGTCCCAAACTACAAAGACTTTGATTCCCTTCCACAGGGATACGTAGGAAGTCTCTTCGAGGTTCAATCCCAACATCACTATCTCCCTTGCGTTGGTTCCATCTCATTCCCCATTCAATTAAGTCATCCATCCATATCTATCCTGATTCTTAATCGAACCCCCACATCTCAGAGAGATCATGTCATCCACCTTTCTGCTTCTCCTAGAAGTAATCCGGTAACTAACTGTGCCTTAAACCCATCATAATCGATCCCTCCTAG
This sequence comes from Viscum album, assembly GCA_963277665.1. Taxonomy (NCBI): domain Eukaryota; kingdom Viridiplantae; phylum Streptophyta; class Magnoliopsida; order Santalales; family Viscaceae; genus Viscum; species Viscum album. The sequence goes on along the minus strand of OY728123.1, from coordinate 1,185,759,227 downwards.
GGTCGCACCCATTTGATCCACTTCCGTTAGTGTTATGATTAGTCTGATCCATCTCTTCTAGACATTAAACCCATGTCATACCCTGTGTTAAACATGGGAAGATGAGGAAAACCTCAGAGATATACCTATGGCATAAAATTCCACGCATTCGATGTGGGATGCCTTGGGATTCCACGCCCTCAAGAAGCCCTATCATAAGGGGAAGAAACCTAGATGCAACTATGTTCCAACATCTATACATGCCAGTGATGTCCAACAAGACTACTCCCTCGACCGAAGGATACTACATTGAATTTAACCCTTTGAGTGTCCTGACAGAAGCAGTGTAATTAACTAGTGTCTATGAAGACATGGTACTATGAAGAGTTTCACGAACAACGTCTTATGTCTATAAGGGAGACCTGGACTAGGTAATGAGTTTTGAGGAGGAATTCACTGAAGGAGTAACCAACATCCCATCGTCCTGTTTCGATCAGGGAACAAATGTCCCTAAATAAGAAGTGGATGTTGCCCGCCCTTAGAAAGTAGGAATGCAGGGCAACAGCTACACACCCTCCTCTGAAATCGATAGATACGTGCCTCGGTGAAAGTGTTAGAAATAGAAATGGTGAAACTGACGTGAAGATCATCTCCTCAATATAGAGATTAGTATCATTCAAGACATCATTAGATTAGCGTGTTGCCAGATCCAGTTATCCGGCGCCAGGTCCCGCCAAGAAAATAGTGGGCCTAGCATGAGACTCACCAAATATTGGGGCAGTTGAACGTTACACATTATAGTATGTGATGTTGTCAGCGTGGATTCCTTTTACTATCCATAAAAGACAGAATGGAACTGGGACACTGGATGTAAATGTACTTTTTTTTAAAACTAATGGTTTAATCTCCCTGCCTTACAGGACCCAAGCTTCCATACCAGGAAACCAATAACCACCCACCTACCGACGTAGGGGTAGGGGAAATGTCAACGAAAAAAATCCCACATGGCTTTATTTCATCCATGGAAGCCTCCACGTCTATAGATTCTAGGATCCCACTCCCCATATCCCCATTTGAATTCATTCAAAGAAGGGTAATTAATGACCTCGTTCAATGATACGAGGAGGAGGGGATTATACAAACATGGGTTATGTCCCGTCAAGACTTAGAGGCATTTTCACCTCGTCACCACTGCCACCCCCCCAAGGGCCATGCAGGGATCCACTACTCCTCAATATGACACATAACCGTTTTGGGAGCCTCTCCCCAGAATGCATTGATGACTCCCTCCCCTACGCCAATGTGGTGAGGGATGTCCTGGCCAACCCAAATGGAATCCCATCCTAAGGGCTACTAAATAGGGCTCCATCAAGGTCGTATCAACACCGCCCCCTGATCCCATGATCTAAATAGAAGGTAAGCTATGCTCCTGCGCCACCGCACATAGTCTAATTGAACCAACACCAGTGTCGGGAACAGGCTGAAGAGGATGCCTGTCGAGGGGTGTCAAGTCAACGACTACCGTGGCCTGTGCCACCATTAACATATACCATCAGTCACTTGTTTATACAGAGTAGGGTTACACAGATTCCGGACACGGATTGAGGCCCCAACCGCCCAATGGGATGGCTGGATCAACTCTCATAGTTTCCGACATTGGTGGCGGCCACCGTGGGACGAACTGTGGTAATAAAACCCAGTAAAAAGGTCCTGCCTGTACTATCACCAATGAGAGCATAGGTATGTCCCACTCCCGAGCTCGACATGGAGGTCCTCCCCATGGTGGCATCAATTCAAATGAGGGTCCTCCACACTATAGTGACACTCAATACGGAATCCTACTTCGCACCCACGACCTCAGGTATGAAGTTGTTCCTCCTATCACAGGTCTCCAGTGTGAAGATTTTACATGTATGGTCAAAATTCAGTGTGGGGGTCTTCCCCATGTCCTTATAACAGCCAATGAAGGTCCTCCTCATCCCAACAACCAGAGAAGCAGAGATCGGCCTCGCTTCAGGGGCACTCAACAGAGAGGTCCTACTCATGTTTAGATCAACTTGTATGAGGACCCTCCTCATATCGACACTGATAGATGAAATAAGTGTGGAGGCACTGTCCACATTCCCACCAGCTCTATCAGAGGTCCTACCCACTCCAGCACTTCCCGTAAAGATTCATTCCAAGAATCAGCTAGTGGACACGGAGGTCCCACTTGTTCCGTTTGAAATTTGTGCATGATCCTCACACCCTAGCTCATCTAGGAGGAAGTCATCTCCACCTCAGAACCAGTTCAGCCAAAGGTAATCCTAAAGAAAAAATATGCCTTGTCCCGAAAAGCCATATCAGGGTAGGTGGGCAGGTCACTGCTATTATAGAAAGAATTCCGGGAGGATTCAGACCATGATTAAACCTATCTGCTTCTAAGATTATGAGGGGTAATGTGATTCAGTAATGGAACCCTCACCTCGATCCTCTGTGTCAGGGGCCAGGACAGGGATGTGGTGTATTAGCCTCATACTTTTGGAATGCGAGGTCCACCAGATCCTTGCCTCCATCCACAGATACATCCAAGAGGAAGAATATTTGGCATCTCCCTACTGTATGGCCGTGAAATTTCCACCATCATGGCTGGGAGCACTCTCCAACACAACTAGAGATCACATAGAGTTATTATAGGGACCAATGGCAGACGAGAAATAGCATGGTCCACCACTAGCAGCCATAGTCCCTGCACTAGAAACTATGGTCACCAGCCCGTCTTATCGTGATGTGGTGGCTATGTAACTGAATTATTCAGAGGATATCCCGAGATGCGACATCTTGTTAGCCTCCTCGCTATATTCTCCACCGGCCAACCTACCATCTCAGTGGTCTGCATCGGTACCGCTACCAGTTCCCTATCTACCTCTGGTTGATGAGTGGGGAAACCTAGGGCCAGACCCTGAGTATGAGCTGAAGAGATTGTGGACCATTATTGCGGTGGACCATTTCTCAGAGATATTTTGGCCAGTCATAGCACCGAATTTCAGTGCACTATAATCACTCACCTAGGAAGAAGTTGGTTTCTTTCACCAAACCTTCTGGGCAATGCACTTTTGTCTTCATCATTAGTTAGTGGCTTACCCCAAGATTCAGGCTCAGTTATATGCAATTGGTCAATAGTTCTATTAGGTCTATTTGGCCACACTCCCTGTGGTTCACCGCCCGGAGTCACCAGGCCACTATAGGACCCTCTAACAACGATGCATCCAGAGATTTAAAGTGCTCCGCAATATTATCAAGGAGGATTCCCCCGACATGTAGATCTGTGGTTGGGGGCAATACATGACCCTATATTTCAGTTCTATCCATCACCAGCATGAAATTACAACCGATGTCGAGGATATGTCTCTAGGTATATTTGTAGTTATCATGGACGATCTATTGGATGGGGAGTACGAGATGGAGATCCTTGATGAGGAATTACCCCCTGGGGGACTGCCACAACTATAAGATTTTTCGGGAAGGGTTACTTTCCAGAAGAGAAATATACTTGGTCTTCTCGTTCCCACTGAGACATGAGTCCTCATCCGGAATCCCAATAAGGGAAAAGAGAACATCGAAGCCATCAAACCCTATGACCTATCTAGCTCAGTGCAGAAGATAGAGTATGATCTTGAAAAATTCGTGTTGCGTCAATAGATCATGGAGAAAAAAATGATGGTCGATGACCTCCTTGCTGAAAATGACGCAGAGAGGCATCCAGACTACGGTGATCCTCGACTGGGGAAGTAGAGACAGACACAACCTCCCCTCGGTGAATTGCACCAGGGTGACCCAAACTGTCCAGCCCACATAGACAGGATATAAGCTACAACCTATGGAAATGGAGTGTGGTATGTGTCTCTAAATACACTTGGGCAATGTGATAATTCACAGGACATAGCTCAGGACCCCCATCCGCACAGCAGGTTATCCCACCAGTAGCTCCACAAGCTGCTGGGGATGGGTATTATGTTGAAGAACCTGCCAACATGATTGTAGTCAACGATCCTCCTCAAGACAAGAACCCCCACCTAGATGATCAGATGGAAGTGCTCATTAATCACCTTATGGTGTTGGAAACTCGATAGGTAGAAATCCCAACTGATGGAAAACCATATTTGGCATGGGTGGATGATATGCCAGCATCCCTAGGTTTCGGAAATCCCACCTTCTCCCCCTTTAATGGGATGGGTGACCCACTGCAGCATCTAGACCACTTCATCTCAAGGTACGGACCAATGTTGGGAACTCTATCATATCAAGAAGCCACCAAACTCTAGTGTTTTGTACAAACATCAGAAGGGACTTCATTTTTCTAGTACAAACACCTACCCATCAGGTCGGTCGATGACTGTGAAGATCTCTGTAGACAATTTCTTTACCAGTTCGGCTCTACCACCTAGAAGACGAGTATTGTAGACCTCTTCAAGTTTATACAAAGGCCTGACGAGTGTGTCATACACTCTGTCCCTTGGTGTAAAGGCCTTACCTACTCCATGGATATGCCGATGACTCAGGAACAATTGTTTATAATGTGTTTGGGGAATGTCAAGATTAAATGGGTCCCCTCCATCATTACTCAAAATTACCCTGGGTGATTTTTAGAGTTCTATAATAAGGCCCAACATCTTGAGTAAGCCTTACAGAAGGACATGAAGGCACGACCGTTGCCTCATGAAATTCCCATGAGAAGAGTAGCTAAGGCTGATCCATCCGTGGTGGCCCAAATAGAGTCCCCCAGGAAACTGGAGTTATTACTAATGGAGTGACCTCAACAGACCCACAGGGGCCCTCCAGCTTTGGCGCAGCCTCCGGCCTAGTTGCGCCCACCTCAAAATTGGCAGGTTCCCCATGTAACATGCCACCACCACCTAGATGAGATAACCAGGTTCCACCTCTTCAACATGATCCTCTAGCCCCTCGTTAGAGCCAGGTTCCTAGACCCCCCTTCCCGGATAAGAGAAACCAAACCTAATAATTCAATGAGGATCAAGTCCCTAGTTATTTCTAAAGTGCCTGGGAATAGGTAATTTTATTTTTTCCTGAATGTAGGGGCCCCAAAGAAGCAGATCTTACTCATAACCCCAATTACTACCCCTATCACCATATCCGGGGGAACACCCTCAAACAGTGCTATGTGTTTAAAGACTGGCTTCTAAACTAGGTTGATAAATACATAGTCAGGTTAGGCCCATCTCCGACATAAGTGGCATGTGTATTTGTGAAGCCAGATAGCAGTAGTGATAGCGAAGTTGAGCGACATTAGGTTTCTAACCATTGGTCTCAGAAGCATGAACACTGGATGGACCGAAAGGCAGTTTCTCGTGCCCATGGTATTATCCGCGCATGCCTGAATCAACCTGAGCATTCATAATCTGCTGTGTCATCCGCAACTACTACTTATTCATCATCGTCTCAGCCTTCCTCTTCCTAGAAGAGCAGGCATCGACAACGCAAGTGAAAACAAAGTCCCCCATCAGTTTCGTCGTTGTCCCATACTCTCTGTGACTTCATGCCCCCAGAGATTTAAATCCCCCCCAGAACCTATCCAATAGTGGAATATTCATTAGGTGATGATCAAGTGTATTCTTCAGTTAATACCATGGAGATACTAAACCCCTACATGCTTCCTAACAATGAGGAGCGCTAGATGGATCCTCCCAACGTCCCCAGCCATCGCCCGCGTCGACAGAGTCATGACTATATGTGTCGTCTGGGTGCCTCTATCTGTATTTCCATCTAGGCTGTGCATGCCACCGAAACAAGGCAGAAGGCCTAACGTAGAGCTCAGCATTCATAGCCTTCTCATATGATGTCATCAGATCTGCCTTCACAGCCGTTTGTGTTACTTGACCAGGATAAGCCGCCTCGAACTCATCGTGATCAGCTAGGTTCTGTTACGAACCAACCTCATTCATCTAGACCACATCCGGTAGTCACTCAACGAGCATAGTCTAGAAAGCAGTGGGACATTCCAAGCACCAGTCAGCCACCAGTTCAGCCGTAGGGTCCTGTCATACCTCCCGTCGTAGAAATACACCATATCAGAGGAAGTTCATTCTTGGCATGGAAGTACGATGTTCTTAAGCATCTCACCAGTATTCCCGTGAGGATCTCTATCCTTGAGGCTCTTATCCTATCGTCAGATATGTGCGAAGCCCTTACCGGGGCTTTAATAATCCCTCTCCACTTTGAGATAGAGGTTGTAGAAGAAAAATCTTTCCATGCTAAGGCATATGAGCATACAAAATGCGAGGAAATTATCTATATATTTGGAAAAGTCAAAGGCTCCCCCATTAAAGGGCACATTCGTCCACTGTATATCACTATCCACTTTAATATCAGAGAGATTCGTCACTGTCTTGTCGACACAGGCTCAGGGATCAACCTTATCCTGACACGAGCACTCTGTAAGTTGGGGATGTCCAAGGATGATATGAGTCCCTCTAACATAAAAATACAAGGTTATAATAGGATGGAACAAACACTGGTTGGCATGATCTGCCTAAAAATCTAGTTTGGTAGCCTAGTAGCCAGCACTGAGTTCATGGTTGTTTCGTAAGACACCACCTACATTGCATTAATGGGTAGTCCATGGATCCATCTGCATGCGACAATCCCTTTATCATATTAATAACGCCTTAAGTACTCCCATAACATGTGAGTGGGCATAATCTAAGGTGACACATCTCTATTTTCCTCTTGAGATGAATCCTATATGTATACCAACTATTACAAGAGCAAAGACAAGAAGATCTAGGCTAGCGAAGTTGAGCCCTCTATGTCGGTGAATGACCCATGGATAGGCCATGATGATTCCTACATCTTCCCAATACATTGATTGGAGGCCCCGACACTAGAATTGGGGAAATGTTTTGTTGTCTCTAGAATGACGGGGAAGCACATTCCCAAGTCTAAAAGATTCCAGAAGATCACCTTGTAAACTTATAAAAATCAGGCTCATGTGATCCCAGAGCCCCCTACTCCCATAAGGTATTGAGTTGTCCGCCCTATGGCTATGGAAATATGACATAATTTCTTGTTTCTCCGGGATGGGATAAACCGACTGAAGCTGACACACCACTATTTATTCGATATCATCAAGCGTGGCCCCTTGGGATGAAGGCCATATGGGATCAGGTCGATAACATTCATCTCTATGGTTTCAACGACACAAGATTCCCCCGATGCAGTGTCTACTGGAACTCAGGATGGAACCAGTCTCCCATCAAGATATGTTGACTCAGAGGAATATCCTCCCTCCAAGGATATTTCCTCCATATGTGAAGAAGAGGATTTAGAGGATTCTCCTCCTAATTTCAAAGAGTGTGTCTCCTCCATGGTTGATGAATTGGTACAGGTGAACCTCAATAGCGAGGCAGATCTGAAATCCACATTGATCAGTGCCGTTATGCCTTTTGAGGAGCAATAGAAATATGTGGAATTCCTGAAGTAGCACCGTGATGCATTTTCCTAGAGTTATAATTAAATTCCAAGACTAGATCCTCCAGTCTTTATACATCAGCTCAGTCTCCCAGCCAATCACCACCAGTTTAAGAAGCCTCCTAGGAAGACACAACCTTCTCATAGTGCCATGGTCAAGGCCGAAGTTGATAAGATCATCATATCCAACTTTGTCCAGGAGGTACATTACCCCAGATGGCTAGCCAAAATTGTTCCCTTCCAGAAGATGAATTGACAGATTAGAGTCTGCGTCAACTTCTGGGATCTCAACCATCACTGTCTACGGCCTTTAGGGTTCCACAAGAGACTTTCTATTACCAGGTGATTCCCTTTGGTTTAAAAAACATATGTACCACCTATTAGCGTGCCATGCATCACATATTTGAGCCAATCCTCAGGAAATCGGTGGAATGCTACATGGGAGATCTAGTGGTCAAATCTTATGAGTGCCAGGACCATCTTCAAGAACATGAGAAAGTGTTTATATTCCTCTGATCCCACTATCTAAAGATGAACCCCCTGAAATGAGCATTCAGGGTCACCTCTGGAATGTTTCTTGGCTTCATTGTCAGATACATGGTTATCAAGATCGACCCAGAGAATATCAAGGCCATCAGCCAGATGTCTCCCCTGAGAAAAATTCGGGAGCTTCATGGATTTCAAGGCTACTTATCCTATATATGTAGATTCATTGCGAATTTGGATGGAAACTGTAATCCCTTTTCTCAGCTCGTGAAGAAAGTCATTGTTTTTCAGTGGTAAGAAGAATGTCATACTGCTTTTGAGGAAATCAAGAAGTATATGCTCAAGCCTCTAATACCGATGCCACTTGTTTTTAGAAAGCCTATAGTCCTTTATGTGAAAACCATGGAACAATCTCTCAGCACCCTTCTTGCCTAGAAGAATAAATAGGGAGCTAAGAACAGTATATAATACCTCAGTTGAATGCTCCTCGATACAGAAACCAGATAATCCTCTCTCGAGAAGAGTTTCCTTGAATTGGTATTACCATTGTAGAAATTGTGAAACTACTTGTAGCACCACAATATATAGCTAGTGTCCCGAGTAGATCTTCTGAAGTATATTCTGAGCCGACTTATTTTGATAGGCTGTCTAGCTCAGTGGGAAGTGATTCTCTAGAAATTTGACATCAGGTTTCCCCCCTAAAAGGATATCAAGGGAAAAGTGTTGGTAGACTTCCTTTCCACCCATCCAACTCCCGCAGACCAGTCTTTAGACCTTTATTTTCCCGATGAGGTGATCATATTGGTAGACCAATCCATTCCGTGTTGCAATATGCACTTTGATGGTGCTTCCCGAAGTCCTACTGGAAGAAGATTATTGATTCCAGGATCAACAGGGTGGGCCTGGGTATCATATTCACCACACCAACATTGGATGTTTTTCCATATTCATTCTTATTGTTAGAAGGTTGTACCAACAATGATATAGAGTAGTAGGCTCTCCTCACTGGTATCGAGCTGGCCCTCGAGATTGACATTCCCCATTTTCATGTGAAAGGGGACTCCGAATTGGTCATTAGGCAGATCAATTGTGACCATGTCGTTAGGAAGATGTTGGTCGTACCATTTTTTGAATATACCCACCAGTTGATGGCCCAGTTCTCATCTCGTATAGAGGTTACTCATGTCCCTCGTTCGCAGAACGGTCGAGCTGATGCCTTTTCTATCCTAGCTACATCTCTCGCAAAGCCTGATCAGGATGATCTGATTATCCACATGGAACACCAGAGAGTCATCTCTACTACCACTTCAGATGATGATGATATCTTGTAGGTAAGACACCTTACTAATGACACCTCCACATCAGGACCATCAGGCCCCCCTGATGAATTTCTAGAAGTAACTCTCAACTGGAGGACCCCCTTTGTTGAGTATCTTTAGAACAGTAATCTCTTGGGAGATTGAGTCATGCATGATCAAATCCAACATTTCAAATTATATTTTACCCTCTAGAGTGGTCCTAGTCTTGAGAAGATCCTATAAAAGCATGGGTTTGATGGGGTTCTCCTCCGTTTCATTCAAGGAGGTGAGATTTATCAGGTCATGCAGGAGGTTCATACAGGTTTCTATGGGGCTTATCAAACTGGGAAAAACCTATCTCACCAGATCTAGCGACTGGGGTATTTTTGGCCCTCCATGATCTGTGACTGCATTGAGTTCTCCAAGAGGTACCATGAGCACCAAATTCATGCCAAATTTGTGCATCGGCCACCTGATCCACTCCACACCTCCAATTATTCTTGGACCTTTGTATTCTAGGTATTCAATGTCATAGGACCATATCCACTGTCGACAGCTCACCAGTGTAGGTTCATACTAACTACTACATATTTCTTTTCCAATTGGGTAGAGGCAATTCCGCTCAAGGAGTTCAAGGCCAATTCCATCATTGACTTTGTGATCTCTAATATCATCAATCGATTTGGAGTCCCTCACACCATCCTCAAATATGACGACACCAACATCCAGGACGCCAAGTTAAAGAAATTGTTTGCCAGGTACAAAATATTTTCTAACCATACCTCCTTCTACCACTCACAAGAAAATGGGTAGATCAAGGTGTTAAAAAAACCCTCCCCAACAATATGCAGAAGATGGTTGTTCATAACTAGAAGAGTTGGTCAGACAAGCTCCCAAATGCACTTTGGGCCTATCGTACAGTGAACCTCAATTCCGCACAGGTGAGTGCATATTCCCTAGTATACAGAACAGAGGCAATCCTACCCATCGAGATTCAATTGCGTTCATTGCGCACAACAATCTATGATTAGTAAGCACCAAATAAGGTAGCTGAAGTTAGTCTAGATGAACTGGAAGAACATGATGAGAACAGGCTTTGTGCCCTGCACAATCTCAAGAGGCACCCAAGTAGGATAGCCAGATCCTTCAATATAAAAGTTCTCCTCCGATCTTTCCTAGAAGGTGACATGTTGTCGGATCTAACGACACCAACGATACCTGGATGGAAACCACCAAAATTAGATCCCAAATGAGAAGGACCTTACATCATTCACAAGGTTTACCCCAATGGTTCATACTCCCTGGTTACCATGGATGGTGAGCATATAACGAATCCCACCAATGCCAAATTCCTCAAGAAATACTTTTCCTAAGAAAATATGGTCCTACATAACCTTAAATTGTTATGTCCTGCACAAAATTAAATTTTATATTATCCCGTAGTATGTTAAACTATATTTGGTCTTATATGACCTTAAACAATTACATCCTTGCCGCATGAAATTAAAATTCTTTGTCATCCCACATAATGATAAACTGAAAAAAGGTCCGAGCTCTAAGACCTTAAACTAAGATCTCTCCATGTCCTCACCGCACAATGTTAAACTGTATGGCACCTTCAAGAACTAAATATGGATTGATTTTTATTCTCGCGGGGTATATAAGAACTCTTGGATGCCTCATCTTGTGTCCAACCCCAAGACTCTTTTCTTTGACTATACCCCCTGGGTGTAGTTCTATTGGAAGATCCTATATGGGGTAGTGTAGGATTCTTTGGCCCCATTAATATCACGATTATGATGATTGCACCATGTTCCCATCCTCATTCTTTTATCCTCCCACATCCTCACCGCACGATGTTAAAATGCATGTAACCTTTAATAAATACATATGGATTTATTCCCATCCTCAAAAGATATGTAGGAACGCCCAGACATTTTGTCCATAGGCCCAACCCCCAACTTTAAGATCACTCCCTTGGTCTGGCCCCTTTGCCTGGATACCTCCCAAAATGCATGGCGTGTTGTGGATTTATTTCCTAACTCATTTCGGGTTTATCACTACAACACCATGTGTTCCCCTCCTCGGAGGACTCCACCCATTACGTTGTGTGGTGTGTGTGGACTTGTAACAACCCAAATCTTTGGAAAAGGTACAAATAATTATTTTTCTTTCAAATATTTCCTTTAAGCTTGTATAATGTGTGTAACATCCTAAAGAGGGTCCGGGGAGTGTTTGGGGTTGGTTCGAAGCCCGGGAGTTTGAGAAATGGGCTTACAGACATTGGCGCACGACCTACGCACGGTCTGCGCACGCTTTGGGATAAACCGTGCGGCTACAGACAGGGTCACCTGCAGGGGTGCATGACCATGCGGACCAGGCTGCACAGCCATTTGGATTTTTTCTGGGAGGTAGTGAGGTGTGCACGGTTTGCGCACGGTTTGGGTAAACCGTGCGCCTAAACCATGCAACCTTGTTCTGGGTAAAATTACCATTTCCCCTTACGTTGTTTTAAAATCCTTAAGCTATTATTTCTTCCTTCCCATGGACAGAACCAGAGGAGGATCCATCCTTTGAGCCAAAAATTTCTCTCTCACTCTTTATCTTTTGGATTCTTCATCTGGATACCATTCTTTGATCTGTCGAAGGTGTTGGATCACCCTTGGTAAAGCTTACCTCCCACACCCTTCTTTCCTCGGTGAATCTTGCCTTTCGTCTTGTTATTTTGATTCAGGCTCATATGTCCTATTTTCAGGGAATTGGACTGAAACTCAGATCTCTTCCAACCTACTGTGAATCTGAGGTCGATATCAAGCGAGCCTACATCTACATCTCTAAGGTAGGTGGTAACGTGGTTTCCATTATGGGTTTTCACCTTTTTGAGTCATTATCATCGTTCTGTGGTTTTTCATTCACCAAAACCCTTACTTGTAATGACTATTTCATATCTAAATGACCTGTGTGGTATGATATTGAGGAATCTAACCTTGATAGGGTGTTTAGATGAGGTGTGGACTGGGAGTGGTCAACCATAGGTGATATTCCTTGAGATTTGGATCTTTTCATCTTTGGACCTTAATACTATGTTTTGAACGGGATTTTCCATGTTAGGAAAATGAGATGGTTTAGTTAGAGGTTGGATAATTTGAGATAGCCTAAACCCTTTAATGAATTGAGATGTATGTTTTCCATATAATGTGATTGGAAAATTCCATTCTTTTTTAATTTAATATGATATAAGACGGATAGCCCCATATATTGTGATGGGAATGGTTATGACATTCTGTATTGACGTGCCAGATGAATCTCTGTGTATGGGCGGGAGGCATTCTTACCCCATGCTAGATGAATCTCCATGTGAGGGTGAGAGTCATTATTTCTCCGTGTCTATATATCCTTTATGGGTGGGATGTATTCTTCCCCACGCCAGTTACAGTGCTTGGGGACGAGAGGCATTCATACCTTGTGCCAGTGATGATTATTAGATATATGAGATGAATGGATGAGAGGCATGCTTAACTTGTGCCAGTGATATCCTATATCTACGTACTTATACCACCGGTTATTGTTCAAAATACCAGCCATGAGCTGAAGCAGGTAGACCCGCCAGGTGTCTTTCTAGAACCTGAGCCGAAGGGTTGTTTATTTCTTCGCATTACTTACTTACAGTTTTCTACACACTGTTTATTTTGTGAACACCAATTTGGATTACACGTAGACACCGTTGGTGGTGGCCTACTGAGACTTGTCTCACACCCTACCCGGGCGTCCTCCTTGGCACCCGTGTAGACATTACTGCTGCAGGTACTAGTAGGGGCAATGGCCCAGCTTCAGGTTGTTGATACATGTATGTTCTAGCTAGAGTTCCAGAGCAGAGGACCGAGCTTTTCTAGGGATGCTCGTGGAATACTTTTGTTCTCTTTTTGTATTACTGTATATCATGTATTCCATCTATTTCCATTTTATCGGCATTCCATGCATCCATTTTGTATCAGACACTTCCTATGTGGATTTTGTATATTTATCAGGGTTTTCCTTACTTCTGTTATTTAGTTTGTATGTTTCCCTTTTTCTCCTGTTTATCCATTAGTTGTGCATCCTCTATTTAATCACTTGATGCTATAACGATGTGTACTATGACATGGTGGTACAGTCTCCCCACTGACATACCATTACACCCCTTCTTCTAGTCGACAGCCCCTGGGCTATGGGGAGACGAGCAAAGGGTCATGTGGCCAACCGGGCTCGAGGCTCGGGTTGAGGGGTAGCCGGGTCCGGGACGTCACAATGTGGTATCCGTGGTTTCTTTTTTTCTTACTTTACTATGTGCTGATGATAGACTTGGAGACTGGGAATGCTTAGGGACTTAGCGATGAGCTGTGCTTGGGCATCACGAACCCATGTACGGGGTATGGGCCAGGTTTCCTATTTTATGTTGTTATTGATTCTGCTATTTACTATTGATACCGTTTCACCATTGGGTGCTTCACATGTTTTGTGATGTTATTGAGATTTTCAATGTTCGAATTTGGATTTCATGGTTCAACCCGATGAAATGAGGGTTATGCATTAGAACATGCATCACAATAGGCACAATATGATTAGGCCATGCATCTTGCCATGCCACGTTTAAATTTTCAGCGAGAATTGTCTGTTGTTTATTTCCATTCATTGTTAATATGTGTGAAACTATGCTAATCCTTCATGAATGTTGTGAATTGAGGAATGGTGTGGTTTTATTGGGCGTCACTCTTTGGTTCATAAGTTTTATGGACCCTTATGGATTGGAAAATGACATTCCAACTAAACCAATCATTTTCTTTAAAGGAAATTCAAATACTTAATTAGAAAAAGTAAATGAGAAATGACATCCAAGTGTGTTTTATCTTTCAGTTCCTGAGGATTATGGGCCCTTATGGGCTGGGAAATGCTATGTCGTTGCGTTATGTTAAGTTTGAACAGTTTCAGGGTTCACTAATAATTTCTTATTGGTGTGGATAAGTGATCTTAGAGGTAAGAAGGCTTAGTACCTATCCTATCTTCTAGAGTTCAAACTTTAATTTTTTGGTTTTTTCTTTGGGACATTCATTTGGAATTGTAGAACTATTCCTTTGAGACGTCCTTGAGTCGTGCACGCTGAAGGCAGTGACAATCACATTCCTGAGGTGGCGGGCCTTAAGCTACCAGTTGATCTTCCTGTCGATCCAACTGTGGCTCCTCTTGCTATTCTTAATATTGGCACCGATGCCTAGTTCCATGAGAGATTCTTGCATATGATGCAGAGTATGCAAGGTGGAGTGCGACCTGCCCCGAGTATGGAAGAGTTGACCCACAAGTTTCATTCGCAACATCCTCTTACTTTTATAAGAGATGGAAGAACACTTGCTGTGGAGTACTGGTTGGAAGCTATTCTGACCATCTTCATGCACCTCCAGACGCCCCCAGAACGGAGGGTCAAGCTCACAGCTTATATGCTACGTGGTTTAGCTAGGAGGTGGTGGGATGTCATCACCCAGTCAGGATAGTAGAGATATATGATATGGAATGATTTCCAGACCATCTTCTATGATTATTTCATTCCCCAGACTTTGAGGGCTGACAGAGTTAGGGAGTTTATGAATCTGCAGAAAGGGACCATGACAGTCATGGAATATTCGTCCCGTTTCACTGAGTTATAGCCTTTTGATCCTACACTAGCTGATGATTATATCACAGCTACTGGGAATTTTGAGGATGGGCTGTGTTACGCCATCTGGTCGCAGGTTAACATGTTCAGGTTGAAGACCATTTCAGAAATTTTCAATCAGGATTTGATCACAGAGAGTAATTTGAGAGAATGAGACAGTGTGAACTAGGGAGATTCGACATCTAAGGGTTCTAGTGGATCTTCTTCTGTGAAGAAGTGGAGTTTTGAGGACTCTCGTGGTGTTAGTAGTGGTCATACCCTTTTCTTAGGTGGTACTCCTATCTGTCACCAATGTGGGGTGCCAGGACATATGAGGAGGAAGTGTACGTGAAATCTAGTGGAGTGCAGAGGTTGTGGTAGGTTGAGTCATCTCCACCGTTTCTGCAGGACTTCTCCCATAGGGCCTAGTGAGTAAGGATCTATACCTACTCCTTGATTTGGTGCTGGATCAGCAGGATCACGTCAGTCAGGCAGCTGTAATACCGCCATCCGATCAGGCCGTGGCGGCAGTCGAGGCAGAGGTAATAAGGTGTATGAATCTCAGCACCAGTAGGGCAGGTCTACTCAGGGTAGCCAGGCTGTGACTCAGGGCCGTGGTACCATCCAGTTGTATGCAGTCGAGCATACGCCACATGAGTAGTACTCTGGACCATCTACTATATGAGGTATGATTCTAGTTGCCTCTACATTATTACTTGCTTTGTTTGACACAGGTGCTTCTCACTCTTTTATATTAGAGGCGATTATTGGAAGTTTGGGACTCGAAGTTGAGTCATATCATGGCTTGATCACATTCGATACCCCATTAGGTATCCGTTCAGAGGGCATTCATCATTTTCAGAATTGTCTTCTCGAGGTGGGCGGTTACCTTTTCTTGTGGAACCAGTCTGTTCTAGATATGACAGGTTTTGATGTAATAATCGGGATAAACTGGTTAGTTCCCTATAGAGCCCAGATTGACTGATATCATCGGAGGGTGGCATTTACATCACCAGAGGGTGACACACATATACATAAGGGAGAATGTGATCTTAGTGCGACACAAGAAGGATCAGAACACTAGAGTTTAGGTGGCGCCACAACACAGGTTGTCGGTCTTTATCTCGAGGACCAAGGGTTATAACCCTATGTTTATCCTCCGGTGGTGGATGATTTCAGTGATGTCTTTCCTGATGATTTCTATGGTCTAACTCTAGTGTGAGAGGTGGAGTTTACTATTGAGATTATACCTGGAGCATCACCAGTGACCATTCCTCCTTATAGTATGACATCTAAGGAACTTCTGGTGCTCAAGAGTCAGTTAGAGGACCTGGAAGAAAAAGGCTTTATACGTCCTAGTACTTCTCCTTGGGAATCACCGGTTCTATTTTCCAAGAAGGTAGATGGTACCCTTCATCTTTGCATGGATTATCGTAAGTTAAATTAGATTACTATTAAGAATCAATATCCTTTACCTCGAATTGATGGCCTCTTCAATCAGCTCCAAGGAGCGAAGGAGTTTTCAAAGATATATTTGAGGTCAGGCTATCACCAGGTGTGTGGTAGGACTTCGGACATACCTTTCACAGTGTTCAGGAGCATTTATGGTCTCTATGAGTACCTAGACATGCCATTTGGGCTTACGAATGCACCTAAAATGTTAATGGCTCTCATGAATCGGATTTTTCACCCTTACCTTGATTATTTTGTCGTTGTATTTGTGGATGATATCTTAGTCTATTCACGCTTGAGACAAGGCCATGCAACCCATCTTGAGATTGTGCTAAATACACTAAGATAGCATCAACTTTATGCTAATATTAGTAAATGCCACTTTTGGATAAATAAGGTTCACTTCCTGGGTCTCATTATTTATAAGTCTGGAGTTTCAGTTGACCCTGAGAAGGTGAGTGCTGTAATTTCTTGGGATCATCCCAAGAACGTCTTTGATATCAAGAGTTTCTTGGGGCTTGTTGGATATTATAGGTGGTTCATTAAAGACTTTTCACGCCTAGTATCACCTCTTATATCTTTGGAAAAAAAGGGGGTGAGATTCAATTGGTCAGAACCTTGTGAAGTAGCTTTTCAGGAACTGAAGGGAAGACTAACTTCAGCACCAATACTGATCTTTCCGGAGCCAGGAAGAGCTTATATGGTCTTTTGTGATGCGTCAGGTATCAGGATAGGAGCTATCTTGATGCAGGACAAGCGAGTTGTTGTGTATGGTTCTCGTCAGTTAAAGGCTCATGAACGGAATTATCTGACGAACGACCTCGAGCTCGCAGCGGTTGTACATGCCTTACGCTGTTGGAGACACTATTTGTTGGGAGAGAATTTTGTGGTATTCACTGAGCACAAAAGTCTCAAATATATCTTCACTCAGCGGGATCTAAATCTCATGAAATGAAAGTGGGTCAAGTACCTGCAATCCATTGATTTCGAACTGGCCTACACTCCTAGGAAAGGAAATTCAGAAGCCGATGCGCTGAGTTGGAAAACTCAGTCACAAGTGCTTCAGGAATCTAATGAGGAGTGGAAGCTGATGTCCCTATTTTCGGAGATGCACGTTGAGGTTCAGGAGGGTCAGGGTCAAAATGTTCTCTCAGCCTTAGCGGTGAAATCTACTCTTTTGGAACGGGTCAGGGAAAGACAGTTATCAGATCTGGAATGCCTTGTTCTACTAGAACGTGTCCCTAATAATACCTCTACAGATTAAACCATGGATGAAGGTGATAATTTACGATTCCATGGGCGTGTATGAGTCCCAACAGACATCAGAGAGGAGCTGATGAGGGATTTCCACACCTTAGCATGGGCAGTTCACCCAGGCGCCACAAAAATGTATCATGTTTTACGACAATAGTACTGGTGGCCTAACATGAAGCAGGAGATAACCGGTTTTATCACGCGTTGTTCTACCTATCAGCAGGTGAAGGTAGAACATCAGCGTCCAACATGAATTTTGTAGCTGTTCTCCATTTTGGAGTGGAAATGGGATGATGTTTCTATGGACTTTGTAACCATTTTACCCAGTTCACCTCATGGCAAGGATGAAGTATGGGTTATCGTCGACCGTATGATGAAGGTCACACATTTATTACTTGTTCGGGAGACCATCGTGGTTGAATATTTTGGAAGACTGTATTTCAATGAAATAGTGAGCCTTCATGGAGCACCTTGTTATGTTTTCTCGGAAAGAGATCCTCATTTTACATCTCGGTTTTGGTAGGGTTTACAGAAGGCCTTGGGTACGTATGTACTTTTGAGCACGACCTATCACCCATAGACTGATAGACAGACCGAGTGGACTGTACAGGTTCTATAGGATATGTTACGTGCATGTGTTCTTGATTTTGGAGGTTCATGGGAGAAACACAATCCTCTTGTCGAGTTCAGTTATAAAAATAGCTTCCAGGCTACCATTGAGATGGCTCTCTATGAAACCTTATATGGTAGGCCTTGTCGCTCACCCTTGTGTTGGAACGAATCAGGGGAGGGAACTATTCTAGGACCACATCTTGTGTAGGAGACTATAGAGCAGATACAACTTATTAGGAAGTGTATGCAGACAGCTCAGTCTAGACAGTAGTCCTATGCTAACAAGTACTAGCGACCTCTTGAGTTCAATGTTGGGAACCAGGTTTTCTTGAAGGTCTCACCCAGGTTGGGGAAAAGACATATACGGAAGCAGGGTAACCTTTCAACGAGGTTTTTAGGACCCTTTGAGGTGATGAAGTGGATCAGACCAGCAGCTTACTAGCTTACACTTCCGTAGAGATATCAGGCCATGCATGATGTTTTTCATGTATCTCAGCTACACCGGTACTTTTCAGATCCAAATCATGTTTTTATCCTGATGAGGTTGAACTGGATATGGATGCTTCCTTCGAGGAGTATCCGATTCGAATTGTTGACCGGAGCATGAAGACACTCTGTGGCAGGTCTGTTCCTCTTATACGGGTGGTATGGAAGCACAGCCAGGTACATGACGAGAGCTGGGAGTGAGATGATGATATACGTTCTCAATGGCCAGGTCTTTTCATTGATGACACCTCAGTACCCTCGAAAGGCCAACTTGGGGACGAGTTGCTTTAAGGCGGGGAGGTTGTAATGACCTAACTCTTTGGAAAAGGTTCGTATTGTTAGTTTTTCTTTCAAATCTTTCATTTAAGCTTGTATAATGTGTGTGACATCCTAAAAAGGGTCCAAGGAGTGTCCGGGGTTGGTTCGGAGCCCAGGAGTTCGAGAAATGGTCTTACAGGAAGTGGCGCACGACCTTCGCACGGTCTGTGCATGGTTTGGGATAAACCGTGCAGCTATAGACATGGGCACCTGCAGGGGCGCACGACCATCCGAACTAGTACACATGGTCATGTGGCTTTTTTCAGGGAGGCAGTGAGGTGCGCATGGTTTTTACATGGTTTGGGTAAACCGTGCGCCTAAACCGTGCAACCCTATTCTGGGTGAAATTACCATATTTCCCTTACTTTGTTTTAAATGCCTTATGCTTTTCTTTATTCCTTCCCGCAGACAGAACCAGAGGAGGATCCCTCCTTTGAGCCAAAAATCTCTCTCTCACTCTTTCTCTTGTGGATTCTTCATCCGGTGACCGTTCTTCGATCCGTCAAAGGAGTTGGATCACCCTTGGTAAGGCTTACCTCACGAACCCTTCTTTACTCGGTGAATCTTGCCTTCTATATTGTTATTTTGATGTAGGATCATATACCCTATTTTCAAAGCATTGGAATGAAACTCATATATCTTCCAACCTACTGTGAATATGAGGTCGATATCAAGAGAACCTACATCTACAACTCTAAGGTAGGTGGTCACATGGTTTCCATTTTGGGTTTTCACCTTTTTGAGTTATTATCGTCATTCCGTGGTTTGTCTCTTGCCAAACCCCTTACTTGTAATGACTGATTCATATCTAAATGACCCGTGTGATATGATATTGATGAATCTAACCTTATTATAGTGTTTAGATGAGGTTTGGACCGAGAGTGGTAAACCATAGGTGATATTCCTTAAGATTTGTCCCTTTTCACCTTTGGACCATAATGCTATGTATTGGACATGATTTTCCATGTTAAGAAAATTAGATTGTTTGGTTAGAGGTTTGCTAGGATGAGATAGCCTGAACCCATTAATGAATTGAGATGTATGTTTTCCTTATAATGTGACTGGGAAATTCCATGCTTTGTTAATGTGATATGATATAAGACGAATTGCCTTATATATTGTGATGTGAATGGTTATGCCATACTGTGTTGATGTGCCAGATGAATCTCCATGTATGGGTGGGAGGCATTCTTAACATGTGCCAGATGAATCTCCATGTTAGGGCAGGAGGCACTCTTACCCCATGCCTATATATCCTTTATGGGTGGGAGGCATTCTTCCCCATGCAAGTTACAGTGGTTGTGGATGAGAGGCATTCATACCTCATGCCAGTGATGATTATTACATATGTGAGAATCATGGATGAGAGGTATGCTTACCTCGTTCCAGTGATAACGTATATCTATGTACTTATATCCCTGGTGATTGTTCAGAATACCAACCATGAGATGAAGCAGGTAGACCCACCAGGTGTCCTTCCGGAACTTGAGCGGGAGGGTTGTTTATTTCTTTGCTTTACTTACTTGCAGTTTTCTACACACTATTTATTTTGAGAACACCTATTTGGATTACACGTAGACACCGTTGGTGGTGGCCTAATGATACTTGTCTGAAACCCTACCCGAGCGGCCTCCTTGGAACCCGGGTAGACTTTACTGCTGCAGTTACTAGTAGGAGAAAAGGCCGGAATTTAGGTTGTTGATACATGTATGTTCTAGCTAGAGTTACAAAGAAGATGACTGATCTTGGATAGGGATGCTCCTAGATTACTTTTGTTCTCTTTTTGTATTACTGTACACCATGTATGCCATCTATTTCCATTGTATCGACATGCCATGCATCCATTTTGTATCAAACAATGCCTATGTGGATTTTGTATATTTATCAGGGTTTTCCTTACTTCTGTTATTTGATTTTTATATTTCCCTTTTTCTCCTATTTATACATTAGTTTTTCTTCCTCTATTTAATCGCTTGATGCTATACCGCTGTATAATCTTACATGGGGGTACAATCTCCCCACTGACTTACCATTACACCCCCGCTGCTAGTTAGCAGCCCCTGTCCTATGGGGAGACGAACCAGGGGTCATGTGGCCAATCAGGCTTGGGGCTCGGGTTGAGGGGCAGCCAGGTCTGGGACGTCACATGACTTATTTCCTCATTCACACTAGGTTTTCAAGAGCTACACAATGTACTCACCCACTAAGAGCTAGTCCCTCCTACCTCTTGTCCTATATGACGTTAAACTGCACCCTCAGAATTATGTATGGATTGATTCCCATCCTTATGGGATACATAGGAAAATGTAGACATTTCGTCTGTAGGTCCAACCCCATGTTTTTGACCTTTTATGGCCCCTTGTACTGGGGTTATTTTCTTAGAATTATTCATGGTGTGGTATTGGCCTCGTCAACATACACGCCAAGTATCCTTTATCATGCCTTGCACATTCCCTCCCAACCCTTGTTCCTTTTGTATGTGTCCATGCCCTATGACTTTAAACTAGGTTTCCTAGCCCCACATGACTTTAAAATGTTACTTATTTAATTTAAGATGTTAAAATGTAGGGTTTGGTCCTATTATATGACCCTAAACTATGACATTATTATCCTGGCTGCACGACAAAAAATGGCACCGCTTTGTGATGTCCTCACTCGAGGGGACATCACATTGGGTATGAGTCATCCACCATACCATTTTTTATGTCCAACACATGGATTTATTCCTATAGTGGCACTTGGATTCTCTATCCTAGGTTTTTCTCTCCACAATCAAAATACACAGCAATCCTAAAGAACAAATAAGGCCTATCAAATGCCGCTTATTTTGATGCGTTGGCTAGACCCGTATGACCGTATTGTCACTGGCATTGGTATCGTACTATGACACCTCTAGAAATCCATATGGCTTGATCCCCATCATCATGGGGTACATAATAACGCCCATGCACTTTTTCCCAAGCCCATCCCAACTTTCATTTTCGGTCCCTCTACCTAAAAACTCTCAAGGGAGTGCATGATGTGATATGGACTCCTATCAACCTCATTCACATCAGGTATTGTAACTACCTCACCATGTGTATACCTCCCCCATTTATATCTATGGGCTTGAACTCTAAGGCCTTTAAACTAAGATCCAACTGTCCTTGTTGCGTGACATAAAACTGCACATCATCTTCTAGAAATTTGTATTGCTTGATTCCCATCCGTATGGGATATGTAGGAATACCCAAACATTCCATTTTCAGGTCCCTCCATAGGAATATTAAATCCTACCTCCCTTTTTCTACCCCTTGTCCCAAACTCCTTTGGAAGCATATGGTGTGGTGAGAACCTCTTGGGTTCTCATTCTCATCTTTCTTTATGATAACTACATCATGTTTCTTCCTTATCTCTTCCCAACCTGGTCCAAGTTCCGTGACCCCAAACTAAGATATCCCTATGATAACTACACATCATTTTTGACACCCTATGCCCCTTGTCCTTGGGAATGGACTTGACTACCTTTATCTGATACTTCTTATTGTAATACTCAGATGGGTCATGAAAAAGAGCCCAAGGTGTGGAATTCTCACATAGACATTCCCTTGTTTCATTTCTAAGCTTCGTGAGACCTTTATTTGAATCCTCATCCTCTTCCATGTCTAAAGGGACCCACTTTATGGCCTAGTATCTTGCTAGATTTGATCACCAATGCTTCTGGTCCAACACCACTAAATACATTAGGTAACATTTGAAACTGGTCCTGTGTTTCAAATATGTTAGGCGGTAGACCTTCATTTGTTTGTCCCCGTTCAAGGATAAAGCAAAGCAGATACTGTGTTTTGAATATGGTCAACAATCATCCTTTTTTGTCACTCTATCCCTGCAATGTTCCAAATTTTGGGTATTTTTATTCACACCTTCCATTCCCCTATGTTCGGGTCGACTCTAATGCCCACGGTGTTACTCTTCTCGTGCACCTGAGCACATTCACAAGGTGTCAATTTGACTATTATGAGAACCTTATTCTCTAGTTGGGCCCCCCTCTCTCTCCCTAGAAATCTAGTTTTTCTGTTCAAACCTTGGATGCTCAAATCTTGGTTAGAATTTTCATATTCAGATAAGATAACAAAGCAGTCATCTGTTGTTTCTCGCATCAGGAACAACCCACGTAAGATTAAGGATTGATTTATAGTTACTTCACAGTTATGATTGAGGTGATATAATCAAAATAAACAATAAAAAAGATAATAAGTCTATGCATGCAGTTTGGGATAAGAAAATAAAGGGAGAATGACTCATGAGTTTGGCCAAAACAGGTCCCTTAAGGATCATCATATTTGATATATTGTTCCAGAATTTCCACGTTTTGGCTCGTGGACTCCAAGAATGCATCCAACCCCCTGAGATCCCTCTCCTAATCAAAAGATATAGAGTGAAACTTTTTATCCCTAACCTATTCTCGATCTTGTTCATCTTGGAGCTCAATCATTTGGTAACTCGCCTACACAACCTGCTCCTAAGTGTCCGCCAGCTGGGCCCTCAACTGATCAATGAGCTTAGAGTGGGTTGTGATAAATACCTTCCTTTATTTTTCCTACTCTTCGATATGTAAAATTTCTTAATCAACCTTAAGGAATTAAGGGGTAGTCTTTGACTCCTTCGGGAACTGGGAAATGTTGGAGCATTGGCTATTCCCTCATATTTTCTCATCCATATAGTCTTGGATCATTATATGAAGACAGTGAGCATCTAACCCTAAAACATAGTGAAATCTCAACTTGGTGTGAAGTGAGTCTATCCGGATTAGCCATTCTGCATGTGACTAGACAAGAAAAAATTTGATGCACTTCCACACCTTGTGAAACTTCATATGGCTCTCCTCAGCCACATTTGGGTCAGAATCATGTATCTCCTTAGGGTCCACGAGTCAATACTCTGGAAAGATAACATGGAGTTCTGCGGAAGGGTCCTCTTCTGGAGTTATTTCTCTTCTAATAGCTTCACCCTCGCTATCTTGGATCTCCACCCTAGCAGCATAATCTCCCAAGATAGTATCCTCCAGCTTAGTGAGCACTAGGGTGGGGTCAACTTGAATGGTTGGCTCTGCAGGAGTAGGTGTAGTCACCGGAATGGATCCTGTAGATGTTCCCGAGTTAATGGCATGTCGATCCTCCAACCATGAAATTACTCCAATGGGAATCAATAAATTATTTTGTTGATATTCCTAATAATAGATGATATCCAACAAGGATAAAGACTTACAAGAGCCAAGCGCAGTGGTATCCAGTGCATGTGTCATGGTAAGAGTATCCCCTACAGGATATCCCTCGGCACTTGTATGATCAATCCCTGGCACTAGTTCTTTCTGAATGGTCGGAACCCCAGAGAACTCATAGGTCACCATTTGATACCTTTCTTCTAGCTCATCGCTGACTACTCCATCCATAGCTGGTTACCCACCTCGCTCAGCTACGAGAATAGGTTCCTGAGGAAGTTCTCTTGCCTGCATGGTCACATCCTCATCCCCTATAGGGAAGGATTCTTGGGAACCATCTTCCATGTGTTCCTAAAAAGGATGTAATTTGGTCTATAATCTAGTATTTTTGAAAGAAAAAGGCCATCAAAGTCCAGAGTTAAACTCACCTTGAGCTACTCAGCCAGTTCTGCTTTAGAGCTTGTAATTTTATCTCTCTCACGAGGGATTCGTAGACGAGCATGTTTTTATGATTTCTCTTGACCACTGGGACCTTCAACCTATTCTTCCTCTTCTTCCTCTTCTCCTGCACATGATTCTTCTTCGTCTCCTCCCTCCTTTTCCTTTTCCTCTTCTTCCTCCTCTACATCTTCATCCTTAGATGACAGCTTTTCCGGGTCATGTTCCTGGCCGAGCATCACTTTCACAAGGAGATGCAGATCTTCATGCCGCCCCATTTGGAACGTGTACATATCCATTGTAACACCCCAAATGATAAAGGGTTAAATGACTAAATGATATGAATCATGTCAACAAGGTGCACCTTCCTTTTCAGTAGCCTACCTGATTAGAACTCTACAGTTAAGCGTTCTTGGCTGGGAGTAGTAATCAGGATGTGTGACCTTCTGGGAAGATTCCTAGGGTGTGTTTGGCTAATGAAAAAGTACACTGGAAAGGAAATGTGTTGTCATGTGGGGACAATCATTATTCAGATGATTCGTTAAGGCATGTGGATGGGCTCTAGGGTGGGGACCACTTGTTTTCAGGGCAACTGGTGGTATTTGGGGAGCTAGGACCTGATGACCATGTCAAGGTGGGGTGTTTCTGCAGTCACTGGGGATTAGTTGTTACCGTTGGTATTAGATATGGTACCTAGACTTAAGTGTGGAGCATTGACTGGGTTGAGATGTAGGACCCACAACGAGGACGTTGTGCTCTAAAGGGTGGGTGATTGTAACACCCCTGAATGATAAAGGGTTAAATGAATAAATAATATGACTCATGTCAACAAGGTGCACCTTCATTTTCCAGAGCCTTCCAGATTAGAACTCCACAGTTAAGCATGCTTGACCTGGAGTAGTGATCAGTATGGGTGACCTTTTTGGAATATTCCCAAGGTGTGTGTGAGTGAGATAAAAGCATACTAAAAATGACATGTGTTGGCCTGTGGGGACAATCATTAGTCAGATGACCTATTCAGGCATGCGGGTGGGCCCCAGGGTAGGGACCACATGTTTGCATGGCAACTGGTGGTACCTGGTGGGCCAGGACCCGACAACCATGTTATGGTGGGGGCGTCTGTGTAGTCACTTGGACCCACATACCCACGTTCCTGAATGGGTCATCTGACTAAAGAAAGTCCTCACAGGTCAACAAGGTGCACCTTCCTTTTCATAAGCATACCTGATTAGAACTCTACAGTTAAGCGTGCTTGTCCTAGAGTAGTGATCAGAATGTGTGACCATTTGGGAAGATTATTAGGGTGTGTGTGAGTGAGGAAAAATCACACTGGAAACTACATGTGTTGGGATGTGTGGAAAATCATTAGTCAGATGATCTATTAAAGCATGTGGGTGGGCCCTAGGGTGGGGACCACATGTTTGCGGGGAAACTGGTAGTATCTGGGGGGGCTAGGACATGATGACCATGTTAAGGCAGGGTGTTTGTGCAGTCAATAGGGATTAGTTGTTAAATTTGGTATCAGAGATTGTTCCCAGTCTTAAGTGCAGGGCACTTCCTGGGTTGAGATGTAGGGCCCACAATGAGGACATTGTTCTCTAAAGGGTGGGTGACTATAACACCCCAGAATGATAAAGGGTTAAATGACTAAATAATATTACTCATGTAAACAATGTGCACCTTCCTTTTATGGATCTTACCAGATTAAAACTCCACAGTTAAGCATGCTTGTCCTGGAGTAGTTATCAGGATGAGTGACCTTTTTGGAAGATTCTTAGGGTGTGTGTGAGTGAGGGAAAAACACAGTAGAAAGGACATGTGTTGGTCTGTGGGGACAATCATTAGTCAGATGACCTGTTAAGGAATGCGGGTGGGCCCCAGGGTGGGGACCACGTGTCTGCATGGAAACTGGTGGTACCTAGTGGGCCATAACCCTATGACCATGTTAAGGTAGGGGTGTTTGTGCTGTCATAGGGACCCACACACCCACGTGCCTGAACTGGTCATCTGAGTAATTATAGTCCCAACATGCCAACACATATCCTTTCTAGTGTGTTTTTCCCCAATCACACACCCTAGTAAACTTCTCAGAAGGTCACCCATCCTGATCACTACTCCAGGCCAAGCACCCTAGGTGACCTTCTGGAACAATTCCCAGGGTGTGTGTGAGTGAGGGAAAAGCACACTAGAAAGGACATGTGTCGGCCTATGGGGAAAATAATTTGTCAGATGACTCGTTCAGGCATGTGGGTGGGCCCAAGGGTAGGAACCACATGTTTGCAGGGAAACTGGTGGGCCAAGACCCGACAACCATGTTAAGGCGGGGTGTTTGTCCTATAACTAATACCCACATACCCACATGCCTGAAAAAATCATTAGACTAATGACAGTCCCCATAGGCTAACAAATGTCCTTTATAGTGTGTTTTTTCCCCACTCACACACACCCTAGTAAACTTCTCAGAAGGTCACCCATCCTGATCACTACTCCAGGCCAAGCATGCTTAACTAATGAGTTATAATTAGATAGGCTCCTGAAAAGGAAGGTGCACCTTGTTGACATGAGTCATATCATTTAGTCTATCATTATATGGTGTTACAATCTCCCCCCTTTAGATCACAATGTCCTCGTTGTGGGCCCTAAATCTCAACCCAGGCAGTGCACTGCACTTAAGGTCGGGTACCACCTCTGATACCAAATATAACAACTGGGTCCCGGTGACAATACAGACACCCCGCCTTAATATGGCCATTAGGTCCTGCCCACTAGGTACCACCAGTTTCCCTATAGACAAGTGGTCCCCACCCTAGGTCCGAACCATGTTCCTGAACGGGTAACCTGACTAATGAAAGTCCCCACAGGCCAACACATGTCCTTTCTAGTGTGCTTTGCGCTCACTCACACACACCCTAGGAAACTTCCTAGAAGGTCACCCATCCTAATCACTACTCTAGGCCCAACACGATTAACTATGGAGTTCTAATTAGATAGGATTCTGAAAAGGAAGGTGCACCTTGTTGACATGAGTCATATTGTTTATTAATTTAACCCTTTATCATTCTGGGGTGTTACATCCATGGACATTAGGTATGCATGCCGGTGATGAAAGTTCACCCTATCTACCACCTAGATCCACCATATGTCTGGAAAATCGAGCTGAGTACAGACCAGTCTCCACCACAATTCTTCTGTTGACATGGATTTTCACAACGTCCTCTAGGAAGACCAGAGGGATAGAAAGATAGCATCGACGGTTGGATTTAGGTGGTGTTTGAGTTTCTTCCTAGGGAGTTCCGTAACTGGCCCATGGGACCACCCCTCCTCAGAAGGTGGAGGCACACTCTCAACTTGTGGTGCTCTTACCTATAAAGTTCCAACCTACATCGTGTTATCCACCTGGCCTGTTCTTCATCTAACCTCCCCTGTAGTACTATGTCTACCTCCCTGCTCTTCGAGATCCACAGTAGCTGCTTTGATTTATCAAATTCATTTCCATATAATTCCCACAGGATATGTTTTTTTTCTAGTGTTCAGCATACTCTATTGACAAGTCAGCATTGACATCAGGGGGGTGAGTGATTTCTTCACCTAGTCCTGCAGTCATGAACATAAACCACAGTTGGTGAAGAATGCAACAGTTTTTCTCTTCCCAAACATCTGTATAAATTGTCTTTGGAATCCACTGCAAGAACCTGAACTTCCTAGCAATCGTAGTTGGCACGTAAAGTTCGCAAAATATTTTTCCATTGATACGGGCTACCAACACACCACCCTTGATGCTTTACAGGTACTCCCTCTACTCCAATGGGCCCCACCCATCATCTACCATCTGACCAACTAGGGTCTGGAATGGGTGAAAGTCAAAATGGATATGGATTCTGATCTTGAGCTTGATCCCTTCTTCTCTGATCATTAGAGGGTGAATTCCAACAATGTTCAAAAGGGATGGCTGTATACCATCACCTGGAGGGAGAATAGTGTTTGGGAAGTCATACCCCCCACAGTGGACTGCGACCCAGTCATAAAGGATCTGAAATGGTCTACATATCCTTCTGGGCGTACTTCCGCATGAGATGTGCCCCAGAATGTTGTATAGCCTAGCTAATACAGGTACCCCACAGGTTAACCTTGTTATTCTCCGCCATGATCCTGACTATCACTAATGTCCCTGGGCAGACCCCCTTCCTTGTTTCCCTCATAGGAAACATCCACTCACTGAATATTGCATTAAGAAACCCTACATAACTTATATTTGTGTCCCGACTTTCATTTATGTTGATGCTCCATGATCGATACTCTCCTGTCTCCCATACCGTCCAATATAATCCCACTTTTCCCCTCTGAGATGTGTTCGGGCATTGCTTCCCTTGGCCTGGAATATTCACATACTTATCCTACATCATGAAAAACTAAACCACCATGGATAAGATATCTCATTTAGAACATACTTTATTTTCATCTCCTCCTTAGCCAGCTCCAGAAGATGCCATGTTAGTATGGGGGTGCACATCCTATCCTCCCAGACGTTCTCTATTGGGAGGAACTCATCATATTGGTAACCATCCAAGGGGATTAACCCAATACAATGTCCAAAAGACTCATACCTACCTCCCCATAGTGGAGGTGTAAGGTGTTGGTGTCAGGGGACCAACGACTGAACAATTCTGGTACCAGGTCCTACAACTGGTAGAAGTGAAATCGAGATGTCCAAACTGCTTTGAAGAGCCTGATAGACCGAAAATCCGATCCAAACTCCTCGCACGTTTGGTATACCCAGTACAACCACGCCCATTCGCTTGTGAAGTTACCTCTGGACTTGAAGTTCCACTCCTACCAACCTTTCTTCTCATCCGTAAAACTACTTAGAAAGGTCCTTGTATAAAGAGCCAGAGATTCTTCAGGGACTGGGTCACTCCCTACAACATTCCTAGTATTCAGATTTAGGATGTAGATGGATATGTTTGGTATATTTCCCAGGAAGGATGGCCGCTATTCGTAATGTTGAACCGTGGAAGACTAACCTCGCATGTCACCCATGACTGCAAAATATCAGTTTCGAACCCAGGCATCATCACCTCTTCCAAAATACCAAAGTTCCATATTAGTTGGATATCACTCGAGATGTAATATTTTTATTCTTGTAAAAAATTCCAAAAAGAATTTGGTTATTAGATGTTACCCTCCTTGCATGAAGAATCTAGGGGTTTTCGGTCATGTGAGTCCTCCTTGTAGCCTCATTAGCCACCCTCTTGGTGTTGGTTTGCTGGGAAGCCATTTTGGAAAAAATTCCGAAATCTTAAGGGCTGTGCACAAAAGAATGGAGGTTTGGTGCACAAGAATGCTGATATGCATAAAAATAGATAGCTGTATGAAAGTAACCAGATCGTGCACAAATCTCAGAACCGACCATGAAAACTTGCGTGCAGATGGGGAACTTTTGTGTGCACAAGAGCTAAAGCTTGTTGTATGGAAAAAGTCAAAGTGGGGACTTAATGGCTGGATGTCAGCATATTTATCGGGGCGAAACAGGTCTTGCATGCAAGAGGAAGGTATTTGCATGCCCAAAAACTATATTTGTATGCACTGACCAAAAGCTCCTCTATATTTCAGCATGACCCTAAAAATCCGACCTTCGGTCCCCCTTCAGCTCTGATTCATAGGGGGGGGGGCATTTTTTGATGCCAAATTTTTGATAGGGACATGAGGGGGTGATATTCATGAAACCAAAAAAAATTAAGACTAAAGGGATGATTACACAGTGGGAGAGAGAGGTTTTCACTAGAATGAAGGTGTGCGTGCAGGATTCCCCTCAGCGTGCCAATGTCTTGCGTGCCCAATGAGATGACAAATGTGGACTTCCACAATGATCTTTTGTGACCGTGATGAGGTACTAGAGCACAAGAGTTCAGGGCAGCGCAAAATCATTCATGTGGTGCACAATTCCCTGCACAAATAATGCAATGTCAAAGGGACCCTTTCACAGCCACCTTGTCAAAAAACTACCAAGGAAAGGGGCGAAGGAAGAGAGTCTGGTACAGATGTTTCTCTTAGGCACGCAAACCCTTCCATGCCAAATGCGATGTCAAAATGGTCGTTTACACGCACCACCTATGACGATTTCTTCTATAAAATAAAGCATACCCCCCGACCTTCGGGGATAGTGACAAAATAAGAAGTGACAATCACTCCAAGAAAGACACCACTTTCGTAATTGTGCGAAAAACACTATGGAATCAAGGTATTGTATCATGCGTGAAAGGTCCCCCAATGGACCTCCTTCAGGTGGGCCCTTTTGGGCATGATCCTCATCCATTTTCTTTTACCCTAAGTCATTTTTGTGAAAAATATCCCTCTTGCACGCAAATTACCCTTTCATCAGACCTATTTTGTGTGCAACATTATGGTTTCTATGCAACCATTCAATCTTGTGTATAGCCCCCCATCTTGCGCGTGACCCTCCTTATGTGCTCCACTTGCCGTACTTACCTTAAGGTACCATTTTTGAGCCCCTATTATGTGCAACACATCTGTGTCATGCACTTTTTTCCCGTACAACCCTCGTGGTTTGTACGAAGTGATTTCAAGGTCCCTTGTGTGGTGCTTCATGTTGCATTGCATAGCCTCATGCTTCTTAACATAGTCATGCTAATGGCGATTGCTTATTTACATAGCCACGCAAACATGGACCCCTCAATGTATCACTCCAGAACACTCTAATGCCACAATATTGTCGATGCCTTCCCTTCACCAAGGGTTAAATCATTCCAGTTATGTAAGTCTTAGGGGTGCAGAGGGAACCCGCCTCGTCCAAGCTGCAGGATGTTAAAAATCCAAGCGTCGTCGTCCTCAGCACATGATGTTAAACTATTACCTCACCCCACACATTCTATATGGGGTTCCCCATCTCGGACATTCTCCACACCCATTCATATCCACGGGAGTGAGATCTTCCTCACATGGAATGAGATCCTCTTTGCTGGAGCGGTGCCTATCTGTGGGGAAGGGAAACCATCTTGGTTTAAGACCCTAGAATTTCTTGCCAGAGGTAGAATCCCTGATCCTCCTCTATTCTTCCATGCAAAATACTAGAGGATAGAGAAGCACAAGGACCTTCGTTACCACATCCCTCTCCCTCTGGGCTTCGTCGCTGTCGGGCCTCCATCCATGAGTAAGTCAAAATCTCCACCTCCATAGGACACTAACCACATGTAATCCCCACTCCACTTACTATGGATACACATTTTTCAACGTGATAATATGGTCCTTGCTACCTCTTTTTTCTCACATCGAGCATGAATCACGTGGGTTTAGAGTAAACATCATCCATGAAATCCTCTCTGGGATGCCTTAGCATGTAAGCCACAAAGCATTCCGAATGTCATGGACTTTGATCCTTTCCATTTATATGAAAGGTACATAGGAATCCTCCTTGATGTTGAAACCCGATACCCATAGACACCAACCATATTTTCATTGGTTCATCCTTATCTCGCATGACATAAAACTATATTCCCATTTCATCCCGCAAGACGTTAAACTGTACCCATTGGAACTACGTGGAATTTGATCCTTGACTCCAAGATAAGGTATGTAGGAATTCTCCCTAAGGTCAAACCATAATCGATAGTAAGCCATTTTGTTCCCCTAATCAACTGTAAGCCATTGTGTCCCCTAATCGATGGTAATCCATTGTGTTCCCCAATCAACGATAAGACATTGTACCCCATCTAGTGGCAAGACATTGTTATCCCCACATGATGGTAAGCCATTTTGAGATGGAATATGAGGGACTTGATTCTTGTATCCTAGAAAAGGCACATAGGAAGCCTCGAGGAGGTTCAACCCGAAACACTTGTAAACATTGGTGTCCCCCCTATTGGTACCCACATCTCTGGTCCGCCCTTCGGGCATCAGAACAACCTGGGGCTGCTAACGACGCGTAAGCCCTAGCAGACCTTTGGGTTGCTATCCTCTGTGTACACCCCAATTTCATGCCCTATCCCAAACTATGTGGACTTTGATTCCCTTCCACGGGGGTACATAGGAAGTATCTTGGAGGATCAAGCACAACATCACAGTATCCCTTGCGTGGGCTCCATATCATTCTCCATTCACATCACTCAACCATCCTTATCCATCTGGATTCATACTCCGACCGCCACATCATGGTGAGATCTTGTCACCCACATTCCCACTACTCCTAGAAGAAATCGGGTAACTAACCATGAAACAGCCCTAACATCAGCGATCCCTCATGGGGTCACACCCATCTGATCCACTCCCGTCATTGTTTTGATCAGTATGATCCTTCTCCTCTAGACATTAAAACCATGGCATACCTAGTGTTAAACATGTGAAGATGAGGAAAAACTCATAAATATACCTAATTCAAAAAATTCCCCACATTCGACGTGGGATGCCTTGAGCTTCTATGCCCTCGAGAAGCCCTATCATAAGGGGAAAAACCCAGACGAAATAGTATTCCAGCGTCTAGACATGCAAGCGATGTCCAATGTGACTAATCCCCTAATATAAGGTTATTTCCTTGACTTGACCCATTGGAATGTCCGGAAAGAAGTATTGTAATTAACTGGCATCCATGAATACATGGAACTATGATGAGTTTCACAAACAACTTCTTAAGTTTATGAGGGAGACCCAGACTAGGTAACGAGTTCTGAGGAGGAATCCATGGATGGAGGAACCAAAATCCCATCATCTAGTTTCGATAAAGGAGAAAACATCCCTAAATAAGCGGTGGATTCCACCTTCCCTTAAAAAGTGGGAATCCATGGAAACATCAGCGTGTCCTCTTCTGAAAGTGATAGATGCGCGCCCCAACAAAAGCGTCAGAAACATTATTTTTTATATATATTTTTCTTTTATAGATTATTATAAATACATATATACTGAATATATATGATATTTATATCATTTATTTATAGTATTTAAATGATTTAATCATGATCAAAGAAATAGGAATAAGAATAAAAAGTCAAATGGACATGAAAAACAATGCTGTTATTACCCAAAATGTAACATTAACATGAAATTGCTAATAAACAGGAATTATAAATTCATAATAAATTAATATATTGTATTTTATATTTGAATAAGTATATTTTTTAGATTTCTAATAAACTTATAGTTTTTATAAAGTTTGTTTTAATGTGTATGAAGGAAGTCAATACTTAAAGTTAAGGGATTTTTAGTCGCACTTTTATTTTTTTGAGACTTATACGTTGTTCACAACTTGTTTCTTTTGTATGGTGCATATAATTCCCAATGAAATTTTATATTATGAATTTTATTTATTTCATTATGTTAAACGTTTCAGTTTATGTTATTATTTCATGTATCTCAAAATTCAAAAGTTACTCAAGTAGTAAGGTATTTCAATCTCACTTTTATTTTCTGTGAGACACAAGCCATGGTCACCACATATTTATTCTATGTGATATATATACTGTCCATTAATTTATTTTATGATGAATCTCATAAAATTTATGGGTATTTTCATATCCATTTTAGTAACTCTCTTTCATGTGGTTTATGGTTCAAAAGATTCCAAATCAATAATGGAATTTTGTCTCAATTTTCCATCATTGAGACACAAGTTATGTTATGAACATATATTCATTTAAAAGGTGTATGTACTAAATATTTTACATGTTATTTTAGGAATATCATTATTTTAATTATATTTTATGATTCATGTAATGTTACCCTTTAATTGGGATAATTATTCCATGTTAATAAAATGGTAAAAGTGTATTCCAACAATATCATTATTAATCAGGATTATTTATAATTATACTTCCACTGATGAAATACAGTGATCTATATCTCAATTATTCTTAGGAATTTTATTCTCATATTATTATTCATGATAATTTCAAGTAATGGTATCATTAAACTACATTTTTTACATAAAATTAATATATTTTTTAATGAAAATCCAATATTATTTTTAACTTCAGTCAGAAATAATTGTTCTTTCAAAATAATGTTTTATAAAAATGTTTTATTAATTATTTAAATGATATTTTATGATAATTTTCAAAGAAAATAATTTTGAAAATATTTTTATGTTTTAAAAATTGTTTAATTGTGTTTCCCATTCGTTCATTATATATTTTCATAGTTATTTTCAAATAAAAACAGTTTTAAATGATTTATGATTTAAAAATCATTTTTCATAATGGAAAATATATTTTCCAAAATAAATGTTTTAAATGATTTTAAAGTCCAATTCATAAATTTTCAAAACGATTATCAAAGAAAAGTATTTTCATTTTTTTTTAATATTTTTAAAGAAATATTACTTTCCTTAAGAAATGCTTTAAGTGATCTTTCAAAATCCTTCTCCATCTAAGATGACATACTTTAATATAAACTTTGATTCACTTGGTATATGATGGATGGAAACCATTATTATTCCTTATTTGAATGTTTTACTCTTAATATGAAATATTTTTTATGAATCCAATTTCTTTTCAATGTGTTATACCATGATGAAACCAAATTATTTTCATGGGTTATACTATGAGGAAATGATTATAAAACTATTCTCTTTTCCAAAGGTTATGATATTATCAAATATTTATAATACACATTTCACTTTATGGGTTATCATATAATTAATGTTTTATGATCTTATGGAACACATATGTATGATCATTATGGGATGGGTGAGACTTATATCTCCCTCTAATGCATTGGGTAATGATAAATGTTATACGAGCTCAGTGGGTACATAGGTTGTAAGCCCAATCCCGAAACTAATAGGGTACACTGGCTGTATCCCAAGACCAAAAAACTGGGTATGTGGGTTGTAGACCAAGCCTGCAAACAAGAGGATAAATGGGATGTATACCATTCACAAAAATAATAGGGTACATAGGTTATAACCCAAGCCAAAAAACAAGAGGGTAATCAGTTTGTATCCCAAGCCCAAAAAACAAGGCGGTACATGGGTTGTTAACCATGCCCGAAGCAGGTACACATATTATTATCCCAAACCTAACATGTTATGAGGTTGTTGGTAGCCTTATCTTATTATTTTATATGTTTATGTCACTACCAAAATTACATGTCTTATTACTATATTATGTTCTTATGGATTATTATATTTATTCCCTTATGATTTATACCTTATGATATGCTAATCATTATGTCATGAATCATATATATGATCTTTGATATTCAAGGTATGATATTAAAATGTTATTCTCATGTTACCATATAAAAAAATCCTTTTGTTAACCATATTGATTATCTGATCCAACCCTTTCATATATTTACTTTTCCTAGGTTATAAAGATTGGTTTTAAGTAGGACAACTAAATGCGAAGATCCTTGTGGGAAACATTGAAGATATTTCACAAAGTTAGAATATTGTGTTATGAGTTTACAATGACAAAAAACTATTATGTTACTCAGGAATTTATTTTTTAATTTTGTTAATATTCTTCTGAAATGTTGTAATGTCCATGTATGTTAAATTAGGGGAGTTGAAATCCATATTTATTCCCCACTACGGTCAAAAATAAATTTTAATGAAGACCAACATTTTTTAAAAATTTATTCAAAAATATTTTCAACCATTTCAAAATTATTAATTAAATTATTTATTACCCATTTTTTAATTTTTTAATTTTTTAATGGGATCTTATTATCATTTTCCAAAAAATAATGTTTTATTTTTACTGTAAAGATTGAATGTTACTTTTTATCTTATACAAAATGTACAAAATTAACCACCATAATGACTGTAATTTCTTTGATGATTCCTTCTAATTTTTACATCTAGATTATTAAGAAATTAGTTTTTCATAATATTCTTGGTATCCTTAGTTTTTAAAAGTGAGTTTCAAATAAAAGTGTTTTAAAAATGTATTTTGATTTTTGAAATGAAAGGGATATTTTCATCAAGAATGTTTTTAAAGATATTTTTATTATAGTTATATTTATCAATGACATCAATGATTTAATGTAATTATGATCCACTAAGGATATGTTGTATTTATATCATCCGTATTTCTTCTATGAGGGGTTTATAATTATATTGGTTCTTGAATTTCTATTATGATACCATTAAACATATTACAATGGATGGTTAATGATTATGTATATTTTATTGGTGTAAGTATTAAAATTTCATATTTTATTTTTTAATACTAATGTTTAGGTTTATTACGATTCACCCATTTCATATGAGGAAAGAATTGGAATTAGTAAGTGATATGTGGTGACCTGTATAGATAGACCCTTGGTGCATCAGTAGTCTCTTGGGAAAAACTAGATATTGTTTTGGATAAGGCCTTAACCATTTATATAAATGTCATATAATGAGGACTCAACATTATTATATGTATTGGAATGAATCTA
Organism: Viscum album; assembly: GCA_963277665.1. Classification (NCBI taxonomy): domain Eukaryota; kingdom Viridiplantae; phylum Streptophyta; class Magnoliopsida; order Santalales; family Viscaceae; genus Viscum; species Viscum album. The sequence goes on along the minus strand of OY728123.1, from coordinate 1,185,722,182 downwards.
TAATGATATTAGATTTCATGGAATAAAGTATTGATGGTATTAAATGTCATGGAATAAGGCCTCAATGGTATGCTGTAGATGTCTATCATTATGCATTCCATCATTATGAATTTAGTTATTGATATTATATGATATTATTCAATTAGTTATAATACCCATGTTTAAGTTTCATGCTTGTGTGATTATTTATGTGGAATTATTTTATCATTATTTACTTATATCACATTATTCTCAAGATATTGATTCAATGGCATGTCTTTCAGTTATCTATAATTCCATATTAATTATTTATTATTTATTCATATAATCCATTGTATGCTTACCCTTACCGAAAATATGAGCTCACCTATTTCTTATGTTTTATTTTCCCCAGGATACCAATAAGTGTTTAATAATTGATATATAGGGAAATTTTAAGAGGAATAATGAATTCTGAAGACAATAAATTTTTGTATTTTATGATTTAAAATGTAAATGTTATTAAAGTATTTTTCTAGTTTACCAATACTAATAAAATATTAATTTATTCAGGATGCGATTCTGTGTATCATATGAAAATATAATAAAATATACACCAGATTGGGGATATTGGGGTCTGAGCCACTGTAGTTGGTATGAGTTGATGTTTAGTAGAAACAACTGGAATAATATTTAGTAAAACTTTGATTAGGTAATTTAACCCCATGAAATACATCAATGATAAGTATAGAAGAACATCCTAATGTTTTTTTAATGAAGTGATTATTTGGTTTTCCTTGAAATAAATCTTTGTCTGGATACTACATGTGGATGCTATTCTAGAACAGATACAAAAAGGGATAATAACTCTAAAAAAGGCCCAATGGAGTTGGCATGATCGTCACTTGGTTAATGAATATACACCTTACTGTGCAACTGTTTATGAATTCTCTATGAATATGATTAGGATAATTCAAATTTTCTTTACAAACCAATATGAAGGTTTTGAAAACAATGATACCCCCAAAAAAACCATGTTCATGATTATGGGATTAGTTATGAATAATTTTAACTAGTTTAGGATTATGAATTATGATTCATAATGATATGATATAATAATGTGTGTTCCATCATTTAGAAATGGTTCCTAGAATAAATTATGGGAAAAACATCAATTCACCCATTCCAAAGAGTTAGAAGGGTAATTTTTTCGATAGGCTTAATTACGATAATAATTCAAAGGGAACTAGTTTCTTGAACATTATCATCATGTTATGAAACTGTATCACGTGATAAAAAAACTAAGAATGAATTATCTATCCATTAAGGATTTGATGGGAAGTAATAGAATAGTATAGAAAAGGAAATGATGGATAAAAGGAATAAGGGAAAGAATTATTTTAACAGATGTGATAATTATGGAAGGAAACACCATGGCGCATTTTTAAAAAGAAATGGTGTTTTCTTCAAGTGTGGGGAGAACAACCACCGTGGTCATGATTGAAACTGAATGAAAAAGGAATCCAATTATCAATTTTAAAACTATAAATAGATCGTGTATTATGAAAAAAAATTCTTAAGAGTCCATGGAATGTACCTCAACTGTAGCTAATGGAATAGGGTGAAGATTAGGCTATTACCATAGATGGATTAGAATGATAAATGCAATTTTTTAGGATTAAATGGTAATATGATTTGAATATTTTATCAAATATTTCATGTTTATAAGAATTATGAATTTATAAGTATTTTTCTGTAATAATTTTTTATTAATGATTTGAAAGCATATGTTGAATGATATAAATAAACAAGAAAAATGATTCATTAGAAAGATTAACTTCTTTGATAATAAATTATTGAGGGAATGATAAGACATAATTTGTTTTAGATGTTGAGATAATTATTTTAGGATCACTACATAAAAACTAGGTTTATCCAGTCTTATGGATTTAACCACACTAGCTAAAAGTGCTGTTAAAGACCACCTTTGTCAGTACTAAAAATGTGATGTTAAAATGGGTCTTTAATAGAACTTTTTCTCATTATTATGGGGGGGGGGGGTTATCAGTGTTATTTAGAAGTGTTGATAAACACCCCCTTTATCAGTGATTTTTTAGTGGCACTAATAATAGTATATTTAAAAAAATTATATTTTCTTAAAAATAATATATTAATATATAAATATATTTATATTGATATAAATATAATATATATTTTTCAAAATATGCTTTAGATAATGTAAATAGGAATTTGTATTTAATATATATAAGATATTTTGAGAAAATGACTTATAAATTAATTTAAAAAATATTTCTAATTAATAATTTACTTATTATTACCGAGTTATAGTCATTTAATATCAATTTGAAGATAAAAATTATCAAAAAATTAATTAAAGATTTAAAATAAGTTGAAAACATAACTTGAACTTCAAAAAAACATATATTTTGATCTGGGTATCCATTTGGGTTCTACCATATATCAAATCGAAGTCTGCGACTAGATCTACACCCTTAATGACAGAGGTAAACCTATGTCAAATTTTGAAAGACAAAAAAAGTCCCAGAAGGCCTCTACAACTGAGTTTTTAGTTAGGATACCCCAATTTTTTAACATTTTATGGATTTGCAGACTCTTTTAAGGGGGTCTTATTACAAAATATATGCATGTTCAACAATATTTTCTTATAATAAATCACTCATATAATTAAATATGCCAACATATTTATGTAAAAATGCCTATTTTAATATTTGTAAATCAATAAATATTCTTAAAATGTATTTTAAACAATATCTAATTTTTTTACATTATAAAAAAACATTATGATGTTTATATATATACATATATGTGTGTATTAATAAATAGATATATATTTATATTATATTCTAGTATATGTAAATGAATATAATATATAATACATATAAATAAATATAAGTATATACATATCACAGACACACATATAATATATAAATGTATTTAAAAATAATAATATAAATATATAAACTATATATAAATGTAAATATATATATAAATAAGTATAAATATAATTAAAAAGGCAAAAAGCAACATTGTATAGTGGTAAAATTATTCCATATTTGAAAGAGATGTCTTGGGTTCGAATCCATGTGGGCACACATGAGGCTGGAAATTTGAAAAGTTCTGATAAAATTGGATATGGCGTGAAAGGTGATGATGAAGGTGGTGGGAGAACTGTTAATGGTGTCATGGAAGTGCTGATAAAGTGGTCGAGCTCATGGAAATATGAAAAATGTTCTTCCCCCTTTAACAGAGCTGCCCTTATCAGTGTTAAAAAAGAACTATTAAAGGCCCCCTTAAACAACACTAAAAAAAGTGTTGTTTAAAGGGACATATAACATCGCTAAAAAAGCACTGTTAAAGAGCATATTTAAAAACACTTTTTTAGTGTTGTTAAAGGGATATCTTAACAGTTTTTTTAGTGCAGATAAAAGCTCCAGGAATTTAACCGCACTCAAATTATCAGCACTTTTTTAGTGTTGATAAAGGTCTATTATAGCACTGTTAAATGCCTATTTCATAGCAGTGTATAAATATATGATTGATATGTATAAATTAAATTAGATATTTCTGACTATCATGGATATTATTAATGATTAATTCATCTTATAAATTTAGTAACATTTTTTCTAGTGTTTTTTAATCTTAATCTTTTGGATGTTTTATATGGTTAAACATTTATAAAATGATTTATGTTGAATATTGAATGAGGTTTTAGAGATAAATTTATTATATTGGAGGACGTTTTTGAACCATATTGGATTTGGAAATTAGTTAGAGATAGATGGTAAACTGTTCAATGTTTTGGGGATCTTATGATCTGTTAAAATTGAGTATCAGTGCTACAAGAATAAAAAAACTCAATTTTTGATATTCATTTCATTGAGTAATTGATGAATTATAAATTAACAGAAGCACATAAAAAGGATGAAATTGTGATCATGAAATAGAAATGTATCGCGTACATATATTTACTTATATTCTTAGATAGTGAAATAAATTCTCAACATTAAATGAAGGATATCAAAAAAAAATTATATTACATTCATATTTGATGAATAAAATAGAATTTCTTAAATCTTCACATATTTATGGTTTTGAGACACTTAAAATTCCATTTATCAATCATTTTCTTCAGATCAATAACCTCAATCCATCTCTATAATTATTTACACTTTTCCTCAATGTACATACCATTACTTTCGACCAATTATCACATACTTAGAATCCTAGTTTTTTTGTTCCATATGATAATTTTTAATTCATTTTCTTTGTTATTAAGAGGATAATTTATTAACCATATTAAGATATAGGAATTTTTAAAAATGGTATTCCCAAATTCCAAACCATTGATTACCAAGATGAAATTTAATTTATAAGGAAGCAATTTATTTAAGGTGGGGAGAATGTAGCGGCCCAAATTTATAAAAAAAACTTTGTATTCAATAAAATATATAAAATGAAACATAAATCCTAGAATATAATAAAATACCTAAATAATATAGAATATATTTATTTTTAATCTCCAAAATAAATTTCAATACATGTAACACTTAGATCAGCTTTCATTACACACAACACTGAGTTTAGACTACATTACATGCAAGACCGAGTTTTACTGAAAACATTACATGATTAAAATTATTATTTAACATATCACCAAGAAATTGTAATAGAGGTTATGAATAGGATTAAATAAATTATTAAAATATATATTTTACAATCATTTATAAAATATCTATCTATTATAAATAAAGAAGAGTCATTTAGAATAAAAAAGAATGTTTTTAAATTATTTGTTTATAAGATGGTTTAGTCATGCTTTGCATACATAATTACATTTTTATCAATTATATTAATATTTATTGAAAAAAAATTTAATAATTTAAATATTTTTATAAATACTATGATATGGTGATTTTTTTTATTTGTAAGAAAATATTCATTTTATGATGAATAGTGAAAATACAGAATTTTAATTGAAAACCGCCTTTTCGTTAAAATAATTTATATTGTTAAATTACATATTTATTTGTTTTTAAATAATAATTAGACCAATAATATATCATTTTTTCCAATTTAGGTTATTTTAATCATTTTAATATTGAATTTTGATAAAAAACATTGTAAACTTTTGGACATTTTTTCTTTAAAAACCTAATTTCTCATTCTGTTTGTGGGATTAATTTTAAAATAAATATTAACACTAATGTTAATTTAATTTCGTAAAATGGATATAATCTTTTTGAATAATAATAATTTATATTTTCTAATATGTTCTAATTAATATTTTACAAAAATTAAAAGTGAAAACAGTAAAAAATCAATTACACTGGTTAAGCTAACAATGGATTTAGGGGGGGTAAAACTAAGAATAGAAGGGTAAAAACAAACTAGAAACTTTTAAAGAATAAATTTTATGGAAATATATCAAAATATTGTCATTTTTTAAAATAGACTATTTTGGAAGCATTTTAAATGACTAAAACATAAGTATTATCAAATCTTACCAAAAATTTACCAGTGTTCCACTCAACATAATTATAAAAGGCCACCGCCTCTCTTATCTTCTTTATTTATAAAAACATATTTGGATATGAAATTTCTTGTCCAAATAACTTCTAAAAATCACTCCCATAATCGTATAGGCCTTATTTTGAAAAATATTACATCATATAAAGGCTCTTGGGAAAACATAAAGAGGATACCCGATTAACACGTGACATTTTTAAACAATATTTTTTGTTTAACTTCTTTATCCACCTCCTTAAATTATTTTTAAAAAATAAATATATAATAAAAAAAATTATATTCCACACACTAGTATTTTTATAATAATTTAATTATAAAAAACTATATCCACTTCCATCAAATGGGTTACAAAATTATCGTTTGTCTGTATGGTGGACTACCATCTCGTGAACCGATGTCATTTGTGTTTCCATTCACACCTAAAATGGTTGGGTATAATGATAGATATAAAGTATATATATGATATATATAATTTTAATATATATATATATATTGATTCATTTTATACTTTGTATCATTTTAAAATCCATTTCATAGGGGATATGATAATGCTGGTCATGTGTATGGTGGACTACCACCTCGCTAAGCGATGTGATTTCTTTTTCACTAATGATTTAAATGGAAGTTAATAAGGATAATTTTAATTAATATATAAGATATAAATGAAATAATTAAGATTTTAATTGAATATTTATCATTTATTAAATATAATATATTATTATCTTTTTAACCCGTTCACTTACTTAAAGATGATAACATCATTTGTATATGTGTAGACTACCATATTAATGAAGGGATGGGACTATATATTAATCACCACACAACATTCATGATATGTATAAGTATATATAAATAAATAATATGATATTATTATCATTCTATAAATATAAAATAGTACATAACTCTGTTCCATAATGGTCATTGAAAAACGAAAACGTTACTCATGCGTACATATGATCTACCATCTCTACGATCATAAAAAACATCATATATCAATACCATAATTCTTTATTTGTATTAAAAGTATAAATGATTTATAAATATTATAATATTTTTATGTTTATTATTATGGATATTATATTAAAATATAATATACTAAAGAATCAGATCTTTTATAACAAAACATGCATCCGAAAACAAGGCAACACTCACTTGAAACAATGAAAATAATGAAATATTATTGACGAGAAGGTTATATGATGTTATAAAAGGATCATATATGATATTTTAAATATTATAATTATTATATTATATATCAATAAAATGTTTAAACCAATTATAAATGAGGTTAAATCATGATTAAACAAAAAGAAGCTTAAGGGAAGGATTTCACTTCCCACTTTTACTTTCGTGTGACATACACCATATTCACCAATTATTTCATTTGTGTGATGTATATAATGAAACTAATTTATATTAAATCATGATTTAATTTATCATTATGAGATTTAATTTTTCATTTGATATTATTTATTTCATGGGGCCTTTTAAACACATGTTACCAATGTAGTTAGTGTTTATTTCACAGTATCCTCATTATTTGGGATTGTTTTGGTTTGGATCACACATGGGGGAATTATTTGATATTTTTCAACATAAATATAAATTATTATAATCTTGTTGTTCATTAGCGTTTTCAATTAATAATACCATTTTACACTCTTTGGTATGAAAATTATTGATAATTTTTTTAAATAAAATCTTACATTATTTCCCTCTTCAATTGGAAATACATTTTCATAAAAACCCATGTTTTATATAAATTATTTTAAATGTGTTTTAAACATTTTAAAAATGATAAATTAAATACATTTTTACACATTTTTTTTAATGTGTTGAATGTAATATTTTTATTATTTTCTGAACAAGGCACTTTTTTAATGTAACACCCCCGAATGATAAATGGGTAAATGACTAAATGATATAACCCATGTAAACAAGGTGCACCTTCCTTTTCGGGAGCCTAACTGATTAGAACTTTATATTTAAGCATGCTTGGCCTAGAGTAGTGTTCAGGATGGGTGAATTTCTGGGATGTTACCTAGGGTGTGTGTGATTGAAGAAAAAACACACTAGAAAGGACATGTGTTGGCCTGTGGGGACTATCATTAGTCAGATGACCCGTTCAGGAACATGGGTTGGCCCCATGGTGGAGACCATGTGTCTACAAGGCAACTAGTGGTACCTGGTGGTCCATGACCTAACAACCATGTTAAGGTGGGGTGCTTGTGCTGTCACTGGGACTCAGTTGTCACATTTGGTATCATAGGAGGAACCCATCCTTTGGTGCGTTGCACTTCCTAGGTTGAGTTATAGGGCCCAAAACGAGGAGGTTGTGCTCTAAAGGGGTGGGGGTGATTATAACACCCCTGAATGATAAAGGGTTAAATGACTAAATGATATGAATCATGTCAACAAGGTGCACCGTACTTTTTGAGATCCTACCTGATTAGAACTCCATATTTTAACATGCTTGTCCTGGAGTAGTGGTCAGGATGGGTGACCTTCTGGAAAGTTACCTAGGGTGTGTGTGAGTGAGGACAAAGCACACTACAAAGGACATGTGTTGGCCTATGGGGACTATCATTAGTTAGATAACCCGTTCAGGCACGTGGGTGGGCCCTTGGGTGGGGACCATGTATAAGGCCCCAGCCTTAAACCTCACTTAATATTGAGTTATTACAAGATTACACATTGATGATCTTTTTAGGTTTATAGTTTTAGAGAATTAGATCATAAAACTTGCATTACATTCCACATATAAACAAAGTGGTTACATAAAATATAGTATTCATTTTTCCCATCAATGGAAACATATTTAAAATAAAACATGGATTCTTTTTTGACACTTCCTTGACACTATCATCATATCATGTATCCTTCCCTTGACCTATAAAAACATTTCAAAAACTTGGGATGAGCATAAAAATCTCAGTAAGGGATATAAAAATATGGAAAGGAAACATGAGTACAAGTATACATAAGAATGAAATCATACTTTACCCATAAAACATAAGCACTTTAACATACCTCATAAAATCATGAATAAATCATAGAAATCATAAGACATAAAGGTAACTTGAGGCATTCATAACATTCTTGCATAGGGAGTAACCCTCTTGGTTAAGTTTGGAATACCCACCACAGTATATTCCCTAAATCTCTTCGGAGAAACCTTAACGTTTCACTCCTTCGCATTACCCAATGCATTGGAGAGCTATATCGGGCTCACCTGCCCTTAGTTTATCACGGAACCACCCGTCTTCATAATAATTCCCAAGAACCATAACATAATATTATCACATAACTTAAGAATAAAGGAAATACAACATTCCCATATTGCAATAACAATATAACATTTTAAGATATTGAAATAATAAATCCATTCTAAAAACCATTTTCGAAACCATTTAAAACATTTAATATAGAGATCCTTGAATCAAAGTGTCCCATACCACTTTGAAGGTTTTAACATTTTAAACCATTAATATCCATATAAGTAAATCCTTAAAACCATTTTGAAAACACATATATTAACGAGAAATATTTATAAGAATAAATCATTAAAACATTTAAAACCATATTTTAGTTAAAGGGTTTTTAAGAAAATGAGAGACACTTGAATACAATAATTGAGGAATAAAATTTAATCAGAAAATTATAATATCATGAGAATAATGGAATTCATGATATAATATTCCAAAGGACAGTATATACACCATATAAGAGTGAATTGGTGCATAACAACAATGAAGTCTCAATAGAAATGTAAAATGGGATGAAATCCCCCGTAAGGAAGATATCCTTAAATTAAGGATAAATCAATCTCATAATTATGTGTGACAAATATAAATACACCCAATATAAGCTGATATTAATTGTAAAACAATCAAAGATCATTCACACATATTCAAAGTATAACATATTCAAGGAGTACAAGTTTATCCCAAAGAATCAAAATTGGGTTAAGAAGTTCCCTTGCAAAAATTCGACAGCCTAACGGTGTCACTTCAAAATTTAGAAAAAGAGTTGATGAGAGATAAAAAGGGTATCTCATCACTTGGTAATAAAATTTACATCAATAAGGATATATAATAACAAATCCCAACATAATAGTATGTGAATTAAAAGACATAACAAAATAAGTCTTTTAAAAAGAGGAGGGTGAAAGGTTCCCTTATTGACTTGGGTATCTTTCGAAACATACACCCCGTGAAAGAGGGACAAAAAAACATTGATGTAAATACTCATAAATAAAATTATATTACACAATGAGTAAATAATGGGAAGTACATACACCACTCAAAGGAAATTGTGGCAAATGTAGCATAAATCTCACGAGAATAAAGGTGGGATGAAAAATCCCTTTCGAAAACTCGGCAGCCTAACGGCGCCACTTAAAACTTCCAAAATGGATTGATGAGAGAAAATAAGGTATCTCATAATATTAAAATAAAGTTTACAGAAAGCAGAATATAAAATAACATCCCCCAACATAACAAAGAGAAGCTTAAAAGAAGTGACATAAAAGAGTGTACTTAAAAAGAAAGAGAGGAGTAGGATCCCTTACCTCAAGTCCAACTTGTCTTGTTCGTTTATTTATATTCCTAAATAATAAACTTTGGTCAATTTATAATTTCCTAAGGACCTACTTTTAAGATTATTATTCAGTTCATATCACATATTATAATTTTATACTAATTGTTTAATAATGTTAGTTCATATCAGACGTTTTTTCCGATGTTTGGTACATGAGTTAAAAATGAACTTGTTTGAAAAATGATTGTCCATGTAGTTATATGTAAATAATTTCCCAAATAGTATTAATGATTAAAATATCATATATATCCAGTACATATTCATTTTATACTATTCCATATCATTTGGAGATAAAAAACGAAAAGCACCGTTCATGGAGACTGTAGGCCGTACATACGCATGAACGCTACTTTCATTTTTTCTTTTTCATATTAACAGAATTAAAAACAAATGATATATATATATATATTATAATTCCAGTATAATATATATGTTATATAGGTCACATATGTTCATTAATTTCATTCTTTATACGTTCCATGTATTGCATGTACGAGTCACATCACTTGAGGGGGCGGCGGTCCACACTTCCTCATATGAAATTATCGCATTTACACAACATGAAAAGAATAAAGTTATGGTTTAAATATAAAATACAAAAGCATAGAGTAAAAATAAATACCATATATATCATATATAAAATACATTTACATCATAATGGCCACCTTTAAAGGTGTTAAAAGAATATTGAACAATCATCGTTTCGTGAGGCACAAAATCGCCAACCACAGAAACAGTATGTTCTTTAACCATTAGACGAAGGTGTGTGTAATTGTAGCTCGAATCCTTATTATAAAAAAATCCTAGTATATTGAAGATACCTGATTTGTTACAAAATAAATTAATAAAAATAGTTTAGGGGGTTGGAGAAGCAAAATAAAACAAAAGGAAACAAGTGAAGACATTACCTTAAAATCGGGTAACTCCCTTTGGTTCGAGCTCAAAGGCTTCCTAGGGAAGCCTTCTTCCAAAAGTGAGGCTTCAAAGAGTTATAGAGGGATGTGGGGAGACAAACTGGGCAGGGTTTGGCCAAGCCAAAGGCTTTGGAAGTGTGGGTAAGGAGGTAGAGGTGGGGGCCTTTTATAAGCGGAGAGGAGGGGAACTATTGGAGAGTAAAGAAATGTTACTTTATTTTAGAATGAGTTTCGGATTTTAATGGTCCCACATTGATGTGTTTAGAGGATAAGGTTATAAGGGTTCTAAATCCACCCATCCAATATGTTTTGGACATTTGTAGGTCTCAGATTTTACATTATCTTTCCATTTTATTCAAATCATTAAATAATGAGGTCATCGCTGCATCATCATGATGTCATAAATAATTTAATTTATTTAATGTCTAAAAATTATAAAAAAAATACTATGATGTAGGAAATTTTTTTAGATTTCCATTGATTATTTATAGTAAAAAATCTGACTTGTATAACCCCAGGTAAAAATTGTTTTAGTAAAACATTTCATGTTTGTGTCATTTTTACTTTAACATTAAATAAAAAGAAATTTATGTCATTTTCCAACCAAAGTGGCTCCATGGGGTCCCCAATTTGACCCATGGATTGTCTTGGTTGGAAATGATACATAAAATGAGGGTAGGGCATGTGTCTAGGTCATTTCATTTTATTAAAACATTATTCTTACCTTAAGCTACACTAATTACCTCTAATCACGATTAAAAACTTAATAAGTAACTATTCACCAAAAAATTATTTTAATCCCATTGAACCACATTTTACTTCTTAATGAAAACCATGTATGTCGGATTTTTGAAATTCAAAACACAAAGGTGGAAAATTTTCATTTAAACGGAAAATCAGTTTTTATAAGTACCACTTAGTGGTTTCACTATTCATCAAAAATTGAAGTTTTTCAGAAAATTACCAAAAGTTCACCCTAATCTATATTTGATATTCCGAATTCAAAAATGATGTCTATTTTAAAAAATTCAAAACATATAAGTTTCATTAATTAATTTAATAATTAATTCCCGCTGTCAAAACAAATAGCGTGTTTTTATGAAACAAAAAGTATCAAAAGATTGACACTAGTTTAAGTCCGATTTCAAAGTGAAATTAATTCCATTGACCAATATTGGATTAAATGGTAAAAATATATTCTAATTTAACTTTAAAAACAATTCAAAAGATAATCTAATCATATAAATAAATTAGATTAAAAAAGGTTTTGAATTAAAATGCAACATTTTACACTATTCATTAAAAAATGAACTTTATCAGAAAGATACCAAAAATTTACACAAAGTAAATTTTGATGTCCCAATTCTTAAGAAGAGTTTTATTTGGTACAATATAACACATAAAATTGTCAAAAAGTGGATTTAAAAGAGGTTCACCATCAAAAGGCGGTTAATCGACCTTTTAAATAATATTAGAATGTTTACGCTTAAAATTGGATTCATTTGCATTTTTAATCCTCTAACATTTATTGTAAAAAGTAAAAATATTTGAAAAACATATATAATCATTTTGTAGTTAGTTCTGTTCATTCCCGCCATTACAACGGTTAGGCGTTAACTACCATTTAAAATAATATTATATTATTATTAGAGTGAAATGTAAGATTCCCAAGAATCTCATTGTTGCGTATTGGCTACGCCATCGAGCATAGAGTTCCATTTAAAACATTATTTTTTCCCAAATAGGGATAAATATAAAAATTTCATATTCTTTATTTACCTGGGGTGTTACATCCTTCCCCCCTTTTGGGAATTACGTCCTCGCAATTTTTGAAATTGGGCTTGGAAACTTCATTGAAAATCCCACATCGGAATAAGAGTCAGTAAAACTATCACTTTAAAATAAAAAAAGAGAATTACAAAGGTCACCCGAGTTAAGACATACTAGGATTCCATGTATGAAAACATGGACATGGAAGAAAAAACAAAGGGTCATGTTCTGAGGGAGAGTGATAGTAAACATGTTTAGGAGAAAGTTACCCACAAGAAAATCACAAACTTGTGATGGGTTAGACGGTATTCGATTCCCTAGTAGGAAAATTTAATAGACAACATTTTTGTTTTTTTTATTGAAGAATTTTTTCAAAAGGAAACATAATTACTTATCATTTTGAATTTCAACTTTTATTAGATTTCTTACACAAACTCATATTTTCTCCAAAAGACGAGTATTTAGGAAGACTTGTTCACTATAATCAACTTCTAGAGAACCACCTAATCCACAAAAGAGAACTATATACTTCCCATATCTTTAGACTTTATCCAAAACCAAAACCAAAACCAAAATGGTTAGTATAAGATCAGATAATCTAGAAAAGGATAACCCTTTTTAAAAAGAAAATCTATTCTTAATCTCCAAAATTTGTCCAACAAAACCCAAAGTTCAACGAAGACCATTCGATAAACAATTTGTCCATAAAATTATTCAAAGTAAACCAAACTAAGATTGAAACCCAAATATCTGAAGCATTTAGTCACTTAGTCTTCCAAGGTACAAATTAACTTTTATCTCCAAATAACATCAGTTGCTCTTAAATTCTCATATTGAAAAATAATTAACCTAATCACATATCCTTTATGATAGGTTAATCATTTCCATAGATAACCTAAAATTAACTTACTCTTTATTCCTAAAATCATATAACTAAAAAACATTAGTCAAACTAACCAGGGACTTCACGTAGTCCAGTGGTAGGCGATAAATACCAGTCGCACTTTGGTTGTGGGTTCAATTCCCGCAGCTTTGTCCGACGCGAAGGGTTGTCACATGGTCTGCGTGATGTCCTTTTTCCAAAACTATATAATTCTTAAATCATTCCCCAAAAGGAGGTAAAATCATCAAAAATAACCATAACATAATTTAACCCTAATTTTATCTCATGCCTTTCACTTCGATCATAACATATAGTAACCCATAATTACCTCAAAAGTAAGGATCATATAAACTCTAATGGTTACCTTTATATTTATTACCTGAACTTCCACATCGATTGTTCATCTCGTACATGATGCATTAAGGATCATACCAAGGTTCAATTGGTTGATCATGACTCCTTGATAGTTGGTTTAGAACAACCACGAGTTTCCTCATTGAATCCCTCATTTTATCTAGTATCTTAATCAGAGAACCACCACAGTTTCCATCAAACCTGTTGTCTCTTTGGTTCCTGCTAGATCCATCCATTCACTAAAAACAGAAATGTCAGTGTGAGTATATCAAAAAAACCATCATGTACTAATGAGGAAGGTAAACACTAAGATATACTTACTCATTCACTTTATCTGAAACTAGGACTCTTTCTGAAATCCTAACCATTATGGTAATGTCACTTATGCTTAGAGAATACCCTAAACTCTAAAGTTATCTAAACCGACCTCTAATACCAACTATAAGGCCCCAACCTTTAACCTTACTTAATCTTGAGTTATTACAAGATTACACATTGATGATCTTTTCAGGTTTAGAGTTTTAGAGAATTAGATCATAAAACTTTCATTACATTCCACATTTAAACAAAGTGGTTACATAAAAGATAGTATTCATTTTTCCCATCAACGGAAACATATTTAAAATAAAACATGGATTCTTTCTTGACACTTCCTTGACACTATAATAATATCATGTATCCTTCCCTTGACCTGTGAAAAACATTTCAAAAACTTGGGATGAGCATAAAAAGATCAGTAAGGGATGTAAAAATATGGAAAGGAAACATGAGTACAAGTATACATAAGAATGAAATCATACTTCACCCATAAAACATAAGCACTTTAACATACCTAATAAAATCATGAATAAATCATAGAAATCATAAGACATAAAGGTAACTTGAGGCATTCATAACATTATTATGTAGGTAGTAACCCTCTTGGTTACATTTGGAATACCCAACACAGTATATTCCCTAAATCTCTTCAGAGAAACCTTAACGTTTCACTCCTTCGCATTACCCAATGCATTGGAGGGCTATATCGGGCTCACCCACCCTTAGTTTATCATGGAACCACCCGTATTCATAATAATGCCCAAGAACCATAAAATAATATTATTCCATAACTTAAGCATAAAGGAAATATAACATTCCCATATTGCAATAATAATATAACATTTTAAGATATTGAAATAATAAATCCATTCTAAAAACCATTTTCGAAACCATTTAAAACATTTAATAAAGAGATATTTGAATCAAAGTATCCCATACCACTTTGAAGGTTTTAACATTTTAAACCATTAATATCCATATAAGTAAATCCTTAAAACCATTTTGAAAACATTGATATTAACGATAAATATTTATAAGAATAAATCATTAAAACATTTAAAACCATATTTTAGTTAAAGTGTTTTTAACAAAATGAGAGACACTTGAATACAATAATTGAGGAATAACATTTAATCAGAACATTATAATATCATGATAATAATGGAATTCATGATATAATATTCCAAAGGACAATATATACACCATATAAGAGTGAATTGGTGCATAACAATAATGAAGTCTCAATTGAAATGTAAAATGGGATGAAATCCCCCGTAAGGAAGGTATCCTTAAATTAAGGATAAATCAATCTCATAATTATGTGTGAAAAATATAAATACACCCAATATAAGAGAATATTAAGTGTAAAACAATCAAAGATCATTCACACATATTCAAAGGATGACATATTTAAGGATTACAAGTTTATCCCAAAGAATCAAAATTGGGTTAAGAAGTTCCTTTGCAAAAATTCGACAGCCTAACGGCGTCACTTCAAAAATCAGAAAAAGAGTTGATGAGAGATAAAAAGGGTATCTCATCACTTGGTCATAAAATTTAAATCAATAAGGATATATAAGAACATATCCCAACATAATAGTATGTGAATTAAACGACATAACAAAATAAGTCTTTTAAAAAGAGGAGGGTCAAAGGTTCCCTTACTGACTTGGGTAACTTTCGAAACATACACCCCGTGAAAGAGGGACAATAAAACATTGATGTAAATACTCATAAATGAAATTATATTACACAATGAGTAAAATAATGGGCAGTAAATAAACCACTCAAAGGAAATTGTGGCAAATGTAGCATAAATCTCATGGGAATAAAAGTGATATGAAAAATCCCTTTCGAAAACTCGGCAGCCTAATGACGCCACTTAAAACTTCCAAAATGGATTGATGAGAGAAAATAGGGTCTCTCATCATATTAGCATAAAGTTTACAGAAAGATGAATATAAAATAAAATCCCCCAACATAACAAAGAGGAGCTTAAAAGAAGTGACATAAAAGAGTGTACTTAAAAAGAAAGAGAGGAGTAGGATCCCTTACCTCAAGTCCAACTTGTCTTGTTCGTTTCTTTATATTCCTGAATAATAAACTTTGGTCAATTTATAATTGCCTAAGGAACTCCTTTGAATATTATTATTCAGTTCATACCACATATTATAATGTTATACTAATTGTTTTATAATGTTAGTTCATATCAGACTTTTTTGCCGATGTTTGGTACATGAGTAAAAAATGAACTTGTTTGAAAAATGATTGTCCATGTAGTTATAAGTAAATAATTTCCAGAATAGAATTAATGATTAAAATATCATATATATCCATTACACATTCATTTTATACTATTCCATATCATTTGGAGATAAAAAACAAAAAACACCGTTCATGGAGACGGTAGGCCGTACGTACGCATGAACGCTACTTTCATTTTTTCTTTGTCATATTAACAGAATTAAAAATAAATGATATATATATATATATATATTATAATTCCATTATAATATATATGTTATATAGGTCACATATGTTCATTAATTTCATTCTTTATACATTCCATGTATTGCACGTACGAGTCACATCACTTGAGGGGGCGATAGTCCACACTTCCTCATATGAAATTATCGCATTTAAACAACATGAAAAGAATAAAGGTATGGTTTAAATATAAAATAAAGAAGCATATAGTAAACATAAATACCATATATATCATATATAAAATACAGTGACATCATAATGTCCACCTTTAAAGGTGTTAAAGGAATATTGAACAATCATCGTTTCGTGAGGCAGAAAATCTCCAACCACAGAAACAGTATGTTATTTAACCATTAGACAAAGGTGTGTGTAAGTGTAGCTTGAATACTTCTTATAAAAAAATCCTATTATATTTAAGACACTGGAGTTGTTACAAAAGAAATTAATAAAAAGAGTTTACGGGGTTGGAGAAGCAAAATAATACAAAAGGACACAAGTGAAGACATTACCTTTAAATCGGGTAACTCCCTTTGGTTTGAGCTCAAAGGCTTCCTAGGGAAGACTTCTGCCCAAAGTGAGGCTTCAAGGAGTTATAGAGGGATGTGGAGAGACAAAATGGGCAGATTTTGGCCAAGCCAAAGGCTTTGGAAGTGTGGGTAAGGAGGTAGATGTGGGGGCCTTTTATAAGAGGAGAGGAGGGGCACTCTTGGAAAGTAAAGAAGTGTTACTTTATTTTAGAATGAGTTTCGGATTTTAATGGTCCCACATTGATTTTTTTCGAGGATAAGGTGATAAGGGTTCGAAATAAACCCATCCAATAGGTTTTGGATCTTGTTTACGTCTTATATTTTACATTATCTTTCCATTTTATTTAAATCATTAAATAATGAGGTCATCGCTGCATCATCATGATGTCATAAATAATTTAATTTATTTAATGTCTAAAAATTATAAAAAAATACTATGATGTAGGAAATACTTTTAGATTTACATTTATTATTTATAGTAAAAAATATGACTTGTATAACCCCATGTAAATATTGTTTTAGTAAAACATCTCATATTTGTGTCATTTTTTACTTTAACATTAAATAAAAAGATATTTATGTCATTTTCCAACCAAAGTGGCTCCATGGGGTCCCCAAGTTGACCCATGGATTTTCTTGGTCGGCCATGACACATCCAATGAGGGTAGTACATGTTTCTTGGTCATTTAATTTTATTAAAACATTATTCTTACCTTAAACTACACTAATTACCTCTAATCGCGATTAAAAACTTAATAAGTTACTATTCACAAAAATTTTTTTTAATCCCATTGAACCACAATTTACTTCTTAATGACAACCATGTATGTCGGATTTTTTAAATTCAAAACACAAATATGGCAAAATTTCATTTAAACGGAAAAATCAGTTTTTATAAGTACCACTTAGTGGTTTCACTATTCATCAAAAATTGAAGTTTTTCAGAAAATTACCAAAAGTTCACCCTAAGCTATATTTGATATTCTGAATTCAAAAATGATGTCTATTTTACAAAATTAAAAAAATATAAGTTGCATTAATTAATTTAATAATTAATTCCCGCTGTCAAAACAAATAGCGTGTTTTTATGAAACAAAATGTATCAAAAGATTGACACTAGTTTAAGTCCGATTTCAAAGTGAAATTAATTCCAATGACCACTATTGGATTAAATGGTAAAAATATATTCTAATTTCACTTTAAAAACAGTTCAAAAGATAATCTAATCATATAAATAAATTAGATTAAAATAGGTTTTGAATTAAAATACAACATTTTTCACTATTCATTAAAAATTGAACTTTTTCAGAAAAATACCAAAAATTTACACAAAGTAAATTTTGATGTCCCGATTATAAAGAAGAATTTTATTTTGTCAAATATAACACATAAAATTGTCAAAAAGTGGATTTAAAAGAGGTTCTCCATCAAAAGGCGGTTAATCGACCTTTTAAAGAATATTAGATTGTTTACGCTTAAAATTGGATTCATTTGCATTTTTAATCCTCTAAAATTTATTGTAAAAAGTAAAAATATTTGACAAACATATAATCATTTTGTAGTTAGTTCTATTCATTCCCCCCATTACAACGGCTAGGCATTAACTACCATTTAAAATAATATTATCTTATTATTAGAGTGCAACGTAAGATTCCTAAGAAACTCATTGTTGCGTATTGGGTACGCCATCGAGCATAGAATAACCTTTAAAACATTATTTTTTCACAAATAGGGATAAATATAAAAATTTCATATTCTTTATTTACCTAGGGTGTTACACCATGTGTCTGCTGGGCAACTGGTGGTACCTGGTGGTCCAGGACCTGACGACCATTTTAAAGCGGGGTGGTTGTACTATCACTGGGACCCAGTTGTCACATTTATCCTTTTTACAATTTTAATAGAATGTTACTTTTTTTACTGGTACGACATCAAAAAAATTACCCACCTTCATGAGAGTCATTTCATTGAAGATTACTTCTCATTTATACAATTAATATTTACAGAATTGTTTTCCTAATATTAAATAAATCCTTTATTTTTAAATTAATTTTCAATCAAAACTATTTTTAATTTTTTTTGTGATTCTATAATATAAAAGTATATTTTCCTCAAGAATTTTTTTCAAGAAATATTTATGGAATTTATATTAATCAATGACATTAAAAATTAATGTACTTATGATCCAAATGGGATATGTTGTGTTGATATCATAGTTATTATTGTTATGGATGATTTATGATCAGTTTGATTTTGGATGTGAAATTTTGATACCATTGACCATGTTAATCTAGATGGACTATGATTATATTTATTTGTTTGAGATAAGTATTAAATTTTCTTTTGTAATTTTCTTATATGAAAGTTTTTATTTTTTTCACCCCATTAATATAAAGAATTCATTAGACATATTATATGACAGATGGTGCCTAATATAGGTATCCCCTTAATGAATTTATTGTCACATGAGACAAACTAGATATGGGTTTGGTCGAGGGCTTACCCCATTATACAAATGTATTGGTAAAATTCCTTGATAGTATTATATGTATTGTCATAAATCCATGATAGTATTAGATATATTGGCTTGAATCCTCAATAGTGTTATATTATTTGTCACAAGGATTTGATTGTATGTTTTAGATGTGAATCATTATGAATTCAATCATTATAAATTTGGTTATTGATATTCCATGTGATTATTCGGTTAATTAGAATATCCATGGTCATTTTTCATGGTCAAGTGATTATTTATATGGAATTATTTGATAATTATTTACTCCTACAATATCATGATCATGTTAATGATTAAATTTTATGTGTTTCAATTATTTAACTTTCCATATTGATTATTAATTATTTATTCAAAGCATCCATTATACGATTACCCTTTCTGATCATCTGAGCTCCCTCCTTTAATATGTTCTATTTTCACTAAGATACAAGGATGTATTTAATTATTGATATAACCGAATATTCTAAGGGTAATAATGTATTTCTAAGTAGAAAACATTATTATATTATATGTTTTTAAATATAAATGTTTTTCCGTTATGTATCTAGTTTACTAAGACATCTAAACTATTCAGTCATTTGGGATGAGATTCCTTGTTTCATATGCCAATGTAATAAAGATGACATGACATCTGGTATACATGGGTCTAGGTTGCTAAAATTTACATATATAGAAAATTATTTGCAAGTGGATGATGCATACACATATGACAATGGAAAGATAACTATTCATTCCCAACCATTGTCTATATTAGATTGAGAATATCACCCTCTCATTAACTTATGATCACCTGATATTAAATACTGATACAATATCTGTATTTATAATAGATTCAAAATTATTTCCATATTGTTATAGGGGCATGTACTTATGTTTTTTATCATTTTAAAGATGTCATTTAGAGGAGGAAGAAAAATGAGGTATGTGTTCACTCTCCCATTAATAGTTTGATCTTACTATATTCATGAGGTGGATGGTTAATATTAATACTTCTATGTTGATATAATTCATATAATCAAATTCATGATAATAAATGAAGATATAATATGGTGATTCAAATATATCCTATAGCCTATAATTTATCTTTTTCACACTAAATATAAAATGGATGGTAGTTATAGTATAAAAAATTCTATCATTATATTAGTAGATAGTTAGTGGGAAGTTGATGAGAAATGTCCTTGTTACAATGGGAAGTTGATTATTCTTTATATATCCTTGTGTACATTGTAAATATGATCATACTATCTCCTTCACTTGTAATCATGATAAATTTAATAATGATACCATTTTTGTGATGGTATAAAATAAAACACAATTTGTATTAGGAACCCTCCTTGGGATCAAACATTTTAATTAATCCTCAATTATATTCTTATTCTACTTTAAATTACATATGGGTGAGTTGGTGTTTAAATGAGAGGGGTATAAGAGCTGAAAATCCCAGATGTTTATTTATAAAGGAAAAATAATAAAACATGAACCACTAATTCACCATCTCATAAGCTACACCGTAAGTTACCTGGGATATTCAAATGATATAAATTTCATCTTACCTCCATTATCATCTTCTAATTGTTATATTGTTATGTACAATATTAATTTTATCAATAGTGAAGATTTTAAGATATATGATTGATTGAAAAATCATGACTAGAACAGCAGTATACTCCACTTTATTATTTTATAATTCCACAAAGTGATTAATGTTTTAATAATGGTATTTTCACTACAAGGGAGAGATATTCCCATGAATGTTTTAGATAATATTAATCTTGAGGTTGATGATAAATTAAAAAATTCTATCATTCTATCCATGATAGATAATGTGTAAACAAAATTAATACGCCCCAAGACAAATAAAGAGATGTGGTACAAGATCAAGAATATTTATGATGAAAAAATCAAAGGTAATGAAACAAATATAGATATTTTGATATTATATTAAATGATATAATAGTGGTATATGATGAGGCAATACATGATTACATCACTAGATTAAATGTTTCATTCATTCATATCATTGTATTTGTTGATAATTTGGATGATTCAACCATTTTCAAGATGATAATGATAAATTTTTATAGAATGATTCAAATAAATAGATTATCCAAGATAAAGAATGAAATTATATATAGATGAGTGTCATAATAAACTCCTAAAATAGAAGATGAGGAAGTATATAATATTCATAAAAAAACAAAAAAAATATATAGAATTTAATTCCATGAGTAAACTCAAGATTATTTAGGGAGACATTGAATCACCCAATGAATAAGATGGAGATAAAAAATATTAAAAATTATGGAAGAAAAAGAGAACTTATCTCAAAAAATATATAAAGGGTAATAGTGAATAGATCGGGAAACATCTAATAATGTTATTTTAATGTGGTGAAATTGAACTATTTTCATAAAATTATCCATGAATGAATATTTCTTTAAGATCAAGATCATGAAGTTAGACCCTTGAAAAGAAATGGGGATATAATTTTGGAGATTTTATGATATATATTAAGATTAGGGAAAATATTCAATGTTGAAAAAAGATATGTTAGTTAATCAAATAATATTATTATTTCTCTATCTAATATAGTAAATAAAATTGTGTTTTTTGGGAGAAATTAGAAAATTATTGTATCAAGTGGAAGTGAAAGTAGAAATTACATTTAGTGAGGAATATGGATATAAAACCTATATGAAACTAACAAAAAAAATATGATGTTAAAGTGTGTATTGAGAGTAAAATAAAACACTTGGGAGAAATAAAATTTATTAATGAAATTCAATTTATGGAATGGAAAAAATTAATTCCATAAAAAATAAATTATTAAATTATGGAAATTAAATACATATTTATAGTTTATATATGATTTTTATAATGTTAATGTAGTTATTATGATTTATAATTTTTATATCACACAAAAATTTATGCTTTCCATTTTTTGGGAATACGATAACATCGTTCATGTGTACAGAGAACTACCTCCTCATAAAGCTATGTGATTCCTTCATGCTTTACGTTGAATGTATTATGTATGGGTTTAAAAAATATATTTTATATATATGACATTATAACTATTCTGTAATTATAATACGTAATATACATTTCTTTCCTTCAATCTGATATGAAAATAGAATTAGTGTTCTTGCATACGTACAACCTACCGTCTCAATGAATGGTGTATTTTTTATTTTATACCTCTATCTTTAAGTAGTCACTATAAATAAATATGTAAAATATATATATTATATATATATCATGGTTATAATTCTAGATATGGAGAAATGATGATCAAATTAATAGAATAAAAAATATAACAAATTAAATCTCATATGATAAAAAAGAGGTGATTACGTAAAACTTAACATTAAAATTAAATTGTCAATAAATGGTTAATAAAAATGCAAAATAAAAACAAATATGATGTGATATATATGAATATGGTTCTTTAATAAAAATATAAAAAATAATATTCATTATAAATTATTTTTGAACATGTACAATGGATGTCAAGACTTAAGGTAAAGTATTTCCATCTCACTTATATTTTCTGTTAGACACAATCCTTAGTCACCACCTTTTTTCTGTATGTGGTTAGTATACATCCCATGGATTAATTTTAATATTATTATAATATGAATTATTATGATTTACATATACATTTAATGATAATTATTTCCTAGGGTTTATGGTTATAACGTTACCCAACAAGTAAGGGTATTTTTGCGCCCATTTTCTTTCTTGGAGATGTGCATTTTGTTATGAACCAATATTATTTCACTAGAAGTATATAAAGATCCATTGAAATGTAATATCATGATTTTTTTGACCAAATGATATTATATGTTTCATTTTATGCAATGACCAGAACCCAAATGTAGAGACCTGTACTTTGTATGGTAAGACTTTGAAATATTTCAATATATATTTCTAGAGCTAGGAACTAAGATGACATGTAATTCCGAGGCACAGTGTGTTCATAATAAATTTTACAAAAATATTAATTATATTTTAATATTAATGTGAAGAAAATAGAAAAAATCTTAAATGGTACCCCAAATCAGAAATTTGAGGGAACAATTGAGTCTAGAATATGAAGTTTACACTAGGTGTGGCATAACTTTCATTCACGAGGGTTTTCTATAGAAAAATACATGGTGGGAGAAAAATAGTAAATAAAATAATTAAGTTTAATTATATTATATTTGATGAGATATTAAATAAATTGGGAACAGGGACTCAGATTGGGAATCTAAGACCATCGTTGAGTTCATAATGGGGTGTCTTACCTAAGCACGACCTAAAATGATAGGGTGTGGGATATTCGGATTCTATGACCATTGGTGGGAATTTCATTTTTCTTCAATAAATAGGTGGTTAAAAGAATTAATTTGTGTTTCCCCTAATTCCTCAACCGATCTCTCTCTCTCTCTCCCCCCTGTATTATTCGATGAATAAAGAATGAACAATGACATAACATTGGCTGATCGCAATGATAGTGAGGAAAACTCGTCGTCATTGAAAACATATTGAATCGAGGTTAGATTTATTTTCATTGAACCTCCAATTTAAGTTTTAATTTAAAATCCTTTCATTTTTAAATTTTTTTCTTTGTTTTTGAACACTATCACCAATGGACACTGTAGCACGACCATTGATCCTTGCTTGGAATCATTTTTTTACCCCATTATTCATCTGTTCTTCATGGATATTGTCGTCTACTTTTGAAAATGTAAAATAATTGATGGATCATGGAGCCAAGTTTGGTACTGTGAATGTCTTTATGTAAGGTTCGCAAATCTTCTTTCGTTTCATTTTTATGACAACCAGATGAGGCCCGGTGGTTCACGAAAGGGACCACTAGAGAGGTGATTTCAAAGAGTGGCGATACCATGTAGTTGGCCGTATTGACATGACAATGGAAACTAGCCAGTATGCTGGGCCAGTGGGGGCAGGCGGGTTGGACCCAAACAAGTTGGGTCGGCCCCAACCCAACCGGGTTGGGCCCAATGCAGTGGGCCTGACACATGCCATCCAGAGAAAAGTGAGGCCACAAACGGTCCATATGGTTGACAGTAATGGTCGTCTATGCCAGCCAGTTGAATTCAAAGGTCAACCTATGAGGTTTTTGGACAAACCATGGTGGTCGGTCCATGGTCGGTCAGTAGCGGGTCCCGACTGTTTGTCGTACGACATCTTCAAAGGCCCATATCATCTAAATATATCATCCAATTGACATGTCCTCTATGAAAATGTGAACACCTATTTGAGATGGACCTTTTGAGGTCAGTTTAGGAATTTGATATTCAGGGTTGAGATACACGCCTGATGATGTCCTGTTCGGTCTTGTTGAAGTGAAAAAGAACCCTTTTCACCACTTATCTTTTTTGGGAAAGTAAATAGCCTATCCTGCATTTCCTTTTTCATAGAATGAAATAGTGACCTCAAATGCAGATTTTGGGATAAAATGAAAGGTCTTTCAAGAAAAAACTATTTCTATTGGTGTTCGATAATAATAGTGGTTAGGAGATGATATCAAAGGCTTCTGAGTGGAACCGAACTAACGCACTATGGTCAATTCATCAATGATATCAAAGCGTTACCCCCCATCTGTATGTGCACGGGTCCCCTATAGTTACTTTTGAGTGGAATCCCCATACCGGGTACAGTGTAGGTCCTAAATGACCTAGAGTGGAAACCCTTGGGATACCGAGGCGCGATTCCTCTATGATTAAAATTTGTGTGGAAGCCCCATGATGCACTAGGGCGCGGGTCCTCTGCGATTTCTATCAGAGTGGAGCCCCCATGACGCACTAGGGATCATGTCCTCTAATTCGTTTTTCACCATCCAAGTACAGATTAGTGAAAATACATACTTTGATGTTGCATTGGACTCACGAGTAAGAGGGGCGCTTTCCCCACTAAGATGCATCCATGAAATGCGACCTAAAACCCTACGGGTGAGACAAAGCTACCCAAAGAAGATAGTATCAAGGTGTGGTGATTGAGTCCCTTTGACTTGCGTGTTCAGGGAAGACATGTGGGATGCTGGGAATCATTGGTGGTTACTTATGGAATTGATGATGAATCTTCTTCTTGGACTTA
This sequence comes from Viscum album, assembly GCA_963277665.1. NCBI lineage: Eukaryota > Viridiplantae > Streptophyta > Magnoliopsida > Santalales > Viscaceae > Viscum > Viscum album. Next base: position 1,185,696,181 of record OY728123.1, on the reverse strand, counting down.
GTGGTGAGATGGAGATCCCATTACTCTCTCGTTTGGGTTTATTTTGACTAATTATATATATTCAGTCTATTTTAGTACCCACTCCTTGGGTTTTGGTTACTCTCCTTCCAGAATAGGTGAAGATGCATGGGGTATTCCACGTGATTTCCATGTCTAGTTTCTCATCGTTGGATGAGTCTACTCTCCTATTAATGGAAGTGAAGAATCCATGAGAAGTACAATTTCTTATTGTTTATAGCTCCTTGTGTTTGGATGATCTTACTTCACTCTCTTGTTGGGTTGATCTGTACTCTTTCTCTATACCATATTCTATCTACTTATTTCCTTTACTATTGTATCTTTTACTTCACCCCTTCAGCTTTCTGGGCATCCTATTTGGTATGTTTATACTCACCCCTACATAGAATTTTCCCACACGTATCACGCCTTAGACAGATGATGCACTGGTTTGATCATGACCTCACAGATGTTTGGGGATATGAGTTCTTGGATAGAATACAGTGGTGGTTTCTTGGGATCCAGGAGTGGGGCTCTCTTAGTTATTTTAATTTTTCATTTTCATCCATGTTAGGATACTTTTCTGGTTAGGCAGGTATTTTTCCCCCTTTTCCTTTCAGTTTACATTATTGTACTCATACTTTTAGAGGACACATCTTGTTTGGTTTATTTACAGCAGCGTATCATCTTTTAATTCTTTCCATCTGAACTTTTTCTTTGAGTTTTTTGTGTGTTTGTGTAAAGGTACTTAGGCAATGGACTCCCCAAGCTTTTCGTTCCTTCATCACTTGTCACCACCAATGGCATATGGATGCGGGCTTGGGGTAGTTGCAGCTCAAGCCCCGACATGGGCCATGTCATGAAAAATTGGTGGTTTGACTATTGGTATGTTGTTTGAAAGTTTACCTAAAACGTTTTTGGTCAGTTTTAGGAAAATGGTGACTAAGTGTCTCAAGAGTGGATCTCAGTCCATAGAGTATAATGATTGTACAAGCGAATGACATATCCATTCACTAGGACCCTGATTACATGTTTGTCGACTCGAAACCCTGAGCCACTTCTTGCTGCGAAGAATGGTAAATGTATCAATTAGTATTAGGTCGTTGACACTTCATCTGGATTCATCTACCCATTTTTGTTGATATATATATATGTGTGTGTGTGTGTGTATATATGATCATCTGACCATGATACTCCTTTATAACTTTTAGGACTCCTTTATGATGAATCCAACTAGGATACCAAATTTGGTTTGTGATGATGACCCTGTGAGTAATGAGGCCTCAGTTCATGGTCCATCATGTGATCAAATGTCACGAACCAGGCCGGGTCACCATCTGACCCGGCACCCGACCCGGTCCGCGACATGGCCCGAAGGGCGTTCCTGATCCCCACGGGCTAGCACAAGTTCCTGGGTATCAAAACTAACACATGGGAACGATTTTACCCGAAATAGTAAACACAAAACCACATATAAGATAAAGAAACTGAGACTGAAAATAGACAACCAAACATGGTCTCAAACTAAAAACAAATTCAGAGGTTTACAACTTGAACCAACATCTGAAATAAGAAACTAAAAAAGAAACTCAAACTCAGACTCAAACCACTAAGCAACCAGAGTGGTGCAACATCCACACACCACAACACCAACCTACACGAGAAGACCATCACGACCAGAACCACCATCGCTAAGAACGATGTCACAACCTGGAATACACAAGAAACAAAGTCTACATACACCCAAAGGTGTATGTAGGGTGTGAGCCAAAAGCCCAGTAGGACGTCACCCAAATAAAAAGGTTCCACATATAAACATTAAATGACAAATACATTTTCAGGCTAAATAAATGAAAGGAAACCAAAGCTTAAACAACTTTAAATAAACAGTTTCAATAAGGAAAGCACTTTTAATGAAAATAACTTAAATAAAATAAAACACCCTTGCATAAAATAAAAACTCATATCTTCCCAAAAACCCAAAATCTTCACCGTATGCCGATGGTGGGTGTATAGTAGTCCAGGAGCACCAAAAGTGGGAGATGCCCTAAAGGTTCTAGCAAAAGGAATGGGACCCTATAACCTCACGTCTCGGTGAACAGTATACGAATCACAAAAAAAAATACATTCTCGTGCACGAGCCACTAGTCCGGGAAACATATCCATAACCTAGTGGTCTCCTATCATCATCCAATGTTTAGTTAGTGTTTTAAGAGTCAATACAGCTAAGTAAAACTGGGCCGGAGCCACTCCTGTATCACTAGCACGCTAGTCTAGTCCACCCACCTAGTACCCAGGCTTCCCCTTTTTGTGCTCACATGTTCCAATTTCACATTTCATGCCAAACTCAGACAAATAAAACAAACAGGGTGTAACTTAAACTAAACGCCACAATTTCACACACACAGAAAACCATTTAGCAAAGTACGCACACTAGAAGACTTTACCCAACTCAATTAAAACAATTTCTGCATTGTTAACAATTTTTTATTAAAAACATATTAAATTTTTATTGATAATAATTTTATAAAATCATATTAAATTATTTGTAACAAATTCTTAAAAAAAACATAACACAGCTTTAACACAAACCAAATCAACCCTCTTTCATGACCAAGCACACCCCAAAACAGGTTCCAAAAATGTTTCACACCAATAATGAAACTTAATAAACCATTTAATGATTTTATAAAAACAATTACCAAGGTTACACAAATAATTGTACTCCAAAAATCTTTTAAAACTTAATCTACATCATTTACACAATCAAATAAATCAACTACACAATTAAAGAAAACATTTCAGCGATTAAACAAACCACTAAGAAAGTTTATCAATAAATTTTAAAATGTGTCACATGACTTTAAACACAAAGGACTCACTCAAATCCTCATTTGTGACAAAAAACATATCAACACCACATCAAAACATGATCCACAACCTTTTCACAATTCAATAGCTAAATGCACAATTTATAAAACATGATCAAATGTCACAATAAGGGTTTTTATAAAAAATTCACCACATTCATATAAGCATGCTACTGAAAATCAAAAAACATATCAAACCCATTAAAAAACTAATTTTTCACAACACATATTAATAGAATAACACACTAAATTAATTAAGCAAGAAAATTAACTTATCAAAAAATGTTTAAACACGGAACCTCCTACCTCGACGTGTACAAACATCCGACAACGAAGCGAATCCCATTTGCGCTTCAATTGTATCACGAAGAGACCAAATTGATCCCTAAAATAAGAAGATCAAACCAAAAGTCCTAAAATTAAACCCTAAAATTCTAACTAGACCCACTAGGAAAAAAATAAATAAATAAACCCTAAGAACAAGGGAAAAAACCCTAGAAAAGGGGAGAAAAAAAGTTATACCGTAGGGGAGAGGGTGTGGTGGCGCGACAAAGGCTCGACTAGGGGGGGGGGGGGTCTGGCTGCCGGTGAAAGGAGGTTGGCGGGTAAAGGAGGGATGACCAGGGCGAGGTGGGGGTTCGCGCCGCGGCTCAAGGCAGAGAAAGGGGAGCCGGGTCGACGACCCAAGGTCGCCGGAAGGGGGGAGGTGCAAGAGGAGTGTGGGGCACCAGAGGGAGTGCTGATCCAGCGGACGGCATGATAAAGTAGGAGGTAGGGAGGGAGGACTTATACGAACAAGAGGTGTGGCTATTTTTAAGGCTGCGACAGCTTGGTGCAAAGAGGACGACATTTGGGAATGAGGGTAGGGGCACGGCGAACCAGAGGGTTCCAGGGCGAGGGGTGTGCGCCGAAACAAGCCGAGGGGGGAGTTGAGCCAATCCTCGGCTTGCAGGGGAGGCGTGCCGGGTTACCGCTCCAGAACAGGGCCACACCGGGAGGAAAGAGGGAGGGTCGGCTGAGGGTATGCCAGAGGAGAAACCGGAGGGGGGGGGGTGGGGGGTTGCAGCACCGGAAGAGGGAGGCGGCACGATGACAACCGGGAGGAGAGGCCAGGGGTTGATCCCACCGAATCGGGGGCGCTGGCCATCCCTAGGGTAGAAAGAAAAAAACACAAAATAAAAAGAAAATGAAAATCATAATTATAATAACATTGGTATTAATATATTTATAATAATAATAAAAAATGGTATTAAAAGGCATAATATTAACAATAATAATCATAGTTAATGGTAATAACATTAATAAAAATGACAATCTATAAATAATAATAATCATGTTCTCAATAATAATACTGAGATTAATAATATTAATAATTATAAAAATATCCTAACACAAGTAATAATAATAATAGTAATAATAATAATTAAAATGGTAATGATAATATTAATAAATTAATAAAATGTACATTCCCAACGCTATCAATAATAACAAAATAATATTCTCAAAGAATATTATTTTTATCATTATTAAAATAATTCGTTAAATTTTACCACACTTGTTTATATTTTATCTACATTTTATTATTCATTACATTGCCTTTATCTGCCTTAAACACCGGACCGGTCGTACGGCGAGCTGGGCGAGGTCGCGGGGCAACTCAGGTGAGGTCGCACGGCTTCGACCACGGTGCGCTAGATGCAACCAAGGGCGAAACATTCATTTCCAAGTAAGAGATCAGAAAATTTAAGTCGGGCATCAGCCCCAACTATCCGATTCCCAATAAAAATAATAAAATAAATAATATAAATAGGACGGGTGTGACAATTCTCCCCACCATAATGTTTTTCGTCCCCGGAAAGCCACAACCAGAACCAAAACCCAAAGAAGAAAAACACACTCCCTTAATGTTAAAAGGGGATGCCCAAAAACATCAATCAAAGAGAGGAAAAAACATCGTTCTCAGAGAAAGTGACTCAAAGAAAACATCAAGAAACTCATATCAAGACTTTCTAATATGTGTCGCCCGCCCCGAAGAGCTAGAATGCCTCCAGTTGACTGATCAAGGAAGAGAGCTCTCGCACCCACGGAAGCCAACTTCACAAGCCGAAAAACCACAAGCACTATTAAACCAAAACCAAACCATTTGTCTAGAATGAAAAAACAAGGTCAAACCACGTCCAAAGAACACTCTTATCACTTATCACCAAGCCGTATTTAAAAAAATAAGCAAAAGATCAACATGGGGAGGCCCTAGGGGCTCCCCACCATTAGGAACTCACTTGCGCTCGAAACGAGACTGGAAAGCCGACACAGGGAGGTTCGAGCGGACTCCCTGCCATTAATGAAATGTACAACACTGATTAATTCTATAGAAATTCGTACGAGACCCAATGTGGGTCTCCCCACCATTAAGGACCGGCCAACGCCTAAGACGAGACTAGAAAACCAACATGGGGAGGTCTGGGCAGACTCCCCACCATTCAAGAAAGGCCAACACCGATTTATTACAGAGACCTTTGTGCGAGACCCATCGTGGGTTTTTCCACCATTAGAACAAACAGAGGATACATAACTTTGAAAAAAAAAAATCGATGGTGACCAAACACCCCAACACAAGGGGTGGGGAGGGAGGGGCCCGACCACCGGTGCGTCAAAACCATAACCTAAGACCTGACCAACACATCCACATCCCGGGATGAGCATTATACAATTTTGGGACTGATTTCCCCAACAGACTCTCAAGGAAAACTAAAAGTGATTACATCCGATGGGATGCTACCCCCAATACTTCAAGTCAACGAAGCGGACATTCCTCCACATAGTCACTGAAAACATACGCAACCAGACGTTTCGTTCGAAACGGAACAACCATAGAAAACAATTTAAGCAGCTTTCACTTTCAACATCGATGATAGAAATAAAGTCGGGGTCCTATACACTCCCGGGGTTCCTGACCATGCACCAGATTCACTCTGAGGCCTATGGATGGAGCCCTGATGTTTGAAACATCTCCTGCCTCGCAGTCAGGTATTGAAGGCTCATGAATGGTGCTTATCCTTTTGGTGTCACATGCATCCACACTGCAACCGAGACAACACTAGAAAACACAACACATTACGACATCCAACTGATCGTACACAGAATATTCACCAATACAAGAGCTGAAATGGTGCATGTGTATCACCCTTTGTCACACTGAATGAGAACATGACACCAAAAATTTTCAATAGAACATGACCATTGCTGTTAAGAGGAATATTATACGGAGCGGGACATCAAATTGAGTCTTAAACAACACGTGATTCCTACAATTGACCATAGCAGCCTCATACAACTGGGTCTGCCAAGATAGTAGCCTAACACGAACCTTTTCTTAAATGAAACAGACCAAAGGATAGAGGTCATTTAGAACAATAGACTGCACCAACAACTTCAGGTTGCTTCCACCTTTTCCCCACTAGAGTCTCCTTTACCGCTTCCAAACAACCATTGAATATCAAAGGGACCTCATGCTGCAAGATACCACCCAACCATGACCATTGTTGCCGATAAATGCGCTACGAGTATTTCAAGGCATTGGTCAGTACCAATAACTCCAAACTGCCTTCACCCATCCCCGCTGGATTTCCTATCGCTGTTTCAAGGGGGATCCTTCGGACGCAACGACGTAAAACTTCATACCCCACGAGTCAGACAATCAAAAGATCAAAACTCCCTTCAAATCCCCTTGAATCTGTCATCCCACTGTAAGAGGATACTCTTAGTTGTAAAAAGGAGAGGTGGGTTCAATTCTATAATTTAAGAAGAGATTCCTCTAATCAACTGGAGGGTCGGCCAACGATGAATTGCATGTGGCCACACTTTGGTCATATTTCAACGCTTTATGGGGGGGGGGCATACACTAGTAAATAGAGATAACCACGGACCCAATGGTCCGATGGGCAAGACATATCGCAAGCGAACACTAAACGTGTAGCAGAAAACCACTACAAGGGCTTCCCGAAGCACTTTTCCAAAGATACTATTAACCACACGCTTTCACACCAACTGACCAATAGTAATTTAAACTCAAGACACAAATAAGTCAAAAAGGATTCTCAACCAAAAATGCCTCACATCCAACATGTCAAAATCACAAGGACACACCATGCAATCTCCGGTTACTAAAACACCAAATTTTCATTTAACAAAACATTTTGAAAAAAATAATCAAAAATTGTGGATTGCACAAACACCAATGGTGTCCCATGGGCCTCGCATATGCATGTTCTCGTGTCGCACCGACATCCACCTCATATCCATCAAGGAACTCACCTACTCATTCCATTAACCATTTCTTTTTCCATATACATTCATGCATGTGGTTTCCCATGAGAACACCATGAATCCGAACCATACCTTTCCGTTTTTCAAAACCGAAACATCCAACCCAAAATTTTCAAACCTCACACACCATTTCATTTTTAAATCGCTTCATTTGAAAACATTTTCCAAGACCAAAACATTTTTACTTAAAAACCAAATTTCCACATATCCAAAACAAAGAGACGAGAAACAACGCAAGAGAAAACTTGTGTCAGTGGGTGACTGGAACATATGGTTGGCGGCCATATGCCAATCACGCCACGGCCAGGGAGAGTATTCTAGGACAGCGTCCCTGGCTCTGCATGGCCTGCCAGACCCTGCGAGCTCACTGGGACCACTGACCCTACTCCCTTTTCATTTCCCCTAAACAAGATTAGTCACAAAGACTGAAAACTCAGACAAACCTCAACTAACTTTGGTAACTCGAGTCCTTCCACGAGGTGTGCTGGCCAGGCACCTTACTTGTAGCCAGGATGTCGAGTCCCAACAACCTTAACTCTAGTCTACCATAACTCTATCCCAGAAGATCATGAACCAAGAGAGAAAACATGCTCCTCTGATACCATTTTGTCACGAACCAGGCCGGGTCGCCATCCGACCTGGCGCCTGACCCGGTCCGCGACATGGACCGAAGGGCGTTACCGATCCCCACGGGCTGTCACAAGTGCCCGGGTATCAAAACTAACACATTGGAATGATTTTACCTGAAATAGTAAACATAAAACCGCTGATAAGATAAAGAAATTGAGACTGAAAATAGACAACCAAACATGGCCTTAAACTAAAAACAAATTCATAGGTTTATAACATGAACCAACATCTGAAATAAGCAACAACAAAAGAAACTCAAACTCAGACTCAAACCCCTAAGCAACCAGAGAGGCGCAACATCCACATGCCACAACACCAACCTACACGAGAAGACCATCACGACCAAAACCACCATCGCTGAGCACGATGTCACAACCTGGAATACACAAGAAATAAAGTCTACATACACCCAAAGGTGTATCTAGGGTGTGAGCCAAAATCCCAGTAGGACGTCACCCAAATAAAAAGGTTCCACGTATAAACATTAAATGAAAAATACATTTGCAGGCTAAATAAATGAAAGGACACCAAATCTTAAACAACTTTAAAGAAACAGTTTCAATAAGGAAATAACTTTTAAAGAAAACAACTTAAATAAAAGAAAACACCCTTGCATAAAAGAAAAACCCATACCTCCACAAAACCAAAAAGCTGCACCGTATGCTGACGGTGGGTGTATAGTAGTCCAGGAGCACCAAAAGTGGGAGAGGCCCTAAAGGTACTAACAAAAGGAATGGGACCCTAGAACCTTGCGTCTCGGTGAACAATATAGGATTCACAAAAAAATACATTCTCGTGAACGAGCCACTAGACAGGGCAAAACATCCATAACCTAGTGGTCTCCGATCATCATCCTATGTTTAGTTAGTGTTGTGAGCATCAATCCAGCTAAGTGAAACTGGCTCGGAGCCACTCCCGTATCACTAGCGCTCTAGTATAGTCCTCCCACCTAGTACCCAGGCTTTCCCTTTTTGTGATCACATGTTCCAATTTCACATTTCATGCCAAAATTAGACAAATAAAACAAACAGGGTGTAACATAAACTAAATGCCGCACTTTCACACACACAAAAACCCATTTAGCAAAGTACACACACCAGAAGACCTTACCCAACTCAATTAAAACAATTTCTGCATTGTTAACAATTGTTTATTAAAAAAATATTAAATTTTTATTGTTAATAATTTTATTAAATCATATTAAATTATTTGTAACAAATTCTTTAAAAAACATAACACGACTTTAAAATACAAACCAAATCAACCCTCTTTCATGACCATGAACACCCTAAAAAAGGTTCCAAAAATGTTTCATACCAATAAGAAAACTTAATAAACCATTTAATGATTTTATAAAAACAATTACCAAGGTGACACAAAGAATTGTACACCAGAAATATTTTAAAACATAATCTACATCATTTACACAATCAAATAAATCAACTACATAATTAAAGAAAACATTCCATCGATTAAACAAAAAACTAAGAAAGTTTATCAATAAATTTTAAATGGTGTCGCATGACTTTAAACAATAAATACTCACTCAAATTCTCATTTGTGACAAAACACATATCAACACCACATCAAAACACGATCCACAGCCTTTGCACAATTAAATAGCTAAATGAACAATTTATAAAACATGATCAAATATCACAATAAGGGTTTTTATCAAAAATTCACCACATTCATATAAGCATTCTACATTAAATCAGAAAACATATCAAAACCATTCAAAAACTAATTTCGCACAACACAGATTAATAGAATAACACACTAAATTAATTAAGCAAGAAAATTAAATTATCAGAAAATGTTTAAACATGGAACAACCTACCTCGACGTGTACAAACATCTTTCAATGAAGTGAATACCATTCCCACGTCAATTTCATCACCAAGAGACCAAATTGATCCCTAAAACAAGATGATAAAACCAAAATACCTAAAATTAAACCCTAAAATTCTAACTATACCTACTGGAAAAAAACATAAACCCCAAGAAGAAGGGGAAAACCCTAAAAAAGGGGAGAAAAAAAGTTATACCATAGGGGAGAGGGTGTGGCGGCATGGAAAAGGCTCAACCAAGGGGGGGGGGGGGTCGAGCCACCAGTGAAAGGAGTTTGGCGGGTCGAGGAGTGTCGTCCAGGGTGAGGTGGGGGTTCACAAAGCGGCTCGAGGTGGAGCAAGGGGAGCCGGGTCGACGACCCAAGGTCACCGGAAGGGGGGGAGGTGCAGGAGGAGTGCAGGGTACCGGAGGGAGTGCTGATCTGGAAAACGGTGCGAGCAAGCAGGAGGCAGGGAGGGAGGTCTTCGATGGACAAGAGGTGTGGCTATTTTCAAGGCTGCGACAGCTTGGTGCAAGGTGGACGACGACTGAGAATGAGGGTAGGGGCGCGACGAACTAGAGGGTTCCAGGGAGAGGGGTGTGCGCTGAAACAAGCAGAGGGGGGTGCCGAGCCAAGCCGTGGCCAGCAGGGGAGGCATGCCGGGTTGCTGCTCCGGAACAGGGCCATGCCGGGAGGAAAGAGGTAGGGTCGTCCGAGGGTTTTCCGGAGGAGAAACCAGAGGGGGTGGAGGGTCGCAGCGCCGGAAGTGGGAGGCGGTGTGATGACAACCAGAAGGAGAGGCTAGGCATTTCTCCCGCCGAATAGGGGGCGCTGGCTAGCCCTAGGGTAGAAAGAAAAAAAAACAGAAAATAAAAATAAAATGAAAATCATAAAAATAATAACATTGGTATTAATAGATTTATAAAAATAATAAAAAATGGTATTAAAAGGCATAATATTAACAATAATAATCATAGTTAATGGTAATAACATTAATAATAATTACAAGCTAAAAATAATAATAATTATGTTCTAAATAATAATACTGAGATTAATAATATTAATAATTATACTAATATCTTAACACAAGTAATAATAATAATAATAATAACAATAATTAAAATGGTAATGATAATATTAATAAATTAATAAAATTTATATTCCCAATGCTATCAAAAATAACAAAATAATATTCTCAAAGAATATTATTTTTAACATCATTAAAATAATTTGTTAAATTTTACCACACTTGTTTATATTTTATCTACATTTTATTATTCATTTCATTGCCTTTATCTGCCTTAAACACCGGTCAGGCCGTGCGGCGAGCTGGGCGAGGTCACGCGGCAACTCAGGTGAGGCTGCGCGGCTTCGACCGCGGTGTGCAAGATGCAACCAAGAGAGAAACATTCGCTTCCAAGTAAGATCTCAGAAAATTTAAGTCGGGCCTCAGGCCGAACTATCCAATGCCCAATAAAAATAATAAAATAAATAATATAAATAGGATGGGTGTGACATCAAATTTCTCCTGGTGGGATAGTATTAGAACATCCACATGTTGAGAATTAGATAGTCCTAGTATAATATGATGATGATTAGTGTTGGTTTAGTGCACTCCACAATTCCCAGTGATAGAGACCGATGGGGTTTCATGGTAAATCATATCATTCGGAAGTAGAAGACTAGTTAGAGTCGGTGGTCTATGTTTTTAGTCTTGTGCGGACACCAAAGGATCATATGGTGTCTTTGTAAGATATTATTTTCCATAGGATGACTAGAAATTGGTGGATCTTGGTTACTTAGATGCACAACGATAATGCACTCAAATGGGATGAATTCCAATGGTTGTTTTATGAGGAGTAATTCCCCTCCTATTTATGCTCCATTCAGATTCAAGAGTTTATGGAGCTTCAATAGGAAGGTATGATAGTGGTAGGGTAATAATCTAGGTTGACAGACCTAACTCAGTGCTGTATGGACATGATTTTTGATAGCTAATTCTGGGCATAAAAGTTCGAGCAAGGACACCACAGAGAGATCTATTTCAACATAGTACCCTTGTGCACCCCCACCTATCTTGGGGTGCTAGAGATGGCCATAGTGACAAAGATATTTCTATTTGAGGGTTTCTAGTTAGCTAGGATGGACAGTGAATGCTATAGAGATGAGGCTTCCGCGACAACTAGAAGATGTCAGTTGGTAGGGCCTCGACACAGGAGGACTCCTAGTGATCAGACTCAGGCATGTGGTGAGAAAGAACCAGGGAAGCATATATCACCAGGTCAAACAAGAGAGGGATGATGATATTATTGTGATGGGAGAGGTCACATTGAATCATACTTCCTGACTAGATATGCTAAGCATCTCAGGAAGATAGCAGGTGGACTTCTATGATAGAGGCAACACCATGACCAGCGATCCCATAGGCGGGGACAGGGTGGTCACCAGGAAGGTGGTTCAGGAAGAGGAGCAGGAGAAGCTATAGGTAGTTGATGATGCTACATGATCCTTTCACCACCACCACTAGGAAGCCCTCATCAGGCTTATGGAGATGGAGGTTGGGTCTATAGATAACTACAGGCTATGGATGTCTGTGATCCCCCAACACACGAGATAATCTAAGGTATACATTGTGTTTGATCTACTATTTCTTTAGTATTATTATATATAGTCTCCATTCAATCTTTTATCTCGTTACTTTGGGTATAATAATTTTAACTCACAATAGAGGCACTCACAAAATAGCTTTCTCTCGTGGTCCCTACGGGGAGCGCTTATTCTCTATCATTCATCTGCTGGTAGTGAGAGCTATCACTTATAAGAAAGAAGTTCATGTGGGACCTACTAGTCATCACGATAGAACCCTATGATGTTATATTGGGAATGGAGTATCTTTCTAGGGTTCGAGTCTAGATTTAATGTCACCACATGTTATTCAGATGCATGCATACTGATGGGATGATGTTCTCCTTTCTCGGTGAATGATACCTCATAGTATGGAAGTAAGGTGTTGTGATTAGGAGGCCACAACCTTTTACCCATCAGTTAGTAAGCATAAACCTTGGTGCAATAGACTCTTCAGGCATATAGGTTCCTTTAATTTTGGAGGACTAAATGGATTTCTTCCTTGAAGATGTTTCATGGCTACCTCCAAGGTGGGAGTTGGAGTTTTGCATTAACTTGCAACCAGGGAAAATCCCGATATCTTATGTGGAATATCAAATGGTACCCATTTAGCTCTAGGAGCTATGGTTATCTTTGGAGTACCTTTATGAGAATGGTTTTATCCGAACTAGTGTGCCCCATAAGGTAGCTTCAGTTCTATTTGTGAAGAAGACATATGGGAGTTTATGACTTTTCATGGATTATCGTCGCCTATACCAGGACATGATAAAAAAATGAGTTCCCCTTACTATGAATTGATAAAATATTTTACTAGTTGTGAGGTGAGATATGGTTCTCCAAGATCTATCTCACTTCCAGCTACAACCAGTCATGGGTTCACATGGCTAATATTCTGAAGATGGATTTTCAATGTCGCTATAGGAACTACGAGTTCCTAGTGATTCCCTTTGGTGTGTAAAATTCCCCCATTGTATTTTTGACCTTGATAAAACAAATCTTCCATCCATAATTGGAATAGTTCATTGTTGTATTCATCAATGACATACTCATTTACTCTATATCGGAGGGGGATCACACAAAACACTTAAGGATGGTTCTTTATTTATTCAAGAGCACTATCTCTACAGAAAACTATCGAAGTGCCAGTTCTAGATAAACATGGTTCAATTTTTAGGGAATTTCACATTTGATTAAGGTTTGTCCGTGGATCCAGCAATGATAAATGTGGTACTTTCTTGGGATCCACCCAATATTGTGTCAGAGGTGTGAAGATTTCATGGTTTGGTAGGGTACTAAAATAGGTTTTTGGAATACTTCTATAGGATCGCAGTCCCTTTGACCACGTTGACCAAGAAGGTACAACCGTTTAACTGGTATGATTAGTTCTAGAGGTTCTTATAGGAGTTTAGGTAGAGGGTGATGAGTGGTCCAGTTGTAAAACTACCAGATGAGGGTGTCGAGCTCCTTGTGTATTGCAATTCCTCAGGAGATGGACTTGGTTGTGTGTTGATGTAACGACAGGCTGTCATAACATATGGGTCAAGGAAGTTGAGACTCCATGAGTAGAAATATGAAAAACATGAATTATATCTCACATCAGTAGTTCTCACCCTGAGGATGTGTAGACACTATCTTCTGGGAGAGCACTTTGTGGTTTACTCATACCACCAGAGCCTCAGGTACATCTATACCCAGAGGGATCTAAATCTAAGACAACGATGTTAGTTGTAGTTCATATATAACTAATAATTAGAGACAGTATATACTCTAGGTAATTAAAATGTTGTTGTATATACCCTTAGTAGGATGTTTCAAGATTTCCTAGTGTGGGAAGCTTCATAAGAGTTAGCTTCCATACTACTAACCCCGGTGGAGAAGGAGGGTACAAATTTTCAATAGTCATTGGTGATAACTCCTTCACTCCTTGAGCGTGTGAAATATTCCCAGTTGTGGGACATCTACTATGAAGTTATATGTAATCATATATCCATAGGTGATGTACTAGATGGATATTATAAAGGGGGGAATCATGAGATCTTGTAACAGAGGTAAACATTAGTTCTGTCGATTTATGGGTGGAGGTGGTGAGGGAGTTCTACACTTCAACCTTAAATGTAAACCCATATGTGGGAAATATTTACATGGATATTCAGTGATAGTTTTGGTAATACAGTATGATAAAAAGGGTAGTTGAGTTTGTCTCATGATGCCTCACCTATCAGTAGGTGAAGGCTTAACATTAGGTTATAGAGAGTTTGTTGTAGACTCTTAAGATCTTGGAGTGGAAATGGGATAACATATCCATGTACTTTGTCAAAGGTATTCCACGAATATCCAAGTTCCATGATGCCATCTTGGTGATAGTGGAATAACTCACAAAGTTGGTGTACTTCCTCTTTATTAGGGAGAAGATTTCAGTTGAGTGTTTAGGGCAGTTGTTTGTATGGGTGATCATTTTCCTTTATGGGGTACACTTAATGATTTTCTCCAATCATGACATAAGGTTTACATCACAATTGTGGAGAGGCATGCATGAGGCATTCGGGGACCCAACTAGGGATGATTACGTCCTTTCACCTCTAGAACAACTGCCAGACTAACCACACTATCCATGTGATAAAGGATATGTTAAGGTCTTGCCTATTGGATTTCGACTAGAGTTGGGAGGATCACCTACCTTTGTGAGAGTCAACATAAAACAAAAATACCACTCTACCATTGGTATGGAACCTTTTGTGGCCCTGTATGGGAGATCCTGAAGGTCACTTTGGTATTGGATGAAGGTTGAAGATTTGTCCCATGTGGGCTAAGAGTTAGTGCAAGCAACAACGGAGAATGTGCATGTCATCTGGGAGCGGATGAGGAAAGACCAAATTAGACAAAAATTCTACACGAGATTCTATTGTAGGCCCCTATATCCTGAGGATAGAGATCATGTATTTTTTATAGTCTTCCCAAGATGTGGAATGTAGTGGTTACTCTAGGGAGGAAAGCTATCCATGATGTTCATCAGGCTATTTGAGATCATGAAGAGGTTTGGCAAGGTTGCTTACCTCCTTTCACTACCCCCTCAGTTTGAGAGGGTGCATTAAGTCTTCCATGTGTCATTGATATGGATATACATGCATGATATTATGCATATCATCGATTGGGGAGAGAAAGACATTGAATATGGAGCCACCTTTGCAGATTTATTGGGGGAGACCAAGGACCAACGAGAGATAACTATACTTGGATGGGTCATCCCTTTGGTTCACATGATATGGAAGCACAGAAACCTACAATAGAGTTCCTAGGAATGGGAGAGCCAGATGCAGGTTCAGGATCCTAATTTGTTTTCCTAGTTTTTACTTTTTATGTATAGAAATCATGAACGAAGGAATGATGTAGAGACTCAATAATTTCTTTATAATAATTATAAATATTCCTATATATTTTAATAGATTTAAGCGATGAGAGGACATGAGTTTCTAAGACCCAATGTGACAAGAATAAATTATATAAAAATATTAATTATATTTTACAATACATGTGAAGAAAATGGAATAAATATAAAATGGTAACGTGAATAAGAAGTCAAAGGGAACAGTTTAGTCCGGAACTTGAAATTTACCCAAGGCGGGGCATAACTTTCAATGGCATAGGTATTTTGTACAAACATCCACAACAAGATTTTTTTTAAATAAAATGATAAAGTTTAATTATTTTATCATGGATTAATATCAAATAAATTTTGAACAGAGACTGAGATTAAAAATATAAGAGCTCTGTGGAGTTAATAATTGGGTGTTTTACCTATGCGCGACTTAAAATGAGAGGGTGTGAGAGGTTTATTTTCTGTGACAGTTTGCAGGAATTTCATTGTTTTTCAATAAATAGGTTTTTAAGAGAAGTGATTAGGGTTGGACCTTAATACCTCCCCCAAGATCTCTCTATCCCTTAGTTCTTTGATGAATCAAGAACAAAAATTGATGAAACTTTAGTATATCTCAATGAAAGTGAGGTGAATGCATCGTCAACGAAGAACAGATCAAATCGAGGTAAGATATATTTCCCGTTGAACCTAATATTGATGTTTTAATTGAAAATTTTTTCATTGTCAAGAGTTTTCTTCATTTTTGAACACTATCATCGATAACCTAACACGTCCATAACTCCATGCTTGGAATCATTTTCTTTACCCTTCTCTTAATCTATTCTTCATGGATATTGTCATTTACTTTTGGACATATCAAAGTATTGATGGATCATGGAGCAGAGGTTGGTTCTATGAATTTTTGGAAAAAGTTTCTTAGGTCTTCTTTTGTTGCATTTTTTCGACAACCGAAGGAGGCCCGATGGTTTGTGGAAGGGACCATTGATGAGGCGCTGCAAGCATTGATGCACGACAGTGGTTGTGGGGTGAGACAGATCCGTGGGGTGTGGCATAGTTATGTGGTCGTCTGCGTTGGTGCACCGACAATGACCAACTAGTGGGATGGGATGATATCAGTAGGCAGTCTAGGCCCATCCAAGATGGGTTGGGCCTCACCCAGATGTGTTGATCCTAACCCAATGGTCCAGACCTATGTTGGATGAAGCTAAAAATGGTCGAAATATGTCTAGACATTCGACCATGATGGTTGACCATTCTGGCTGGTTGGCACGACCAGTGGACCACCCATGACGATTATCCTACGGGCTGCCACACCATAGTTGGTCAACCGTAGCAGTGAACCGTCATGATAAGTGGACAGACCATGGTGGTCGGTCCATGACCGATCAACAGTGGGTCCCGACTATTTTTTGTACGATGATTCCAAACACCCATATCTTATAAATAGAGAATCCAATTGATGTTTCATTTATGGAAATGTTACCCTCTATTCGAGATAGAACTTTTTAGGTAATTTTTGTAATCTGATGTTTGGGGTCGATATGCAGGCCCCACGATGTCCCGTTTGGGCTTGTTGCAGTGAAAAGAACTCTTTGCACCAGTTATCTATTTTTCTCAATTAAATATCCTATTCCCAATTTGATTCCACATAGAACATGATGGTGACCTTAGATGTGGCTTTCAAGATATGATATGAGGTGTTTTGATCCTAATTCTCTTTCCAATGGTGTTCAATGATAAAAGTGGATAGGCGAAGATATCAGAGACATCTGAGGGGAACCCCCTTGATGCCCTAGGGTGCGAGTGCTTAATGATATCAGAGTGGAAACCCCCATAGACATGGGTGTGGGTACTCTATAGTTAATTCATAGTGGAATTCCACTACCAAATAGGGTGAGGGTCCTTGATGACCGAGAGTAGAACCCCCTTGAGTTACTGGGGTGAAGTTCCTCTTTGACTACTATTTGAGTACCACCCCCTGACACGCTAGAGATAGGGTCCTCTATGATGGCTATGAGAGTGGAACCTGCCTAACACACTAGGACGTGAGTCCTTTACTTTGAGTTGTACCATCCAACTATGGATTAGTGATTAGATGTACTTTGACATAACTTTATACTCATGAGAAAGAGGGGAAATTCCCACACTGAGATGCGTCCTTATAATGAAACCTACAGTTGTGAAGGCAAGAAAGAGCCACCCAAAATGGATAGTATCAAGGTGTGGCGATTGAGTCCCTCTTACTTTCATGTTCAGGGAAAACGTGAGGGATATTGGGCATCCGTGGTGGTTATTTCTGGAACTATTGTTTACACTTATTCTTAGGATGAGCTGTGAGATGAAGATCCCCTTACACCCTCATTTGGGATTCTTTTGACTGATCATATATATTTATTCTATTTCAGTGACTAATCATTGGGTTTTGGTTACTCTCCTTCTAGGGTAGGCTAAGATGTGTGGGGTATGCCTTGTGTTTTCCGTTTTAATCTTCTCATGGTTGGACGAGTCTACTCTCCTAATACAGGTAGAGTAGATTTGATGAGAATTTCACCATCTCACCATTCCATGTCCTTGTGTAGAGACCTGATATTTACTTATATGGACATTACATTAATTTTTCAGAATAATTAATTCTAGATACAAACAGATGGCCAAAGACTATATTAGTTTAGTGTCTTCAGAAACTAGGAATTCATTCTTCCAATTTGATGAAATATCATCAACATCTCTTATAAATATCTTACCCTTTAGTTTTCCTACATAAAACCTTTATTTATTTCATAGGGAAAAGAAAACATATGAAAGGGTGAGCTCAAATGCTCAGTAAGGGTAAACATGGAAAATATGAAACAAAACAAGAATATAAAAATATAAAAACATGAAAAAAACTTTAAAAATTCATAGCATATATAACATATATCAAAATATTGAGTCGTGAAATAAATCATGGAAGTTCATAAGACATAAATTATAATGGAACTTGATCCAAGAGAAAATAAATTTGGCATAAAACATGGAATTATGGAAAACATGTAAGCATAGAAAATCATTTCCATATTAGCAAAAGCTCATTTCCAAGACCATAATAGTGGAAAAATTATATTACTAAACCAGTTTTACATACCATTCTAGCCATGTATTACTAAAATATATTTACATGTGGTTCCAACCTAGTATTACTAAATCAGATTTACTTATCGTTCGAGTCATGTCAATCTCATGAGATATAAATATTTACCCAATAAATTAGAGGAATATAAAGGTCCCACCAATCTCATAATGAAATAATTCGTATGTGTTCCATAAAAACATAAATCATTCTCATAGAATACCCAAAAAAATAAAATGGATTTTTTAGCATCATTTCATCATAATCCATATAAAAAAAATGGATTTCATAAATTTTATTCCATAATAAAAAAAATCAAATCATAGTGATAATATGTATATAAAAATAACCCTATTTAAATAATTTCATCTTAGATGTAAAATAATTTTGATAAAACACTTGAAATTAACTCTTGATGAAAATATCATTTCTTCTTCAAAAAAATTTTATTTTCTCAAAATGCATCTCAATTTTAAAAGAAAAAAAATATTTGAAAATATACTTGAAATATTAAAATGAATTTTCGTGGAAATAATGTGTTATGAAAGAAAAAAAATTTATTAATGTCATAAAAGTTAAAATAAAACATTCTTCTCGTACTTTTGTAAAAAAATCAAAAATTACCTCATATTGAAAAAACAAAAGATTACTTTCATACCATTTTGTAAAAGTTCACCAATGGGTAAAATTGACTTTAAACAATTTTATAAGAATAGAGAGAATATTTTGGAATAACTAATTCGGAAACATAGACATGGATGATAAATATAACCCAGTAAATACTTATATATAAATAATCTTGAATAATAATGAGATTGTGAAATTATCCTTTACAAACTTATAATCAGTATAAAAGTATTCCAAATAAAATAAAGAAAATTACTTGCATATGTAAATATCATATCCTTTATAACAATAATTATAAAAACATACACTAACAACATAAACACTACTCAGAAAAATAAGTGGTGTATAAGGCATATGACCCATAGAAATAAAAGTGAAACAAAATAATTCCTTCCCTTAGGTCCTCTATCATTTTTATGTAATAGAACCTCCTGAAAAATGATTTAAATGATTTCCTTTACTTATTCAAGAATCATAGTCCTCTTATATGGTCATATTATCATTCATTTGTAAGTAACATTATTTCTCATCCATCAGGTATTAACTTATTTATTTTCTTACGCATGTTTTTTCAGATAAGTTTCATTTCATAGGTTATAGTTATACAATTTAAAGAATGATATTGGTATAATATATATCATATTTATTCATTCGATTAATTTATATAATATTTTTTTAATGAAGATCATGTGGAATGAATCACATTGCATCATGGAGACGGTAGGCCATACGTACACACGAGCGACGATATCATTCCCATAATTGTGAAATGGTATGGACGTAGATGGTATATATTTTCTTCCAGAATTAATGTCATGTCATAATAATCATATATAGATATTATTTCCATCATAATATCTATCCATATAAGATGGTGGTGAAAAATAGATTACACCACACCATGGAGATGGTAAGCCATACATACACATGCGTAGTGTTTTTGTTTTTCTTAGGGTGGATAGAAGGAGAAATATGGTTGTTCCATAACCATAATAACATCTCGTCATATAATTCATACTGCATTTATTACTTTATAATGGAAACATCTCATTAAGAGAATGTAGAAGAATAAATAAATTGAAAGAATCAGTAGAGGAGATTTCCCCTTCTTTGACGTGCTCCCTCTGAATCTCATTTTAATTTCACTAGATTTGGTCTTTTGAGAAGACCAAAACCTCAATAATATAACCAGTTAATTTTATAAGAGAAATGGGCAGGGTATGGCTGATCTTGAAGGCTCGATGTGAAGTGAAGAGGTGACGGAGGAGGTTCCCTTTTATATTGGAGGTGAGGGGAACTTTTAGAATATACAAAAGTATTAATTTATAATAAAATAAAACAACATAAAAAACATCCAAAATGTTCTAATTTAGAATATTATATGAGATAAGGTGGTAATATCATCAAAAAACATCCAAAATGTCCTAATTTAGAATACGATATGAGATATAGTTGTAATATCATAAAAAACATCCAAAATTTCCTAATTTAGAATGTGATATGAGATAAGGTTGTAATATCATAAATCAATAAATTTTAGACATGTTTTAATCTCCAATTAGACCTTATAATTTTAATTTATCAATTAGTTATTGTATTTCATCTTAACTAGGGTAAAAAATATGTCAGTATTAAAAGGGTGAAATATTTAATTATTTTATGTCAATTAAATCATAAATAAATAATTTATAAAATTATAGATCAATTAATATATATAATATATTTTTAAAAATTTTTCATGATTTTAAAATAATTTAATAAAACATTATTCAGATAAAACAACAATAGTTCCAATTTTGAAAATATTCAATTCATGTATTTTAAAAAATATCAAGATAAGATGTTATCCTTGAACCAAATATTGTATTATATTTCTATTTGTTTAAGGTAATCTAGAAAATAAATTTAATATATTAATTATCCCAAATTATATTTATTTTAATAATTGTAATAACATTAATTTGATTATTCCATTAATAAAATAATTTCAACATTAGTTTAGTGTAAATATTTAATACAATTATTTTTTTAATAAAAATTAAAAATAGAATACTATGATGAAGATTAATCTAAAAAATTTCTAAATAATACTTTTAGTTTAATATATCTTCTATAAAATCCATAATAAAAAATGTTATACAAATTAAAACATGAATATGAAAATTTTAGCAACACTTTAAATAAAATAATATAAGTGTAATAATCTCTCCTATAATGATCTAATGGTGAATATATAGACCATTGGATAATTAATGTCTAGATATGCTCTACCGATAATATTTTTTCATGTGTTTGTTTATTTTAATGTTTATTTTTTATTTAATAAAAATTAGTTTATTGATTTTTCATCAATTAAATAATTTCTACATCATCAATATATAAACCTTCAAGGTAATGTTTTATTTCCTAAAAATTAGAAAAAAAATTATCATGATAAATTGAAAATATTTATATTTTAAATGAGTATTTATAATTGAATTTATCTTATGTATAACCTTATATAAAAAATGATTTATTTATTAAAATTTGAGTAAGGAATTTAAACTTTTGTTAAAAAATATATATTAAATAT
The DNA here is from genome assembly GCA_963277665.1 of Viscum album. Lineage (NCBI taxonomy): Eukaryota > Viridiplantae > Streptophyta > Magnoliopsida > Santalales > Viscaceae > Viscum > Viscum album. Next base: position 1,185,674,218 of record OY728123.1, on the reverse strand, counting down.
CCCTATCCCATATAAGTGTCTTCCAAAATGTATAATTTTGACCCAAGGATGGTTTAGGCCAAAATTAACTCATCCAATCACATTAGGAAAAGTATTATGGTAATTTTATAATATTATACCTACCCTTAATTACCTGATTTACAATTTTATTGTATTAATAAAAATAACTGAAGTTACGATTTATAATTCCTAAAAATAAAATAATTTAGTTTAAAAAATTTTACCTACTGATTTAAAATATGGAATCCATTTTTAAAAATTCAAAACATAGGAGTTGTAGTAATTAATTTAAAATTAATCCTCTTGTTGGAAAAAAGTAGGTTTTAAATGTTAAAACATTGCAAAAGGTTGAAATATTTTTACATAAAAATAAAATGTAAAATTAATGAAAATGGAAAAATTATATTTAATTATAAATATATATTATATTTATAATTCAAAACCATTCAATAATATAATTTATCAATATAAATTATTTTGATGAAAAAGTTGTTTTTAATTAAAATCTAATGTTATTTTACTCTTCATCAAAACATGAAAGTTATCAAAAAAATATAAAAAATTAATCCTAAGTAAATTTGTATATCCTTATTCCAAAGAAAAGGTATATGTTGTTAAATAGAATACATAAAAGTTTCAGAAAATATATTTAAAATTGATTCACCATGAAAAGGCGGAAAAACTACATTTTTTTAAACTTCTTTTATCCAAAAAATGTATTTGTATATATATAATGTCTAGAAAACATATAATATGAATTTAAAACATTATATTGAATATATTAAATATATATTTTATTAGTAGAATTCATCAAGAGTGATTGTATTATTTTATTAACTCATTAATTTTCATTTAAATAGTTTTTCAGAAGTAAGTTAATATTTTTAATACCCACCATTATAATGACTAGGTTATGAGGTAACATAATAATATTTAGTTGTTAACTAATACTCGGTCTTGCATGCAATTAATTCTATCAAAATAACTTAAAATTATGTGTAACATAAGCCAAGCATAGTGTTACATATACTACAATCTAAGACACTGTTGCATTTTTCTCAATCTTTTCTTTGTGTACCATACAACACAAGACATCAAAGAAATTAAAAAAATGTATATCATAAAAATATCAGGTTGTTAAATTCTTAAAATTTGTGAAATTTTTTCAGGAAAATATACCTCAATATTTTGTCTCTCAAAATTTGTCTTGGTTATAAAAGGATTAATAGTTGAAAGTTTCTTTCATAAAAAACCACATTGCAAAAGGAATAATAAAACTTTGTTTTAAAAAGCAAGGTTAAAAAAATAAATATTACCCAAAGTAAATCATCACTAGGATTCCACAAAGTAGAATATAGGTGGGAAGTGATAATATGGATATGTAAGAGAAATATAACTATCTTGTTATGATGGAGTGTGATAGAGAATATAGTCAGGACAAAGTTAACCATCATAAGGCTAAAAATATGCAACGATCTAATGGACCATATGATTTATCAGATAAAAAGGTAACATGATAACATTTTTTTTTTCAATATCCTTAATCTAAATTTTAAAATATTTTTTATGAGAAGAAATACTTACTTGATTTGGGTACAATCTCCCCATTGGTCATGCATTGAAAAATTTGTACATCATCTCTTATTCAAATAAATGAAGTTGAATTTATCATTTTCAAAGTGTTAGTATATCAGGATATCTATAAATAGAATGATAGTTTATTACATCTATATTTACCACAACAAAAAAAGTTAGAACAAGATATCAAATATAAATAATATGAATAAGTCCACATATGGTGTGATAAGTCTTTATTCTAACAAACGTCATCTAGAGTAAAATTCAAAATTTCCATAAGTTTATATCCTTACTATCCTTCTAAAATCGGAAAATCCAAAACATTTGAAAGATGTTAACTAAATTGACTTAATATTTATACCCCCTATATCATAAGATATCTCTTATGGTTCACATTCCTAACATGTGAACACGTTCATGATGTATTCTATTGAGTCATGGTAATAACTTGAATTTATATATATCATTATTGAAAAAATGCATATTTTCTTTTTCCAATTATTATTGAATATATTCCTTAAGTCCCAAAATGCTTCATACTTCATCCATGATATCATTACCTCTTAACAAAAACTCCATAATTAGATCCCATGAAACTAGTATCATCCAATTTACTTATTCATATCCTGCATATCATAATCTAAACATCATTATATTAACATAATGGACATATTAATGGTTATATTTCCCTTTATCACGTGTTATCAAAATATATCACCTTACACTTAAATCAATTTTCTATTTCATCACCACTATTCAACATGTCCTTTACAATCCTTAATGAAAAACATATAATGAAAATAAATATATATTTCTTGATTCGTATAACATAATCTTTGAATTCGGAAACATATACACCTCAATAATCCAAATTTATTCTTAAAATATTACTCAGGATCCATCATATTAGTCTTCCCTAAAATATGAATCTTGTCTTAAGGTTCCTCAACCTTAATATAACCAATATTCTTAGGTTTAAAGTAAAAAATAATGCTAGAACATCACATACCTTTCACATTTCATTTATAATATCATTATCCTTTCCAGTATAACCAGTACTTGTACCACCTTTAGGGTTCTCTTAATGATATTACCACTTAAGAAATTAGTTATCATAATTCCCATAATTTCTACATCTGAAAACTTCAAGGTTAACTATGTTCTATCTATTTTTGGATGTTGACTAAGACCATAATTCAAAGTGTGTGAAATACATATGAGAGATTAAAAACACATAAGTAAGGTAAATTACTTATAATATTTCAATCTATTATACATTTGGTTTAATCCTAGGTTATTCATGATTATCACTAAAACTGTAGGATTGTAACCTGTAAATCGAATTATCCTTAGAACGTCCCAAGACATATTCGAAGAAATATCTCTATAGATCTCACTAAAGTTTTCACATCCTTGTTTCTAGAGTTTTACCAATCATTCACGCTGATACCAACTGTAGACACCTTAATCTTGAATTATATGGACATTACATTACTTTTATAGAATAATTAATACATGAAAAAAATAGATGCCCAAATACCATATTAGTTTAGTGTCTTTGGAAACTAGGAACACATTCTTCTAATTTGGTGTAATATCTTCAAAATATCATATAAAGATCTTCCCCTTTAGGTTTCCAACCTAAAACCTTTATTTATATCCTAGGGAAAAGAAAATATATAAAAAAGGTGATCTGAAATCCTCATTAATTATATAAATGGAAAATATCAAAAAAAACAATAACATAAGAATGTAAAAACAAGAAAATATCTTTTGAAAATCATACAATGTATATCATATATTAAAATCTTGAGTCATAAAATAAATCTTTGCAGTTCATAAGACATAAATCACAAAGGCACATGAGCTATGAGAAAATAAGTTTGGTAGAAAACATGTAATTTTGGGAAAAAAATAAGAATATAAAATCATTTCCATATTATCCTAGTCTCATTTCTAAGAAAATCATAGTGGAAAAAGTTCATTATCGAATTAGCTTTAATTTCCCTTCCATCCCTGTATTACTGAACCAGATTTAATTTTCATTCTAGTACTATATTACTGAACTAGATTTAATTTTCATTCCATTCCTGTCTATCTCATGAGATATAAATATTTTTATAATGCATTGGTGGAAGATATAGGTCCTATCCATCTCATAATTAAATCATTCTTACGCGTTCCACAAAAATATAAATCATTCATCATATCATAACCCAAGGGATTAAATGGTTTTCGTAAACATCATTCCATCATAATACATATAAAAAAATGGATTTATTAAGTATTATTCCATCATAAACAAAATAAAATCTTATTAATAATAGAGATTGAAACATGAACCTGTTTAAAAACGTCATCTTCAATGGAAAATAATTTTGATAAAACACTTGAAATTAATTCTAGAGGGAAATATCCTTTCTTCTTCATTTTTTTTTCTTTTCTAAAAATGATGTGATATTTTAAAAGAAACGAATTTATTTGAAAATAAACTTGAAATATTTTAAAGTAAGTTTCATGGAAATAAGATTTTATAAAAGTGTAAGAATTCATTCATACCATATAAGTTAAAATAAAACATTATTCTCGTATTTTTTTGGAAATCCAAAAAGTAACTCGTATTGGAAAAAGATTCATTTCATAATTTTATGTAAAAATTACCCAATATGTAAAATTTACTTTAAAAAATTGTATAATAATAGAATGAATATTCTAGAATGCATAATTATGAAACATGGAGATGAATGATAAATATAACCCAGTTAATATTTATGTATAAACAATCTCAAATAATAATGAGATTGTGAAATTATCACCCACCAATTTATAATCAGTAGAATGGTATTACTCATAAAATAAATAAAAATAAATAAATATTTAAATATCATAACCTTCATTAAAATAATCATAAAAAAATCCATGGGAAACATAAATATCCCTCAAAATAAACAGGTGCTATATAAAGTATATGTGCCACAAAAATAAAAGTAAAACTAAATAATCCCTTACCTTAGGTCTACTATACTTTGTATATATCCAAAAATCAGGTATAATTATTTAAATGATTTCATTTACTTATTCTAGAATTATAGTCATCAAATATGATATTATTATCATCTGTTTTCAGTAGCATTATTACTTGTTCATCAAGTATTAACTTCTTTATTTTCCTATGCATGTTTTGTTGGATAAATTACTCTTCTTAGGTTAGAGTTATATAATTTACGGAGTGATATTAGTATAATATATATTATATTTATTCATTAAATTAATTTATATAATCATTATTTAATGAAGACCATGTAGAATGAATCAAATCGTATCGTGGATACGGTATGTTGTATGTACGCACGACCGACGATATCATTCCCATAATTGCTAAATGGTATAGAAGTGGATGGTATATATTTTTTCCCAGAATCTATATCATGTTGTAATAATCATATTAGATATTATTCCCATCATAATATCCATCCAAGTATGATGAGGGTGAAAAAAAGATTACACCACAATGTTTAGATGGTAAGTCGTATGTATGCACGCGTGATGATTTAATTTTTCATAGGATGGATAGAAGGTGGAATATGGTTTTTATATAACCATTAAAAATCTCGTCATATAATTTATACTGGATTTATTAATTTAGAATAGAAACATGTCATGACTCGTCCCCCGGTGCCTATGTCATGACTACCCTAAGCCCACCTCCCAAAAGATAGGGGCTGGCGACTAGTGACGGAGTAAACCTCCAAGTGAGAGGCATTTTCTAGGATACCTGTATGCACGTGAAAACACAACCAAGTACCAACTCACAAGAAAAGAGATAGTATACCACTGAGAGAAAACTGAGTATGGTCAAAGTTAGAAGTAAGTGGGCCAGAATACAAACCCCAAATGAAAGAACTGAAAACAGTAAAGTGTAAAAGTGCTCTAATGTCCATTCGCAGAAAACCCAACTTGATCGTAGGAGTAGTGTAGCTACTTAAAGTTGAGGGAGTATGTCTCATCTTTCATATCTCACTGTGGCCCACTTCTTCCAACCCCACCAAGTCTATCATCGAAGCATCAATCATCTACACAAGACACAACACAGATGTGGGAATGGCCCATGTAGGGGGTGCGTAACACTAAACTCAGTAGGGATGCCCAAATTAATAAGGAAAGACCACACATCAAACATGAAGTATAGCACAAAGAAAAAGTATACAACACAATTCAGATCACACAAGATATCACTTGTGGTCAAGGATAGAAGAATCATCGTATCGTCAAAATTTTCAACTATTCGAGAACTCCACCTATGATGAGCATCGTGGTCCTACCGGGTCACATAGAGCCGCCTCCCACTAACCTTGGATTGTTTTAGTACTCATCCCTGATGGGTACTGTGGGCATGCTGGGTCACACAGAGTTGCTTACCATCTTGAGCCTGTTTGGTCACACAGAGCTGCTTCCCACTAACCTTGGACTATTGTGTTACTCATCCCTGATGGGTACTGTGGGCATGCTGGGTCACACAGAGCCGCTTCCCACCATGGTCCTGCTGGGTCACACAGATCCGCTTCCCACTTTGGTAGGACAAAGGTACGCATCCCTGATGAGTACCATGGGCATGCTGGGTCACGTAGAGCTGCTTCCCACCATGGACCTGCTAGGTCAGACATAGCCGCTTCCCACTGGGTAGTCACATAGTCGTAATGTGTCCAAAGTCAATAATCTTTAGGTCTCACTAAGGCGTAGGGTTTTGTAAAATGTATGCTTGGGAGAACCTACCTTCAATCCACTTGCTACATCTTGATATCCATAGAAGTCACCACGAGGTGTTCCAAAAGATCTGTCTCTACAAGTGAGTCCCAAAGATGAAAATGACTCGTCAATCGGAAGCACAGTTTTCAAGATACGAGAGTTTTAATGCTAAGGGCTCAGTTGGATTCGTGTTTGATCCAATCCTTCCATACCCTAACTTTCTCCAAAACTCAGGTGGGGTATCTCAAAAGGACCGCCTTGTCCTAAGGATCCTGATTCCATATATAGTTCATCAAATGGACGCACAGTTTAGAAGTTAGGGAAAGTTTTGTATAACTGGTCGGTACTGGGTTCGAGTATGCTCCTCCTTAGTCGGATCGGCCAGACCTAGTTTGACAAGGGCCAACCCGGATAGATCTCGGTTGACTCATCCTAATTAGGGTCTGACCAGACCCGGGTCTAACTGGCCTGCAGGGCCCGGCCCAACCCGGCTGGGCTGGGGGGGTGGGCCGCAGGGTGGCTGGTTGGTCCACTGGGCCAGCCCAGTGGTGACACCCGCTTGGTGGCGAGGGCCACTAGGGACACCTGGATGCAGCGCGTCTTGGTAGGAAAGACGTGGGGCAGAGCCGCGTCAGCAGGTCAACCTATGGGGTTGACCCAACGCGGCGCCACATGAAACCGCGGGTCCCTCCATGCCAAGGCTGAAGGGCCGTGGCTTCATCGTCAGGTGCGCCGCTGGCGCGTACCCCGGCCTCCGGCCTTCGGTCAAACCGGAGACCCCTGTTCCTACCGTTGCTGTCACAAGCCGCAACCCTGCTGTCACGTGGGCACACCACTGGGGGGTGCGCCCCACCATGGTTCTACCGCCGCCCGGGGTGGCAGTCGGTTCTTCTGCCGGGCAAGTGGATGGTGCCACCACATGCTGCCCTCGCGCCGTCGTTGGTGCCAGTGGCAGGATGCTTGCTGAGCTGCCGGTCATGCATAGGTGGCTCGTTTCTTGCGCTGTCTGCACCTACAGCCTTTGGGGATCACGTTCTTCTCTGTGGTAAGCCCTGATTCATCTTTTTTCCAACTTCAAATTGGGAGATGACGAACAATGCACAAGAGAAGGGGCTCGGGACATGACCATTTCGACCCACGCCCTTCGCGTTAGAGATAAATCTGGGGGGGGGGGTTCAGGGAAAATGTTATTGAACCAGATTTCATGCCTTAATTTCAATTCGGATACCAACAATAAAACACAACCTCCTAAATATATATCAAATAACAGATCAAGTTGTTCATGAGTTGATTCATTCGTATCATTTTAGGACAAGTTTCTTGGAAATCAAAAATAATCAACACCACCCTTTACTCGAATCATTGGAGAGTGCTCACGATTGAGGAAGTCTCGTTTTTCATCGTCCCCGCAATAAGCTCCCACGTCACCGCTTCAAATGTCAATCTCCAGTTCTGGGTTTTGGTGTTGCAAGTCACCGCTCACCAGAACTAGCTCCTCCCTTCAAGATTTTGGCATCTCAGTAATCCTTTAACACTTCAATTGTTGGTGAAGTTATTCCATATCCTCCCCTAAAGCTTTACATAAATAGGAGAGGGGAAGGGTAAGTAATGACATTGGGAATTAATGGGGTTCATTAATTAGGAAGCTTCTCAACTTCCCCAAAGTTACTGTTACTTAGATTGGAGGGTCAATCCATTCAATGGTTTGACATATCGCTTGTCCAACCTCCACTTGTCCATTAGAGGATAAGTTAGAAACAAAATAAAAAAATAATTTTATTTTATTTTATTTCTTTTAAAATAACAAACCTTTTAAATTTTTCTCTTAACCCACTATGGTCAAAGTAAATTCTCCCTTAAGTGAATCTTAGCACTGCAGATTCAATTGTGCCCTCAGATTTTTAATCCGAGCACTGGTTCAAAAGATATAAAATGCTGTTCACACGTTTACTAAACGTACCAAAAAATAAAGTTTAGAAATTAATTCTAGGTGCACCGGGCCTCAAAATCATGCACCGTTAATTTTTGATGACTCGTAGTAATTCTATATAATAAAAAAAATTACATGGAAAATCCAGGTCTTTACATTCTCCCCTCCTTAGGTATTTTCATCTCTGAAAGTCACAATATAGACTAAGAAATCAAATGGGGGTACTAAAGAGGAATCTGAGCCTCTTGCTCCCATGGGCTCTCCTAGAGGTTTCAGTGAGGACGGGGAATGCACACCAGAGGTATCGACATCCCATGAAAGAATCACTCTTATTTATCCTCAATCTCCACTGGAACCTTCATAAACATCACCCCATCATCTAAGTCCAGCTCGCCATGGTCGATGACATGAGATGGTTCGTGCACACATCTCCTCAGCTAGGATATGTGGAAGATTTCATGCACCCTCTCCAACTGCGGTGGAAGTACCAAGTGGTATGCTACCTCCCTTATCCTCTGAAGGATTATAAATGGCCTGATAATACTTGGTGATAACTTTCTCCATCATCTAAATCATTGTAGTCCCCACCGAGGAGAGACTCGCAAGAATATGTGGTCCCCCTCCCAGAACACTAAAGGTCTCCGTCTCCTATCAGCATAAGACCTATGCCTGCTATGTATAGTCTTCATCCGCTCCTGGATGATTTGTACCTTCTTAGTGGATGCCTATACCAACTCTGAACCCATATGTGGTGACTCCCCAGGGTTTTTCCAACATAGAGGTGATATGAAAGGTCGACCATAAAAGGCTCCAAATGGTTCTATATCGACAGTGGAGTGATAACTGTTATTGTATGAGAACTCCACTAAGGGAAACTGATCCTCCCAACTACAACCCAAATCTAGGATGCAAGTATGAAGCATGTCCTCCAGTGTCTGAATGTCTCACTCCATCTAACCATCCTTATAAGGATGAAAGGAGGTTCTCAAATGTAGTTGAGTCTTGAATGCTTCCTGTAATCGCTTCCACAACCGGGAAGTAAAATATGTGTCACGGTCAGAGAATATCATCGATGGAACCCCATGGAGTCGCACGATCTCTTGTACATAGAGGCATGCCAAGCCCTCTGCTGATCCATGCTCTCTGATAGGTAGGAAGTGGGCAGACATGGTGAGACGGTCAAAAATCACCAAGATGGAATAATGTCCCCTGGATGTATGTGGATGACCTATCATAAATTCTATAGAGATCTCATCCCACATCCACTCTAGCACCTATAGTGTTTGAGCTAATCCTGCTAGAACCTAGTGCTCGACCTTCACATGCTAAAAAGTGAGGCATCAAGAAACAAACCATTCCACTGCTTTCTTCATCTCTGGACAGTAGTGTGAATGCCAGAGGTCTTGGCATATCTTTTCCACCCTAGGATGTACCTCCATAGGGGACGTATGGAACTCGCTCAACACCTCCTCCCATAGAGACACTGGTACCATGGTACGTCCTCTAAAGGGGATGACATGTTACCCATCTTTAGAAAATCTATCTAGTGCCTATCATGAGGATATCTGGGCACGTCGATCCAAACAATCAATTTCCCCAAGCTGTGCCTCCCTGACTCGATGAAGGAGTGGGGGAGTGATTGTCAAAGACAGATGGTAAGCTGCTCCATCTCTTTCCATGAAGGATATTTGCAACATGGATAGCTGCTTTGTCACCTCACTTGAAGGCCAGTCCTCCTGCTGAGTGCATCTGCTACCAGGTTCCCCTTCCCAGGAGTATAGACTATCTCAAATTCATAGTGTTAGAAGAACTCTATCCATCGCCGTTGTCTTAGGTTTAAGTCCTTATGATTAAAGATATACCTGAGAATCTTGTAATCAGAGTAGAATGTAAAACGTTCACCCATCAGGTAATGTTTCCACAATTTCAAGTTGAATGGAACTGATTCTAACTCCAGGTCATGGGTAGTGTAGTTTTGCTTGTGTTTCTCATCTATCATGAGCCATTGGTGATCAATTCTCACTCCTGCATCATAACACACCCATGTCCGGTCCCTGATGCATCACAGTAGACTACATACCCAACACCCTCTTCTGGTAGCCTTAAGATGGGGAAACTCATTAGTCTCTGCCTCAGCTCCTGGAAAATCTGCTAGCATCCCTTCGTCCATACAAAGGGCTGCCCCTTGTTTGTTATTGCTTAAAAGGGTGCTGCAACTCTATAAAAGTTAGTCATGAATCTTCGGTAGTATCCAGCCAACCCCAGGAATCTCCGCACCTCGGTCACACTCCTGGGTGGATCCCAAGAACGTACAACCTCTATTTTCACTGGATCCACTCCAACTCCAGATTTCATGATAACATGTCCCAGAAAGTGGTCCTATAGTATCCATAACTAGAACTTCTAGATATTACCATAAAGCTGGTTCTCTTGGAGTGTATCCATAACTATCTGCAGATGATAGGAATTCTCATCCTCTGTCACTGAGTATAAAAAATGTCATCGACGAAGAACATCACAATGTGATAGAGGTATGGCTGAAAGATCATGTCCATGAGTCCCAAGAACACTGAAAGATCATTGGTCACGCCTAATGGCATCACCAGGAACTCATATTTTCCATACCGACAACTGAAGGTCGTCTTCTAAACATCCTCTTCTCGTACTCTAAGTTGATGATAGCCTGATTTGAGGTCTATCTTTCAAAACCAACTAGCTCCCTTCAACTGATCGAAGATATCATCAATCCTCTTATGTGGGTATTTGTTCTTCATGTTAACCTATTTTAGGCACTGATAGTTCAAAAAAATTATCAAACTCCAGCTTACATTCTTGGAGAACAAAATTACGGATTGACATGGAGAAACACTAGGTCTTATGAACCCCTTCCCATGCAAGTCCTCCAACTATACCCGCAACTCACAAAGCTCTGCGGGAGCCATAAGATATGCTGGAGTAGATATTGGTTCTGTCCTGGGGTACATGTTGATGTAAAACTCTACCTCTCTGCGTGGAGGTAGTCCCAGATCATCATCAGAAAAAACATCGGTATACTAGTCCACCACTACAGGATAACTCATACACTCAACATCAACTGCCCCAAGGTTAAGACTTTACAACTGATGTGTAAACGGAGACAACCTCCCTAGGGTAAGTCTTTCCTATGCTGAAAAGGTCCCTTTTTCATTGATTAAGGAAAACTTGGTCCCATCTATGCGGACACACTGCACTTTTCACCTAATACAGTCAATCTGAGCATGGACTGTAGATAACCATTCCATACTCAAAATTAAGTCATAAGGCCTCAACACTGCTACTAGAAGATCCCAATCAAAGCACTCACCTCCTAGAGTAAGATCACACAGCCATAACCAGGGTGTAATCATCAAATCCGCTCCCTTAGGTGTCTCTAGTCATAAGGATCGAGCAAACGACTCCATCAGAATCTCTAAGCTCCGAATGAGGGTCATGGAAATAAAAGAGTGACTGAAACCTCTACCTATAAGTACAACAACTAAGGTGGAGTAGAAACAGATCATACCTCTAATCATATCTAGAGCACTATGGTCATAGGCCTCAGTTTCCTGGAGCTGAGCTCACCCCTGTCCACTTGCTCCCTAAGGTCGGGGTGGATCTCCTGGAGGTGGTGGTGGTAGAACCTCGAATCTCTACCCACCACTTGCTTCATGGCTAGCTCTCCTTCCATGTCCTCCTAATACCTACAGACCTCCCCAATCAAATCTCTGCCTCTATCTCGGTGGTCCCTCAACTGTTTTCTGGTTGTTAGTATGGCGGGTTGGGCAGTCTCGAGTCATGTGGCCCTTCCCGCTGCACGTATAGCATTACATAGCTCCCCGCTGACTCCCTCTGGACTGGGAGCCTCGTATTGCCGACTTGGAGTCCTGGAGTCACCCTCTGAAAGAACTATCCAACTCATTCCCACATTCCTAATGTTATCTACTTACCGAAGGCTCTTTTTCCTGGGGCCTTCTGGTGTTTCTAGCTATCCGTGCCTGCTCTGTTAGGAATCTCTCCGCAAGAAGGGCCCGATCCTGCACCCTGCCCTGGGTGGGGATGTTGAGGGTCACCATTAAAGCCCAGATCTCCCTTCTGATCCCTTAATAGAAGGCTTGAGACTTGAATAATGGGTCTCAAATCATATCTATACAGTAACGTAAAAGCTCTGTGAACCTTGCCGAGTACTCGGCCACTATCATGCTACCCTACTGAAGGTGAAGTATCTCATGAATGCATAGAGAGAACAACGTCGTGAAAAAAAATCATCCTAAAAAAGCCTCTAGAAGTCAACCCATGTGAAGGTAACCTCATCGTGAACCTATATGGTCAAACTCCACCATATCCCAGCTGATCCCTACAGAAGGCTCGCTGAAAAGATCTCCATCTGGTCGGGTGGTGTCCTCACTAAGTAGAAGACCTGCATCACGGCCTCTAGCAAGTACTCAAAGACTAAAGGATTTGTCTCTCCCCTGAACTTGGAAGGTCTCAGCCTCTGAAACTCATGTACGACACTAAGACTATGAACACCCTCTATTGGAACCACTGGTTGTAGGGGCTGACCATCGGGTGGTGGTAGCACTAGGACATCAACCGACGAGGCCATCTCAAACATAGGTCCCTAGACGGAAGCCTCATTGCTGGGAGGGTTTTCCCCTCACATCTGGATCCTAGATGGTCATTCACATGGAGGCATCCTGAGATATATCATGATGTGCCAAAATTATAACATTATACCTGGTGAGCTGACTTTTATTCGAAATCACTAAATGAAAACTCAACCACTATTTTCATGCATTGATCAGAAAAGCAGGACTCAAGGTTTTAGTGTACGGATACATTGACCATCACACCAACCCTGGATTCCCCGAACCTGATGTTCAGACTCACAACACTCAACACTGTCTCTTAAAAAAAACTCCTGGTCTTTGAGGTAGAACTAACCACCTTTGATACCACTTTGTCAAGACTCGCCCCTCAGGGCCCATTCTGTGAATACCCCAAGCCCACCACCCAAAGGCTAGTTGCTAGAGACTAGTGCAGAATGCATAAACCTGCAAGTGGGAGGAATTTTTTTGGATACCTGTAAACACACACAAACCCAACCAAGTACCAAATTCCAATAAAAAAAGATAGTATACCCCTGAGAGAAAACTAAGTATGGTCAAAGATGGCAGTAAGTTGGCTAGAATACAAACCCAAAAAGAAAGTACTGAAAATACTAAAGTACAATAGTTCTCTAATGGACATCTGCAGAAAACCTCACATGATCGTAGGAGTAGTGTAGCTACTAGAAGCCGGGGGAGTACGTCTCGTCTATCAGATTTCAATGTGGCCCATCTGGTCCAATGCCTCAAAGTCTTCCATCCAAGCATTGATCATATGCACGGGACATGACACACACATGGGAAAGTCCCATGTAGGGGGTGAGTATCACTAAACTTAGTTGGGACCCCCAAAAAAACAAGGAAAGACCACACATCAAACATGAAGTATAACATAGAGCAAAGGTACATAACACAATTTAGCTCACACCAGGTATCACTTTAGGTCAAATATAGAATAATCATCATATCATTGAACACCTTAGATACTGGAGAACTCCTCATCTAATGAGAATCGTGGGCCTGTTGGGCAACATAGAGCCACCTCTCACTAACCTTGGACTACTATGGTACTCATCCCAAATGGGTACCATGGGCAAGATGGGTCACAAATAGAAGGTTCCCACCATGGGCCTACAGGGTAACACATAGATGCTTCCTACTAATCTTGGACTACTGTAGTACTCATCCCTGATGGGTACCATGGGCATGCCGGGTCACATAGAGCCGCTTCCCACCGTGGACCTACCAGGTCACACAGAGTCGCTTCCAACCTTGGCCGGACTGGGCTACGAATCCCTGATGAGTACTGTGGGCATGATGGGTCACACATAGTTTCATCCCACCATAGGCCTACTAGATCAAACAAATATTCTTCCCACTGGGTCAGTCGTTGATTCGTAAGGTGTCCAAACTCAACGGTCATCAGGTCCCATTAAGCAGTAGGGTTTCATAAAAGGTCTGTATGGGAGACCAACTCCTCAATCCATTCACCACATCTTTATATCCATGGAATTAACCAAGAGGTGTTCAAAAATATCTATCTCCCCAAGAGATTCCTAAAGCCACAAAAAGATCATCAATCGGATGTACGGTTTGAAAGATACAAGCGTTTTAATGCTGATGCCTTAGTTGGATTCATGTTCGATCCAATCTGGATGTACCCCAAATTTCTCCAAAAATCAGGTGGAGTATCTCAAAAGGACTGCCTTATCCTAAGGATCCCGATGCCATAGATGGTTCTTCAAATGGACGTAAGGTTTAGAAGTCAGGGACTGTTTTGTATTATTGGTCGGTACTGGGTCCGGGTCCGGTCCGCCATGGTCAGACCAACCCCACGTGGTTTGGCATGGGCTAACTCGAATCGATCTTGGTCGACCTGGCCCGAATCGAGTCTTACCCAACATGATTCAACCTGGCCCGCTAGGCTCAGACCGACCCGGTTGGGCCGCAGGTCGGGCCACTGGGTCGTGGGTCGGCCTGCGGGGTGGCAGGTCGGTCCGCTAGGCCGGCCCGGTGGTGCCACCCGCCTGGTGGCGCGGGCCACCAGGGAGACCCGGATGTGGCACATCTGTATAGGGCTGACGTGGTGCAGAGCCACGTTAGTGGGTGAAACCACGAGGGATGACTCAACGCGGCACCAAGAGTCCCTCCATGCTACAGTCGACGGGCCACAGCTTTGCCGCCAGGCGGGCTGCTGGTGGGTCCCTCGTCCTCTGGCCATCGGTCGAACTGGCGGCCCCTGCTCTTGCCGTGGCCCTGCTGCCGCATGGGTGCGGCATTGGGGTGAATTCCACACCCTAGATCTACTACCACCCAGGGCGGCAGTTGGTTCTTCCGTCAGGCAGGCAGCCGGAGCCGCCGCGTGCCGCCGCCGCGCCGCCCTGCGCCACTGCCAGTGCCGGTGTCGATGGTAGGATGCTCGCCGGGTTGCTGATAAAGCACCAGTGGCCCATTTCCTGTGTTGTCTGCACCTACGGCCTCATGGGATCATGTTCTTCATTGGAGTAGGCCCTGATTCATCTTTTCACCAACTTCAAATTGGATGATCACAATCATCGCAAAAGTGGAGGGGCTCGGGCCATGTTCGTGTTG
Organism: Viscum album; assembly: GCA_963277665.1. Taxonomy (NCBI): domain Eukaryota; kingdom Viridiplantae; phylum Streptophyta; class Magnoliopsida; order Santalales; family Viscaceae; genus Viscum; species Viscum album. The sequence goes on along the minus strand of OY728123.1, from coordinate 1,185,658,750 downwards.
GCCCGTGCCCTCCGTGTTAGAGATAAATCCAGAGGGGGGGGGGGTTCAAGGAAAAATTTGTTCAACCGGATTTCATGCCTTAATTTCAATCCCGATCCCAACAATAAAACACACCCTCCCTGATATATATCGAATAACGGATCAACTTGTTCATGAGTTAATCAGTTCTTATAATTTAAAAATGGGTTTCGGGGAAACAAAATAATCAACACCACCCCTACCTCGAATTTTTGGAGAGCGTTCACATTTGAGGAAGTCTCGTTGTTCGTCGCCCCCACAACAAGATGCCCCATAGCCGCTTCAAACATCAATTTCCAGTTTGGGGTTTTGGTGTCACACATCACTACTCGCCAAAACTGGCTACTCCCTTCAAGAGTTTGGCGTCTCGGTACTCCTTCAGCACTTCGCTGCTTGGTGAATCCATTCCATCTCCTCCTCTCAAGCTCCTCATAAATAGGAGAGGGGGAGGGTAAGTAACGACGTTAGAAATTAATAGGGCTCATTAATTAGGAAGCTTACTAACTTCTTCAACATTGTTGTTACTTAGATTGGGGGGTCAAGCCATTCAATGGCTTGACACATCGTTGGTCCCTCCTCCTCTTGTCAATTGGAAGATAATTTAGAAACAAAATAAAAAAATAAAAAAATAAATTTATTTTATTTTATTTCATTTAAAAGGTAAAAACTATGCATTTTCTCCAGACCTACTGCGTTTAATGTAAATTCTCCCTTAAGCGAATCCTGCCGCTGTAGATTCAACAGTGCCATATTATTTTTAATCTGAGCACCGATTCAAATGTTTGAAAATGGAACTCACGCATTTATTGAACATACTATAAAATAAAGTTCACAAATTAATTTCGGGTGCATAGGGCCTTGGAATCACGCGCTGTCAATTTTCACAGACTCGTAGTAATTTACATATAATAAAAATCATTTACATGTAAAATCCAGGTCTTTAGAAAACAAATAATGTATAGGTAGTTTAATAAGAAATAATTTGAAAGAATCAATAGATGAGATTACCTATTCTTCGTCATTCTCCCACTAATTCTCCACTAAAAGGAACAAGAGTTGTTATTTTGAGAATACCAAAACCACAAGAATGAAACTAGGTATGTTTAAATTGTAAATGGAAAGGGTATAGCTGAGATTGAAGGCTCAATGTGAAGTGAAGAGGTGAGGGTGGATATTCCCTGTTAAAATTGAGGTGAGGGAAAATTTTGGAATCTAAAAAATTATTAATTTATAATAAAATAAAACCACATCCAAAAACCTAAAAATGACATAATCTAAAAAATGACATGAGATAAGTTTTTAATCTCATCAACCAATAAATTTTATACAAGTTTTACTATCCATTTAAACCATATCACTTTAATTTATCACTTAGTTATTCTATTTCATTTTAACTAGGGTAACACATATTTCAATATTAAAAGGGTGAAATATTTAACTATTTGACTTAAATAAAATCATAAATAAATAAATTTTTACATTTTAGATCATATAATATTTATTACATACTGTTAGAAATGTTTTATGATTTTGAAATAATTTAATTTTTTTTATTTTGACATAATAATTATAATGTCAACTTTAACAATATTTAATTATTTGATTTTAAAAAATATCAAGATAAGATATTACCCTAGAAAAAAATAATTTATTATATCCATATGGGATCAAGGTAATCTAAAATATTCATTGGATATATTAATTATACAAAATGATATTTAGTTAAATATTTTTAATAACATTAATTTGATATTTCCATTAATAAAATAATTTCAACATTGGATTTGTACAATTATTTAATACAGTTATTTGTTAAATAAAAATTAAAAATAAAACACTATGTTGAAGATAAATCTAAAATATTTTATAATAATACATTTAGGAGAATATATTTTCTATAAGATTCATCATTAAAAATGTTATACTAATTAAAACATTATGTGACAAGTTTAACATCACTTTAAATAAAATAAAATAAGGGTCATAATCTATCTTATAAGGCTTAAAATGGCCAATAAATCAACTCCTGGATGATTAATGACGAGATATGCTCCACCAATAATATTTGGTCAATTGTTTTGGTCTTCTAATGGTTATTGTTATTTTTAATAAAAATTAGTTTATTGATTTTTCATTAATTAAATAATTTCTGCATCATCAATATATAAACCTGTAAGGAAATTATTTATCTCCAAAAAATTAAAAATAAATGACCATGATAAATGAAAACATTTTAGATTTAAAATGAGTATTAAAAATCTAATTTATATTTAGTATAACATTATATTAATAATTATTTAATCTTTAAAATTTGACTAAGATATATTTAACTTTTCATTAAATAAAATATATTAAATATCCTAATCTCATCCATGTGAATTCCAAATAATATTATTTAATCACAAGGATGATTTTGGTTTATAATCACTCATTAAATCACATTAGGATATGTGTTAAGATAATTTTATAATACTGTAAATACCCTTAATTACCCGATTTACCTTTTTTAACGTATTAATAAAAATTACTGAGGTTTTAATTCATGATACCTAAAAATAAAAGAATGATATTTAAATATTTTTGACTTAATTATTTCAAATATGGAATAATTTTTTTGAAATGAAAAAAATAAATTTTTTCATTAATTAAATTAAAATTAATCCCGTTGTTGGAATGAAAAATGGGGTTCAAAAGTAAGAAAATTTCAAATAATTTAAATGTTTTTTCATCAAAATCTATTATAAAAATAACCCAAATGGGATAAATTATATTAAATGATACAAATATATTCTATTTATACTTTAAAACCATTTAATAATATAATTTAACCATATAAATTATTTTGATGAAAAAAGTCATTTTCAATTTAAATTTAGTGTATTTTTACTATTTATTAAAACATGAAAGTTATCAAAAAGAAATAAAAAATTCAACCAAAATAAATTTATATATCCTGATTCCAAAAAAATATTTATGTTGTTAAATAGAATATATAAAAGTGTCAAAAAACTAGATTTAAAATTTATGTGCCATCATAAGGTGACAAAACTGCATTTTTTTACATTACTTATTTTATCCGAAAAATTGAATTTGATAATAAATCATGTCTAGAAAACATATAAGATGAATTTTAAACACTATATTTAATATATTAAACATATTTTTCATTAATAAAATCCATCAAGAGTTATTTTATTATTTTATAAACTCACTTATTAGCATTTAAATAGTTTTTCATAAGAATGTTAATGTTGTTCATACCAGCCAATATGATGACTAGTATATGAGGTAGAATAATAATATTTTTTTATTCAATTATACAATTTCTTGTGTGTAATTAATTCTATCAGAAGAAACACAAATGTTTTGTTACACAATCCAAGAATAGTGTTGTGTATACCACAAGCTGACTTGGTGTTGCGTATTGCACAAGTTTTTCTTGGTGTAGCGTACAACACAAGACATCAAAAAAATAAAAAAAAATCTATGTCATAAAAATATTGGGGTGTTACACCTTGTGTTTGGATATTTTTACCTCACTTTCTTGTTGGGTTGATCTATACTCTTTCAATTTACATTATTCAATCAACAATTTTCTTTTCTTATCGTATCTCTTACTACTCATCTTCATATTTCTGGATGTCCTACTAGGTATGTTTATACTCACCCCTACATGGGATTTTACCACACGTATCATGACTTATAAAGACTACCCAAAGGTTTGACCATGACTTTAAAGGAGCATGGGGAATCATGAACATGGAAATCTTACAGTGGTCATAGCTTGGGATTGAGGAGCGGGGATCTCTGAGCTATTTTACATTTTCAGTTTATGCTAGGCTGGGGTACTTTTCTCTTTGGTTATGTATTTTTATGATTTTTACTTTCAGTTTAAATTACTATACTCATACTCTTTATAGGTCCTTGAAGGTTTTTTTATTTACAATAGTGTAGTATATTTTACTTCTTTCCCTATGCACTTTTTCTCTATGTTTTTTGTGTATGGGTGTACAGGTACTTAGGAAAAGGCCTCACCAAGCTTGTTGGGCCTCTGGTGCTTGTTTCCACCCCTGGCATTTGGAGGAGGTCTTGGGGTAGTCACAGCTCGAGCCCCAACATAGGTTGGGTCCTGACACCAGAATCCCAGATCAAGTGCATTAATTTATTATATTTGGAAACAATACAAGCTTTCAATCCCAAGGGACCAAACAGTTTAGCACATTTTAAAACCAGATTACATAAATGACACCAATAATACATTGGGAAAATAACATAAAAACATGATTTATAATAAAATTAAATAAATATCATCCTTTAAACTCATTCAATGTAATCTAATTCATAACATGGGGAAATGAAACATAATAAGGGTGACCTAAAATACACAATGATGGTATGTACAGAATAAGAAATAATGAATTGATGTGATTAAATCAATATAGAAAGGTAAATAACTAATAACACATGGCATTAAATAATTGGATAAGGAATAATAAATATGGAAATGTATGAAACTAACAATAACTTCCCTTTAATCAATAAAATGAGAATGAAATGCATCCATAGATATGTCAAAGAAAAGTATCAGGGAGAGTTAGTAATAGAGTATGAATTAATGAAATTATTAATTATTAGATTCCATGTTTCCTAGGTATGTGGTACGTTTTCCATAAAGACCACCCATAAGAAATTTTAGCCTATCTATAAAGAACACATCTAAAGTAGCCAAATGATTTTTTGTATGAGACTACCAATGAATCAATGCGATATCTATAATCTGGACTAAGTCATGTTGTACCTTCCCAAATCATTCCTCATATATAAAATAATAAATTTAATTAATAAAAATATATATTGTCTTAAAATATCCATATTGAATAAAAAATAAGGATTTAGAAATATTTCTATAGTGGAGGATAAGTATCAACAGGTTTTGTTGATGTCGATGAATGAAAATACCATTGAAACACAACTAAAAAAATTATTAAGAAAAATAATCTTTCAAAATTCCAAAGTGTCCCATACCACATTCAAATAGTTTGTATCATAATCCCCTAAAAGTAATAAAATTAAATAAAAAACATAATATCACGAAAATAAGGATATTCATGATAGAACATGTCAAATGGGAGTATGTACTCCATACAAAATAAATAAGTGGTGAAAATGTTGTATGACTCACGAAAAGAAAAGCGAGACAAGAATCCCTTAACTTGAGTCCGACTTGCCACATCTGTATTTATATTCTTGAATAATAAACATATGTTAATTATTTACTTTATTAAGAATATTTTTCATGTTTACTATTACTTTTAATTAATTATTAAAATGTTTTTTACAACTACTTAAACAATTAAGTTTACGTAAAGTGTGTTGACCAAATTCGGTTCGTGTGTTAAAAACAACTTTGAAAGGTCGACTATAGTGAAATGGGTAATTAAATAAACATTTAAAAGATAATAATAATGAAAAATGAACATGAATGATGTTTATGAAAAATGAACCAACATTACAATCATGGAGATGGTAGGCCGTACCTATGCATGAATAACGCTCCCCATTTTTCAATGATCATTATTGAAGGAAGGTAAGTGACATTATATAATTATATAATTATAATTATATCACAAATAATAGTTTAATTAATCATATATACTTATATATATAATTTGTTTGATGTAAAAGGAACCACATCGTGTTAGGGATACCATAGTCCATACACCATTGACCTGTGTTATCACTTTTTATTGTGTGAAATGGGTAAAAAAGAAAATGATATATTATATTTCTAGAAATATAGTTAGGTCATGAATATTATATAGATTTCCCTTATGAGAAATTTATTTAATTATAACCATCCTTTAAACATTCAATTAATAGCATGAGAAAATCACATCACTTTGAGGAGGTGGTAGACAACAGTTCAACGAATGATGTTTTCATATTTACCCAAAATTTAATGCATGAAGGTATGTGTTATATAAAAATTTAATAAGTATTAATAGAATATAAATTTCATATATATCATTGAAAAATATTTTTTCCACCATAATTTCCAACCATGTGATGTGGTAAAGGAAAAAATAACTACATCATTTCGTGAGGCGATAGTTCGTTGTACACAAGAATGGTAAGTTAATTACTGATTAGATGAAAGTGTGTATAAGTTTAGTTCAAAAAAATATAATAATAAAATATTATTATATTTTAAATAATTATATTATTATATAATAATTCATTAAGAATATTTAATGTGGTGGAGAATGAAAATAAAACAAAGGTGCTTGAGGAAGGATGTTACATCTTTTTTTGGAAACTCCTTTTCATTTTCACCAAAGGGATTACATGGATGAATTTCATCCCAAATGGATGATTATATGACTAGTAAGGGGATGTTGGGAGATTATTTCAGCAAATATTAGGTGATACAAAGGGCTTTAGAGGTGTAAATAAATGGGAGGGTTGAGTTCCTTTTTATAGTGGAGGAGGAGGGACATTCTTGTAAATTTTTTGGATGGAAATTCCACCCATATTTTTTACATTAAAATTGGAACCAATGATGGTTACAATTCGATCCAAATTAGGACATGGTATAAATATGGTCATCCAATATGTTTTTGAAAATTTTATATCTCATTATTAATATTAAGGTTTAGTCTTTTATTAATCTATTTTTCTTCTTAATCGAAGTAAATAATTTTAATCACTTTCACTAATATTTATTATAAAAATATAATCTGACTTAATTTCAAATAAGAATTTATTCTGATTAAAAATAAGGAATTTATTTTTCCAAATTCCAATCAAATAATTAGATGAAAATAATTTAAATATAATCTTGCTGATGAGTTGAAAAAGTGGGGGTTTAAAGTAAAAATGTTTTAAAGTTTAAAATCTTTTTAAACAAAATTACAATTTGAAATTGGTTATAATAACAGTCACAACCCCCTCCCCACAAAGTTTACCCCTCCTAGGATGGCAATGTGAGAAGGGAGATAATGAACCCCAAGTCCCACCTTCAGTAGGCCCTGGGTTGGTGACTGGCACTGAGGGTATAGTAAACACACAGATAGGAGGCATTACCCTCTAAGAGAACACATGCGAAAGAGAGAGATAAGATAGAAATCGACCAACTCCAACATAGATTGAAATATAAAATAAATCCCAAGTAAACATATATAATGGCATACAAAACTACTACAACTGAATAGGGAAAGCTGTAAGTACCCAAAAAAAGTAAAAACAACAGCAACCATGAATCCCAAACAACTCCTGTAACCCCATGCTAGTAGAAACTAGCCTGATCTGCAACCTACTCCAAGTTACCAAAAAAATTGTTTATATATACATAGGGTGAGTATAATATTATACTCAGTAGGATCCTCCACAGAGCCTCTCATGCAAAAGTAAAGAAAGCATGCTAAAGCACCGTAAACAACAAGTGAAACTAACTCATCACCTAAATTGGTATACTAAGTTCCTAGCATCAGCATGGATACTCTCACCTAGTAACACATACAAGAGTATATAATATAATAAAGAATATCAAGGGTACCCCACTACTACTTCCCCACTAGTTTTCCGCTTTTCCCCAACGTCGCACGTCCTAAGCATCTCTCTCAAAAAAGGCTTTCCCGCAGACACCTAGGTGAAGCACCACAACAACCTCCTCGTGCAATAGAACCACCACGTCCATGAAAGAAAAGTAACTAAGTAGTTTTTGGAAGCCACCACAGCTCTCATAATGTGTATCATACATCGAGCATTATACATTAATCCATTACAACCCACACACCGAGTAAGGATCCCCAATACATAACAGTCTATACACATTATGCCTATAGTACTCCATATAAAACTATATCTAGAATATATGTGTGTGAATAACAACAAGACAATACTTCCCTTTACACACATATATGGGTAAACCTAACTGTTGTCCCTACAAGCACAAGTAACAACCAAGAGAAGATAGTGGGGCCAAAGGGGGGTAGTCAACCATAAATCCTCCAATCGAAATGTTGGGGAAAACACCCCTAGGGCTCAGAATCCTTGGGGTGTCAGTTTCCCTAACTGACGGGGTGGAGTAGCATATAGAAACACAAAAAGTACAGAATATAATATTGCTCACAACCACACTATGGGAATAACTGATTCTTATACTCAACTGTAGCTAACGTCTCTTGGAATCTGGTCTGCCACTTCCAAGACTAGGTATCCTATAAGCACAAAACCATTTAAAGGGGTTCATTATATTACTTCATTCACATTTTATCCATTTCACTCTACGTTAATTAATTATTGAAACATTAATTAACAAGTAAAAATTCCACATTAAATTTCATTAGTATCACACCCAATGTCTGTTGTCCTCAGCATTACATCATAGTAATCTCTAACCCCATGGGTTAACATCATTTATTCAATTATTTATTTATATCATTACTTTCCCATATTCCCAAAAATTCTACATAAACATTCTATGCTACTAAACATAAGGGGGATCGACACAGTGAGTAGATGAACTACCCGTCGAGTCTTGTTCGCCTATAGAAAGAGCATAGACCCATCATCCCTTGAGATTTTAAATACATAAAGCATGTGGCATACCCCGAACGTCTTCGCCTATTTTAGAAGAAGGTCAAGAAAGACCAGCTTCCATGAGAAGTGGGGAATATAAAGCTGATAAACAAACAATAAGAATTAGAAAAAATCTAAACATTCACATCCAACCTATTTCATCATCCCCTGTGTCCTCCCCGACACCCACATGCATAAAATGATGCATCTCGCCACTCTAGGTGTCAACTTCTGCCACAACTAGTAGGCCTGCCTTCCCCGACATATCAAAATAGACATCTAGGCTCAAAACAAAACACAAGAAACATGAAAACAACCATCATACCAATTGGGATATTATCACTTAAACAAGAAATAGGGTAACTCATAACCATACAAGGAACTATCTTTAATCTATATTGAATTAACATATTTATTATTCATAGGTTCCAACTTCATGAAACCTAAACAGTAAGCTGTCACAAATTGATTAAACATGTGTACTTCATCAAATTGATTAACCTCAAATTACAACAACAACAAACAGATTCATTCATATACCTCTTTATCATTATAGAGACAATTATCAATTAATTCCGGCTTTACGTTCATTTCCAATTTCAATCAAGAATGAAAATCTAACAAAGAAAGAATAAGTATAACACTATATAGAAAAACAAGAGGCAATAACATATGATCAATATTGATTTAATTATCTAGTTCAAATATTTATTATGTCAATTACATTGGGATCTAATGGGATAAAATATGTTATCTATACAGTTGCATGTAAAAGAAAAGAGAAGAAACAAATCCCCAAACTCAAACGGTTCTTGACGTTCTTTATACGAGAACGAGACACATAATAGGTCATGATCTACTCCCTCTGTGACAATTGTATTCACCTGAGGATGTTGAGACACCACCACACCGATCAACACCCAAGAAAATCACATTAGAAAAATAGAGATAAAATTCCATAAAAGGTTAATGAGAAACAGAAGGAGATGAACGCAAAAGAATGACGATTTTTTATACATTATATCAAAGATTGATCGATACTTATTGGTTGCATAAAAAATATAGGGGAACCAATCCAAGGAGGAAAGTTTGATCACAAAACTCCTATGGGAAGGAATGGAGGGTTCGAGCTTCATGCCCCTGAGAAAAAGGAGGAAGAACTAGGGAGGAATATATCCCATCCCGTTAGAATATTTAATGGAGTAGTGGTTTAAGATACGCTGGATTTTCCATTAAAAGAGGATCACATTGAACAACGTGGTTTGACGAAGTAAAATCATCCCTATCCTTAGGGAAATTAATATAGTAGGTATGGACTTTGAATCTTCCTTAGAGTCCTTAAAAAAATACTTCAAATGAATTTTACATCAAATTAAACATTAAAGGGGTGAAACTATAGGAAGATAGAAACACTGTTCACAAACTCAAAATTTGGAAAAGGAAAAAAACTGTTCATGAACCTTACCATTGGAACCTCACTATTGGAACCTCATCATTCTAGAAACACAATTCATGAACTCACCATTGAAACTTCACCATTAGTACGTCACCGTTCTGGAAACAATGTTCATGAACCTCACCGTTGAAACCTCACCATTAGAACCTCACCATTTTGGAAATACTATTCATAAACCTCACCGTTAGAACCTCACTATTCTAGAAACACTGTTCACAAACCTCGCCATTGTAACCTCACCATAGGAACCTCACCATTCTTGAAATACTGTTCATGAACCTCACCATTGAAACCTCAACATTCTAGAAACATAGTTCATGAACTTGAAATTTGGTAAAGGAAAGAGGTTACCGTTAAAACCTCACCGTTCTGGAGACACTGTTCAGAAACATGAAATTTGGAAAAGGAAAGAGGTTACCATTGGAACATCACCATTCTGCAAACACTATCCATGAACTCAAAATTTGGAAAAGGAAAGCAGTTACCATTGGAACCACACTATTCTGGAAACACTGTTCATGATCTCAAAATTTGGAAAAGGAAAGAGAGGTTACCATTGGACCTCACTATTGTCACTGTTCACATAAGCCCACCGTTGCACTGTTTAACTAAGGCTATCCTTGCACAGTTCACAGAACACGAAATATGGAAAAGTGTTGGGGATAAGTCATGTTGACCTCCCGGAACACCTCAGACACCAGATTTTCTCAAAGGAATGGACTATAGTGGTCCAAACCATTACCTGAAATACCTCTAAAAACATTCTTGTCCTCGAGAATTCAAAACCAACCTAAAAGGAAACAAAAAATAATCTTGAACAACCACCGATCTAGATACCTCTCAAAAGATAGAAAACCACAGGAATAAACCAAGGAAATCCATCTTATAAACATGAAAGGTCTATAAACACAAAGGGGACATCGTTACATGAAAAGAGTTAATCATCAAACAACTCTGGGTACTGAGCACATATCTCTGACTCACGTTCCAAGGTTCTCTCCTCTATGCCACTATGTCGCCACAAGACATCAACCAAGAGGATAGAATGCCCTCACAATATCTTCTCTTTGGGGTCTTGGATCTCCATAGGTCTCTCCTCAAAGGTCACATCATCATCAACATCAGTCTCTCCCCAATCGATGATGTGAGAGTCATCAAGAAGATAATGAGAAAGCTGTGATACATGGAGAACATCATGTATCCGACTCATCTGTGGGGGAAGTGCTACTCGATATACCACTACTCTAATAAAAGCTAACACCTAGAAAGGCCCAACAAACTGGGGAGAAATCTTACTCCCATGACCAAACCTTTACTCCCCACAATGGGGAGTCACATTTTGAAAAACGTGATCCCTAACATCAAAATCTAAGGGTATCCTCCTTTTATCGACATATGATTTCTGTCTATCCTATGCTGTCTTCATCCTCTCATGAATCACCTGAACTATCTCTGTTGTATTCTGCACTAGTTCCGGTCTGAGAATTGCGGACTCTCCGACCCCATTCCAACACAATAGAGAACGGAAAGGTTGACCATACAAGGATTAAAATGGAGTCATACCAATGGTGGAGTGAAAACTATTGGTGTAGGAGAACTGCACTAAGTGTAAGTGCCTCATCCATGAACCTCCAAAATACAAGACACAAGATCATAACATGTCTTCAAGAGTATAGATGGTTCAATCTATCTAACAATCCATTTGAGGATGAAAAGTAGTGCTTAGGCATAGATGATAACTGAAAGCTTGTTAGAGACCACTCAACAACCTAGAGGTAAAACTAGGATCTCGATCAGAAATTATTGTCCTCAGATCTTGGTGGCGTCTCACCACCTCCTCCATAAATTTCCTTGACAAAACATCCACTGAGCTTTACTCCTTGATCGCTATGAAGTGGGATGATTTTGTTAAACGATCCAAGACCACCCAAATAGCTTCATGTCCTCCCTGAGCTCGATGAAAACCAGTAACAGAGTATATTGAGATGTCCTTCCACTTCCACTGAGGGACGTCTAATGGTTGGAGCAGACCACCAGGAACATGGTGTTCATCCTTCACCTTCTGGAAGACCAAACATTGAGGAAAAAACTCTGCAACTGCATGCTTTAACCTAGGACACCAAAACTAGCTACTCACGACTCGATACATCATTGTCATGCCTAGATGCACCACTAAAGGAGAACTATGTACGTCTCTAAGAACCATCTCAAAAATTTCCACAAGAACAAAAATCCTTCTATGATACAACACTCGTTGTTGTTCATCCTTAGACCAACCATTAAGGGCCTTGCGACACACAACTCGGTCTCTCTAGAACTCCACTTATACATCCCCAACAGGGACTCTTCCACCTACTGCACTAGAGATGACTGCACCTTCATCTAAAAAAGACCATCGCTACCCCCAAATTCTCCCATATCAAGATGTAATGCTGACAGATCTTCTATTACTCTCATAGAGTCACCATATTCACACACTGCATCACTACATGACTTCTGACTAAACGCATCATCTAAAACATTACCCCTTCCACCTGTATATCATATTTCAAAGTCGTATTCATGTAAGAACTCCATCCACTAACATTTTCGTAAGTTTAAGTCATGCTAGGAGAAAACATACCACAAAGTATTATGATCAGTGAAAACCACAAATCTCATGTTATTGAGGCAATGTCTCCACAACTTCAGAGAAAACACCACGACTTCCAACTCAAGATCATGGATGGAATAGTTACGTTCATGGGAACACAACTAGAGAGACCCATAAGAATCAACTGATCTCTGCTAAATCAGAACACTGCCTAACCCCAGATGTGAAGCATCACATAAATCATCAAACTGAACTACCTATACTAGAAGACAAATAACTAGAGCACTTAATAACTTCTCCTTTATATACTCGAAATCTTTCTAACACTGATCAATCCATATGAACTCCTGATCCATCTTGGTTAAACTGTCAGTGGAGTTGCAACTCAAGAGAAATTGGCTACGATCCACTTGTAGTAGCCTACGAGACCAAGGAAACTTTTCACCTATGACACTGTCATGGGGGATACCCAGGACACAATTGCTTCTATCTTAGAAGGATCCACAACTAATCCCTGCTGGGACACAAAATTCCCCAAGAAACAGACTTCTTGATCCCAAAACTCACTCTTCGACAACTTCCCATATAGACGATGTTGTCTAAGAACTCCCAAAACGGCGTGAAGATTCTCTACATGATCCTCCTTAGATGTGGATAACACAAGGTTGTCGTCGATGAAAACAACCACAAGAAAAAAGAACATGATCCCTTGGCATAGGCCTAAGAGATGCCACCCACAGAGAAATGAGATGCTGAGGGCTGAGACCTACCCCCAGCCGAGTGGAAACCCTTCTGCCCTAAAAACCGGGAATCCTGAACCACAACTCTACTATGTGAGGAATCATGATGACTCCCCTCTTGTGATGATCCGGTTCTGGCCAATGTCCTCTTGGCGAAATCTTCCCTTGCCAACACCTCAAGATATGTCTTTAGCATAAATGGGGTGACCTGGCACTGAATCTATGGACACAAAGCCTCCTCGAAACGCCTCACCCTAGCCTCCTCATATGGAAACAGGTCCAAAGCATATCATAAAAGGTTCCTAAAATGGATTCCAAACTCTCGCATACCAGATATCCCCTATCGAAGGGTCATAAGCTCATAGAAACTGAAAACCTTCAAGGTCTAGGAAAGAAACTTGACTCTAAACTTGTCTAATAAGTCCTCACGTCCCCAAGGAACAAGAACCACCACTGCCTCGCTGCTCCACAAAACATCAACACAACTAAGGACACCCAATGTTCATTCTGAGGGCGGATCGAACTGAATCCTATCTCGACCTCCTCCAACCAGTATTTCATGACTACATCTGAAATAGATCCCCCAAAATTCTTTAAGATCTGGCACTAAATCTCTTAGAGTGTCCTCCTCTGAGTGACATCATCGTCAACCTCTACCCTGCTATGATCTGCTGGCACAACCTGCTGGACATCTTCTATGTGATCTTGAAAAGGATGTCGAACTGGAGCTATACCTGTAAAATAAAAAATAGTTAGAGCTCCTAAAACTGGAATATGTAATAATCAACATTAATTGATTAATTGTTTTCTTTTATTCATTATAGGTTACCCAATCCTAAGGTCTACACATTCAAACATAGTAACAAGGAAGAATGATGCATGATCCTTTCCTAGGTCTCTACCCTGCAACTAATATCACCCAGTTTAGTATCCATTGTAAATTTAAAGGTTCATACATCATATCATAGGGGCCCCTAAACTCTTATATCTTAGTCGGTATCTAGTGTTTACATCACTTTCTAAACATGACTGAAATTGTTTCCCTACCAACCCATGCAACCTCACCTGTGCCTAACTCCAAAATCCATCCTATACCTCAACCAAACCACTAATACCATGCCATCACGACCCCCTCCTCACAATGTTTACCCCTAATGGGTCAACAATGTGAGAAGGGAGATAATGAACCCTGAGTCCCACCTCCAGTAGGCCCCAGGTTGGAGACTAGAACTGGGGGTATAGTAAACACACAGATGAGAGACATTACCCTTTAAGAGAACACATGCGAAAGAGAGAGATAAGATAGACGCCAAACAAATCCAACTCAGATTGAAATATAAAAGAAATACCAAGTACACATATATAATGTCATGAAAAACTACTACAACTAAAAGATGGAAAGCAGCAAGTACCCAAAATAAAGTAAAAACAACAACAACCACAAAGCCCAAACAACACCTATAACCCCAAGCTAGTAGAAACCCACCTGATCTCCGACCTTCTCCTAGTTACCTAAAAATAGTTTTATATACATAGGGTGAGTATAACAGTATACTCAGTAGGATCCTCCCCAGAGCCTCTCGTACAAAATTAAAGAAAGCATACTAAAGCACAATGAACAACAAGTGAAACTAACTCGTCACCTAAAAAGGAATACTAAGTTCCCAGCCTCATTGTGGCTACTCTCACAAAGTATCGCGTACATGAGTATATAATATAATAATGAATATCATGGGTACCCCGCTATTACTTCCCTATTTTTTTGATGCTTTTCCCCAATGTCACATGTCCTAAGCATCTCTTTCTAAAAAGTATTTTCCCACAAACACCAAGGCGAAGCACCACAATATGCACCTTGTGCAAAAAAACCACCAAGTCCATGAAATAAAAGTAACCAGGTAGTTTCCGGAATCCACCAAAGCTCACATAACTTGTATCATACATCTTGCATTATACATCAATCCATTACAACCCACACACCGAGCAAGGATCCTCAATTTGTCACTGCCTATACGCATTATGCCTATAGTAGTCCATAGAAAACTATATCAAGAATATATGTGTGTGAATAAATACATGCCATTACATCCCTCTACACACATATATGGAGAAAACTAACTATTGTGCCTACAAGCACAAGTAACTACCAAGAGAAGAGAGCAGGGACAAAGGGGGTAGTCAGCCATTCGTCCTCCCATCAGAATGTAGGGGAAAGAACCTCCAAGGGATCATTATCTTCGGGGTGTCAATTTCCCTAACTGACGGGGTGGAGTAGCATATAGAAACAAAAAAAGTACATAATATACTATAGCTAACAACCACACTATGGGCATAGCCTAGTATTATACTCTACTGTAGCTAACGTCTCTCAGACTCCAGACTACCACTACTAAGACTATGTATCCTATACGCACACAACCATTTAAAGAGATTTATTACATTACTTCATTCAATTTTTAGCAGTTTCACTTCACTTTAATCAATGATTTAAACGTTAATTAACCAGTTACAATTCCACCTTAAATTTCATTAGCATCAGACCCAAAGTCCACTTTCCTTAGCATTGCGTCCCAGTAATCTGAAACCCCATGGGTTAACATCATTTATTCAATTATTTATTAACAAAATTACTTTCCAATATGTCAAGGCATTCTAGAAAAAATTATATGCTACTAAACATAAGGGGGATAAACATGGTGAGTAGATGAACTACCTGTTGAGTCTTTACAGCCTATAACAAGAGCATATAACCATCCTCTCTTGAGAAGATAAACACGAAAAGCACATGGCATACCCCATGTATCTTCACCCCTTTCAGAAGAAGGGTAAGTAAGACCAGATGCCTTGAGCAGTGGGTAATGTAAAGAAGATAAACAACCAATAATAACCAGCAAGCATCCAAACATTCACATCCAACCCATTTCATCATCCTTGTTGTCCTCCCCGACAACCACATGCATAAACCAATGAATCTCACCACTCTAGGCGTCAACAAATACCACAACTAGTAGGCCTCCCTGTTCCCACATATCACAACAGCCATCTAGGCTCACATCACAACACAAGCAGTAGGCATGCTATCTCCTATTTTTTGATGAAACCAAGCAGTATTGATCAATATTTAGTATAAGGTATGATCTATCATCATTCGTTTGGGTTCATATCCTTTTTCTTCTCCTTGACCTTTTATGGAATGCTATCTCCATGTTCATAATGGTCTTTTCTTGGGTGTTGACTGGTGTGGTGGGGTCTATGCATCCTCAGGGGAGGAATAGAGGGTCCAAGCATCTCGCACCTAAGACTTAGAAAGAACTAGGGAGGATGATATCACATCCCTTTAGATGATTTAATGGAGTAGCAATTTAAGATATGTTGGATTTTACCTTAAAAGAAGATCGTATTGAACCACACAGTTTGACCTAGTAAAAGCATCCCGAGCCTTAGGAAAATTTATATAGGAGTTATGGATGTTGAATTGGCCTTAGAGTCCTTAAAATGAGGATTTAAATGAATTTTATGTCAACGGAAACGTTAAAGGGGAGAAACTGTAGGAAACTAGAAACACTATTCATAGAATTGAAATTTGGAAAAGGAAAAACACTGTTCATGAACCTCACCGTTGGAACCTCACCATTCTGGAAACACTGTTCATGAACCTCATCATTGAAACCTTACTGTTAGAACCTCACTATTCTGGAAACACTGTTCATAAACCTCACTATTGAAACCTCACCCTTATGGGAACACTGTTTATGAACCTCACTGTTCGAACCTCACCATTCTGGAAACACTAATCATGAACCTCACTGTTGAAACCTCACCATTCTAGAAACACTATTCATGAACATGAAATTTGGCAAAGGAATGTGGTTACCGTTTGAACCTCACTGTTCTGCAAGCACTCTTTTTGAACATAAAATTTTTCAAAGGAAAGAGGTTACCATTGGAACCTCAGGGTTCTGGAAACACTGTTCATGAACTCAAAATTTGGCAAAGGAAAAAGGTTACCATTGGATCCTCACCGTTCTGGAAACGCTATTCATGAACACAAAATTTGGAAAACGAAATAGAGGTTATCATTGGACCTCACTGTTGGAGCTGTTCACATAAGACTACCATTTTATTTTTCACCTACGACAACTATTTCACTGTTCACACAACTGGAAATTTGGCAGTGTTGGGGATAAGTCACCTTGACCTCCCAGAACACCTAAAACACCAGATTTTCACAAAGGAATGAACCATAGTGTTCAGGGACATTACATTATCCTAGATTGGATTAATTTATGTATAATTGATCTAAATAAATTTTAAAAACAACAAAAAATTTAATTTAAAATTAGAAATAAATTTGACGAAAATGCAGTTTTGAATTAAAACTGAGTATTTTTCATTATTCATAAAAAATGAAACTTCACATAAAAATACCAAAAGTTCACAGTAACAAAATTTTTATATTTTACATTCAAAAATTACATTTATTTTATCATTTTAAATTTATAAAAGTTCCGAAATTTAGATTAAAAATAGGGACTCCATTAAAAGGTATTAAATTTTCCTTAAAAAAATACAAATTTTAATGGAAAAAGTGGATTTATTCTTTTCTTATACATATAAAATATATAAGATGAATATAAAAGATATTTAATTGAATATATATATATATATATATTACATTAATATTACATTAATATCACTTAATAATTGCAATTAATTTAATTTATTAGAATAAAATGACTTTGTGAGCCTAAAATTGTTTTTTATAAAAACAACCCCTTTATATTCAATTGGGTTTTATATCCATTTCTAATTAATTTGTAACCATTGAATTCAATAAATTTTTCTCATAATTTAGTTAATAATTCTAATAAATATCCATTTTACATCTTGGTTGTATCCTATTATATTAAATAATAATATCTTAATAATATATTATTGATGAGTAAAATTAGGTCTTGCGTGTAATGAAAACTATCGAACAAAGTCATCCTTGAATGCAATTCAAGATAACTCAGTTTTGCATGCATTAAAATATATAGAACATACTTATTTAAAATATTAAATATATTCTAAATTATTTGGAAATTATATTCCTTTCTATGATTGGTGTTTCATGTTATACACACTATCATATACAATGTTCTTACTTTAGAATTTATTTGTTTTACATTATCCCCACCTCAATTAAATTGCGTCCTCAAAATTTAAACACGATCTTGTTAATAAAGGGTTTGATATTTTAAAATAATATTTTTGAAAAAACCACATTATAAATATGGTCAATAACTCATAATACAAATAATAGGGAAAAGGAAATGCGAAGGTCACCATAAAACCTGGCTTCCGAATAAGAGTACATTAGTGAAAACATGAATCTGTAAGAGAAATATAAATACCATGTTCTGATGGAGATTGATATATTAAATTTTCATGACAAAATTTTATACCAATAATACATAAACTAGAGGTGTTAATTAAGGTGATTTATATCATAAAAAATGATGATAATAGGAAATCATTTTTTTCAAGACCCTTTTCCAAGTGTTGAGAAATTATTTCATGTTCTATGTGTAACGATCCTGACACCAGTAGCCCAAATAAAGTTCCTCAATTTATTTATTTAATATAGATAAAAGACTCAAATCCTAAAGGATCGATCATTTTAGAAATTTTTGAAACCAGATTACATACATGAACCTAACATTATAATTGAAACTATAAAGTATAATATAGTAAATCCATTGAGAGAATCAATATTCTCATGGATTAATCCTGCATATCCATCATAATATACTTTCTTGAATCCTAGTAAAAATAATATATAAGAAAGGGGTGATATCATATATAGAGTAATGGTAAGAGTACGATGAAACCTATGAGTAAATATGGCATAAATAATATGGCAATGTAAATAACAGAAACACATGCCATTTAAATAGTCCCATGATCAAGGAAACATTACCATTGATATTTCAATAGTAAAAAAATCAGATATAAATAAATAAATAACCTCAAAAGGATGTAATGCATAATTTTGGACATTTTAAAGATACCATTAAGGCCTCAACCAAGACATCTAAAAATAAAAATTTAAGTCCTCAGCTGAATCCATATTTGAAAATAAATGGGAAAAGCCTTAGCCAAATCCTTATCTTGTTTGTCTCATGTGATATATCGACGCATTAAGGATCTATAGAAGGACCGTACCATCACTTAATATTTCTAATAAATTACTCATATAAAAATGGTGAAACATAAACAATATAAGCATTCATATTGGAGAAAACTAGCTTAAGAAATGTGAGTACTTTAACCATAAATAATGAACGGTGTCAAGATAGCACATCCATAGTCAAAATGATCATAAAATATTAAATAACATATGTTATATGGTATAATAAATGATAGACCTCAATGATGTATAATATTCAACAATTGATGTTGAAATAGATGAGGATACATTTAAATGTGACCATTGAAAACTTCTTAAGGAAAATAATATTTAAACAGTACAACATATCCAATACTACTTTGAAACATTTAAATCACAATTTATATGAAGGAATAAAACTAAATTAAAATTATAATATCTTTAGAATATGGATATTCATGATATGATATATCAAATGATAGTAAATACTCCACACACACGGAATAAGTGGTGAACAATGCATATATCTCACATAAGTAAAAGTTAAACGAGAAAAAACTTACCTTTCATTTCCTATAATATAATATTTTTTAACTGATTTTATGATGGTTTTATGTAATTAATTAAATTATATCTGAAATTTATTCATATTTAAGATATCATATATTATCTTTATATGTTATTTTATCACCCATTTGTTGATAATATTTCATTATTACCCTTGTTTTAGGAGTTTAATGCTTTTTTTTCATATGCATGTTTTGTCATGAATATATTTGTTATTTTGTATAGGATATAGATCAAAAATCTAATTAATTATATTAATTTTATAAATATAATATTTAATCATTAAATAAATTTTTATAAATTTTCTCGAATGGTTAAAATGGAAAATGGTTCACATCGCATCGTGGAGACTGTAGGTCGTACACACGCACGCGAGACGATATCATTCCCTTAACGATGAGAGGGTAAGGAATTTTATGGTCTATTAATTTTTTTAGAATAAATATCATTTCATAATTATCATATATATATACATTGTGTCCATCACTATATCCATCCAAATAATGAAGTGATGAAAAAATATTACCCATGGTGTTGAGACGGAAATGTGTATGTACACAAGCACATGGTTTTCATTTTTCATATTATAGATAAATCCTGGAATATTTTTGACCCATAATATTAATAACATATTTAAATACATATTATATTGGATTTTTTTACTTTAGTATGGAAAAAACACATGAAGATGATTTAGAAGAAGAAATGAACTTGAATAAATTGGTAAAATAGTTACCTCTTATTTTATGGGAATCCTTTATATCACTTCCAAATGAATCTAGAGTTAGTATTTTTGGAGGACCATAACATAAAAAACATGTAAAATGATGTTATAATGAAATTTTTTTAGGTTTCTTTGATATTTAAGGCTAAATGTGGTATGAGTAATTGAGGGAGAAGGTTCCCTTTTATATTTGAGATGAGGGGAACTTTTGAAAACTCTCAGAATATTAAATTAATATTAATTCATTTTCAATTAAAAATGGATCCAAAGTAATTTAATTAGAATAAAATATGATTATGGGTATAATTACTCTCATAAATATTTTTTAGACAAGTTTAGGTCACATTATCACCCTTATCTTGTGGCTTTAACCCTTTGTTAAACCATTTATCAATTACCATGACAACTTTCCTTATTACTATTTAAAGGAAAATATAGATACTATAAAATTACAAAATAAACATAAATGAGTTATGGATTAAATTTTAAACCTTATCGATTTTTTTTTCAAAATTATACATTTTTATGAATTTTATATTATTTAATAAAATGTTATTTATTTTAAAATATCAATAATGTCCATTTTGACACTATTCATTTCTTGACTTACAGAATATCAATACTGAAGATAACTTCAAAAAAACCTTATGAAATCCCTAATATATATATTTTATCTAGAAAATTCAGTGAGGAAACTATTTATATTAAATAATATGCATTTTAATATTTTTAGTTACATTTATTTCATATGTCAATTAATTAAACAATTACTGCATCATCATTGTGAAAGCCTTTATTTTAATTATTTATGCTATAAAAATTTAAAATAATTCATCCTGATAAATATAAATATTTTATATTTTAGAAGATTATTTATAGTAAAAAATATCTCCCATATAGCTACATATAAAGAATATTTCACTTGTTAAAAAAATTGTGACACAATTGAATTTTATTTGAATATAATGTTACAAATGTAATAATCTTATCCAAGTGGCTTAAAAAGGTTATAATTTTCTAACAAGGATTATTTTAGTCAAAACACAATCATCCAATTAAATTTGAAAATGTTTTATGGTAATTTTATTGTCTTTATAATATTATTTTAAAAAATTATTTCTTGAATTACCCATAACTGTGGTAATTAAAATAATACTAAATTTACTATTCATATGCCCAAAAATAAATGAAAACTATTTACATAATTTGGACCGACTAATTCAAAATATCTCATATATTCTTCAATATTCAAAACATAGAAGTTTTTATAAATAATTTTAAATTAATCCTGTTGATGGAACAAGAAAATAGGATTTTAAAGTGAAAACGTATGAAAGATTGTAATGTTTTTATATTCATATTCAATGTAAAATTTATCTCACTAAAAAAATTGTATTAACTAATATAAACATAATATAATTACACTTCAAAATAAATTAAAAATATAGTTTAATATGATAATTTATTTAGGCAAAAAAGATATTTTCAATTAAATTACAATATTTTTTTTGCTATTCATAAAAACATGAAACTTGAAAGAAAAATATTAACAAAGACATTAAAAGTAAAATATGAATTTATTAAATAAAAAAATATGTTTATTTAGTGAAATATTTATTATTAAAGTGTAATAATCATTATTTAAAACAAATGTGCCATCAAAATACGGCGAAACTTCCTTTTAAAAAATATAGCCTTTTATGTCTAAAATTTTTTTTCTTATTATCTTATGTATATCAAACATATTTTATTAATTTAATTTTTTTTAAATATATAATAAAAATAATTCAATAATACCATTCACTAATAATTATTAATTTAATTTATTATGGCTAAATTCAATAGTGGACATAAATATAGTTTTTTTCATAAAAATTCATCTTTTATATTCATTTGGTTTTCATTTTAATTTATAATGAATTTATTTTATAAACATGAATATCTCTATTTTCCTAATGTAGCTAATCATATTCATAATATCCAGCTTAATGGCTAGTGTTAAAATAATAATATTTAATACAATACTGCAGTTCATTTAAGTTCGATGTTGCGTGAAACATATACTATCTTACAAATTGAATTTATTTAATAAGAGATATACCATAATGACATTCCCCAACCCAACTTTTTTTTATAAATTTTATTTATTTTTGAGTTCCTATTTAATTTTATTCATCTCTAGGTGTTTTCCCATTGAAATTAGAGTTTTTGGGCATGTAATACATGTCACATGGTTATGGAATAGAATTTTCTAAACCATGCGGTAAATGTGTGATAGATTCTATATTTTTTGATAGATCCAACCACACAGCTAACACATGATTTATAAAAAAGTGCGATCAAACCATGTGGACTGCTCCATGTGCCTAGTAGAGGGTGTATGGTTGGCACACAACTTTCTACAATGTGTGATCCAAACAGCGTTCAAAGTCTTTAAAAAAATAAATAAATTAAATTAAAAATATAATTAAATTAAAATAAATCCCTATATACCTCTCTCCAATATCCCCCTACCTCGAATAATGTAGCATAACCCTGGACCTCTCATATGAACACACTTCCCCTTCCGGTGAGCTCCCCTCTCCATAAATTATCCACTTGATTTCTTCAGGTTTCCCACTCAATCCATCAAGGTAAGGTCTCCTGATCCATCTCCATGCATTTTTAAGTGATTTTCCCTCTCCCAATAAACCCTATTTTCTCATCTGAACCCTAGGTTATGGGTTGACTGGAGTTTGGTTCAATCTTCTATTTTTAGGGAATTTGGTGGGTCTCCCAGGATATCATTGTTCATGTGTCGGCATCTGCTGTTGAAGGTGACGTTCTTCAATCCATTTTAGTTTATCTTCCATCATTTGAGGTTGGCTTCCTCTGCCCCCTTTATCTATTTCAATTATATTTTGAGTCCTTGGTGATTTTTGGTTCCCTCTAGTTTAATTAGATCATTTCGTGGATCCTCGAAGGATTTCAAAAACATACATAGGCATGAATATATATAAATATATTAAATCATCTTTGTACATATTCCATAATATAGAGGGGAATATGTACATTGGATTAAGTGGTATATATATATATGAGTGTATTTTTGAGAATTTGTGGAGTGATATTCATCAAAGTCATCGAGTGTTGAGGTGTGTGGCTTGGACCTCTTCATTTTTAGGTAGGAGTACATTACATTTCCCTTCAAATTTAATGAATGCATTGATTTTTTGGTTTTCAAATCTAAATTGAATTTTAATTATTTATGTATTTTTTTAGAATAAATGTTTGATGTAAAATAAGGTGATTCACACTTGATTTTATTTGTTTCAAATGGTTGTATTGGGGTTTTCACACCAAGTTCTTGAAGAAATTCCGTGTTAGATCATATAAATGTGTTTTGTATTTTATGTGATGGTTTGGGTTTGTTAAATGAGTTTCCAATATCATTTTTGGATTTCAAAGTAGTGTGTGTTTGATTCTTTAAGAAATGGTTTGACATGTGATGGTTACGTGAGGCTTGATTGGAACTTTCTAAATGGTTTCATTGGAAAAACACCTAAGAATGAGTCTCTTACCTTTTTGGTTGGAAATGATATGGTAGTGTTCTCAGTTTGAGAATCACCTTATGTGATGACGGTTTAAAGGAAAGGGACTATTCATTGGGGTGGATGGTGTGGTGCCGATATTTTGTGACTTATGTGACAAATTGTATGTATGGTTTGTTTCTTGACTTGGTTTGGCACACCCCATTGTGAACATGACTTGGGATCTTGGCATTGCAATGAGGACTTTTGATAATGCTTGTTACAGTGGTTTCAATTACACAATTACTTGTGGCCATTAGTATGGACTTTTCTCTACTTTGGGATTATGCCCCTTGGTTAGGCCAAGTATGGTAAGATCGAGCATGTGGGCAGATTGACGTCATTAGGGTAGGAATGCCCACATGATGATTTAGTTGTATAGTATGATTTGGATTTTTCTATAAGATCCTATGTATTTCTGTGTTTTCTCCATCACTAGATTATCATTTATAGATGATTTATATGTATTTCCTAGTATGGTTACTTTATCACCTTTAGTCCATTTTGCCATAGTGTGATCGTTGTCTCTGTTCATGGTTTACGGAGTTTTCTTGGTAAAAATAGATTGTGGGGTTTTTATTTAAAAGGTTTCAAGAAAGTTGTTTTGATATAATAAATGTTTCCCCATTTTCCCATTCTATGAAAAATGAACATCACCTATCTTTATTTTTTTCTCCCCTTTATTTTCTAAAAAGATGAGTCATACCCATTAGAATAGAATATTGCTTTAAAATTTTAAGGGAAATATATTGTGATATGTTTTCTTTAAAATGAAAAGTGTGGACAACCTAGATTTATATAATGTATTTCAAAACTATAATTGATATTTCTTTATTTATAAGAAATTCATTGAGAATAGATTACTTGGGAATGATTATTTGGTTTTAATACTCATAC
The DNA here is from genome assembly GCA_963277665.1 of Viscum album. Lineage (NCBI taxonomy): Eukaryota > Viridiplantae > Streptophyta > Magnoliopsida > Santalales > Viscaceae > Viscum > Viscum album. The sequence continues at coordinate 1,185,633,455 of OY728123.1, read as the reverse complement.
CTATACTTCACTCTCAACTTTATTATTACGTGTAGGTTCTAGCTTAGTCTTAATCACCTTGGGCGATGTTAGTTTTTAAGATCAGAGTGTGAACCGTGGGGTCATGTGATGTTTTAGTGGTCATCAGGTTCAGTTAGTTTTATTTTTTAGTTATTACTTAGTCATTCTGTTTGGTTTATTTATTTTGGGCTTCTCTTTTATTATTATGCTGAATTTTTTATTTATTTTGGGTGAAATGATTCCCACTATCACATTGTTTATGCCCTTGGAACTTCTCACCAGCCCTAGAGGGTCTGTAACACCTATCGGGCCTTGTCACGGGCTAACTTGGGTGACCGGTTTGTGGTCAAACTGTGTTGGTTTGTGATAAAATAGTATTAGAGCCATGTTTTTTAGAGGGCCTACCTTTAAGACCATGATTTTCTATTTTTAATTTCAAGTTAGATGGAGTAAGACTATTAAAACATGAGGTGAAAGTATGAGGAAATGTCTATCCAACACTTTATATATTCAACCTTGGAGTTACAAGGATAAGTGGGGTTTTTTCTTGGTTTATTTGGTTCTTATGGGCTGCTTGGTCCTTGGGAAAATGAAGCGAGAGTCGAGCTGGAGAAATCAATGATTTTTTAGTGCCTAGAAATCCATGTGGATCCAGGAGTATGGTCTTAGAATACATTCCACAATGTTTTTTCGATTGGAATATGGATGCCAACCATACTTCCAAGTCACCCATTGACACAAGTTTCCCCTGGTGAGTAGTTTTGGGTCCTTTTGAGATTTTGGGATTTTTGACATGTGAAGTGGTAGGTTTCTTTAGTTTGTATATAAGTTTGGTCTCGGATGGTTTTGGTGTGGTTTTATTTAGATTTTAAAATGATTTTTGGTTTGAAAAAATGGTGATTGGTTTATCAAAAATGATATTTCCCAAACCAAAACATTGAATATTCTTGAGAGTGAAATGGGTTGTTATGAAAATGGGAGTTATTTTGGAAAATGTTTTGGGTTTTTTTTAATGTTTTTATTTGATGTTAATTTAGAAAATAATTGTAGAATTTTATAATTTTTACCTATTCCAATGAGATGTAGTTTTAAAATTGGTTGGGGGTATTTTTAATGTGGCTTGTAAAGTGATAATGTTCACTTTATTCTAACCTTGGTATTCTTATGAGTGCTCACATTTATGTATATGGATGAATGTATGTTGTAATTGGAGGGTTATTGGTATGTCTGTATGGGTTCGTGAGCTAGCATGGGAATGTATATATGTGAGGCTTCATGGAGTACAAATTTTGGGTGTTTGGTTCATAAGGTTTGTTATGATTTATGAAAATGTTCTTCAATAAGGGAAGAAATTTCAATGTTTTAAATCATGGGAGTGTGTGATTATATCTTATTTTGTTTGGATTTTTCCATTTGTAGAATTGGATTTGATGTGTTGGGGTGAAATTTAAATGATGTTTTGAGTTTTAGTTGTTTATTTGAAATTGAGATGTGAAATTTTGATTCATGATATGTTTTGATTTAGTTTCCGGATCCCATCCATCCATCCATCCATCTAAATCAGATTTTTATTAAAGAGGGAAAGAATACAACAAGACAAACTAGGGGAGTCTATATTAATAGTTTCCAGATCCCTATTTTCATATTACAACCCCACTTTGTTATAAGGTATTTTTAAAAGTATATAATGGTGGTTATTTTATTACGTGTCTTTCGATTTATCAATTCATGATTTAAAAGTTTGTATTTTATGTTTTGGATATAGATCCCAGTGGTCCTCAATATCAGGAGTTTGTCCAGAGGTTTTGAGAGTTGAATGCTCCTCATTTCTCTGGGTAGACGGAGCTTGGGAAAGATGAGGAATGGTTGTGAAATATTGAGGTGATATTTTATCATCTTGAATATCATAATCCTTTCAGGCTTGATATTTCCAACATAAACTTGGAAGGATTATGTTGGGAATGGTGAAAAACAATTATTCAGGCCGAACCATATATGAATTACTCATGGGAATGCTTTAAAGCCTGGTTTATTTAGTAGTACTTCTCTGATTATGTGAGGATATCAATGGGTTCAACATTGTACTATCTCAAGTAGGGAAATTAAATTGTGTTGGATTATTCCAACAGCTTCCCCAAGCTGGTGCTGTAAATTGAAAACCATGTTGGGGATAAAATTTTGAAGGAGTGATTCTTTGAATGGGTTCTCCGATCAGAATTACATCAGGAAATTCGTTCCTTCCCTGATGATTATGAGGAAGTAATAAGAAAGTATGTTTAAGTTGAATTCTGTTTAGTTGCGTCTTGTTTTTTGGGAAGAGTTACACAAATATAATTGGTGTTCTATCTCACCAGATTCATCTGAGAGTAATTTATGGATGTGTTTTAAGTTTTAGAAAACTGGGCATAGAAAGTTTTCATTTACCAAAGCACATAAGATCTATCAGACTTATGTCCATTTAGGCCATTTGAAATGGTTTTTTCAGTGTGGCATTAGGAAGTGACATGAAATCAGACCCACTCCCTTGGAGAACCTTCTAGATTAGTTGGATAAATGTAGCACTGGTGCAAGCTCAATTTGAAGCTTCTTTTGTTTTAAATGGCCTTCTTTTGAATTTGATGTATTTTTTTGTTTATATATTCTTTTGGGTATATATAATGTTGGTGTAGGTATTTTTGGAACTCTATTTTAATGGGTATTTTATTTTTAAATTTCATAATATTTTTGATGTATAATGGTGGTATTTATTGTCCCATGCTTCATTTCATTGAGTTTTTATGGATTTTTTTTGGATTCGAGAGATATTATGGTTTGTGAATCAATGTTTATCTGGAATCATAAAATGGTGGGGAGACAACCATGGTATGAGGTCATAATAAACCCAAAATCCAAGTGTTCTTGGCAGAGTACTTTCTTGTTTTTGTTCCCCCTACCTAGATCAGAGTATTTTGTTGAATTTGATAGTGGGTTGTGTAAAACATGCTCGGGGAGATCCTAAACCAAAAAAAATGTGTTTTTTGATGGATTTTATGTCAGGGTCAGGGTGTTTCTTGTTGGATTATGTTTATTTCAGAGTGAGTCTCTTATTATTAATCTCTTTGTTGTTTTTTGGAGCTCTAGGGTATTATGTGGCATCTTCTTTATATGTTCATCTCCTATTGAGGATGGTTTTTTAGTTTAGGGTTTTTAATGGATGTGAGTGTTGGTTCTTAGGTCTTCAAGTCTTTAGGTTTTTCTTTGGATTTTAATTTATCCTTGCTTTTATTTTGATCTACCAAGTCTCTTGGGACATTCTAGGTGAAAACTGTGTCATGGTGGGGGAGAATTGTCACACCCTGACCAGACACTTTTTAGTAATTTTATTTATTTTTGGAGTTCCTATTTAATTTTATTCATATCTAGGAGTTTTTACCATGAAATGAGAATTATTAGGAATGGAATTCATGTCACAGGGTTACGGTGCATAGTTTCTAAACCGTGCAGTAACTATATGGCATATTTTATAGTTCTTTAGAGAGCGAACTATACGGTTGGTGAATGGTTTAGAAAACCATGTGGTCAACCCATGTGTGGTGCTCCAAGTTCCCATAAGAGGGTGAAACATTGGCTTACGATTTTCCAAACTACGGGACCCAAACCATCCCTATAGGTCTTTCTTTTAAAAAATTAATTTAAGTAAATTCAAAATAAAATTAAAAAATACCCTATCTAACCCTCTCCCATATCCCCTAACTCCCACAACACATCACCCCCAAGCAGTGCACCCTCCCCCTTCCAGAGATCCCCCCTATCCACAATTTATATTCTTAATTTCTACATCTTTCTCACTCAATCATTTGAGGTATGGTCTCTAACTCCCTCTCCATTCACTTTTCTGTGTATTTTCCCTCTCCCCCTCTCCCATTTTTCTCAACTGAACCCCAAGTTATCGGTTGACTAGATTTTGGTTATTTGTTCTATTTTTAGGGTATTCAGTGGGTCTCACGAGGTATATTCATGGATTTTTTTCATCCACCATCCAAGGAAAAAATCTTCTGTGAATTTTAGTTCTTCCGCCATCATTTTTGGTAGGTTGTTTCTTCCTGATTTTGATTGTTTAAATTTTATTTAGAGACCTTGGTGTTTTATGGTTCCCTATAGGATAATTAGATCATTTCATGGATCCTCAATGGTTTTCATACACATACATAGATATGTATATATATATATATATAAAAATCCTCCTTGTATATATTCACTCATGGTTTGGGGAATATGTACATTGGACTAAGGGTTTATATATATATATATAAGTATGAGTGTATGTTTGTGCTAGTGTGGAGTGATCTTTATCAAAGGCATCGAGTGCTGAGGTGTTCAGCTTGGTCCAGTTCATTTTGAGGTACGATCCCTATGAATTTCCCTATAAATTTAAAAAATGGTTTGATTTCTTGAATTTCAAACCTAACCACATTATTAATCAGTTTTGTATGATTTTTTAGAATAAATATTTAATGTGAAATGAGGTTATTTCCACATGATTATAATTTCTTAAAATGGTTGTACTTGATTTTTCACACCAAGTTCTTACAGAAATGACATGTTGGCTCTTATAAATGTGTTTTGGATTTTAATTAATGGTTTGGGTTTATAAAATGGGTTTCCATGTGTGTTTTGGGTTTTGAAAGTATTGTGCATGTGGTTATTTAAGAAATTGTTTGACATGTGATGGTTATTTGAGACCCAATTGGAACATTTGAATTGGTTTCATTGTATAACCTTCCTCAAAATGAGTCTCTTGCCTTTTTGTTTGATAAAGAGGTGAGAGTTTCATCAGTTTAGGATTCTGTGATGATGGTTTAAAGGAAAGGGACCACTCATTGGGGTGTCTAGGGTGGTGCTGGTTTGTGTTAGTTCTATGATGTCCTCTATGTATGGTTTTTTAATTGAATTGGTAGGTCACTCCCCATTGTGAACATGACATGGTAACCTCACATATCTAAGAGGACTTATGATAATTCATACTAACTTAGTATAGATTTATCACTATATAGTGGCCCTTAGTTTGGGTTTTTCTCAACTTTGGTATTGTGCCCCTCAATTTGGCTAGGTATGTAAGACTCAGCTTGTGTGCAGATTTATGTCATCAGGTTAGGCATTCCAATGAGATGAGTCAAATGTACAATATGATCTAGATTTTCCTATGAGCTACTAGGTATTCTAATCTTTTCTTCAGCACTAGATTATCTGTGGTGGATGATTTAGATGTCTTTCATGGTATAGTTTCTTGATCACTATTAGCCTATTACACTTATTATGTGAACATTGTCTCTTCTCATGGTTTATGGTGTTTTCGTCGTCAAAAGTGAAAGTTTCATTTTTTCAAAAGGATTAGAGAAATTGGCTGTGAAAGAATAATTTTTCCCTTTTTCCCTTGAATGAAATATAAACATCCCCCCAACTTGGATCCATTATCCCCCTTTATTTCTTGAAAAGTTGAATCCTCCCCTTTAGAGTATAATAATTATCTAAAATTAGGACTAAAATGGATTGTGATTTGTTTTCATTGAAATGAAAAGTGTAGAAAACATAGATTTATATAATGTATTTCAAACATGAAATTGTTGTTTCTTTATTTAAAGGAAATTCATTGAGGATAGATTACTTGGGAACACTTATTGAGTTTTAATACTCACACTATAACACCCCGATCTTCCATGATACGCTTCTCATTCAATAATGCAATAGCTTGGATTGTACGCAACTTCGAGTTCTAACACACTGCAACTAATCAAAGTAGCCGTTATGAATAGTAATAACCACTTTTTAAATTTATAGAAATTTTATATTTCAAAATGGACTTCATTTTTGTATTCCTAATATTGAAATTAGCATACGTTGAATTTTTTGTAATTTTCTGAGAACTTCCAAATTTTTATGAATAGTGAGAAATACTTAAAACAACTTTTTTAATCAAAATAATTTATAGTGATAAGTTATACTATTGAGTGGTTTTAAAGTATAATTAGAATATATTTTTACCGTTTTATCCAATGGTGTTCATTAGAATTAATTTCACTTTGAAATTGGACAAAAACAATTGTCAATCTTTTGATATAAATTGTATCTTAAAAACACGCTATTTGTTGTGACAGCGGGAATTAATTATAAAATTAATTAATGAAACTTATATTTTTGGAATTTCATAAAATATACATCATTTTTGAATTTGGAATATCAATTATAGCTTACGGTGAAATTTTGGCATTGTTCTGAAAAACTTCAATTTTTGATGAATAGTGAAACCACTAAGTGGTAGTTAAATAACTGATATTTCGTTTAAATGAAATATTACCACTTCTGTGATTTGATTTTAAAAAATCTGACATACATGGTTGTCATTAAGAAGTAAAATGTGGTTCAATGAGATGAAAATAATTTTTGGTGAATAGTAACTTTTAAGTTCTTAATCGCGATTAGAGGTAATTAGTGTAGTTTAAGGTAAAAATAATGTTTTAATAATATGAGATGAGCTTGACACATGTCCTACCCTCATTGGATGTGCCATGGCCGACCAAAAAAATCAATGGGTCAACTTGGGGACCCCATGGAGCCACTTTAGTTAGAAAATGATATAAATACCTTTTATTTATTGTTAAAGTAAAAAATGACACAAACATGAAATGTTTTACTAAAACAATTTTTACATGGGGTTATACAAGTCATATTTTTGACTATAAATAGTCATTGTAAAGCTAAAAATATTTCCTACATCATAGTAGTTTTTTTTATAATTTTTAGACATTAAATAAATTAAATTATTTATGACATCATGATGATGCAGCGATGGCCTCATTATTTAACGATTTAAATAAAATGGAATGATAATGTAATATCTAAGACCTACACATGTCCAAAACCTATTGTATGGGTGGATTTATAACCCTTATCACCTTAACCTCGAATTATATAAGTGTGGGACCTCTAAAATCCAAAACTCATTTTATAATAAAGTGACTTTTCTTTACTTTCCAAGAGTGCCCCTCCTCTTCTCTTATAAAAGGCCCCCACCTCTACCACCTCATTCACACTTTAAAGCCATTTGTCTCGGCCACCCTCTGCCCAAATACCCTCCCAAATTCCCTCCCTTACTCCTAGAAGCCTCACTTTGGGCAGAATTCTTCCCAAGGAAGCCTTTGGCTCAAATCAAAAAGAGTTACCCGATTTTGAGGTAATGTCTTCTCTAATGTTGTTTTGTTCTATTTTTCTTCTCCAACCCCCTAAAATCTTTTTATTCATTTATTTTGTAACAAAAACAGTATCCTAAATATAGTAGGATGTTGTTATAAGAAGGATTAGAGCTACAATTACACACACCTACATCTAATGGTTAAAGAACATACAGTTTCTGTGGATGGCGAATTTCTGCCTCACGAAACGATGATTGTTCAACACTCATATAACACCTTCAAAGGTGGCCATTAAGATGTCACTATATTTATATATGACATATAATATGTTTATGTTTTACTTATTCTTCTGTATTTCTCATTTATGGCATACTTTATGATTTCCATTATGGTTAAACGCGATAATTTCATTTTAGGAAGTGCGGACTACCGCCCCCTCAAAGTGATGTGAATCGTTAATGCCATATGTGGGATGTATAAAGGATGGAGTAAATGATATTATATATGATATTATACTGGAACTATATTATACCTTTATATAATTATGATTTCATTCCATTAAATACGAAATAGAAATGAAAGTAGCGTTCATGCGTACGTACGGATTACCGTCTCCATGAACGGTGAATTTCATTTCTTACCTCTAAATGTTATGTAATATTATAAATGCATGTATATACTAGATATATATGATATATATGATATATACATCATGAAAATAATTCTGGATATAATGGATATATCACCACATGAACAACTTGTAATTATAAGAATTTTATTTTTGACTCAAGTACCTAAGATCGACAAAATGACCGTTATAAACTTAAATAATTACATAATGTTAATAACATGGTAATAAGGGATATAAAAGTAATAATGAACATTAAAAAGGTTCTTAAGTAAATAGAAATTAACTCTAGTTTATTATTCATGAGGTTAAAGAACAGTCGAGTCAGGACAGGATGCAAGGTAAGGGAACTTCTTAACCCAATTTCTATTCTTTGGGTTAATCTCCTACTTTCAAATTATTTCATGATATTATTATGTCCTATCTTGTATTTGTACATTATTTATGTGTACTTATAGTAAATACACATTATATATTTACTTTATTTAAAAAAAATGATCTTTTTAAGGACTTCATCTCAATCCCCTTTCATTGAGGCATATTTGGTTTTATACACAACTTTCTTTTATACGGTGTATAAACCCCTTTGACTTTTAAGTTTATTCAAAAGGAATCTTTTTTATACGAAGAGTTTTACTAAACGAAAAAAAGGGAATGTTTTTCTTTCCGTACTTATGTGGTGACAACGACTTCTCCGCCGCCGTGACCATTATTTGAGTTTCGGCTTCCTCTACAAGCCATCATTTTTTTTAATTAAAAATAAATACAAAGTTTTAACTTTCTTTTATTTTGGTATTGAAAATGGTTTTGAAAGCGTTTTTATTATATCAATGTGTTGTATTGATATCTTGTGATTGAAATGTGGAAATGTTATGTTTCATTTATGCATGTTTTATGTGATACGATTATGTTATGGTTTATGATATGTTTAAACCTATTCATATGAGGAATGCATTGGACTTAATAAGTGACGGGTGGAGCCCGCTATAGATCCTCGATGCATCGGCAGGACTCATGAGGCAATCTAGTGTCTTGGCACGAGGCCTTGACAAAATCTTATTTGTGGTCTTGGAACGAGTCCTTGGCTACGTGGTTATGATAGTCTGGCATTATGCATTCCATCATTATGAAAGAGGTTATTGATATTGCATGTGATTATTCAACCAGTAGAATATCCATGTGAAGAAGTGAATGGAATTATCTCATTTTACTTTTTCCATATTATGTTGAAGTTCATGTTTAAAAGGCTTTTGTTTTAGTTATACATTGCCTTAAATGTTTATGTTTATTGATGAAAGCTTCCGCTATATTGTTATCCTTACTGAGCATCTGAGCTCACCCCTTTCAATGTTTTAATATTTTCCAGGATGTGAAGAAGTATTTTAGGAATGACCTGCAGGGATAGTCAGAAGAGGATATGAGTGTGGACTATGAAGACTTTGTTTTTAGTTTTTCACTTTATGATGTAATGTAAGACTTATGAATGTATCTAGTGTTTCCAAGGATACTAAACTAATCGGTATTTCGAGAATTGATCTTTTGTGATCATGCCAATGTTACGAAGTAATGCACCGAATCTGGGTAGCTGGGGTCATTGTGTTACAGTTGGTATCAGAGGCAGTTTAGTACTAACCTTGGAAGCTAGATTTAGATAAACTCTGATTAGAACAAATAGCCCAAAGATAGACTTTGAGGATTAGTATAGAAGAACTTCCTAGAATTTTGGTATTATAGAGATTTTGTGAGTTTTCCGAGCAATACATCCCTGTCTGGATACGAGCGGGTAGAGGCAGCTCTGGCACAGATGTACCTAGGGGTAAAACCCGAAAACACCGCTTTGAGCTAGACTCGAACGGGAACTGGTGCACGACAACAGGCCTTTCTACACTCTTAGTTACGACACTCCTGGGGGATATGCTTAGGATAATTCTCGTTTTCTTTACAAACCACTATGAACGGTTATGAGTATATACTTCCTCAAATAAAACCTTTTTATGATTATGGATTATATCCATAAATAGTTCAATTTATGTTAAGTATTTTATAAGTATGGAGTTATGTATTTTGATTCATAAACTAATCTAGTTTATGGCATTGTATAGAAATGGCGCCCAGTAAGAGGAATGTGAACTCCATCAATACGTATGATCCAAAGAGTAAGAAGGATCATATCTTTCATGGTATTAAGCCAACATTTATAAGGGAAATATTCTCCCATGTGTTATCAACATATGAAGAAATAGTATCATGTGTTAATAAGATAAGTAGAGAATTCTCCGAGTCTTATGGATTTGAAGGGATGAAAGAGAAGAAAAGGATGGAAGAGAGAATGATGGATAAAGGGACGAGGGAAAAGAAGAATTTTCCAATATGTGATAACTGTGGGAAGAAACACCTTGGAATTTTCCTGAAGGGAATGGGAGTTTGTTATAAGTGTGGAGAAAAAGGACACCAAGTGCGTGACTACAAGGGTAAGAAAAAGGTTTCAAATGTACAATGCTTCATCTGCAAGGAGTGGGGACACTTCGCAAACCAATGTTCAAATCATCAGAGTATGCCCCAAATGATGTTATTGGATAATAATCAAGTTATGATACTACCACAGATGAGGAGGAATGATTAGAGTTATTATTTTGTTATTAAATAATTTTGTAATTTGAGTGTTGCATCAATGATGTACTGGTTATAATAATTATGGAGTATATAAGGATTGTACTACAGTACTATTTCATATAGGACTTGAGATTGTGTGGAACCAAGAAAAGTGACTCCACAGTAGGTTAAATTTTTGGAAAATATTTGGTTGAGAGGAAGATAAACCATAATATGGTTCTGATACCGAGATAGTGATTTTGGAATAAGACATGATTGATTCAGATAAATTATGTTGGATATTCTTAACATCCTTGAAACTGATTAATGATTTGTATACATTTTTGGATATAATAACTATATCTAGTTTTCTATAAAGAATAAGGGATCATGAATGTAATCAATAAGGATTTATGGTAATACAGTATGTTGCGGTGTTTTAAAAGAATACATGATGAAGGTGTTCACATGTTGTTACACAGAAAAATAGGAGCTTCATTATGTTTACCTTCCTCATAAAATCTGGACTGTGAGTTGGACAGAAGTATTTTGGATAACTATAAAGGTTTGAATGGATTATATTTTACATTGGATACTATTGTTAAGGTTATTTTTGGATATTTATAAAAAGGACAACACGCAGACCGAGTGACAACCCATCGCGTCGAACAAAGCTGTGGGAATCGAACCCACAACCATAGTGCGATTGGGATTAATCGCCTACCACTGGACTACGTGAAGTCCCTGGTTTTTAAAAAATAGTTTTTCTAATCTAAATGGTATGTGTTAAAATTTGGAACCTTATACAATTAGGATAAGTATAATATTTTTTTTGAGTGAAAGATGAGTTGAAGGTTGAAACTCTAATTGTCAAGCATAAATATATATATACCTATCTCTTATTCAATGAATAAATTAATTCTTAAACTTTAGTAAAGGGATATTAAAACAAAAAAATGTGTTTTCCTAATACCTTATGTCTTGTTGAACTGATGATATTTTAAATCAACATAGATTGAAGGCATTGAGGCCCTCAATTTGACAGTTGATTGTGATTGATGACCTCAATCACTCCCTACAAATATTTACGTTTTTCCTCCAATTATATGTCTCTAATTTCCACCAATGTTCTCCTTATCGAGATCATAATTTGGTGGTGACTTTCTTATTTCCATTTCCCTCTTATTAAGACTAAATTCTGTTAACCTTATTTCCGATGTGGGTTTTCCACAAAGGTATTTTCTATTTTCAACCTTTTATTTTAGAAGAAAAATTTCAAATTGCGAGGACGCAATTTATTGAAGGAGGGGAGAATGTAAGACCCCGAGCTTCCATGATACGCTTCTCATTCAATAATGCAATAGCTTGCATTGTACGCAACTTCGAGTTCTAACACACCGCAACTAATCAAAGTAGCCGTTATGAATAGTAATAACCACTTTTTAAATTTATAGAAATTTTATATTTCAAAATGGACTTCATTTTTGTATTCCTAATATTGAAATTAGAATATGTTGAATTTTTTGTAATTTTCTGAGAACTTCCAAATTTTTATGAATAGTGAAAAATACTTAAAACAACTTTTTTAATAAAAATAATTTATAGTGATAAGTTATACTATTGATTGGTTTTAAAGTATAATTAGAATATATTTTTACCATTTTATACAATGGTGTTCATAAGAATTAATTTCACTTTGAAATTGGACATAAACAATTGTCAATCTTTTGATATAAATTGTATCTTAAAAACACGCTATTTGTTGTGACAGTGGGAATTAATTATAAAATTAATTAATGCAACTTATATGTATGGAATTTCATAAAATATACATCATTTTTGAATTTTCAATATCAATTATAGCTTAGGGTGAAATTTTGGCATTGTTCTGAAAAACATCAAATTTTGATGAATAGTGAAATCACTAAGTGGTAGTTAAATAACTGATTTTTCATTTAAATGAAATATTACCACTTCTGTGATTTGATTTTCAAAAATCCGACATACATGGTCGTCATTAAGAAGTAAAATTAGGTTCAATGAGATTAAAATAATTTTTGGTGAATAGTCACTTTTAAGTTCTTAATCGCGATTAGAGGTAATTAGTGTAGTTTAAGGTAAAAATAATGTTTTAATAATATGAGATGAGCTTGACACATGTACTAACCTCATTGTATGTTCCATGGCCGACCAAGAAAATCCATGGGTCAACTTGGGGACCCCATGGAGCCACTTTAGATAGAAAATTACATAAATACGTTTTATTTAATGTTAAAGTAAAAAATGACACAAAATGAAATGTTTTAATAAAACAATTTTTACATGGGGTTATACAAGTAATATTTTTTACTATAAATAGTAATTGGAAAGATAAAAAGATTTAATACATCATAGTATTTTTTTTATAATTTTTAGACATTAAATAAATTAAATTATTTATGACATCCTGATGATGCAGCGATGACCTCATTATTTAATGATTTAAATAAAATGGAAGGATAATGTAATATCTAAGACCTACACATGTCCAAAACCTATTTTATGGGTGGATTTAGAACCTTTATCACCTTATCCTCGAATTATATAAGTGTGGGACCTCTAAAATCCGAAACTCATTTTATAATAAAGTGACTTATCTTTACTTTCCAAGAGTGCCCCTCCTCTCCTCTTATAAAAGGCCCCCACCTCTACCACCTCATTCACACATTCAAGCCATTTGGATAAGCCAAACTCTGCCCAAATACCCTTAAAACTTCCCTCCCTTATTCCTAGAAGCCTCACTTTGGGCAGAATACTTCCCAAGGAAGCCTTTGGCTCAAATCAAAAAGCGTTACCCGATTTTGAGGTAATGTCTTCTCTAATGTTGTTTTGTTTTATTTTTCTTCTCCAACCCCCTAAACTCTTTTTATTCATTTATTTTGTAACAACACCAGTATACTAAATATACTAGTATGTTTTTATAAGAAGGATTCGAGCTACAATTACACACACCTACATCTAATGGTTAAAGAACATATGGTTTCTGTGGATGGTGAATTTCTGCCTCACGAAACGATGATTGTTCAACACTCATATAACACCTTCAAAGGTGTCCATTAAGATGTCACTATATTTATATATGATATATAATATGTTTATGTTTTACTTATTCTTCTGTATTTCTCATTTATGTAATACTTTATGATTTCCATTATGGGTAAACGTGATAATTTCATTTTAGGAAGTGCGGACTACCGCCCCCTCAAAGTGATGTGAATCGTTAATGCCATATGTGGGATGTATAAAGGATGGAGTAAATGATATTATATATGATATTATACTGGAACTATATTATACCTTTATATAATTATGATTTCATTCCATTAAATACGAAATAGAAATGAAAGTAGCGTTCATGCGTACGTACGGCTTACCGTCTCCATGAACGGTGAATTTCATTTCTTACCTCTAAATGTTATGTAATATTATAAATGCATGTATATACTGGATATATATTATATATATGATATCTACATCATGAAAATAATTCTCGATATAATGGATATATCACCACATGAACAACTTGTAATTATAAGAATTTTATTTTTGACTCAAGTACCTAAGATCGACAAAATGACCGTTATAAACTTAAATAATTACATAATGTTCATAACATGGTAATAAGGGATATAAAAGGAATAATGAACTTGAAAAAGGTTCTTAAGTAAATATAAATTAACTCTAGTTTATTATTCAGGAGGTTAAAGAACAGTCGAGTCAGGACAGGATGCAAGGTAAGGGAACTTCTTAACCCAATTTCTATTCTTTGGGTTAATCTCCTACTTTCAAATTATGTCATGATATTATTATGTCCTATCTTGTAGTTGTACATTATTTATGTTTACTTATAGTGAATACACATTATAGATGTACTTTATTTAAAAAAAATTGATCTTTTTAAGGACTTCGTATCAATCCCCTTTCATTGAGGCATATTTGGTTTTATACACAACTTTATTTATGACATCATGATGATGCAGCGATGACCTCATTATTTAACGATTTAAATAAAATGGAAAGATAATGTAATATCTAAGACCTAAACATGTCCAAAACCTATTGGATGGGTGGATTTCGAACCCTTATAACCTTAGCCTCGAATTTTATAAGTGTGGGACCTCTAAAATCCAAAACTCATTTTATAATAAAGTGACTTTTCTTTACTTTCCAAGAGTGCCCCTCCTCTCCTCTTATAAAAGGCCCCCACCTCTACCACCTCATTCACACATTCAAGCCATTTGGGTTGGCCAAACTATACCCAAAATACCCTCCCAAATTCCCTCCCTTACTGCTAGAAGCCTCACTTTGGGCAGAATTCTTCCCAAGGAAGCCTTTGGCTCAAATCAAAAAGAGTTACCCGATTTTTAGGTAATGTCTTCTCTAATGTTGTTTTGTTTTATTTTTCTTCTACAACCCCCTAAACTCTTTTTATTCATTTCTTTTGTAACAAGACCAGTATCATAAATATACTAGTATGTTGTTATAATAAGGATTCAATCTAAAATTACACACACCTATATCTAATGGTTAAAGAACATACGGTTTCTGTGGATGGCGAATTTCTGCCTCACGAAACGATGATTGTTCAACACTCATATAACACCTTCAAAGGTGGCCATTAAGATGTCACTATATTTATATATGATATATAATATGTTTATGTTTTACTTATGCTTCTGTATTTCTCATTTATAGCATACTTTATGATTTCTATTATGGGTAAACGCGATAATTTCATTTTAGGAAGTGCGGACTACCGCCCCCTCAAAGTGATGTGAATCGTTAATTCCATATGTGGGATGTATAAATGATGGAGTAAATGATATTATATATGATATTATACTGGAAATATATTATACCTTTATATAATTATGATTTCATTCCATTAAATATGAAATAGAAATGAAAGTAGCGTTCATGCGTACGTACGGCTTACCGTCTCCATGAACAGTGAATTTCATTTCTTACCTCTAAATGTTATGTAATATTATAAATGCATGTATATACTGGATATATATGATATATATGATATCTAAATCATGAAAATAATTCTGGATATAATGGATATATCACCACATGAACAACTTGTAATTATAAGAATTTTATTTTTGACTCAAGTACTTAAGATCGACAAAATGGCCGTTATAAACTTAAATAATTACATAATGTTCATAACATGGTAATAAGGGATATAAAAGGAATAATGAACATGAAAAAGGTTCTTAAGTAAATAGAAATTAACTCTAGTTTATTATTCAGGAGGTTAAAGAATAGTCGAGTTAGGACAGGATGCAAGGTAAGGGAACTTCTTAACCCAATTTCTATTCTTTGGGTTAATCTCCTACTTTCAAATTATGTCATGATATTATTATGTCCTTTCTTGTGTTTGTACATTATTTATGTGTAATTATAGTGAATAAACATTATATATGTACTTTATTTAAAAAAAATATATATCTTTTTAAGGACTTCGTCTCAATCCCCTTTCATTGAGGCATATTTGGTTTTATACACAACTTTCTTTTATACGGTGTGTAAACCCCTTTTACTTTTACGTTTATTCAAAAGGAATCTTTTTTATACGAAGAGTTTTACTAAACGACAAAAAGGGAATGTTTTTCTTTCCGTACTTATGCGGCGACAACGACATCTTCGCCGTCGTGACCATTATTTGAGTTTCGGCTTCCTCTACAAGCCATCATTTTTTTTAATGAAAAATAAATTGAAAGTTTTAACTTTCTTTTATTTTGGTATTGAAAATGGTTTTGAAAGAGTTTTTATTATATCAATGTGTTGTATTGATATCTTGTGATTGAAATGTGGAAATGTTATGTTTCCTTTATGCATGTTTTATGTGATACAATTATGTTATGGTTTATGATATGTTTAAACCTATTCATATGAGGAATGAATTGGACTTAATATGTGACGGGTGGAGCCCGCTATAGCTCCTCGATGCATCAGCAGGTCTCATGATGCAAACTAGTGTCTTGGCATGAGGCCTTGACAAAATCTTATTTGTGGTCTTGGCACGAGGCCTTGGCTACGTGGTTATGATAGTTTGGCATTATGCATTCCATCATTATGAAAGCGGTTATTGATATTTCATGTGATTATTCGACCCGTAGAATATCCATGTGAAGAAGTGAATGGCATTATCTCATTTTACTTTTGCCATATTATGTTGAAGTTCATGTTTAAAAGGATTTTGTTTTAGTTATACATTTCCTTAAATGTTTATGTTTATTGATGAAATCTTCCGCTATATTGTTATCCTTACTGAGCATCTGAGCTCACCCCGTTCAATGTTTTAATATTTTCCAGTATGTGAAGAATTATTTTAGGAATGACCTGCCGGGATAGTTAGAAGAGGATGTGAGTGTGGACTATAAAGACTTTGTTTTTAGTTTTTCACATTATGATGTAATGTAAGACTTATGAATGTATCTAGTGTTTCCAAGGCTACTAAACTAATCAGTCTTTCGAGACTTGATCTTTTGTGATCATGCCAATGTTACGAAGTAATGCACCGAATCTGGGTAGCTGGGGTCGGGGCGTTACACACACCTGTGCTTCAATCTTATTTTTCGTCTTAGGTGTAGGTTCTATATTGGTCTTGAATTCTTTGGGCGATGTTGAGTTTTATGATCGGAGTGCGAACCGTGGGGTCATGTGGTGTTTTAGTGGTTATCTAGTTTAGTTATTTTTATTTTTCAGTTCTTACTTTTTCATTCTATTTGGATTATTTAGTTTGGGATTATATTCTATTATTCAGCCACTTTATTTTCTATATTGGGAGAAATTATTCCCACTATGACTCCATTTATTCCCTTGGAGCTTGTCCCAATCTTGAGAGGATCGAGAATCCCTCTCAATTATTTTTGCGGGTCAACTCGGGTTACTAGTTCAGGGTTGACCTGGGTTGGTTCTTGACATTTAAAATATTGGAGTGTTACATTCTCCCCTCCTTTAATAAATTTCATTTTCTCAATTTGAAATTTCACTTCAGAAATAAAATCTCAATACATGAAAAATTCCTTTTTTTGAAAACAACATCGAAAATAGGGTTAATAAAACATCCACTTAGTAAGAGGCAAAGGGAAATGAAAATTCCACCACAAAATCATGCTTTTGAATAGGATAAAATTATTGGGAAGTGAAAAAATGGACATTAAAGAGAAATCTAACAATCATGTTCTAATAGAGAGCGGTTGAGAACATGGTCATCAGAAAGTCTGCAATCACAAAACCATAAATTTGTGATGGGTTAAAGATGCCATTGATTTCTCAGTAATAAAATTAAACAAATAACATCTTTGTTCCAAAATATTTTTCATTTATCAAGGGAGTATTTTACTATCCATATAAACTCTTGAGAAATAAAAATTACATTATTAATTTCCATGTCCTGAGAATAATCTCATCCCTTGGTTATGCATTAATCAATATTCACATCACTTCTGACACCTAAATATGGATATTAAAGATGGATTTGTATTCCTAAGGAACATTCAATTAAATATCTATATGTCATTCCTTTTAACATTAAATATTATCAAAACCAAAATAGTTATTACTTGATATCCAATATAATAAATTACTCTTTAACCTCAAACAATAATATCCAATGTTCAAATTCATGCATTATAACATTAAGACTCGTCCAAAATATATATTTTTCCAAATTAATAGTGAAAAAATGTCTCTAAATTTCCAAAATGAATCTTAACATTAGATTCCTCAAACTATATATTGTAACTCTAGTTGTCACATACTATATATTTGAATAACTTGATTAACATAAACAATTATTGAAAATATTCATGCTTCCAAATCATTAATGAAGAAGTAATGAAGTTAAATCATTATATATATCATGATACATAGAACTAGAAAATCGTAACATAATTCATGAATCCAAAAATAAAAATACTAAATTATTCCACTTTGACTGTAGTAACAACATAAGCTTGACCTTTATCACTTTTCATTTTCTTAGGTATATTTTTTGATGCTTGGGGAATTCATTTTCATACTATACCATTTCCTTACAATTGTATCATTGAACATTGGTAGCTTCTTTATTTACCTAGAAATTGTGAATATGATGGCCTTTATCACCACACACGAAGAAAAATCCTTTTCTTTTAAGATGGTACCATATTATCTCCTTCCACATGTATCACATGTCAGAAAATCTCTCTTTCCCTTACTCCCTTTGTTTGACTCTTTCCCCGATGTTATCTTTTTATATTTCTTTCACTTAAATTCATAAGACTTATATAATTCTTTCTATATCTGGATAGATCATGATAATATATCTTCATATGATGAGAATGTTTGGAAGAACAATTACTTTTAGATGAATGTCTTTGAACCATCAACTAAATGATCAATATTACTCCTTGGGTTATGTATGTAATATGAAACATTCTATGCTAATGATGTAGAGTTAGCTTAATATTTAGAAACATTCAAATCCTCCTTTTTTTCTAAGAATTAAGAATTTTATCTCCATATCTTCTCTTTGTCCATTAGGGAAGTAATTTTCAAATATAATTCATTTAAAATACTTATATTCCATATTTTCAATTTCTTCTTCCTCTTTAATTTTTTTGAATTAATGAATACCATTGATCTGTATCTCCTCAGAGAATATGAATTTCTATAACAAACTTATCTCTTTTATTATATCTCAATGAAATAAATATCTTATCTAATGAAATTATCCATTATTCAGCTACAATTGGATTTGTAGTCCCATTTAGTGATGGAGGATGTTGTTTCATAAAGTGGTCTCACATTATTCCCCCTCATTTAAGATTAGAATAAAACATATAGGTAATGTTATTATTTATAACCTGAGTTATCTATCCCTGTATAGTTATAAGTTGTTCAACAAAAATTAAAACTCCAGTTACGATGTCATTATCTTCAATTGTAGGGGAATCCCTACATGGAATATATTCATTGATACAGTTTATATTCCCTCCATTAGTCACCATTTATAAAAAATGGTATACACTAAATTAGGTTATGAATCATAATAATTAATTTATAATTATCAAAACACATAACATAAATTGATTTTTTTCATAGATAATCTCATAATCATTAACATGGTTTCTTTGGGGAAATATTTACTTTAAAATAATTTATAATGGGTTTTAATGAAAATTATAATTATCCTAAGAATATCCCTTGGGAGTGTCAAACTAGGTGCACAATACAGCTTGTGGTTGTGTTCCAGGTTACACTAAGTCAGGCCTGACACACCTTGTCTGATTTGTTACCCCAATGTACATCTATGTCAGAACTAGGTCCACTTGTTGTATCTTAATAGGGATGTATTTCAATGATGATGCAAAAAATATCTACCCTACAAAAATATTAGGATGTTCTTATATGGTCATCATTAAAGTATATCATAGTGTTTTTTTCCCTAATCTATGTTTTATAAATGTTATTTCTAAGGTTTCAACTAAAATTTCTCTGATACCAACTATAATAACCTTCACCCCAATAGCCCTAAGCCGGTGCCTCAATTTATTTCTTTAGAATAGATACAAGAATCGAATCCCAATAGACCGATTAGTTTATCAGTTTTGGAAACTAGATTGCATACATAAACCTTACATTACAATTAAAACTATAAAGTATAATAAAGTCATTCATTTGGGAGAATCAATATTATCCTAGATTATCCCTTTATATAAATCATAATATACATCTTGTTATCCTGAAGAAAATATAACATAATAAATATGTGATATTAGATTCTTAGTAAGGGTAAGCATACAACATAATCTAATAGTAATATGGCATTAACAATAAGTAAAGGTAAACAACTGAAACACATTCCATTTAAATAATCACATGATATAGGAAACTTAACCATGGATATTATACTAGTTGAATAATCATATAGAAATCAATAAATAATCTCGCAATGATGGAATACATAATTTTGGATATTTGAAACATACCATTGAAGCGTCATCCAAGAAATTTGACAATAAAAGGTTAATTCCTCATCCAAATCTGTATTTGATGAAAAATTGGAAAGGCCTAAGCTAATTCCATAATTGGTTTGTCTCATGAAATCTATCGATGCATCGAGGCGCTATAGCAGGCCCTACCTATCACATAATAAGTATAATAAATTCCTCATATAAAAATGGTGAAACATAAAAAACATAAACATTTGTGTTGAAAAAAACTAGCATAAAAAATGTGAATACCTTAACGATAATCCATGAATGGAATCAAAAGAGAACATTCATAGTCAAACTGATAATAAAACCTTAAATAACATGTAAAGAATCATAAATTTCAAGGAAATATTTTTCTTAATTTTCTTTGGAATTTTTCAAGAACACAGTTTCTGACGGCACCTGATTCCGAGGCCTGGTATGCCCAGAATCATTTTCCGAAGTTTGGCTCGGGTACATTCAGTGAACGGATGAGCGGGTTTTCCTAACTTTTCAACAGGTGCTCAGAATCGAATTTTGAGGGCACCGATGGAATCGCAACGCTGGTATTTGCTTAGAAACGCCTCTTCCAGAGTTGCGTTTGCTCGGGTGTGGTTTTTAATTTTTGGGCTTAAAGTTAAGAAATAAAATAATTGGTACGACAAACTTTATTTTATTTCACTTAAAGCCACTTGGAAGCCACTTAAAGCTGCTTAAGCTGAGTTGCTGCGGATAGGGTGCTATCCAAAAATATCATACCCTCTTGGTAGGATATTTGTGAGGTGGGGCCCGCACGAGCCCCACCGTTTCTTTCCTCTAAGTAACACCCCCACGAAAACCCGTCATTATGAAAGTCAACTGACACATTTTCTTAAATTCTTAACGCACCAATTAATTGGGCGGTTTTATTCGTTGAATTAATTCTATGAATTAATGGGTCGTTACTTAACTTATCTTTTTTTTTCGTTTGTTGGAATTTTAATAAAATAAGACCAACGCTATTATTCTTAAGGGTTTTTGGTTGATAGGATTTGACGGAAACCTCAAGTTCTTCATCCTCCATCGTGAAGAATGTGAAGAACGCGAAGAACGCAGACCTTCGACGAAGGGAGGAGAAGAACGCTGAGCCCTCAGAGATCGACGACGCGACGCCAAGTTCCGCGACGCTGGAGATTCTTCTTCCGTGACGTTCTTCCGCGACAATCCAACCCCGCGACAACCATCGATCGATGACTACAAGGTAGGGGGTTGCGCTCCTTTTAAATTCATTGTGGATTTTTAACAACAATATGGATTTAATTATTACTAATTAAATCTGCATGTTCTTGAACCTTGGAGTTCGTCGACACGACACCGTATTCCGCGACGACGCGACGCCCTTCCGCGACGACGCGATGCCCTTCCGCGACGACGCGACGCCCTTCCATGACGCGACGATCGCCTCCTTCCGCGACGATCAATTCTGCGAAGAACGTGCGTGCGACGACTTGGTGAGGTATGGATTTTTATTTGAGAACAATCTTTAATTCCCGTGATTGTTTCTTTTAAAAAAAAGAACCTGGATCAAGTTCAATTTTAATTCAATTAAAATTGTACCTTTCTTATTATTCAGGTGTTGAATATTTCTTCCTGATTGTTATCACCTAACGCGGAGGGTGTGAGCCAAACAAACACGGCCCGACAACCCTCTGTAGTTCTTCGTTGTTGTGCGGATTAGCGGGCGACGAAAAAACATGTCGCATAGGTGATTCGTCATTTCTGCAGTGAAGTACGGGACCCGGGAGGTGCTACGGCGCAGACGGAAACAAATCGAACCACCGGAGCAACTCCGGTTGCCCGCGAAACCCACCGGCGGCACGGGCCACCGGTGCGGCAGCGCCGGCGGCTGGAGGAGGCGGCGCCCCGGCGCGCCGCCGGACAGGACCGCCGCGGCTGAAGCCGCGGTGGCGGCGGCCAGCGAACCCGCGACCGCGCGGGTTCGGCACACGCGGGACGCGGAAAAGCCGCATCCGCTGATCCAGCGCGGCCCCATGCGGGGCCGCGACACTTCCTTTCGCAGGGGCAGCGAGTCCCGCAGCTTCCTCCGCTCGGCCGGCTCGGCCGATCGGAGCCGGGCCGACCCGACCGGCCGGGTTGCGCCAGGTCCGCGCCGCGCCGCGCCGAACCGGGTTGGACCCGGAACCGGGTCGGGTCAAGCCGGTTCGGGCCGACCCAGGGGGGCTTGTGCCGGGTCGGTCCGGGCCCAGACCCCCCGTCTTCGGACGTTTTCGGTCTTTCTCTCATAACTTGAGCAACGTGCCTCCGAACGACACGCCGTCAGCGGTGATGCGATCCTTGGATCGAGATGGTCGTTTTGGTATATCGCACTCAAGGTTTCGGAATACTTTGGGTTCGGTCGGGTTGGTTCGTACACGAATCCAACCGGGCCCTCGGAGCGGAAACACTCATATCTTGAGGTCCGGACGTCCGATTGATGTGCCGTCGACTTTGGTGGATTCCTCTAAGTGAGAAAGATCTTTTTTCATAATCCGCCTGAGGGTTGGACGCAGGTGGAGTACGGTCGGGTTGGTTTTTCCTTAAAAACCAACCGGGCCCCTGGGATGAAAAATCCAATAACTCTCAGACCGAGCGTCCGATTGACACGCCGTCTGCGACGTTGAGTTCCTACTGACGATATGGAACTTTTGGATACATAAACTATGGACTAGGTGTCAGTTTATGTATCAGCCTCTCGGCTCATGGAGCGGACCCTCCCGAGCGAGCTTGCTGTGTGCGGGAACCCTAAAGCTGGCTGCGACTGCTACATCGACGATGATGAAGACAATCGTACTGGAATCATATGTGGGTTCGACGATGAAGACTATCGTACTGGAATCCTATGTGTGTTCGACGATGAAGACAATCGTACTGGAATCCTATGTGGGTTCGACGATGAAGACAATCGTACTGGAATCCTATGTGGGTTCGACGATGGAGACTATCGTACTGGAATCCTATGTGGGTTTGACGATGAGGAAAATTGTATCGGAATCCTCTGTGGGTTCGACGACGATGACAACAGTGCTTGTATCCTACGTGGGTCCCAGTAAGATGAATCAGTGACTACATCTGATCATCTCTCTTGCTTTACAAATGAAGTATACCTGTGTGAGCTGAAACCCTGTTTTGCTTTCCTTTGTGGATTGTGTTGCGCTATCCTGTGTGGATTTACATTTTTCTTTCCTTTGTAAATTGTGTTGTGCTTTCCTGTGTGGATTTACGTTTTGCTTTCCTGTGCGGACTGGGTTGTACTTGAGCTCGGATGTTGGAGCCGAGCGAGAATTGATGACTTAGGTATATGTATGGGCATATACCTAAGCCGTTTCGGATGTTACTTCGTGATTGTATCCTTCCTTTGTGGTTTATCCTTTGTGGATTTTCGGAGACCTTCGGGGGTCTCGGGGTCCCTACTGAGTAGCTTATACTCACCCCTGCACGGGCTAGGCCCGTACTACGTTGTGTTGGTTGCAGACGACGGACAGCGCTGATCGCGGTGGAGGATTTCGGAGCAGGATGGTACCTGGAGGTGGACTACTGGGCGGTGGAGGCTATCTGTACTCACCCTTCAGGTGGGACTTCCAGTGGACGGCTCGACTTTGCGTCTTTACTTTACAGTTGTTTTTTTTCCCCTTTCAGTTGTACTTTATAGCTGGGCTTGTATTTCCGGCCCCCTTTACTTTTCCACACTTACTGTTGTACCAGCTTTTACTTAGTGTTTACTTTTCCGCTTGCTTACTCTATAGTGTTTGTTCACTTTACAAAGGCAATGAATTGCCTTCTTCTAGGATTTACGCCTTGGTGCTAGTCTCCAGCCTCTAGCCTATGGAAGGCGGGCTTGGGGTAGTCACGACACGGGCCCCGAGGACGGGTCGTGAAAAATTGGTATCAGAGGAGTTCGGTTCTACTACAGACTCTGATCTTTTCTATGTGAAGCAATAGTGTTTAGCGTATTGGGTGTGGTTATCAGTCCAGGGAGTCCATTGTTGGTGTGGTGGCCGACGTATCCGTACACCAGGACCCTGACTTCTGATTTCCGACTTAATGCACAAAAACATTGATTGCATGTGTGTTTCAAGTTTTCTTTGTGATTACTTGTATCAGCTCACTAGGTATATTGTTCTGACCGTGGCGCACCTGTTTCTTTTCAGGATGGCCCCACGACGGAAGCTAGCTAGGGTTCCGAGCGTTGTGCGAGGCGAGAGCCCACCGAGCGACAAGGACTCAGTACAGGGCCCTTTGACAGTTCAGACACCGGAGGTACCTATACCCGCCGAGCCACCGATGCTACCAGCCCCAGCCGCTGACGATGCACGTCGCCTTAGTGCACTGCATGAGTTCCAGCGCCAGCGACCGCCCAGGTTCCATGGGGAGACGGACCCCCAGGCAGCCGAGGACTGGATGGAGGTGGTTTTACGAGTTTTCAGGTTAGTGAGGACCCCCGCAAACCTCATGGTGATCCTCGCAGCGAGCCTCCAGCCCGCGGCAGCAGGCAGATGGTGGAGCTTGATGCTCCAAGTGCACGATGAGACATCTCTCCTCTGGACGGACTTTGAGAGCATCTTCTGCTCGGAGTTCATCCCATCCACCCTCCGTGCGGTGCGCATCCAGGAGCTACTATAGCTGCGGCAGGGCAACATGACGGTTGCCCAGTACTCGGCGAGATTTACTGATCTCTCGCGCTACTCCACCGATATGGTACGGGATCCGTTCTTCCGGGCCTGGACCATCGAGAAGGGACTGAGGCATGAGATCAGGGCCTTTATGATCTCCCTCAACATTTCGACGTAGGCAGAGGTGTTGGAGAGAGCCCTTTTAGTGGAGAGTTTCCTCACCGAGCAGGCACCAGCGGCAGGACCCTCCGCAGGACGACCCGTAGCGGAGTCTTTTGTAGCTGGCAGTCGACAAGTGACCCAGAGGTCCAAGCGGGCCAGGACTTCAGGTGGGAAATCTCAGGGTGATGGTTCAGTTGTGTGGGGAACACGAAGGAGAGCCAGCTACTCGAGGAGCAGGCAATGCTACGCATGTGGCGGGCAAGTTCACATGGCTCGAGACTGCCCGACTGGTCCTGATGATGAACAGCAGGCGGTAGAGGGACCTCCCAGGAAAAGGTTCAACCATGACGGTCCACAGGGAGCAGGCGGGCGAGGCAGAGGAGCTGGCCGAGCAGCGGGTAGTGGACGACGCTTTGAGGCCTTACCACCACCACCACCTGGGAGACCACCCCGACCGCAGGGAATAGGTGGACATGGGAGACCTCAGTTTCAGGCAGCTGAGGACTTTGATCATGGAGGTCTAGGAGTAGATGGACAGGAGCGGAACTAGTGGAAACGTCTTTTGTACTTCTAGTTCCTTGTTTTTGTTGTGTAGTGTCTTTGTATTATGAGCTGCAACAATAAAAGACACATACCTTTGTGATGTTTTCATTACTGTCCTCTTTTGTGTTGTTACTAAGAGGTTCCAGTTTAGACTGTTGACTTGACCCTCACTTGTGAGATATCTACTGGAGGAGACCCAATTACCACACACTGATGCCGACAGTGTAACTCAACCCTTGGAGGCGAGAGTAACGGTTGGATCTCTTGGTAGTAGCGTCGAGGCCTTACGACGTCATCCTTGGTATGGATTAGTACCATCCATGTCGGGATTGACTGTATTAGGTGAAGAACATGGTTCATCCAGGGGATGAGACCAGATTTCTCTTGTCGGCAAAGAAGAAATCTCAGCAGCTCTTGTAGGACCAGAAAGGTCCAAGTCATCAATGAGCGGATGAGGACAGCTCAGAACCGGCAAAAGTCTTGTGCTGACAGAAGGAGGAGGCCACTAGAGTTCGAGGATTGCGACCACGTCTTCTGGTGTGTCTCACCTCGACGTAGTTTATGGAGGTCTGGCTGGGGCGTCAAGTCGTCTCCACGCTTCATCGGACCATTCCAGGCCCTCAGCAGGATTGGCGAGGTGGCTTATCGCCTAGCTCTACCACCTCAGTTGCACCGGGTGCACGACGTCTTCCACGTATCTCAACTGAGGAGATACGTGCACGACCCATCACACACCATTGACCATGGGGAGCTGGACGTTGGTGATGGGGTGACTTTTGCGGAGGTCCCAGTGGAGATCGAGGATCGACAGAAGCGGGTCCTACGTGGACGATCGATTCCTCTTGTGCGCATCAGATGGTAGCACGGGAACCTCCAGGAGAGCACTTTGGAGCGGGAGGCTCAGATGCGTGCTCAGTACCGCCTTTGTATCCCTAAGTTTGTAGTGAAGCTTTACGAGGATGTAAAGCCCTGTGGTGGGAGTAATTTAAAGACCCGTAAATTTCAAGGAAATTTTTTTCTTAATTTTCTTTGTAATTTTTCAAGAACGCAGTTTCTGACGGCATCTGATTCCGAGGCCCGGTATGCCCGGAATCATTTTCTGAAGTTTGGCTCGGGTTTGTTCAGTGAACGGACGAGCGAGTTTTCCTAACTTTTGAACCGGTGCCCAGAATCGAATTCTGAGGGCACTGATGGAATCGCAGCGCCGGTATTTGCTTAGAAACGCCTCTTCCGGTGTTGCGTTTTCTCGGGTGTGGTTTTTAATTTTTGGGCTTAAAGCTAAGAAACAAAATAATTGGTATGACAAACATTATTTTATTTCACTTAAAGCCACTTGGAAGCCACTTAAAGCTACTTAAGCTGAGTTGATGTGGATAGGGTTCTATCAAAAAATATCCTACCCTCTTGGTAGGATATTTGTGAGGTGGGGCCCACACGAGCCCCACCGTTTCTTTCCTCTAAGTAACGCCCCCGCAAAAACTCGTCATTATGAAAGTCAACTGACGCATTTTCTTAAATTCTTAAAGCACCAATTAATTGGGCGGTTTTATTCGTTGAATTAATTCCATGAATTAATGGGTCGTTACTTAACATATATTTTTTTTGATTGTTGGCATGTTAATAAAATAAGACCAACGCTATTCTTCTTAAGGGTTGTTGGTTGAGAGGATTTGACAGAAACCTCAAGTTCTTCATCCTCCTTCACGAAGAACGTGAAGAAAGCGAAGACCGCGAAGAATGCGAAGAACGCGAAGAACGTGAAGAATGTCGGCCTTCGACAAAGGGCGGCGAAGAACGCCGAGCCCTCGGAGATCGACGACGCGACGCCAAGTTCCGCGACGCCGGCGATTCTTCTTCCGTGACGTTCTTCCGCGACAATCCAACCCCGCGACAACCTTCGATCGACGACGACAAGGTAGGGGGTTACGCTCCTTTTAAATTCTTTGTGGATTTTTAACAACAATATGGATTTAATTATTATTAATTAAATTTTCATGTTCTTGAACCTCGGAGTTCGTCGACGAGACACCGTATTCCGCAACGACGCGACGCCCTTCCGTGATGACGCGACGCCCTTCCGCGACGCGACGATTGCCTCCTTCCGTGACGATTAATTCTGTGAAGAACGCGTGTGCAACGACTCGGCGAGATAGGGATTTTTATTTGAGAATAATCTTTAATTCCCGTGATTGTTTCTTTTAAAACAAAGAACCTGGATCAAGTTCAATTTTAATTCTATTAAAATTGTACCTTGCTTATTATTCATGTGTTGAATATTTCTTCCCAATTGTTATCACCTAACGCGGAGGGTGCGGGCCTAACAAACACGGCCCGAAAACCCTCCGTAGTTCTTCTTTGTTGTGCAGATTGGAGGGCTATGACAAAACATTCCGCAGAGGTCATTCGTCGTTTCCGCAGTGAAGTACGAGACCCGGGAGGAGCTACGGCGCAGACGAAAACAAAATAGGACCACCGGAGCTACTCCTGTGGCCCGCGGAACCCACCAGCGGCGCGGGTCGCCGGCGCGGCGGCCAGCGGACCCGTGGCCGCGTGGGTCCGGCACACGCGGGATGAGGAAAAGTTGCGTCCGCTGATCCCGCGCGGCCCCACGCGGGGCCGCGACACTTCCTTCCGCGGGGGCAGCGAGCCCCGCGGCTTCCTCCACTCGGCCGGGTCGCGCCCTGGCCGAACCGGGCCGCACCGAACCGGGTCGGACCCGGACCCGGGTCGGGTCGACCCGGTTCGGGCCGACCCGGGGTGGGGGGGGGGGGGGTTAGGCCGGGTCGGTCCGGGCCCAGACCCCCCGTCTTCGGATGTTTTCGGTCTTTCGCTCATAACTTGAGCAAAGGGCCTCCGAACGATACACCGTCAGCGGCGATGTGATCCTTGGAACAAGACGATCGTTTCGGTATATCACACTCAAGGTTTAGGAATAGTTTGGGTTCGTCGGGGTTGGTTCGTACACGAAACTAACCGGGCCCACGGAGCGGAAACACTCATATCCCGAGGTCCGGACGTCCGATTGACGTGTCGTTGACTTTGGTTGATTCCTCTAAGTGAGACTAATCTTTTGGCATACTCCGCCCGAGGTTTGGACGCAGGTGGAGTATGGTCGGGTTGGTTTTTCCTTAAAAACCAACCGGGCCCCTGGGACGAAAAAGCCAATAACTCTCAGACCGGGCGTCCGATTGACGCGCCGTCTGCGACGTTGAGTTCCTGTTGACGATACGGAACTTTTGGATACATCAACTCTGGACTAGGTGTCAGTTGATGTATCAGCCTCTCAGCTCGTGGAGCGGACCCTCCCGAGCGAGCTTGCTATGTGCGGGAACCCTAGAGCTGGCTGCGACTGCTACATCGACGACGATGAAGACAATCGTATTGGAATCCTATGTGGGTTCGACGATGAAGACTATCGTACTGGAATCCTATGTGGGTTCGACGATGAAGACAATCGTACTGGAATCCTATGTGGGTTCGACGATGAAGACAATCGTACTGGAATCCTATGTCGGTTCGACGATGGAGACTATCGTACTGGAATCCTATGTGGGTTCGACGATGAAGAAAATTGTATCGGAATCATCTGTGGGTTCGACGACGATGACAACAGTGCTTGTATCCTACGTGGGTCCCAGTAAGATGAATCAGTGACTACATATGACCATCTCTCTTGCTTTACAAATGAAGTATACCTGTGTGAGCTGAAACCCTGTTTTGATTTCCTTTGTGGATTGTGTTGCGCTATCCTGTGTGGATTTACGTTTTTCTTTCCTTTGTGGATTGTGTTGTGCTTTCCTGTGTTGATTTACGTTTTTCTTTCCTATGCGGACTGGGTTGTACTTGAGCTCGGATGTTGGAGCCGAGCGATAATTGATGACATAGGTATATGTATGGGCATATACCTAAGCCGTGTTGGATGTTACTTCGTGATTGTATCCTTCCTTTGTGGTTTATCCTTTGTGGATTCTGGGAGACCTTCGGGGGTCTCGGGGTCCCTACTGAGTAGCTTATACTCACCCCTGCACGGGCTATGCCCGCAGTACGTTGTGTTGGTTGCAGACGACAGACATCACTGATCGCGGTGGAGGATTGCGGAGCAGGACGGTAACTGGAGGTGGACCACTGGGCGGTGGAGGCTATCTATACTCACCCTTCAGGTGGGACTTCCAGTGGACGGCTCGACGTTGAGGCTTTACTTTTCAGTTGCTGTTTTTCCCCTTTTAGTTGTACTTTACAGTTGGGCTTGTATTTCCGGCCCCCTTTACTTTTCCACACTTACTGTTGTACTAGCTTTTACATAGTGTTTACTTTTCCGCTTGCTTACTCTGTAGTGCTTGTTCACTTTACAAAGGTAATGCCTTCCCTTCTTCCGGGATTTACTCCTTGGTGCTAGTCGCCAACCCCTGGCCTATGGAAGGCGGGCTTGGGGTAGTCACGGCACGGGCCCCGAGGACGGGTCGTGACATAACACATGGTATACGGTACTATAATAGATAAATATCAATGATGAAAATTATTTAAGAATGTATGTTGATATAGATGAAGAAACTTTTAAAAGATACCATCAGAAATATCTTGTGGAAAATAATCATTAAACATTCCAAAGTGTCCCATACCACCAAAAACTATTTCAATTATAATCCATATGAAGGAATAAAATTAAATGAAAATTAAAATGTCATGAGAATAAGTTTATTCATGATTTTATATATCAAATTGTATTACATACACCAAAAAAAATGAATTAGCAATGAACAAGGCATATATCTCCCAAAAGTTAAAGTAAGACGTGAAAACCCTTAAATCATGCTTGATCTAATTGAATGCTCATTAAAATTGTATATAATAGTTTTAATATGGTCATTAACTTATATAATAAACTTATTCATATTTATTACATCATATATGATATTACTATATAATTTTATCACATTTTTTTTGGTAATATTTCGTTATTACCCTTGTTTCAGGTGTTAACTTCTTTATTTTCATATGTATATTTTTTCATGGATGTCTCGGTTCTGTTACATAGTATATAGATAAACCATATAAAAAATTATAATAATGTTATAAATATAATATTGAATAATTAAATAAATTATTATTATTATTCTTTATTTTCTTACATGACAAATTAATCACATCGCATTGTGGAGACGGTAGACCGCACATACACATGAGCGACGATATCATTCTATTAATGGTGAAAGGGTAGTGGTGTGGATGGTATATTAATTTTTCCAGAATCAATATCATGTAATCATTATATAATATATCCATTATTTATATGATTATATCAATCCATGTAAAGTAGTGATGAAAAACAAAATATACCATGGTGTTGAGATGGTAAGGTGTATGTATGCACACGCGATGTTTCCATTTTTCATTGGATAGGTAAATCATGAAATATGGTTTTATCATAATCATAATAACATCTAATCATATATATTATAATTTTTTAATTACTTTAGTTAGTAAACAAAATATTAAGAGGAATTAGAAGAAGAAATGATCTTGAATAAGTTGGTAAAACAATTACCTCTTTTTCGGTGGACTTCATTTTGACCACTTCATATGGATTCTTGAGATGGTATTTTAGGATGACCATAACATAAATAACTTGTATAAGGATGTTATTAGGATAAATGGGTAGTGTTTGGTCAATATATAAGGATCAATGTGGTGTGAGGAAGTGAGGGAGGAAATTATCTTTTATAATTGACGTGAGAGAAACTTTTGTGAACTCTCAAAATATTACATTAATATAACTTAATGTTCAATTAAAAATGGATAAAAATTAATTTATTTGTAATATAATCAGAGTATGTGTTGAAATAATATCATCTAATTATTTTTTATAAAAGTTTATATAAAATTATTACCCTTATCTTTTGGCTTTACCCCTTATTTAAACCCTTTATCTCTTACGACGACAACTCAAATTTTATACTTTTTAAGGGTTAATATTGTTACCATAAAATACCAAAAGAACCATAAATGAGACATGTATGAAATTTGAAACTTTATCCATATCATTTGGATGATGTATTATGTTTTATGAATTTTATTTCATTTAATAAAATATTATTTATTATAAAATATCATTAATGTAAATTTTGACACTATTCATTTCATAACTTTTGAAAAAATTTAATTTCACAAGATAAATTTGAAAAAAACCTTTTAATACATACGTAATATATATATATGTTATCTATAAAATTCATATAGGATATTAGTTATATCAAATTATATTTATTTTAATATTTCTATCAAAATTTATTTGATATGTCCATTAATTAAATAATTACTCCATCATCATTATGAAATACTTTAATTTAATTACTTATTCTCTAAAAATTACAAATAAATTATAATGATAAAGGATAAAACTTTATTGGTCAGAATAATATTCATATTCTAACAAATCCCTTATAAATAACCCCATATTAAAAAAATTCCCTTCTGAAAATCAAAAGTGTGAGAAAATTTACATTTCATAGAATATAATATTAAAAATTTCATACTCCCGTAAAAGTGGAATGAAATGGTTATAATTTCATAAAAAGAATTATTTTGGTCTTAAAACACTAATTTAATGAAATTAGGATACATTTTAGGGTAATTTTAGTCTTTATAATATTATTTTACCCATAATTACCTGATTTTTCCTTTCTCACGACCCACATTCTCCAAGATGAGGGAAGGGATGCCAAACTAGCCAACCCTTCCTTCATCAAGGTGAAGGAGAGATAATGACCCCCTGAGTTCCACCTTTAGTAAGCCCCAAAGTGGCCACAAACACCAAGGGTATAAAATCTCATATATATGTAAGGAATTACCCTTTTTATGGAACAAGATCAGGAGATAAGATGGTAAATCCCTACAAAACCAAGACTAAATGTAACAATAATTCCAAGAATAAATTCCCACATACATGTTAAAAAAAATAAAACCAATAAAAATTAAGACAAAACTCACAAATAATGTACCAAGGAAAGGAAACTAAACATAATCAACAACTATCCTGACACTCGAGCTAGTAAATTACAGCATTGTCTTCAATGTCATCTTGGAAACCTAAAAATAATTTTAAACACCTAGTGTGAGAATTCAAGTATACGCAGTAGGGGAAGCTAAAGATTCTTGTGCACAAGTGTGGGAATATACTAATTCCCCTGTGAGAAAAATAGTAGAACCTCAAGAACATACCAAGGAATACTAACCATCCCAACCTCACCAAGGCACACTAACCCAAGTAATTCAAGCCAAGTAAAGTAATAGTATAAGAACATTGATATTTGAGTACCATGCACACCACTTTCCCAGTGGTTAACTACTCATTCCTAACAATATGACATCTTGACTCTTCCACCCTTCTAATACGCATTCCCACTGCCACAACCTTGTCACACACACCTGGGCTCCAAACCGCACACATCCACATCCACAGACACCTGGGCCACAACAACTACCGCCACTCCAAAAGACATGTGGGCCTCAACAACAACACACCATGCCCGAAGACAGATGAGCCTCATCCCAAAGATACTTCAGAAAAGAAACTCGACCCGCAAATACTTAGGCCCCTTGATCAAAACAAACCCCAACCCCAAAGAATTTTTGACTATAGTAAGCCTCAAGACATTACATCATGCTCGGATACACAGAAGCGAAAAGATCCGGAAGAGGGTGTGAGGAAGAAAATCAGTAACCAACCATCAATCCTCCCACTAGGATGTTAGGAAAGAAACCCTACCCCATGAAATGGATGTGTCAACACATAATGCTCAATGAGGGTGGGGTGAGTGTCTAAAACAAAGGGAACTACAACATATATAGGCAATAAAACACTCACCCCCATCCTAAAGGTTCCACACCAACAAACAACACACACACACCTTCTGTGATTTTTCTACTACCCCTACATCCACAACCACATAACAACCACTGCCAAATCACAACCCATCCCCCATTTTGTTAAATTTATATTTATTTATTATTGGGGATTCACTTAAATTATCCCAAAAATACTGGGAAACTAAGAATCCTAACCATGCCAAGCAACCAAAAAAACCAAACTACACTACCACTACACTAAATCAAAAAAAAATAACAAAAAACTAGACTCTTAGTCCCACTACACATCCTTGTTCAAATATTATCTAATATCATTATTAAAAGTAAAGCCTCCAATTAATTCTATCACAAACTAGCCATGCAGCCCCAGTGCCCAAAAAAATCCCAAACGCACACCCACTGCATAACAAGTCCATAACCACACCACAATCAATCTTCTCAACGCCGCTCTATGACCACATGGTAACATAAAGGTAGTTCAATTACCTACAAGTTCATCCATTCCAAAATAAATTAATCTATCAGAAAGAGACACCAACACCCCACCTGTACCACTCCACATCCCAAACCCACAGAACCTAGTTTAGAACACACATCACATAACCAAAACCATCAAACCAAATGTATTCACATTTACCCGACAAGGGTTCTTTAATTTTTAATTTAATGTAACTAGGGTGATCACAGAACGAGATTGATCAAAGGCGATCCTTTTATTTAACAGAGTGTAAGTGAATAATCTGATTTCATGTTATTGCCATTTTTTAAAGTCGTCACAAGAAGGACAGAGTATCATCAGTGTTCAAGAAAATACCACCAATGGTCATGATTTTTATAAGTCATACAACCACAAAAATCCATTAAAATAATTGAGGATAACAAATAAAATAGGTGATCAAACATCAAGACACACCCTACCCATTATTTTACTTATGCGAGTTATCTTTGGATCATATTAAATCCCAGTTTAATTCTCATTTCAATAAGAGTATATTGATGTTCCTTAAAAGGAACCATTAATATATCCACCCTGCATGATGCACAATTTAAGAGAAGAAAAAGAAAAATCCCTACTTGGTTGATCAATGATCAAAGTTCCTTGTTGTTCCAAGAACATGGGATGACACAACTTTTAGGAAGAACTACAAGGCTGAGCAGGAAGGGCTCTAGCAGGGATGAAAAAATCATCTCAGGAGGAAGTGTCTTGGTACACCCTGGAAAGATGAAAGAATGAAGGGAAAGAGGACATTAGATTAAGAGGAGGCAATATATTAAAATTAGGGAGACCATTTTGAAGTACTTAAAAGTCAGATCGTTGATCGACCACATGGCTTGGCGGTTTCACATTTTGTAAGTAATTAGGTTTTAATAATTCCCCTTGGGAATGGTGAAGATATACAGTAGGAAAGTTGTGTGTATATGAATTAATATTAAATAGAGAAAACACGTAACAAGAGAGAAACTAGAAAAAATTAGGGAAATGGGGTGTGGCACTATTTGGAAAGACACCGTAATAGTGCCATTGTAAACAGTGAGTCAATGACTGTACCACTGTAACAGTTCCACCGTAGTGGTTCTAACATAAATGGTTCCAATTCAAATAGTGCCACTGTGAAGGTGCCATCATAACTAGTGTGACCATAATGGTGCCACCGTTTCGGTGGAACAATTTGGTGGTATAAAGTTTTTTTGGAAAACTACCATAGCAAGTCACATTGATCCCTACGAACACTACAACCATGGGATCTTTAATAAAGGAAAGTCCAAGGAAATATGGGTCATTAAATCTGACACCTCTTAAACTATTCTCTTCCCCCTGAATCAAAAACCAAACCCGAAGAGAGAGAGTCAGAACAACCAAATATTAATATACCTCTTTGGGATAAACAACCCTGATATGAAAATTGGAGGGGAGAACTCAACATCCAGGAACACCTCCTTAACATATATCTCTTGAATAACTAGAGAGGCACTAAGGCTCCACTGTCCCAAGAAATCACACAACCACCAAGGTTCATACTGTTCAGATTCATGGATTAGGGAGCTCCTTCCCCTTGTCAAGATACTATTCGATTTGGGCGGCACTAACTTGATCTAACGGGTTTAATTGCATCCATATTATTGTATCTCGATTAGGGATCAGGTCCTCCCATCCCCATAGTCAGGAATTTTTACACAAAAAACAGAGAATATGAAAACAACTCATCATACTACATGCGTAGTCAAACATTACATCATAAGAAAGTTGCAAAGAAAACACAAGAGAAAATCTCAGAACAACCCTGGGTGCTGGGCACACATATTTGCCTCCCATTACAAGGTACTCTCCTTGAGGCCACCATGACTCCATAGGACATGAAACAAGGGAATGGTCAATCCCTGAAGCACCTTCTCCTTTCGATCCTTGATTCTCACTGATCACCCCATGAACATCTTATCATCCTCGATATCCAACTCTACCTAGTTGAGGGAGTGGGAATCATCATATAGATAACGAAGGACCTGAGAGACCTGAAATATGTTGTGGATCCTTTCCAACCTCAATGGAAACACCTGCCAAAATTCCACATCTCCAACCCATCCTAACACCTCGAAGGGTCCGATGAACATGGGAGATAGCTTAATATCCCTGAAAAACCTCCAATGTCCACGCTGAGGGGACACCTTTAAGAACCTATTTTTCCCAAACTACAACTCCAAGTGTCTCCTCTGATGAATAGTATGTGACTTCTATCAGTCCTAAGCTACCTTCATCCTTTCACGCACAAGCTGAACCTTTTTTGTTATGCTATGCACCACTAATGGGCCAAGAACATCTACCTCCCCAACCTCTATCCAGCACATGAGCGAACGAAATGGTCTTCTATAAAAGGGTTTGAATGGTTCCATGCCAATGGTAGAGTTTTAAATATTATTTTAGGTAAAATACACTAGTGGAAAGTTTTGTACCGATGATCCTCTGATGTCCAAAACACCTGATAAAAACATATCTTCCATCGTCTGGATGGTCCTCTCTGTCTTCCCATTCATCTGAGGGTGGAAAGAGGTGCTAAGGCATAGCTAGGTGCCAAAAGAACACTATAATACCTTATAGACTTTTGAATTAAAGCATGTATCTCAAACTAAAATGATGGATCTTGGGACTCCGCGTAGCTGTACCACATCACCCACATACCTCTGTGCTAAGGCTTCCACTATGCCCGACCTCTTAATCGCTAAGAAGTGAGTTGATTTCTTCAATCATTCCACCACCACCTGGATGGAATTATAACCTCCCTCATCCCTGTGTAGTTTGGATATGAAATACATTGATATGTCATCCCAATTCCACTCGGGAACATCTAATGGCTGCAATAGACCGCCGAGAACATGGCGTTCATCATTCACCTGCTGACACATGAGGCACCTTGCCAAAAACCTCGCCATTTTCTGTTTCACTCTGGGCCACTGAAACTATCCTTTAAAGCCCCAGTAAATCTTGGAGACCCCTGTATATATCTCTAGGGGTGAGTTATGGAACTCCACTAGAACTCCCTCGTGCATCACCACTAGGAAAAACAATTTCCCTCAGAATATTATCCGATTTTGACTATCCTCTGACTATCCATATAGAGCATCACCATGGCTAATACGATCATACATCACTTTGACATCTAAGTCTCCCCACTAAGACTTCTACACCTTTCACACCAAGGAAGATTGCACTATCACATGAAAAAGATAACCTCTAACTTCTTCTTCTTTCAAGCCCAAATGTAAAGTAGGTAACTCCTCCATTCCTTCCAAGCAAATGAAAACTCATAAACTACATCCTTGTATGACTTCCTACTCATGGAATAGGCCTCCATGTTCCCCTTTATAGAGGTGTAGGAGATTTTGAAGTAATATTATGGAAGAAACTCCATCCACCTCCAGTGCCGCAAGTTCAGGTCTCACTGGGAGAACATATACCTCAAGCTCATGTGTTCTGTGAAGACCACGAAGCATTCCCTGATGAGGTAATTCCACCAAAAAATCAATGTGAACACTAATTCTATAAGTTCCAGGTCATGGGTGTTGTAGTTACGTTGTGAGGAAATAACTTCATAGAACGATAAGAGATCACTCCCCACTATAGCATCGATACACACCCTAATCCATGATCAAAAGCATCAAAGAACACTTGAAACGTCACCCATTCCTCTAGAAACCTTAGCACTGGGGCACTGACCATCTTCCCTTTTAGATAAGTGAAATATTCCTACAACTGATCACTCCATATGAAATGCTGGCCCTTTCTAGTTAAATTCGTCAATGGAGTTTCAAATTGAGAGAAGTTGGGTACGAACATCCGGTAGTAACCTGCCAAACCCAAGAAACTACAGACCACTGCCACGTTCTTGGGTGCTTCCCAAGAAACAACTGCTTTGACCTTCGATGAGTCCTATGCTATTCCTTGCTAGGACACCACATGTCCTAGGATGTGCACCTCTCGCATCCAAAAATTGTACTTGGATAACTTCCTATTGAGATAGTTGTGTCAGAGGACCTCCAAAACTATCCTTATATGCTCATTGTGATCCTCATTTGATACTGAGTATATTAGGATGTCATTGATGAACACAAACATGAACCGGTCTATATTTTCACGAAAAACAATGTTTATGAGTCTCATAAACACAGTTGGTGTGTTCGTAATGCCGAACAACATGACCCCAAACTCAAAGTGCCAATACCTACACCTGAAAGCAGTCTTCGGGATGTCACCCTCCTTCACCCTTAACTAGTGATATCCAGACCATAGTTTGATCCTAGAAAACCAACCTGCTCCCTTCATGTAGTCAAAAAGATCATTGATCCTTAGGAGGGGCTAATGGTTCTTAAGAGTTACCCGATTCAGTATATAGTAGTCTATGCACAACCTGAGACCACAGTCTACCTTTTTTGTGAACAAGATTGGGGCCCCCCATGATGACACCCTTGGTAAGAAAAAACCATTCTTCATCAAGGCATCAACCTGAATCCATAACTCTCGCAACTCAGAAGGCGCCATCTGATATGGATCCATCAAAATCAGACATGCACCAGGTTGTATGTTAATCCAAAACTCAACATCACGTCGAGGGGGGTAGGTTCACTACCTATTCGAGGAAGACATCCAAGAACTCACTTAAAATCATAGAAACTTACACCATCTCTGAGTGCGATGATCCCACTAACAACTCATAAAACAAAGAAATAAGGGGCCCCACATACTGGCTACCCTCTTGGAAACTCTGCTCGCCAACAAAATCTACACGTTGGCCACCCATATCAGAGAAGACAAACCTTATCTGAAAGTAGTCGACAACATCATGCATGGAAAGAAGATAATAAATGCCTAGGATTACATCGTATGAATATATTTGTAGCTGAAGAATACACCCACTAGACTGATACAACCCCAACATCAGTTTATATCCTCGACAAACATCGAACAGGATGGTCTGACTTCCGACTGGCATACTCAAAACCAAGGTCATGGAAAATCTCTCTATGTCTAGAACCATGGAATGGTTTATACTAGGTGCAACAAAGTAGTGTGAATATAATGAATCAAACAAGGCACATGCAAGAGTACTAAACAGACTAATCATACCTCGAACAACTTCTGGCACCATAGGAACTGTTTCCTCTGCGGCATGCAACTTCCCAAAACCAACTCCTCTTCCCCTCGACTATCAGCCACCTCCCCAACCATGCCCTAGTCAAGGTCCCTGAGGATAACTCTGAGGTTGGCCTCCTCCGACACTGTCGGCCCTCAATGGAGAGGGGGATAGCTGCCCCTACTTCTGGAAAGGCCTGGCTGGAAACTACTGCTGTAGAGGTGGGCGTTGAATCTTCCCAACCCCATTATAATGCACGTAGAAATGGAACTGATTCAAAATATTCCTAAATCTACCATAGATAAATAATCTCATCCCTAAGCCCATGGAGAAAGGGTGAGGAGTGGGAGGTTAAAACTTGAACTACTAAGGCCTACTCCCTGCTGGCCGGAACCTACAAGGTCCGGACGCTGGAGGCCTGTTGATGATGGCCTTTACCTTCAACAAACTCTGCTAGATCCCTTCTCATGGCACACCTCCTAGCATGTGCATCCTATCCACTACTTCATCCTTTTTTTGAACCTCTATGTATGTCAACAGAGTGAATGGAGTAACAACATACTAAAGAGAAGTTCAAAGTGCCTCCTCCAATCATCTTACCTGTGACTCCACATCTAGAAAGTGATCTTGAAAAAAATGAAGGAGATACTTGATCTTGAAACCCATATTCCTTAAATACATACTCTCTTGCTGGAGGGAGAGAATATCCTTCCACTTTTTGGCCTTCATCGTGGAAGAAAGGCATTCTGCCCATAACTCCTTTTCAAAGTCAGTCCACAAAACCTCAGTTTCCTTCTTCTCCCCATGGTAAATCTTCCACCATTGACACATCACTCCTCTAATCGGACTTAGGGACAAGGGACCCCAATACTATGTTGGAGCCTAGATAAAGATGAAAGCGATCACCAGCTCTTCGATGCAGCTCTCCATCTCCATGTTTGAGAAGCTTCCCTCGTACTTTCCCATGGTCTGCCGCTAGAAGGAACGAAGTGTATTCTTCCACTGGTCCTCCTCCTCCACTTGATTGGCACTCTAATGATTATCCAAATCAAAATATTGGGCCTCAATTGCTCACACCACTCACAGACAATTCCCAAGTTCTATAGATGAAAAATTAAACAAGAAAATCCAAAGCCTAAGTAGTGTGGAAAATCCCTTTAATATTTTGTTTAAACTTTTTATTTATTTTAAATTAACAAAACCACCAAGACAAATAAGAACACAAGTCATTATGATTCATGTAAATTTCCTAGCATCTCTACCCTAAAATCATTGTAGCCTTACATGGTCATTCAGTAGGTCTAGAGTACTTTCATTGGATCATTGGGGTGGGCATGGGGCTAAAATCCTGTGTCCTAGCCAGTCTTCCCTGGCCTATTTCATGCACCAAGATTGCATAACACTGTTGGCCTACCATCTCATGAAATCATCACCATGCCTAACCCCAAACTCCATCCTATATCTTAAAAATCATCTCTGATACAATTATTTCATGACCCACTTAATCCATGATGAGGGAAGGGATGGTAAAGTGCCCTTCCATTCCTTCCTCAAGGTGAAGGAGAGATAATGACCCCTAAGTCTCACCTTCAGTATGCCCTAGAGTGGTGAATAGCACCATGTGTATATAATATCACATATATTGAAGGAATTACCATTTTTTAGAACAAGATCAAGAGAAAAGATGGTAAATCCCATCAACACCGTGACTAAAGGTAATAGTAAATCCAAGAATGCATTCACACATGCATGCCCACAAAAATAAACCTGATTCAAAGTAAAGAAAAAATCCCAAATAATGTACCAAGGAAAAGAAAATAAATAGAAGCAACAACTATTATGATGCCTAAGCTCGTAAAGTCCAACACAGTCCTCAAAGTACTCCTAGAAACCTAAAAATTGTTTTATATATATAGAGTGAGCATACAAGTATAGTCAGTATGGGAAACTAAAGCTGCTCGTGCACAAGTGAGGGAACATACTAATGCCCCTATGAGAAAAATAGTAGAACCTCAAGAACCTACCAAGGAATACTAACCAGACCAACCATACCAAGGTACACTCACCAATGTAACGCAAGCCAAGTAAAGTAATAGTGTAATCACATCGATATTTGGGTACCCCACACACAGCTTTCCCACAGGTTAACTGCTCATTCCTAACAATCTGACGTCTTGACGATGCCACTATTCCCACTTGCAGTCCCACTGCCACAACCTACCCGCACACACATAGGCCTCAAAACATACATAGCCATTCCCATAGACACCTAGTCCACAATAACCATCACCACACCCAAATAAACTTGGGCCTCAACATCCAAACACCAAGCCCGAAGACACCTGGGACTCATCCAAAAGATACATGGGAAAACAAAACTGGCCCACAAACACCTAGGCCTCTCGTCCAAAACATAACCCTTCCCAAAGAATCTTGGAATATAGTAATCCTCAATCCATTACAGCCTGCCTGGATATGCCCGAGCGGCATGATCTGTAAGAGGGTGTGAGGAAGAAAATCAGTAACCAGCAATTCATCATCACACCGAGATATTAGGAAATACACCCTTCCCCATGAAATAGAGGTGTGGGAATGTAGTTCTCAATGAGGGTGGGGTGTATATCAAAAAACAAGGAACTAATATATATATATATAGCTAATCAAACACTCATCCCCAACCTACAGTTTCCACACAAACAAACAACAAGCCCACACAAGCACTGCTTTTGCTGCTACTACGACATGCACAAACACATAACAACCATTTCAAAATCACAAACCATCCCACTTTTTGTTAAATTCACATTTATTTATTTAAGAAGATTCACTTAAATTATCCCAACACTAGATGGAAACTAACAACCGTAACCATGAAAATAAACCAAATAAACCAAACTGCAGTCACACTACACAACAACACAAAATGAGAAAACAAAACTAGACTTGATGTCCCACTGAAAATCCCTATTCAACTACTATCTACTATAATTCTTAAATGTAATGCTACCCATTCATTCTCTCAAAAACCAGACCTGCAACCTCACTACCCGAAGAAATCCCCAATGCAGTCTCACTATATAACAAGTCCAAAACCACACCGCAATCCCACAGCTCAACACTACCCCATGACCACAACACAACATAAAGGCAGTTTAGATATGTACAAGTTCATCCATTCCACAATCAATAAATCTATCAGGTTGATACAACAACAACCCATGTAGCACCCCACATAACAAACCCATAGAACCCAGACCAGAAAACACAACACATAACCAAAACCATAAAACCAAATATATTCCAATTTAACCAACAAGGGTTCTTTAATTTCCAATTTAATGTAACTGGGGTGATCATATAACATGTTTGATCCTGGTGAATCCTTTTATTTAACTGAGTGTACGTGATTAATCATATTTCATGTAACTGCCATTTTTTTTGAAGTCATCACAATAAAGATAGAGTATCACTAGTACACAAGAAAATACCACCAATGGTCATGATTTTCAGAAGGCATAAAACCACACAAATCCATAAAAATAATCAAGGATAACAAATAAAATAGGCAATCAGACATCAAGCCACACCCTGCCCATTATTTTACATATGTGAGTTATCTTTTGATCATATTAAATCCTAGTTTAATTCTCATTTTAAGAAGAGTATCCAATCATTCCTTAAAAAGAACCATTAATATACCCACCCCTCATGATGCAAAATTTAATAGAAGAAAAAGACAAATACCTACTTGGATGATCAACGATAAAAGTTCCTTCTTACACTAAGAACAGGGGATGACACGACTTAGAGAAAGAACTACAAGGATGAGCATGAAGGGCTCAAACATGGGCGCATGACTCATATCAGGAGGAATTCTCTAGGATCACTAAGAGAAAATGAAAGGAAGAAGGAAGAGAGGATCCCGGCTTAAGAAGAGGCCACATCCTAAAATCAGGGAGACCGTTTTGAAGTATATAAAAGTCAGATCATGGATCAACCACGCAGCTTGGTGGGTTCACACATTAAGACTCATTATGATTTAATAATTCCCCTCATAAATAGTGGATATAGACCAGTGGACAACTATGAGTTGATAAATTAACTTTAAACGGAGAAAAACATGTAATAGGGGAAAAATGGGGAAAAATCGGGGCAAGGGGGTGTGATACCATTGGGTGAGACACAGTTACAGTGCCACCATAAATGGTACGACTGTGACAGTGAGATGGTAAGAACGCCACTGTAACAGTGCCATCACAAACAGTGCAACCATGATGGTACGACTGTGACGGTACGACCATGATGGTGCAACCACGACAATGCGATCATGACAATGCCATTGTAATTGGCGCGACCATAAAATGCCACAATTTTAGTGGAACCGTTTGGTGGTAACATGTTTTTTTTTTGGAAAACTCCCAGATCATGTTACTTTGATCCCTACGAACACTACAAAAACTAATTTTTTCAAAAAGTAAATTCTAGGGAAATCATTGTTATTACACCCTTAACCGTGGTAATTAAAATATTAATAAATTTACTATTCATATGAAAAAAATTACAAGAAAAATATTGACATAACTTGGACCCAATTATTTGAAATATGAAATATAGTTTTAAAAAATTTAAACCCATAAGTTTCAGTTGTTAATTTAAAATTAATCCCATTGATGGAATGAGAAAATGGGTTATTAAATTTAAAACGTACAAAAGATTATAATGTTTATGTATTCATATTCTATGTAAAATTATTTCCAATTTGCAAAATTTTATTAAATGATATAAAATTAATCTAATTATAATTTAAAATAAATTAAAAATATATTTTAACACTATAATTTAATTATATGAAAAATATATTTTGAAACAAAAGGAAATATTTTGTTAAAATTCATCAAAACATGAAACTTATTAGAAAAATAATAAAACATCATCAATGGTAATTTTTTTTTATTTTGAATTAAAATAATAATTTTTTTTAAAAAAAATAGAATTTTTAAAAGTTTTAATACCTTTATTTAATATTAGTGAACCATAAAAAGGTGGCAGAACTGCCTTTAGAAAAATATAGCCTTTTATGCTTAAAATTGATTTAAATCTTATCTTAGGTCTATTATTCTTCTTGGATGAATTTAAAAACTTTTGTTTGAATATATAAAATCTATATTTCATTAATATCTTTCAATAATAATCATTAATTTAATTTATTATGATAAAAAATATTGTGGGAATAAATATTGTTTTTAATTAAAAACAAAGCCTTTATATTCAATTGGTTTTTATTTTCATTTCTTATTAATTCACTTTATAAACATTTGTAAAATATAATTTCATAATTTATTTAATCTTATTAAAAATCTATAACTTAATGGATAATGTTAAAATATTAATATTAATACTATATTGTGGTTCATTTAGGTTCGATGTTGCATGCAATGTATCCTATAGAATAAATTATATTTATTTAAGAGGAGACATACCATAAAATATTGGGGTGTTACACTC
The DNA here is from genome assembly GCA_963277665.1 of Viscum album. Classification (NCBI taxonomy): domain Eukaryota; kingdom Viridiplantae; phylum Streptophyta; class Magnoliopsida; order Santalales; family Viscaceae; genus Viscum; species Viscum album. The sequence continues at coordinate 1,185,588,707 of OY728123.1, read as the reverse complement.
TGAATATAAGAAAATATAATTTTTTATAAAAATAATATTTTCCTTTGATATTAACTTGAACTATTTCTACATCATCCCTTATCAAAAGATGCTTCATATAGTGATGTAATAAATTAATCTCTAAAACCACATTAAAAGACAAAATTAAATCATTTCATAAATGGAATTCCTTTCCAAATTGATATTATCCAAAATTTTAAGAAAGAAGGTTGATAAATTTCCAAAATAAACTTAATATTAATCCAAACAACCTAAAGTATCGCTCTATTCACCACAAACCAATATTATGAACACCCTTATCATGAATCCTCTTGAAACATGGTAATAAAGTGAATTAACAAAAAACCTTATGAGAAATAGAAATTATTCCTTATTACTTAAGTATGAAACATATTATTGGACATATTACTTAAATCCATTTTTTTAAAAAATACATAAATTATGGAAAAACAACTTTTTTAGAAAACCATTAATCAATTCCATGGTAGTCAATACTATAAGGACCAAACCTTAAACATTACATAATCTAGTAAATTCCATTATAATTAACCTTTTACATTACCAGACATGTTTTTTGTTTAGAGTTCTATAAAGTTAGGACATAATTAATACATATCAACCCAAAACCATATGGGTTCAACTAAAACATTATATATATTTTTATAATACAATATTTTATAATAAAAACATGAAATATTTTTATAAAAAGTATTAACAACCTTCATCTTGGCTTCCACTATTCTCTTAACAATCCTTAAACCCTATGATATTTTTTAAATCTTGGAATGACCATAAAAATCTTAGTAAGGGATATAAAAAGGAGTCCATGAATACTTATAAACACAGGAAATCATTTTCTCAATGACATATTTCTCACCCATAAAGTATCATGTACTTACTCTTTGAAATAAGAGATTTCCATAAATCATATTAAAAATAAAAAAACTATATAAGTTAATTAGGGAATTACTTACTTAATATTTTAAACCTCATAGATACCTTATGATTTTTAATCCTCATGACTTCCATATAGTGTAACCCTCATGACAACCTTATGGTGTAGCCACCAAAGATAAACTTTGAGTTACCATACGAACAAGCTCCAACTTAAACATACCCAATACATTTAAGGGAGTTATAGTTCACCCCATTCATCATAAATAATTACCAAGAACTATAACATAATCATAAAACATGAATACTTTCATAAATAAATTCATATTGAATTTTTTAAGAACATAAATTTAAAAGAGGATTTTTATAGTGGAGTCCCTTACATATACCATATCATTGAAGTAAGAATTAATAAAATGAATGGAATATGTATAATCACTATAAAATTACATAATGAAACATAATATATTAAAAATTCAAATCACAAATAATCTTATCCTGACAAAATTAATTATGTATAAGGTTATCCCAAAGAATAAAAATTGGGGTAAGAATTCACTTACCTTAGGCCCATCTTACTTAAAATGTGTTTAAAAATCCTGTATAATAGTTAAAAGAGTTTTACTAATATTTTAAAGAAACATATTTATTTTTATAACACATTATATGATCATTTTATAGCATCATCACACCATTTATTAATAATATTTAATTATTTCCATTATGTTGGGTGCATTTTTACTTGGTTTCCATGGTCGGTTCGTAAAGGATTTTCTTGTCGAATAGAAGAGAAACTACAGAAGTATAATGAAATGGAATTAATATGCTTCCATAATATTAAATTATACCCTAAATAATTTTGTTTTCCGATATAATGATGAATCATTATATAAAACATTAATGATATTCATTCATATCATTTTGGCGGTATTTCGATAACCACCATCTAGTTTTGTTATATAATTTAATATTATGTATAAATGTTAATTTTAAAAAATAAAATAGTTTAAATAATAAAATTTAGAATAATTTTTAACCATTAAAATGTATTTCTGACCATTAATTAAGGCTGTAATAGAAATTAAAAACACATCATCCACAATGTCGATAATTTGACACATCACAAATTATGTTTTTATTTTTAGAATAAAAGGGAGAAGAGAAGAAGTATGATGATGAATTTTTCCATAAACATTATAAAATTAATTTATATATAAGATAATTTAGTTTTCATGCCTCTTGGATAAGGGGATACTAAGAGAGTATAATAAAAGAAAAACAATTGAAATGAAAATAAAAGAAAATGAAAGAGTATTTTTACCTCATGCATTATCCTCCTTAAGAACCTCTTTAATGCCTTTGATTTTGGTCTTTTTGTGAGACCATTAGGTCTTGGACATGGGGAAGAGGCTTAGGAATATTATTGGGTATAATTTGGACAAATTTAAAAGCTTTAGAGGTGTGAGGAGAAGAGGGGATGGACAATGGTATTTATAGTGGTGGGGGGGGGGAGTCCATTATTTTAATATTTATTTTATTATTTTTATGAAGACAAGAAAGATTTATGGTTTTTGGTAATAAATATAGTAATTAGTTCACATGAGTTAGAACAAAAGGGTTATTATCTTATAAAAACATAATCTATGACTCAATAATTCATGTATTCAACTTATTTCTTAAATTATCATATTTCACTATTAACAAAAAATTTAAGTATTTCAGAAAAATCTCAAAAATTCACCTAACCATTTTTCAAAGTGTAGATTTCGAAAATGAACTCCATTTTATCAAAATAATTTTCTAAATATGAGAAATTCACTTTTTAAATGAAATTATAATTTATTAAAAAAATAATTTTAAAATCGTAATTGATTTTACAACACTTTGAAAAATTAATTAAGTTCTCATAAAATTATCTTAAAGTCATAAGACAATAAAAATAATAATCTATGAATTTATTTTATGAAAATATATATTTTTTAAATCATTATATGAATTATAAAATTTTTATTAAATATTTATTACATACAAAAATTATAATACCTAATTTATAATAAAAAATATATTTACATGTTCAATGATATAAACATATCATAATATCAAATATAGGATGGATAAATTTTAATTATACTATACGAGGTGATGCTACTATTCTATTGGCCGGATTACTATTCCTAATGGTCATGTTACTATTCCTATGGTCATGTTGCTATTCCATCAGTATAAATTCATTAATTTCTATAAATACAAATTATTTTATTATAAATTTATAAAGAACCAGACGATTTGATTCCAGAATGAAATTAAATTATTTTATAATTACCTGGGCTGTTATATTCTCCCCACATTCTAGAAATAGTGTCCTCACAATTTTTATTTACTTATTAAACAAGTGAGGGTATATTTCCCTCATAGAATTTTTAAAATCTCATGTTTCTTATTAGAACATGTGGTTTCTCCCCAAAGACATAACCTGGTGAATTAACTTATTCCACAATAATTTCTCTCTATAATAAAAAATTTGAAAATGTTTTTCTTCATAATAAAGGTTGTCTTCCAGCTGAAATAATTATAGGCTCAGAACATGAGATGGATCCGGAACATACTTTCTCAACATAAAAACATGAAAAACATTGGGTACATGAGATAAACTTATAGGGAAAGCTACTCGATAGGTGAATAGTCTGAATATCTCCCAGATTTCATAAGGTCCAGGGAACCATGTACTTAGCTTTCCTTTCTTACCAAAATGAATAACTCTTTTCTATGGAGGGATTTTAAGGAAAAACTGATCACCTACCTCGAAAGAAAAGTATTTCCCCCTATTATCTGCATAATTTTCATCATGATCTAATAAATCCTTATGTGTTTATAGATCATGATTACATTCTCAGCCACTTCCTATACTAATTCTGGTCTCATTAATTTCCTTTCCCTAACTTCATCCCAAAAAGCTAGAGTTTGACACCACTTTCCATATAATGCTTCAAAAGGATCCATATGTATTCTGGAATGAAAAATATTATTATAAGAAAACATAACTTATGAAATATATTGATCCCAACTTCCCCAGTAATCCATTGAATACAATCAAAGCATGTATTCCAATGTATTAATTTTTTTCTTGGTCTTTCCATTATATTGAGGATAAATGGTTGTACTAAAATTTAATTCTATGCCTAACGAATTCTGAAGGCCTTTATAAAAGATAGAAGTGAACCTTGGATCATGGTTAGATTCCAAAAATGTTTAGCTCCATTTAACATGAAAATATATTAGAGACACAATCAAGAAATATGATCCAAAGTCATAGTATCTCGAATAGGATGAAAATGTGCATATTTAGTCTGTTGCTCAACAACAACCCAAATTGCATTGCTACCTCGAGAAGTCTTTTTTCATCCTACCCTGAAGTCCATGGATATATTTTACCATTTACAATCTGGAACAAGAAATAGATGAAGCATACCCTTTTGTAATTTTTTCTCTACCTTAATATATTTACAAGTCAAACATTTCATGGTAAAATATGCAATATATCTTTTCATTCCATTAAACAAGTAATACTCTTGAAGGTATCTGTACATCTCAGTATAGATAAGATGACATGAAAATAGAGAACTATGAGCTTCACACAAAAATTATTTCATTATCTGGGATTCATAATGAACACATAATATTTTTCTAAATCTCAAAAAACAATCTTTATCAACATTAAATTTAGGAAACTTACAATTTTCACCAATTATACCTTTATTTATAACTCACTGACTTCCTTATATGATTTCTTAATTCTATCGGATTGAGATGACTACACTAAAATCTAAAACAAAATAGAGGGATTTTTGGTACCAATGGCTTCCAATACAAAATTCACCATTTCATTAATCAAGGGGTATGGTTCCAAACATAACATGGTTAATGATGTATAATGTTTTTGAATCAAGGAAACCACCACTTCGTTTGTTTTTCTAGAATTGTAATTGATCATGCAATCATAATTATTTTATCAGTTCAAGACATATTCTCTACATCATGTTTAATTCCATCTGAGTGATTATATACTTCATACATTCATGGTTAGTATATATTTCACATTATTATCTTTATAAATTATTCCTCCATATTTTTAGAGAAAAAAACATATATGACAATTCCAAATTATGTGTGGGATAATTTAACTCATTAGGTTTCAACTTTCATGAAGAATAAGAAATTACTTGATAATTCTACCTCAGAACAAAACCATGTATCTTCAATGAAACATCATTGAAGATGAAAAACTAACCATTTCTATAATGGAGGGCCAAAACTATAGCATTAACAAATCTATTATTTAGTTCCTAAAAAAAATTACATTCCTCTATCCAAATAAATTTAACCAATTTTTTTGTTAACTTATTTAACAGTCTAGCTTAATATGAAATGTTTTTAACAAAAAATCTGTAACAACCCGCTAATCCGAGAAAAAAATGATTCTCTATATCATTTTTAGTTATTTTCCATTCATCAACAACTTTTGTTTTTTGTAGGATAAACTATTATTCTATCCTTATTTAAATGTGTATAAGAAAAAAACATGTTTCTACCAAAAATCACATTTTCTAAATTTCCTGTATAACATATTTTCTCTGGGAGTTTTCAATACAATCCTCAAATGTTTTTCATGACCCACATTACTTTTTAAAAGACCAAAATATCATTACTAAAAAAATGACAAACTTATCCCAATATTAATAGAATATTATGCTAATAAGAACCATGAATTCAACATATGATTTTTTTAAACACAAGGGGATAAAAAGATCATAATTCCCATACCTAGTATGAAATTATGTTTTTAGAATGTTATCCTCCTTCACCTTCAACTGATAGTACCCAGATCTCAATTCAATCTTGAAAAAATATTGAGCTCCATATAGCTGATCAAACAAGTTAGTGATATGAGGTAATGGATGCTTATTATTAACAGTAATGTTTTTAAAAGATCTATAATCAATGAAAATTATCATGGAACCATATTTATTTTTAATAATCAAAATAGGATCACCCCATGGTGAGGTGCTAGGATAAATTATGCATTTATCACAAAAATCTGGAAACTGATTTTTCAATTCAATAAGTTCTACTTGATTCCTTAGATAAGGGGGTATTGAAATTGGCTTAGCATGATGAACCAAGTAAATGGTAAATTCAACTTCTTGATCTAGTATAACACTTGGAAACTCATTAAAAAACATACAAGTATTAATTTACCTTTGAAACATCATTAATATGAATAGTTCCTTTATTTTCAACAATATGAACCATGTAAATTTATTTTCAATATTTTAATAGTTTTTAAGCTTCCCAAAATGTTATCAAATGTATGGGTTCATTATTTTTAACAAAATGAAATTATTTCTAAAAAAAATTCATTAGCTCTACAATTAAACATGGAATAATAAACAGAAATCCAATCTATACCCATAATGACATCAAACTCTATCGAGGGTAAAAAAATAAGGTTTTTAGGAAATGTATTTCCAAATATGAAAATATGAAGATTCTTATAATGCCCTTTTCTGTAATATTTCCCTGGGTGTTTTAACTATAAGTTATGGTCTCATTTCTTGTGGAGGAATTTCATATTTACCAAAAATATTATCAGAAATAAAGGAATATGTATACCCCATTTCCAAAAAGACAGTAGAAAAATATGAGTAAAAAGGCAAAGTACCTGATACGACATCATTGGATGGCCCGACATCTACTAACGTAGTGGCAAAGAATAAAACATGACCTTTTTTCTTACAATTTGACTAATTTACATAATTTAGATCTTTATTCGAGAAGGTATTTTCATATTGACCCATATCACCACATTTAAGACACTTTATAGATTTCTTATCAGTATTAATCTTAAGGTCAATTTCATTAAAATCTCAGGCCATATGCCTAAACATTCTACATCAAAAACACTTCCTATTTTTGTGAAGACATTCTCCAGGGAACTTTTTACCTTAGTTTTTCCAAACTGGATGATTGAATTTCTTACATTAAAATTTATTTGATTTATTCTTATCCATCGCTTTATATCTGGGCCTCTTCTTCTTTTTTTTCAAAGTACACATGATCATATGAAAACTCCATTTCTACCCTCTCATCACATCAGAAAAGTTTCTCATAAGATTTGAATTCAGGGTAAGCTAAAGACCTTAGATATGTTGACTTAAATCCGAATTAAAAATGATTTATTTTTCTAACAAGACCCCAATAAGATTAGGAGCTTACCTTTCCAATCAGGTGAAGTTTGATTTATATAAGGACACTAAATACTCTTCAGTTTTCTTCAATTCAAGGGATTTATTTTCCATCCAACATCAAATAACTGTTGGATAATATTTTTCAAGGAAGTGATTTTAGAATTCATCTTATTCCAAGGAATCAATATCCTCACTATCCCAAATATTAATAGTCATTGACCACCACTGGCCAGCTTTACCTTCCACATGATAATTAGAAATAATAAACATTTGGTTATCCAAACCCCGAATGATATTGAATATATGTTAGAGGGATTGAATCCATTATTCATCCACCACTGGGTCAGAAGATCCGCAAAAAGTAGGAGGATGTTTCCTAATAAAAAGTTACACTATCATAATATTCCTTTGTGGTAGTTTTGGTTGTTCTTTTGAATGGATTAAAACAACTTTTATTTCATATTTCATCTGAACCATTACTGTCACAAACTATACTGCTCTAATCCCCAACATTCTAGGTTACAGATTCAGAAAGATATAAGCGTCTTGGTTCTTTCTAACTTCAACATACCTATTTCTTCAATGGAAAACCATTCTGAATAGATATATCTTAGATTATGGAACATGGTAATCTTAAAATTCTATATCATTTATACATAATAATAAGATAAAATTCCTTTATTATATTCTATTAACATAATCCTATCCCCTAAGGTTATCTAAACTGTGTTCTCATACATACTATAAGGACACAATCATAAACATTAAATAATCTAGTATATTCTATTATAATTCACCTTTTACATTTCTAGATATCTTTTCCATTTAGAGTTTTATAAAGTTAGTAAATAATTCATACATATCAAAACAAAATAGTAAAACGTGGTTAGAACTAAAATAATATTGATATTTTTCATAATAGAAAATTTTATAATAAAAACATGAACTGTTTTCATAAATATTCTTCAAAACATTCATCTTGGATTCAAATTTTCTATTTCCCAACCTTAAACCCTATGATTTTGTTTTAAAATGTGGGATAAGCACAAAATATCAGTAAGGGATATAAAAATGAGGAGAGAAACCATTATTCCATGAATACATATACACATTTGAAATCATTTTCACAAAGACATATTTCTCACCCATAAAGTATCATGTACTTACTTTGTGAAACAAGAGATTTCCATAAATCATTGAAAACATAAATAAACCATATAGGTTACTTAGGCTATTAATTACATTATATTTCAACCCTTGTAATTATATTATTATTTGTAACCCTTACTAATACCTTAAAATGTATCCCTCATAGATACCTTTTGGTGTAACCATCGTAATTACACAAGGGGTAAGAATACAATCGACCAACAACTTAAACATATCCAATTAATTAGAGGGAGATATAGGTAAAAATATTCATCATAAACAATTCCCAATAACCATAAAAAAATTATAAAACATGATCACTTAGATAAATACATTTCTTTTGAAGTTTGTAAGAGTATAAATATAAAATAGGATTTTTAAAGATAAGTCCCTTACATATACCACATCATTGAAGAAATAGTTAATAAAATAAAAGGAATATGTATAGTAATTATGTATCCAAATAATAAAACATAATATTTTAATATTTATATCACAAATAATATTATCATTAAAAAATCAATGAAGTAGAAGGTTAACCCAAATAATAGAAATTAGCCTAACAATTCCCTTACCTCCAATTCCTCTTACATAAAATGCATTTAAATCTCCTATATAATGGTTGAAATAGTGTTATTAATATTTTAAATAAACCTATTTACTTTTATAATCCCTTATATGATCATTTTATTACATTATTCTACCCATTTGTTAATAATATTTTGTTATTTCAATTAATTTAGGTGGGTTCTTTACATCATTTCCCTGGTCAGTTCGAAAATGATTTTCTTGTCGAATGGAATCGAAACTCTAGAAGTAGAATGAAATGGTATTAATATGTTTCCATAATATTAAAATATACCATTAATCATTTTTTTCATATATGATGCTGAATATTAGATAAAACATTAATGACATTCGTTTAGATCATTTTGGTGGTTTTTTGATAATCACAAACAAGTTTCATTATATAATTTAATATTATGTGTACCTGTTAATTATAGAACATAAAATAGATTATATCATAAAGTATAAAATCCATTTCTATCAGTAAAATGGTTTTATGAACATCTGTGAAGGTTTAATGGAAATTGAAAACACTTCGTCCACGACATTGGTAATTCAAAAAATCATGGATGATGTTTTTAATTTTAGAACAAAAGGGAGAAGAGAAAAAAAATATGATGATGAATTCCTACATGAACAAGATAAAATTATAGTATATATGAGATAATTTTGTTTTCATGCCTCTTGGAAAAGGTTAGGTGAAGCGATTATAAGGAAATAAAAACAATTTAAAAGAAAATAAAACAAAATGAAAGAAGATTTTTACCTTTTGAATTATCCTCCTTAAAAACCTATTTAAGGCCTTTAGATTTGTCCTTTTGGTGAGAACAAAAGGTATTGGACATGGGTAAGAGGATTGGGAAGATGATTGGTCATAATTTGAACAATTCTCATATCTTGATAGGTGTGAGGACAATAGGGCATAAGGGGTGATATATATAGTGGAGGTGGGGGGGGTTCCATTATTTTAATCATTATTTTATTATTTTTCTCAAGAAAATAAATAGTGTTGGTTATACAAATGAAATAATGTAATTAGTGAATCTTAGTTCAAACTAAGGGTGATTACCTTAGTAAAACAACATTTATGACTCAAGAATTCATTTATTTATCTTATTTAGTAAATTATTGTATTATACTATTCACCAAAAATTCATGTATTTTAGAAAAATCCCAAAAATTCAACCTAGACATTTTTCAAAATTTTGAATTCAAAAATGAACTCTATTTTGTAAAAATAGTTTTATAAATATGATAAATTTTATTTATTAATAAAATAATATTTTTTTTTTGAAAAATAACAATTTTGAAACTATAAATAATTTTATAACACATTGAAAAATTAGTTAAATTATCATAAACTTTTCTTATAATCATAAGATAATGAAAATAATATTTTTTGAATAAACAGAAAGTGTAAAATTTTCCTTTTCACTACAACCTAATGACATAAATATCTTTGATAAAGAATTAATCATTTTCTCATCTACCATTGGATCTTTAGTACCTCAATATCTGATGGGGTCCTCTGTCGTATAAACTGATCCAACATCGGAGAATATCATTGTGAAATATGATGCTTTATATGAGAAAGTTTATCCTTATAACTTAATTAAACTACCCAAAAATATCTATAACATTAATTTTTTTAATACCATATATATCAGCTTTATCAATAGGGAAACCTCTATATTTTCCATGAGTATGGATACCATTATTCCTTATAATGACATTTCTAAATATTAGAATATACTGGATTTTATCATAACATTACGTACCAAAATACATAATCTTATAATTAGTTAAATACATAAAAAAATTAAAACTTTTGGTGTATCTAATCTCATAATAAAAAAATTGGTTTTTTGGGGGTGCCATTACATTTAAATCCTTTCTAATGGTTTGTAAAGAAATATGAATTAACCTATGGTTATCACCTAGGAGCATCAAAATATCTGTAAAGTAATACACCTTGTGATGTACTGGGTCTTGTCGAGTCAATCCTGACACACCTTGTCAAAGTTACTACCTCTAGGTACATTTGTTCTATATCTGTGTTCACATGTAGTATCTAGATACAGATGTATTACAAGGATGACACACATAATCTCTAGATTACCAAAATTTGATGATGTTCACTTATACATATCATCTCTATCTATCTTAAGGTTATGTTCCTTAAAAAGATGTGTGTATTTGTGATGTAGCTGCTCAGGAGCTCCCACTTGGCTAGGGTTTGAGCCTCCCTCTCCCCAAAACCGATGCCAACCTCTCCTTGGCTCTCATCCCACCTCTGTCCTGCCACCTCCTTGTGTGACACAGTCAATACCATACCTCGATGTTCAAGGGTTCAGCTAATGTCCCTCCCATTTGGACTAGGGTATCTAACTTAATGCTGGCTCTCCTTGGATTCTATGCTTATATGGCTTTCCCCTCACGCAACAAATATGACCTGCAACTCCAGACTCCCTCACAGATCCCTCTGTCACGAGGCTGTTGGCATCGATGCCTAGAGTATGCGGCCACACGACCTTCTCCGGCTGGTGATGGTGTACTAGAATCCGCCACCGAGTTTTCTGTGTTGCCCCGTCGAACTCAGCTTTCACAGATCCAGTCATTTCATATGTTTTCTTGTCTTCATGCCTCGATCTGTTCTCACTGCTACTCGTACTGCAGCTCCTAGCTGTCTCGACATTCCACAGATGGGGGAGATTGTTATGGATATAGATCGACATCAGATCTAAGGGTTTCCACTCAAATTATCCCTTGGTCTGAGATCCGATGATGTGTCATAGCTTTTTATGGTGTTTTTGGGGACTTTTTATGGTGCGACTGGTTTGGTTTTGTTGGAATTGAATTGTGGAAGGGTCATCATCGACAACCTGAGCCTGTGCATAGATGCAGATGGATGTCATAGGAATTATCGGTGCCTGTGGTGCTCTTCTCTTTTCCAAATCGATTCACAATTCCCTACTGGTCTATATTGTGCCTTGATGGACATCTTTATACTCATTTCCTCTTCCATTTCTTTGTGCTCCTTGGTGCATGGCCCCATATTGGTTGGGTGTGATGGACCCCACAAAGGTTTGAATCATGTTGGTGTCTTAGGTGAAGGTGGAGCGGTTGAGGTTTTTTGTTGTTGTTTTGGGTTTTCTTTGAATCATGTCTATAATACTGGATCCCCTTGGACACACTATCTCATTAGTCTTTGTTTAGGTTGGTTTGGCTAGTTTCTGCAATGGTTGATTCCCTTAGGCATGACCTTAGTTTTTTTTTCACTTTCTCAGTTCTCACTTAACCAGAAAGTGATTTTAATAATAAAAAAATAAATTTTCAGTCAGGTTAGGTTCCCTAATAAATGTTTTATAAATTTTGTTTCTAATGATCCTACTAAAACTACTCTAATACCAACTGTAAGGCCCTGACCTCAGAATCCCTGATCTGGTGCATTACTTTATTACTTTGGAATAAATACAGGCTTTATATCTAATGGGACTAAACTATTTAGTATTTTTGGAAATCCAGATTATTTAGAAGATACTTATAATACATTGGGAAAATAAAATAAAAACATGATACATAATGAAATTAAATAAAAAAATCATTGAAACTCATTTAAATGAATATTATTCCAAATATAGGGAAGGAAAACATAATAAGTGTAAGCTGAAATACCCAGTAATCTTAATTAATGTGGAAGAAATAATGAATTGATGAGAGTAAATCAACATGGAAGAGTAAATAACATTCAACATGTTTCATTAAAATATATAAATATGGAATAATAAATATGGAATGTTATGAAAATAAAAACAAATTATATTTAAGTAATTAACTAATTGTGAAATTAATCCATAGATATGTCGAATCAAAATCTCATGGATGAATTATAACTAAGTTTGAATGAGGGAAATTCTTAATTATTAGACCATTTGTTTCCAAGGTACATAATACCTTTACCATCAAGGTTTTTCACCATATGGTCTTGAATATTAGTTAAAAAATCATATAATTTGGCCAACTGATTTGTAGAATGATACTACAAATGTATCAAGAGGCTATATATAACTGAACCCCTGCTGTGTTATACCTATCTAAACCATTCCTCATATATCAAATAACATATTTAATTTATAAAAAATATTCCTTATCATCACATATACATATTGAATAAATAATAATGCATTATCAATAATTCCCCAGTGTAAGATGATTATCGACAAGGGTTGTTGATGATGATTAATGTAAATACCATTAAAATACCATTAGAAACATTATTGAGGAAAATAATATTTAAACATTCCAAAGTGTCCCATACCACTTCAATACATTTGAAATCATATTCCCCTTGAATTAATAAAATTAAAAGAAACATACAATATCATGAGAATAAGAAGATTTATGATATAACAAGTCAAATATAATTATATACAATATATAAAAGAAATAAGTAGTGAAAATGTTATATACCTCACAGAAAGAAAAGTGAGACAAGAATCTATTACATAGAATCTAATATTTCATGTGTGTCATTATCAACCTGAATAATAAACTTAGGATAATTATTTACTTTCTTCATAACCCTTTTAACGTTTATTATTACTTTCACTTAACTTATTACAATGTTGTATACGACTAATCACTACAAAAAAGTGACCTATACCAAAAGAAATTTTGTTTCATATAATATATCTATTGTTAAAAATTATCAATTCCAATAGATATATTATTCTGTTGTTAATTTTTAAAAGTACCAACAACTCTTTTTACCAACATACACATATATTAGTATTACCTATATTATACCAATATATCATTAATTATCAATTAAATTTGTTACTAAATCTTACAAATAAAAAAAGTAATCTTACAAAAAATGAATATATTTGTATTATTTATTATAAATTTAAAATATTTTCCTATTAAAAAACACATTAAAATAAATTGTTCAATATAGACAAATATTTTAAAATTAATTTACTGTATAAATTTTCAGTTTTTTATTACAAAAAAATTCATTTTCCAATAAGATTATGTGCATATATATTGAATTAATTTATTGATTATTTAATAATGTTTCATGAAATTAATATATATAATTTCAAATTCACAATGAATGAATTAAACTTACGTTGATTTTGACAAAATAAATTATAAACTTAGAAAGTAAAAAATATAGAATTGGATGTTTTGAAAATATGTAATTTATCTTAAAAATATATATTTTTTATAACAATTATCATTTTTTATATTTATTAATATCATCCTACAAATAAACACGTGCCCGAAGTCCAAATCATGGGATTTTCATTCCAAAATCCCATACATTGATAACCCTAAAAATACCAAGGATGTCAAGCCTATGTTTGTCACCAAAACATTCATCCCACTTCGGCTCATCACCACAGGGTTCAACCTTTAGGTTCGTTGCCACATGGTTCATCCTTTCCGTTCATCACAACAGGGTTCTCCCTTATGATTCGTCTCCACAATTCTCATCCCCGTTTGGCATAACCCCCAAATATGCTAATCATTTAAGTGCCCCTAATATGTGGAAACATATCACACCTTCCTCTCTTCACCGCACCATTTCTTTATGGCTACATTCCCTTCAATCAATTTACCCATTTATTCATCAGTCTCACTCCATCTCAAAGAACATATTTGAAGTGAAAAAATGTTAAATTTATATTATTATTTCCCATTAAAAGATACAAATAATTAATGAATTATAACACCCAAATAGTTTCTAGATTGAATAAAATCCCTTTGAAGTCTCATTATAGGTCTATATGTAATTTTAATTGAAAAAATATTTTCATTCGATGAATTATTGTAAATCATACAATTCCAATAGAATTGTTTTATATGAAATTAGTGTAGATTTAATGTTTTACATATGAATGTACTCACAATAATCTTATTAGGAGATTCATTCTTAATTTTTTGAATAATGGTTATTTATTTAGTATAAGGTTACAATTCATTTTTTGATTTGGTGTAGCCAATTCCCAAATGATGTTCCTTTTCACGATTAATGTATGATTCCATTTACTTATGATATGTAAATTCATTATATTAATTTTATTATGTCAATTGTTTGATATGATGTTTAATTAAATATATTGAGTCCAGAATATTATGATTTTTTTCAATGCATGCCTTAAAGAATTAATTAGATGAAATAAGCATAAAATTTGATTATTTATATTGAATTGAATTTATATTTGGAACATCACAATGATATGTTTACATGATTATAACTATTTTTAAATCATAGTATGTCATGGTAGTTTCATTATATTTTGGGGTTGTTCCCTGGTTCTAGATGATGAAATGGACATATTGGGGTTCCATGGTTTTACTAGAGGTCGATTATTGGAATTCAGTCATCAGGTTTAGTGGGATTTTTTTTTGTGATTCATATTAATTTTGGTTCTTATAGACCATTCATGTACTTTTTTAGGTGTTCATGTTGTGATGAATTGAATCTGAAATCTTGACAAGAATAATTGAAGGTGATTTAGGTGAGTGAAGAGTTCCATGTTTCTAGATTCTTTACCTTTAACAATATGGTTTTATTAATCATTTTTCTGTGGTTTTCTCATATTGAGAAACTTGTATAAAATATTAACGATAATGTTGTTGGATTAAATATGTGGTAATATAGACAAGTAATTATTATTTTGTATTATACTACTTTTATAGTGTTATCAAATAGAGCCTAATTATGATGCTCGTGTCCAGGTAGTGGTCTCATATTTTTGGGTTGTGCTCAGATTCCTGTGAATATAATGGACGTGTTGGGGTTCCATAATTTTACTAGAGGTTGATCCATGGAATCTGTTCTGGAATTTCAGTGGGATTGTTTTTGTGATTCATGTAAATTGAGTTCCTTATAGGCTGTGCATGGACTTTTATTGGTTATTTCATTAATGTTTTGATATACTATTGAGTTATATATATATTCTATACTATTATGTGTTATTAAAATTTATTCATTATATATTTTGTGAGTTGAAATATGTTTAGTAGTTGATATTTATATTTAATTTAATTTATATCTAGAGCATAATAATTCTATGTTCTTGTGATTAAAAACGTGTGTTTCAGGTAATTTAATCATAGTTTATTTTAGTATTCAAAATTATTATTTTTAAATATTATATTCATGTTGGGTGTTTTTCAATAAAGATGGAATACATATTAGAATTCTCCAAAGGGTTTAAGGATATTTTTATAAATAAATTTCAAAATAAATCAACTTAAGGAAGTTATAATAGGGAGAATTACATGAAATTTTTCATAAAAAATTATTTGAATGTTTCTAGTTTGAGCACCATGATGGTCATGGTAGTGATTTCTGGAGTGATACTGTAATTATGATTCCATTAAGATATGATGTAATTTATTGAAGGGAGTCAATTGTTATAAGAAGGCTACTCTAATTAAGTTTTCAGATTGAAAGGATTTCACAAGTAGAGAGTCAGTACGAGTTTGTGTTGTCATTATAACTAGCATTATATTCATTACTGGATCTATTCCTTGGTGTTCAGTTTTTGTGGATCCCAATTGAAGTTGGTCTATTATTCCTATGCACAGATCTTTTTCAGGTCTTTTGTGGTTCATGAAAAGGGTAATAGAGCCACTAATTTCAAGACTCCTGATTTTTTGAGACTAGATAAAGGTTATAGAGTCAAGTGACACATCTTTATTTTCTACATGTTGAGGTGTTACAGATATATTTTCAGTGTTTTCCATATATTTTTTTGATAAAAAAATAATACATCTTTGAATCTAATAGAGACCATAAAATGTTGTTGGGTTAGTTTCTGATTACTATTTAGTTAGAATGTAGATAACTCTGATTTGAGAAGATAATTGCTAAAGTCTAAAATGTGTTTGTTGTTGCTGGTGCTACTGTAAGGAGGATATTTTCAGGATTTTTCTTGACAATGTATGAGTGTGTAGTTTTATTCTAGAGATGTTTATTTTCTATTTGGGCAGTTCACTGTGCATATAGATCTGAGATGTTTTAGGGTCATTATTGGAATTTGAAAACTCTCCATGTTATTTTCCATGTAAATTCTCGTTTTAATGTCTGAGATTGCGATAGTGGAGTAGAGAGTAAAGTGAGGTCAAATGCATAGAAATTTGGAGTCTGTGTATTGTTTCCTAAAACTGATTGGCCATGCATAGGGTAGTCAGCATGACATGCATCATAAATGGAATGTAGAGGGAGTTCTCACCCAAGTATATTTAAGACCGGTCGATCCCGAAACTATTTGAGTTAAAGAAGGATGTCAGATAGAATGTATATCCAGAATTTAATAGTGTGACAAGAAGTTGGATTTATTGAGCAATTGTTGAACAATATTAATTGAGTGGTTGAAATATAGGAGTGTGAACATTTATATAATGTCAGTGAGTTCTTCATCCAAATTAAAATAGAGGAGGCTTTCTAGACCACACCATATATGGAGGATGAAACCCTGAGAGGATATCCAAACATAGCTTTGAGAGGGTGTGGGATCGACCTAAAAAAATTCAATCTTCACAATGGGGAATTCATGAGCTCAGCCTGGAAGGTTGAAAATAGTTATAAGATGGGATTTTAACTTATTCAATCCACCTCTCACATCACCATTTAATCTCTATTTAGAGATCTCTAAACTCTAATGTTGGAATTAATATTTTTTATTATCTTTTAAGAATAGGTATTTTGATGCTATGAACCTATTTGTATTTCTTGATATGAAAGAGGATGAAATTCCAATTCAATTATTAGAATAACAACTTTCCTTAGGGGAAATTTATTTCTTTCTTATCAGTTTTTATGTAAATTTAATATGAATTAATTTATTTATGTTGTTAAAAAACATTTCTAACCTAAAACTATGTAATTTAAAATGTGTTTAAGACTAGTTGACACATCGTATGTAATGCAACAAGATTTATATTTACCATTTTTTTAATAATTAGCTTGATATAGATTATTTTTCCATTATACTTGTATCCATAGAGGTTCTTATAGGCCATGCGTGGACTTTTTTCAAGTGTTTAGGTAGTGAAGAGCTGAACTGGCTAGCTTGAGAAAAATATTTGAAGGTTATTTAGGCGAGTGAAGGTTCCATATTTACCTTTAACTATATGGTTTTTTATTCTTTTTTCCCTCTCACTTATTTTTCTTATTTCAATTAGTATTTGTGTACATGGATTTTTATTCTCATTTATTAAAAACATTTATGAAAAAAAAATTAATTAATTAATCTTATTTTTTTCATTTTGTTACATATTCTTTTTCTTATTGTTGATACTGATATCCTTGTAGAAAATAATAAAGATTATATTTCATTATGATTATTTTTAAACTTATTTGAAAAAAATAAGAGGGTGTAATGTCGGTATATTCTTTTATTGGTAAGAATATATGATTGTTAACTCACCTTTTCATTTTCATATGTGGTCAACACAAACACCCATTCCTCAGTTGCATATATTTCTGTTCTCAGATTGAATAACTCTTGGTTTGTTATGGATGCGACACTAACATCATGTTAAAATGACAGATTCTAGATATTTTAGAAATAATTTCCATTGAAATCTAATCCGGTTGAGAGGGTATTATCCCCTATTTCTTTGGGTTAACACTGGATGAAATATTTTTCCTTTTTTAGTTTTTATTTTGAAAAACATTACAACAGTCACTCACCATGCACATTGAACTATTAAAACTCAATAGAGCCCCCATTCATAATCTCCCCCATCATTCGATAACAAAAGTAAGTCAAAAACAAGGATACTGGTTCTATATTTACCTTCAAATATATTTTTTTTATAAATAATTATCCTATTTTTTTCTCATTTTGATTAGTATTTTTGTCACTAACATATTTATATTATAATTTCATAGAACCGTTTGGGAAAACAATAGAAATTACTTATTTATATTTCTTATTTATATATTTTTATATGTTCTTTTTCTTATTTCTCTCATTGATCTGGTTTTAAAAATGGTCAACCATTTATGATGATGAACTCTAGTATGTGAATGAAGCATATATTTTGGAATTTCATATGTTGTAGGTTTATATTTTCTATTACAGAAGCATCACTTATAGTAAGGATTTTTCATCACTTAAGTGAGTAGCCCTTGTAATTTGGATTGAAATGTCTATATTATTGATATTCATGTTTATTAAAAGTACTAAAATTAATCATTAATTTATAGGTACACCATAAATATTTTCCTTAGTCGAATCCTTTATTCCCAGGAAGGTTCTTGAAAATACCGTACTATCAAACCAAAAATCCTTTGACTATGGTTTGGTAGTATGTTATTTTTTGAGACTGTTGAGATGCGAGATTCCTATTTCATCTTGGTTCACTTTTCTAATATGCTGAAAACATGTTTGATATATTTATCTACCTCATATTGATGAGTCATGATGTCCCTTGATCATGAGATTTTATGATATTAATGACATACATTTGAAGATGACACTGTATTTCTACTCACTTTCAGATTTTGGATCTCTAAATACAAAAAGGATTATTTATTTAAGGATGAACTGATCCATTTTTCATTCACTAATTGGTGTATGCGTATGCCTTCATAAAAATTTTATGAGCTGAGGACTCCACTGCATATGTTTCTTCTGATCGTGAAGTTCTTGTAAGGATGAAATCATACAATATTTGTTTCTTCGGGTATTGAATTCCATTGGGTCAAAGTAAGAAACATGTTCTAAAGTAGAATATCAATATTTCAATTACAATTTCATAATGAATAATCCATGATGGAAATACCATTCATGAATACATCTCTATGTGATGGAAACCTCTAATACGAGCAGTCTGCTGATATGTGGATCTGGTTTTACACTGACATGAAGGATTATGGCTAGACTATGAAAGCTTGGACCCATATACAATGTAGGATTAATTTCTTTGGAAAATATGTGATCTATTCTCCATCATCTCTTTGTGACTTTATGTAACAATTTTCAATTTCATGTTGGTGTAAGCTCGTTACACCTCGTGTATTCAGGTAATTTTTGTTTTATTTAATATGATTTCAGAGGAAATATTTTGGTGACCAATTCATGCCTCATTTATATTAATTTTTATAATTCATGAAGATAATTTTCATTTTCTTTTTTGGTTGTTGTGATATATATATTGGAGTTGAAGGGTGTTTCATAGTAGCAACTTGTGGTTTCTCACTAGTATTAGAGCTACATCGATTTGTTTCTCACTGGTGCTGGAGTTGGCTCACTGGTTTTGGGGCATGGATGGGTCGTCGGTGCTGCTGCGCTGGTTCTTAGGCATGGATGGTTCATTGGTGCTAGTGTTCTAACAAATGTGGTATTTATGGAGCTTGATCGCTGGTCATGGTGCATGGATGGGTCGTTGGGGAATGGATGGTGCGCTCGAAATTTTCAGGGGGGGGGATGGGTGTGATAGATCTTATTGTGGGTTTGGTGGGTGGGGGGGTGTTGAAGGATCCTGCATTTTTGAATCAACATTTTATATTAAATTCCATTATTAATATAATTATTTTTTCTATGTTTGAACATTTGTGTCAATTTTCTTCAGTTTAATAATTAAATCAGTTGAATTTTATATGATAAATTAATAAATATAAAAAGTTATAATATTTATTGAAATGTAATTTATAAATAGATATTATATTTTTTTAATATTATTAACAACAAATTTTTTTTCATAATAATCTGATGCTAAACACTTTAACCAACATATATATTATATTATGGTATTTTTATATTTGTAAGATAACTATTTTATATGTCACAAAAACATTTAGAGACAATGTTCTTCCCAATAGTTTAGTGACATGGACATAAGTGTTAGTAAAATGATTTACCAACAAAAAACGTACTTTTACCAATAGATATGTCCTGGATGTAAAAATTTAAATATTTCTTAGTGACATAAACAGTTATGTTTGTGTGTGTTTTTTTGACCAAATTCGATTCCTGTGATAAAACTGACTATGGTAGGTAAACTATTATTAAAGGATTAATTACATAAAAATTATAGAATAATAATCATGACATAAAAAACATATTTATACATAAATTATATTTTTATAAAAAATCATGAAATATTGTTTTGAAAAATGAACTAATATTACAATCATGGAGATGATATGCCGTACATATGCATGAGTAATGTTCAACATTTTTCAAAGATCATTATGAAAAGAAGGTAAATAAAATTATATATTTATAGAATGATAATTATATCATAAATAACATTATATTAAATCATATATACTCATATATATAATTCAAGTGATGTAAAATGAATCACATCGTGTCGAGGAGGTAGTAATCTATACATCCACAACCTATGTTATCACTTTTTATTGTGTGAAAATGGTAATAAATAAAATGATATATTATGTTTATATAATGGTTATTTTATCATGAATATCATATAAATTTATATCATTTATGTCACATATTGTTATTTAATAACATCTTTTTTACATTCCATGTATAGCGTGAATGAGTCACATCGCTTTGAGGAGGTGATAGTTCACACTTCCACAAACGAAGTTATCATATTTAAAAAAATGAAAAGAATGAAGGTATGAATTTTATAAAAATGAAATAAGTATTAAGAAAACCTAAATACCATATATATCATATAAAAATATTTTTTTTCATCATAATTCTGATCTATGATTGGTGGTGATGAAAAAATGAACAACATCATTTCGTGAAGCGGTAGTTCGCCGTACACAAGAAAAATATGTTTGTTACCCATTTGATAGTAGTTTTCATAAGTGTAGTTCAAACCATTATAATAAAAACATACAATTATATTTAGGATAAAAATTTTATTATATAAAAATTTAACTATAATAGCTTAAATGGTGGAGAATAAAAATAAATCAAAGGAGTTTGAGGAAAGATGTTTCCTCTTCTTTGGGTTACTCATTTTGGTTTACACCAAAGGGATTACTTGGATGATTATTTTCCCAGAGGGAGGATTATATGATGATAGTGGGTGGGAGATTTTGGATGGTTATTTGATAAGATTTTGGGTGATCAAAAGGTCTTTATAGGTGTGAATAAATGTGAGGGGTCAGTGCCTTTTTATAGTGGAGGAGGAGTGGATGTTATGTAAATTTTTGGGAACAAAATTACACCCACGTTTTTCCATTTTGTGTGGATCAAATAATGGCCCAAATTAAATAAATGGGAGTATAATATCAAAATATGGTCATATAAACAATTTTGGACAATTTTTATGTCACTCTGGCTCTTAATCTTAAGGTTCAATCCCTTATTAAGTTAATTTTTCTCTTAATCACTATAATTAATTCTAATAACATTCAATAATATTTTTGGTCAAAAGAAAATTTGAACATATTAGAAATTAGAAATTATTATGATTCTAAATATTTAATCCATTTTTACAAATGAAAATCACATAATTGACAGAAATTAATTGAAATATAATCTCGTAGATGAGACCAAAAAAGATAGTTTTCAACGTAAAACTGTTCAAAATATTGTAATGTTTTTTATAAAACATTTCTATGTGAAATTGGTTTTAATAAACCACACTTGATTAATTGATATATAATTGATATAATTATATTTTAATACTAATAAAAAATATAATTTAATGCTATAAATATATTAGATGAAAAAATAATTATGAATTAAATTTCAGTATTTTTTACAATTCATGAAAAAAATAAAACATCACAGAAAATACCAAAAATTCATCCTAATTTTTTGATGTTTACCTTTTAAAATTTAATTTCTTTTTTTCATACTAAGTCTATAAAATTTCTAAGATTTTTATTTTGGATTGTTTCTCTGTTAAAAGGTTGTAAAATTACCTTTTTATAAAAATATATTTTTTAAGCATAAAATTGGATTTATTCTTATCTCATAACTATCAAATATATAATTTGAATGTTAAAAATTTTGCATAAATATAATATATATATATATATATATATTAAATTAATATAAATGAAAAATTTTACGTAATTTAATTTATTAGGAACAAATGACTTTGTGAGAATTATAATTGTTTTTTTATAAAAACATTCAATTTTAATTTAGTTGTTTATTATTTTCAATTATAATTAAATTATAACCAATGAATTCAACTATATATTCTCATAAGTTAGTTAATATTATTAATAACAATAAATTTAACAAATAGGTTATCCCTTATTATATGAAATAAATATATATTAATAATAAATTTTATTTTGGTAAAACTCAGTCTTACATGTAGCACATACTACTGAACAAAGTTGTTCATGTGTGCGTCCTAAGATAACCCAGTGTTTCATACATTACAAGCTATAGAACATTTTTATTTTAAATATTAAATATATCCTAAATTATCATGATATTATATTGATTACTGTGGTAACTGTTGTGTGATATACATGTTGTTAAATAAAACGTTCTTGGTTTAGAAATTCGTGGTGTCACATTTTTGGTATTTCCTTCAAGGGGTTTATTATTCAAAGATAACAAATTGGTAATTGTTTCCGACGCTTTCGCCGGGGCGCGCGCGCATCCGTCCGCGGGGGAGGGGGACGCGCGGCTTTGTTGCCCCGCATTCCCGCTTTCCAAAGGTGGGCGGCATTCGTTCCTTATTCAGGTATGTCTGCTCCTTGATCGAAACAGGATGATGGGATGTCGGTTCTTCCTCCTGTGGATTCCTCCTCAGGACTCGTCACCTAGTCCGGGTCTCCCTTATAGATTTAATACGTAGTTCGTGAAACTCTTCCCGGTGCCATATCGTCATGGACGCCGGTTAATTACACTACTTCCGTCAAGACTTTCCATAGGGTCTTGACATGGTAGCGACCTTCGGTCGGAGTAAACGGCAACATCAGGAATGTCGGGGCATCTCTGGGTGCCTGGACATTGGGGAACCTGTATTCTTCCTCATAAGAGGGCATCTCAAGGGTGCAGAACCCGAGGCGTACATCTGAGGTTTTCCTCAGCTTCCTGTGTTTAGCACAGGGTATGTTGCAAGATTAACGTCTAGAAGAGATGGTTACACCAAAGGTGTTCCATCCGAGGTTTTCCTCAGGCATCTCATGTTTATCACGAGGTAGGCCGCGAGTTTAACATCTTGCGGAGACGGAATGAGGGTGATCAGAATGTCCCATAGAGACGGACCAGATTGGTATATCCCTATGAGGGAACACCTGGGAGGTTTACCAAGGCGATGGATCAGAACGCCCAATGCGGACGGATCCGAGGTGGTGCACTCCCTATAGGGGAAAAGGGAGATGAATCGGGGTGTACACAGAGGACAGCGACCCGGAGATATGATGGGGCTTACACATGGAAAGCGGCCCATGCGCCGCTAGGAGCAGCGAGGAGGTGGATGGCATGATCCCACCGGGATGTGGCGGCCCGGGTGAGAATCAGGATGGGTGATGGATAGATGAGTGAAGTGGAGGAGGATGAAATGGGACCATCGCAGGGGCGACGGTGAAGTTGGGCTTGAGCCTTGAAGAGGCTTCCTACGTATCCCCGTGGCAGGGAATCAAAGTCCGCGTAGTTCGGGATGGTGCCGGTAAACCGACGTGAATTGGGTGATGGGTGGGCTTGAACCTCGTGGAGGCTTCCTACGTACCATGCCTTAACACGGATCAAAGTCCCCGTAGTTCAAATGGGTGATGATCGCAATGGCTTACCACTGGACCAGGATGGGACCTGACGAGAAATGACGGGTGGGTGTGTCGGTGAGCCGACGTGAAAGTGGACCTTGGTCCAATGGGTGGTGGGCTTGAACCTCATAAAGGCTTCCTACGTACCATGCCTTGACACGGATCAAAGACCTCGTAGTTCGGAGAATACAGTTTAACGTCATGCGGGACGATAGTGAACCCTGACGTGAATAAACGACGGGTGAGCTTGAACCTCGTGGAGGCTTCCTACGTACCATGCCTTGACATGGATCAAAGACGTCGTAGTTCAAAAGGTCACAACGGCTTACCGCTGGACTGGAATGGGACCCGACGTGAATGAGCGACGGGTGGGTGTGTCGGTGAACCGACGTGAAAGTAGACCTTGATCCACTATTGGTGGGCTTGAACCTCATGGAGGCTTCCTACGTACCATGCCTTGACATGGATCAAAGACCTCGTAGTTCAGGTGAAAGTAGACCTTGGTCCACTGATGGTGGGCCTGAACCTCATGGAGGCTTCCTACGTACCATTCCTTGACATGGATCAAAGACCTCGTAGTTCAGATGGGGTTTCGCCGGTGAACCGACGTGAAAGCAGACCTTGGTCCACTGTTGGTGGGCTTGAACCTCGTGGAGGCTTCCTACGTACCATGCCTTGACATGGATCAAAGACCTCGTAGTTCAGGTGGGGAGTAGACCTTGGTCCACTATTGGTGGGCTTGAACCTCATGGAGGCTTCCTACGTACCATGCCTTGACATGGATCAAAGACCTCGTAGTTCAAATGGTGGGTCGCAATGGCTTACCACTGGACCGGGGTGCAGTTTAACGTCGTGCTGGACGGGGGTGAAACCCGACGTGAAAGACGGGTGGGCTTGAACCTCATAGAGGCTTCCTACGTACCATGCCTTGACATGGATCAAAGACCTCGTAGTTCAAATGAAAGTAGACCTTGGTCCACTGATGGTGGGCTCGAACCTCATGGAGGCTTCCTACGTACCATGCCTTGACATGGATCAAAGACCTCGTAGTTCAGATGGGGTTTCGCCGGTGAACCGACGTGAAAGCAGACCTTGGTCCACTGTTGGTGGGCTTGAACCTCGTGGAGGCTTCCTACGTACCATGCCTTGACATGGATCAAAGACCTCGTAGTTC